>OX336389.2:901499003-902789411 GCA_946902985.2 Meconema thalassinum
GTTTTTTTCCCCCCGAAAATATCTTAAAAGCAGCACTCGCATTATTTTCGCAGTCTTGCATTTTAAATGGTGCCTGAATGTAGACCCCCTGCAATAACACTCTCGCGCTTCGCCTTCCGTGCCGCGCCAACCCTACGTGACTGAACTCTTATCAGCTGTCTGCTAGTTCAGCTTTAGTCGTAAACAAGATAAGAAGTACCGGTATGTATAGTTTTAGTCTTAGATTTAGTACCCCGGGGTTATCTAACTAGTAATGAGTGATGAAGAAAGGGAAGATGTAATGGCTCAAAATGAGGAAATGAAGTCTGCTGATCACCTGGAAAGAAAGGTTCTTCTGTCTTTCAAATTACAAAGGAATAGCGAAGGAGCTACAACGTAAACTTCAAAACCATGGTGGCGAATGAGGCTATTCAAACGAATACAGTAACATAAGAGCTGCGCAGAAATATGGTGTTTCTAAAGTTAACATTAGACTTTGGAGAAAACAACTAGACAAATACAATACAATTCGGCAAATACAACTCGTAAGGTGTTCCGAGGACCTAACAAAGGACGTTTTGAAGAACTTGAACATGGTGTTGAGCTGTACATTCAAGAAAACTCGCTGAAGGGTTCCTGATTTCACATGAAACTATAACTTTCAAGGCTATTGAGGTAGGAAGGGAATTCGGAATCTTAAGAAATGTATTTAAAGAAAGTCTTGGGTAGTGTAAATGTATGGTGAGTAGAGTTCATGGTTTTTAGCATTTAAAAATCAGAGCTTTTGTGTTTTGGTTGTCAAATTTAGCGTTTTGTAGCAAATTGGTAAAAAATAGGCATAATTTGCGAAATTGCATACACAACAGTTCGGAGTAAAATCATACTGTTTAATCACACATTGCTTGTCATGCAGTTTTGAACACACTATGGAAACATCATAAGACTGCAAGAAGTATTAACACACACACAAATATGCATATTTACAAATTTACAAACTCAGTTTCAAAGTGAAATATACTATTCTGAACGTATTCATTTATCACTGTACAACAGACCTACAAGGAAGAGAAATGTCAATGATGATTGAAGTACAACATGCCAACTGTTTGAATGGTGTCCTCCTTCATTCGAGACCGCCTATCAGTCACAATCATGTTGTACTTGCTAAAAAACCTCTCTACATTGACACTGTTCGTAGGGGCCCAAATGCACTGCAGTGCTGCCGAGGCAAAGGAAGGAAACTTTAACGTAAGTGCCATCAACATTTGAAGAGTGTCAGTGTTTTTTTCCATTTTAATGTTCTGCAGCATCTGTTGGTGATACGCCTTGCAGCCCTCGGCAAACTGATCTACAGTGACACTTCTAAAAAATGTCAACTTATGCTTCAAAGACACAAGTGATTTGGGTTTCAGAGCACTGTTTTGCCCTGCAACTGCAGGATGAAATAAATTGCACACTTCATTGAAAAACACGTTTGTATCACTAACGCTCATGTGCTTCGAGAGCTTAGTTATGCATTTAAGCATACCCTGCTTAAATTGCACCTTAATTTTCTCTTTTTTGTATTGTTTCTGTAACTCTCCAGCAGTCACTTGTTTCCAATGGAAACCATCCGTCAGCACACCTCTTTAATTCTCCACAAATAGTAGAAAGATCAACCCACAAATAGTGAGCATACGGGTAGGACGATCCCTCCAGTACTGTGAGTGCTGCATTAATTTTCACAGATATCTGTGAAAAAAAACTTTATTTGAACTTTGATCTAATCCTGATCTCTAAACATATCCAACACTGAATGGCCACTGCTATTTAGAGAATTCTCATCAAGAGAACTAAAGAATTCTACCAGGGGTGTGAAGTACTAGTCAAGATACTGGACTGAGCGAAACCAAGGAGCTGGGAACAACAGCGCATTCAAATCTGGGAAATTATCTAGCAAGAAATTTAGATAGGAGTTCTTCAACTTCCTGCAGTGGAGAAAAGCCATCTTTAAGTTTTGAAACCAAATTGTTCAACTGTGACAGTTCCTTGAGAATAACATCCCCCACAAGATGCAACTTATGTGCAAAGCACTGCTCAAAAGGATGATCATTCATAAACATTTCATCGTGAAGTCGTGGGGAGAAGGGAAAGTGAAACAACAGTTCGAGGAGACAGAAAGTGAAGTAAACCAGTTTTAACGAGTGTATATTTTGTGTAAAGGAGGAGGGTTAGCTGGTTTGGCAACCAGCTGTAAAAACAGCTAACGCCGAATGTTGGGCGGCGCTAAATAACTCGATCCCCTGAAGGGGCCAACGGCTTCTGGCGGATGAGCCCCTTTAGGAGGGGTGATGGTCCCCTCAGTGTAGGAAATGACACTGAAACCCATTACGTATATATTGGCCCAACGGCAAAACGGACGGAGGAGGAACTTTCCTTGTGGTTCTCAACGGTCGTGGAGGCGGATGAGGTCATGCCAGATGGACTGGCTGTGAAGGCGCAACTCAATTATATTTAGAGTCTGCGGCAGTCCATTGCAGTCACGGTGCTAGAACCTGCACGTCTCATTTCTTTTGTGCCGCAGGGTATAGTTCCGAGATCATAGTGTGTGGGTCACTTCCTTGCAAGCTGTGATCCACCTTAAACAAATCTCGCTTGTGGCACCTTTTTCCTGCTGTCACATCTTTCAACAAGTCCAGCGGTGATGGGATAAGGATGGTGGAGGCAGGTTTTCAGGTTGAAACTGGAAGCCTCTTGTTCGGATCTGCACGTTGGCAGCAGATGTGTGATGGTCGTCTTTCTGAGACCTCGTGACTACTCAGGAGTTCGGTCCTTCATCTGTGTTTGGGCAGGCCTATTTAGGATCACCACTGCCCACCCCAAATGGGGAAGGCCCTAGAAAATGTGGGCTAAACATCGGTAGTCACGCCTTCAGCCGGCTGGGAGGCCGCACCCGGCGGCTCACCCCTTTTGCGGTCGAAAAACGAAAACAAAGAATATCCAAACATTAATGATAGGATCCTGGAATGTTCGAACGTTACTCGATTTGAAGGACAATAACAGTCCTGAGTGAAGAATAGCACTCGTTACCCATGAGCTTGGTTGAATGAATATAGATATTGCTGCCTTAAGTGAAACCAGATTGTCCAACGAAGGTAAAATTACAGAGTTCAGTTCAGGTTACACCATATTCTGGAAGGGAAAAGATGAGGGAGAGCGCCGTATTCATGGTGTTGGTTTCGCTATGAAGACCACACTGGTGAATGATCACCAGCTAACTCCAACTGCTGTCAGTGAAAGAATTATGACTCTTCGAATCCCACTCTCCGGGGGTCACTTTATGACTCTTATCTCTGCATATTCTGCATATGCTAATATAGAAGTTATGACCAATTCTACAACCAGCTGAGCACAATCATCACCAAAGTACCACTTAGAGACAAACTCTTAGTGCTTGGCGATTTCAACGCCAGAGTTGGCAAGGATCTATGGAACAATGTTATGGGAAAACAAGGACTTGGCAACTGCACTGCCAATGGTCTATTACTCCTTGGTCTATGTGCTGAACATGAACTCTTTATTACCAACACTCAGTTCCGCCTGCCGAATCGCTACAAAACCTCTTGGATGCATCCTCTCTCGAAGCACTGGCACATCCTTGACTATATCATCACCAGGCAATGTGATGAAAAGGACATCCTTGTCACCAGGACCGCAAGAAGTGTCGATGACTGTTGGACAGATCATATGCTCCTTTTTTGCCGGTTGAGGATCTCAATCTGCCGCAAACCGAAACGATCCATCCACAACCTGTCGGGACGGAAATTTGACACTTCTAAACTCCAAGTAAAATCAATTGCTACAGATTACAGAAATGAAATCGCAAATAAGCTGGCTAGTCACCCTGTTAGCACAATTAGTGTTGTACAGGAATGGACAACGCTTCAGAAGGTCATTACTGAGTCAGCTGAGGAAACAATTGGTTTTGTGAAGAACAAAAGACAAGACTGGTTTGATGAAAATAATGATGAAATTATGTGTCTCATCAATGCCAAACGGGAAGCCCATCTAACCTTTCTTCAAGATCCGTCTTCCAGTGTGAAAAAATCACAATTCGTGCAACTTAAGGGGAAATGTCAGGCACAAATCAGGGAAATAAAGAACAACTGGTGGCAGTGAAAAGCTGAAGAGCTGCAAAGACTATCTGATGCCCGTGACCTGCGAAACTTCTATGCAGGCATAAAGGAGGTATACGGCCCAATCCGATCATCATCAGGTACATAGAAAACTGCTGACAATTGTGCCATTTTAACTGAACAAGGACAAATTTTGGAGCGTTGGAAGGAACATTTCTCTGCACTTCTAAATCGTGCCTCCAATGTTGCCGAGGACTTTCTTCGAAACATCCCTCAGCAGCCCCAACAACCATGGATGGCGGTTCCGCCGACATTCCGAGATTTCACCAAAGCGCTCAATCAACTAAAGCCGAGAAAGGCTCCTGGTCTTGATAACATCCCTCTGGAGTTGTTACAATGTGGAGGTATGGCCTTGAAGACTCGACTTTTTACTCTTATCCTGTTAATTTGGGAAACTCGAGAAGTACCTGATGACTTGAAGAATGCTGCCATCATAACTATCTTCAAGAAAGGCGATCATAGCGTGTGTGGGAACTACCGTGGTATATCGCTATTATCCATTGCAGGTAAAGTTCTCGCAAGAATTCTCCTAAACCCGCTCCAAAGTATCTCGGAGAGGATTTTGCCCGAGTCTCAATGTGGTTTCCGAACCTCCAGGTGCACAACAGACGTGATATTCTGTGCCAGACAACTCCAGGAAAAGTGCAGAGAGCAACAGGAGCCCCTGTATTTAGTTTTCTATGACCTGGAAAAAGCCTTTGATTCAGTACCAAGACCTGCTATGTGGAAAGTATTAACGCACTTTGGATGTCCAGATCGCTATGTGGAATTAGTTAAAGCTCTTCATGATGGAATGTCTGGGAAGATTCTTCACGGTGACTCTGTATCCGATCCATTTCCAATCACTCACGGTTTGAAACAAGGCTGTGTGCTTGCTCCAACACTCTTTGCATTGTACATGGCTGCCATGATGTATGAATCATCTTCCAACAACCCAGGCTTAGAGATTAAGTTTCGCTTCGATGGAGGTCTTTTCAATCTGGCAAGACTTCGTTCACAGAGACATACCCAAGTTACCCGGGTGACAGAACTGCAGTATGCCGATGACACCGCATCTCCTGCTCCGACAGCTGCAGAGCTTCAGCAATCGGTCAATCGCTTTAGCACTGCATGTGATATCTTTGGTCTCACCATCAATGCTAAGAAAACAAAGGTGCTTGCACAACCTGCCCCAGGATTACCTCTTCCTGAGTTCAATATCTCCATCTTGGACTCAACACAGGAGCAGGTTGATCATATTTCATATCTTGGTAGCATCTTATCTAAACGGTGCATCTGCGAACAGGATGTTGACAAAAGAATTGGGGCTGCCCATGCAGCATTTGGCCGTTTAATGCACAGAGTCTTCATGAATAATGACCTAAAGATGCATACCAAACTCATGGTGTACAAAGCTGTCGTCATCTCAACGCTACTGTATGGCTGTGAAACTTGGACACTCTATTGCCGTGATATCAAGAAACTTGAGCGTTTCCACCAACAAAAGATGAGATACATCTTGAACATCAAGTGGGAGGACTACGTGACCAACACTGCAGTTCTCGAGAGAGCGCATCTCGATAGCATTGAGACAACTATCATCGCTCATCAACTGAGATGGTTAGGCCTTGTTCACTGTATGAGTGATACCAGGCTTCCACGCCAATTCCTTTATGGTGAACTTTGCTCCGGCACTAGACCTCATGGGGCCCCTTTGAAGCGTTTTAAAGACCAGTTAAAAACACATCATGACGACGATTGGTATAGACATCCACTCATGGGAAACATCTGCTGCGGACCGTTTACTGTGGCGGAACACTACATCGACGGCTGTCAACTTCTTTGAGGAAGAACGTCGCAGACATGAAGAGGCCAAGCGACAAGCAAGAAAGCTTCGTCAGTTGCAACCCCGCCCTCCCCCAACCATTGAGTGCAATTTATGTGGGCGCATGTTTTATGCCAGGATTGGCCTGTTTAGTCATCAGAAGCACATCCACAAGCTGGTCTGAAAAGCTCTATGCAGGAAGAAGTATGTTTACTCGGAATCGAGTTACAGCTGACGACGATATTTTGTGTACTAACTGTACAAGTGAAAAATGTATAGGAGGCTGTCATGCCTAGGACTGTAATGACCGTAAGTGTTTGTTGCTCTAAGAGCGCAGTATCTGTGAATATAAGGTACTGTACTAAAACATGATTACAAGTGCATTTAAATGGGTCGATAACATGTTTGTTAACAGTGTATGTATATGTAAAAGTCAGTACAGCCAGAATATATGGTGGTTTTCTAAGATATCAGTGTTTATTCCTGTTTTGCATGATCTGGTAACATCAGCGAATGCATGCATAATGCCCTACGCCTGGAATAGGGGGTCTCAAATCCTGGAAACAGTTATTTATTGTATTCTATTTTATTCAGGAAGATCCATAAGATGAACCTTGGCGCCCATTCAAAGTCGGGAAATTAATGTTAAATTCACTTGTGGCCTGTATTTAAAGGCAATAAATTCTGTAGGTTGGTGTTAATAGGGGTATTTAAAGTTAAATCAACTCCAGCGTGGAGGTGTGAGTGTTTCAACACAATAATCTTCATGTTTTTGGAAACTCTAAGGCCTTAGCAGAACTCTTTAAGGCCTACATATAAAAAATCCAACTTGGCGACCATCCGAAATATTAAGACGGTTCTCAATATCTCCGAATCTATTACAGCAATCAAACTGAAATTTTGTATGTTGCTAGGGGCAATTGGCATAAGTAGGATATATGAAAATAGGCTCTATAGTTCTTCACGGAACTACTTGTATATTCCTTCCTTTTTCTCCCGCCTTATTAAGGTCATGCTTTAGTAATTATTCTCTTCCAGTATATTAATAATAATAGGTGATATTTTTCTCCTGTGATATCAGTTCATAGTAGTCTATGTTGCATTGAATGGCATAATACCTCATTTGACTATTATATTGTAAAAATTGAATGAAGTCATAACCAAATGCAGTAAAAATATTGAAAATTGCACCTAATAAATCATTAAAGTACCAGTACCAATATTACACCATTAGCAACCAAGGGGGAAAAACATGCCATACAGGTTGAGAAAAGAACACTCATAACATACGGTAGGCTATATGTTGCTTGGAGGGGTAGGGGTAACAATTGCTGTTATGACATTATTTATTGAAAGCAGTCACAGCACAATAAGTCATTAGGCTATTGTAATGTAGAAAGTTAAGTTGAAATGTCTTATTTTCCCTCCTTTTACTTAATTCTCTTTGATTGTGCTGTACTGAAATGTAGCTTTACCTTCCCATTGGATACAATGTTACGCAGTCTAGATTTAACAGATAGGTAAATCATGATGTTTAATTTTGCATTTAAATCTAATTTTATTGTTACTATCATGTGTCGAGGACAGTAGCTAACAGAGATATTTTAGCCTTTAATTTCAATGGTTCAACCCTTATAAAAATTATGTTGGACACAATACCCGAACTTGAATAATCCAGTGAAATCCTATTTAGTGTGTTAATGTTTTCTTGCAGTGTGCTTTCTTTCTTATCTACCTCAATGAAAACTTCATTTGATCAATATCGACTTTCCTTACTAGTTATTGCTTATAGAACGTAAACTAGGTCTGTTGTGAGTGAAATTTTGATCCAGATTTACACACTGCATATGTTGGAAGATGAGTAATAACTAGGGAATGGAAAAATTCGCGATCGCGAATTTCGCGAATTATTAAATGAAGTAATACACAGATGGTAATGTGTTTTAATAACACTAAAAATGGCGAAAAAAATGGGTTTTGAAGTCGCGAAATTTCGTGAATTTCGCATGAAGACGCGAATTTTGCGAATTATGCATGAATTTCGCACGAAAACGCGAATTTTAGCTTTTTCGTTGTTTTCTTTACAGTGCACGTCTGATAACTCGCGGCAATCAATGCACGAATTTCCGCGAATTATCCACAGTAATGTTTTTAAGCCTAGCAAAGAGAAAAATATTGTTTAAAAATATTGAAATGTATTTTATGAACACGCAAAAAAATAAATATAATACTTTATAACATAGTATTGTAAGACACACTATGTGGGCTTTACCAATATTAAAAACTAAGAAAAATGACTGTCATCACTTTTTGTTTCTTAGGTGGTTTATTTTTTCTACTTTAAGATTGTACAATTCTGAAGAAAACAATATATGAGAACGAAAATTCATCTTGATTTTCTATATAAGAGATAAGTGTGACTATAGACACACTAGCTTGACTGTGGGAACTTTCGTGATTTCCGTTGCATCACTCTTTCACTCGATATGTACTGGATCTCAGTTTACCTCACCGACAGTCAAATTCCGTACAATATCCTCATCGCTTTCATTTCTGAAACCATGATTGTTTTTATCGAAGTCTAACTACTGAATGTCACTTTCTTCTGCATCTTGATATTCATCTAGGTTTTACCCTAATGTCATCGTAGTGAAACCACCTTGCCCGTTTAAAATATCGTCACAGAAGCCGACAAACGCTTGTTTTTGTGCGAGTGTAGTACCGGTAATCTTCTCCCATGACTTGACTGCATGGAGAGCATCCAACAAACACGGAAAGATCGGTCACTTAACGGTAGATAGTCGGCCTCGCTTTCTTTATCAATCTGGGTGGTCATCCTGGTAAGTTACTTAGTTATTGTGGTATTAAGGGCCAGAACAGCGAGGTCATCTGCCCCTTCATCCTAGTAACTACTCGCCACGTGGCGTCATATAGTGCGCCTTTCAGACATGAATATCTAGATGGCAAGTATCCAGATCAAAATGTGCCACTGTTTCCGGAACCAGAATTAACCAGGTGGTCTTCTTGGTTTCATTCTGTAGTGTGTCTGTCAGAGTACTTGAAAGATATTTTGCAATTTATGAGTGAAGTAGTAGGGACATAACTCTGGTGTTGATTTTCTCAACAATGTTTCACATGACGAAATACTTGAGATTCAAAGAATTTGGCACAGACATCACTGAACTCATCCCTTTATTAGAAGGCCAGTCTTATCAGACTGTTCACCTTCTAGATGGACATATACGGAGAATTCAGCAAGCCCTTAAACTTGCTGTTTCTGGAAAGTACGTTACCAACATTAAGGAGCAGTTGGAAGGTTGTGGAAATGTGTTAAAAAGAGGGAAAATTAGTGAATGCTGGGTCGCATGCTCTTGGACAGCTTGAGATCCGTTGACCCTGGGAACAGGATTTACAAATGTGTGCATTTGATCCAGCAGAAATAGTGCCAATGAACATAAATGAGGACCTAGCAAAGAAAATTAAGAAGTTGCCGGTCTGCGGAAAACTGGAAGAAAGTGAGGTGTTACGAGGATACAAAGAACTGCAAACTTTAATCAAGAAGCAGATGCATGACAGGACCAAGACAGACATTGTTGGAGTTTTGCAAGGAATGACATTTGTATTTCCAAAGTTCTCAGAATCTGTGTTGAAAACCATTTGGATCCCCTGTTCAAACGCTGTGAACTTCTGTTTTTCAGCTTACACTAGCACGTTAAGTGATATGCGTCACCGTTAGTCACAAGGCAATTTGGATCTCTACACTGAAGTATACTTTGAAGGATGACTGTAATGTGTCATGTTATCCATGATATTTAAAAAATCCCGCCTAAAATTCATGATTTTGAAAGTACCGAAAAGTGCACTTGAAACCACCGAATTTGACACTTTAAAATACCGCTTTCTTCACTCTGAAATCACCGAAAAATTCCAATCTCTAGTAATAACATTTATCTGTTATTGATTAATAAATGCAGGTCCATGAGCAATACTCCGCCTGTTCAGTATTTGTTGACTTATGTCACTGCTTGCCAGCTCCTTGCTAATATACTGTTGCATACTCGTTGTGAATGAATGAGATGTTATTTGCCAGAGCAATGCTTTGTTTACACTTTATGAGCTGAATTTCCACGGCTGAAATTCTCCATGGCAGAAATGGGAATTAAATCGGGGCTGTGCGCACGATGAGCTCCTATGCTTGTAGATCACAGAGACGTCGTGAAATAAGAGGTAGCTAAAAAGTAGCTAAAGGTAACTAAAAAGTAACTAATTTTTACTTAATACTTACAGTACACACCCTGAACATGGTTTACAACACAAAGAGGTGTTCAACAAGGTAGTTCACTTTCCCTGTTACTCTTCCGTACACTCATGGACACAATCATTAAGGAAATCAAGGAAGTAGAAAATTAAGATCCCAATGCCTTAGATTTGATGATGATATTGCCATTTGGGGAGAGACTGAAATGGAGGTTCAGAGGAGATTAGATTACTGGATTACCAAATTTAAGGAATTCAAGTTGACTGTGAGTAAAAGAAGTCAGTGGCGATGAAGATGAGCAGGACACCCACACCTTGTAACATCATACTGGAGGGAGGGAATCTCCAATGTGTAAACAGTTTCAATTATCTGGGTAGTGTCATATCATATGATGGAAGTGCCAAACTAGAAGTTTTAAACAGAGTTGCGAAAGGATCCAGCTCCTTCCACCAAGTAAGAAACCTCGTCTGGGACAAGGGAGTACCTCTAAGACTAATACACAATTAAATTTGATAAAATGGTCCGGCCAGCTCAAAAACAGTTGCCAGCTTTTAAAATCCTGTTTCCTTTGGGAACAGACATTTCCAATATAACACAAAAAGTGATAAAAATGTCCAGCATAACTCAACACATTGCTAGCGTTTCGCCCCAGCGTGCCAATTGGGCTCTTCAGTTGGTAAAGGCACACCTACCAAGACGCGTAGCAGGTACACACTGAGAAGGCCATGCAAGACATCTCGCCACATATGTGGCCACGTCACGAGCATGCCAGTGTACCACGGGAGTCAAAAACTCCACTTCCAAAAACAATAAACCTTTCTTTGGCATTGAAAGAGAATCAAAATGAGTATTGTCCATTGAGCCATTATAATTAACACAAAACGTACACTGGCATGCTCGTGACGTGGCCACATATGTGGCAAGGCGTCTTGCATGGCCTTCTCAGTGTGTACCTGCTACGCGTCTTGGTAGGTGTTCCTTTACCAACTGAAGAGCCCATTGGTGCACTGGGGTGAAATGCTGGCAACTGTTTTTGAG
The DNA here is from genome assembly GCA_946902985.2 of Meconema thalassinum. Classification (NCBI taxonomy): domain Eukaryota; kingdom Metazoa; phylum Arthropoda; class Insecta; order Orthoptera; family Tettigoniidae; genus Meconema; species Meconema thalassinum. The sequence goes on from OX336389.2 coordinate 901,510,258, forward strand.
CTTGCCGGACCATTTTATCAAATTTCATTGCGAATTTGTTAATATAAGGAAGATCTCGTAAGGAGAGGAGTAACATGGGTTGCTGTGGAGAGGGGAAAGCTATACCAGGACAGGACTAATTGAGGCATATCGTTCATATTGTTCCTACCCGGCTCGCTGGAAGGATATCGTGATCCATCTGCATTGGTGGCGAAGAGAAAATTTTACTTTTCATCCCTCCATGGCAGGAGTCACCTTTTTCAGCTGATGTTTTATTAGGAAGGAGACGTAGAATAAGCCGGTCTCATCACAACTGTAGATATTTGTCGGCTGGTAATCGCTTATACCCGGCAGAACCTCTTCTTTCCAGTGTTGCACTGTGACGTCGTCCACAGCTTTTGAGTCACCGTAAATTGTTCTCCCTGTGATTCCATGACGATCTTTAAATCCTTGCAACCATCCTAACGAAGCCTTAAAATCAGCAGTGATACTCATAATTTTAGCTAAATCTACCTTCTTTACCTTCAGCATGTCGCCACTGCATATAGAGCTGCAGCCTGCTTTTGCTGGAACCATGTGAAAAGTGCTCTCTTGAAATCTACGTACTTCTCTTCTTGATGACGGCTGTGCTTTGCTGATTTCGAACCCAGTTTTAAAAACTCATCCAAAATTGCGTTGTTTTTTTTTTCTTCTGATGACTGTACATAGCGTGGTATAAGCAATCCCTAAGTCTGAAGCAATTTCAGTTTTTGTTTTGTGTGGATTTGCGTCCACTTCTTCGTATGAATTTTACTTTCACATGTAGTGTATAACTCTTCCTTTTTGTGCTCTCCATGGCTAATCAAAAACAAATGAATGACAAAACTACTGTTCAACAGTAAACACCAGATACCGGCACACATTTTACTTGTCCATTGTTCCCACAAAAGAAATTCTCATATTCAATCAAAATGCTGAGTTTCGCAGAGTGACATTGTTGACCCTTACATGCTGGCGGCATAGCAAACGCCGACCGAGCGAGTTCCATTCGCTTGTTTGATAAGACAACTTCGGCACCTGCAGCTAACTGTTGGTGGTTTAAATTAAGTTTTAAGACATGTTCTGACGTGTATGTTAATGTACTTAGTGTGAAATCTGGAGTTGGCCTACATTAGCCTACACTGTTTCCCTGTGTCGTTACATCTTCTGTCTTAAGATTTTATTCCTCTAAAATACTACATTCGTATTGTAGGAGGCCTTTTGATTTTGATTATTCATTCATTATCAATAATTGATTAATAGTAATAATAGTATTCATAAATGTTATGTTTAATAATTAAAATAAAATAATTATGGGTATTCGTGTGCCGAAGAATGTATTACAACATTAAGAATGGCTAACAATTAATCTCATCATTCCCCATTCACTATTACGCCGCCTCGGACCTGGTGGACCTGTTACAACAGTGGACATGTATCTCTGTCTCTCTCTGCGCAAATCCCAGAGATCCGGCCGCCTTCCCGGCTGACGCGAGCTCTAGTAGTTTTTGACCTTCACAATGCCGCTGAAGATTAAGTTACAAGCCGAGTCGGTGGTTATGGCGCGGAAACAAACAAAATAAATTTGTTTCAATATGAGAATTTATTTCGTGGGAACAATCGAGAGCATTCTCACATGAGACAGAAACTCGGTGTTCTGTTTCAGCACCAAAACTTGACCGCTCTACTTCTGTCTACGCCAATTAAGAGGAAACTGCGTAATTACAGTACTGTAGTTTCTTTTATAACACCACGTGCTCATTAATTTACAATTACACAAAACTCAGATGTACAGGGTCATCGAAAAAGGTTGCAGCAATTTCAAAAATCATAACTCCCTTTGTGAGATAAATTAATACAGTGAAACCTCTCTTATAACGGACACCTTTGGGACCGTAAATACTGTCCGATAAAGAACCCCTCTTTATCGGACAGTATAGAGAGGGTTAGAGAAAATGATTGCAATTTGGCACATGTACTTGTTCAGTATGTGTACTTACATGAAAACGTAGGATTACGCGCGGTAAAACAGTCCAGTTTCGGCCGCATTTAAAATATTTTGCGGCGAATAGCCGTCGGTGATGGAAAGCAATTTTTCTTCCCAGCTTGAAACATTACCCATATCAACAGTGGAGGATTCTCCGCAAATTGCTCTAAATTTAATATTGTGGCGCTTTCTGAAATTCTCGAGCCAGCCGTTCGAGGCTTTGAAATCTCTGATACCTAATTCTACCAAGAAATTCAATGCTTTGGCTTGTATCAATGGTCCGGACACAGGGACGTTGTGACTTCTTATTTTGCTAAACCACTCTTATCACTGCATTATCAATAACAGCACCATTACCACTTTGAAATTGTCTAATTTGCAGCTCATACCATTAAGACACCATACCTTAATTATCTCTTCTTGTTTTTTCACAATTTCTGCTGCCTGTGTCTTTCCAATCTTAAACATTTCACATGGTTTCCGTACAACATATTTCTCATGTTTGTGATAATCTACGATGTCTACTTTCTCTTTTAAAGTTAAATTTTACGAGGAGCCATTTCAAATGCACTCTCTTGCTACTGTAACGCACAGGTCCTACAATAGATTTAAGAAGTTTCACAGTAAATCTGACCAGATAGTGAAAGTATTTCCTTATCCCGAACATTTCAAGTTCAAGAGAACGATGAAAGCGATACCGTTAGACCTAGGTTTATTTTTGGAGCAGTGAAGAAGATAGAGGATGGGAAGGTCAGCGCTAACTGGCTTCCTAGAAGCACAGGATGTCTCGAAAGTACATTAACACAACAGAGTTTTCATACAAGACTAATAGATCTACAGAGATGCGATTTCTTTTCAAAACAAGTGTCCGCTAAGAGAGGTTGATTGATTTTTTTTAAAATGTGGCCGGGGTGTCCGTGTCCGTAATAGCGAGTGTCCGCATAAGAGAGATTAATTACTATTATACTTAACCCATGAACTCCCGAATTATTTTTTTAGAGAAATATTGTTTTTCTATTAACCCCTCAAGCCGGTTGGCTGTACACTGTACGTCCGCTGGATTCTACTCGTCCAGCCGGTTCGACGTACCACAAACGGCCGGTGCAGGCGCAAGTTAGAATGCCTATTACACATGAACCACTGCTGCTTCTCGGGATCTTTTTGCACGTTATGAACCGAGACGTTGTGTACTTTCATGCCATCTCTGTTTCATAATTAAAACTAATACGAAGTTGATCGATATCCGTTGCTTTTGACGACTCATATCGATCAGCGAAAGAACTTGAAACGCGCTCTATTGAATTTCAAATTAGTTGCTTTAGAAGGTATCACGGTCTCTCCTGCCATCTCGAGAATGTTTTGTGAACTATGTATATCTTGAAAATTTTTGCCACTTATGAATTGGAAGCACCGAAAGCAAATACTACGTAGATAATTTTTTGCTTCGTAGGCTTGAGGCTACTCAGTCGCAGATAAATAATTGCCGGGCTGTCTCATTATCTTACGGGTGCAGAGATTATTCGTTTGATAGATGACAGTAGTGGAAGTGATGTATAGGGAAGCGATATTCTCGGTAGTGATACGGACTATGCACACACAGCATGATGTTATTGGGGAAGTGGCAGACAGCGCTGATGAAGAAGAAATAGCTCCAGCTGTAATAACAACGACCGCTGTTCAGTGTTTGTGGCGAGAGGTTCACGGGTATGCAGGGAACAGAAAAGCATTTCACGTCTGTTTTAGATTCTATTTTGCTGTTTTTCGACGACAAATTGATTGAACTAATTGTTTGAGAAACAAATATGTACGCGACAGAATGTATAGTTGGCACGCCCTTGAAACCAAGGTCGCGCACCAGGAAGTGGGAGTTAGTGACAGGGGGCAACATTTATGTGTTCTAGGGGCTTGTAATGTTGATGGGGAAAATGCAGAAACCTACCCTAAAGAGGTATTTCACCAGGGATGAATTTTTAGAAACCCCTAGCCTATATTCCCTCAAACAATGCCAAGCGACAAGTTTGAACTAATATTGCGATATTTACATTTTGTTGACAATTCTACACGAGGTACATATACGGTGCCTAAAAACTTTTCAAAATTCAGCTTTTCCTGGAAATTATACCCGAAAATTATGTAGATTGAGCATTATCATATCTTGTTTTCATTGTAAATATACCTGAAACAAATACCAAAAGTGGAACTTATCAAATTATTATATTTTTGTAAATATTGTGTGTGATCATGGACAACCCTGAAAAGCAGTCGTTACATACCCACATCAAAAAAAGTTTTGCATCACCTCGGTTCCCAGATCTCCGGCATATAGACGTTGACTGTGTATATTGTATCCAAGATACAGTCCCTTTGACTGTTCATAGATGTCACTAAAACTGCTCAAAGATGTAAACAACCATGCATGAGCAGGGCCTATTAGACGGAGGGGGTACGACAGCCGATCAGTTCCAGTCATTCCACCAGGACGAAGGTACGCTGCTCATGTTGTCTGTAGTTCTACCATGCCTAGAAGGTCAATACCGCAGTTCGATCGCGTCCGCATTGTTACTTTGTGTCAAGAAGGGCTCTCAACAAGGGAAGTTTCCAGGCGTCTCAGAGTGAACCAAAGCGATGTTGTTCGGACATGGAGGAGGTACAGAGATACAGGAACTGTCGATGACAGGCCTCGCTCAGGCCGCCCAAGGGCTACTACTGTAGTGGATGACCGCTACTTACGGATTGCCGCTCGGAGGAACCCTGACAGCAATGCCACCATGTTGAATAATGCGTTTCGTTCAGCCACAGGACGTCGTGTTTCAACTCAAACTGTGCGCAATAGGCTGCATGATGCGCAACTTCACTCCCGACGTCCATGGCGAGGTCCAGCTTTGCAACCCCGACACCATGCAGCGCGGTACAGATGGGCCCAACAACATGCTGAATGGACCCCACGGAATTGGCATCACGTTCTCTTCACCGATGAGTGTCGCATATGCCTTCAACCAGACAATCGTCGGAGACGTGTTTGGAGGCACCCTGGTCAGGCTGAACGTCTTAGACACACTGTCCAGCGAGTGCAGCAAGGTGGTGGTTCCCTGATGTTTTGGGGTGGCATTATGTGGGGCCGACGTACGCCACTGGTGGTCATGGAAGGCTCCGAAACGGCTTTACGATACCTGAATGACATCCTCCGACCCATAGTGCAACCATATCGGCAGAATATTGGAGAGGCATTTGTCTTCATGGACGACAATTCTCGACCTCATCGTGCACATCTTGTGAATGCGTTCCTTCAAGATAACGACATCGCTCGACTACAGTGGCCAGCATGTTCGCCAGACATGAACCCTATCGAACATGCCTGGGATATGTTGAAAAGGGCTGTTTATGGACGTCTTGACCCACCAACCACTCTGAGAGATTTACGCCGAATTGTCGTTGAGGAGTGGGACAATTTGGACCAACAGTGTCTTGATGAACTTGTGGATAGTATGCCACGGCGAATACAGGCATGCATCAATGCAAGAGGACGTGCTACTGGGTATTAGAGGTAGTGGTGTGTACTGCAATCTGGACCACAAATGCTGAAAGTCTAGCTGTATGATGGTACAACATGCAATGTGTCGGTCTCATGAGCAATAAAACGAGCTGAAATGTTGTTTGTGTTGATCTCTATTCCCTTTGTATTTAACGGTTCCGGAACTCTTGGAACCGAGGTGATGCAAAACTTTTTTTGATGTGTGTATATTACTGAGAAACATTGGACATGTTATTGGTAAGTATTCCTAAAATTTTCATTAAGTTATATTTTGTAGATTTTACATTATTAATTTTTTACCTTGTTGGTGTCTACACCTCTGCTGAGCTTCAATTTAAATACCGCCGGAGAAGGGAACACCTGCAGATTAAATAGCCGGCCTGAAGGGTTAATAAGTCATACCATAGGGAGTTATTAGGCTGCTCAAACCACATTTTACGAATGTGGCATCTTAAGTTCCGGAAATACAGGGCGTTACATATATGTAACGCTAGGCGCTTGTGTTGTCAAAACCCTTACTGCTTATTCTGAATGGTGATTTATAAATACAATATTGCACCAAATTCATGTTTATTATCTTGATCTTGATATTATTACATTTTAAAAAGCACTGAACATGTATTTTGACACCTTTGATCATATAGTCAAGTCAATGCTTGCATAGTTACTTAGTGCGGAACGGCATGAAGCATGAAATGCACAGTCCCACGTCACATTTACAACATGCTGTGCGGACACTGCTTACACACAATTCACCGGCACACCACCTCCGCTTATTTCCTGGGATATTGATGACAAGATGATCGCGTCCATCATATCGCAAGCATTCAATGACTCAACCCTCTCCTGCACGTGCTGTTGACGGTCGCCCGGCTCCACGTGGTTCAACGCCGTACGATTTCACGTAGAATTGCGCCACTTCCCTATTGAACTCCAGTTGAGTTGTCCTTGGCCGTGACATAGTACTCGGATACCATGCGCTTTGGACACTCACGTCAAGAAGCCAAGAAAATATGGCCCACCACCACTTTTTGCTTCTTATTGACACATGATATCGGTTCACATTTTCATCCATATGGTCCGTTCCTCTCATGACTTTATTGTAGGAGCCGATCAGGAGAGGACGAGGGACTGTAACTATTTTCTTTTCTGTCAGAGAGAACCTTTTGACATGGTCGAGGGGAAAAGCGGGGTGAGTAGTGGAGGAAACAGATACTGTGCTGTTATCATGCCAGTGAGCAATAATCATGTCCTCCTTACTTGTCATATAATCAAATGTACCTCTATTTTCTCGCTTCATGTCTATTGCAAGTAATTTTGCATTCTTTGGGAACTCTGTTCTCTCTAATTGTTCCTGTACCTGAATAACAACACGATTTTAGGTAAGTGAGCAACTTCATTCCCGTAAATAAATTATCAAAGAAGATGTCGAAATGGAGTTTCTTCTTGACATCTGGAAGATCGTCTAGCAGATATACTGAGAAGCTGCTTTTCCAAATCTTACTTCATAATCATCTTGGGAACTGATATCGGTGTTTGGTTTCTTTCCTTGATACACATCAAAATTTATTAGATACCCTCCCTGAATGTTCAAGCACCATGCTTTATAACCGAATTTGATCAGCTTACCCCTGATAAATTGTTTGCACGGGTGTCGTCCGTAATATGCAATCATAGATTCATCAAAGTTTATTTGGCGAACAGGGACAAAATGCTCCATAAATTTGCTTTTCATCTTCGTGTTAAGGGGCCTTAGTTTCCCTAGTTTGTCATGTACATCAATCTCATTGTTGTTAGCAAAATGTAGGAATCGCATTATTTCGAGAAATCTGTTGCGCCTCATTGCATTGTCATCATCATCATCATCATCATCATCATCATCTTCGTTTCCCCTTTTCCAGCTGACACTGGGTGGGGGCAAATATGGTTCCTCTCCACTTTGTTCTGTCATTCCACCATTCCTCTTCCGACACGGTGTTCCAATCCAGGTTCCGTTTACTAATGCTATTCTTCACAGAGTCCATCCAACCCATTCTTGATCTTCCTCTTCCTCTCTTCCCTGTCATCCGTCTTTCCAGTGCTCGTCTTGGTAGCCTTACATCATTCATCCGTTTGACATGACCAAACCATCTCAATCTGATTTGCTCCAGTTTGTAATTTAGTTTCTGCATTCCCAGTTCTTTCTGTATATCTCCATTTCGCACTCTGTCTCTCCTTGTTTTCTGGACCATACTTCTCAGGAATCTCATCTCAGCTGCCTGTTCTCTCCTCTCATTCCTCTTAGTCATTGTCCAAGTTTCTACTGCATATGTCAGTATAGGAACATTATATGCTTTGTACATAACTTCTTTAGCCTTAATTGGTATATCCTTGTTCCATACTAGTCCCCGTACCTGTTGGTAGAAAGCTCTCCCGAGTTGTATTCTTCTGCTACTTTCCAAATCTAGTCTTCCATCTTCAGTCAGTTCACTTCCCAAGTATTTGAAGTGTTTCACCACTTCCAATTCCTTATCTCCTACTTTGATTACTCCTTTTCCTTGTTACTTACCTCTACTCACCACCACTATTTTACTCTTCTTCACATTTATCTTCAATCCCCATTGCTCAATCTTTTCATTTATTACGTCTAACTGTTCTTGTACTTCCATCTCATCCTCGCCCCAGATAACATCGTCGTCTGCAAACAACATTACCTTCATCTTTGCCCTACTATAGTCTTTCATTGCTGCCTTCATGATGTCTTCAGCCACCATTAAGAACAATAATGGTGACAACACATTTCCTTGCTTTAGTCCAGTGTCGATTTTAAACCATTCCGATGTTCCGACTCTAGTCTTCACACTACTGCAGCAATCCATGCACATTCCTTTTATCATGTCTCTCAGTTCCTTGCCTATCCCCCTATTTGGTAAGCTTTCCCAAACTTTTGTTCTAGGGATGCTATCATAGGCCTTTTCTAGATCAATAAAAGTCATTACCATATCCTTCCCATATTCCCAACTCTTTTCAATGTTCAGTCTCTGAATGAAAATGGGTTCCACTGTTGACCTGCCCCCTCTAAATCCTAACTGCTCCTCCTCTTTTTGGTTTTCTACCTTTACTCTAATTCTTTTCTCTAGGATTCTTTCCATTACTTTGGCAACATGCTCAGTAGAGCAGACGCAAGAAAAGCTTGCCGAAACTCAACGATGCACAGAGACCAATATCAATCGGAGTATTTTAATGCTCATTGCGGGGCTCCTGTGTGTCCCCCGAATGCTGATTACCGGGCTCACTACACACTCCATTCTTCAACAACGCGGCTTCCTTCTTACCTCCAGCTCGGCAAAACTCCTTTGAGGGCCTGCCAACCCGAAGGAAGACTTACCAACTGCGACCCCAAGACAGCCTTTACAGGACTTGGTGGCTTTTGCTCGGCGGTCGGTTTCGACGACGTACCCGGGCAGTACTCTCAGATGTATTAGAGAGGAAGCACGTCGATTTGCCCACAGGCTTGAAAATGTGGGAAGACTTACCTGTTGAGGGTCATCCCACTGCAGCTGTTTTGGAGTCAGGGATGGGACTTTTAAGGCCAAATAAGGTAGTAATCTCAAAATAAATGGGGTATGTATTATAAAAAATATAAAAGACAAAATAGGAACTACACTTTTAAGCACTTAAATTATCACAAAATGAATGAGTTGTCTTTGAGAGGATGGTAACTAAAGTCTGTGACACCATGTGGTACGACACACCACTTAACCCACTTGTGGACCACCCAGATAGTGGAACCAGCAGGTACACTGGATGACAATTATCTTACAAATTGCAAATGAGTTACACAACAGAACGTTATCCCTAGCAAATAAAATTTACACAAGGTTTGGACTTGGGAACACGTGCACGCAAAAACCAAGAACAAACACAACGATTTACACAGCAAGGGAAGAAATTAATTTAACGCGACATCACTAGGAATCGCACAGAAACAGAATTACATAACAAATTTGCAATGCAACCACGAGGTTGCGCAATACAAAGGACAAATTACAAGTTACACACGGAATGAAAAATTCGTACAACTAACACACGCACGAACATATCACGAATAAACGTAAAAGGAAAATGATCAGAAATAAAATGAAATGACTACATTAATGATACACAGGCTCCCGAGACGGAGCACAGATTATTTCCCAACCGCTATGGACGCGGACCCGAACAAGACTCCCTTAAAATGGCGGAGGATAATGGAACCCTATGGTACGGTTGCACAATAGGACGCCACCCCCAAAATTTTGAGATTTGAACTAATCCCATAAGTAAAACAGAATTATGTAGTGTTGTAAATACTAAAATGAAACGCACATGGGGCGTAAAGGAAGGAAATCCAAGGCAAACGTTTCACGGAAACTACGAACATCACGTGGACCAAGAAAATTAGACGTAAGATGACTAAAACGAACACAGGGACCCCTTCAAAACTTAAATAAAACAATTACATGGTTGCACTCGAGGAATTCAAGGAAGCGTGATGACGCGGGAATAACAAATAATTTGGATCAAAACCGAACAGACGCCACGAGGTTGCGCAACAAGAATAAACCCTCGCTAAAAAAACAGGAAAAGTTTCTCACTACAAATCAAGCCTCCGAAGAAGAAAATTGGTTAACAATTTAGATACAAAACAGTGGGGAACATCTCAATCCCCATTCCGAGCGAAGCCAAACTGCTGCGCCGTAATCACGAGGTAAATTTACGACGCAAACAACACACAAAGAATTGAAAAGCACAAGCCCAAAAATATGCCGACGGACAAGTTAAAAGAATATCACACTTCCTGGAATGTACTCAAACACAACTAGGTTACATATTTAAAAAAACTAGTATCCTATAACTAAAGCCATGCTAGGATGGCTGATACCTGCACTTGGGCTCGGGTATCCGAAACCCCGAGCGACCTTATCGGCGAACAGTAATGCAGAAGAGAGAGAATCCCACACCGAGAGCTGTACATATATGAAACACTATAATTTTTGACAATAGAATAGTTGTAGCAACACACTCACACTAAAATCCCCTGTCTTCTTGGACATTTGTCCGTAAGGCATTTCCGTGCTCGCATCGTGCAGGTTGGTCACACTGGTCGGCAGCTTGGCCCTCTTCTTCTGTCATCTCGCTGCGGACGATACCTCGCGGTGGCGGGATCGATAAATAATCGATACAGGCAAGGATGAATTTTAAATGCGTAGTATCACATGTTTTCTTTTGAGGTTAGGGAACACTAACTTGTTGAACCAGTGCACATAAGGTCCGATGTTATGCTTCGCGTCTTAGACTGCGAGAGCGATTTGATATTCTGGAAGGTTCCGTTTACAAGGTGTTCATAGTCCTGATTTTCAACTGGAGGCTTATGCCACAATGTTTACTACTAGAGATTTGGTGAGTAAAGGAAATTACGAAGCATAGCTTCAACTGGAAGTACAGTGATGGGTAAACTTTGGTAGGAATTGAATATTTTAGGTTAGGGGTTTATTTTCATGTCAGTTTAAAGTGGCGTGCACACGTCACAAAAATGGGTTCCACTGTTGACCTGCCCCCTCTAAATCCTTACTGCTCCTCTTCTATTTGGTTTTCTACCTTTACTCTAATTCTTTTCTCTAGGATTCTTTCCATTACTTTGGCAACATGCGAGATGATGGTGATTCCTCCTCCTAGGGGGGCGTGGTGGCTCAGCGGTCTAGCTGTATGCCTCTCACCAAGGCAGTCCGGGTTCGTTTCCCGGTCAATGCATGTGAGATTTTCGAAGTGAAATGCCATGTCCTGTGGTTCGGATTCCACGTAAAAAGGAGGTCCCGTGGCATATAATCACAAGATTCACGGTCACGTAAAACTACAATCTTCCTTTCCTTTTTTGGTGATTCCTCAGTAGAGCAGACGCAAGAATAGCTTGCCGAAACTCAACGATGCACAGAGACCAATATCAATCGGCGTATTTTAATGCTCATTGCGGGGCTCCTGTGTGTCCCCCGAATGCTGATTACCAGGCTCACTGCACACTCCATTCTTCAACAACGCGGCTCACTCCGAGACGCGGTCTACAGCTGTAAACCAAGCGTAAACCCAGTCACAGTTCAGCCTGCCAAGCTTGGGCAGACGATCCGTTAGTTCAGCCTGCCAAGCTTGGGCAGACGATCCGTTCAGAACTGCTGCTAGTGAGTTACTGCCGCGAAGTGGGAGGGGCGTTGTATGCCATTACTGAGCTCACCCGAACCCCCGAACATGGCTGAAGATCTGCGCAGCATTCTTCGGCAAGTTTTTCTTGCGTCTCCTCTAGTTACCACATACCTTCCTGTCTCCTTTCTTGAATATTGGCAATATTATTCCCTTTTTCCAGTCTTCAGGAACTTTCTTCTCTCTCCACACACTCCTGAGAAGTCCGTATGTCCACTGCAGTCCCACTGGTCCTGCTGCCTTGATCATTTCTATTGCCACTTCGTCGATTCCCACAGCCTTCCCCATCTTCATCTTCCTAACTGCCCATTCCGCTTCTGCCATAGCAATGCCTGGTTCTTCTTCTATTTTTTTCCTCCACCGGTTTGGCTGTTTGCGTAACTTCTTCGCATGCCTGGCATCTCACATTCACAGCTCGCTGAAATATTCTTTCCATCTGTCCGTTATCTCTTCTGGTTTTGTCAATATTTTACCTTCTTTGTTTTTCACGAACCCAGTGTTCACCTTTTCATTCCTTCTACTTTTTGTAATTCCAAACAGCAATTTCTTTCCACAATTTAAATCCTCCCTTATTTCCTGAGTGAATTCTTCCCAGCTTTTCTCCTTTTCCTCTGCAATTGTGTTCTTGCAATCTCTGTTTGCTTCTATATATTGAACCCTTGCAAAGAAGCTTATGAGACTCGGTTTCGGGGGGTGTAACAGTCCATATCGTAAGTTGTTGTTAAAGCGCTTCATTAACATGCAGGGTAACATATAACAAAATAATATGCAGGAAAAAGTGAAGCCGGAGTTAAAACAAATGAATTTAATAACAAATCAGCTATTTACAACAAGAATTAACTAAGCAAAACTCCCATATGACTCCCACTGAATGAAATTAAATATGCCAAAACTAGGCCAAATCTCTGGAGAGATTAATACTCGGACCAAGTGTCCCAAAGAAAATCAACAAAAGTGACGATGTATGCGCGCGTGCTGTTCTACATGCTTCACGATGAGTACAATCGAATGCATGATTCGTCATCATCCAGAATAAACTTTCAGACAACGAATCCACATTGCTTAGAGCTAGACAGACGCGGGGAACAACTATACAACACTTAAAACTAAACCGACACTTCCTATACTTAAAATAAACAACACAATAATTTCCGCATGAAATTGGAGTCAAAACTGCCGTAGCAAAAACATTACTGCCTAAAATTAGGACTTCTCACACAAATCAACACAAGTAAGTTAACACGTGACCAACAAAAGAAATACACATATGACCGCCGTCATTTTTACAAGTACACTACCACTACACCACACAGACGTCACCTACTAAATTACATGAATCGAGTCATAAACAAATCACTAGGCTCAAAGCCAACATTTACATTATTAACACAATATTCTATCCATACGACATGCAATAATCCGTCACACACATGGCGAACTCCCCAATTAATTATGGTTCAAAATGACCATCACAAAGAACAGGTTTGCTACATGAAAGCTTAAAGGGGCCAGTCGGAACATAGGACTGCCTAACAAAATAAGTCACCAGGCGAGATGGGCGATTCGTGGAAATCTGCATATCTGTCAACCCACGTGTCACAATACCTCGACCTCCCAAGGGACGGGATCGAATCTCGAAGAAGCGTGCCCCAAAGCACCATAATACGTGTGTGTGTGTGTGTGTCAGAACAAAATATCCCGGCATTTCCCCCAGGAAATCCAAGAATCAGCATATGGACAAGGTACAGCGGTCTCCCTGGAGCACCCTGCCTTTCCATCAAAAATACAACAACAACAAAAATATGAGGGCGGTAGGACCTCTACCCCTCTCCACGTAGAATCAACACACACCTGACACAATAACACACACAGAATCACACGTATGGGTTTGACAGACCCTGAAATAAAATGACATAAATATATTCCACTTGCTGGCGCCTCCGTTCAATGCCAGTGACTAATAAACCTGAAAAGGACTCAAAAATAAACTATCAAATTAGAACTAAAGTGTTCTACAATTACATCTTAAATCGTTGCGCTCGGCAACCCTAATATGAATAATAACCTGTTCGGCAAAACATCTTATAGTAATTACCTCCCTTTCCTATCAAAAATATGAACTTTAATAAAGCACCACTTATCAAATGTAACGGGTTTCGCATTTGCATGGATAAAAATCACGTTCACGCGCCGTGTACATTAAATATGACTCCAAAGAAAAATAAATACACAGCAAACACTTTGGCCACGTGCCAACGTACATTTAAAACATTTAGTGTCGGTACAAGAAAAACACTCTAAAACAAGAAAAGACTAAAATTAACTATTTACAAAGTTCCCATGCCAATCTAACTACATAATTGAATAATCAATTGTTGTACATCACCGTCTCAGCTTGTAGAACATATGACCTCCATCTCAGCCCATTTCCCTATGGGAAAGGTAGCACTCCATCGTTGTCTTCATAGAAGCGTCAGACATCACTCCGGCTCCTGACCACACGTCGGACATCTTGGTGTAGTCTCTTTGGAAGAAAAGTTCAATGTTGTTATAATTTGACCTGGCTATAATCTCTTGTGAGTTACTAAATTCGCCCACAAATAGTCCTATGCGATTAATCACGAAGACTTTCCCTAATCTCGCTCACACACGCACGATACACACATGAAAAATACAATAAAAATTTACATGAAATATACAACTTCGAGTCCATCGTCACTGGCTCGGCAATACAAGTTTTAAAGTCTGACTGACTCACAGTCGCTATCTCGCTCGGTAATCTCTACTGCTCTGCTTGACCTTCGCTCGGGTGAGCGCTAATTAGAATGTTCCTCAAGTCTTGCCCCCTAAGAGCTGAAAATAGTTGTCTTTAAGAATATTCAAGTTTTAAATCACCGCAAACTGGTGTGAAGTTAGCTTATAGAGCTCACAAAGTATTAGACTTCAAATAATATATTAGAGCTTTAAAAATCGCTACACAAACTGATGTGAAGTTAGCTCATCAGAGCTCACAAATAAAATGACTTCGAATAATATTAGAGCGTTAAAATCACTACGCAAACTGGCGTGAAGTTAGCTCACAGAGCTCCAAAACGAAAAGACATCGAACAGCGTCTCGTCGATCAATTAGAAACTGACAGGGTGATGAAGAGTGGGGTAAATTTAGAAAAATTTTCCAGAGTTTTCATCTCACACACACGGGACTAGTGTCAATCTTCATCAAATAATTCAAACGTCTCAGCACACTCATGCGGAGATAATTCCGATCGGCGGTTCTTTAGATAATCAATTCCGCGCGCTTTTTACCACTGACGCCATCCATCGCGTGATCTCGGCTTGGTCTCTCCTGATTGGGTGATTCAATCGTAGGTCGGTTGCAAGAAACTCGTGACCATCCCTTTATGATTCCAATTCTGGTGCAAGTTGTTACACAATTTGGCCTTGAACTCAGATTACCAGGCCGTTTTCAAGAATAGCTACCAAGAGCTACTTCTGTGGCAATCATTGCGACACGCTACCTTGCCTTTATCCTCATCAACTTCCACAAGTACTGCCTGGGCTGCAGTAATAATAATAATAAATTGAAAAAAAAAATGAAAATCCACAGCCTGCTTCCAGTCTCCGACCGGGTCAGGAATGGAATGAATGAAGCCCCCATCTAGCGGCGAGGATATGAAGTGTGCCGGCTGCCGAAGCCTGTCGCACTCCTCTGGGGCAATGATTAAATGAATGACAGATGAAATGAAATGATAGTGGAGAGTGTTGCTGGAATGAAATTGTGACAGGGAAAACCGGAGTACCCGGAGAAAAACCTGTCTGCCTCCGTTCTGTCCAGCACAGATCTCACATGGAATGACCGGGATTTGAACCACGGACCCAGCGGTGAGAGGCCGGCGTGCTGCCGCCTAAGTCACGGAGGCTCTAATAATAATAATAAATTAAGAATACTTATTTATCGTAGATCAATAAGGGTTCAATATGTTGCTCTACTTTCTTCAGTCTTTTTTGTTTTCCATTCCTTCCAAGTTTTCTTCTTCTCCCTTACCTTTTCTTTCACTCTATCATTCCTCCATTTTGTCGCCTTTTTCCATACCTTTCCTGATGTTCTACCACATGTTTTCTCTGCACTGTTTACAAATGCACTCTTGAACTTTTCCCATTCTTATTCCACATGGGTAATATCTGTCCTTGGTATCTGCTCTTGCAATTCTTTCTTAAAATCTTCTGCAACCTCCTTTTCCTTTAGTCTCCAGACCTTAATGCATTGTAAATCATATAATTTCTCATATCGTCAGATGAGTCCCCAATAGTATCTCACGCTTCGAAGCTCATTATATCCTGACATAAGGAGGATTCCCTTAAAGCACTTCAGTTCATTCTTTGACACCGATGGATCTGCACAGTTCCTAAACAAAGCATAATTTTGAATTTCACGCAAAACAAATTCATACAGTTCATCATCGAAGAAATGTTCAAACAATTCAGTGGGAGAAATACTACTGTATTTTGAAAAGTCACTGTCAGGGAATGGGCAAGTCGGCAAAGAAATGTCTCTTTTATTCCAGTATCGAGTTATCTGGATTGTGGAGGGTTATTGCACCTGGGAAATCAACATTTGGATTTGAAAAATTGACAGTATGAGAAGAGTCTGTATCTGCCGTGGCATTGTTGTCTTCCTCTACTCCTTCATTGTTTGAAAAGACAACTTCGGCACCTGTTGCTAACTGTCGGTGGTTTAAATTATCTATAAGTCCGCTGTCATCCTCGTCAGCTGAGTCTTCATCGGAAAGAATGTTAGGCTCTGGTGGCTCAATAAATATGGTATCAACGTCCTTTTCCTCCTTTTCCACTTCCTCTAATATTTCTGCCAAGGACAGACCTCTGAAATAAACGAAATAATATCGTATTGTATTTTCTGAAACACTGCCTTCAACCAGATATCTCGGCGAAGGTATGGTCTTGATTACGGTACTGGCATAAAAATATGCTACGGTGACTTAAAACTTATTTTATCAAGGCATGCATTGTTAAAAGAGCTGTATTTGGAAAAATGTTTTGTGTATAAATGCATGAAATGTATTTTAACTCTTTTCAGACGAATGTGCTACAGAAAAAATCTTGACTTATCATTGACCCTGTATCCGCCTGGTGTTTCCATATGGTAACACTGGGAAAATTAGTCCCGGGCATGAGCAGGTATAAAGAAACGCGTAAGATATGTTACTGAATTATAGATTAGATATACGAGGGCAAATCAAAAAGTAAGTTGCACTTCCCAGTTATGGCCATTTATTACACCACCTATACAACAGCAACACGCCTATAACGACAAACATTGTAACTTCACTTTTCCACATAGTTTCTGCGAACGCACAACCAACTTGTCGATGCCGGATGCATAGAAAGTTCCTCCAGTGTTCTGCAACCACACGGAGACAGCGGCCTTCACCTCCTCATCGGTCTGGAAACGTCGACAACCGAGCTCCGTTTTGAGCTTGCCGAACAGATGAGTCACATGGCGCTAGGTCGGGACTGTAGGGTGGATGTTGCCAGACCTCCCACTTGAAACGCTGCAGGAGTTGGCTCGTTTGGCGGGCCTTGTGAGGTGTTGCGTTATCGTGCAACAAAATCGCACCGGCGCTCAATTTCCCCCGGTGCTTCTCTTTAATCGCTTTACGCAACCGTTGTAACGTTTAACGATACGACGCTGCGTTGATCGTCGTTCCTTTCAGCATGAATTCCACGTGCAGCGTCACGATTTCCCTTAGGTGAATGCGCCGGTTCTATTTAATGATCGCATTCACGCTGTTGACATTTGCACGGGTCCTGGACGTTGCGGGCCTGCCCTCGTGATATTTGTCCGTGATATCCATGCGTCTGGCTGATATCACTTTACGATCCCTTGCCGGGATATGGCCCGCTCCCCATACACAGCACTAATTTCACGATGAATGTTCTTCCTTTTGGCGCATAGGAATCGAATTGTCGCACGCACCTCATATTTGGAGTGAACGTCCAGTCGACGCGCCATTGCACTTGGCCGCTATTCATACCATACAAGACGAGACCCATAGCGACCTGCCTAACAGACGTGTGGGCAGTGTCTGTCCCTTTATCCGCTGTGCCCACGTTTGCGAGACACAACGCGCTGCTGCAGTGCGTTAGTGTAAATAACTTTTTGATCCACCTTCGTATTTACTACTACAATCCTGAAGCCAAAGTAAACTATCTCCCTTTCTTGGAATAATTTAGCATAACTTACCTTTTGCGACATGCCATCATGACGTGAGAAACCAACCACGAAATGCACACGATTGTTGGGACATCACCCAAGACATTCCCTAGTGCCTAGTGCTTGGGAAATGAGTCAATAGACCTTCCATGATCAAATAAGCGCGACGTTCTAATATTTTTAACTGGCAAAGGTCCTGTAGAGCAATAAATGTAATGACCGGTACTGAGTTACCATATGGTAACGCTAAGCGTTTATGGGTTAATAGGGGTTTGGTCACGGACCTAGAAAATCATCCGTTATGAAGGGGTGTCCACCTTAGAGGAGTGTCCGTTAAGAGAGGTTTCACTGTAATTCCACCTGAAAACTAATCAAGAACTCATTGAGTTTTAGTACTAGATGTGACTGTACTCCACCCATGACCTTCAGGCGATGCACAGCATGAGTGCGTGACAGGTAGCTGCCACGCCACTGTTTCAGTAGTGAGTGTGATTGCAATGGTGACAGCTCAGCAATGTGTGTTGTGGTTAGCGGAGTTTCAAGATAGGTTTCGACCTGTCTTACCTAATACTTCCCTTGTTAGATAATGTAGGATGTTTATGTATTACACATATGCGTAAATATATACCGTATATACTCGCATATAAGACCATTCCCCCCTTTTTTAAGTGGGAAAAAAAAGTTTTTGCCTCGCCTATTGGACCCGTTATTAACAAAATGCGGGTAACTAACGATGTGCGTTTACTACAGAGTTCCTGCTATTCCTATTTTTGATACGGTATTCCGCGTCTGTGTGTGGGACGGTGAAGTCCGAAGGAACCAACTACAAAATTTTATTATAAACACTAGATGTCTCCTGTATATCGATGTTAATTTTTACTATAGGTGTGCTAAGTTTTACCATAGTCAATTTTAATGAATATTGTTAGATGTATTTGTTTATGAACTTTGTGTTTTTAGTGAGTGTTTTTTATTATATTATGAAGGCACCTGGCTGGGTTTTTTTTTAAGCGTATGGCTTTTAGTGCCGGGAGTGTCCGAGGACATGTTCGGCTCGCCAGTTTTGTAGCTGCTTCGAGGTGGATAGCCAATGGGTGAGCTACAAGTACCGTTGGGGAGGAAAGTTGGGATGTAAGGACGAGGAGTTGGAAGGCTGTGGCCTATAGTTAGGGACCAACCCCGGCATTTGCCTGGAAGAAAGATGGGAAACCACAGAAGACCATCTTCATGGTTGCCGGTGGGGAGATTCGAACCTCCTCGCCTCCCGGGTGTGAGCGACTGCCAGCAGTCATGCCGTAACGACCACGGCTAACTCACCCGGTACCTGGCTGATGAAGAGCCTATATAGAGCTCGAAACATGTCCCGAAAGTGAAATAAGTTAATTTTAACAATAAATTTTGTATTGAATAGACGGAAATGTGCAATTTAGTCAAATAGGAATATCAGTCAATACGGACCAATATGAGGTCGAATTCTCCCAATTAGTTCGGATTTTAGACACTCTACTGTATATATTTAAAATAAAATATGATGTCTTTTTCAACATTTGTTTATGGGATATACTGTATTAGCAAAATATAGATATGTATAGCAAAGTTTTTTAATATTTGCAGAGATATAATCTTCACATTCGGAGGAAGGCGATCGAGATCTTTAGATCTTGTGCAACCTTAATCGCTGATTCATCAAATGTCAACAGGAAGACTTACCTGTACCCCATTCTACCATCATTCAGTACAAAGTTCATTCAGTCTATTTCAAAAGTTGATAGTTCTTCAAATACTGCAGCTTTGAAGACAGAAGTCATGAAAGGTACTGTAATTTATCAATTTTCATCATAGTATTATGCATCTGATTAAATTCTGTATATATTATCTCTCTTTTGGAAAGGGATAAGTTTTTTTTCTTTTTCGGTACCTTCATTCAGTATCCAGTGCCGGCCCTAGGTCCTTTTTGTAGTGTAAGCAAAGAACATTTTGGCCCCCCCCCCCCCTCCTATACTCATCAGAGTACCTTTACTACTTTTACTAAACGTGTTATATGGGCGAAAGGTAAAAGGCAAAGGGATACACAAAAAATAACTTAAAACCAAACATTTAATTGCAGGTCATTATTATTACATAGAATGACAATTATTGTTGATTTTTTGCACACTATTGAAATCTTTTAAAATTAAGACTAGATTTTCCTGGCTTTCACTTTAGAAAACTCGTTCAGCAGCAAATCTGTTTCCATTTCATTTAAAAAATCATTTTGAATGGCCAAAGTAGCTAGTTCACTCAAGTGCTCTTGGCTTAAAGTTGATCGCAAGTATGTTTTTATAAGTTTTAACTTCGAAAAACTTCTTTCTCCGTTGGCCACTGATACCGGGAGCGTTAGCAGAATCCTCAATGCAACAAAAACATTTGGAATATGTCCACATAACCACGTTTGGTTATAAAAGACAAGGCTCCAGCTGGGTGACTTAGACGGTGAATAGTGAAAAAATTTGCAGTTCTTCGAACAGATCATCTCCGTTCACATCACAGTCTCCTCCATCGCTCCAAACGGTTTGAAGGTGCTTACAGGCTTTCTTCAACTCTTGTTCGTTCAAATTCTTCTCGAAGCTATCAACGTCATCAAGAAATTTGAAACTTTCACTATGGTGTTCCATTAGCTCAAATCTCTCCCTTAATGAGGCTATTGCTGTGTCAAGTACGACGAAGAAGAAGTTAACTTTAAATGCATTTTTTCCAGAACGTACAGCTTCATCTTCACTCTCACAGGAGAATTGTTTTTTTTTACTTTTCTTGGCCGAAGTAGGGTTTCTTTTTCAAAGTTAGCATCACCTCGATTTTTTCTGCAAGTTCTTTTGCATCTGTAATGACGATGTTTAGTCCTTGATCTGATCTCATCTTTTCCAGAAATGATTTTACACTTTTAATGAGATCCATTGACCTTTGTAGGTCATTTGTGACTTTTTGCAACAGTTTACTAACCATATTGGTTTAATGCTGAATCTCATGCCATGTCACTAATCTGCATAGAAACTTGAAGTTTTGCAGTTTTTTTTTTAAAGTCCTATGGCAGTGTTCGTACCAAATGCATCAAGTTTCTGATCTTGAGAAGCTTCATATAAGGCATCATACACTTCTTCAATGTGGTACCTCAAAGGCAACAATGCCTCAATTCTACTTTCCCATCTAGTATTGCAGAGTGGTTTTACTGTCAGGCTTGAAACATGTTTCAGTAAAATATTGCATCTTTGAGTAGAACTGGAAAAAAAAAAAAAAAAAAATTCTTGTATAGTGCTGAAACAGTCCACAGCAATGTTGCACGGCAGAGCTGCATCATTAATGACCAAGTTCAAGGAGTGGTTCCCACACAGTACATAAAAAGCTCTAGGATTTAAATCAAGGATTCTCTTCTGGACTGTCATGGCTTTTAAAGAAATGCCTGGTGCTTCTAACTGTTTGAGCAATACCTCTGTGAGGCCTTCACCTGAAGACTCTGTAATGGGAACAAAGCCCAAAAAATGTTCCTTAATTGAAATATCCCCATTGGCTAAACATTTTACAAATCTTACAACAAGAGTCATTTGCTCGGTGTGGCTAATGTCTGGAGTACAGCCTAATATAATAGAATAGTATGTTGCTTGCTGTATCTGTTGTAAAATGTTAGCTTGAATCTTGGCCGACAAGAAACTAACAAACTCATTTTGGATACTCTTGCTCAAGTAGTGTACGTGTGTTTCTTTTGAACTTATTCATCTCGTATGTTCAGCCATAAAACCATCAAATTTAGCTATGTGTTCTACCAGCTTTAAGAAATTTCCATTATTACGTTCAAATAGGGAGTCTTTTTTTCCTCTTAAAGGCCAATCCTTGAGTTCCCAAAAATTGTACAATACATAGTAGGCGTTTTAGAACTTGAATAAGTCTTTCATTTTCCTCGTCAATAGTTTTTTTAAACATAAACGTAAAGAGAGTTCGTGCCGACATTTGCAGTTTTGAATATGAATGGGGGATTTCTCATGACAGGTCAAAGTTTTCCTCAAGTTTTGCCAATCAGAATACCCTTGGCCACCAGCAAGAAGAGAATTATCATTTCCAAAAAGTTTGCAAGAAAAGAAAAAGAAAAAAAAACTGTTTTTTTCTTTTTTTTCTTCCAACATGGAATATATTATCCAAATCCTGCGGACTTGCTCTCCGTTGCAAAACTTCCTTGTGTAATGCTTTGAGGAGAATCGCCTACCTTTAAGGTCCACAGGAAATTCTTGGTCTGTGACCTGCTGTAGTCCTCGCTCAACAAGAATTTTTCGTACATCATCGTTTATTTTAGGTGGCCATTCTCCACAGTCATTTGAAAAACCTGATGACGTTTCTGCGCTCAGTTTCTGGAAATAAACCACCGACCTTAAAACTTTCAGCTATACATAGTTTAAAAGCCGTAATACATAGAGACCTTAAACTTTGCATTCATAATTATGGGTACTTTATGAGGACATTAAACCAAAATTTTATTAATATTAATAAATATTTCTATTTTCAAAAACTATTTTTATTTCTAAAAATTGGTAAGAAAAAAAAATTGAACATTTTCAAACTGTTAAAAATAAGTAGTATGTATAAACTTTTATAACAATTTTCGTTTATCAGGAAGATATGGATGTAGTAACTTAATAAGTACATAAAATTTTGGAATAGTGGGTTCAGTGGTTTTATTTGATATGTACTTAAACTTGGAAGAAATCTTCATTAAAAAGCATTGAATCGGAAAAGGTACAGTCTCCTTTAATACAAAAAAATATAAGGTGCCCCTTTTCCTTCTCTGCCTTCTTTCCTCCCTCAACTTAACAGAGGCTAAACTAAGTATGGACTACTAGGCCTAGTTATATTTTAACAAAACCTGTACTCCGTTAACTAAGATTCAATTTACACCATTTGTAAATTGAAATTCTTAAAGAAATACCTAATAAATAACCCATTGTATTGTATCAACATAAACTTACAGTTTCAGTTTCAATGGCTTGTTGACTTGACGCCAGGTCTGTAAGTTCTGATGAATCCTCGTCAACACCTTCGGTTCCTGTAGTCAGTGTCAGATCCTCATCCTGCAATCAAAATAGCTGTTGGCCAAGTATACTTAAGCACGCGTATATCTTCTAAAGCTACCCTCAATTCCTAAATTTATTTTCTAAATATACAACTTAAGTATAAATTAATACTACTTAAGGATTAGTGCTATAATACTTTAAGTAAACTATGGCAGTATTTAGTAAAGTAATGCTATTAAATCAATAATATTATTATAATTTACGTTATAAGGGTAAATTGTTTATACAAATACTCATCAATTTAGATAAAATTAATTTAGGCATTTAGAGTCATTAGCAAAAAATATAACTTAAAATTATTTACAGTTACACTAATTTTTTGAGGGATTCTTCACTCATTGATGGTCCAGGCAGCTCTGATATTGGTAACTTGTCGTCATCCTCATCGTTATGAACGGATTCAGATAACTTAGTTATTTCGTCGATAATCTTCGCACGTGACGATGAAGCCGAAGGCGCAAAAAACCTTTTCAGCGCTTTAGATTGCTTCTCATCTCATGTGAATGCTTCAACTTTCTTTTACGGTGAAATGCACCTGATTGCTTTTTATTACTGGACATTTCGTGTGTCTTAAAAATCATCTCGTGTACGAAGGGGCAATAACACAGTGCAGCTTACGTCAACACATCAACACACTACAAACTACAACGATGAGTGAAGGCTGTCAGCTAGCTGGCAATACTGAGCCACTGAGCGGATAAAGTCAAGAGACGTATGAGTCACGCGGACGAGTCGAAGTCATTAGTGGAAGGGGTGTTCTCCCTTTCGTGAATGGCGAGCGGCCATACTTCGACTGAACGGCTCCAGGCACTCCGTAATAGTTCTAAGTTTGTTTCATAAGTAGCATCACCCGTAAAGCGGCGACTCTTTAAAATGGTTATGCTGAATTTTTCAAATATTACTTTGTTTTGTTTGTTAGTGAAATAGTAAAGTAAAACTGAAAAGACGAGTTATAAACAGAATGGTTACGTTATCTGGTTACATTGTTTATAATGTATACATTCATCATCATCATCATCATCATCTTGCACAGTTTCCAGCCACTGGCCGGGTCTGTTTGGAATACAATGTTGTAAAAATTAGAATTCGTAATGTTTACAACATTACAAACTAGCTCCGGGCACCCCTAACTTGATATTTCTGCGCGCCGCAGCACCCCCCGTCTCACCCTGCCACCCGCGACCGCGTAGTTCGCTTAAATCACACCACTCCTGTCAGTATCACTCCTAACAGTATACTCTGTATCATCAGTCAGCAGAGCCTGTGCTTTGCGATTACTATTCTGTGTAACTCGTCTACAGGAGTGATTTGGCCTCGGTACATTTTTTCGGGCTCCTATGTGGTTGACAGTTTGCCAACTTTTTATCTTCATTGTACATTACTCGCAGCTACAATATGGAGGATTTTCAGATATCTGGTAATGATTTCCACCTCAGTTTTACTTTACCTCATCTTCATCATGCTCTATTTGAAATTCCTACATATGAGCTATAGCTTTGCACCCCAATTTCCACCTGAGACAATTCTACAAAGCACACTGCAGTCTCTCTCCAACCCCACTAATGATAACGGTAGTTATATCTCCACCTAGGGATGGATGTTGAATTTGGCTGGATTAGTCTGTTAAGGTGGGACTCGGTATGATGCAAGAGGAATTAAATTGATTGAGCTGTGAATTTCATATAAATAATCTATTTACAAAAACACATAACAAATAACCCTGGACAGATGACCTAGATGGTTTACACCTTAAAACAACAGTCACTGCCATAAACAACCCTAGGGGCAGATGACCTTGCTGTTCTTCCCCATAAAATAATTATAACTAACAAATAACCCTCCTAAACTTGGTTGTCCACTGAGGGTGTCCAAAAAGAAACATAGTAAGCCTCAAAGCTAACATCATCTCCAACGAGATGTTATTGAACATTATTGTGTTGGAAGCCATTTTTCAGTGTTATAATCAAAATTGTTTCACTTTAAAGAAAGCTTTCCTGTCGGTCAATACAAGCTGTGCCCAATTACATTAGGGGGAACCAATATTTATACACCCTAACCTGAAAGAAATATTACATAAGATATTTATCACAAATAACATTCTTTTATGTACAAAAATTGGGCATAGGGTACTTAATTAGACGACATGTTTCGATCGTCAACCGATCAGATCCTGCTTACTTAGACTTACAAGGGAAGTATCAAGTAAGACAGGTTGAAACCTATTTTGAAACTTTGTGGACGCAATCGTTGTACTATAAGAGGACAACGTGCGGAAGATCAGCCTCCAGATTGAACTGCAAGGCTCCGAAATCATGTGTCGAATCTCTCATATAAATCAATGGGAAGTAGCGAGTACCGTACATGTTGGAAGGGACAGCCCTGACGGCCCAGGCACTCAAGGCTGGTGGGAAGCAGCCGCAAGCAGGGGCGTGTTGCACTGCGTCCAGCAATAACAAACAACCGCAATAATTAGTGCCGCAGGGATGTCCAGCTCCGCCAGCCGTCATGCCTGGGTACCAGGATGTCTGGTACGATTTCGGAGGCTTGCAGTTCAATCTGGAGGCTGATATTCCGCACGTTCTCTTATAGTACAACGATTGTGTCCACAAAGTTTCAAGATAGGTTCCGACCTGTCTTACCTAATACTTCTCTTGTTAGATAATGTAGGATGTTGATGTATTACACATATGCATAAATATATACCGTATTTACTCGCATATAAGACCCCCCCCCCCCCCTTTTTTTGGGTGGGAGAAAAAAAGTTTTTGCCGTGCATATTGGACCCGTTAATAACAAATTGCGGGTAACTAACGATGCACGTTTACTTCAGAGTTCCTGCTACTCCTATTTTTGATACGGGATTCCGCGGACGTTCCTGCCGTACCGTCAATATCAGGAGTGTACCAATTGCTGTTGTGGTACTTTGTGACAGTAAAAGAATATGCATTCTTCCTGCCTGCAGAAAGTTTGGGGCTAGCTGTTATAACATAAATAACCCGGAAACCCGTGCCCCAAGTCCACATTTCCTAGCCAGACAGTCACACTAAGCCATCCCTCTCACTCTTCTCTTTGTCAATACGCTTATCCGGCATTGGTCATTCAGTCAAATTACATCAGCCGGGCATACAGTCAGGGAAAGTGACTATATTATTCGAATTACGGTAGTTCTATTCAATGAGTACCATGAGCGGTAACGTTAATACCAGTAAGAGTAAAAGCTTTTCTGCTTCTTTTAACCCTTAGCCCTCGAATATTTTCTTAGCCATAACATCTCTGAACTTGTAATTAATTCTGTCATATTTTGCCATACTGGCATATGTATTATGAAACATTTATTCACACATTTACAACAACTTTGTACAATTTCAAAATGCGAAAATATTGTACACAAAGGCATAAGGAAGACACAGATTGTTTCTCTACACATTTTCATAAGAATTTTTGGAGAGTGTGATACTGTTCGAAGCACAGTCCTAGGTGAAATCCTGGTTGCTTCTCGCAGTTTTTGCAGAAGTGAACTGTTTCTCGCCTCCCCCGGTAACTTTTTTATT
Source organism: Meconema thalassinum (assembly GCA_946902985.2). Lineage (NCBI taxonomy): Eukaryota > Metazoa > Arthropoda > Insecta > Orthoptera > Tettigoniidae > Meconema > Meconema thalassinum. The sequence continues at coordinate 901,536,866 of OX336389.2, forward strand.
GCTGCAAAACTTGCAGTCCTTTTGTCATTCCTTGGGGATGGGGATAAAGCAGATGCAGCTTGCCATTTAGTCGCACTTCATCTGTAGTGAATGACCTACCCCTTTTCTGGTTGTGTGTGTCCGAATGTTCCCAACAAGTTGGGTTACTAGGTTCTTCTTGAACTTCCGATGCAACATTTTAGGGTATGATTCCTTAAATAGGAATACAATGGATACCTCGAGAAGCCAGAAAAACATTTTCCGCCACCACTTGACTCATTTACGCGTAAAGGGGTATGAACTTACGTATTGGTCAGAAACATCAACTCCCCCCATACATTGATTATAACCACATACAAAGACCGGTTTGTGAACAACTTCCTGAGCTCCTCCCCTTATTTTCGTTTTCACCACCTGAGTGGAATTGTCAAAGAATGTTGACAGCATGGCAATAGTTCTCTTGTCCCTCCAAACTACACATGTGATGTCATCCTTTCTCACTGCAACTATGTCATGCTGCTTCAATATCTTGGTTGCTTCTTGTTTCACCTGTGGAGGTACGCCTTTCCTTTAGACCATTACATTGCCTGTAATGTTGACTTTTAAGTTTCAACAGTTCAGCCGCTAATTCATAACTAGGGACTGGATTTTTTGAAAATGCATATGCAAATGCATATTTTGAGGGTTTATTGGATTTTTTTGCATATTCTGAACATAATAGCATATTTTAGCATATACAGTTGAAATAAAGTATTATTTAAAACATCTTGAACAAAATAGGTTTCACCTGTGTTTTGGACATCCCTTGTAAGCAACTTTCTGTGGAACAGATTAATAACTTGTAACGGTTTGCAATTTACTCTTATATACTGCCCCTGGCTGGGCGACCATTTTTGTAACGTATGCTTCTCTTTTACATAGCACCTCGGTGAGCTGTCGCTCAACTTGCTTATTTGTCTCGTACATTGAGACAAAAGGAACAACATTGGTCCGCTGATGGACGACATACACTTAGTATCCCAATGGGCGCCATCCACTATTTAGTGGAAAAATAAAATATTTAGCCTCAGCCTGCTCCTTCCTATTGAACAAAATTCTTTTCTCAGGTGTGGAGTAATGATGCTTACACATGGCAACTCTTTGCATTAGCTACGCTGTCGTGAAGAATAAAACACAAGAACATATTGACTTGTTACATGCAGGAATAAAACATGATCGGTCGTTAATTCATATAATATCCACATCTATAGAGACTTTGAACTATTTACAATGTGATTTGTTGCTGTTCTTCCTGAGGACAAGGACTTGTTGACAATGACAATACCTGGTTCGGAGATCGGCGTCGGTGTGTGCACAACTCCTGTTATGTGTCATTAAAGCTGGCTGGCTGGTTGCTGCATTCAGATCTTGTTCCATTTGCCGATAAAAACACTGATTATAATGTACTGTATGTACTGCGTATAGCAAGTACATTAATAATAGAGCCACATGTTGTCTATATAACTGATGACTGCTACCGCAGTGCTGGTAACTTTGTGATCGAATGTGAAAGCGAATGAGAATGCCAATGAGAATACCTGTGACTTCGACTGCGACTGAAGAAATGGTCCTCTTGTTTTCTATTTTCAGTTTATATATCACTCTCTGTTGTTTTTCGAAATACTCCCCTTCTTAACACAACACACATCCATCAGGCCTTAGTTGCTTCATCATTGACCCGTGATGAACTTGAGACATCATTGACTATTGACGTGTCCATTATCTCACAATAGACATCGTGAGTCCTTTCTCTGTAGTAGCGAGTGGGTTGTATAACCCTTCGATGGCCTGGTTGGCTTTACAACCCTGAAGATTAATGGTGACACAGCCCCTCGTTCACTATTGTTAGCTTGAGACATTTCCAATTCGCCATAACATCTTTGTTGTAACATGTGCAGGCATTCTACCACCCAGGTCTCGAAATAAACTTGGTGAAGGAGTGTTCCTCATTGTCATAATCTGTTTGCCTTTCCTAATGTATACATTTTACCCATAAAATATGCTCAAAAGTCTCATCATTTACATTGTCAAATCGATAATATGCACAACAATAAAAGAACACTCGTAATATAAATACAGTAATTAATATCCGTTGAGAAGCAGTATTGGAGCTACAAAGATGGACAGAATAAGAAATGAGAGGACCAGAGAATTAATGAAGGAGGAACCATTACAGGATGGTATAGAGAAATCTAGACTTACATGGTATGGACATGTAAAACGAATGGAGGAGAAGGAGATACCCAGGAGGATACACGAGACGAAGTGGGAAGGAAAGAGACCGAGAGGAAGACCGAGAGACAGGTGGCTGAAGGGGGTCGAAGAAAGCGTGAAGAAGAGAGGAGAAGACTGGACAAGGGTGGAGGCTGAGAGATGGTGGGAAGACAGACGTTGGAGAGGCTCGTGTTCCAAACAGACCCGGCCAGTGGCTGGAAATTGTGCAAGATGATGATGATGATGATGATGATGAATATTCGTTAAAAACTAATGTTTTACGCAAGCATGCTGCATGGTAATTTCAAGCAGGGAATGGTGTGGGACATTCCTTTCACCATCTGGGCAGTATCCCTTGTAAGCAATTTTCTGAGAAACAGATAACGTGCTGGCAGTACTCGTACTTTACGCAATGCTGCCTGGCTATTTGAAGAAGGAAATGGGGTGGGACATTCCTTTCACCATCTCGACTGCCAGTAGCCCGGGGTTAGTTTTGTGAGGAATTTCTTCAGTTAAAGTGTTACTTTATTCTTAGTCTGCATATCCTTAACTCAAAATGCCTAAAGAGATGAGCAGCAGAAAGTATTTATTAAAATGGTGAGTGTTGGGTAATAGTGATTATTCAACTGATGGCGTTGCCGTCTATTGTCAAGTATGCTCAAAGGAAGTGAAATGTGAAAAGAAATGAAACTTTAACAACATGCAAAAACGACTGCACTTATTACTATTACTGCAAAAGAGGAAAGAAGAGTGAATAAGATTGGCTTATTGTTAAGTGCATATTTTTCAATTTTTTAGTGCATATTTTCTACATTTTTAGTGCATAAATGCATGCATATTTTAATCATTTTTAGTGCAAGAATGTCCGGTCCCTTCTCATAACTAGTGTAAAATCTGTCGGTGAAGACATGAAAGCCTGCTTCATTGGTAGCCTGCAAAATGTTTGTCACCAAATGGATGACAATCCTAGCAGTAAAAGGTAAATCAGGCCTTAGAAGTGCTTGTGTTGTTACTGCACCATAATATGGTTCCATTACACAGACATACCCAGTAGCAGAGTCAGAAAGTACATAAATACGAAGCCCCCGCTTGGTTGGTTTCTGCTTGTAGTAGCACTTGAAAACAATACAGCCCTTGAAACCTACAGTGCTTTCGTCAACACTCAGGTTTTGCCCTAGAATGAAATAATTCATGGATTTCGTATCCAAGTACGACACTATGTTTTTCACTTAAGATCCCCTTGATTGTGGTCCTACCTGGTCAGTCTGAGGGGAAGAGAGATGGAGATTCCAAAATATTTTTAAAAATCTATCCCTAGAAAACACATCTTTGTAAAACAACTGTTTTTATTCTATTATTCTGATCTTTAAAGATATTCAAACAACTGTTTATGTAACCAGTCCTCTTAAAAATAATCCTGCATTTCTGCCTTACTTTTCATTCCCATGTTTATCACTACACCGATAAAGGCCTTCATTTCTTTAACTGTTACTTCCTTCCGTGAACACCATATAGACTGCTTCTGATGTGGAGTGTTAAGCTAAATTTTTAGCTTCGCGTATTCATTCATAATTGAGGTTAGTAGTTGGTCCGTAAAAAATAATTGTCAGTACTCCAATTCTTTAACAGATTGACTACCATCACTTACAAATCCACTTACTGACCTAAAAGGGATCTCCAAGCAGTATTGGAATTTTGTACACGCTGGTGAAGTCCGAATCGTGGCAACACGTTATTACCTCCCCCATTATCGCACACATCACTGTCATTATTATTGTCACTCCGTTCACTTGCTGAAACATCACTTTCATCACTTGTATCGAAAAGTTCACTTTCGTGATTGCTGTCAGTAAATTTAGTCGAAATTGACGCTAATATTTCATCTTCTATCAAGCCGGTCGCTGCCTTTTTCCCGCGATCGCTTTCCATTGAGCATATACATCACCAAGGAAACAGAGTATTATTGTCATCGCATTCCAAAGGAAGTTATCTGAACTTGGTTCTCACAATGTCCAGAAGATAGCAGCATTCTTCTTCTGCTTCCATCGTTACGGCCAACTAAGAACCACGTCATGCCAATTGTTACTTCTCTATTTTAATGTTGGCCCAGTACTCTTTCATTCGCAATCGATGTTGCGCCTTTCTCTCTGTCGTCCACGCCTTCCCGGTTTTTAGTTTCGGCTTATGTTGAAAACTCCGAGGTTTTTGAAGGTTTTCCCGAAGTGGGCCACGCTCCTGGATATCTTCACATGTTATCCCAATCTCCAAAAGGTCTTTCTCTACTTCACTGAACCAGGCCCCCTTTGTCTTTTTCTCATGGAGAAAAGCAAAAATTCGGTTGGATAGCCATGTTGATTTCATTCGGGTTATATGTCCATAAAAATATATCCTCCTTTTCCTGATCACGTCAGTTATTTTCTCTACGTGTGTGTACAACTCTTGGTTGTGGCGTCTTCGGAACTCGCCGTGTTCTTTGACTGGACCTAGGATTTTCCTAAATATCTTCCTTTCCTTGGTCTCCAGTTTTTCCATTATGCCTTTTCTATTCATGGCGAGACATTCCACTCCATACAAAGCTTCTGGCCGGATGACCATGCAGTAGGGCTTGAGTTTTGTATTTGGGGATATACTGTATAGTAAAGCATGACAGGGCTACTGCTCCTGCTATCATGATTGATGGACATAGACTAAAGAATATAGATCATTTTCCCTATTTAGGTAGTCACCTATCAACAAATGCGAACATTGACGCTGAGATTCAACACCGCCTCCAATGTGCCAGTGCAGCCTTTGGTCGTTGGCTCGTTCGCGTGTTTGACAACCACGACATTAGCATTTTAACAAAATTATACGTTTATCAAGCCGTTGTAGTTCCCACTCTGCTTTATGGCTGCGAAACCTGGGTTACATACAGAAGGCACCTCTTATCTTTAGAAAAATACCATCAACGATGCCTTAGGAGAACTCTTGGTATTAAATGGCAAGACCGGCGCACTAACACAAGTGTTTTAGAGGAAGCTAGCACTATTAGTATAGAGGCTCTCATTATAAAACACCAACTTCGATGGAGAGGACATGTAGTTCGCATGCCTGAGTCCCGCCTCCCAAAACAAATCTTATATTGCCAGCTGAATGTCGGTCAGAGAAAGCAGGGTGGGCAACAAAAACGCTACAAAGATGTTCTGAAGACCAACTTGAAGAAATGTCAAATTGATACAGGTAACTGGGAGGCTGTCGCATCCGACCGATCAGAGTGGGGCCGCAACGTCCACCAAGGCCACTTGTTCTTCGAACAAGAGAGAAGAAGGCTTCAGGCTGAAAACAGAAATGCCAGAAAAGAGCGCATGATTCGCAGAATGATCAACCCCCAAGATCCATTGGCTGCTCAAGACCTTGTGTGCCAATATTGTGGAAGAGTCTGTGGTTCTCGGATCGGACTGTACAGTCACCAAAGAACTCACGCAATATGATTGGGCCTAATGTTGGTTTACAGCGAAGATTTACATAAATGTACCTTGGAAGACAATCATACTCGTATCACGAGTGATAGTCTAAATAAATAAAAAGTATAGTAAAGCCATCATTACTTCCGACTTGACGTTTCAGTGTTACCCTAGAGTTATCTAGCGGTCAGAAGGAAAATCACTATAACTAGCCAATTGCAGGCAGCCATTCAAATCGATATAACACGACAAATCGAGTTTTGTTCTTGATGTCGCGATTTAGCGAACGAAACTGTAGCCTAGTACTGAAACGTCAAGTCGGAAGTAATGATGGCTTTACTATAGATCTTTTGTTGTACACATTCTTAGTTAGATGGTAAGCCATTTCAATTTTATTGAAGCGTGACGCAAAGGCCTCGTTTTCGGACATTGTAGGGTCTATCCATTCACCAAGATACATAAATTTCACAACCCGCTTGATTTTCCCATGATTCACTTCTATATGTTTTGGAGCCGTTTTGATGTTAGTATTAAATTCTGTTTTCTTGAAAGTAATCAGGACGCCTTTGCAGCTTGTGTTTGAAGCTGGTTGATCTGTTTCCGAGCCGTATCCAATGAATCCGCAAAAACCGCAAGGTCATCTGCAAAAGCTAGAAAGTTAATTGATAGGTTCTTATTCTTGTGACCTAGTCTGATTCCTTTATGGACTCTTTCATCACTCATTGCTTTGCGCCACTCATGGATGACTTTCTCAAGAACGCAGTTGAATAGTAGAGGCGAAAGACCATCTCCCTGTCGAACTCCTGTCCTTATCTCGAAGGCATTGGAAATCTCGCCCCTAAACTTAACTTATGAAGTGGTGTTGGTGAGAGTGTGTTGGATGATCACTCTGGTTTTGTTGTCTAGGCCGAACTCCTTTAGAATCTGAAGTAGGGTAGTCCGATCAATGGAGTCATAAGCTTTCTTAAAATCAATGAAAGTTATTACAAATTTCTTGCTCCTTAGTTTCAGATAGATTTGAGATTCATGATTTGCTCCACACATGACTGTCCCTTCCTAAAACCTCCTTGATAATCACCCAGTTCTGTATCTAGCTGTTCTTCAGCCCTAGTTTGAAGGGCTTTTGAGAGGATTTTGTAAGTTATCAGTAGGAGAGATATGCCTCGATAGTTGTTAACATCTGCTTTATCGCCTTTCTTATGAAGGGGGTGGATTAAAGCAGAAGTCCAGTCACTTGGAAGTCTTTCGGTATCCCATATTTCATGTATGATGTCCGTTAATTTATCCACTGTATTGTCACTAGCAAACTTCCACAGTTCAGCGATTATCGAGTCTTCACCTGGAGCTTTATGGTTCTTTAGTGATCGGATAATCTGTTTGACTTCCTCTTTCGTGGGTGAACGGGAATCTGGGTGGACTTGCGCATGGTCTTTAAATGTGAATCTGGAACTTGGAGTCTCACAGTTAAGAAGGGACTCAACATATTTTGCAAGCACCTGACAATTATCTTCGTCGCTATAAACTGGTTTTCCATTACAATCCCTGAACTGAAGACATGGAGGGCTATATTTCCTCGAGTTGCTTTTAAATGTTCTATAGAAGTTGCACATATTATTCTTCTGGAAATCCTGTTCGATTTGATCCGTCTGTTTTTTATGAAAGGCACGTTCAGCATTGCGGATGGTTTTTGCTGCACTGGTTCTCTCATTCAAGAAGTCTGTCCAGTTGACTTGATTTTGTTGCGAGTTCCATTTCTGCCAGGCATGCTGTCTCTTCCTTATTACTGCGTCACATTCACTGTTCCACCAAGCATGCTTTCTCGTCTTAGTTAGTGGGACGGTCTCTTTTGCTGTTTCAAACAGTGCCTCTCGCAGTTGTTCCCTGTTCTCTGCCCCCACAGTTTGTAGTTTTCGAGTAATCTCATTACTGGACGCCAGTTTTTCAACATATCTTTCAATCTTTTTGGTTCGGAACCTCCGTGTGTTTCTCGGGAGGAGTTTGATTTTAATTTTAGATAATGATCCGAGTCCAGTTTTGCATTTCGTAGAACTTTCACATTCTGAATTTCTCATTGAGCTTTCCGTGCAATTGCGACGTGATCAATCTGGAATTTGCCAAGACTGGGATTTGGGGATTTCCAGGTCTTTTGTTTCTTGTTTCTTGGGCAGATGTTTGAAAGCAGTGGATTTCATTACCAGGTTGAAAGACCTACATAGCTCTATTAGTCGTTCTCCATAACGATTAGTTCTGTGATGAGCGGAGTAATTACCAACAATGTTTCGAAATTTTCTTTCTTTGCCTATCTGGGCATTGAAATCCCCAAGTAAAATGATATTACGTTTGTGTGGAATCTTCAATAACATTTCTTCAAGTTCTTCCCAGAATCGATCAGTTCCTTCAGGGTTTTTCTTGTTCGCTTTGTTGATCGGTGCATGAACGTTCTCAATAGTATACAGGGTCTTTCATATAAAGTAAGAACGCCAAGCGGCGGGTTTGTTATCCGCTAGTGTGGTGGCCTTGACCGAGCTTGTAGCGAGCCTTGGCCCCCTGCTCTAAGCGTGTGTACAATCCTCTATGAAATATTACCTTATAAAAGTTGCTGGAAGTGTCGTCCTTCCTGGGTTATACAGGCATTGTATCTGGTAACCACATTTTGGCTGACGCGAGTGAGTCATGCCACTGTATTTTTTCTGATTTTCTATTTTGTGTTTTTTATTGAGCACTGAACCAGTAGTGTCAAAGTTATTTACAATTACGTGAATCTGTGCTAGTGAAGGTGGCACTTCATCAGGAAATTGCTGAACAAATGCATCACGTACCCGCCGAGCCGAATCGTAATTAAAATAAATTTTACATACAAAAATACGATTTTGCAATGATAACTGTCTCAACATGTTAGCAGCTGAGGTTCAGACTGGCGACTGACAACACCTACACGCTTATTGCAAGGTCAAGTTTGTACTATGCGCGCACTTTCAATACTACAGCAGGGGGCCGTGGCGCGTCACAAGCTCGGTCAAGCCGGCTTCAGCAGCGAATGACAAAACCGCCGCTCGCCGTTCTTACTTTATATGAAAGACCCTGTACATTTTATTTGTACTTCGAAAGGAAAGGGTCGAGACTCGACTGCTTACAGAAGTGAAATTTGTGATGGAGTCTAGAATCTCCTTGTTGACTACAAATCCAGTGCCGAGTTGGAGAACCGTTTCTATAACACATTTACCTGGCTTACCCTTGAAGATTCTGTAGCCTTCTGATTCAAAGTCATGCTCATCAGTAAATCTTGTTTCCTGAACTGCTGCAATTTGGATCTGATGTTCAGTTAGAGCATCCGTTAGTTGTTTTAATTTTCCAACCTTCCGGAGAGAATTTGTGTTAAAGGTAGCAAAGAAATTCTTAGCTCTATGCCTGATCTTTCGTGGAGTCTCCGATACCTCCAAGCATTTTGGTGCAAGTTCCCCAGATTCCGAAGGTTTCCATGCTTTTAACAATTGAAAGACTGTTGACTTAGGCCAGTGATGTTTCACACTGACAAAGGTACTGTCAAGGTTGTGAGCCTTGGAGCCCCCAGCACTGATCGGCTCGCCGACCCAGTTTCCCGCTAGGATTGGTTACCCAACCTTACACTGGGTTGCTCGGTCTAACAGGGGCACCTCTTGTAGGTTATGTGCTGGAGTTTGAGTGAAAGGGGCTAGTTGGATTATCTTGCTGAATCCAATATATTAATGTTGCGGATGACTAGCAACGACTCATTTCACTCCCATTTGCCCAGCGACACAAGGTCTCCTCCCAGGTTGATTCCTGGGACCAGATAGCAGCATACATTGAATAATAAATCGAAGTCTTAGTGTAGCCTATGGAGTAGTTATGCGATGCAAAACCGCACATCGACCAGAGCTCGACACACGAGTGTTAGCGCTGAATGGTGGCAGTCTACCTGTAATTGACATGTCAGCGGAAAGAGTTAAACTATTTGTTCTTACGTTTGCCAATAAGAACGGTGTGCGGGCCGCCGGCCGTGAAGTCGCTGTTTAACCAAAGATGAACTGGTATTGGCGAAAGCAACTAATTACATTAATTGTCGCGAAAAAGAACGTTTGATCTTTCTGCAGGTCGCTATTGGGTAAATATTCTAAAGTGGATTAGAGGGTGTTTGTGTGGGTACTCGCTCACCTAATAATAATGGATCTACTTTTAATTTTACTTCTAATATTAAAAGTGGAATATCCGTAACGGTATTTTCCGTTTATTTCAGACGCAGTGAACTCAAAATTAGGAAACATCCCTATTGAAGTGGCTTCATTCCACCCGCATCAGTATGAAACATATATATTTTTTACTTAGCATTTACTTTAACTTTTTTTTCTTTCAAAGAGAGCATATGTCGTTGATATTAATTTGCACTAATTAACAATTTTCTGAAACAAAGCCCCCTGAAGCGAACACGTCAATGTTTGTTTATATACTGTAGTTATTGCCAGATATTGTGCTTGAATTACTTTTTATTTCAGCTCTGACCCTCTTGATCTTGAAAATTCCCCAAGAAATGGCCAAATGGTTATCTGATATACTCCCTCCAGTCTGGCAGATGATTACCCGGAATGCAGACATATGGATAAGAACCGTTGTAAATGGCCCGGAAAGACAGTTCATGGGTGATTCAAGCATAGACTCAGATGGTAAGTGTAATATTGACAGATTTGTTAGATAATGTAAAAAAAAAAAGTGCTGTTTATTTGGACTTATTTGATGAATTAGTTTTGATGCCATTCTTCTGTAAATTTTGAAACTTTATCTTGCTTTTCCTTTCGCTTGTTGACACTGTTTTTACCTGCTGGTACTTGCCATGGTGGGTGAGTGGTTATAGTGTCGGACTACCAACCCCAAGATTGCAGGTTCGCTCCTGGCCATGGTAAGTGATTTTTGTAAGGCGACAAAAATCACGACACTCATGTCATACGCTGTTGGCATGTTAAAGAACCCATTTGAATTCAGTAGGCCGTGTTCAATGGCAAAATTAATCTTGGGATTTTCCGCCAACACAAAGATCCTCCATTCTCTACTTGAAAGCGCTGTAGTGTCAAGGAGTTTAGATATCTATAACCCCCTTGACTTTCATAGCGTTCAAAGGAACGACGAAATTCGACATGCAAGCTACCCTCTGGGTGTCAATTAACAAAGCTTGCACCAGGCAACCGAGGCCATACGATATTATTATTATTATTATTATTAATACCTGCTGGTTCACAGCTGATATATGAAATACTTTCTTGGTGAGACTAGAACAGACATAATAAGCCACTAATTAAAGTGGGATAATACATGAGAGGGATCGGCGAAATTAAAGTTCATAGACGGTTTTAAAAAATTCTACAGTATGTCACTTCACCTATGTATGACACTTTTTAGGAAGCTCAGACACATTTATGCAAGAAACAATGATCCATGAATAACAAGGAAAAATACCATGAAATAAATAACAGATACGGGAAATATTTACTTTTTATACTGGACCCGTATTACCTACCATTACCTGTTGTAATCCCTCGATGGCTACCTGTTGTAATCCCTCTATGGCAGCTGGATCGTAGAACCTGAAAATCCCCGGCTAGAAAAACCCCCAAGTCCTACCAACAAGTAAAGGGATAATAGGGTAACTAGTAATCCTAACAGGTTGCATTAAGAATGACCATGGCTCAAAGAAAATAACTAGCTCATAGAACACAAGATTCCTCCAAAAGGAATATCCCAAGAGGGTGGTATACCCTAGAAATAGCTAGCGATGGCCTTCTTAACGCGGCCTTCCATCACCTCTATAAAGCATCACGCAATAATTTAAAATCAGAAAACCACAAAATGTATTCATACAATACACATGGCAAAGACAAAATAACACTGTCGTCAAAACTACCCAAATAATCCAGAAAAAACCTTGGATTACATTAGAAGAATGTGTCTTGTGTGGTTCACCAACAAATATGAGGTGTCCACAATTGGATAAAGATTCCAATTTCCTAATCACAAACCTATATGAACTTGATCCCAAAAAAAACGAAAAATATTGGATCCACTTGGATTAAGTGTGTGAATACACTTTTATCATAAGCATGATAAATATCAGTAATTATTATTCACATTTGAAAAATATTATTATTATTCCCTTTTAAATGTTGTTGAAATTATTTATAATTTGTTACATTTTATACATATATTAGGAAAACAATCTCAACTGTTTTTCCTACTGACTTGTCCACTGACATTCGCATCTGTTAATTTTAATTTCCATTATCAATGTAATTTATTCCATTCCTGGTTAATTCTGATGAGCGGTTAAGTTAAACAGAATGTTTAGTTGAATTCATTATTAAATAAATATATATATGATAGTTCTCATATAATTGCTGTGGCATTTAATCCAAACTTCAATTGTACTATTAAATTGATTATCCACTTAATCGTATCAATATTGTGCCAAGTATAAATTATATTTACCACGAAGGTCTATTCTGACATTAATGAACAGCTGATTATGTCACCTGAGACATATTATTACAACCACACTTTGGGTTAAAATTCACCAAACATCTGGTGTGAGATTTCACTAAGTCTTATCATGATTGGCACTACCTGGCTCAATCTTCAACATGAAAAAGCTTCAAAAAGCACAATACCTTAAACAACCATAATCATTAGCATTATCCATAGATATGCCTGATATGTAAAATACATGCACCCTTAATCGGTGTCTAACAATCTTATTTTACTGTTTCATTAATCGGCTTATTATCATAATACCTAAATTCGTGCTTGGAAAAATACTTATAGCTGTAGCTCGTCACTGAAATTCATTATTGTGGGTTTCAAAGATATACCACTAAAGCCTAGAAATCTTGCCTCACAATTATATAATACAGTATGTGTTATCATTAAATCATTTGACTTGTAGTAAGTCCTCCCTGGAATTTGCTTCGCAAAAACTTGGATGTTCTTCAAATACACTGTTGTATTTCTGCAAACTATTGCATTAATAGCAATTATTTAATTTATTCAACTTCTTAATTCATTTGTCAGTATAACATCCTAATTATAAATTCCACTCAGTATATGAGGCTCTAAATAAACGTCAAGATTGATCTTCCCCAAAATTAAGATCGTCCCTGACTTCAATGAACTCGAAAATACCGATTAGATAACGCCTACACCATGAATCCAGGTTAACTACTGAGGTTAAGCAACTTGATTCATTAGGAATATCTATCAATAAAATCTTGCTCAGAAAAGACAAGTGTAATCTCGAAATAATTGAGAAAAAGATCAAGTCTCTCTCTTAGCAACTGACTTCAAATAACTTCTTAATGAAAATGAAAATCCACAGCCTGCTTCCAGTCGACCGACTGGGTCAGGGAATGGAATGAATGAAGCCCCCATCTAGCGGCGAGGATACGAACTGTGCCGGCTGCCGAAGCCTGTCGCACTCCCCTGGGGCAATGATTAAATGCATGACAGATGAAATGATAGTGGAGAGTGTTGCTGGAATGAAATTTGTGACAGGGAAAACCGGAGTACCCGGAGAAAAACCTGTCTGCCTCCGCTTTGTCCAACACAAATCTCACATGGAGTGACAGGGATTTGAACCACGGACCCAGCGGTGAGAGGCCGGCGTGCTGCCGCCTAAGCCACGGAGGCTTATAACTTCCTAATATCGATGTGATATCAGTAATCCAATGTTCCTCATCTATAAAATCAGTAATCTGAACGTAAGTGCAAATCTAAGTGTGCACAAGACACTAGAAAAAGCCTATCACTGTTCCTGACACTGCTTGCAATAAGCACATCTAATTCTATTCTTATATAAATATCTGAAGTTCTTCCCCTAGTGGTGGTCTTCACGACAATGAGAATATGCATATCACTTTAAATTACTATTGTAAAATACTGAAAGTTAAATTTACAAAGGTCTGGCTGCGTGGCTCAGGGGTAACGTTCTCGCTTGCTGAGCCCAAGGTTGCAGGTTCGAAACTTGGCGCAGTCAGCTGGCATTTGAGGGTGCGCAAATGCGAGGGAGCCGTGTCAGTACATTTACTGGCACGTTAAAGATCCCCTTCGGGGCAAAATTCCGGCACCCCGGCGTCTCTAAAAGCCAGGGTAGTTAAAAGGGGCGTAAAACCAATAACATTATTATAAATTTACAAAGCTAATATTACACAAGGGATGCATTCATTATTTGAACCAAAATCCTGGTTGAACAGAAGGTCAGTTCCAAAACAGACACAAACCTCAATCATTTAAACTACTAAAAGAAAAATATGGCAATTGCGGTTGCTTCCAAATGCCTCACTAAGCTATCGTAATAAACTGACGTTCCAGTACCTTGCGTAGATTCTTGTAGAGGTGCAAAAAGGATATATGTTTGCCCTGGTAGCCTCCAGGCTACACCAAGACATAGAATATTCCTTCTCCATCGCCTGCGCTGGAACCAAAGAACCTCCCATGCTCGAACTGCATCTGGACGGGCCCTGTGTTCCATCCTGGCCTCGCGAAAGTTCCCCGCACTCGGTAAAATGCACACGGCTCTCCCGGATGAAGTTACTCAGTTTGTTACAGCATGTAAGCAAACTTGAACAACCACTGATAATATCCATCTTCGAAATGGTCACGAAACTTCTTTTATACATGCTTGTATAACTTGCAGTAGTATGGAGTCCGTTTACCAAAATCATGGCACAAAAGTAGTCGCACGATGCTCTCGCATTTGGCCTGCCATATTTACGGCTTCAAAAGTCAATATAAACCTTCCCTCCGACGTCTCGAATGAGAATACGTCGTTCATTGAGAGAATACTGCACTTGGAAAAGTCTTTCTGATATCGGCCTATGTTCACAAAAGTTTTAAATACGACCGTATACTGATGGAAATTACAATACGCCTGCACGAAATGGCGGCTCGAAGCAAGGACACTGGACGGACAAATCGCTCCGCGCGTCCTGCCATTGAAAATTTGAGCATGTCCATATATAAGCACGAAATGGACTGAACATCCCATTTTAGTAGATTTCCGACAAGTTCATATGATGTACAATCATTTTCGGTTCACGCAGCACATACGTAACTCTTATAATTTGCGTTTGAACGAATTACAATTCACCTCGTGGTTTAAATGTCCGCGACCGGTCTCTCAACTAGTTGTCACAAGCTGTCCTGCTCGCTGGCATGAAGAAGACATCAATCTCCCCCACTCCTTGACGTCATAAGTTGATGATAATCGTTTCAGGAGGGAATATACACATATAATTCCGTGGATCATCTTCATATAATCAAATGTACATATATAATAGCTTTCTGCTATAGAAATGTGCATTCTGCCACGTACAGTACCTCGTATTTGGCTCAAACTATCTTTTAATCTATATAAATCCTTCTCGGGTGCAGAGATCAATGCGAGATATGTCGAAATTGACTGGATTATTGATCGCAATATCTTTGGCTCTCCTTCGGAAGTGATCGGCGGCTAGTCATACGTTCCCGAGCAGAACTCCTCCCTCAGGCTAGCAGCTGGGACAAGGCGATCGCGCCGGCTAGTATATCTGCTTCATGCTATGTCACAAAACTGTAAATAACTCATCTTAAAAACATCAAAATAATGGTACAGTACCATGGACCATGCATGAATTATTACTGTTGCCTCCCTTTTCTTTCCTTTTTTTTAAATGAGAACTGCCACGCTCAGCAATGATTCTGATATAACACCCTCAGCAATGATTCTGTTAATGACGAAATTCTCCACAGATCTTCTAGCAAGCCAGTGAAGCAAAAAATATAACAATTTGTAGTCAAACTGCAGTCACTGACCAGCTGCACAGCAAACAGGACACACTGAAGGATCCTAGTACTGGGAGTGGATAGCTGGCAATCGTTGCCTGTCTCTATGGGCTAGTCGTGGGTAACTCGTCCCATGCTGAGTAGAGGACGCAAACATGGTGCGTTTTTATGCTTGGTGGGCATAAGTACAAATTCTCATTTGTGGTCCAGCAAAACTTCCTCTTGTAGAACACCAGCTTAACATAGGGATCATCATGATATTCTCTCCTACCTAGCACAGGCATTCTGTGATTGGCCAATCGTCGTCTATCTGAAACTTGCATGGCTTCGCTGAGGGATGATGGTGTGGCACACTGAAGGATTCTATTACTGTAATTGGGTGGCTTGTTTGTTTAATGAAAACCACATACATAAACACAATAACTCGTTAATTAACTTTAACAGGATCAGGTCGCTTGTTTGTTAAATAACAAAAACTACCATAGAGTAAAAGGCTATGACAAAAGAAGTGTGCATTGCACTTACATAGCATGAATGTTCATAGAATATAAAATGTTATTCATATAATTATAAAATGTTATTCATAGCCAGTATACACTTCTTCCCGAATGACAACATCGGTATACTTCTTGGGAAAGGTATCATTCTTTCCTGATAATGTAGCTTTGGCTTGTAGCTGTTGAAGAATTAGAAGTGATGGGATTTGATTAGACAGTAGGGGAGGCTGAGATGCAATCATCACTTTTGTTTGCTCCTCCTGGGCTTATTGTAGTGTCAGGTAGCATAAAGGCTGGCTTCAGTCTGTTTATGCTAACAGTTTATTTACCTGCTGTTGTCATAACTGTTACGGTACAATTTTAAGATCTGTTCGACGCTATTTTCATCTTGCGATCAATAGAGGACATCTGAGAGATCATAATTTCGGCATGTTTTGAAAAGGAAAGCGCCCGCGATGGAGAAACCATCTTATACTAAGGAACGCGACTTCGGTGATTGTTATCTGACAAAAAATTGTTATGACAGGGAGAAAAAAGATGGTCTGACGATATAACCACTACTGCCAGCAATTCTATTCAAATGTTCCGTGATGTCCATTATAAAATGATTTACGAAGCTATAAATGTTGGGGAGAAACGGCGAGATTCCGGCTTTGTCTCATAGTTGAGAATTCTTGAAATATGAAATTATGATAAAATAATATAATCATCGGAGGTCTTCTAGAACGTCTCGAGGCTATCAGCTAAGTGGAAATGATCATTTGTAACTGTGTATAATAGTGCTTTGAAGAAGATTATTATCAATGTTTTTTCCCCAGTTTCAGTGTTAAGAGGTCCCTTCATTTAACTTGCAGAAGGTAGGGTTAAACTGGAGATCGCTCATGTTTTTCTTTGAGGTTATTTGATGTTTATTTTGGTCCCTAGTTATTCGTTATATATACGTACGTAGTGGAGAATCGAATTGCTTGTTTATGGGTTTATTAATTTAATTGGGTGCTTGTTGTTGTCGTTTTATTTTATTTATCTTGTAGAGTTTTATTTTGTGCGCATGTTCTTCCGGTTTTTGGTGTCATGAAATGTGATTGTATTTCTGAGAGATGTTTCTTACCAGTTCCTAACCCCTTGTAAAAGTATGGGATTTTTCGAGGACCTTTAGGGACTGGTATCTTTAGGTTAGTTTCGCAGTTTGTGCCTTGACGAGGGTAGGTGTGTTCGTTCAATTGCCTTGGATATTTCTTCTGTATGGTCGGAACGCACATCAAGTTTATTTAAATGTTTTAAAGGTTTTATTTTTCAGTGTCTGCATTTGTCCAACTCTAATGATGGCCGTATAGGTTTTCTTTTTATCCTTAGAGACTGGCAGACACTACCATGTATGCGTCTGAAATATGTCTAATTTATAATCACGGTTCTGGACTTATGTTAAGGGTGGGTTTATGTTGTTTAAGTGGGAATTTGACTGAAGGCCGAGGGTCATGTTTAGTGCTGTTCTGTTTTGCTGTGGCTTTCAGTCAGCAAGCAATGCTTGATGCCATTTACGTTATTAAATGAGGTATATTGGTTACTCTTCCGAGATTATGGAATGTGTGTTCGTTGTATGTGTCCGGGACTGCAATTGACGCTCATTTGGTATCTTGTAAGGTAACTGAATCTTGTACTTTGGTTCGAGAGAAGTTTTATTCTAGCTCATGAAATCGTTTTGTTTTATCTTTATTTGGGAGTTGTCTTTGTTTATTTTACTGAACCGATCTATGTTTCTCTTTGGGGTTTGTATGTCACGGCACGTCATGTTTTTGAAGTGTTGTCATTATGAAAGTCGTGTATTTTTTGTGTTTCTTGACGTGACATTTAAGGGTCGTTGTTATTGTATAGGTTTGTTTCTTTGGGTAGTTTGTTGTGACATATAGTTTAATATAAGGGTGGTCGGATAGACGGTTCGTGGGATACACGTTTTCATGTACTTCTCAGAATGCTGCTTCTGACTACCTTCCTGTAGTCAACCTGTGGTGGAACGAAACTTACTATTCACACTATTATTAATTTATGCCCCTCTACTGAACGATCTCCAGTGACTTAGGCACCTCCTCATCGTCAACATCTCCTCTTTTATAGTTCTATTTTCAGAGTTTTATATTTTATTGTTCACTGTTTTATAATCATGTGTACTATTTATTACAGGCCCATCATCCCTCATCTTACCATTTCATGCACCCCTCGTTTATCCTTTGCTATGCCTTGTTTTGATATTAAAATTTATTCTACAACCTCTACTCGAAAAGTGTATTCGTTTCAAGGTCGGTGCTCCATCTAGTTCGACATGTGTTAAAGGTCTCGACTTAGGTCTCAATGGTCCGCGTCCTTCTGCACGCATCTCAATTGGTAGCAGAGCCTGCTCTTGGCACTTTCACATTTTGAACATTGGGAGATTGATTATGTGATGACTGCATTTTTCTTTTATTGGTTGTGTTGACCGTTTTATCTTAAATTTAATTTTGTTAGTTTACTTTCGGAGAAGTCCTAAGTCACCCTGTATTTCCTGTTTCTTAACTTGAGCGGAACGTATTACTATACCTTGGTTTAATAAAAACGAGCATTACTGGCAAGTGTAGTGGGAGACTAAACTACTAAACTCCGTAAGATCTGTTTGACACGAACATTCTCTGCCTCGACAATACATATGACTGTTATTTAAAGCGTTATTCTGCCTTCCTTGAAATCTACGTCTATGGACTCCGTACTGCTATTCCTTACTATCTCTTTGGCGAGCTATTACTAATCTGCTGTGACTTATTCTGACTTCTGGCCGTGGATACAACCCACAATCCTCTCTGCTCCGTATTACGTCAGGGCCCGACTATCACGTGATGCAGACAAATGACAGTCACGTTACCAGCTGATTAATAATATATAATAATAGACTATCACTTGTTCCCGAGTAAGATTGTCTTCTAAAGGTGAGTTCTTAGATGACTATATAGCCCAATCTTGGAAACACAAACTCTCCCACAGTAGCGACACACGTTGTTCGGAGCAGCCACTGGCTCTTGTGGGTTGATCCTCCTATAAACCCCACGCTCTTTCCTCGCATTGTACTTCTGAGTCTCACGGCTTCGTCGATGTTATTCGAAACATAGTAGACCTTGGTGGACGAAGCGACGCCATACCTGACGATTTGATGCTGTAGTCTCCCATTTATCCGTGTCGATTTGACATTTGTTTAAATTGTATTTTAGGACGTCTTTGAAGCGTTTCCACTGCCCTCCTTGCTTTCTCTGTCCAATCCGCAACTGGCAGTACATGATTTGTTTTGGAAGACGTCGTTCAGGCATGAGAACCTGCACATCGAAGCTGATGCTTTAATATCATAGCCTCAATGCTGGTAGTATTCGCTTCCTCCAGGATACTGATGTTGGTGCGTCGGTCCTGCCACTTAACTCCAAGAATTTTCCTGATGCAACGCTGATGGTACTTTTCCAAACACCTTAAGTGCCTTCTGTAGGTAGTCCAGGTTTCACAACCATAGAGCAGAGAAGGTATTACAACAGCTTGGTACACATGCAATTTGGTTGGAGTACTGATGTCATGGTTGTCAAACACCCTTTTTCGTAGACGCCCAAACGCTGCACTGGCACATTTAAGGCGATATTGGATTTCAGCATCAATGTTAGCATTTGCTGAGAGATGACTGCCCAGGTAAGGGAAGTGTTCAATGTATTTTAAGTTGTTCCCATTGATCATAATGGGGAAACCAGCAGCATTACAGTTGGACGTAGCAGGTTGATAGATAATTTGCGTTTTACTGGTGTTTATTTCCAGACCTATGCACTTATACACGTCATTAAAAGCATTCAGAGCAGCCTCAAGATCGTCTAGCGAGTTTGCCAATATAACATTGTCATCAGCATATTGGAGTTCGAGAACGGAACCTGTCGATACCTTTTGTCTTTGCTCGCAGTCTGCTAAGATTGAATAATCCTCCGTCAGTCCTGTATTCAATATCTACGCCATGCAGAACTTTTTCTTTGACAGGTGAAGTATAGCGCCAACAAAAATTGAGAATAATGTTGGGGCGATCACACATCCTTGCTTGACACCTGTTGTGATCTTAAAGGATTCTCCAGGCCCATTGCTGTTAAGAACTGAGCCCTTCATATTATCATGGAGTATTCTAATGATCTGAATGAATTTTGGAGGACATCCAATTCGAGCTAGGATTTTCCAAAGAGCTTCTCTATTGACTGAATCGAAAGCCTTGACGATATCAATGAAGACCATATATAGAGGGTGATCTTGTTCTCTACATTTTTCTTGCATCTGTCTAGCACAGAAGATCATATCAGTTGTTCCTCGATTGGGTCTAAATCCACATTGAGTTTCAGGCAGTGATTCTTCAGCCAAAGATTTAAGACGATTGGACAGGATTCTGGCAAGAATTTTTCCAGCTACAGAAAGCAGGGATATTCCACGATAATTGCCACATTGAGCTCTGTCACCCTTTTTAAAGATTACTACTATCAAGGCATCCCTGAGATCATCTGGGATCGTTTCTGTTTTCCATATCTTGTCAATGAGCTTGTGAGTGTGGTGAACTAGTACAGTGCCCCCATCTTTAAATAGTTCAGCTGGAATCCCATCTATGCCTGCTGCCTTATTATTCTTGAGTTGATTAATAGCAATTTCAACTTCTAGTAGGGAGGGACTTCATCAAGCTGAGTTTGTACTGGTCTCTGAGGAATATTGCTTAAAATGTTATCATTGACGTGGGTATCCCTGTTAAGTAGTTCGTCAAAATGTTCCCTCCAGCGGGAGTTGATTGAACAAGTGTCTCGGAGAAGATCAGTATCATCTTTTGATTTTAGAGGATTTACGGTGTGACGGGATGGTCCATAGACTACTTTTGTTGCATTGAAGATACCATGTGTATTGTTGGTCTCAGCTAGATACTCCATTTCATGTGATTTAGATACCCACCTAAGGTTTTTCATGGCTCGAGTTCTCTTTTGGACTTCAGCCTTGGCATCTTGATAAAGTTGTTTTTTGGATGCAGATTTAGGGTTATTTTTCCATGCATTGAGTGCTTTCCTCTTCTCATCTATAAGAAATTGAATTTCTTGGTCATTCTCGTCAAACCAGTCTTGATGCCTTTTCTTAGCAAAACCAGCTGACTCTTCGCAGGCTGAGAGTACTGCTGACTTGAACATTTGCCAGTGTTCTTCTAAATTTTCTGGATAATCATCAGGCCAAGCAGGCTGAGAGTACTGCTGACTTGAACATTTGCCAGTGTTCTTCTAAATTTTCTGGATAATCATCAGGCCAAGAAGTTTATGTAACTTTGATCTAACATTATCATCCTTAAGAAGTTCGGTATTGACCTTACGTCTTACGAGCTTTCCCTGCTTTCTACATTTCTGGGGAATTCGCAGAGCCATAACGGATCGAATCAGTCGGTGATCAGTCCAACAGTCATCAGCACTTGTCAGAGCTCTTGTGACGAGTACATCACGCTGATCTCGGGCACGCACTATCACATAATCAATTAGGTGCCAGTGTTTTGATCTTGGATGTTGCCATGATGTCTTAAATTTGTCCTTCTGTCGGAAGAGTGTATTTGTAATGACAAGGTTATATTCAGAACATTTAGTTAGGAGAAGAGTCCCATTATGATTGCTATTACCAACACCTTCTTTCCCAATTACACCTGTCCACAGTGTTGAGTCCCTACCAACACGGGCATTGAAATCCCCGAGGAGAATGATCTTATCAGACTGTGGTATATTTTTCAGAAGCTCATCGAGTTGTAACTTGTTTTTCGAGGGGATTTTATGCCACTGACATAAGTCAGTAGGAAGCCATTCTATATTTATTTACGCTGCAAATTGTTCAGCCAAGAGAAGTTTTCATGTTAATTTATTATTATTATTAACTTATTATTATTATTAAGGTATTTTTTTTGGAGCATTTTTATAAAATTATAAGCATACAGATAGGTTTTCTATGTCATAGAAAACACTATCAAGCAAATTATTACGAACAACGTTATCATAGAAAATTATATGATTACGGAATTTTACGGAGTTTTGTCAGTTAGGGTATTATGAGAGAGATGAGTCACGGGGAATTCGGCTACAGGCTTATTCTTGTCAAGAAGCATGACGCAAGCCTGGGTTGCTGCTTCAAGAAAAGGCGAAATAGTCTGGAACGGTAATCGACATCATCCTCGCGCCGAGGGTAATGACCCTGAGGAAGGGGGTAGCGCGTGGTGGCTCAGCCAATCAGAGGAGAGCGGGCGAGAAGAAGCCGGGTCCAGAGAGGGGAGGCGACGAGGGCACATATGGTTTGCGCGCCATGGAGGCTAGGCGACTATCTTTGTAAAACTTAACCAGTGTGGTTGTACGTGTGATTGGTTCCGATGTTCGGACCATAAAGTTATCATATCTACAAGTATCTCATCAACTAACGAAGTAGATGACGACGTCTAGGAGCCTGTGGGAAGCTCTCTTCAACATCCAGTACGAGGGAAATGCTTCGGCAATTTCCAGTGGTAAGCGCGAATGACTCAGAACTACGTAATCTCTCGTCCTTTTTTTTTCATTTTCAGTATTTCAGTAACTTCATAGCTTGGGAATAAGAGTAAAGTCAGTAATTTATCCGACTCCGTTTTCACGTAATATTCAAATCGCAACGCTCCAATTTAAATTCAGAATATATTATTATTACTATTAATTTTCCCACACTTGTTTTATATAATAAATTCATTTCTTTTAACCATGCAATCTTTGCTTTCAGTAGGTAGCATTAGATATAGACCAATTCCTTCTCCTGATACAATTGTTTGTTGGGTTAATGATCAAATCATACCACGATCTGAGTGAATAGATTCTTGAAGGTGTTCTACCAGAGCTAGGTGTTGTTAAATATAAATTTAGATTTCAACATAGCGTTGAGGTCTTGGCGCCCATTAAAACAACATATCTTAGGCAGAGTAAATATTTCAAAGTGCAAGGCAGGGCCAGTGGAAGCATTACATTTGTCACGCAAAAGTGAGGGCAAAGGAAAACCGTTTCACTTGTCACCCAACAGTGAGGCCAAAAGTATAAACATTACAGAGTTGGGAGGAGAATTCTTCCTTTTGGTCCTCTTCATAGGTGAGAGTTGGAGCATATGCGCTTATTTTAGTTGCTCTTTGATTATTACTGAGCTTGAGGCGTAGGGTCATCAGCCTTTCATTTACACCAAATGGGAGTTCATCAAGATGATCGATGAGTTCATTCTTAATGGCAAAACCAACCCCATGAATACGTGTTTCATTAGCCTCTTTCCCCTTCCAAAAGAAGGTGTAGCCTCCTCCATGTTCCTTCAATTGTCCTTCACTTGCAAGTCTGGTTTCACTGAGTGCAGCAATATCAATGCTAAACCTCCTCAGTTCACGACCAACAATTGCTGTTCGTCTTTGTGGTCGGTTTTCTGTGTTAGTGTCCATTAGAGTGCAGATGTTCCAGGTGGCAAAATTCATATTTATTTTGTTTCGACCGCATATGGTGCACCCTCTGGACGCGGCTATCCAGTCAGGTAGTATTTAGGCTGGCTATGTTTAGAGCACCTTTTATAGCTCCCCCCCCCCCCCCCCATTCGGGGTAAGCAGTGCGGATCCTAAATAGGCCTGCTTAGTCACGAATGCAGCATATGAATTGCTCTACAGCCCATCCTCGAGCAAAGCGAAGATCACACATCCGCCGCCTACGTGCCGGTTTGTCACTAGAAGCTCCCAGATAACACAATCCTGCTCCCGTCACAACTCCCCGATCGCCGCAGGGCTTGCAGTCATGCACGAAGAGATGTCATTTCCTTCAAAAGACGCCTGTGCGTGACATCTTTTTACGTGGGAATGCTGCTGCACTTCAACAATCACACGATCCTTGACAGATACAGAGCCTTTACCTAGTGGCATAGTAACTACGACGACTAGAGGTTCCGAACCTGCTGCAGCCTTCATCCGCCTTCCCAGCCGTTGGGGCTGTACTAGTCGCCCGTACGCCTGGCCCGCCGTTGAGGACTTATTCTATGCCGTTGACCATTTTGGTTCATCCGCCTTTAGAGGTAGTTTCCCATCTCAAGGGCATGAGAGTGCCCTTACCTCCACATACTCATCCACCTTCCAAGGAAGCCGTTGATATAATGGAGGGGAACTCCTTATCCCGGGAGTCACTCGGTCGTCAGAGCCTCGTCAGTCTATAGCAGGGTGCACCATGAGCAGGTTAGGTTGACATTTGAGTAGGAATATTCCTACCCCCTTACACCCCCTGATTACTGTCAACATGAATCCATGTAGTGATTGCCTTTTACATTCTACGTTGGACTTGTAAACTGCGTCCAAGATTGGGGCCGTGGAGAGATGATACAGTACAATTTTAAGATCTGTTCGACGCTATTTCCATCTTGCGATCAATAGAGGACATCTGAGAGATCATAATTTCGGCACGTTTTGAAAAGAAAAGCGCCCGCGATGGAGAAACCATCTTAGACTAAGGAACGCGACTTCGGCGATTGTTATCAGACAAAAATTTGTTATGACGGGGAGAAGAAAGGTGGTCTGACGATATAACCACTACTGCCAGCAATTCTATTCAAATGTTCCGTGATGTCCATTATAAAATGATTTACGAAGCTATAAATGTTGGGGAGAAACCGCGAGATTCCGGCTTTGTCTCATAGTTGAGAATTCTTGAAATATGAAATTATGATAAAATAATATAATCATCGGAGGTCTTCTAGAACGTCTCGAGGCTATCAGCTAAGTGGAAATGATCATTTGTAACTCTGTATAATAGTGCTTTGAAGAAGATTATCAATGTTTTTTCCCCTGTTTCAGTTGTGACGTGTGCCATGCCACTTTAAGCTGACATGAAAATAAACCCCTAACCTAAAATATTCAATTCCTACCAAAGTTTGCCCATCCCTGCTTTCCAGTTGAAGCTGAGCTTCGTAATTTCCTTCACTTACCAAATCTCTTGAAGAAACCATGTGGCACAAGCCACCAGTTGAAAATCAGGACTATGAACACTTTGTAAACGAGATCTTCCAGAATTTCATATCTCTCTCGCAGTCAAAACACGCGAGGTATAACTTCGGACCTGATGTGCACTGGTTCTGCAATTTAGTGTTTCCTAACCTCAAAAGAAGGACATGTGGTATTACGCATTTAAAAATTCAACATTGCCTTTATCAATTGTTTCGTTCCCGCCCATCGCGAGATGACACGAGACTAGCGCATAGCGGCCGACCAGGGTGACCAGCCTTCGCGAAAGTGAACTCGGAAGTGTCTTACGGACTAGGTCCAAGAAGCCAGGGGATTTTAGTGTGCGTGAGTGTTACGACTAATCGATTCAAAATTATTGTGTCGTTTCGTATATGAAGAACTCTCAGCGTGGGATTCGCTCTCTTCTGCATTTGACGGTTCACCGATAAGGACGCTTGCTCGGGGTTCGGATACCCGAGTCCAAGCTTCAGGTAAGCTTATCAGCCTTCCTCTGGGATGGCTTTAGTTGTAGTTTAATTTATTTAGTTAAATATGTAGTTGTATTTTGAGTACATTCCGGGAAGCGTGATATTTCGTTTAACTTGTCCGTTGCAATATTTTGGGTTGTGTTTTGGTATTTCCTCGTGTGTTATATTTCGAGTCGTTGTTTACCTCGTGGCTATGGCGCAGCACTTTGGTTTCGCTCGAAGACGGGATTGGGTTATCCCCCACTCCTTTTATCTGAATTGTTAACCAATTCTCTTCTTCGGAGGCTTGAATTATTGTGGGGAATCTTTCCGGGTTTTCGGGGCTAAGGTTTACTCTTGTTGCGCAACCTCTTGGCGTCTGTTTGGATTTGATCAAATTACTAATTATTCCCGGGTTATCCCGCTTCCTGGAATTTTCTCGAGTGCAGCCATGTAGTTGGTTTTATTTAAGGTTTTAAGGGGTCCCTGTGTTCGTCTCGTCATCTTACGTCCACGTGGTGTTTGTAGTTTACGTGACATTTTTCTCTTGGTTTTCCTTCATTTACGCCCTAGTGCATCTCATTTTGTTTTTTATAACACATCCGTAGTTCTGTTTCACTTATGGGATTAGTTCAAATCCCAAATCCTGGGGGTGGCGTCCTATTGTGCAATTGTACCTTGGGGTACCGTTATCCTCCGCCATTTTATGAGAGTCTTGTTCGTGTCGGGGCCCATGGCGGTCGTGTGATACCGTCCGCTCCGTTTTCTGGAGTCTGTCATTTATAATGTAGTCATTTCATTTTATTTCTGTTCTTTTCCTTTTACGTTGTTCAGGATGTGTTCGTACGTGTGTTTGTAACAAATTTCCATTCCGTGTGTAACTTGTAAATTTATCCTGGTTTTGCGCAACCATTGCGGTGGCATTTCATGTTATTATGTTTGTTCTGGGGGTTTGCGTGCACGTGTTCCCAAGCCCAAACCTTGTGTAAATTCATTTTGTTAGGGATAACGTACTGTTGTGTAACTGGTTTGCTATTTGTAAGATACTGCCATCCTGTGTACCTGCTGTTTCATAATCTGGATGGTCCCAAAAGCATGTTAAGTGGTGTGCCTTGCCACATGGTGTTACTGACATTTGTTACCATCCTTTCAAGGACAATTAATTCTTATGCAATACCTCTGTGCTCAAAATGTAGTTCCTATTTTCTATTGATACCCTTTTTATAATACAAACCCCATTTATTTTGGTAATTGCTACCTTATTTGGCCTTGAAAGTCCCATCCCAAACTTCAAGACGGCTGCGGTGGAAAGACTCTCATTAGGTAAGTCTTCCACATTCCAAGCCTGTGGACAAAACAACGTACTTCCTCTCTTGTACATCTGAGTGTGTTGCCCGGGTACGTTGTCAACACCGGCCGCCGAGCAAAAAGCTACCAAGTCCTGTAAAGACTGTCTTGGGGTCGCCGTTGGTAAGTTTCCTTCGGGTTGGCAGGCCCTCAATGGAGTTTGCCGAGCTGGAGGTAAGGAGGACGGAAGAAGGGTGGTAAGCGAGGGGTACATCAGTGTTAAAAGGTCCCTTCATTTAACTTGCAAAAGGTAGGGTTAAACTGGAGATCGCTCATGTTTTCTTTGAGGTTATTTGATGTATATTTTGGTCCCCAGTTATTCGTTATATGTACGTACGTAGTGGAGAATCGAATTGCTTGTTTATGGGTTTATTAATTTAATTGGGTGCTTGTTGTTGTCGTTTTATTTTATTTATCTTGTAGAGTTATATTTTGTGCGCGTGTTCTTCCGGTTTTTGGTGTCATGAAACGTGATTGTATTTCTGAGAGATGTTTCTTACCAGTTCCTAACCCCTTGTAAAAGTATGGGATTTTTCGAGGACCTTTAGGGACTGGTATCTTTAGGTTAGTTTCGCGGTTTGTGCCTTGACGAGGGTAGGTGTGTTCGTTCAATTGCCTTGGATATTTCTTCTGTATGGTCGGAACGCACATCAAGTTTATTTAAATGTTTTAAAGGTTTTATTTTTCAGTGTCTGCATTTGTGCAACTCTAATGATGGCCGTATAGGTTTTCTTTTTATCCTTAGAGACTGGCAGACACTACCATGTATGCGTCTGAAATATGTCTCATTTATAATCACGGTTCTGGACTTATGTGAAGGGTGGGTTTATGTTATTTGTTTAAGTGGGAATTTGACTGAAGGCCGAGGGTCATGTTTTGTGCTGTTCTGTTTTGTTGTGGCTTTCAGTCAGCAAGCAATGTTTGATGCCATTTACGTTATTAAATGAGGTATATTGGTTACTCTTCCGAGATTATGGAATGTGTGTTCGTTGTATGTGTCCGGGACTGCAATTGACGCTCATTTGGTATCTCGTAAGGTAACTGAATCTTGTACTTTGGTTCGAGAGAAGTTTTATTCTACCAGCTCATGAAATCGTTTTGTTTTATCTTTATTTGGGAGTTGTCTTTGTTTCTTTTACTGAACCGATCTATGTTTCTCTTTGGGGTTTGTATGTCACGGCACGTCATGTTTTTGAAGTGTTGTCGTTATGAAAGTCGTGTATTTATTGTGTTTCTTGACTTGACATTTAAGGGTCGTTGTTATTGTATGGGTTTGTTTCTTTGGTTAGTTTGTTGTGACATAAAGTTTAATATAAGGGTGGTCGGATAGACGGTTCGTGGGATACACGTTTTCATGTACTTCTCAGAATGATGCTTCTGACTACCTTCCTGTAGTCAGCCTGTGGTGGAACGAAACTTACTATTCACACTATTATTAATTTATGCCCCTCTACTGAATGATCTCCATTGACTTAGGCACCTCCTCGTCGTCAACATCTTCTCTTTCATAGTTCTATTTTCAGAGTTTTATATTTTATTGTTTACTGTTTTATAATCATGTGTACTATTTCTTACAGGCCCATCATCCCTCATCTTACCATTTCATGCACCCCTCGTTTCCCCTTTGCTATGCCTTGTTTTGATATTAAAATTTATTCTACAACCTCTACTCGAAAAGAGTATTCGTTTCAAGGTCGGTGCTCAATCTAGTTCGACATGTGTTAAAGGTCTCGACTTAGGTCTCAATGGTCCGCGTCCTTCTGCACGCCTCTCAATAACTTCAAAATGTTTGTCAATGCGAGACAAAACATGATATGGTACATTGTTTGTTGGTTGTAAAGGTTTTCAATGAGAGTCATTCCAAATAAAAACTAATTTACTGGTCATGAATGCTGGATGGACAAACACTTTCCTGTTGGCATTGATGATCAATTGGGACAGGTTTCAAGGTTCTCATCTGTTCTCATAATTTGAAGACAAAATTTCTCTTGTTTTTTTAAGGAAATCTGCAGGTACTACCTGTACCATAAGTCATTTCAGCAGCAGTGCTTTCATTTTTGGGGATGATATGTAAGTAAAGATCCATAATTACTAGCGGTAGCTTTAAAACACAGTCGTTCGTAAGTTGTGCTGTCAGGGCAGTCTTGAACTGGCAGTGCAAGTGCTCAATTTTGCCATTTGCCACTTGGTGGTAATTGTGGTCTTAATGTGGACTACATCCGTTGTAATAGTCAGACACTTGAAAAATTGGCTTTCAAAGTGCCTTCCACTGTCTCTAGTGATGATCTGTGGCACTCCGATATGAGCTATCCAGGTGGATAACAATGCAAATACAACTGTTTCAGCTGTAATGTCATAAATGGGAACTGCCTCTAGCCACTGCAAAAGGCTGTTGATGATAGTGAGTAAATATCGGTATCTTTGTGTTGGTGGCAAAGGTTCAACTAGGTGAACGTTAATGTTGCTAAATCCTGAATGTTGGATATTTTCCAATTGCACTGTGGATGTGCTTAGAAACCCCTTTTCTGGAATGGAATGAAAATTGATGGCCAATCTTTGATGTCTTTCTTATGTGATGCCCGAATGATGCGTTTCCTTACAAGGTTGATCGAACTTTTTGTACCAGAATGAGACAAATAGGGGGTGAAGTTAAAAATTGCTCTCCTGAATGGTAGAGGTAGGCCTATGTGTGGTCGAAGGTTGTCTTGGGATGCATCACATAATATGAGGTCCTTGTTATTGGTGATGCAACTGTCTGGAACACGAGTGAGGATGTTTGCTTGAGCTGTAGGAAATCTCCCATCAGATTGTTGAGCTTTTGCGATTTCTTCCATTGTGAAACCTGACTGGCAACTAAAGGAAGAAATACACTAGAAAGCATCTGCTGCAATATTGTATTTGCCGCAAGTAAACTGTACCGTATTTACTAGGTTTTTTCCCTGCCTGATTTTAGAACGGAAATTGGGGGGGGAAATTATCGCATATTTCACCCCCTTGTTTTATCTACGGTTTCCACTAGTTGCGAACCGCGGACTTATATTGTCTTCGTGATTCATGCTGACGTCTGGAAATCAGGAACTAGTTTGGAAATTCCAGTTCATGTTTCCCATGCTAGGAGAGGTGGAAGTGTGGTAAGGACCTACAAATGGGACTGATTACTCAACATTCCAGCGCCCGGGACCAGAACACTTGTGACTGCTAGCCATAACTCGCCCTTGTTATCTGCTGTGACTTCCACGCATGCAATAATCGCTTTCAACAGTGTTCTTATGTGTGAATTGTTGTGCGAAGTGTTTGTTAGTGACGTGATGGGAAAGCTAGATAGTAGTTACGACGCACAATTTAAATTGTCTATAATAGAATTTATTAGAAATAACACTCATTTCAGGTTCCGTATTGACCGTATATACAAGAAGTACAACTTTAAATTTTCCGCCTAATCAATACTTTACTTCCACAAGGGTACATGTTTCGAAACCTTATTTTGGTTCCTTCTTCAGCCCACAATTGTTAGCATACATCATACAATAACGTCAAAATTCTTGTTGAATATCACAAAAAACACACTTCATCAATTACAACATTAAAAATTAAAAACACACTACTTAACATCATTAAAATCCTTAAATATAACATGCAATGTTCCAAGCATCTTCTGTCACTTTGTCCTGTATTTGACTTGTGTCATTAGACACAACTGACTTATTGCTTAAGAACACACTTATTGTTGAAGTATTTTCAATGTCTTTAACACATAAAAACATTCTATAGTGAATCTTGTGTTGATAAATGGACCTCACTGTACAATGTAGTGGCTGGTGAGGGATTGAAAGCAGTTAAAATTTGTCACTTTGTCCTGTATTTGCCTTGTGTCATTGGACACATCTAAGTTATTGCTTAAGAACAGACACTTATTATTGAAGTATTTTCAATATCTTTAAAACACGTAAAAAACATTCTATGGCGAATCTTGTGTACCTAACTGTACATTGTAGTGGCTAGTAAGAGATTGATAGCAGTTAAATTAAAGCTTCAAAACTGATGGTTTGCTGACGGTCAGTGGCACAATTTGCAAAAGTTTTCGTTTCCTCACATTCTGCATGTGGTACGAGGAACAATGACTTGGCGACTGCTTGCCAGTTTCATTGTAGGTTATTGAAGTGTTCCAAGTTTCGATGTTGAATGACCGTGTCTGTAGCGCGACCAATTGGAGGTCAACTTACGTCAGTGTTGTTGTTTGATTCTTCAGTCTTTTGACTGGTTTGATGCAGCTCTCCATGCTTCCCTGTCCTGAGCTAATCGGTTCATCTCTACATAGCTACCACACCCTACATCCGAGGCAATCTTTTAACATATTTAACCTTGGTCTACCCCTACAGTTCCTGTCGTTGATCCTTCCTTCCATAACTAAGCTTGCTATTCCGGGGTGTCTTAGTATGTGTCCTACCAACCTATCTCTTCTCTTCATTAGCACTCACCAGAAACATCTCTCCTCTCCCACTCTGCTTAATACCTCATTATTTGTAACCCTATCTACCCATCTTAATCATTCTCCTGTAACACCATATTTCAAATGCTTCTATTCTCCTCTTTTCTGCTGCACCATTAGTCAAGTTTCACTTCCATAGTGTGCCACGCTCCAGACAGAGGCTTTCAAAAATGACTTCTTAATACCTAAATCTATATTCGATGTCAACAGATTCCTTTTCTGTAGAAATGCTTTTTTTTTGCCTGAACCAACCTACTTCTTATATCCTCTTTGCTTCGTCCATCACTGGTTATTTTGCTTCCTAAGTAACAGAAGTCTCTTACTCCCTTTAGCTTTTCACCTGCCAAGTTGATGTCCATAGTTTTCTGATTTATTTCGGCTGCATTTCAATATTTTTGTTTTACATTTATTAATTTTCATCGTGAATTCTTTCCTCAAGATATAGTCCATACCATTCCAAACACATTCAAATCCTCTGGCGTATCAGCCAGGATGACGATGTCATCACCAAATCTCAGAGTTGAAATTATTTCTCCTTGAATCTTCACTCCCACTTTAAATATTTCTCCAATTTCCTTCATTGCTTGTTCAATGTAAAGATTGAAATGTATGGGTGATAAGTTGCAGCCTTGCCTTACACCTTTCTGAATACCAGCTTCTCTCTCATGTCCTTCAGCTAGAATGACGGCTGTCTGGTTTCTGTATAGATTGTAGATCACCCTCCTATCCCTGTACTTTATTCCAATCGTTTTCAAAATTTCAAACAATTTAGCCCAATCAACATTATCAAAATCCCTCAATGCTCAACCCTTATATTTATGTTTCTGTGCAGCTCTTAACTTTGTTACGCCTGAAGAAATACGTGTGTTGTCATATCAGCTCAAATGGCATGTCAGAAGTTCAAGGAAGTTCCGAAGGAGAGAAAGACCACTTTTTTCCTAAATTTTAATTTACTAGCGACAAATAAGTACATATGTATGTCATCTGTACTTCCAACCACAACAACAAAAATTGCTGCAGCGTGAAGGACAGGATCCCTTGGCAAAGATTAAATTGATCAGTTTTTAGTTGATAGAGATATGGATAATGACTTTCTGGACATTGAAGGTGACAGTGAGAATGAGGTTGTTGATCTTGTGATATAAAGTGATGGTGACGATGCAGACAGTCAACTCGGTGATATTGGGTTGTGTGTTGTTCCTTGCTTTGAACGATATCACAGTTGTATCCATTTTTGGGCGTTGTACATTATCAACTGTGCAAATATATGCTTAATTTCCATATATTATCTTAAATGTCAGTTAAATATTACTAAAGCTATTTTTCAATAATTACATTCTTACAGAAAAAATAGCACACAGGGAGTACGTATACATAAACATAGAATTGAAAGGGTTAAACAAGGCAGTGAACCAAGGCAAAATCCCTGCTTTGTTAAAAATTGCAAATTTTACACTCATAATTTAAAATTATTACATGACTATTGTTTCTGATGGTTTGATGTGAGCCGCCGCAGCCGCCGCCGCCACCACCACCACCACCACCACCACCACCACCACCACCACCACCACCACCTCCACCAACAACAACAACTTTTTACTAGGAGGCGGTTGCCAATGCATGAAATTTTATTCCATGTTCATTTCACAACCACAATTGCCTTCTTGGAACAGTAGGTCTAAATAACACTGTGTAAATAATTTCTTTCTTAACCCTTTCCTTCTCAAATCGCCCGAATGCGCATGGATATGAAAGTCACAGCTCCCTGCGAAAGCGCCCGTGTATGTTCTGGCATTCTCCTGCCACCTCTCGTATTGGTATGGAATTAAAACTAATTGTCAACTCTAGGTGATGTGTCAGGCAGGAATAGGACAGCATTTAGAAGGCATAGTGTTGCTTTTAGCGGTAACAATACAAGTTTGTTCGTTGACCTTTCTCCCAGCTGTTGCTAGGAAACATTGCTGGTCTCTCAGATGTCGATGTCCTAACAGAATTGAATAGAAGCAATGTTAGTGATTTGGAAAGCTTGTGTCGAAGTGTTTTTCTGTGTGATCTAGATGTAAGTGATCAGTTAAATGATAGTGACAGTGATATTGATGACGATACAGTAAACCAGCGTACTGTAAATGCCGGTGGTGACGGTGGCCTAAAACCAAGCATTCAACCTTCCCTGCCTTTTACTCCGCCAGATGATTTTACTGGCGATAGGAGTAGACATTGGGAACTAAGGACTCCATGGAACAGGCTACCGAGATGTACATACTGTGAAACCTCCCAAAAACGGACACTCTTGGAACCGTAAATATTGTCCGCTAAAGAGGGACGTCCACTATAGAGAGGGTTAGAGAAAATGGTTGCAATTTGGCCCATGTACTTGTGCAGTATGTGTACTTGCATGAAAACGTAGGGTTACCCACTTAAAACAGTCCTGTTTCGACCGCATTTAAAATGTTTTCCGGCAAATAGCCGTCAGTGATGGAAGGCAATTTTTCTTCCCAGCTTGAAACATTATCCTTATCAACAGTGGAGGATTCTCCGCAAATTGCTTTCTGAAATTCTCGAGCCAGACGTTCGAGGCTTTGAAATCTCCGATACCTAATTCTGCCGCGAAATCCAATGCTTTGGCTTGTATCATTGGTCCGGACACAGGGATGTTCTGACTTCTTATTTTGCTGAACCACCCTATCCCTGACTTATCAATAACAGCACCATTACCACTTTGAGACTGTCAAATTTGCAGCTTATTACCATTAAGACGCCATACCTTAATTATGTCTTCTTGTTTTTTCACAATTTTTGCTGCCTGTGTCGTTCCAATCTGAAATACTTCACATGGTTTCCATACACCACATTTCGCACGTTTGTGATAATCTGCGATGTCTATTTTCTCTCTTCAAAGTTTAACCTTTACGAGGAGCCATTTCAGATGCATTCACTAGCTACTGTAATGCACAGGTCCTACAATAGATTTAAGAAGTTTCATGATAAAACTGGCCACTTCAAGTTCAAGAGAACAAAGAAAGCAGTACCGTTAGACCTAGGTTTATTTTTGGAGCAGTGCAGAAGATCGGGGATGGGAAGGTCAGCGCTACTGGCTTCCAGGAAACACAGGATGTGTCGAAAGTACATTAACACAACAGAGTGTTCATACAAGACTAATAGACCTACAGAGATGCGATTTCTTTTCAAAACAAGTGTCCGCTAAGAGAGGTTGGTTGATTCCTTCAATGCGGCCGGGATGTCCGTGTCCGTAATAGCGAGTGTCTGCATAAGAGAGATTGATTACTAACATACTTAATAGGGGTATGGTCACGGACCTAGAAAAACGCCCGTTATGAAGGGGTGTCCACCTTAGAGGTGTGTCGGTTAAGAGAGGTTTCACTGTATTAGCATATTTAAATTAGAATTTGGCAATTTTTGTAGTATGGGCGAATGTGACTAATTCTGGGAGAAATATTAAGATGCTGAAGTTGTTCTGAATCAGGGTCCTCAGGAAAGGAAGCTGTAAACAATGTGAATATGTGTACAGTTTGTGAAAACTGTGCAAATTCCATTACTGACACATTTTTTGAAGCTTAGTTTCTTAATTGTTTATGTGGCCAGATTATATGAGGACAGACTTCAAACCCAGGACCCCAGGTGAGTGTGATTTACTGTGGGTCATTGCAAGACTGTTGGTAATTCACGTGCAAAATTTTAATTTATTTAAATGTACTGTATTTTACAAGGTGTCCGGGTTGAAGGTATAATAATATAAAATTTAATAACTTGAGAAATAATGGAGATATTTATTGGCGGTTTATTTCTACAACTAGGGTAACTCGAAATGTTTTCTGTGTTTGCTTGCAGTGGTACCACATGCGCATGCGCGTAACTGCATTGTTCACGAGAAGCGCGCCAGTAGCCATGTGGACTCCACAGCAGAAGGTGTTGTGTGTGCTTCCGCTCGCGGAGCTAAAATCCGTTACACTAGTGCAACGTAGATTTCGGCGAGAGTATGGACTGTTACCAACTGATGATGTTCCCACTTACGTAACATTCAAGAAATGGGATTTCTTGAATCGCGAGTTCCCAGATCGCTCGATTGGGAGAGGTAGTCCATCAATTGCTTGGCCCCCTAGAAGTCCCGACATTACGCCATTTTATTTTTTCCTGTGGGAGTTTGTCAAGAATCAAGTGTACCAGACACCAGTTCATGATCTACCAGATTTGCGTCATCGCATGAGTGCAGGTATTGCAAATGTTATGTCTACAATGCTGCAGAACACTTGGAGAGAAGTGGAATACAGATTAGAGGTCTGTAGCGCCACTAAAGGTGTGCATATCGAGATATATTAGGTATGTCAAGAAACATTTTGAGTTACCCTATTCGTAGAAACAAACCGCCAATGAATATCTCCACTACTTCTCTAGTTATTAAATATTACATTATTATTATACCTTTAACCCGGACACCTTGTAAAGTTCCAATGTTATGTGCAAGAGTTTAGACCCTTGTTTCTCAGTACTTCATATTCTAAATTATAGGGTGATTTCTGGGGATATCATGCCTGGAAATGCAACAAAGAAAGGATTAAGGGTCTATAAGCAATTTAATTTTGTCCGTATTATAACATCTCCCTTCTACCCATTTTACTCCACATTGTGTTCAGATTTTTAAGACTTGTGTTAAAAGTTTTATAGGATTTATACTATATGTGCAACTAGTCGGTGGTGTTTTAGGAAAGTATAAACAATGAAAATAAACAACATTCATGGATTGAATTCTGTGTGTGCATTGTATGCTTGTAGAATGAGGTGAACAGTTTAGGAACAGAAATTTCTGCTTAGGAGTGCTTAGTTACATTTTGTACACTTTCCATTATCACTAGGGCCCGGATGTTGATGATATGTCATCTTTTTACTGAGCTGTCTAAAACAATGCTGAAGTACATAGAAACTCCGGACGGGCCATCCCGTCTTCAAATATGTAATTTTTTATTTTGCATCTTTTTGCATTTTTTTGGTGCTATTTTTCCATTTTAAGAGCATTTTTAAAGTTTGGTAGATTTTTTTGATCTTATTTTAGAGAACTTGGCCTTATAAGGCCATTTTTCCAATTTAGTCATGTCACAGCTTTATATGAGGGAGTTATGCCTCTCAGAGTTAACAAGAAGCAAGTAGCTGGTGTACAAGATAATTTAAAATATTGGAATATTGATTCCATTTCCTTAATCAACTGGGTGGAAACTAGTCTTGGCAACAATCGTGGCGAAATTGCTGCCGGTATTGCATCAAAACTGAAAAAAGTGCTGGACAAAAACACCTGGTATAAACCATTATGCAAAATCTCAAACATTCTTTCTGGGGAAGACTACTGCATGGATGGGATTGAGGAGGACTTAGCAGCAAACGACCTTCCTCACTTCAAGTGCGCTCCGATCACAGCAGTTGATGTTGAACGCAGCTTTTCGAGATATAAAAACTTGTTGGCTGATAACCGCAGTTCATTTACACTTGTCAAAATCAGAATGACATTCGTAATGCAGTGCAACTCAGACTAAAGTGAACATAAACCTTTTGTTAAGTGCTAGAAATCTATTTTGATTGACTTTTCAGTTTGGGCTTAAGTTGTCATTTTTGAAATATTGGTGAGTTTATTATTATAAGATCATCTTCTTAATTTTATAGCACATTTTTCGAATTTTTGAAATATTGGTGAGTTTATTATTATAAGATCATTTTCTCCATTTTATAGTGCATTTTTCGAATTTTTAGGTCATTTATTACAGTCATTTTTGAAAATTTTAAGTGCATTTTTAAACATTTTTATGGCATCAACATCCGGGCCCTAATTATCACACTTCTTTACCTATAAAATTTTGCATATCATCTGTAATTGTTTCTTGTACTGTTATTATTGTCACAATCACCACTACTACCGCTCCTATTACTAATTATTTTCTGTGTTAGGATCTCTGCGAGATATTCGAGGTTTGCTTCATGGGATCTTTGATTTCATTAGATGTATCATCATGGTACCAGATTTTCGGCCAAGCATTGAGAGTGTGTTGGAAGATGTTGTGTATTATTTGATTTACTTCATGGAGATCACTGCAGAAGAGGTAAGCACAGTTCATGGATAATTGTTTATTTCAGTTTGACTTCCACCTTTGTTAGATGTTGTATTTCTTTATCTCACATCTAGGCCGATATGGCTTGTACTCTTTGTACAATATATGACCTAATAGTTGAAAACCACCTTGATTATCAGTGTGATTGTGAAAACCTAATTCTTAAAATTCATATGGTTTAAATAGATTACTGGTAAAACTCCAGAATTGGAGGCTTTTAGCATTACATCATGTATTGTACAGAAAGTACAAACCATTTGCATGGGAGGTTGAAAATTAAAATGTCCGACCCATACGGGACCCGAACCCATGACCTTAAGGTTTGTATGCTATACTCGGACAGCTGAGCTAATGGACCGAACCCATGACTTTAAGGTTTGTATGCTATACTCGGACAGCTGAGCTAATGGGAGAGACATATTTGGACATATTAACTTAGCTGTGGCCATAAATAATATTCAGTCATGGAACTAGAGTGCAGAATAAACACTTCAAAAAAAAATGAATGAACATAATGCTGAAAATAATCCTTAAAAGAAGAAAAAAAAGGAGTAATATAATTCAACAAAGTATCAAATTCAATAAAGTCATCGACCGGCATTTGGTTCACGATAACATTCAAGGGATATCTAGCCTAGAAAGTATTACACTATTGTCCAAAAGTTAAGCATAATCACTAAAGGAGGCCATACCGGCTGATAGGAATGTCGGACGGGTTGCTGAACTAACAGAACCTGAATCACACACGATGTCACACAACTTTTCCAAAAAACAGTGTCAGGTTCTGATAGCTAATGTACACCTTTGACAACAACTAACAAAACTTGTCAATGTCTTCCACAACAAAATATGCTGTTAATAGGGTGTATGGTTGCCCCTAATGACCACACATGCTTCGCAGCGATGTGGCATGCTCTCTATCAGATGGTCCAAGAGCTCTCGTGGCAGTCAATCCCATTTGTTCGAAAGGGCAATGCGAAGGTCTTGGAGGGTCTTGGTGGAGGCTGACGGAATGCAATTCGCCTCCCCAATAAATCCCAGGCATGCCCTATAGGATTCAGATCCGCAGACCTCGCTGGCCAGTCCATGCGATGAATGTCTTCCCTAGCCAGAAATTAATCCACCATAGCAGCGCAGTGTGGTGGGGGCATTATCGTCCATTAAGAGGAAATCTGGACCAACCGTATCTCTGAAGAGTCGAACATGTGGTCTCAGTATCTCATCCCTGTTTCTCCGAGCGTTCACAGTGCTCCTCGGACCACCCATGAAGATGTGCAGGTCCGTACGGCCCCACACTAGGACGCTACCACCACCATACTGGTCCCGATCCACGATGTTCCTGTGATTGCATCGGCTACCTGGTTCTCTCCAGATTAATGTGCGACAGGAATCGTTCTGCAAACTGAAGCTGGATTCATCTGTGAAGAGCACATGCCTCCATTCATTCAAGGTCCAGTTTCGACGTTGACGGCTCCACAGTAAATGGGCCCGTCTTTGAGCTGGAGTGAGCGGGACGCACACCGCTGGACGTCGGGCAAACAGTCCTTCTGTTCTGAGCCTCCGTTACACAGTTTGCCAGGAAATGGCAACCCCTATGACGGCTGCAAACTCCGTCAACAATTGTCTTTGCAGGTGCACTCCGATTTCGTTGGGCGGTTAAGGCCAGATATCGGTCCTGCTGTGGGGTGGTTATGCTTGGTTGACCTGGTACTGGGCTACGACTAACATCTCCTGTGTCTGGAAATCGTCTCCAAAGCCTGGAAATTACACTTTGTGGCACATTCAAGGATACAGCGACTTCGGTCTGTGTCTGGCCTGCTTCCAGGTGGCCGAGTATTCTACCCGGGGTCCAAATGGTGTTGTTGTGCCATTATGTTGTCACTTTCACCACGAGACTACTCTCCGCACACTATAACAGGGCACACACGACTGAGGGAGTATGGGGCGCAGACACTGGGTGTGTTTACCTTGCGGTTACGCCGCTAGTCAAAGCAGGGAATACTTCTTTCCTATACAGAGCGAACTCGTGAGGTTGGTAGGTGCATATGTCGTGCGATTTGCGGCCTATTTCCTGTTGCCCTGCTTATTCGTAACTTATGTTTAACTTTTTGACACTAGTGTCTATTCTTGAGTGAATTTTGTTGAAGCATTTGTATAATGAATTTATAAATTTGTGAGTTACACTAGTGTGTACTGCACCCGAATTCCGCATAGTCATGGCCTATATCCGCTGAGATAGAATAGGATTGTAGGGAGGTCGATACCCAGCCAGGTTATCCAACACTATCCTACTAGGATAAAGACTAGGAAACCCTCGATACATACCGGCCATGCAACAACACTACCGATTAGTTACACATTTACTAGAAATAAAATATCCTTAACACAAATTGGTTGGACGAGAATCTCGGATCTCGAGCGTGAATGGTGAAAGTTGAGACTACGTGAATTCTAGTAACTAATACGCAGTATTATCGCATGTCGATTGCATGCATGAAAAGAGATCAGATTTATACAAAACGAACAGGCAAACAAAAATAGTACCTGGGATTTATTACCAAACAAATTACAAACAATAAAAATATTCCCTGTCACCAATAAAATATGTAAGCAAGTTAAAATTAACTATTTCACACCGTCAGATAGTTCTACTATCTGTAGAATAAATGTTATTAAACATTCTCATGACTACAATGTCATTATATTAAGTGTCATAAAATGTTTAC
Source organism: Meconema thalassinum (assembly GCA_946902985.2). Lineage (NCBI taxonomy): Eukaryota > Metazoa > Arthropoda > Insecta > Orthoptera > Tettigoniidae > Meconema > Meconema thalassinum. The sequence goes on from OX336389.2 coordinate 901,577,015, forward strand.
GCAATTGACAGTCACCCTGTGACTCTGTCACTGAAGCAGTCTGATCAACATCAGCTGTTCAATCATAAAAATGAAGTTAACACTGCAAAAACCCTACATTACACAAGTGCATGTGTAAAACGTCAATATCTATTCTAATAATAATAATAATAATTAAATAAGGTTTAAATATTTACATTATCTACAATTTTCCATATTTTACACGGCTTTAAATGGTACTATTCGCACTATCAATCGCGATCTGACAGTCTTATAGTGTCTCTGTTAAATAACAGTTCTGTGAACAATGTTTCAACCAACAATAAAATTCTCAAGTACTTCTGGTAATATGTCAAAGTAAATACAGCTAGAATATCAAACACTGAAGTTGAATATAGCTTAGAGTGTCATGTCAATGAATAAAACAATGAATAAAACAATATAATAAAGAGCGATGCGAAACTACTTAAAAACACTACACACATCGTGGATCAAATTCTGATACTCTCAGACATAAACAATACAAACATTAACCTTTGTGTTAGCGCTTCTTACACATACTGTAACAATTCGTTGCTCCACACGGCAACACATTTCTTTCTCTCGCAATACAGTGAACAATACTTATAAGTGGCGTTTACTATGCTCCCAACATGTCATACTTCCAACCTTTCCTTTCTACCAACAATCTTCAATACTCCGCACGGCATTACTTCCATAAAAAAAACATCTTGCTACAGACTTGTGGAAGAATTAGTGATTTTACTAGGTAACGACGCTACAGTATATTACCGTACAGAATGCACTCCTAACTCCCAACTCTCTTCTAAATTATTAAACCTCGTGCATCAATTACAACAATTACATGTTCGTTCACAACAATACATCTCACATAGTATTTCTTATTTCTTTCATTAGTGCTATTCGTTCACTTTGTTCCATAATAAACTTGTTTTTCCAAGTTATCAAATGTTAACCATACTAATTCGTAGTTCGCTCGTCTTTAGTAGTTAATAAAAATAAATACATATCCTCACACTTCTGGTGTACATTTAAATATATGAACTATTCACATTTAAGTTGTTCTTAGAACATACTAGACCTCAGGTAGACTAAAAAATCTCCTCGTCTATTTATTTCAGTTTAACAATGTTTCCCCTTTAATTATTAATAAATATAGGCATCATTTGACCTCAATTGTCACTACCATGATCCTATTTTATAGTGTATTTCCGTAATATCTATAGTCCAAGACTATAGGCTATAGTTGTCAAATAAGTTGTATTCCGCTATTGGAATTTTATATCATTCATATAGTTATAAATAAATATTTCAATTGTGTATTGACATAATAATGTCTGTTGAACCATGTTGCTGCATTTTACAATAATGCTTTACTTTATAAGAATGTAATATAAACATACAAATGTATAATTTCGCTGTTACGCATTTCTAATTGTTAATAACAATTGTAATATTCAAATGTTCTTACAGTTTGAAGGTAATATCAATAAAATACGTCATTATCGAAGCATTCTCTCCGAGATACAATATTATCGAAGCATTCCTTTTATAAAACAAGTTTCGTTCGAAAGTATGTTAAAAACGTTTCCTTCAAAAATAAATACATGAAACTAAGTATTTATGTTATAAATGCATGAAATAACATCTTAAACGACACACGAAGACGTATCAGAAAATTACAATGAATCTCTAAAATTGTAGCTATAATAAACATAGAATAAAGATAAGAATTACTACAATGAAGTTGGTCACTCCCAAATGTATTTCTACTGCTACTGCTAAACTACAGATATTAGAGCAATCGGTTGTTCTACCTTGAGTTGTCTTCTGCTGCCAGGAAATACCTCTATCAGAAGTTCTTGATACTCCGTTGAGACTGCAAACGCTCGACTCCCCTTGAAACCAGTTGCTGCCAGACGCGTGCAAATCAGCTGTGAGCGGCCCCGTCTCGGTCGAGCTGCGTTCACCTGCTCTCCGTCTCGGCTGGAACTGCTAACGGTGAATCTTCCATTTTCCCGGTCAGCGACCTGGGAACTGCGTTTCTCGGTCCGATTGGCTGCAAGCGATCGTCTACTTCTTATCTCTGAACTGCAGAGTGGTCTCGCCATCGTAGATCCGAAAGTCTTGGGATGACATCTTCTCATGGTCGTAGTGGACATCTTGCTTGTAGTGTAAAAACTCATGTTGGAATACTGCAAGTTGTTGCGCAGTTGTACCTGAGTCGATCCTTGATTTTCCAAGTCACTCAGACTTCCCAATCCATGGTATAGGTTAACCTCCTTCCATTGATTTAATTCTCCATAATAATCTCTTCAGTATAAGTAGAATAAGTTTGTCCTCCCCGACTCAAATTCGTTTTCATCATGTTGACTATGATGTTGACTGTGATGTAATAACGTAGAATATATACTGTTGAATATGTTGTTGCAATACTGTAGCGTGAAGTAGGCAATGCTGCTGGTTATTGCGTTCTTTAGAATGCTGTTTTATTAGCGAAGTCTCGTTCTGATAATGTTATGTTTCAATAAACGCTGGTCTATTCAAATCAAGTGCATTTGTACTTCACCGGCTCCTCTGATAACTTCCTCGGCGATTCCTCGGTCTTCCGACAGTACAATAGTGTTTGTCGACCGGGCTTCTGTTGCGTGCAAGAAGAGCTTCTTTGCTGGGCGCGTGCGACACACGTCTGCTCGTGTCAGGTAGCTGCGTCAGAGTCCTGGCTCGCTTCTCTGATGCGACGCGCGTGCCATCGCTAGCCTCGCACCGATGCATTTTAATAGAAATATACTCATAGTTCCTCTATTCACCATTAATTTATATTTCTTTTTAACCAAATAAATTTCATATTGCATTCTACACCTGTAGATGTGCTCATTTAGCTTTATGAAAAATCCACAGCCTGCTTCCAGTCTCCGACCGGGTCAGGAATGGAATGAATGAAGCCCCCAACTAGCGGCGAGGATATGAAATGTGCCGGTTGCCGAGGCCTGACGCACTCCTCTGGGGCAATGATTAAATGAATGACAGATGAAATGAAATGATAGTGGAGAGTGTTGCTGGAATGAAATTTTGACAGGGAAAACCGGAGTACCCGGAGAAAAACCTGTCTGCCTCCGTTTTGTCCAGCACAGATCTCACATGGAGTGACCGGGATTTGAACCACGGACCCAGCGGTGAGAGGCCGGTGTGCTGCCGCCTAAGCCACGGAGGCTTGCATTTAGCTTTATATCTGCCAAATTTATATAAAAGTGATTCCCACAAATTTTATGTGCTTTAATTTGATTGGCTGCTGGAACTAGCCTCTTATCAACGGGTCGTGTGCATTGCTTTGTTATTGTCGCCTAGCTAACCAAAACTGGTTTTCTGGTGCTAAACATGAAGTCTTGTACAATTTCCAGCTTCGAATGATCCAACTCTTCCTTAGTTAAAATCTCATTCACCAGAATATTTCCAGATAATAAATTCCTCAAAACGCTTCAAAATTCTCCAAAATACTTTCATTATGCATCATTCACTTCCCATAATGCATATCATCATCATCATCATCATCATCATTTATTGCATGTGACAGGCCATTGAGACCCATAGCAGAAAAACAAGGGTATACAATTCTTGATTACAATATAAATAGCAAGCATAACATAATATAGGCTATAACATTGTACTTCATAACAGGAAGAATGATTTCAGCTTCTCAAATAATGGTGGCATATATTAGACCAACGATTTCTATCCCTGGCATCTTCCATATTTGCATCTGGATCTACCTGGTTCAGTGCCAACATAACTCGATCTTTCCATCTCGTTCTTGGTCGACCTCTTGGACGTTTTCCCGTTGGCTGAAAATTGAACACACGGTTCGGGAGAGTACCTTCTGCTCTGATAATGTGTCCTAACCATTGTAATCGTCTTCTCTCTATCTCTCTACTGATGTCTGCCTTTTTATAACGTCGATATAACTCCTCTTTACTCCGTCTTTCCCAACTGTCAGTTTCTGGGCAGTATTTTGGGCCATAGATTTTCCGCAGCATTTTTCTTTCAAATGCACATATACGTTCTTCAAAAGTTCTTGGAGTCGCCCACGTTTCACAACCATACATTAAAACAGGTCATACTAGGGTCATGTATCGGTGGATCTTGTTTTCCTGAGATATTAGACGTGAAGTGAAAATTCGATTCATGCTATTGGCAACTCAAACTAACACTTGGGGCGCTGCGGTCGGTCTGGATAAGTAGGGTAAATTTACTCAATAACACGCGTTTGATATGGAACACTTTTTATTTTTCGGTTATAATCAGTAAATGTGGTCCCTAAAATAATGACAGTGTTATTTTTAATAGTATATATGTATAACTGTGCGATACACGTGATCTAATTTGTGTGTTTCACTGGATTTTATGTGTCAATTGCATATTATCAAGCATCGGTTGTCTGCTGGTATTTGTTTTTGTGCAGTTCAAGTCAGTTCTAGTCATGGCGCTGTTACGTTTAAAAGCTATATTTGAGTTTGCTCACTGTACCATAGACTCTAGAAATTTTACGGAAGGGGAAGAAGTATTATTTGCCAAACATGTCATGTTATGTGGAAGAGTGAACAACGATGACAATGTTTGGTCAATTTACGCTCTTGTGCTCCAGACGTCGGCTTTATCCGCTCCGCCACACGTGGTCACAGGAGAAATTGAAAGGAGAACGCTCACAATTAAACAGTTTCAATGTTCATGCAAGGCAGGTGCATCAGAATGCTGCAAACATGTTTTAGCAGTCCTGCTTTTCTGTCACAGGTAAATGGGCCTTTTAGTCCTTTATTATTATTATTATTATTATTATTATTATTACTATGTAAAAGTAACTGACTGTTATTGATACCATTAAAGCAAATTGATGAGTATAATAGTGTGTGAATTAATAGGTTCTGATGTATTTGCATTTGACAATTTTCTTTCTTTTCATTTAGAACAGATATGAACTCGCTGGAAGTCCCGTCTTCAACAGACAAGAAGTGTCTGTGGAGTGAGCTGAAGGGGACAGCTCTTCAAAGATATCAAATAGCAGAACCAGTTACCACTTTCTGTTGCCATAAAGCAACAGAACGGAGGGTGTTAAATTTGCACCGCGAAGAAATTTACCAACGAGCTGTTGCAAGACTCCCAAAGTCTGCTTTGGCGATGCACGCAGCAGGTTCGAACACAAAGGTAATGGAAGAGGAGTGGACTGAGGATGTGCCTAATGAAACTGTGAAGATTATCATATCTCAGTCAAATTCATCCAATCTGCTTGTGGAATTAACAAGAGACTGCTATATTGATGAACCCCAGGATTGTTGTAGAGAGTTTTATTTGCATAATGTTGTAATTTATAATGCATACGAGTTGTGTGTGAGAACTCTTGAGAGAAGCGAGTGGAGAAAGGAAAGGAGCTACAGAGTTACGGGCAGCCGCTGCTACGGCTTGTATACTTATAAAGGAAATGACTGGCAAGGAAAGACAATGCGTGTCTTTAATGCCAGAGCATTTTCTAACAAGTGTATTGAACATGGCATTCTGCAGGAGCCTGCAGCTAGACTACACTATGAAGAGGTTAGAAAGTGCAGAGTGGCCGAGTGTGGGTTAGTGGTCGGTGAATGTGAACCTTGGTTAGGTTATTCACCCGATGGAATGATAATGGACAATGGCAAGCCAGTGGGTTTAATTGAAATTAAGTGCCCATACGAGGGAAAGGACAGTTGTATAGAAGAAGTGTTGCCCAAATGCAGTTTTCTTTCACACAATCCTGACAGTGGGTATTGTTTGAAGAGGAAACATCCATACTATGGGCAAATTACCTTGGGTATGATATTGACGAATGTTTTTGTGTGTGATTTTGTTGTTTATTGCAGCAAAGACAATAGTATGTTTATTGAACGAATTCACTTGGATACCAAATTTGGTCAGTTATTGGTATCTGAATTGAAATTGAAATATTTTAAACATATGTTGCCAATATTTTGTAAAAATCATTGAAAAGTTAGTGTTAAATAAATGTGTGTATGTTAGTGCAAACACACCAATGTTTTTCTTATAAAATAAGACAGTTCAAGTCATAATTTTGAAGCATAGGTATTAATTAGGCTACACGTTTATTGTCAGTGGAAACATAACAGCCGATAGTGGTTCATGTACTGGAACTGTTCAATGCATCACTTAACAAACAATTTGCATTTAAAAACATCATTTAATTCTGATTGCTGTGCATTCACGCTGTAAAGATTATGCTACAACCATTGATCTATCGAGGTTTGATCTAGTCGATAGCACAACCATTGGGTCTATCAAGCTTCCCATATGCTAAGCAAGCAGAGGATGAGCGAAGAGCGGCTATCATGCTTGCTATTATAATCATAGGCCTACATTTGAAATTGATACCTAGTCATTTAAGCTTATTTCATGTACAATGAAAGTAGGTCAAGTGCTTTATTTAAAGATTAAATAGTAATGTTCATTGAAATGCCACAAAATTTTCTCGATTTGGCCATAAATATATATATTCTTGATATTTCATGTAAGTTATATACCGTGATTCCTATATGTAGGCCTATAGGGGAAATTTTTAGTTCAGTTGACAACGCATGGACGTTGATGTAGTGTTCAGAATTGCCGCTATGTTATGCTGCTGAATGAAGTTTTAAAAGGTTCGTCGTTACATGTGGATGCAGTCACATTTGTTCAAATGAGAGGTTTGGTCGTAAATAACAAATGTTCATAAATTACTTTTAGTTCAATTTGAAAATTGCTCTGCATTCTTCGGTGAGGCAATACCATTGGTCACTACTATGCGAGACGAATGTCGGGACAAAACCATTGGCTGCGACTAGGTTCTACTACAAACGACAGGATCTGAGTCCTAAGCCCCAGGTTAGGTTTGTGTTTTAATGTGAAGCCTTTTCAACACACATAATTTAACATAATTTACAAGGAAAAATAACTTACTTGCTGCTTATTTTGTAATAAACAATGCTATTCAAGGCTATAATGTGAGGAGGTTAGGTTATTCCAGGTCGATCGTAGTACAGCCTGGCTCGTTAAGGCAACACTTACAAACCTTTAGTGTGCTGTATTTTGTGTCTGGGGGGAATTGTTTAGTGTAAGGAGAAACAATCTATTCTATTGATTAACGTTGGTGTGTGTTTGCATTGACCTTCCTGTAAATATTGTAATGTAAATAATTTGCCTTTTAATTTATCAACTTGTTTACATGGCTATTCATTTTGGAGACTGAAGTTTTATTTTCTTGCAATAAAAGAATCATATTCCGCAAAGAAGACATGTCAAGGTATTAAGAATTGTGTATGAAGGCATCAAATTTAACTTTTCAGATACAAGGAAAAATACTTGCTGCTTATTTTGTAATAAACAATGCTATTCAAGGCTATAATGTAGTGAAATTTGTAGCATAAAACAGTCTCGCCTTATACCAGTTCCTGCATGCCATGTCTATCCCAGTTTGGTCCAGGGCGTACCTACCCCTTGTTTTAGTAACAACTTGAAACGTTTGGCTTAAATGTACAGTTTGCTCCATTGTTTTCTGTTTGTGCTTTCTGGTTGCATTTTGGGATATCAGATGAGCTGTACGCCTCAAATTCTGGGGCATGCATGCTGACACATTGTCAGTAAGGCAGAGAGCTTGGCCATGTCAAGATTGTGCAGAAACCATGTGCTGCGTGCCTGCTGAAGACCAAATACATGTCTCAGAGCTTCCAGTGGACTCGAGAATATGCTCTAATGCGCGAGCTGTTGAGGATACTGGAAACAATTGGAGGAGCAAACTGTACATTGCAAGATGCGAAACATTTAGTGATTCTCTCACAGGTAGTGAGGATTGAAGGAAACCCAACTCTAACCTTGCTTTGGACGAAAGGGCGCAAACGAGTGGTTAGACATATTTGCTGAACAAGTTGGAAACTGGAGTGCAATGTTAGCTTGCTAACAGTCGCATGCAGTGTATCCATGGGCCATTTATTTTTTTCTGCCATATTTTCACATAATGCATTGTTTGGCGTAAGCATGTGTGAAAAATGCCCTGACCCCTCATGTTAGGTGTACAGAAAGGAATGAAAGGCTTGCTGGGGCTCCAGTACACTAATGGAACAGTTTTATTTTTGCAATATGATGGATGATGTGCCTAGTATATTCCTCAAAAGTTCCATCACTGTGGGAGAAATTAGGTCCAATGCTCTGCCTTATTTTAGTAAGGAGGTTAGGTTATTCTAGGTCGATGGTAGTACAGCCTGGCTCGTTAAGGCAACACTTACAAGCGTTTATTATTTGATTATGTACAAGGCGAGCCCCTATAAGTGTTGATAAATGGAGTTAGATCACAGCCACACCACGCCTTTCTCGTACGCCTGTAAAAAATGATTTAAAAATCAAATTGCACTACTAGTAGAGAAACTTACCTCATTACATTAATATTGAAAATGCTCAGCCTGTAGATATTCTGGTTCACACTCTGGTGGTTGGTTCCTTAGTTTAGGGGCTGTGACAACGCAGTCATGTGCCCTGTGTACTTTGGGTGTGTGTAGAATCTGTCTGACAACCGGTGTTAGTTGCGATGATTGTATTAATGTGCGCTATCTGTTTTCTTTCGCTACAAAATGCTACCATCCATGACATCGAGCTGTGAACTCCGCTACTACTAGATGCCATCGCAACCAGCACCCGGTGACGAACGTCGGAACTTAAGAGCATTAATCAAACCTAACTTACAAATTCTGGCTTCACACAAGTGTAGTAAGTGGAAGGTTCTGTTTCATGCCATAAATCAGACATGGGACCACCGGCTTTACTTCCCCTCCAAAGGAAGGCATACTGAGGGATTTTTAACGCTCTTAAAAACTCCGACGACGGTTCACACTCTGAAACTCGGCCTTGGTGAGGGGCTTCGACATCATGGTCATTTTGTAGATTTTGTCTGATAACCTGCGATGCCTGTAGTAATGTGTGTATTTGTAATTCAGGTGATGCTTGGGTATGAAGTGGCCATGGCCTTAAGTTAAGAACCATCCTGACATTTGCCTTGGCCTCTTGACTCTTCAAATTTTCTGTGTGAATTGCATATTTCAGTTCCTCTATGGGTGGTGGATCTGTGATTATTTCTACTCTCTCTAGTCTTTGAAATTGCCCCACAAGTAGAAGTCGCATAGAAGAATATGAAACGTCACTTTGCTTTAAAGGATTTTTGGGTGGGATCGCTCAGATCTTGAATTTTTTAATCAGTTTTAATCCTTTCATGTAGAACCAAATCCAGATCTCCCAGTTGAGGCGTTAAATCAGGAGAGCACACTGGTCATAAACCTGCTCTATTTATTCCATGCAATGATTGCTGAAAATACCCAAGTCACCTTTCCTGTTCAGCCATTTCAGTATTAGAGTACAGACAGTATGTGGTGAGGCTTTAAGGTCGCAGTACAGTATGAATGGTGGAGCGTTCCCTTAACTGTGCGGAGCTTAAGACTATGGCAGGCAGAGATTTTAAGCATTAAAACGCGATGTTGACAATACAGCTGGCTGAAACATGACTGGGAATCTGTCTGCCCAGAGCAGTCAGCTTGTCCTTTAAGCCTCACTATATACCGTCCATACTCTAATTCTATGTATTGGTCAGAATGGATGGGGTCGTTAAAAAAAATCTGCCCTACAATATATTTAGCATACCAAACTCCTATTTTAAGGTCATGATGTGGAGTTTTATGAATTCTCTCGTGATCAGTACCAGTTATTTTGTAAATTTACCCATCCATACAGTGTTGTTTACGTGTGGCTGGTGTTCATTGATTTAAATTCCAGTTTTCTAACCACCTGTCGTATGGAAAAATATGAAACTTCACTTTGCTTTAAAGATTTTTTAGGTGGGATCGCTCGGGTATCTCACAGATATCTTGAATTTTTAATTAGTTTTAATCCTTTTAGTTTGAACCAAATCCAGATATCCCAGTTGAGACAACTCTCTCGTTACAATGTAAGACAGTGCCAAGCCATTGCTGGCTTAGATTGGGCATTGGCTTATTGTCACACTCCAGTGCATGTTCCAAGGGAAGTCTATGAATTAAGTGTCATGAATAGAAACAAAGGTACCGTAGGTTTAATTTGTCCTCCAGTCTTCGACCAATTGAAAAGTTTGTCTTCAAAGAAACTACACCATTAGGCAAAACAAGGAATATAAAGCTACATGACCGCGTTGTCGGAGCCCATAAACTAAGGATTAGAAACAGTTTGGCATACATGAAGGGTTTTCAGTCAACACAAATTGTGCCCAATGACATTAAATATTTATCAGTATACTCTGTATTCTCAATGTCATTAGACTCCATATTGGAATCTGTTAGGTCCGTATTGACAGTAAAATTACCAAGACAAATATCAAGGAACTCCGTCAATCAATACAATATAATTTTTACACTTGAGGGTACATGTTTCAAGCTCATACAGCCCTTCTTCAGCTTTATGAGCTCGAAACATGTACCAAAAGTGCAAAAATTTTGTAATTATATTGTATTGATTAACGGTGTTCCTTGATATTTGTCATAGTAATACTCTGTGGATTACCAATAATGAACACTGACGTCTGTCAAAGCTAGCACGTGGGGAAATGCTGCGTTGCCACTGAGACAGATCATGGCTCATAACATTCCAAGAGGCTTGCAGGAAGACACAAATACTGGGAAAGTTAGCTCCCCTGCCTGGCGATCTAATGACAGTGACGAGTCAAGGCACAATAGAACACTGCTGTGTCCGCATACATTGCAACACTGCTCGCTCTTGCCATGGAGACAGTTGCCACTCCCTTCTTCTCACCTCGCCCTTCAAGGGGATGACAACCATCACCGTTCACCTTTCGTAAATCAGAGTATAAAATAACTAACTTTTTAGTAAAAAATAAAAAATTGGTAAGCTTTTGCCGCAAAACAATGCTGCGATTTGTTTTGGTCAGATATTACTTGTTTTAATTGGCAGAACTACGAGGTCATCTGCCCCCCTTAACACAAAATTATGCAAATTTGGATTATAAACTTAAATTTTGAGGGGGATACCTAAATGTGTAAAGACAGAAAATTAATAAAACTAATAGGTATAATTATAAACACACAATTACGGAAAACAAAAAGGAACTAAGTATTTGAGTCAATGAACACTTGTAAATTTAGATTGGACTAGATCAGCAGCTACCACGTCATCGGCAAACCAAGGTTCCTTCGTATGTCAGCAAGATTACACACTCATTTAAAATGTAGGCCTCGGTGAATAAGTCACCAAGGTACAAAGTGGGTAGTCTTCCCTTTTCATTAGGTACAAGTGGCTGGATCTTGCATGACCTATCCTTAGTCTTCACAAAATGACGGACTCCCTCCGTGGCCGGAAAGAGCTCCACCACACACGTGTAGTTCGCTCTCAGTTTATTGAGCATTGGGTCAGCTAGCCACTGACTCTCCCAGAATGCCAGTTCTTGTCGGCATAACTGAGAGCGAATATCTCTAGCGGGTCGAGGTGATCCGCTAACTCATTTCCCGCAATTCCCACGTGGCTTGGAAACCACAGAAAGGCGATTCAAGTGTCAGCGCGAGACAACCCAGCTAGTAGGCTGTAGATTAGCTGCACTAAGGAGTGTTGCGGAAAACATGTACAGGCCAGACGTTTGTTTTAGACGAGTGAAAAATCTTAATGGAAGCCTGGAGGCGAGTTACTACAGTACCTGTGTTGTTGTCACCTGTCCCATGCGGTCAGATGATTGACATATCGATCTCACGCTTCTGCTGAAGTACAGTCATTGGCAAATATAATGGCGTTCTGTTCGTAACTATGTAACGTGTACTTCCGCGTCACACAATACTTCGATGTCGACTGCACTGGTCTGAACGATGGTGTCGTCACGTGCTGAAGTCTGGAATTCCATTACATCAGACCGGTGGTGACAACTATGAAGCGAGAGGGTGAGAGAGATACTGTGTACAGGCTTACCCGCAAGCTTCAAGGTCAAGGGCAATCGTCTAAAACAAACTTCCGACTTGTAGCAATTGACTGTAACGAACTCAAAGAGCATTGAAGCCCACCAGTGGAACTCGTTAAACGCCAACGTGTAGAGTTTGCAATCAACTCACTTATTCACTTGACCCATCAAGACTACAATGAATCTAGTCAGAAGTGTGTTGTGGTTTTAACAGGCGGAACAGAGCAGACAGTGTGATGTGCAAATAAAAACAAAATCAAAGTTTAAAACAAATATTATTTAACTTACAGTACCAAACTCAAACATGTATGACAAAATTTAAAAGAGATGACAGATATTTACAATATCAAATTCAAATGAACATTATAAAATACCAAAAGTATAGTGAGAAAACTATATATTCATAATGTCGTTTTAACACTTGGGCAATAAAAACAAAACATAGTCTTAAAATCAAGCTTAAGGGAAGAATTTCATGGAAGAAATCTAGTTATGTCCCTTAACCCATATGATAAAGTGGATACGAAAACCGTAAGTTGCAAATATGCTAATGACACTGGTCTCTCTCTATTTTTTTTTATTAAACCTGAAGTTGGGGTACATCCGAGCAAACACGTCAATGATAATGGAAAGTAAAGAAAACTTGTATTTACGGCAACAATTTTGCAGCATTCGAGGAAATATTACTATTTTATCATTAAATAAATGTAAAAGTTGCATCACTTACACTGCCCGTGAAGTATGGCGAAGAAAATACACTACTCAGGTCATGCTTAATATATAGGTAATATTGTACAGAGAGTTTAGTTTGTATCTGACAGAGACCCTCGCTTGCCCACTCGCCCGCGCCGCGAGCCTGTCTCCCGCTACGCACTTTGTTGTTATGCGGCGCCTGCACGGCACTGAGTCATTGAGTATAGGAATTTGTACTTGCCTAGTTCACAGCTGGTGCTGAAAATGTTCGCCATTCACCGTTTGAACTTTTTTGCTAGATCTTTTATTGCATTGACGCTAGGCAGTGGTCTGTTTGGAAATTTCTGACGGAATTTCCGTCGTGTTTTCGCACAAGATTTCCTGTACTTTATGAAGGTATTATATATATATATACACACGTTCACGTAATGAAAATTGCATTGGAACAGCACACTGAGCACTAAACACGTGTGTCCCGTGGCTCATGATCGCAAGATTAACAGTCACGTTAAACCACAAGCTTCGAGCGTTCTTTTACTAAACACGTGAACAACTGACTAAACTGAACCTCACACTGTTAATGCTCTCAGCAGACTGCAAAGGAGGGAAATTTGTGGCGCGAAGAAGCGGATTACGGCCAAGTGGTCGGCGGGAGACCGGCTCGCGAGTCTCCGTCAGATACAAAATATACTCTCTGTTTTTAAGCTTATGTGAAAAAAATAAAAATAGGCAAACCAATTGGTCTGGATAAAGATTACTGATGCGCAAGTACTCCCACCATGTGTGACAAACCCATGGGTGCATATATGGCCAACGCAGCCCTGCACTAAGTAAGTATTGGTCGAGGAAAAAAAAAAGTTTTCTTGTTGCAAGATAACTATTTGTCCATAATTCACATGTATAAGTTAATGGGGAACATGCTGGAATTTTACTATATAAGTTGTGATCTAACCTGGAAGGGTCGAAAATGGCGGTTGGGTTAGGTGCACTCATATTTTTTAAATGATAAAATAGTTATATTTCTTAATTCCACAAAATGTTTACTTGATTTCGCCTTAAATACAAATTTGGTAACGCTTCAGGAGTGATTAACCTACAGTGACGATCCTTCCTATAGAACTGAGACTCGCAAAGGTGCATGGCGGCCAAGGCACTCCGTATTGCAGCGTAGTTGAACACATTTACACTTTTTAACATATTTAATAATTATAATTACAATTATAATTTCAGAGTAGTTGCTGGAAATGCTGTCCTTCAATTTCTAAACACACATTGCACCAACGTAGGAAGTTTTGGTACACTCGCTGTAATTCATCCTCACTGATATTTTGTATCAGTGCAGTTATTTCGTTCTTGAGAGCCTCCAGAGTATGCATATTGTTTGTGTATACCTTTTGTTTGAGATTCCCCCACAAGTAAGAATAGCACGGTGCTGAAACTTATGAACAAATTTACTGCAAACTACTTCTTGAGAAGATAAGTTTCCACTAGGAAAATTTGTTGTTTTGTTCTGGCCTTCCTAACCATGTTCACGTGATACAAGAGCAGCCTACAGTACTTCACCACAATTCATTATCTCAACTAAGGTATCTTGCCAGCTGTGTATGTAATATATGCTATGACAGCATCCACGGCTTTCCGACCAGGTTGTAATCGGTACATGCTATAAATCTCGGGGTGAGTCATTGTGACCTTTCCATTGCACAGCCACTGTCAGACTCCGTTCTACAGGGAGGGGCCTTACTGTAGTACAATACTACAGAGAAATTAGTTTGGATGTATCGGAGACCATCGCTAGCCCGCGGCGCGAGCCTGTCTCCCGCCAGGCACTTTGCCGTTATGCGGCGCTCGCAAGGCATTGAGTCATTGGGTATAGGAATTTGTATTTCAATGTCATCCTTGACCAATTTTTTGACGAACTGACTTACGGGGAGCGATTGTCAACTTATTTTCAACACGATTCTGCCACTGCTCACACTGACGAAGCATCCATGACAGAATTGCGTCTCTTTTTTGGTACTAGGATTATAAGTCGGAACGTGTGGCCCCCGCGAAGCCCAGACTTATCACCATGTGACTTTTATTTGTGGGGGACGCTTCAAAATTGAGTGTATGTGAGAAACCCTCCACTATAAATGAGCTTAAAAACTATATTTCAGCTGAAATACAGTCAATCGGTGCTGAGGAACTTCAGAGAAGTACATGCCAGTTTCATAAAAAGGTGCCAGCGATGTGTAGCAGTGAATGGCGAACATTTTCAGCACCAGCTGTGAACTAGATAAGTACAAATTCCTATATTCAATGACTCAGTGCCGCGCGGGCGCCGCATAATAGCAAAGTGCGTGGCGGGAGACAGGCTCGCGCGGCGGGCTAGCGAGGGTCTCCGATATATCCAAACTAATCTCTCTGTACTTAAATTAGCCGAAAAACCTTGTGTAATGATGAATAATAATTGTGGAAATGATAGATGTTTTATCCTCCGCTGTCTATAACCCACCTGCCATCCCCTTTTTATAACACGATTTATATAGTGAAATTTCAGATGTGTCGGACATTGTACACTTGATTTATGGGACAATGTTGCCAACCCCACACATACGGTAAGCGTGGCCGTGTAGTGTTTGTTTTATGCTCAGCTTGCTTCTTTGAGTTTCTATGATAAGGTTTTACATACAAAAACAAACCTAACCTGGGGCAGACGTCCACTTACTTGTAGTACAAGCAGTAATTTTTGGCCAGACAAGCCAATGGAATCTCACTCCACTCGCTACGCATAACCTGCGTTGTTTTTTTTTTTTTTGGTAGGCTACCTTACATTTGCAACAGTGAAATAACATCAATATATATGCCTGTGTGCATCTCGGTAACAGTTGAAGACCTAACGCACCTCTTTCAGTAGCCGATGAGCAATGACGATTGCTGTCATTGAATGGACAAGATATATGACTTAAGTCACATATTTACAGGATTTAGCACAAATTTCCTGTGCAGTAGTGATAATGGACAGTAATTTCAATTGGTAATAACTCCCAGAATATCAAATAAGGTATGAAAATGTTGGATCCAGGATCATCACTCCCGAAGAATTACCCAAGTTTTGTTCATATTCTGTGCAAAAGAGTTCCATTATCATTCGTGTGTTTGCTTGGATGTCCCCCTGAAGTTGTTCAACATCGGCACAAGAAAGACTAAAACTTATCATCCCCTAAAATAGGGGAACATAAATTTGTCAGCCCACACACGGTGACAAAACATTCATTAACAATTTCAAATAAACACATCTCAAACTTCGCTGCAAATATTTTGAACATTTTAATCCTCTGATTGGATCGTTCGATATGCACTCTGGCACTTGCAATCTCTCTGTTTAAGAGGGCTTCTTCGCGACTGAACCTTTCTTTCCCTCTCAGAAATGGAGGTCGAATCAAGGTTATCTTGTGTTGAGCACAAGTGCTGTCAATTAAGAAACCTTTATCTACCATGATAGCATCCCCTACCTCCATTAGTGATATAAGTCCTGACTGGTCAAAAATTGTCTTATCTGACGCTTTTCCTCCATATGCAGTACTCACATAACTTATCAACCCAGCAGGCGTAACACCAGTCTTAAATTTAACTGTGAGCCCCGACTTATAATGTGAATACAGTTTAATTCTACACACTAAACATTTGCATTTTTGTATCGGAATTTCAGTACAATCTAATACAACTCTTACGTTTTTAAAGTTTTCGAAACACTTCGGCATTCTGTTTAAAATTTCTTCTTTCGGTGGCCATGGTACCACTGCTTTCAAAATTTCAGATAAAACGATCACTGTTTCTTTAAAAATGGTTTTGCATGTTGTAGCAGTTACATTGCCAAATAAAGCACTCAACAATGAGAACGACAGATTCTGCTTTAGTTTTATGAGCGTCAACACCACTCGCTCATAAACAGAAAGTTTATGAATTCTTTTATCATTAGTTACTAGAGTGACTTCCTCCACCAACCAATGCAAAATGTCAAAGCTGGGCAAACCTGTAAAAAGGTTCAACTTTTTTTCACTATCAATGATAGCGACAAAATTGCTCATCAAATTCCCACTCGACACTTGATGGCATTTATCACTTTTGCTTGGGCCTAGGTCTGTAGGACTACGAAGCTCTTCTGATAAAAGATTTAAATGAGGATGACACTTGGCAAATTCCAACAGGGCAAATGCTGCCTCCTCATGTTCAGTTGACACTTCCTTCGGTGGTGATGCCTTCAGTGTTTCTCTATTACATGCCCTAGCTGCCCTCATCGCTGCACTGTTGGTCACCTTTGAAAGACTTCACTGACTGGACCTCTGAGGAAGGACAGGAAGATTCTGGGATGGAACAGCATTCTTTTTCAATATTCTCCTCCTTGCTGGCATGCTTACAAACATAAAAATACTTTGACGATTGGTGCTTTAAGGGGGCATGACTGCAAGGTCATTTGCCCCAAATATGTTATCACTTGTTACATGCATTAGTTGTATGCATTGAGCAATAAGTTTTGTTGAGTTTGGAAGATGACATTTCCAACCTCAAAGTTGAAGAAACAAAGGCAGGCCTAGCCTATTAAGAAAAGACCCACTAAAACTCAATTGTAATAACTTAAGTGTTGCATATAAATTCTATTCAGTGAAATTATTATTAATTACAATAAAACAAAGAATTAGCTCTTAAAAATCACACTACCCACTTGCTCATGAAAAAAAAAAGGACCCACCTGCAGAAATAAAGTCGTCTTCACTAAAATGAAAAGAGCACACTCTCATTGAAGGCGTCACTTTCTTCCCCATCTTCAACACCAACGTCCAAGCCAACTGTATTCCAACCCGCTCCTGTTGCCCGTATTTATTTTGTATAGTCACCTTTCGGCTATTGCTATTTGCATCTTTTGGGAAGTGATGAAAACTTATATCCGCAGCCCTCTTATACATCGACTTACAGCCGTAAACTGAGCAATACACTTTGCTTTTACTCATTTTGCACTCCATCAACGAGTAAAACTTATTATTTATGTATAAAGGCACGAAGAATTTACGACGAACTGCTTACCAATACAAGAAACCATATACAAACAGTCACCACGTGGGAATGTACCCTACTTGGTAAGTTTCTCATTTTTACCGCTAGATGTCATATCAGATAGCTGGAGTTGCCAATAGGAATCATGAGTAGCGTTGGTGATTCTTTGTCTTATTTTCTTTTCTATTTCACTTTTGTTTGACAATGAAAATGAAAATCCACAGCCTGCTTCCAGTCTCCGACCGGGTCAGGAATGGAATGAATGAAGCCCCCATCTAGCGGCGAGGATATGAACTGTGCCGGCTGCCGAGGCCTGACGCACTCCTCTGGGGCAATGATTAAATGAATGACAGATTAAATGAAATGATAGTGGAGAGTGTTGCTGGAATGAAATTTTGACAGGGAAAACCGGAGTACCCGGAGAAAAACCTGTCTTCCTCCGTTTTGTCCAGCACAGATCTCACATGGAGTGATCGGGATTTGAACCACGGACCCAGCGGTGAGAGGCCGGCGTGCTGCCGCCTAAGCCACGGAGGCTTTTGTTTGACAATATTGATCCTAAATATTTGAATGACTCAACTGTCTCAAATTTGTGCATTCCAACGTCGATAGCGATCGGAATATTCTGTCGACGTGATATAATCATGTATTTTGTTTTCGATTCATTAACCACCAACCCCATTTTCTTTGCTTCCAGTAGGAATCTAGATGTATCAGTCGTTACCTGATCCAAAGTGTTCCCCATGATCACCACATCATCAGCAAATGCAAGAATTATGTCGGATCCGACCATCTCCATTTCCCTATTCCAACCAGTTCCACGTTTAATCTTTTCCAATGCTATATTGAAAAGGACTGGGGCTAGAGGATCTCCTTGACTTAGTCCACTTTGAACGCTAAAGGATTCTGATTCTTGATTTGCAAACCGCACCTGGCATCTAGAGTCAGAGTAACAGGTCTTGATCAACCTTATGTACTTCATTGGAATGCCCATCTCGTGCATAGCCGTCCATAATACTATACGGTTTATACTGTCATAGGCCTGACGAAAATCAATGAAGATTAAATGCAATTCCTTGTCAAATTCTTAGAATTTCTCCATGAGTTGCCTCAATGTAAAGATGTGGTCGATAGTAGACCGACCAGATACAAAACCACATTGATATGAGCCTATAATGTCTCCCAAAAATGGCCTAAGTCGATTCATAAGCAGTGAGGTAAAAATTTTATATCCTATCTCGAGTAAGGCAATCCCTCGGTAGTTAGAAGGTTGTGTGGCATCACCTTTCTTAAAAATGGGGCATATATAATTATTAAATTATTTTAATTCCAAATTTCCAATTTTTCATTCCAATGGTGCACAAGTCGGTTCGAACCTCGACTCTGTCAAAGTCCTAAGCTGGGCTGAATTAGAGTTCAGATCCTCACCCGACTCATAAATAAAGTATAATACAGACTTTATTTAATACTCGACTTGTTAAATACAGGAACCGAATTCATCTCTAATGAATCCTGGGATAATATCTCTGCAATTTTGAATGGTTGTATTTTCCAATGGGTCGATCATCTTCTATCCTGACAGTCTCGTAATAATTGTTATTGAAAACTCTTCCAACCTTAAACGGGCCTTTGAACACATTGGCAAATTTGACATATGTCTTCTTCAGAACATCAGCCTTGACGGGCATCCTGACTAAGACTAGTTCTTCGGGTACCAGCGGTCTGTTGGTACCTCTTTCCGAAGCCTCTCTTCAGTAGTTTCTCCGCTTGTTTGTTCAAGTGCTCTCATGCGGTTTCTATTCGTTGTTCCAACGATGGTTCGTCATCTTCCGGAAGATTGAAGATTCCGTCCCATGGCCTAACTGGTTTTTCATCATAATGTGAGTGTCACTGGAACTTGGTTCGTGCTCTCATGCCTTGTGTTGTTTATACTGAACTCCATAAGTGGTACAACGCTTACCCAATTAGCGTGGTTCTCTGAACTATAGAGGCGTATGTATTTCGAGGCCTCTAACATGGTCCTCTCAATAGGATTTGTTTGTGGGCTACGAATGGAACTAAATATATGTCCCATCTCGAGTCTTTCCATGGCCTGTTGAAATTCCGTAGAAGTATACTGTGTTCCATGGTCGGTCAATAATCGTTCGGGTTTTCCTAACTTAGGAATGATGTTTTTCTCTAAGTGGTACAATACAGTTTTCGTAGTTGCCTTCTGCATTGGATTCATCATAACTATTTTAGAGAAAACATCCATCGTGACTAGCAAGTATTTATTACCCCTGCTACCCTTTGGAACTGGGCCGAAAATGTCCTGACTGAACAATTCCAAAGGCTTAGTGGGTATAATGGCTTTCGGTTTCTCCTTCAAAAGCTCAGAATTATACTTATTTTTCTGGCATAGTTCACATGTTCTGATTATGACTGATATGGATTCCCGCATGTTGCTCCAATAAAACTTCTCTTGCGCAGTACTGTACGTCTTACCTACACCACCGTGACCAATAGATTTGTGAACCAACCAAACTATGGGCACTCGCAACCTAGGTGGAATTACAATTCTCACCTTCTTGTGGTCAGTATCTACGTACTTGCATACAATGCCTTCTTCTAATACATACTGAGTAGCTTTCTTCCTTGTTTCCTCATATACTTCATCATCATTCTGCATCTTTCCTGACAAGAATCTCTACAAATTTCTCAAACTTGTATCTCTCTTCTGACTGACGGCTATCCTTCTCAGACGTTCCAACGTTGCCTGATCTTCATCGTCCAATCCTATAACATTGACATCCACACTCCTCTCTGCAGTTGGATTTCTGGATAGAATGTCTGCCAACAAGTTTTCCTTACCAGGAACATGAACAATTTTGGCATTAAATTGTTGCAGAAACAATGTCCATTTAGTCATCCTGTCACTAGATAAATCTGACTTGAGCATGAATTCCAGAGCTTTGTGATCTGTCCTGATAATGATCTGGTGCCCAATTAAGATCTTCTTCCAGTGATTATGAGCGTTTATCACTGCTAAAGCCTCCAGCTCTGTTGTGAAATAATGTATTTCATGGGGTTTCAGTTTTCTGCTGTTTAAGGAATTATAATGGTTGTTTCCATCTTGGTCTTTCTGGTACAGAATTGCACTGATTCCGACTTTTGAAGCGTCTGTCTCAACAATAAACGAACGTTCAAAGTCCGGATACTCGAGCTTGATGTTATCTCTGAGCATCTGCTTTGCCAAAATAAATGCATTCTCTGCTTCAGTTCCCCATTTCCATCGGTTATTCTTCTTTAATAACTCGTGCAATGGTGCCATAACTTGAGAATAACAAGGACAATGGCTGCTAAAAAATTGACATAGACCAGCGAAAGCTTGCACGTCTCGGATCTTCTTCGGTCTAGGAAATCTTAATATAGCATCAATTTTGTCTTGGTTTGGATAGTAACCAAATTGATCAATTGTATGCCCCAGGAAGTTAATCTTCCGTTGGAAGAAGTGACATTTACTGAACTTGACTTTTATGTTGACCTCTCTCAGGTTCTCCAATAGTTTCTTTAAATGAAGTAGATGTTGCTCGGGATTTTCTGATAAAACAATTAAATCATCCACGTAGCATATAACATTGGCTTTCACTTCGTCTGTGAGCTTGTTATCCAACGCTCTAATTAGAGCAGGGCTCGAATTTTTAAGACCAAACGGAACGTGTTCAAAACAGAAGCTATTCTGCTCGAATAAGAAGCCTGTATAGCATTTGCTATTCTCAGTTAGTTCAATTTGATAAAAGGACGAAGTTAGGTCTAAAACACTGAAGCATGACTTCCCCTTAAACTTCCTTAATAGTTCTCTGATCTTAGGCGGTCGGTCGAGTTCCTTCTCCTAGAGGCTGTCGAGACCCCTGGCATCTAGGCAAACCCGCAGACTCCCGTCGGCTTTCTTTACTGCTGTGATTGGGTTCAAATAAGGTGTCACCTGTTTATGTATAATCCCATCCTTTTCCATTCCTTTAATGAGACTGGCAACCTCTGCTTGGTATTTCTCAGGAATAGGATATAGCTTCTTTTGAAATGGTGTCTTATCCTTCAGTTTAATTTCATACTTGAATCCCTTTATAAATCCTGGTTTATCATTGAAGACGTCGGAATATTCCTGGATTAATGTTTCCAATCTGCCTTCATAGACCTCAAAATTGTCTATCTTCAAACCATAGTGTCCTGTCTTTTCTAATTCCACTTCCGAAATAATCTTTTCCAGCTTCTTTTCCGTGATTTCATTTTCTATGATGTATTCATTTCTTTCTTCATCTTCTTCTCCGCTGTTCCCCTCGTTAAACTTCACTATGCCATTCCTTAGGTCTATCACTGCACCTGTCTTAGTGATAAAATCTATCCCCAGTATAGCATCGAAACTGATCTTGTTCAGAACTATAAAGATATGTTCGTAAACATGACCGTTTATAGTGAATTTCATGAGTGCTTGTATTCTGCATTTCATCGTCTTATCGTTAAATATGCCACGGACTTTAATAGATGGGACTGGCATTGATATTATAGACTTTCCATCTTTCAACTTGTTATAGCAGCTTTCTGACAAGATAGATGCATTTGCTCCCGTATCTAGAAGTGTCCTTAAATTCTCTCCTTCCGTCATAATTTGTAAAATAGGTAATCTAGCTATTTTTCCTATCTCTGGCTCCTCTCTTTCATACAATAAATCTTCATCTTGTACCTGTTAGAATTCGCTCACGGCGATCTCATGCCTGTTGTTGGTGAACACTGTTCCTCCCTCTATTTCCGTTTTCCAATCGGAGTTTTTTTTGGTACCCCGCTCAGGTTCTGTTCCTGTGTTCCTGAGTTCGAGGCTTGAGGTTGTACCTCTTCACTCCCTTGATTGTTCCTTGCCTCATTTTCTCTGTGGCTGTTTCGATAGTCTTGACTCTCCCGATCTCTATCTTGGTAATACTGCCTGACATTTTCATTGTTACGCCAACCTCTCTGTTGTTGTTGTTGTTGTTGTTGCCTTGGTTGTTGTTGTTGTTGCTGCTGTTGTTGTTGACGGGCATAATTATCGTCGTTCCAATTTTTGTATCGGCGATAACCTCCTCCCGTGCCTCTATTGTTTCGGTCGTAATAGTCATACCTTCGTGCGTCATTATTTCTGTGGTATCCTGTTCTTCTTTGACCATTATTCCATTTCCTAGCTTGGTATGACCTTCCATCTCTAAATCTGCGATATGGTGGTTCATAACGGTTCCTCCCATATGCATTATTTCTGCTCGGACCTGGTCTACTACGGTTCTCCTCCATTTGCTGCGTTTGATCCACCAGCACAGTGTGGACTTCTGTATGCTCTGGTCTACCTCTAGTGTTGTTACTAGGCGTTGCATTCGGCGTTGAACTAGCATGATCTAGTTTTCTTAAAATCTCTGCCATGCCTTCCAAAGATTTCACATCTGCCGCGATTAGGTGTCTTCTGACATCATTTGGCATCTGTCTCGATATGGCGTGAATTAGTTCGGTCTCAGCCAATGGGGGATCCAGATACTGAAGCTTGGCGAGCTGTGACGTAAAGAACGTTGCATAACGCGTAGGAGTAGAGTGAGCATACTTTTTGGAGTATATCTCAGCCCTAATATCCTGTTGCATCTCTAAACTTTAAAATCTACGTTGTAATCCGTCAGCAAACTCGTCAAAATTGGTGTAGGTGTACTTAAAAGCTCTGTGCCAATTTAGGGCTTTGGATTCCAGATGCTTCTCAACTACACGCATTTCTCGGTCCCTCGGTATGTGATTATCATCGAGATAATGTCTCATGTCTCTAAGAAATTCGACTGCTGTGATGTTTCCTATTCCACTGAAACGAGCTGGCTTATCGTCAATATTCCTTATTACGATTACATTCGGGTTACTTCTATGGCTTCCCTGGTCATAGTATCCTCCCAGTCCTGCATATTCCCTCTGAATACGCTCCGGTTCTTGCATTACATTAGGACGCTCCTGTCTCCGACTAAAAATACTTTCCCTTTCTTCTTCGATTCTTTCTTCAGGTTTACTGAATTGTCCTAATTCTTCTTTATACTCTCTTCCCTGCTTAGGAAAAATTGAGTAATATCCTGTTGCGTTCCTAATCTTATCTCTTCCTTCAAACCTTCATGGTCGCATGGTTCTACCAAACTAAGTGCGTTAAGTTTGCTACTAATATCTCGTAGTTCGCTTTCCTGACTAGATTTTACTTTCGAAAGATCAAGATTAATTTCATTAACTGTCGCGCGGATAACGTTTAACTCCTCACTTTTTTCCGAATCCGTTTTATTTACAATAACTCTCATTTCGGCAATGCTCGATTTTCTACTTTCCTCTATATGCCTATACAGTTCTAATTTCAAATTATCCCTGTGAGTTTTAGCATTTTTCTCTATTTGACTAACATCATTCAATATTTTGCCATGCAGTTCCTGCATGTAATCCTTATTAGATTTTATAACCTCATCTCTTAATTCGCTTACAAATTTAGATATTCATGAAGCAATATCAACATTTATACCCTCTGTTATCAGCTTTTGTTGGTCTTCCAACTTACCTTCCAGGTTACCAACAGTGATGTTCAGGTCACTGAGCTTATCAGTGAGTTTCTTCTGGGAACTTAACATAGAGTCATTGTATTTAACCTGTTCTATAGTGGCTTTCCCTATGCTTTCCTGTATCTTTCCTTCTAATTTAATGATGTTATAATTACATTGGACTCTAGCTTCCACTACTTCTTGGCTAACTTCCTCTCTAAGTGAGCTCATTTCGGTTTTGGTAGAGGCCACATCCTCTTTCATCTGTTTGAAAGCAGATTTGGTCTCTTCCAAGGCTCTCCTACTTTCTTCTATAGAAATTCTACTTTCAACCTGAGCTAGTTTGCTTTGCTCCTGAGCTAATCTTCCTTCCTCCTGGGCTTTTTCTAGAGCTTTCTTAATTTCTTCCTGCGTCTTTTCAACCTTCTCTTGTGCTTCCTCTCAGACTGCTCTGTCTTCCTCTCTAGCCTTCCTTTCTTCCTCTCGTGCCTTCCTTTCCTCTTCTCGTGCCTTTCTATTTTCTTCTTGGACTCTTCTACACTCCTCCTGAACTAAAGTTATGCTAGCTTTAGTAGCTGACTGTGCTAACGCTAATTCTCCTTTCATCTCAGACTTAACTGTAGCTGCTGACTGCTTAATCTCTCTATCTAGTTTCTTAGTACTATCGTGTGTGGATTTGTGGAGGGCATTTACATCTCCTGTTAACTGGTTCTGGCTTTCCTGGATCTTTTCCAGGATGGCCCTGATATGGCTCATATCTCCCGACGACATAATAATATAACACTTGAGAAATAAGGAGGTATCATCTATACTATATCATGGACATGTTAGAGTGACCAACTCATTTAGATTCTACAAAGGAATACTTCGTTATACGTATTTAAACTTAATAACTTAACGTCTACAATCTTACCTAACCTTAATCTAATACACTGATCCCTTCTCACTTCGCAATCCCTAACTAATATTAAGTTTCGACAACAAGAATATAACTAATTTTGACTGCAACATGACCAAAGTGCCATTAGCTGGATTAACAAACATGCCTCTACACATACTGTACTCCTCAAATTTGGCAGTGTTTATTCACTTAAACAACTTTCCAAAAATTTGGGATCGGCATTTCTAAACAAATACAAAATCTAACAAATATCTTGTACGGTTGTCGTTGCAGACTACACTGTCTCAACACAATCGATGCCAAAACACGTTTGGGCGCCAAGAAAAATACTACCTATATGCACCCGAATTCCGCATAGTCATAGCCTATATCCGCCGAGATAGAAAAGGATTGTAGGGAGGACGATACCCAGCCAGGTTAACCAACACTACCCTACTAGGATAATGACTAGGAGACCCTCGATACATACCGGCCGTGCAACGACACTACCGATTAGTTACACATTTACGAGAAATAAAATATCTTTAACACAAATTGGTAGGACGAGAATCTCGGATCTCGAGCGTGAACGGTGAAAGTTGAGACTACGTGAATTCTAGTAACTAATTCGCAGTGTTATCTATCGCATGTCGAAGGCAAACATGAAAAAATGATCAGATTTATAAAAAACAAACAGGCAAACAAAAATAGTGCCTGGGATTTATTACCAAACAAATTACAAACAATAAAAATATTCCCTGTCACCAATAAAATATGTAACCAAGTTAAAATTAACTATTTCTTCGTCAGATATTTCTTCTATCTGTAGAATAAATGTTATTAAACATTCTCATGACTACTATGTCATTGTATTAAGTTTCATAAAATGTTTACGCAATTGACAGCCACCCTGTGACTCTGTCACTGAAGCAGTCTGATCAACATCAGCTGTTCAATCATAAAAATGAAGTTTACACTGCAAAAACCCTACATTATACACGTGCATGTGTGAAGCGTCAATATCTATTCTAATCATCATCATCATCTTGAGCAGTTTCCATCCGCTGGTCGGGTCTGCTTGGAACATAAGCCTCTCCATCGTTTCCTGTCCATCCACCATCTCTCGTCATTTACTGTGTCCCAGCACACTCCTCTCTCCTCCACACTCTTCTTAACTCCTTTTGTCCATCAGTCCCTTGGTCTTCCCCTTGGCCTCCTTCCCGTCATTTCCATTCCAAACATCTTCTTCGGTATCCTCTCCTCTTGCATCCTCCTCACATGTCCATACCATTGTAGCCTAGATCGCTCTATTCTATTTTGCAATGGTTCCTCTCTTACCATCTCCCTGACTCTCTCATTCCTTACTCTGTCCATTCTTGTCACTCCTACCCTACTCCTCTGGAACTTCATCTCCACTGCTCGTATTTTATTCTTGTCCCTTTCCTTCATCACCCATGTGTCTGAACCATATGTCAAAATTGGCACAAAGTAGGTCTTGTAGATGATTCCTTTACATTTTTGTGGTACATCTTTATTCCATATCATCCCCCTAACACTCTTGAAAAATCCATCTGCGCACCTTCCCCTCTCATTTATTTCCATCCTATTGCCTCCCTTTTCTTCAATTATGCTTCCCAAGTACTTGAAGCATTCTACTTTCTGCAACTGCTGTCCTCCAAGTGTTATGCCCATATCCAGTCTGTTCTTCTTCCTCGTTGTGATGACCACTTCACTCTTTTGTGCTGAGAACTTCATCCCATATGATAACACTACCTTCTCCCACTCATCTAATTGCTCTTGTACTTCTTCCTCATCCTCTCCCCATACCAGAAGGTCATCAGCAAACAACATTGCCTTCATTTTCCTTTCCCCAATGCTATTTACCACTTTTCGTATGATTTCATCCATCACCACTATAAATAACAGGGGTGAGAGGGCACTTCCCTGTTTCAGACCACTCTCCAGTTGAAACCATTCCGTTCTCTCTCTTCCCACCTTTACACAGCTTTTGCTTCCCTCGTACATTGCTTTCACTCTTGCCACTGTCTCCTTGTTCACTGCTTTTGCTCTCATTGCTTCCCATACCTTGTTTCTATTAATACTATCATATGCTTTCTCAATATCCGAGAAGGTCATCACCAGATCTTTCCCATATTCATAATGGTGTTCTTGTAGCTGTCTTACTGCAAAGATGAGGTCAACTGTTGACCTTCCTGGCCTGAATCCATACTGTTCTTCCCTCAGCCCATCTTCAACTTCTGTCCGAATTCTTCTCTCCAGTACCTTCTCAAATATTTTGGCGCAGTGGCACATGAGTGTAATTCCCCTGTAGTTCTTGCATTCCTTCCTACTTCCCTTTTTAAATATGGGTATTATTATCCCTCTTTTCCAGTCCTCTGGTATTTTCTTCTCCCTCCATATCACTTTCATTACTCGAAAGAGCCACTGTGTTCCTATCACCCCTGCTGCTCTCACCATCTCCACACTCACTTCGTCTATTCCCGGTGCCTTTCCCCCTTTCATCTTCTTTAATGCTTCCTCCACTTCTTTCCATGTCAATTCCTTCTCTGAAATGTCTTGGTCGCTGTCTGTTTCTTCCTCCTCAATGTCCACTACGCTGGTTTTAGTTGGATTTAGGAGTTCCTTGAAGTATTCTCTCCAGATAACCTTTACTTCTTCCATATTTTCGACCTCCTTTCCATTCCTGTCCACCATTCTGACATTTTCCCCTGTATCTCTTCTCTTTGCCTTTATCATTCCATACAACACTTTCTTACTGCCATCACAGTCCTCCTCCATCATTTCTGTCCATTTCTCCAGCCATTTCTTTTTCTCTTCCTTCACTACTTCTCCTGCTTCTTTCTTCCGCTCTTGGTATTCTTCTCTTGTTCTGTCTGTCCTCTGTTGGAACCATTTCCTGAATGCTTCATTTTTCTTTTTCACTGCTTCCTTAGTTCTGGGGTTCCACCATGGTGTTTCCTTCCACCTTTTCTTTCCACTAGTTCTGCTACAGTCTCCCACAAGTCCAACCCCTCCTCCACGTGGTGGGAGACGGGCAACGGCATGAAGTAGGGGATTGCCTGTAGGGGTGAAGTACAGTGGGGACTTTGTGTGCCCCGGGACCGCTACGGTAGCTGTGAAGGCTCTATGGGAACCCTGAAAAGTGACGGCTGACGGGGCTCTGGTGAAGCTACGATAGGCCTAGCAAGCCAGTAGTGGATATCATATTTGCTTTCAAACCAGGAACAGGCCTCGGAAAGGACGGATGCAAACGACGACGACCCGGATATGCTAATGGACTACGAGTTGGGACATTAAACATACAGACACTGACAGGAAAAGTGGAGGAGATTGTAGATGTGATGGAGAGAAGAAAACTGGATGTACTGGGCTTGGCAGAAACAAGATGGAAAGGAGAAGGTCGCAGAGAACCGAGGAAAGGGTACCGGTTGTACTGGAGTGGGAACAGTGAAGGAAGGAGCAGCTGAGTAGGAGTAGTTGTGAGAGATGGAATGAAGGAAGAGGTAAAGGGAATAAGTGACAGGATCATGAAGATCAGAGTAAATGTAAAGGGAAGAAGCCTGGAGATAGCCCAGGTGTATGCCCCTCAAGTTGGATGTACAGCTCAAGAGAAGGAAGACTTTGAGGAGGAGCTACAACAGCAGTTGAATGGGCAGAGCATCATTGTCATGGGAGATTTGAATGCACATGTAGGAAGTGAAAGGCAAGGATATGAAAATGTATTGGGAGCAGAAGGATGGGGTAGCAGGAATGAAGAAGGGAGAAAGTTGCTGGATTTTTGCAAGAGAAACGGTTTAGTGGTAGGCAACTCCTGGTTCCGGAAGAAAGAAAGCCACAAGGTAACGTGGTACAGCAGTGATTTAACAAAGAAATCTTTGGTAGATTACATGCTGTACGACTGGGAAATGAAGAGAAGTGTCAGAGATATAAAGGTAATACCATCAGAGGCCTTAGATAGCGACCACAGAATACTTGTAATGAACCTGGGAGTTGTTAAGGATAGCAAGAGGACAGAGTACCAGGAAAGGAGAATCAAAGTATGGAAACTCAAGGAAAAGGAAGTCAAGGAAGAATTCCAGAAGATAATAAGGGAAAGGATGCCAACAGACAATCCTAAAACAGGGGAAGAGGAATGGAAGCAATTCAAAAACACAATGGTGGAAGCTGCAGTGGCAGTATGTGGAAGAACAAGCAACAGAAAGCGGTGTAAAGAGACACCATGGTGGAATGAGAGAGTAAAAGAAGCTGTGGGAAGGAAGAACAAGGCTTTCAGAGTGTGGTTCCAGGAAAGAACTGATCTGACAAGGGAAGATTATAAGATAAAGAAGAAAGAAGCAAACAAGATTGTCGCAGAGGAGAGGAAGAAGTGGATGGTAAAGTGGACAGAGATGATGGAGGAAGACAGCAGAGGAAATAAGAAAGTACTTTATGGGATGGTCAAAAGTAAGAGAAGAGGTCTGCGAGAGGATGTGGTAATGATGGACAAAAGCGGAAATGAGGTACACAACAAAGAGGCACTCAAGACAGTGTGGAAAGAGTACTTTGAGGATTTGCTGAATCCAAATGGTCATAGGGAGGAAGACAATGTATTGGAAGATGGAGAAGACAACACAGGAATGGAAAAGGACCTGACTTGGAGAGAACTGGAAATGGCTATAGACAAGATGAAAGGAGGAAGGGCACCAGGTGTGGATGAAGTGAGTGTTGAAATGGTGAAGGCAGCAGGGGAGGTTGGGAAACAGTGGCTGTACCGTGTGATGAGAGTGATATGGAAGGAGAAAAAGACCCCAGAAGATTGGAAGAAAGGATTAATTGTCCCAATATTTAAGAAAGGAAGCAGAAAGGAATGCAGAAATTACAGGGGAGTCACACTCATACCTCACTGTGCCAAGATATATGAAAAGATATTAGAAAGTAGAATACGAGCCAAAGTGGAGAGAAAATTGAGAGAGGAGCAGTATGGATTCAGACCTGGGAGATCAACAGTGGATCTCATATTTTCAGTGAGACAGCTTCAGGAACACCACTACGAATTTGGAGAGGATCTGCTGATGGCCTTCCTGGACATCGAAAAGGCCTATGATATTGTGTGTAGGGAGAAGGTTTGGAAAGCAATGGAAAACATGGGAGTGGAAAAAGAGACTGTAGGCAGAGTGAAGGAGATGTATTGTGGAAGTGTGAGTTGTGTGAAAGTGGGAGGGGAAAGAACAGACTGGTTCAGACAAATGAGTGGCCTGAAACAGGGTAGTGCACTGTCACCCCTTCTCTTTATTGTGGTTATGGACGAGGTAATGACATGGATAGCAGGAAAGATAGGAGAAGATAAGATGAAAGCAATGGTGTTTGCAGATGATCTCATGGTCTGGGGAAACAAGGAGGAGGAAATTCAGGAGCAACTGAAGGCTTGGGAAGAAACAGTGGGAGAGTACTGATGGAAGTTCAACATCAGTAAATGTGAGATCCTGTTAACGACCAGGAAAAAGGACAGACCAATGAGTGGGAACACTTGGAGGTGGACAGCTGAAGAAGGTGGAAAGTCTCAAGTACTTGGGAAGTATAGTGGAGGAAAATGGGAGAAATGACAAAGAGATTACGGAACGTGGCAGAAAGGCAGAATCATTTCTGAGAAGCATTAGGAGCTTAGTGTGGAATAAAGATGTCCCACAAAAAAGCAAGGAAGTGTTATACAGAAGCTACTATATCCCGATGTAATGGTTATTATTGCCCCATGTTGGTAGCGACAAATGTAACAGTTTCGCTAGCCCCTAACGTTGAGCGTACAATGTGGCAGTTTGGCTAGCCCACACTGTTGGGAGATAAATGTAACTGTTTACCTTTGCCTAAGCTATGTTGTTTTAATGGGCGCCAAGACCTCAATGCAATGTAGAAATCTA
Organism: Meconema thalassinum; assembly: GCA_946902985.2. Classification (NCBI taxonomy): domain Eukaryota; kingdom Metazoa; phylum Arthropoda; class Insecta; order Orthoptera; family Tettigoniidae; genus Meconema; species Meconema thalassinum. The sequence goes on from OX336389.2 coordinate 901,608,077, forward strand.
AATTTGTATTTAACAACGTCTAGCTCTGGCAGAACACCTTCAAGACCCTATTCACTCAGATCGTGGTATGATTTGATCATTAACCCAACAAACAATTGTATCAGGAGAAGGAATTGGTCTATATCTAATGCTACCTACTGAAAGCAAAGATTGCATTGTAAAAGAAATGAATTTATTATATAAAACAAGTATAGCAAAATTAATAATAATAATAAGTACAAAATTTAAATTGGAGCGTTGTGATTTGAATATTACCGATAGAAAATTACGTGAAAATGGAGTCTGATAAATTGATTTTACTCTTATTTCCAAGCTATGAAGTTACTGAAATATGAAATGTAAAACAAAGAAAAATGAGAGATTGCGTATTTCTGCGTCATTTGCGCTTACCATTGGAAATTGCCAAGGCATTTCCCTCGTACTTGCTGATGCTGTGAGCTTCCCACAGTCTCCTGGACGTCGTCATCTCCGTCGGAATTTGATGATATTCTGGTAGATTAGATAATTCTATGGTCCGTACCTCGGACCCAAACACTCGTACAACCGCACTGGTTAAGTTTTGCAAAAGTTAGTCTTCAACTCCACTGAACATCGGAGCGACACGCACTTGCAACCGTACTCCGCAAGTTCTACACAGATAGTCCTTGTCCCACGGAACATCGGAGCGACTCCCGCGTATATCCACACTCGGCAAGAACTAAACAGATTGTCGCTAACTCCACCGAACATCGGAGCCACTCGCACGCGCATCCATACTCGTCAAGTATTTCACAGATAGTCCTCGTCCCACGGAACATCGGAGCGACTCCCGCGTATATCCACACTCGGCAAGAACTATACAGATTGTCCTCGTTTCACGGCGCGTCGAACGATATATCCACACGTTGGCTCCCCCACTCTTCAGCCGGCTTCAGCTTGCGTGGTCCTCACTGATTGGTTGACCCACCGCTAGTTCCCCTCCTCTGGTTTCTTTACACTCGGCGCGCGAGAGGGAGAAGTCGTTTTCCGTACCAACAATTCGCCTTTTCTAGACCTTGCGACCCAAGATTGCGTCATGCTTCTCGACAAGATTAAGCGTGTACTTGAAATCCCAGTGAGTCACGTCTCTCGATATACCCTAACTGACGAAAACTCCGTAAAATTCCGTAATCAGATAATTTTCTATGATATCGTCGTTCGTAATAATTTGCTGGATAGCGTTTTCTAAGACATAGAAAACCTATCTGAATGCTAATAATTTTTATAAAATGCTCCGAAAATACCTAAATAATAATTATAATAAATTAATAATAATAATAATAAATTAACATGAAAAATTCTCTTGGCTGAACAATTTGCCGCGTAAATAAATATAGAATGGCTTCCTACTGACTCATGCCAGTTGCATAAAACCCCTCGAAAAACACGTTACACCCATACTGACCTATGCTTCAGAAACGTGGACAATGAAGAAAAGAGACATAAGCAGAATACAGGCAGGTGAAATGAAGTTCCTGCGAAGTAGGATCGGAGTAACAAGAAGAGACAGGGTGAGGAATGAAAAGGTCAGGGAAATGGTGAAAGAGGAGCCCTTGCAAGGTAGGATTGAGACATCAAGACTGAGGTGGTATGGACACTTAAAGAGAATGGATGAGAAGAAGATTCCCAAGAGGATACATGAGATGCAGATACAGAAGAAACGACCAAGGGGAAGACCAAGAGATAGATGGCTGAAAGGAGTGGAGGAATGTGTCAAGAAGAGAGGCGAGGACTGGACCAGAGTGACAGCGGAGAGGTGGTGGGAGGAAAGAACCAAGTGGCGAGGCTTATGTTCCAAACAGACCCAGCCTGGGGCTGAAAACTGTACAAGATGATGATGATGATGATGATGATGATGAGTTCTGCCACACACGACTTCCGCTGCTTCTACCAACACGTCCTTGAACCTATTCCATTCTTCTTCGCCTGTTTTCGGATCATCCTTCAGTAATTTGTTCCTCACTAATATCTGGAACTTCTCCTTATTTCCAACCTCCTTCAGCTTCCATGTCCTTATTCTTCTTTCTTGGTTCTCAGTTCTCCTCTTTTCCTTCAGTCCTCTCACCTTGGCGACCAGCAGACGGTGGTCACTGTCCAGGGCTTCTGAAGGTATTACCCTTATATCCGTGATACTCTTCTTTGTCTCCTTCCCGCATAGAATAGAGTCCACCACTGATTTCCTAGTCAAATCCCTGCTGTACCAAGTAATTTTATGGCTCTCTCTCTTCTTGTACCATGTGTTTCCCACCATTAGCCCATTTATCTTGCACATTTCCAACAATCTATCTCCTTCCTTATTCCTGTTTCCCCATCCTTCACCACCAATCACTTCCTCAAAACCTCTTCTATCAGTTCCGACATGGGCATTTAGGTCTCCCATGACTATCAGGTCTCTCCCCACTAACTGCTTCTGCAACTCCTCTTCAAACTCGTCCTTCTCGCCTTCTGTGCATCCCACCTGTGGTGCATAGACTTGCAGAATGTCCAGGTTTCTACCTTTCACAGTGATTCTGGCTCTAATTATTCTATCACTTACCCTCTTTACTTCCTCCCTCAGCCCTTCTCTCACCACCATTCCCACTCCATTTTTCTTCCCCTCCTCATTTCCTATCCAGTATATATGCAAGCCATTTCTCAGTTCTTTTCTTCCTTCCCCTCTCCATCTATTCTAATAATAATAATAATAATTAAATAATGTTCAAATATTTACATTATCTACAATTTTCCATGTTTTACACGGCTTTAAAATGTACTATTCGCACTATCAGTCGCGATCTGACAGTCTTATAGTGTATCTGTTAAATAACAGTTCTGTGAACAATGTTCCAACCAACAATAAAATTCTCAAGTACTTCTGGTAATATGTCAAAGTAAATACAGCTAGAATATCAAACACTGAAGTTGAATATAGCTTAGAATGTCGTGTCAATGAATAAAACAATATAATAAAGAGCGATGCGAAACTACTTGAAAACACTACACACTTCGTGGATCAAATTCTGATACTCTCAGACATAAACAATACAAACATTAACCTTTGTGTTAGCGATTCTTACACATACTGAAACAATTCGTTGCTCCACATGGCAACACATTTCTTTCTCTCGCAATACAGTGAACAATACTTATAAGTGGCGTTTACTACGCTCCCAACATGTCATACTTCCAACCTTTCCTTTCTACCAACAATCTTCAATACTCCGCACGGCATTACTTCCATAAAAAAAAACATCTTGCTACAGACTTGTAGGAGAATTAGTGATTTTACTAGGTAACTACGCTACAGTATATTACCGTTCAGAATGCACTCTTAACTCCCAACTCTCTTCTAAATTATTAAACCTCATGCATCAATTACAACAATGACATGTTTGTTCACAACAATACATCTCACATAGTATTTCTTATTTCTTTCATTAGCGCTGTTCGTTCACCCTGTTCCATAATAAACTTGTTTTTCCACGTTACCAAATGTTAACAATATTAATTCGTAGTTCGCTCGTCTTTAGTAGTTAATAAAAATAAATACATATCCTCACGCTTCTGGAGTACATTTAAATATATGAACTATTCACATTTAAGTTGTTTTTAGAACATACTAGACCTCAGGTAGACTAAAAAATCTCCTCGTCTATTTATTTCAGTTTAACAATGTTTCCCCTTTAATTATTAATAAATATAGGCATCATTTGACCTCAATTGTCACTTCCATGATCCTATTTTATAGTGTATTTCTGTAATATCTATAGTCCAAGACTATATAGTTGTCAAATAAGTTGTATTCCCCTATTGGAATTTTATAACATTCATATAGTTATAAATAAATATTTCAATTGTGTATTGACATAATAATGTCTGTTGAACCATGTTGCTGCATTTTACAATAATGCTTTACTTTATAAGAATGTAATATAAACATACAAATGAATACTTTCGCTGTTACGCATTTGTAATTGTTAATAACAATTGTAATATTGAATTGTTCTTACAGTTTGAACGTAATATCAATAAAATATGTCATTATTGAAGCATTCTCTCCGAGATACAATATTATCGAAGCATTCCTTTTATAAAACGAGTTTCGTTCGAAAGTGAGTATGTTAAAAACGTTTCCTTCAAAAATAAATACATGAAACGAAGTATTTAAATTTATAAATGCATGAAATAACGTTTTAAACGACACACGAAGACGTATCAAAAAATTACAATGAATCTCTAAAATTGTAGCTATAATAAACATAGAATAAAGATAAGAATTACTACAATGAAGTTGGTCACTCCCAAATGGATTTCTACTGCTACTGCAAAACTACAGATATTAAGCGGCCCTTGCACGTTCCCTTGTAAGGTTAATAAAAATGGATTGATAGTTTGGATTGAAGCCGTATTGATGAAAATCCGGAAATTTGGATATCAGAGCTTCAATACTGGTAAGTGGAGGGGATATTGACAATAATATTGACTTTGTGAGAGCGCTCACTTCAATATCGCATCAATCCACAGTGTGTTCAGTGCTTGCAAGATGGAGGGTTACGCAACTGATGATTCCGTGGGTCACGAGACCAACGTTGCACCACAATCTGATACCGATATGTCTTCATTCATTCATTCATTGATCTGTATGGAACTTGACCTGAACTGTGGAATCCAGGTGATCCTTCATATATAAATAAACACAAGAGGAATATTGCTCTCGATAAGCTGCTCGTTATGTACAAAGAAATGAAACCGTCGGTGACTCATGCCAACGTGCGAAACAAAATAGAGACATCTAAAAGAAGTGGAACAGGTGCCGATGAAGTTTATCAGCCTAACTCGTGGGTGTTCCATGCTCTCCAATTTCTCGGGACCTATGAACAACATGATGATGATGATGATGATAATTGTTGTTTTAAGGGGCCTAACATCTAGGTTATCAGCGCCTGATGGTCTAGGCGATAGCGAAAATGACAATGAAATGGAAATCAGAACGAAAATTGAGAAGGAAAATACTTACAAAAAGGAACTCAGATTGAAACTACTCACAAAATGGAGGGCGGTAATAACTTACTTACAAAAGGGAAGTTAGAACGAAAATACTCACAAAAGGAATAGATTGAAAAATACGCACAAAATGTAGGTTAGGTTCAAAATACTGAACCCGCTGAGCTATGGTTCATGTGATATTTTTTTATGACAGAACATTTATGATGGGATGTTGTACCTTTGAACACACCCAGGAAGCCACGTGGAGCTGAGAGCTCACGCGATACTCTTTGAAGTAGCGTTGAATCGCACTTTTGACTTTGGTGAAAACTGCTAATTATTTATCTGAGATCTTATTAATTAATTTTATTCTTTCTCAAGACTCAGAATATTCCATTTCGTCATGCTGCATTATTAAAACATTTTTGAGAATGTTATTTTAGCTTAAGGTACGCAAATACGAACGTAAGTAGTCGCTCAACGACTTCGGTTTGACGACCTACTTCCTTGAGACACCCAGTGCCTTGCACTACGTCTGGAGAATCCGCCCAGTATAGGCGTGTAATAGCTTTTGTCCTGCAAGACATAGAAGAATATCCGCTTGTTAGCTTTGAATTGGTTATCAGGTGCCATCGTGCACTGGCATATTGTGAAATACTGTTATTTATGCACAGTGAACCACAGAAACATATTGAAGATAATTATTGGCAAGTATTAGTGAATTATATAATTTTACCGGAGCACCACATTTTAGTACCCACGTGTTTGTGGAGGGCCAAATGCCTGGTGGAAAATATACAGGTAAATGTGTTGCCACTACTTCAAATAAGTGTGATTATAATTGTGTAACATATTTGGATTGCCAGAGTGAAGTTTTTATTTCCAAATCGACGTACATTTTACCGATGCTGCATGATAGAAAAGTAGCGTCATTAGCACGTGCAGAGTCATAGAGCAGTGCTAGCTCACGTATCTATTCACATCCACGAAATTAAGGCTGTGTTATCAATTACTATCAAAGCCTACAATACTTACGACGAACATTATATTTTTGGAAAGTGAAAGAATGAATTTCGTAATTTATTTCACCGTCAACGTGACCAGACTATTCCACACCATGCTTGAATCAGTCATCATGGGCTAATACCATCCTGGTATGAGGGTGATATTTCTACGAGAACTAGCATGATGGTGAAGCTTGCAGAACCGAGGACGAGAAGGAAGGAATCCAAGATGCCATTTCCAGACACATCCAGCATATTCACGGAGTTGTCGACAGGGACGAATCGAACCCTGGTCTTTGGAGGAGTCCAGATGGGAATCCTGATGAGGATAATACCGTTCCAGAGATCCAGAGAGGAATTTGTACAACCCTGGTTATTGAATAGAGGGCTGAGTGATAGCTTCTCCATGTCGTGAGTTTTTGAACATCCCTTCTCGTGTTCTAGTTCTGGTGGTATATTAGATTTAATGTAGTTTGTGAATCAACCACACTCTGTGTCAGCCATTTTTCTAGGTAGGGATTGTATCTAGTTTAATTTAATGTCATTTATTTCAGTATAGTGAGACACCCTTGGGTCTAACATTTTGGTTAACCCTGGTGCAGCTTGATGAACGTCGTAGAACGTCAAAGCCTAGCTTTTGCTAGATGTGACCGTAGTCATTTGAAGCTATTTTGTCCAACCCTGTTTGGGGTGATTTTTCAAGTCTTTGCTGATTTTAGTTATGACAATCAGATGTCATGGTTATTTCTTTAACTGCATTCTTTGCAGCCAGTTTTGATACACCCCTGACTTTCGTTAGAACAGTCGTATCAGTTAGGCAATCGACTGTAATTGCCAGTTTTGTAAAGGCATTATATTTTCATTTTGAATAAGCTCGGAAGCTATTCTTGGTCAAGTTTGAACCTAACAACTAGAAGGAATGTTTCGTTGCCTAGCATCGAACTCAGTTCTCAGCATATCATTAAGCAGATCCTTGTATGGAATCTGCGCCACAATTATCATTTTGCTTGTGTCATGTAAGACACGTTTTTATTTGATGTTGTACTAGCAACTAGTGAATTGTATTTTGAGAGCAAAGAGCTCCAGTAATTGTAAGATTACTATCATTTAGACGTCTTTGGTAGAAAGACGGAATTATATTATTCTGTTCAGATTTATTGCGTGTTTTTTATACACGGACTCTTTAGAGGTTCATAACCTATGGTAAAGTTTTTTTATGAACAGGCCAGATGTATAGTTTTATATTGATTAAATCGCCGGCCTTGAATAATGTGTGTTTTGTGTCGACAGAACGCAGGAATGTGGTAGCCTGCTGGTGACATAAACTGGTTTTGTAATCCAGTGCCCTTGAGAGCACGCCTTATTTGTTTGAGAGACAGGACTACTTTAACAAGAGACAGAATGCTTGTTGTATTCGCTCTTTCTTTCATTGCTACTTAGCTTATGTAACCCAGTTTTCAACCCTGTCTCAGATCACATGTTTTATAGATTGCTTTTTGTTAGTTGAGCGCACTTCTTGCGTGTACCGTCTTGACGTATACAATTAGGTCAGGTTTTCTATAGTGAGTTGCAGGCGACCCTGTTAAATGCAGGAATTTATTGTATGAAGGTACTTGTGATTACCTTGTCCGGGAGGGTTCCCGTTGACTAGATGTTATTGGAAGGTAACTGTTGTGGACAGGCCTATCCCAGAGTTATTGAATGCGAGCTTTGCGCCGCTGGTAACCCGTGTTATTGTGTGTCCGAGTTGTTATTGCTCGTTGATCTTATTCCGACTGTTTTAAAAACGCATAATTTTGGTAAAACGAAAGCTAACTAATGAATTCTTTCTATCTAACTTTGTTCTGTTGCATTTTGGAACTGTTGACTTAGCCGTGCAGTTGAAGGTCATTTCCTTGTGTGGAAATGACTAGGACAGTTGACACTTTTGTAGCGACCTGAAGCATGCGCGAACCTAGAGTTCGTAGCTTGTGGAGCTCAGGCCATGCGATGTCAGACGTGGTCTCAACTACGCATTCGTCACCGTAATTACACACATTAGATGACTATGGCTTACAAAGAGTAAACCAAGGTGTAGGCAGGAATTTAATAAAGATTTGTGTCTATTTCATTACTTATTTATGATGTATAAGTGTGTAAATCCTACATGTTACCTTATTGTGTGCTGATAGCACGTAGTTATTAAGAATAATTAAATGTTTTTCATGGCTGTACACTTAGATTTGTTGTAATTGTTTTCTGTTACGGACGTCATCGCCGTAAATTTTGTTATTAACTGTTAGGACTTAGCTAGATGATTACCGTTAAATGAAAATGTGGAAATGGTATCATCCTAACTTAGATTTGTTCTGCTACCCTGTTAAATGTAAATTCTGATATTAGCTTAATCTTGTAACTTGAACTAGGGATTTGCGTCGTACCATTTTCCTAGTGTTGCTGTTGTTGCTTTATTATTGTGAGATAGATCTTTCGCGAGGGTTTTTCAGTAACTTCTCAGGTAGGGACCTGCTCTTTATTTTCTTTTGTTTATTAGTTTGCGGACTAGCCGATCATAACCCTCCGAACTAGGCTAGGGGCTTGTGAATTTTAATAAATTTTCACTGTGTTTTACTTAAGTCTGGATGTTTAATTTCTCTGTCTAGTTTTAAGGTGAACCTTTCCTTAGGCAGTCTATGACCATCGTCACCATGTACCACGATCCCCGTGGACTACAGTGTCTCGTGCCGCTTAGCCTATTAGGAAGTTCACCTGATCCTCACGGTAATTTTATTCGACTTATGGGATGTTAGGAAAGTCATCGTGGTTGTTGACTCGACTAACGGTCTCAATACGTACAAAATTCAATGTAGAGTCGAAATACTTACAAAATGCAACTGATATTCAAAATACTTACAAAATGCAAATGAGATTGAAAATACATACAAAATGCAAATGAGATTGAAAATACGTACAAAATGCAATTGAGGTTCAAAATACCTACAAAATGCAATTGAAATTGAAAATACACAATGCAATTCAGACTGAAAAACTCACATTTCAGATCCAAAATACTCACAAAGTGCAATTGATATTCAAAATGCTTACAAAATAAATTGAAATTGAAAATGCTTACAAAATGTACGGTAGATTCCAAGTACACATTTGGTTGGACAATACTTACTAAATGCAGTTTAGATAGAAAATACTTAAAAAATGTAATTTAGATTCAAGATACCCTCAAAATGCAATTGATAATCAAAATACTTGCACAATGCTCACCCTACAAAATGCAATTTAGATTGAAAATACTTAATAAAATGTAATTTAGATTCCAAATACCCACAGAATGCAATTTAGATTGAAAATACTTGCAAAAAGCAGTTAATGTTGAAAATACTTACAAAATGCAATTGAAATTCAAAATACTCACAAAAGTTTCACCCCCTATATTGAAAGACTTACTAAAAAGCAATTTAGATTGTCAATCCTTACAAAATGCAATTGAGTTCGAAAACACTCGCAAAATGTAATTTAGATGGAAAAGACCTACAAAATGCAACATAGATGTAAAAAATATCACTAAAGGGAATTTAGACACACGGGAATCCAATTAACACAAACAGTGCAGGAATCTTCAAGAGAAGAGGATATATAATGACAAGAAAACAAAAGGTCTGACCCCTCGAAGAAGGAGGGATCAGGAAAGATGAGACAAGGGCCAATTAAGGCGGGAAAGTGAAAGACTCCCTAGGCCTCGGATACCCTAATACCGTTGGGGTCGGAAAAGAACAAGAGTTGACCAAGGGAGGTCGACAGGAAAGAAGACGGATCGGATCCCGGCACAAGTAAGTGGAAGCAATGCCGGACTCAGCTGGGGTTCCGTGGTCGCCAATCCACGTCCCACTAGATGTGAGACCCTGGGGGGTGTGAATGGTCAGCTTTTATTGAAGGCAAGTATTGACAGTAATATTGAGCGTGTAATGCTCGACAAGGCTTAACGGCATATTGTGGAATATTGAAGTAGATTGATGTAAGTGATATTGAAGGTAATGATTGACAATATTATTGTATGTGTAAGGGCCACTTTAGAGCAATCGGTTGTTCTACCTTGAGATGTCTTCTGCTGCCAAGAAATACCTCTATCAGAAGTTCTTGATACTCCGTTGAGACTGCAGACGCTCGACTCCCCTTGAAACCAGTGACTGCCAGACGCGTGCAAATCAGCTGTGAGCGGCTCCGTCTCGGTCGAGCTGCGTTCAGTTGCTCTCCGTCTCGACTGGAACTGCCAACGGTGAATCTTCCATTTTCCCGGTCAGCGACCTGGGAACTGCGTTTCTCGGTCTGATTGGCTGCAAGCGATCGTCTACTTCTTATCTCTGAACTGCAGAGTGGTCTCGCCATCGTAGATCCGAAAGTCTTGGGTTGATATCTTCTCCTGATCGTAGTGGACATCTTGCTTGTAGTGTAAAAACTCATGTTGGAATACTGCAAGTTGCGCAGTTGTAGCTGTGTCGATCCTTGATTTTCCAAGTCACTCAGACTTCCCAATCCATGGTATAGACCAGGGGTCTCCAAACTACGGCCCGAGGGCCACATCCGGCCCGCGGACAGATTTTGTCCGGCCCGCGGAGAGCTAGCATACTTGAAAACTTCTTTTAGAGAACATATTTTTTTTATAGCAAATTAAATTTAGTTTTTGAAGTATTCTAATTTTATGTTGAATAATTATTAATATGACATCTACATTGATATGGTCATGGGCTAACTACTCATAACATTGTTGTAGGCTTATTGTTATTGTTTTTGTGATAAGTTGGATAAAGAAACACAGAATTGTAATGAGTAAAGACATGTATAACATGCAGACATATGAAATACTAATGAGATTTATGTAATTGAGATTTTCCACTGACAATAGTTTGTAGTTGTGGACTAATTTTACTTGTACCAATTATTAAAAGAGATTTAAGATGCTCATCAGTTAATTTAGATCTGTCAACATTTTTTGTGTACTTCATTTTGGAGAAGGTCTTCTCACACAAATAAGTAGTACCAAAAACAGAAAACAGCCCACGAGCAAATTTATGCAAATTATCAAATTGTGTCAGTGGAAGACTCTTATAAAATTCCAACAAAGATGAGTTTTGATATTTGTTCTTAATTATATCACTGCACTGTAGTTCAATCATTTCCATTTGAAGTTCCGGGGCTAGGGTTTCAATGTCAGTATCAAAAGGATCCTGAAAAATCTTAATTTGATTCGCAAAGGCATCGAAGTCCGAGAAACGAGTATCAAAATTTATTTTCAAAGCACTCAAAGTTTCGATTGCAAAATCGATAGGAAACTCAGTCTCAGTGGTGTGGCTGAATATTTCACATGTTTTAAAATGTGAAAAACATTTACTTCGTAGTTGTGATTGAAACAGTATCAATTTCTTCCGGAATGATTTGATATTAGTGTATAAATCAGGAAGATGCTGGTTTTCTCCTTGCAATCTCAAATTCAGTTCGTTCACATGTTTTGTCAAATCAACATAGAATGCTAACTTCCACAGCCATGCGTTGTTTTGTAATTCAGTAAGAGGGCGATGCTTTTCATTCAAAAAAATTTCGATCACTGCTCGAAGTTCAAAAAAGTGCTGAAGGACTTTCCCACAATTAAGCCAACGTACGGCAGTATGATAAGGTAAGTCATTTTCTCCAATCTCTTCAATAAATTGTCGGAATTGTCGGTGATTCAGCCCAAAAGATCTCATAAAATTAACAGTCGATATGACTGGTTTCAGAACTTCAGACATATCCAAACATTTTCCGCACAAAGACTGTTGATGAATGATACAATGTAAGACTAATGGTTTTGAACTATCGTCATTTTCTACAGCCTTTGACACAAGAGCGACCACTCCTTTATCTTTCCCACTCATGTTTTTGCCTCCATCAGTTGTAATACATTTTAAGTTTTTCCATCGAAGGTTCTTTTGATTAATGGCCATTTCAACTCCTTTAAAAATATCTGTACCAGTAGTTGTGCCATGAATACTATACATATCAAGAAGTTCTTCATGCACTTCATAGCTTTTATCTACTCCTCGAATATAAATCAACACCTGAGCAGTATCTGACACATCCGTTGACTCATCCAAGGCCAAAGAAAACCACTCAACATCTCCATTTTTGTCGAACAGTTGAGAGGATATATTTTCAGCGATGTTTTCTACCCTTCGAGCCACAGTGTTTGCTGACATACTGACAGTTTTTAATAAATTTACCTTTTCAGGGCACATTTCTTCGGCTGCTGCAATTATGCATTCTTTGATCATTTCTCCATCGGTGAATGGTTTTCCACTTTTTGCAATTTCAAGAGCCACACGAAAGCTGGCACGAGTTGCAGCCTCTTGTTCGGTTTTGAGTTTTGTAAATGAAGATTGCTGCGATTTCAATCCGCGCTTCATAGCTTCGAATTTTTCTGTCCGCAAACTTCCTGTATATTTTGAGTAATTTTGAAAATGTTTTGTTTCATAATGACGTTTAATGTTATATTCCTTGAGAACGGCTATGCTTTCATTGCAAATCAAACATAGCGCCTTGTTACTGGACTCAATTACGAAATACTGAATGTTCCACTCATCTTTGAATTTTCTGCATTCACTATCAATTTTTCGCTTCTTTTCCATACTACTAAATCACACACAAAAGCAACAATTCAAATCAAAATACTGTTACAAAGATGTCTTAAACTTAAACACGTTTTAAGGAGGTACGCACTATTTTATTTCACAACAGTGTCATAGGAACTGACTTGTGGTTGCACAACTAGCCTTCTTATATATTCCAATTACTGCCATCTAGAAGTGAGTGGAAGACACCAGAACTCTCTCGAACCAACGAGATTACTCTGTAAGTGCTATTAGCGCCATCTGTTAGCGATAGAAGGTACTACCTATTTCCGCTTGTGTCCACCAGATGTTGTGTCACGTTACTCCTCATGGCTCGCACTCTACGGCTAATCTAGAAATTACAGATAATGACCGGAAAATTAATAATATGCAGTGTTGCCGTTTTGCGGACTTTGGTCCGATTTGCAGCCTTTTTTCAACGTTGCGGACTTTTTCGGACTTTTTTTTCATCAGTGGACTATTTCACTTTTTACCACCGGCAACAATGATAATATGGTTTTGGCCCTCGGAACTTACTGGAGTAATCAGTATGGCCCTAAGTCTGGAAAGTTTGGAGACCCCTGGTATAGACTAACCTCCTTCCATTGATTTAATTCTCCATAATAATCTCTTCAGTATAAGTAGAATAAGTTTGTCCTCCCCGACTCAAATTCGTTGTCATCATGTTGACTATGATGTTGACTGTGATGTAATAACGTAGAATATATACTGTTGAATATGTTGTAGCAATACTGTAGCTTGAAGTAGGCAATGCTGCTGGTTATTGCGTTCTTTAGACTGCTGTTTTATTAGCGAAGTCTCGTTCTGATAATGTTATGTTTCAATAAACGCTGATCTGTTCAAATCTAGTGCATTTGCACTTCACCGGCTCCTCTGATAACTTCCTCGGTTTTCCGACAGGACAATAGTGTTTGTCCACCGAGCTTCTGTTGCGTGCAAGAAGAGCTTCTTTGCTGGGCGTGTGCGACACACGTCTGCTCGTGTCAGGTAGCTGCTTCAGAGTCCTGGCTCGCTTCTCTGATGTGATGCGCGTGCCATCGCTAGCTTCCTCTGCTAGCCTCGCACCGATGCATTTTAATAGAAATATACTCATAGTTCCTCTATTCACCATTAATTTATATTTCAATTTAACCAAATAAATTTCATATTGCATTCTACACCTGTAGATGTGTTCATTTCGCTTTATATATGCCAAATTTATATAAAAGTGATTCCCACAAATTTTATTTGCTTTAATTTGATTGGCTGCTGAAATATTGTGATAGAAGCTCCTGGAACTAGCCTCTTATCAACGGGTCGTGTGCATTGCTTTGTTATTGTCGCCTAGCTAACCGAAACTGGTTTTCTGGTGCTAAACATGAAGCCTTGTACAATTTCCAGCTTCGAATGATCCAACTCTTCCTTAGTTAAAATCTCATTCACCAGAATATTTCCAAATAATAAATTCCTCAAAACGCTTCAAAATTCTCCAAAATACTTTCATTATGCATCATTCACTTCCCATAATGCATATATAATTATTAAATAATTTTAATTCCAAATTTCCAATTTTTCATTCCAATGGTGCACAAGTCGGTTCGAACCTCGGCTCAGTCAAAGTCCTAAGCTGGGCTGAATTCGAGTTCAGTACATATATGTATTATTTTGACATATACAATTCTGTGTTACCTGCAGATAGGTAATGGAAATAAGTAAGTATATTTTTATTCTTCCTTGACTACTGCTAAAGTCAGTTTCTCATCAAGTGCACAGGAGCTGTGCACCACTTGAAATAATATTTGTGTGTTATTTATAATACTAGCAGTAGTGCCCGGCTTCGCCCGGTGGATTTATTTGTTTTATGGATGATAATGAATACTACATGGCGACCCCATCGTAATAATAGCCTAAAATGGAAATGGCACTTCAAATGATTCGGAGAAGGTTAGGGCGTACCCTGCAGGCGACGCGCAGTTCTTTTGGTACTGGGGGAACTGTGAGAAATGGGCGACAGTAACCGACATGAAAGTCGGAATCATGAATGTCATGACCCTGACAGGCAAGGTGGAGGAGGTGGTAGACTTCATGGAGGGGGAGAATGTTGGATTGATGGGGCTGAGTGAAGTGAAATGGAAAGGTAAAGGAAGGAAGAAATTGAGGAAAGGATATACATTATACTGGAGTGGTGGCCAAGAGGCAAAAAATGGCGTGGGACTGATAACCTCGAAACAACTGGAGGAGTATGTTGAAGTGGTTGAGTGTGTGAGTGACAGAATAATGAAAATTAGAATGAAGATGAAAAATGACTTGATGGACTTCATACAAGTGTATGCACCACAGACTGGAAACAGAGAAGAAGATATTGAAGTGTTCCTGGAGGATGTAGAAAGAGTAATTTCAGATGTAGATATGAATGCACAAGTCGGAAACGAGAGACAAGGAAAGGAAGAAGTCATTGGACCATATGGATATGGGAAAAAGAACCGGGAAGGAGAGGAACTTGTAAACTTTTGTGAAAGGAATGGACTGATAGTGGGTAATTCATGGTTTCGGAAGAAAAACAGCAGGAAAATTACGAGATATGGTTGGGGCGATAGAAGAACAAAATCAGTAATTGACTACTTTCTGGTGGAAAGGACTAATCGCAGAAAGCTGATAGATGTGACAGCTTTACCAGGAGAAGCATTTGATGGGGACCATAGAGCTGTGGTGGCAAAATTTGGATGGGAAAAATTGGAAAACCTAAAGGAGATCAGAGAAAGTAAAATAAAAGTATGGAAATTGAAAGACAAAACTGTACAGGAAGATTTTCAGGAGAGATTGAAGCAACAAATCCCAGTTACTGAAGTGTAAAACATAGAAGAGGAATGGTCCCACTTTAAAAAGGCATTTGTTGGTGCAGCAGAGAGTGCTTGTGGTAGGACGTCAACAAGAGTGAAAGAGAAGGAGGCACCGTGGTGGAATTGGGAAGTGAGGAAAGCAGTGAAAGAAGAGAAGTCTGCATGGAAAGAATGGAACCGAGATCAAACGGAAGAAAGCAAAAGGAAGTATCACGACAGCAAACGGAGGTGTAAGAAAGTGGTAGGAGAAGAAAAGTTGGGAAGAATTTACACGAAGAATGGAAACAGATGTAAGTGGCAGTAAAAGGATGCTGTATGGGCTTCTAAGAAGTAAGAGGAAAGAAAGAGTTACTACAAAGCTAGTGAAAAAGGAAGATGGAGAGTTGTTAACTCACCCAGAAGAGATAAAGGGATGATGGAAGGAGTATTTCGATAAGCTATTGAATGTGAGCAATTGTACTGGTGAGATGGAAGTGACACAACCTGACGACTCTATAACAGAAGATGATATAACAATGCTGGAGGTGGAATAAGCAGTACAGAAAATGAAGATGGGAAAAGCAACAGGGGTGGATGAAATCAGTGTAGAAATGATAAAGGCTGCTGGACCTGTTGGTATGCAATGGTTGTATCGACTGCTAAAGTGTGTGTGGAAATGGAAACGTGTACCAGAAGACTGGGAGAAAGGGCTGATAATACCAGTGTTTAAGAAGCACTCATCGAGTTAAGATACCATATCAAGTAGGGCTCATCAATGAGTTGGAAATGGTACAAAGAAAGGCCGCTAGATTTGTGCTCAGTGACTTTAATCCCAGGAGCAGTGTGAGCCATATGTTAAAGAAACTTGGGTGGGAATCACTGGAGGCTAGGAGGATGAAATCTAGACTCTGCGCTATGTACAACACGTATACAAATCAACCAGCATGGGGTGAGCTTAGCAAACGAATGGGAAAGCCCACTTACATGAGCAGGAGTGATCATCCTTTCAAAGTTAAGGGTCGACCGCAGCGTACAAATTATGGTAAATATTCTTTTGTAAACCGTGCCATTGATAACTGGAACTCTCTACCTGCCGCAGTCTTAGAGCCTTTTCCCAAACATATAGGTGTGTTTAAGAAGAGAATGACTATTTGTGTAAATACTCCAGTTTAATTGTTATTGAATTGTTATGTATAATTATTTATTTGTTATGTATATCCAATTTGCCACCGGGGGACACACCCCCAATTGCAAATGAATGAATGAATGAATAAGAAAGTGTCCGGCGAGGTTAGGTCAGGTGATCGGGGGAGAGTCACAATATTTTTGGGATTATTTGGTCGCCAAAGAAACTGGTTACAGGTTGCATGGAAGCGTTAGACATATGACACGTTGCTCCATCTTGTTGAAAATAACCTTCTGTCAGTTCGACGTCATCCAGCTGCTCCACAAATGTATTGAAGATAACCTTATAAACATAAACATTCGTATCAAAGAAAATGGGGCCAGTAATCCTGGAAGCTGACACTGCGCACCACACTCCAACCTTTTCATCATGCAGTGGTGTTTCGTGGATGATATGGGGGTTTACAGTGGCCGGTATCTACTATTTTGTGTGTTGATGTAGCTTGACAGATGAAACCATGCCTCATCTGTAAACCAAGTTTTGGAGAGATTGTCTGGACGTTGAATAATAAACCCCTGAAACCATCAACAATAACTCATTTGTCTCTCACAATCTGCTTTTTTCATATGCACTCTGTATGGTCTCAATCCCGATTTCTTCGCAGCTCTCTGACATGTGCCATATGAAATGCCTGTCTCTAGACTAAATCGACGCAACGATTTCTTTGGAGAGGTCTCCAAGAGTCTTCGAACTTTATTATCAATTCTCTCTGCACCCAATAATGGTCTATGTTTACCACTCTCACTATTTAGTATGCCAGTTGTCTCCAGCTTCCTCACAATCGATGCAATTGTTGCCTTTGTTGGAACATTGCGCACATTGAATTCTCTTCGGTATGCCCGTTGTGTTGTAACCAATGATTCTGTCTTCCAATATGTTTTCACGATAAAATCATGCTCTCGAAGTGTGTACTGCGTGTTTCTGTTACACATACCAAGGATAAAGACTCTGAACGGATGAATGATTAACTAGCCAACAATCCTCGTTACTGTCACTTACACGTGTACTCCGGTCCCAATGTGGCGCGAACTAATACTCACAGACTTCACAAAGCGCCAACGAGGCTACGGACGAACTAACACGAACTGAGCCGAGGAATGCAGCATTATGCTGGACAGAGGAGCGCATGCGCAGAAGCAATCAACAAACTTGCCAATGGGCAGTGATACTGATTTCCTAGAGCCACTGCGATCATTAAATCAATACACTTCTCAAAATCTGGAAACGACGGCAACTAACCGAGGTATTGTACAAATTTAACATCCAAATGTTGGCACTATAAGAAACTACAGAGCGATCCGTATAAACCTGAACCACTTTAATGGGTCATAATTTCCACCTAAAAGCTCGTAGGAACGAGAAGTTTGTCGAACTGACAGAAGGTTATTTTCAACAAGATGGAGCAACGTGTCGTACGTTTCTAACGCTTCTACGCAACTTATAACCAGTTTCTTTGGTGACCGAATATTCTAAAAAAAATACATATATTTAAAAAAAAAGCCCCCCCCCCCCCCAAATCACCTGATCTAACCTCGCCGGACGTTTTCTTATGTATGCAATCTCCCAATTGTGTATTATCTCCCAAAGTTGCTCATGTGTCCTATTAATTGTTCAAATGCTATGACACATTAAAATGTTTCAGGTTAATATGGATCGCTCTGTAGTTCTGGATAATGAAAATGACAATATTTCTCAGTGGCCGCTGTGTTCCACTTTTAGGGCACGAATTAAGAACTACAAGAAAATAAAACAAAAACTCGTCTAGATGTGGGCCGAACTATAAAACTTCAAAATTTCTGCTGTTTCTTCAAACCAGGGCAGTGATTAGTAATATATGACACTGTTCCATTCACTCATGCACAGTAGTAGTATTGTCTCTTCATGGACTTATGACTCTCGCACAGTAGCAATATTATCTCTTGATGGACTTACTCAGTCAACACATTCGGAACACTGTTCCATTCACTCCTGGACAGTAGTAGAGAGCAATAAATACCTGATGATGCAGACCTACATGTACTTGAGGGCTTGAAGGGGAAGGTAGGAGAAGGAATAGAGTGGAAGGGATTACTGCTGTTGTGCTACTGGGAGCGAAACAAAACCTCTTGTCATTAGCTGTCGCTACAATCAAGTTTGTTGTTGTTTGAGTCTTCAGTCTTTTGACTGGTTTGATGCAGCCCTCCATGCCTCCCTGTCCTGTGCTAATCGTTTCATCTCTACATAGCTACCGCACCCTACATCCGAGGCAATCTGTTTAACATATTCTAACCTTGGTCTACCCCTACAGTTCTTGTCCTCAACCCTTCCTTCCACAACTAAGCTTGCTATTCCTGGGTGTCTTAGTATGTGCCCTACTAACCTATCTCTTCTCTTCATTAGCAGTCGCCAGAAACATCTCTCCTCTCCCACTCGTCTTAATACCTCTTCGTTTGTAACCCTTTCTACCCATCTGATCTTCATCATTCTCCTCTTTTCTGCTGCACCAATAGTCCAAGTTTCACTTCCATACAGTGCCACGCTCCAGACAAAGGCTTTCATAAATGACTTCCTAATACTTAAATCTATATTCGATGTCAACAGATTCCTTTTTTGTAGAAATGCTTTCCTTGCCTGAGCCAACCTACTTTTTATATCCTCTTTGCTTCGTCCATCACTGGTTATTTTGCTTCCTAAGTAACAGAAGTCTTCTACCTTCAGCTTTTCACCTGCTAATTTGATGTCCATCGAGGTTTCTGATTTATTTCGGCTGCATTCCAGTATTTTTGTTTTACATTTATTAATTTTCATCATGAATTCTTTCCGTAAGATGGAGTCCATACCATTCAAAAACTCATTCAAATCCTCAGGCTTGTCGGCCAAGATGACGATGTCATCAGAAAATCTCAGAGTTGAAATTATTTCTCCTTGAACCTTCACTCCAACTTTAAAATTTTCTACAATTTCCTTCATTGCTTGTTCAATGTAAAGATTGAAAAGTATGGGTGATAAGTTGCAGCCTTGCCTTACACCTTTCTGAATACCAGCTTCTCTCTCATGTCCTTCAGCTCGAATGACTGCTGTCTGGTTTCTGTATAGATTGTATATCACCCTCCTATCCCTGTATTTTATTCCAATAGATTTCAAAATGTCAAACAATTTAGTCCAATCAACGTTTTCGAAAGCCTTTTCTAAGTCTACAAATGCCATGAACGTTCTCTTATCTTTCCTTATTCGACCTTCCAAAATCAGCCTAAGACTTAGTACTGCTTCCCTTGTTCCTACATTTCTCCTGAAACCAAACTGGTCTTCACCCAACTCTGTTTCTATCTGGCTTTCCATCCTCTTGTAAATTATTCTAGACAGGATCTTTGAAGCATGAGTAATCAAGCTGATTGTACGGTAATCTTCACATCTGTCAGCTCCCACTTTCTTTGTTATAGGGATAATAACATTCTTCTTGAAATCAGGGGGTATCTCACCTGTCTCATAAATCCTACACACCAAGTGAAATAACTTGATCAGACCTTCGTCTCCTATGCAGCGTAGTAACTCAATCGGTATATCATCTACGCCTGGTGCTTTGTTCCTGCTCAAGTCCTCCAATGCTCTGTCAAATTCTGATCTCAATATTAAATCTCCTTTTGCATCCTCATCGATTTCCTCCTCCCTTTCCATTACATGATTCTCAATCTCCTTTCCCTTTAACAAACACTGTATGTAAGTTTTCCATCTCTCAACCTTCTCTTCCCTATCTGTTAGGGGTTTCCATTTGTGTCCTTAATATTACAGCATTTACTCTTCTTTTCCCCAAAAGTATCCTTAATCCTTCGATAAGCTGTGTCTACTTTTCCTAATTTCAGACAATTTTCTATACCTGCACATTTCTCCTTCAACCATTCTTCTTTCGCTTCCTTGCACTTCTTGTTAACCTCATTTCTCAGACGTCTGTATTCTGCTTTCCCCTTTTCATCTCTTACATTCTTGTGTTTCCGCCTTTCATCCATCAGTTCTAGTATATCCTGAGTGATCCACGGTTTTCTGCCTATTTTTTCTTTCCTACCAATGTTTTCTTCTGCGGATTTTGTTATTTCCTTTTTCAGAAGTGCCCATTCGTCAGCAATTGAAGATTGTTTAGGGTTTTTCATTAGTCCTTCCTTTATACTCTTCTTGAATCTTTCGTTTACATCCTTCACTTTCAGTCTGTCTATCGCCCATCTTTTTGGCTTTTGACTTTTCTTCAGTTTCTTAAACTTTAATCTACATTTCATCACAACCCGATTGTGGTCAGAGTTTATGTCAGCACCAGGATATGTTTTACAATCCAAAATCTGGTTTCGAAACCTTTGCTTGACCATAATGAAGTCAATTTGGTAACGCCCTGTATCTCCTGGTCTCATCCATGTGTATATTCTTCTATTGTGATTACTGAATAAGGTGTTAGCTATGACCAATTCATGCTCGGTGCAGAATTCCATCAGCCTACTTCCTCGATCATTCCTTTCACCTAATCCGAGAGTTTAGAGAGTGACATTTCGTCACTTGAGATCTTAACTCTCAATACAATTGCAGACACCAAGAACTGACGCGAACACTTCCATACCAAGGAGCGAAGTGAATGTTCCTCCTGTATCAATCAGGCTGAAGCACATGGACTTGCCTGCATACGAGATTTGCTGTTTCCGCAGCTGAGGTTTTGCGCCATCAGGTATTAATTGCAGTATAGTATTTTCTATTGATGGACTTACCAGTACTCATTCAACACATTTAGAACACTGTTCCATTCACTCATGCTCAGTAGTAGTATTTTCTCTTCAAGCGCTTACTCAGTCGACACCTTTGGAGCACTGTTCCATTCACTCATGCACAGTAGTAATATTTTATCTTGATGGACTTACTCAGTCAACACATTTGGAACACTATTCCATTCACTCATGCAGAGTAGTAGTATTTTCTGTTGAAGGGCTTACTCAGTCAACACATTTGGAACACAGTTCCATTCACTCATGCACAGTGATAGTATTACCTCTTGATGCCCTTAACACATTTGGAACACTGCTCCATTCATGTAAAGTTTTGAAGCCATTCTTTCACTGTTGCCGATACAAACTTTTATTTGCAACTCTTCAGTTGGTCAACATGAAATTTGCCCAATGACTGGGCGGGGTACAAAGTATATAATATGCTAATGACACTCCTGGGAAAAATGACATGTATCAGTGTGTGATCACTATTATACAGGGTCAATTTTTAGGATTACGCATATCGACCTTCAAAAGGTCATTATCAGATCCTGTTCACTGTGTTGAGGTTTAAATTTATACACAAATATCTAACTATGAATTATAGTGCATACTTTAGGTGTTTATAATATGATTCGCAATTGGAATCTCGTTATAAGGCTAGTTTGTTTTGTTTTAAGGATTTGTGAATTACGTATGATTACTGGTATTATGCACGTGTATACAATTTAGAGCAACACAATATAATAAATAAATTAAAATTAAATCATGCACTCGAGTTCTGTACATATATGGTTGCTTATCTCAGTGGAGTTGTTGCCGTACTGCTGCTACCTTAACGCGAAGACAGCCGTTAAGGTAGCTGTGCTAGAGTGTGTGTATTTGGTACCAAATAGAGTTTTGAAGTAGTACTTCTGCAGTAGTGTGATGCCAACTTTCGGAGTTCATTAAAAAACAAAAACTGTCTACATATAATTATGAGGTTGATTTAGCCTCCGCATGTTTTGGATTCAGCTCTGCACTTAGTATAATCCCTCCCTCGCTATTCTCGAGCCAATACCTTGCCAACCATTCCTTAATTCCTAACGTACAGTGAAATCTCCCTTAACAGACACTCCTCTAAGGCGGACACCCCTTCATAACGGACGATTTTCTAGGTCCGTGACCATACCCCTATTAAGTATGTTGGTAATTATTCTCTCTTATGCAGACACTCGCTATTACGGACACGGACATCCCGGCCGCATTAAAAGAATCAACCAACCTCTCTTAGCGGACACTTGTTTTGAAAAGAAATCGCATCTCTGTGGATCTATTAGTCTTGTATGAACACTCTGTTGTGTTAATGTACTTTCGACATCCTGTGCTTCCTGGAAGCCAGTTAGTGCTAAACTTCCCATCCCCTATCTTCTGCACTGCTCCAGAAATAAACCTAGGTCTAACGGTATCGCTTTCATTGTTCTCTTGAACTTGAAATGGTCGGAATAAGGGAATTCATACTTTCACTCTCTGGTCAGTTTTACAGTGAAACTTCTTGAATCTATTGTAGGACCTGTGTGTTGCAGTAGCAAATGAGTGCATCTGAAATGGCTCCTCGTAAAAGTTTAACTTTAAAGGAAAAAGTAGACATCGTAGATTATCACAAACGTGAGAAATGTGGTGTACGGAAACCATCTGAAGTGTTTAAGATTGGAAAGACAGAAATTGTGAAAAAACAACAAGAGATAATTAAGGTATGGCATCTTAATGGTAAAGAGCTGCAAATTAGACAGTTTCAAAGTAGTAATGGTGCTGTTATTGATAAGTCAGTTATAGAGTGGTTCAGCAAAATAAGAAGTCAGAACGTCCCTGTGTCCGGACCAATTATACAAGCCAAAGCATTGGATTTCGCGGCAGAATTAGGTATCGAGATTTCTAAGCCTCGAACGGCTGGCTCTAGAATTTCAGAAAGCGCCACAATAAAAAATTTGAGCAATTTGCGGAGAATCCTCCACTGTTGATATGTATAATGTTTCAAGCTGGGAAGAAAAATTGCCTTCAATCGCTGGCCGCTATTTGCCGGAAAACATTTTGATTGCGGACAAAACTGGACTGGTGTACTGCGCGTAACCATACGTTTTCATGTAAGGACACATACAGGTTGATCGAGAAGTCCCTTTACATGTTACAGCGTAGGATAGTTAGACGTGGAAACATTGTTATAAATAAAACAGGATTTTTTTATTTGAACCTTTATTTGGAGTAAACAATGTCTGGTTACAATTAACAATTCCATTCGTCGATCAACAACGTCAGTATGCATTCCTCCATGTTCGAAGCAGAAGTTGATCCGTCGCCATGTTCTTGTATGAATTCGCTGCAGCATGCGGTGGCTGATAGTTTCAAATGACATGCGAACTCTAACTTTCAGTTGATCGTTGTTCACGTATTGTCGTTTACGGACGTTTTCTTTTATTATTCCCCATAGTGCATTGTCCGGTGTGCCATGGCAGTGGTGCTGGAAGGTCTCGTGATCGACGCCCGATCCAGTGGTTTGGAAAAAGTTCATTTAGCCGGTTGCGGACACTCACAGCAAAATGTGGTGGAGCACCATCTTGTTGAAGTGTCACGATGTCACTTATAACTTCAGCCCTTAATTGTGGAAGCAACCACGTGTTAATCATGCACAGGACCATCGAAGAAATAAGGTCCAATCAGATGGTCTGCCGATAACCCTGCCCAAAGCATAACTTGCGGCGGATTGCACTCAATTTCCTCATAAAAGTGCGGATTGCCTTTTGCCCAAATAAAGACATTACGATTTCGAAAGCTACGATAAATCGCACACTCATCAAAGAATATAACGTGTTTTTTTTATCATCTGCATATGGGAAGCGTGCGAGCAGCATTTCTCATGCATGCACACGTTGCTCCAAATCACGATCACTCAACTCGTTCACTGAGGATGGCCAAAAACATGAAAGTTTCAAGCCTTGGCGCATATGATCTTTCATCGTCAATCGCTGGACGCCTAATTCCGCAGACCGCTTACAGGTTGACTTCACTGTTCAATCGATTCCGCCACAGCGGCACAAGTTTCGATATGAGTCGTAGGCCTTCCGCTACGTGGTCCATGGAGAACACTTCCAGTCACAAAGGTTTTCTTCCCCCTTGCGAATAACGTTGGTCGTGATGGCGGTGGTTTTCCAGACCTCACAGCAAAGTCCTTCAAAATGTCTGACATTGTCTTCTTCGTATTCTGACGTTCGTGAATCCAAACAGAAGCCACCAAACGCTCCTCAACAGTGAAAACACTTGTATCTGTCATGGTTGAACTCTTTAGACGGAAGGCAGCTAACTGCGCAGTGAGCTGCACAGCAAACCACGTGACACGACTTGCCCACGCTAACCGAAGTGAACGTGTCAAGTGCGAGACTCGGCTCACGGCGGGAAATTGTTATCTCAACAATATTTAAATAAAGTTAATAATAAATATTTATAATACATGTCTAAATTTATTGCCCTATGCTATAACATTTAAAGGGACTTCTCGACCACCCTGTACTGCACAAGTGCATGTGCCAAATTGCAGTCATTTTCTGTAATCCTCTCTATAGTGGACACCCCTCTTTAGCGGACAGTATTTACGGTCCCAAGGGTGTCAGTTGTAGAGAGGTTTCACTGTACTTAAAAACATTTTTAAACATAAAGGTAATTTTTCTTCCCCAATTTTGAGGTGATATTTTCTAGATTCTTGCTTATGAGGTGCTTCATCGTCCTGAGATGTTCTTCTGTTTGGTGTTGTCTGGTCAATTAGTCCTGTGATATTGATCTTCTTTTGGTCCCAAGTCAGTTTCTTCCAAAAGTTCTCAAAATTTTGTTGTCTGTCATCCTGAATTTCATAACATTTTCTTACAGATGATGAAACTCATTTCTGTGGCGTGCAAGGGGGGGCCTGGTTTCGTTTCACCTCCGATTATATCCTGCATTATTTGCTTTTCTGTCGCCCACCATTCGCTGATGTTGAGCCTTCTCCCTAGACCACACCTCTGGCTGTGCAAAATTCTATTCCTTCCCTCCTGAAGATCTCCTGGACTGTCAGCATTGGTATCCCCAGGGGATTTCAGTCTAGGATGCTCACTGCACGAATCTTGCTTCTGTATTTAAGACAACTCTCTGCCCAAGGCATCAGAAAAGTTGTTCTCCAAATTATTTACTTGACTGGTCGATTCGGGAGAAAGAAATTCACACAAAATGTCATTTTCTTGGAGTCACGACATCAGTGTTCTTTTACTTTTGTCATTTTGGCTCTCGACCTTATGCCCCCGAAATAGAGGAGAAGGGTTACGTATCTCCATACATTGTATCCTCTTCACTATAATATGCCTCTTTCAAAATATGATTATGTGGAGAGTTATATTTTTCACAGCCTGGGGAATCCGATTAAAGATTGCTAACTGACATTTTAATTGTTTAAATTATTACTTCCTTGACTGGCAAGGTTAGAAAAGCTTAAAGAAAAGATACATCATCTGTAAAAGTACATATTGTGTGATTTACATCCCAATTAAAATTAAATACACTTAAAGTAATGCATGTGGTAAGCTTGGCTGAATTCGCTTAAATAATAATAAAATCTTAAGCGTCAAGGTAAAATCATGACAGATTCACGGCATCTTAAAATGTAATATTTACTGCATGGTAATTATCAATATACCTTGTATCAAGTCCACTGAAAATTCCATAACATTCATTATTTCACTGGTGTCACTGTCGTCTGGGGACGTGGTGGCTCAGCGGTCTAGCTGTATGCCTCTCACCAAGGCGGTCCGGGTTCGATTCCCGGTCAATGCATGTGAGATTTTCGAAGTGAAATGCCATGTCCTGTGGTTCGGATTCCAAGTAAAAAGGAGGTCCCGTGGCTCATAATCACAAGATTCACGGTCACGTAAAACTACAATCTTCCTTTTTTTTCACTGTCGTCTGAATCTTTAATTTTTATTTAACTCACTTCTCAAATAAAAAATCAACCCTCAATCTGTTATGCATTTCTCTCCATGAATTATTGCTTACTTGTTTACGGTAATCTTTCAACAGGAAACCAAACTGCTTTAATGACAAGAATAGCCTATTACAGTCACATTGTTGACGAATAGACTGTTGTTTCACTAATTCACAGCAAATGAGGATGTAAAGTGCGATTGTAATCACCTGCAGATATGCGGTATTATTTCTCATTTCATGTTCGATGGAGTTAAGCAGTATTTTTGCACATTTCAAAGTCGCAGCAATACCGCGTAAATATATTTCAGGGAGTTACTGGCGCTAAATGCGGCTGATTTATGTACTACGTGGAAGTGAAAATGCATTCAGGAGTAAATGAGGATTTGTGAATGAATGTGGATTTTGGTATAAACTGCAGATATGTGCTATTTCGAGTTCACCGATGATTATTGTTGTGCGAACAAAGCATGTCGTCCAGCTAACCCCCTCCGACTTCTTGAGAAGTGTATAATAGTATATAATTAATTCGTGTAACTTTTTCAGGTTACTTGATGTGATTAGATAAGCATTATTCCCCACCCAATTCAATTGGGCACATAATCGTTTTGACCGACTGAAATGCAATTCTTTTACTAGATCACGAAGGCAACGCTTATAAATTTTCTACCGGTGGACATGGAAATCGCTACACCCTTTTCAGTTTTTAAAACTATATAAAAATCATCATATGCTGATTAATGATGGCTACATGAGCAGTGATTAGCCTAATGACGGCTAGATGAGCAGTGATTTGCCTTTCATGCCTACAGTGGTTGGTGTTAGCATCTTTAAAGCTTGAGTTCAATAGCATCCCTTCTCATGGTAATATAGGGAGCTGTGCGACAGGGCATTCCATCATAGTAAACTTACTGCTAAATTTTATTTACAAAAAATTCTCTTTCTTTGATATGTTCACAACAAATTGTTTAATCAGTTTGAAGCTTTCCGTCAAATCAATACAAAATATTTTGCGCTATTATTGCGCTAAGTTAGGTACATGTTTCGAACCTTACAAAGGTGGTCCTTCATCAGCCTCTCACACAAATGGCAACACATCGAAAAAACACTGAACAATATCCAAAAAATGCATGCATACTGAACCCTTGCAAAGAAGCATATGAGACTCAGATTCGGGGCGTAACAGGTCATATTCGTAAGTTGCTGTCAGGGCGCTTCATTAACTTGCAGGGTAACATATAACAAAATAACATGCAGGAAAGAGTGAAGCCAGGGTTAAAACAACTGAATTTAATGACAAATCACCATATTTACACATAAACAATTAACAACAAAAACTCCCAACTGACTCCCGCTTAATAAAAATGCCAAAAACTAGGCGATATCTCTGGAGAGATTAATTACCTGGACCAAGTGTCCTTAAATAAAACGATACCAAAAGTGACCATATAAGTGCGTACGCCGTTCTACATGCACCACGATGTGTACTTTGAATGCGTGATTCGTTATCATCCAGAATGACCCTTCAAACAACGAATCCGCATTTCCTAGAGCTAGACCGACACAAGGGAACACAACAACAATACTTAAATTAAACCGACACTTCCTAAATCTACTATAAACAAACACAAAAATTTCCGTGTGAAATTGGACTTGAATTGCCGTAGCAACATTTACTGCCTAAAAACTTAGGACTTCTCGTACAAATCAACACAAGTACATTAACACGTGACCAATAGAAAAATACTCAAATGACCGCTGTCAAAATTTACAAATACTCTATCACTACACCACACGGGTGTGACAAACAAAATTACATGAAATCGAGTCATCAACAAAGCAATAGGCAAACAGCCAACATTTACGTTAATCACAAATTCTTATCCATACAAGGTACAACAATCCGTTACACACATGGCGAACTCCCCAATTAATTATGGCTTAAAAATTAGCCATCACAACGAACAGGTTTGCTACATGAAAGCTTACAGGGTTCAGTCGGACAAATAGGACTGCCTATCAAAATAAGTCACAGACAAAACGGGCGGTTTGTGGAACTCTGCATGTCTGTCAACCCACGTGTCAATAACCTCGACCTCCCAGAACATGGGGTCGAACCTCGAAGAAATGTGCCCCAAAGCACAATAATACGTGTGTGTCAGAAAAACATATGGACAAGAATCAGCAGTCTCCCAAGAGCACTCTGTCTTTCCATCTAAAATACAACAGCAGCAAAAATATATATAAGGGCGGTAGGACAACTACCCCCTCCTCACGTAGAATCAACACACACAAGACACATCAACACACACTTAATCACACGTATGGGTTGTGACAGACCCTGAAATAAAAACACAAATAATATCCACATGCTGGCGCCATCGTTCTATGCCGTGACTAGTCACCTGAAAAGGACTCAAGAAAATCTATCAAAATTAGAACGAAGGTGTTCTACAATTACTTTTCAGGGGCGTGGTGGCTCAGCGGTCTAGCTGTATGCCTTTCACCAAGGCGGTCCGGGTTCGATTCCCGGTCAATGCATGTGAGATTTTCGAAGTGAAATGCCATGTCCTGTGGTTCGGATTCCACGTAAAAAAAGGAGGTCCCGTGGCTCATGATCTCTAGATTGACGGTCACGTTAAACTACAAGCTTCCTTCCTTCCTACAATTACTTTTAAGTTGGTGCACTCGGCTACCCTAACATGAATAATAACCTGTTCAGCAAAATGTTTTACAATCATTTCCTCCCATTCCTATTTCAAATATTAACGTTAATAAAGCACCATTTATCGAATGTAACGGGTTCCGCAATTGCAAGGATAAAAATCACGCACGCACGCCGCGTACATTACACATGACTCAAAAAAAAAAAAAAATATCAACAAACACTTTGGCCACGCGCCAACGGACATTTAAACATATAGTGTCGGTACAAGAAAAACAGCTATAAAACAAGAAAGAAAAACATTACTATTTACAAAGTTCCCCGGCCAAATCTAACTACATAATTGAAATAATCCAATTTTAGTACATCACCGCTTCTGCATGTAGGACTAAGGACATCCTCCTCAACCCATTGCCCTATGGACAATTTAGCACTCCATAGTAGTCGTCTGCGTTGATTTCTTGAAGCTCATCCCAACTTCAAACCACGTGCTGATCATCTTGGTCTCGACTCCTTGGCAGAAAAGTTCAATGTTAAATATTTGCCTATCTATAATCGCTTGCAGGCTACTCAGTTCACCCACAATTGTCCTACTGCGATTAATAGCGAAGACTGGCCCTAATTATATCGCACATACGCACTATAAAAACACACATACAATACACACAATTTATACATAAAATATACATCTCGAGTCCGCGCCACTGGCTCGTTAACAAGTTCAAAATCCTGGCGGCACCAGCAGTCGCTATCTCGTCTGGTATTCCCGTCCCGTCTTGGACTTCGGTTCTGGTAAGCGCTAATTAGGGTGATACGATACTTCCCCCTTAAAGTTGAACTCGTCGTCTTTAAAAGAATGTTACAGTTTATCACGCGCTGGCGTGAAATATTTAGATCACACAATTTAGTTGATTTTTGAACAAAATGTATTATAGCTTTTAAAATTCGATATTGCAAACGCTGTGACTTTAGCTTCCCAGAGCTCAGAAAATAAATTAGCTTCACTGATTTTAGAGCGTAAAAATCACATTTTGAACTGGCGTGGAGTATGCCTCTGAAGGCTCCACAAGAATAGTCTTAGATAAATTCGAGCGTCAAAAAAATCACACTTCAAACTGGCGTGGAGTATACCTCTGAAGGCTCCACACAATAAGACTCCGATAAATTCGAGCGTCAAAAATCACACCTCAAACTGGCGTGGAGTATGCCTCTGAAGGCTCCACACGTTAATTACTTAGATTGGCGTCAGGCCAGACTATTTATGAGAAACTGACAAGGGCGGAGGAGTGGGGTAGAGTCGGATAAAAACTTCCAGAGTTTTTGTCTCACAAAGATGGGGCTAGTGTCATTCTTCTCCAAATAAATCCAACGTCTCAAATTACTCGAGCGGAGATTAATCCGTTCGGCGGTTCCTTAGATACACACTTCCGCGCGCTTTTTACTACTGACGCCGTCCACCTCGTGGTCACGGCTTGGTCTCTTGCGATTGGCTAATTCAATCGTATGTTCGTTGAGAGGACCTCGTGATTCTTCCTTTATGTCTCCAATTTTGGTACAGTAGTTGCACAATTTGGCCTTGAACACGACTAATTCTGGCCGTCCCCCAGGAATAGCTACCAACTCAGCTTCTGTTGCAATCATTACGAAATGCTGGCCTCCCTAATATCCAAGTCGACTTCCTTATGTGCTGCCTGGGCCGTAGTAATAATAATAATAAATATGAATACTTATTTATCGAAGATCAATAAGGGTTCAATACTAATAAAACACATATTAAAAACTTTCCATTAAAATTTGTACGAAACATATTAAAAAAAAAAAACACATGTTAAAAGTTCTGGAAGTCCAATTGACTTGTTCATTGCCAACGTTAAAACACGTGTCGTTCTGATAGGAGATCTCGTCCTGTTCTATTATCTGCTTCTTGTCATGTAGGAAACGGAAATGGAGTAGTAGTCCCATTTGAATGGTCCAAATGCAAAAGACTTTTAGGTTGCTCCCAGACTAAACAAGTAGTCCTCTGTTGAAAGAAAATTAAAATTTATTTAGTGAATGGACTGAAGTAATGAAAATTCAATTATGATCAACCAGAAAACGACTGCTAGAAAATCCTTACCTCCCGGTGTATGCAGTGAAACATGTGCGCTTGAAACAGCTGTTGCAACTAAAGTGCTGAATCTAGGCGAGGCGAGGTGAGGCCACGTGAGACATGTAGGGGTAGAGAATACCATTGGTGGAAGCAATGAGCGGAGGGGCGGGGAGGTACTTGGAGTGGGAGGGGAAAGGAAGTTGGGTGGTACTACGAACCTAGATCTAATTTATGGAGGTTTTTTATTAATGGAGGTTTTTTTATGTTTGTTGCTGGTGACAAAGTTTGTCAATGTTTCATATAAAACATTGCTATCGAAATTGATTTCATTCAGATTGTGTAACGGGTTGTTTCTCAAGGCCTGGTCTATCTCAAGCTGTTCCAAAATATTAAGCATAATGCCTTTGCTGCAATAATGTAAAATTTCCTAGTCTTCCT
This sequence comes from Meconema thalassinum, assembly GCA_946902985.2. Lineage (NCBI taxonomy): Eukaryota > Metazoa > Arthropoda > Insecta > Orthoptera > Tettigoniidae > Meconema > Meconema thalassinum. Next base: position 901,639,594 of record OX336389.2, read on the forward strand.
CAATTTTCGAAAAGTTGTGGTTGTGTTCCTGCATGTGATTATTAATGGCTGAGAATTTTGTGTGCCTCGCAGCGTTGAAATGCTCATTATATCTTATTTTAAAACTACGCCCCGTTTGACCTATGTAATCTGCATCACAATCCTTGCACTTTATTCTGTAAATACCGGATTTCTGGGATTTGTCTTGTTTGTTGATCGATTTGGAGTTAAATAAGTGTTTCATAGTGGTGTTGTCTGTTCTGTATGCTATTCTAAGCTCTTGTTTCTTGAAAACGTTCGTGTTGTTATGCGTTAGTTGATTTGCGTATGTGAAAACTGCAAAAGATTTCTTATTTTCTATTGGTTGCAAACTTGTGACTGGTTTATTTTTAATTTTGCTTAAAATGGAATCGACGTACATTTTGCTAAAACCATTGGCTATGGTTATCTGATATATGGTGGAAAGCTCTTTGTTCCAATCTTGCGCAGTAATAGCGCAAAATATTTTGTATTGATTTGACGGAAAGCTTCAAACTGATTAAACAATTTATATACGTCAATACGGACCAGAATTGGCAATTAGTATTCCCATGTTCACAACAACCATACATTTTTAGTCTATTTTCATTTGTGAACAAATAGGCTTTTGAGATCACATCATCTTTTGTCCGTGTGTGTGTGTCCGTATAAAATCTAAACGGTCAGAGTGATTTCAATGAAACTCGGAAAAGTCATAGTACTATTTTGTCCGACCCCAACCATGCCCTTCAAATTTTATTATGTCTCACCAATCCAACATGGCGGCTGTGCAAAATATTTCACTAGCATTATATATCCCCGAAACTATTACAGTTATCACCCTGAAATTTTGTACGGTGATAAAGGGCACTACTAGAAATTCGCCTATCTGACTTTCAAAACCCTGTTAAGTACAAAACGAACATGGAGGTCAAGCAAATTTGAAACATTTAAAAGGACTTTTCCCGCGATTTAACCATCCGAGCGCAGTGAAACCCTGTACGGTAAATGCTTATACAAACTTTAATCCACTAACATCTAATTTATTTAAATTGTTTTGATAACTACAAGATGGTGGCTGTGCAAAATTTTAAAATCTCGTTTTTATTTCTTATGTCCTAATCATGTGATTGAAGTTTGAATAATGGGCCTACTCCTACACAATAATCTTCATGTAATAGTACATAACTGTATGGCCTACATACTGTATATAAAAGTCCAACATGGCGACCATCCGAAATATTTAGATGGTTCTCAATATCTACGAATCTATTACAGCAAGCAAACTGAAATTTTGTATGTTGGTAGAGGCTATTATCATAAGTAGGATATATGAAAATAGGCTATTTAGTTCTTCACGGAACTAATTGTTCAGTTGTGGTCTCTGCTTTAAACATGAATGTGTGTTTGGACTTGGGGGGTCTATCTAGGATTAGCATGGACAGTTTTGTGTCAACAAATTTCCGACTCCTAATCACCTTGTCAAGAAGTGCAAGCGCAGTTAGGTCCCACTCTTTGTCGTGTGTGCAATCGCCATAACATTATATCCATGGTTCTATTATTTTGTTTCTGTAACGCCATACTTTTTTTTTTGCGTTGAATATTAACTTATGTGCCGACTAATAGTTCTATTCTCAGAATTTCAAGTTTATTTATTAGGCAAGTACAGTGCATTTTCATTTTAAAGCAATGTTGAGTGACAAATAGAGATAGTTACGGTAATGCTTATTTTTTTCTTTTTCATGTAGGAAAATTCTTGGACCTCAGATCCTGGCTGTTTTGCTGAAGATGGAGGGGAGGAATCTTCCTCTGCCTCAGTTCGACTCGATGCTCAGGATTTACTCCTGGTGAGTTAGAAATGAATAAAATTGTAACGTTTATTTCCTAAGCTTGGATAATTATCAAATAAATCATTGAATTTGCTAGTGGAAATACTGTTAGATTTTCATTGTAATCTTATTTTTTTCTTGAGGTGTTCTTACAGGAATATATTTGAAATACACTTAGAGAAAAGTTCATTCATTGAAATAACCAGCTTGGTCTAGCCGTTTGGTATTATGCAGATGGGTCTAAGAGGAGTTGGTATTTATGGTGTTTGAAGCCATTTTTCAATGTTACCTTAGCAATCAAAATTTTAATGTTTTTCAGTCGGTCAGTATGATTGTACCCAATTGTAATGGGTGGTTCCCTAATCCTGAAAAAAAAATTACATAAATAATAACTATAAATACACTTGGATGACCAGTTTCGATCGTCAAGCGATCACCATCATAATCCATTACACTTAGACTATTAAATCTATGTATGGGTGATAGTATTTACAATATGTACACTTATTTAGTTGCAGTAGCAGTTAAATTAAACAACTAGTCAATATTTGTTAATTATATGTGATAGTTTGTTAATATACTGAATGTGGTGATTGAATTTCAAATTTGCTGGGTTAGTGTTATTATGTGATTGTTGTTAACTGGTCAGGTTAGAGTGGATTGTCTACGGGTCTGGATGCGAGCAGCTACTCTTGTGCACTGCCTGCTCTGAACTGGGAGGAATTTCAATTTCCTGAGCGAGTATCTCGTATCTTCCTAGGCTTTGCCCCTCCTGCATTCCTAAATGTCTGTATTTATTGAATATGTAACATATGTGTCCTAGAAATGCCTAGGAAGATAGAGATACTCGCAAACAGGAAATTCTTCCCAGTTCATAGGAGGCAGTGCACGTGAGTAGCTGCTTGCTTCTGGACCACAAAACCATTAAAGCAGCTAAGTAGACAATCCACTCGAACCTGACCAGTTAACAACAATCACATAATCACACTAAGAAAGCAAATTTGAAGTTCAATCACCACTTTCTGTATCTTAAAAAAATATCCCATATAACTAACAAATATTGACAGATTTAATAGCCTAAATGTAATGGATATGTTGATCCCTTGACGATCGAAACTGGTCATCCAAGTGTATTTATTAATCTCATGTAATTTTTTTTCAGGATTAGGGAACCACCCATTACATTTGGGTACTATCGTGTTGACCGACTGAAAAACATTAAAATTTCGTGGAACTGGTACGTGAGTAAAAACTTTTTCAGTCTTCTTACTCTGTTCTCCCCTTTCTTATGCTAATGCAAGAATAACACTTTTGGAACCCTTACAGAGGCTAATATAAAAGGCATTTTTAATTTTATTTTTTTATATTTTTGTGAGGTTTTATCAGGACTCACTATGTAGCTCCCTGATCCTACAGGAGGTTGTTATACTTCCTGCCTCATAATGAACTTGCTTAACCATTTATCGGGTTGTTGAGATGCATTGTGGCTTTGATTAATATTCAATTCAAGGAAATCTTTGAAAGCAGTTGCTTGGGAATTGACAGACTTGAGTAACTATACAAAATGGTCCATAATATCAAAATTGCATGGTAAAAATGTTCACCCCAGCCATGAAAGCCCATGTCAGTATCAAAGAGTCCAGTACAAGTGCTCACACTGAGCCATGCTGTCATTTTTCTCTTCTTCATTCAATACCTACACCAACTGTTCAGGCTGTCAGCAAAATAGCAAGACACAAGTCTGTAACACCACATTGTGAGATTTTGTTGCTTAGTAGGAGCAAGTACAAGTAACAGTATGCAGAGAAAACTTCCATTTACTTTATAATAATGATGGGAAGTTGTGTTACACAATATGCTCTTGATTATCCGGTTTGCTGATTAACCGTGCACGTTTTCGCCTTATTAAAAATGATTGAGAATGAGGCACACAGTACAAAAATTTCTCTGTAATTGATACTGTACTGTAAATTGAATACGTTTGCATTTATATTTCTTACATACAGTATTTTTGCAGCCTAGTACCAGTATTTTTCATACATGTTTTAGCAGTGTAGTCCTGGTGGGGGGAAGTTATTTTTAGTATGGTACTTTCTGACAGGTCGATGGCTTCTTGCTTTGTCAAGTCTTGTTTTGCAACAGCGAAGTGTAAATTCCGTAGGGAGGTGGGGTTATGCATATTTCAAGGTTGCTGCAAGGCAAGGCATTCCATTGAGGGATCCGCTTAAATGGTTAATGGTTGTTAACAAATTGTCATACAGTAAGATACAGTACGTTGTTGTGTGAACAATGTCTGGTGTAAAACGTAAACAAGTAGTGCTAACAATCGAACAAATATTAAATATCATTCAAAAATTAAACAGTAATGAAGTCTCTGCAAGCAAATGAGCCAATGATTATGTCTCGAGGTAAGGAAGCAGATGAACATCCAAAATCAGAGAACCATTACAGCCTTCTTCAGAGCACAATAATGTGGTTGAGTTATCTTTATAAATGTATTATAGCCTACTTTATATGGTACTGTTTAAACAAAATAATAGAAGGCATTCTTCTTGCAATTAACAGCCTCCGTGGCTTGGGCGGCAGCACGCCGGCCTCTCACCTCTGGGTCCGTGGTTCAAATCCCGGTCACTCCATGTGAGATCTGTGCTGGACAAAACGGAGGCAGACAGGTTTTTCTCCGGGTACTCCAGTTTTCCCTGTCAACATTTCATTCCAGCAACACTCTCCACTATCATTTCATTTCATCTGTCATTCATTTGATCATTGCCCCAGAGGAGTGCGTCAGGCCTCGGCAGCCGGCACAGTTCATATCCTCGCCGCTAGATGGGGGCTTCATTCATTCCATTCCTGACCCGGTCGGAGACTGGAAGCAGGCTGTGGATTTTCTTTTCATTCTTCTTGCAATTAACACATGCTTTTGGATTATCCGTGTTTTCCGGTTATCCGTGCCATTACCCCGGATAATCGAGAGTATACTGTATATACTGTTCGTATGATACAGGTTACAGATATTATGAATAATAGTAGTTGTTGATTCATTTATGGGCTTTGCGACATCATGATCATGTAGCCCCATGTACTTGGGTGTGTTGAATTTGTCTGAAAACCTGTGTTATTGTGATGGCTGTATTAATGTGTCTTAGTAATCAAGATTGGGTAAGGAGGCGGCCGTGAACTTAATTTAAGTACCATCATGGTATTTGCCCGGAGTAGAAGTGGGGAAACCACAGAAAGCCACTTCTAGGATGGCTGAGGTGGGAATCGTATCCATTATGAATATGACACGTGGTCACTTCTTGAGTTAGTGCGGGGTCCACCGTGTGGCACCAGTGTGTACAAGTTTGAAATTTGTGACACTTCCTCATGTCTACTATGGGGGCGTGGTGGCTCAGTGGTCTAGCTGTATGCCTCTCACCAAGGCGGTCCGGGTTCGATTCACGGTCAATGCATGTGAGATTTTCGAAGTGAAATGCCATGTCCTGTGGTTCGGATTCCACGTAAAAAGGAGGTCCCGTGGCTCATGATCTCAAGATTAACGGTCACGTTAAACTACAAGCTTCCTTTCCTTCCTTTCATGTCTACTATTTGTATTTTAACCCTAGAACCGGCAATGTGAAATTCTGTACCGGCAGCCAATTTGTGTGATATTTTCCTACCAAGTGGATTCTTATTTTCAACCTATTGTGAACAATGTTACATGGCACTGTTGCATATCGTTTAAAAGCTAATAAACCATGGATTCAGATGCTAATGTTAACTTTTCTGTGAAGCTTGATAAAAAAAAGAAATTGAGAATTGAAAATGGTGGAATTATTATTTCATGAGCAATATCAAAATCCTGACAACCTAAAATACGATATGAAACATGAAACACTAAATCCAAGATCTTCCAAAATGATGCACATATATGTACATAAATATGTGTGAAAGTTTCAAATCCATGCAAGAATATTTGTTTCATTGATAACAAAAAATATATCTTCCATGAGTCATTTTAGGCCTAGCCTATAACCCAAGTGCGTCAATGAATTTACGTTATTGTAAATGTTATTACAGCTGTTATGCTACATACAAGCCAACTGAATCGAAAATATTGAAGATCGAAATTATAACAACAAAGGTGCACTTTTAACTCCCTAATCATCATCATCTTGCACAGTTTCCAGCCACTGGCTGGGTCTGTTTGGAACACAAGCCTCTCCAACGTCTTCTGTCTTCCCACCATCTCTCAGCCTCCACCCTTGTCCAGTCTTCTCCTCTCTTCTTCACGCTTTCTTCCACCCCCTTCAGCCACCTGTCTCTCGGTCTTCCCCTCGGTCTCTTTCCTTCCCACTTCGTCTCATGTACTCTCCTGGGTATCCTCTTCTCCTCCATTCGTTTTACATGTCCATACCATCTAAGTCTAGATTTCTCTATACCATCCTGTAATGGTTCCTCTAATACATATAATAATTACTTCCTCAAAATAAGAGCGGCAGCGATAATATATACAGCGCCATTGCATGATATGTTTTGGTTCGCATGGCAGTGAGTCCCTCATTTGTTTCCAAGGAAACTTATACAAGGAGATTGTTTCTATGGATGAAAACTAGTAAGAAGCATCTGTAAACTTCTAGGAACACACGACAGGGCATGTCGCGCCATCTCTCATCGGAACAGAGCTACAAAATGAAGAAATAAAAAAGCGTCGAAGAATCGACTCTGCCGCTACAGAAATGGGAAAACCGTCGATCCATCGACGCTTGCCGGTTCTAGGGTTAACAAGCAAATACAGTAGAACTCCAATTATCCGAATCAATTGGGACCGGACTCCATTCGGATAATCAAAAATTCGGACAGTTGGATTTCTTCGATAAAAGGGTATACATATGTATTTTAAAGAAAAAGAGCTTATTTTCGGTACTGTATGCATTTTTAATTATGTAATTAAATGAAAAGGCAACACTTTAACATGTTATATAGTGTACATACTTACAAGTGCTGTACATCATCATCTTGCACAGTTTCCAGCCACTGGCCTGGTCTGTTTGGAACACAAGCCTCTCCAACGTCTTCTGTCTTCCCACCATCTCTCAGCCTCCACCCTTGTCCAGTCTTCTCCTCTCTTCTTCACGCTTTCTTCCACGCCCTTCAGCCACCTGTCTCTCGGTCTCTTTCCTTCCCACTTCGTCTCGTGTACTCTCCTGGGTATCCTCTTCTCCTCCATTTGTTTTACATGTCCAGACCATCTAAGTCGAGATTTCTCTATACCATCCTGTAATGGTTCCTCCTTCATTAATTCTCTGGTCCTCTCATTTCTTATTCTGTCCATCTTTGTAGCTCCAATACTGCTTCTCAAGAACCTCATCTCACTGGCCTGTATTTTGCTCTTCTCCCTTCCTTTCATAATCCAGGTCTCCGAGGCATACGTCAGGATAGGGACATAGTACGTCCGATATATGATCTTTTTGCTGTTTTGAGGGACATCCTTGCTCCATACCATGCTTCTCACACTCCTCCGAAATGCTTCTGCCTGCCTCCCCCTCTCATTTATTTCTCTATCGTTTCTTCCATTATCTTGTATCAGGCTTCCCAGATACTTGAAACTCTCCACTTTCTTCAGCTGTTCCCCAGTGATGCTTTGTGCACTTCGAATTTCTTAGTACAACACTACTCGGTACCTGAAATTACAGTATTCTCGAAGGGACACTTGGTCGGGTTTTATCCTATTTTCTAAGCATTGTAGCGTTGGAGTTGGGGAAGGGGGTGGGGGCGGGAGGAGTCACCGGTTCGTTTTCTGAGGGAGAAATCCTGTCGGTGTAATAAGTACTAAATATGGTTTGATTAAATTAATGTGGGGAAATTCTATCTAAAATTATATTCTATTCTTGTAAGGGACACTTGGTCGGGTTTTAACCTGTTTTCTTAGCGTTGTCGCGTTTAGGAGAGGAGGGGTCATTGCTTCGTTTTCTGTTGGAAAATTAATGGTGTGGCAATACGTACTAGCGATGCTTTGTGAAGTTGAAATTTCTTAGAAGGAGTATTATACTATCTAAAGTTACAGTATATTCCATTCTCGTAACGGACACTAAAGATTGAATTCTTACCTGTTTTCTAAGTATTGTTGGAGGTGGGAAGGAGAGGGGCCGTTGTTTCACTGTCTGTGAGAGAAAAAATAGTGTGTCAATAATGCGGTACAAACTATCCATGCTTTGTGTAATTTCTTAAAGAAAGTGTTCCTTAAAATGTTAGTGTTCTGGTAAGCAACATCAGGCCGGATTATAACCTATTTTCTGAGTATTTTAGTTTTGGAGGTGGGGGAGGAGACAGATCGTTGGTTCGTTTTGGTGCGGATGCCTTGTGTAGTTTGAATATGTCTTGGGTAGTACTATTTAAATTTTATTACATTCTCGTTAAGAACATTAAGTCGAATTTTACATGCTGTCTTTCAAGGATTGTAATGTTGGAGTTGGTTCGTTTCCGGTGAGAGAAATTATGGTGTGGCATACCTAGCGATGATTTGTGCAGTTTAATTTTATTACGAGGTAAGTACGCTTCTATCCTAAATTATATTCTAGTAACGATCACTTCCCTTCGTCGTGCTTTAACTTTATTTCCCCAACCATGCTGGACTTGTGGTGTAGGTGAGTGGGAGGGGGAGGAATTGATTTGGTTTAAAGATAAACGTGATAGCGTAGCATAGTCTCATTATGTTTTGTAAAGCTTTTTCGTATTGGGAAATGTAGAATTGTTTTAGAACTTCTTCCTTGAGAAACTTCCTTATGTTAAATTGTTATAGCTGACAATGATTACCACCCCGGTAATCATTGTCAGCTAATCCCGCAATAGGCTACTTGCTTCAATGGCTACCGATTTATTTACTAGTTGTCTAGGATGAAAAGGGATGGGGAGTCAAAAAGTGACATTGTAGGCGTACATTACGAAAAAAAAAGGGGGGGGCTTTGTGTCGAACTGCGACTTTTTAAACTGATTTTTCTAGCGTTGCGAATGACATGTTACAAATTTGAATGTGGTTCTCCAGAGCCATTGTTATTTTTGTTTGAACCCTTTATGAGCTTTGGTATTCTCATAGCTATTTCTTGTTATTTTTAGGGTCATGACGTGCCACACACAAAGAGCTCCTGGTTGGAGTTGGTTGATTCTCTGGGATACAAGATGTCTCTGTGGTTATCGATCAAAGGGAAAACTACAGCTTTTTGCGAAATTTGCGAGTGCTCAATTGACAGTGCCAAGAAAGGAGTAAACGCTGTCAACCATGTGCTGACCGGAAAACACAAAAAAAATGCAGAGGCAAGATGGGATACACCCAGCAACGATTTATGAAGTGCTCAGCCACATTTTCAAGCTCTGGAATTCCGGCTTCAACGGGTATCTCAACTGAAAAATATTATCAAGTGGGTGTGGTTTCCCTTAAGGACAAGACGAACAGGCAAGATCTCCAGTGGGTTATGAAATATGTGGTGTTCAATTATTCCGCATCTTCTTGTGATTATTTAAACATGTTTGGTTCGGGAGTAGGCGAGGATTTCATTCTAGGTCGAACTAAAGTAGGGTATTTGATGACAGAAGCACTGGGTCCACACTTTAGAAAAATTATGTTGGAGGATGCCATGCAATCTGACTACTCCCTGTGTTTTGACGAAACAATGAATATTGAAGGACTGAAAGAACTGCAGAATTTGATTCGTTTCTGGTCGCAAATGGAAGACAGGATCGTAGGACGTCATTTAGAGACTTTTTTTATTGGCCATGCAACTGTAGAAATTATTGTTGAACACTTGGTAAAGGCTTTAGAAAATGCAGATCTAGTCATTTCTAGACTGTTAATGTTCTGTGATGGACCTTTTGTTAATAAGGCTGTTATAAGACTAATGAACGAGCTTGTAAAAAAAAATGGGGGGGGAATCTTGTCAATATTGGAACTTGCAATCTGCACATCGTACACAATGCATTTTTGAACGGACTTGAAAAATTCGGCATGGACATAAGTGATTTTGCAGTGAAAGTGTATTTGTTTTTAATGACTTTCCTAGTCGCTGGGAAGACTTTGTGATGATCCAAACCAAGCTTCAGTTGCCAAATCACCGATTCATCAAGCACGTGGGATCGCGATGGCTCACTTTGGCACCGGCAGCAAAAAGGTTGATAGAACAGTGGGCTGCCCTCAAGGTTTATTTCGAGTTTTTGCCCAAGAACGGCAGCAAGCAGCTTCTAATGAGCACCTGCTATAGAAGTATTTTAAATGTCTTGAAAACACCTCGTACGAAGGCAGAAGTCTGCTTTATTATTGAAAGTGCAGAAATCTTCCAAAGATTTTCATTACTTTTCCAGAGAGAAGAACCGTTAATCCACGTTCTGCACGAAGAGATGCTGTCTCTTAACACTGTTCTGTTCGAAAAAGTAGTGAAGGGCGATGTCTTAAAAGACCTCAAAAGCCTGACCATTTCTTCAGAAAATCTCCTTTCATTAGGAGACATTGTGTTGGACAAGGAAACACAAGAAGCTCTGAAAAGCATCCCAGGCGTCAATGCCCTGCAATTCAAGAAGGATGTTCAGGAGCACTTCATTGCTGCCGGTGAATATTTACGACAGAAATCTGTACTAGCTTACGATGCTGCGAAACATTTCACATTTCTGAAACCTTCCGAGAGAACCAAATCCACTTCTCGTAGCGTGGCTCAAGTTGCCCGCTACATGCCATTTGAGGTGGCCGAAAGTCACCTTGACAATGAATGGACATTGCTGCAGGTAGAACAGCAAATTGATAATTCCGATGAACAATTACCTCTGGAGGAATATTGGAAATAAGGTATTTTCCCTTAAAAACACATCCAACGAAGTGAAGTATCCAACGATTCAGCGCCTTGTCAAAGCCTCATTGTCTTTAGCTCATGGCAGTAGTGAAGTGGAAAGAGGTTTTTCTCTGTCTGGCAGAGTTTTCTCTCCTGATCGTTCAGCAATGTCGTGCGCAACACTCAACGCCAAAATTAACATTTGCCACGGATTGAAACGGTTTGAGAACAAGCCACACAACGTTCCCATAACTCCCAATTTGATCACCGCAGCCAAATTTGCTCATTCAAAGTACCAGGAAGAACTTGAGAAAGAGAGGAAAGCTAAAGAGGAATCAGAGAATCAGAAGAAACTTAAAGAAGAAGAAAAGAGACTTGTAATCGAAGCAAACAAAAAGATGGAGGAAGGAAGATTGGAAATAAGAAAGCTGGACGAAAAGGTGAAACAAGCGAAGACTGAGGACGCAAAACAGGTAAAAGCGGCCAACACTCTTAATGATGAAGCGACGAACAGATTAAAAGAAGCTATCAAGAAGAATGACTTGGAAGGAGCGAGAGTTGCACAAGGGCTTTTGGAAGGAGCGCAAGGTATGAAGAAGGAAGGGAAAGATGAGGAGATGAAGACAAAAGCTCTTCAGAAAAAATTGGACAAGAAAGGCGTCACACATATCTCTTTTTTTCAACGAAACCGAAGACAGGCTAATGTCTAACTGATTACTAATTCTAGTCCTAAACCAATGTTACTTTTTACTTTAATTCTGTCAGTATGAGACTACTCTCATGGTGTAAGATTGTGGTTTGAGTTATTTTATTTAATTCCATTTTATTTTATATAATAAAATATGTATAACGTTTGAGTGTGTGTTTTTTCCCCTCCGTTTTTCCATACCTTTTAACAAGGCGCCTTATTGTTTATCCAAGAATTGTGCATAAATATAGGTATTGTAACGTGTCACCCTTTGTGGCACTTTCGTTAACTGGATTACGGTGGGTAGAAGCACAGAACAATGGTCCTTTTAAAGAAATAGTAATTTTATTGCAGGTCATAGCAAGTTACAGTACACCGCACAATAAACAGATACAAGCAATTAGTATCTCATTCTAGTTCCTCTCTGGCTGGGAACACTTCCCTTTCACTCTCGCGAGCAGCTGTCGGTTCACTAATTAGGCTGACCTGTGTCTAGCCAGTCTGTCACTCATCGAAATACCTGTACACTCCCTTGAGTTCACAAACTACCGTTAAGCTACTTACGAGTCTACTACACACTGCTCCGCTGCCCGCTGGCTAGGGAACAGCCCACGGCGTTTCGCAATTCACCACAGCACTTCACTGCATGCAATACCCTCACTTGGGTTTCGCAAGTCACGTCACCACACTACTGTCGCTCAGGTAAAAACACGCACTAGCTCAAAAACACAGTTCCTCCCTCGCTGATGAGGCCGCTTATATAGCAGGCTGGTGACTCAATGAATGCTTCTAGAATCGTCCAGGATTCACGGCTTCTCGAGATTTCCATCACTGGCTGGGTCACGAATGTTCTGGACCATCCCTTTGTACTCTCAGCCCGTTGCGTAAGGCGCAGGTAATACACAGAGGCATAGCATAGCCCGGGGCAGCTGTGACTCACACGGCGAGGCGACGAAACAAACTCACAGCCGTAACAGTATATATTTTTTGTTTTAAATAGAAAGAGTGTATTTTGCATACCACGCCGTTCAAATATTTGTTTATGTATGTACAGTGTATATACAGTAATTAAGAAATGTTACAACTAGCTACGGAAAAAAATATGCAGCTACCGGTATTTTAAATCTTTGAAACAACTATTAATATGACTGCGGTAAGCAGTTATGGGCCAAAACTCAGCAATTCTTCTAGGTTTGTGCCGTGTCTTGTGTGGGGTTTCGCTTAGGACACCAAGCTGGCTCATCGGCGGGATCTTGGTGTCCCCGCCCGGATCCCCACAGGAGTGACGAACTGCGCGCTACCTCCCTTTATATTAGGTGCAACTGCACCACTTGACTGCGAGAACTAAAAGCTCAAGCAGCCTCAACCTCCCTATGAAGGTTTCCAAAAAGATGGTATATTGGCTTTCACGGCCGGTGAAAGCCAATATACCAGTAATGGGTCAATTTTGTCATTTATAATTTGTCCAGTATGGTACTATCGCGATCGTAATTAATGCGACACCCTCGCTACTTCAAACGTGTGTAACTCGCAAACAGTAAGACGTACAAAATAATGTTAAGAACTAAAGTTGGGGATCTTGCTAAGGTGTGTTACTTGGATTCAGAGAACTTTTTTGTGCCTCTTAACATATACAAGCGTTTGAAATAGCGAGGGAATCCCATTACTTATGATCGCGACAGGACTTATGGCCTTCTGACGGGTAACGGGAACATGCGTTTCTCTACTAAAGGTCTTTGCACTGCGTCGTTACCTTGAGTGAAGCTCGTATTTAAAGTTTTGCTTGTTTACTTTTCTTTACTTTTTCTTTGAAAAAAAAAAAACTTTTACTCACTATAAAAAACGGAATATTTACTTTTTGTACTTTTTTTTTGCTACCGTACCTCGCTGGAAGCCCTGCAAGTGGCATATTGCCAAATTTGCATACCGTACCTAAATATCACGACAGTTTCAATTCATACTCTATTTCATCAAGTATAAATTATTATAATAAATTCAATTACCATATTGCCGCTTTACGGAGATTGATGGAACATTGAATGGGACACCTTGCACAGGCATTGCCATGATAACGGCTCACCATTCCCTGGTAAATTTCAAAGAGTGTATTGAAAACATCTTGGGCCTTAAAAATGTGGTTTTTGGGGTTCCTTTGGTACATGTAGAGTGTTGTTTCTTGCACTGAGGGGTGTAAATGAGTTGTGTCTACGACAACTCGATATTTTGCCTGTTTTAACCTGTACCAAGTGCCAAAAGGGCCTAAACCATAAGAATACATCATCATCGTGGTGGCTGCAAAGGTTTCAATGTTATTTAATAGTAACTTAACAGTAGAGACAAAAAAGCATTTATTTCTGAAAATATGAGTTGTTTATCTCATATTGCTATTATAATGTTGTTGCAATTGACATTGAGTATTGTGTCTGCAAGCTCCTCTCGTGAGGTTGGCATCAGGAAGAGCATCCGGCTGTAAAAACCATTCACCACATATAATTTCATTGCATCTCATCCCCGACCCCGTTGGAAACGGGAATAATAAGTGGTAGACAGTATTGTGTCTGCAATATAAAGGAAAAAGTGTTATACACAGTACGTATACAAATAATTTGACATAATATAACCTATTGCATACCTGCCAACTTTTACGGTTTATCCGTAAAATTTACGGAAATTGCAGCATTTTACTGATGAACGGTGTCATTTTACGATTTCGCGGACAAAAATTTGAAACGATAATTTACATTCGATAATACCGCCCACTTCCGTACAATCGATTGTTTGCGCTGGTCGAAGGCAAGTCCACGATAGTCGATAACTCGTTCTTTGATATGATTCGTACTTTTAACCGTGTGATGTTTGTGTCGTCATTGTAATTGAATTTGAAGCCGGGATAACCGTTCTTCCATGTGAATCTTAGGTGTCGACAGGCTCTGCTTCACATATTCTTTGTTCCGCTCCGTTTGCTCGTTGCGATTTAAACCATATTCTTTGACCACGTTAGTTGTTCATTGTTCGCGAAGTTGGCGTTCCTTGAATGTTTTCGTCTTTTAAGGTAATGGCATATTTTAATGAAGCGTTCGAGTTTGTGTACTATAACTTCATGCTTCGCAGTTTCCTGTATTCCTTGGACTAATTACATTCGTTCCACGTGTGTGTGTGGGTTTTTTCTACCATGTGCATATTCTTTCTTCACGAGGTTGGCGTAGTGTTCATTTAATGGTTTAAGACTTTGTGTGCTTTGACATGTTTTAATGAAGTGTTGGCTGTCTTAAGTGTTTTATGTTATAATTTTATGTGACGTTCAGTGATCCAGGTTCCTTTCGATGTTTTAGTAGATATCGAGAATGAACAAATCCAACAAGAAACAGTACTTCCAGACATTTAAAGAATCATACTCGGTTGATTTTCCGTGCATACTAAAATCAAGAAAGGGAGAAAAATTTGCCTTTTGCACGGTATGTGGGTGTGATATTAATATTGCACATGGTGGAAAAAACGATTTAAGTAATCATGTGAAGTGCGGTAAACACATAAGTTATGTTAAATCGAAGGAAGATAGCAAGAAAATCAACACCTTTTTTGCTAAGTCTGGAAACGTTGACAGTGACGTAATTAGGGCCGAGTGTCTGTTTAGTTCCTTTTTGGTGGAACACAATGTGCCCTTAAGTGCGGCTGATCATGCTGGTGCTTTATTTAAGAAGATGTTTCCCACATCGGAAGTTGCAAAGAAATATAGTTGTGGTCGCACGAAAACGACATGCATTGTAAATAAAATGGCAAAAAATGCATCATCTGAAGTTGTTAAGTGCCTTCAGAACGGACCGGATACAGATAAATCCCTTTTCTTTTCATCAGTGAGAAACTACTTTTGTATTGCCTGTGACTACATCATCAACAAGTTTCCACTCAAGGATGACATGTTAAAGAATGCTCAAGTTGCTAGGTTAGACAAAATTGAAGATGCACAGTTTTCTTCCATTCGTTTTTTCTTGGAAATGTTTCCTATCATGTTATGCAAGGAAGAGAATGAAACTACAGATGAGGTGGTGAATGAGCTTCAGGGGCAGTTCACAGCTCTTCAGGTAGATGACACTTTGGCTGCTCATCAAGATGCTGCACAAATATCAAGAATTCGTGGAGCCGATGGACTTCTTAAGTGTAACCGAATTTCTAGAGTATTGCTCTCTATTCTCACCATACCCCATAGCAATGCAGAATGTGAACGTGTTTTTAGCCTTGTGAAGAAAAATAGAACACGGTGCAGGTCATCCATGTCCTATGAATCTCTGGAGTCTATTTCTATTTTGAAGACCAGGAGTTCTGGTCCCTGTTATGACAAAACATTTTCTCAAGACTTTTTGCAGGAAGCTAAAAAGGCCACGACCATGGCTTAAAAGTCGAACTAGCATGTGATTTGCAGTGTGTATTATTATATTATTTCTTGCCTGTGTTACGTTAAACAAGTTTTATTGTTTAAAGCCTTTTTCAATTATCGTATATCAGCTTAATCTATCAAGGAAGTCCTGTTATGTCTGCTCCAAACCAATATTCACCTCGCCTGCTGCTGATTAACATGGATTTCTTCTTGATTGTTATGTTCATCTACAAATCATGTAAGTAGATATGATTTCATTGAAGTATCCTGTTTAAAGCATGAATTATTGTATTTTGTAGCTTAGAAGTATTATTATTTTCGTCATGCTGGGGTATGTCGAAAATCGTTAGATTTTTTTTGTCGCGCGTGAGTTTTACTGATAGCCCTTTTCAAAAGTTGGCAGGTATGCTATTGCTACTTAACTACTTACTATTTACTATGACATAGGTCAAAATGCAGTATAGAAATGAGAAAGAAAGCTAATTTATTTTATTTTATTGAACAGATTTATTTACTGTATTTGGAAGTAATAAAAATTGAAAGACTGATAATATTATGGAAACAGGTTTCAAAGTTCCTCCTAAGTGTGCCAACTTTTGAAGATTCAATCGGGCAAAGCCCTGTCTAACACACACATTTATACACTAGTGTCCAAATGTTAAGCAAAATCACTAAACGAGGCTATACCGCTGACAGGAATGTCAGACGGATTGCTGAGCAAACGAAAGCTGAATCACACACCACATGTCACACAACTTGTCCAAAAGACAGTGTGAGAAAGGTTCTGATAGCTAAGGTACACCTTTGTCAACAACTAACAGAACTTGGCAATGTTTTCCTCAACAAAATATGCTGTTAATAGGGTGTATGGTTACCACTAATGGCCACACATGCTTCGCAGTGACGTGGCATGCTCTCTATCAGATGGTCTAAGAGGTCTTGTGGCAGTCAATCCTATTCCTCCGAAAGGGTAATATGAAGGCCTTCGAGGGTCCCTGGTGGAGGCTGACGGAATGCAATTCGCCTCCCCAATAAATCCCAGGCATGTTCTATAGGATTCAGATCTGCAGATCTCGCTGTCCCGTCCATGCGATGAATGTCTTCCCCAGCCAGAAATGCATCCGACAGAGCAGCGCGGTGCGGTCGGGCATTATCGTCCATTAAGAGGAAATGTGAACCAACCGCACCTCTGAAGAGTCAAACATGTGGACTCAGTACCTCATCTCTGTATCTCCGAGCGTTCAGTGTTCCTCGGACCACCCATGAAGATGTGCAGGTCCGTACAGCCATTCAACATGATGCCGCCCCACACCATGACGCCACCACCACCATACTGGTCCCGTTCCACGATGTTCCTTTGGTTGTATCGGCTATCCGGTTCTCTCCAGATTAATGTGCGACGGGAATCGTTCTGCAAACTGAAGCGGGATTCATCTGTGAAGAGCCTATGCTTCCATTCATTCATGGTCCAGTTTCGAGGTTGACGGCTCCACAGTAAACGGTCTATGTGCTGTAGTGAGCGGGACGCACACTGCTGGGCGTCTGTCAAACAGCCCTGCTGTTCTGAGCCTCCGGTACACAGCTTGCCGGGAAACGGCAACCCCAGAGATGGCTGCAAGCTCCGTTGACAATTGTCTTGCAGGTGCACTCCGATTTCGTTGGGCGGTTAAGGCCAGATATCGGTCCTGCTCTTGGGTGGTTACGCTTGGTCGACCTGGTACTGGCCTACGACGAACATCTCCTGTGTCTCGAAATAGTCTCCAAAGCCTGGATATGACACTTTGTGGCACATTCAAGGATACAGTGACTTCGGTCTGTCTCTGGCCTGCTTCCAGGCGGCCGAGTATTCTACCCTGCAAAACAGGGTCCGAATGGCGTCGTTGTGCCGTTATGTTGTCACGCTCACCACGAGGCTACACTGTGCACACTATAACAGGGCACACACGACTGAGGGAGTATGGGCTCAGGCTCTGGCTGTGTTTACCTTGCGGTCACGCCGCTAGTCAAAGCAGGGAATACTCATTTCCTATTCAGAGCGAACACGTGAGGTTGGTAGGTGCATAAGTCGTGCGATTTGTGGCCGATTTCCTGTTGCCCTGCTTATTCGTAACTTATGCGTAACGATTGGACTCTAGTGTACTTCTAAGTCAAGTAATCATAGAAAGACAGTTAATAGTCTTTGGAATCAGGTTTCAAAGTTTCTGTAAGTGTCCAATTTTTGAAGTATTAATTGGACAAGGCTATATGTAAAGTTAAGGGTTTTCAGGCAAGGCACCCACAGGTTTAGACCATATAGGCAAAGGTATCACGTCTTGAAAATCAATTTTATAATTAATTATGCCATCTGAAGTGTACTGGTAGGCTACAGCGTCATTAACTAAAGAGTCGCCAACTTTGATTCCAGCCGAAAGTTTTTGTAAAGTATTGGTTCAAACTTTAGAAAGCCAGTATTTTGGCAATGAATTACTTAGTAAGATCTAAGATTCTGCCTGGTGGATTGAATGGAAACCAAATCATTCGCCAATGCCAACTGTTCACTTTTCAGTGAATGGTGCAAAGTCAAAATTAATTTGGTTGTATAACATAACCTCTTACCTTTGTGATATGTCACTCCCTTTGTCGGTTGCACTCGTATCCACGTGCTTTTTATACTGACATCTTTTTTCCGGAAGTAATGTTTGGTCACGAGTTTCGTTTCAGTTTGTTCTTTACTTGTGATTGGCCACTCCTACTTCAGTCGAGAACGTTCTGCGCTCTTCGATTGGTTGCCATCACCTGCCTTCATTACGTAGCCCGCCGTGATCGCCGGTATAAATACCTGTGCGTTGCCTACATCATTCATCTTTGACAGTCTCCAGCCGTCCTTCACTCTCTCTATGTAAACAGTGAGCAGCTCTTGACCATGCTAGTCAAAGGTCAACTCAGCATTCTACACGGACTTCAACATGTCTAAACCTCGCCAAAAACTTCTACAAAAAAAAAAAGGCATGAATTCTGTTTCTGCACAACTCTACGAAAGTGTCTCAATGCAATGTGCTGATGCATTGCATAAAGCTTCTAGTCAAATACATTTCAAACAATCGCAAGCGAGTTTTACTAAATCAATATAATATCGATACTTGGCCTACTGCAATTTGTTATTAGTAAGGTGATTTACAATTTTATTCAGTGCTGTACACCAATTCTTCAGAAGAAATACGGAAAAAAGTGATCAACAAGTGTTCCCACTATTTCTATTATGTGGAAATTCCTCGAAACCAACACAAGCAAGCTAAGTGCCATATATAACCTCAAATATTTATAAACTTCAAAGTGTATCTTCCTTTTCTCATTCGTGGTTATGTTACGTAACTTGCTAAGCTATGCTCAACGCAACCTGTTTCTTTCTATTGATTAATTGATTTAAGCATGTATTTTGCCTTCTAACTGTAGGCTATACTAAAACAAATGTTAATTAATTGGTTTAAGCAAGTATTCTGCCTTCTAACTGTAGGCTATGATAAGACAAATGTTCTCTCTTTCGCATGTTTGTTATATTGGAAAACAAATCATCTCTTTCTCTATTCTTGTTTAAGTCATTGGAATTAGCACCAGTTCACATATTTGACAAGGTGAACAGTGATTTCTCTCTTTAATCTTTCAATGTGTTTTTGGGAATACTCCCATTTCAATTACAAACAACCTTGCTTTGTAGTTAAAGGCGACTAGCGGGATGTTTTCTCTACTGGCTTGTCGATGTTGATTTTCTTCTTCCCTCTTACAATACTTCTGCAAGTAAACTAAGCATACTAGCAGTGTGCAGTTCTAATCAAGTTTTTAAGTCATTAGTGAGCAGTTACTTGCTGTTAAATTTAGCTCTGCTTAGTCTTCCTTTTTGAATTTAGGCTACCTGGCCACCTTCAGTCATAAAGTTGTTACTTTATTCTCATTTCTATTGGCATTTAAAGTTTGTTCAATCTTGTTCACTTTTTGGCCAGTCACCGGTCGCATTTCTATCGCATGTTTATACATTTGTTATTTATTGTTAATCTTTAGCGAGTTTTTGAATAAATAACACTGTTATTGGCAAATTGTTTCCATTAATAGCTATTTATCAATGACAAATTTTTTCCTACCTAGTAAAGTTCATTTGTTTATTAGACTAGAAGCTTCACTTCTAGTCCTTCCTGAAAGAGATGATCTCACATTGGCAGATCCTAACCACCAACATCCACTCATCTCTGTCTGGACCTGGAACGGCTGAGTTGAATAGAACCTCAGCCAGACAGGCAAAATATTCCCGCCCTTCATCGTGCTAGTAAACGTTCCGTGGTGTGCCTCATTGCCCTCTTCCAACTACTTGCGGCTTTCCTGGTCCACGTCTTGCCCCTTGGATCTCGTTTGCAGGTTTAATGTCGATACCTAGGAAGTCCTTATCTGAATCATCTACTGTATGTCGTTGGCGTGATTATCTTCATGATGGGTCTGATCATCCATTCCTGGATCACATCTATTTTGTTCTTGAGCTTTAGTGCATAGATCGACATCAATGTATAGGTCTGCTTCATCTGATTTCCCACTGAGTTGATTCTCGTTGAGGACTATATTAATTAGAGTATAAGTCTTTATCGTGACATCCTGGTTTCTCTGGGACGGCTTTGAGAAACTTAACACAGCGTGAAATAATCGCCCCATGTTCTTCAGGAATATAGACTTAGAAGTCCCTTTGACTCCTTGGGATGTCCAAGAAGTTTTCCCATTTTACCACAAGGATTACACTTCCCTGCATTTGTTGATCTATCCAGGCAATAAACATCACATTCAAACTTTTCAAGCTTACTAACATCAGGAACATCTCCCATCCAGACCGCCAAGATGACTTGTGGGACATCTGTTCCTGATATAATTCGCCTTTGACACGGCTTCTGCCCAGGAGGATGGGGGAAGCTTCGACTGTAGCAGGAGACATCGAGCCATCTCGGTGAGCTTACTGTTCTTTCGCTCCGCCTCTCCATTTTGTTCCGGATTATTGGGAACCATGAGGCAACGTTGGATTCCAGAATTCAACAGGTCGTCAATCTGTGGGCTCAAATACTCTGTTCAGTTGTCAGATTGCAGCACTTGACTTTCCTGTCCTTCTGTGTCTCGAACAACTGTTTGAAATCCTGAAATTGATTACCTCACTCTTTTGCTTGATGAACTGAAACTTGCTCAAACATGTACCAACAAAGGACTATGTAAATCTGTGTCCATGTGTAAATAAGTATTGATTGGCAGAAATGTCATATAATTGATTAAATAATATTGTCAATGTGGGCTAATAAATGGATTCGAGTATTCCCAGAATCTCCCACACTTGATTTCTTCAACATACAATTCCTTGAAATAGTATTGACTGTTTAATCATTCAGCTTCAAACGTATTGCTCTCTGCATCGAAAACTCGTGCCATTTCTTGTTGACAATTACACGATGATCCCGGACCACAATTTTTCCAACCGATAGGTTTGTATGCAAATCTGGTACATACAAAGGGTCTCTTAGATTATAGGTTTCATCATTCTCGTCAACATTCACAGTAAACGGTATGACACTTTTTGCACTTATAGTCGATAAGAGTGGTTTGCTAGTATCAATC
Organism: Meconema thalassinum; assembly: GCA_946902985.2. Classification (NCBI taxonomy): domain Eukaryota; kingdom Metazoa; phylum Arthropoda; class Insecta; order Orthoptera; family Tettigoniidae; genus Meconema; species Meconema thalassinum. The sequence continues at coordinate 901,660,894 of OX336389.2, forward strand.
TGTCAGTGAATTTTGAGTTCACACACGAAAATCTATCAAGATTGTTACGCATGTGGAATGAGCAACCGCTGTTGAGACACCACATCCTGTCAGTGTCTCAGGTTTCGGAATGTCGTTAAGAGACTCATCACAAAATGTATTTTAAATTGAAGTATTGATTTGATGGACAATAAAGTATTTCAATAAATTTTGTAATTTGCAATGTCAATACGGAGCAAAAAATGGAAACAAATATTCCTGAGAGACTCGTTAGCACATCGCAAATACTCAAAACGGTTTGGTAGACTGCATGATAGCAAGATAGACAATAAATCACCATTAATAATTACTTCTATATCGTTAAGTTTGTCCACTGCATTGAAAAAATCTTGCAGTTGTTCACGCACATTGTCACCTTCGTTCATTCGTAAAAGCGTAATTCGCTTTAGCAAGGTGGCTCTTCGTGCTGGCCCTGTCGATTGCTTCCAGCCGTTGGTACAACTCCTGTGCTGTAACACAATCTTTTACCTGCTCTAGTTCAGAAGGTTGAATCGCCAAAATTATGTCCGAGAGTGCCTCGATGTCTTTCTCCTCCCATTCGGCAGCCACGGCGGCGTTGGCGTCTGTGGGTTGGGGTTTGACCTTTGCACAGATTACGTAACCCTATGTTTTGTTTTTCACCAGCATGGCCTTCACGTGTATCTTCCGAGTATTGAAATGGTCTCCAAGCAACTATTCGGTGTGTACCATGCTCGGAGCAGCCATTCTCACAAGTTATTGCATCGTTGAGAAACGTTTATGTTCCGACCTAACCTCAAAGCATGTGTCCTACGCATGATAATTTTTGTCCTCTTTGCACCTACTTTTCAATCGCTTTAATAAGTATGCAACTCCTGGTCCGATAATCTTGTTAAACATACAGTAGTGTAAAAAGTAATAAAATGACACAGTTACAAGATGTTTAGGAATCGCACATTGAGCGTTGACATGCTTAACGATGTAACAGCAGAAAAAACACTGTTGGAGAAATATTTGAACATATATTGTGCCCGTTTAGACCGGAGTCCGCACGACCACATATGCATTTTACCAATAATCAGTCAGCACGAGAATCAAAATATCCCGGAGCGCCAGATGGGTTAAAGCAAATCGCAAAAACGACATCAAATAGAAAAAATGCTTTGCTGATTTTTGGCTCAATGCAACAATAAGGATAGAAGGAGATTTAATTGGGAGTAACACATCCTGTAAAATTATCTCAGTTTATTTTGAAGTTAAAATCTGACTGCAAGGATGCTCAAAGCAGCATCATCCACGTGTGGCGATCCACACTCTTATTTACACACAATATACAGAAATTTTCCAAACACATTTGACAATCTTTTTGGAAACACAAGTCCGATTAATAGTCCTGTGGACTGTGTTCCAAAATTATTAATATTTAATTCCAGTTCAAAGTTAATTGTCTATACTGGAAATATCGTAGATCACTGTTTGACTATTTACATGATATTAACACTCGTAGAATAAATGTTCATAGAATTCTAAACTTTCACTTAGTTTTTTCCAGTTTCAAAAATATATCGTCGAAAAATATTATCATCATCGAAGCAACACAAATTATTTACACATATTAATAACATCTGAAAAGTATTTGACCATTGAGCATAGCATCGAAGAACTTGTGCGAAGCACAACAACAATTAATTGTTCTTCTGACATTAAACATTCGAGAAGTGACTCGATTATGAACATCAAGTTCCTAACAAAATACATGATTTCTGAATCATCAACTTGATCAATAAATGGTTGAACCATTCAACTATTCAATTTCCCACTTGGAATCATTATGAAAAAAAATATTTATATTCATGGCCATTTTTAGCAACTTTCACAACTTGCAATTCGTCGACAGAATGCGGAAATTAGAATTGTAGTTTTATAATGAATTCATTTTGTTCATGGCACTAGGATTGAAAACATCCTTCAAATTACTCGTGGTTAAAGAATTATTTTTAATTGGCAGTGGCCCATTCTATTATTTGTGTAAGAACACAATATTACAACAACAACGGCAAAGGTCTTCCTCTGAAGAAGAATAAACTACTATCATGACAAATCCGGGTTCTAGCAAAATCAAAGTCTAAATGGAATTCGTAAACAAGGTTGAAATAAGAACTGATGGTTTCAAGAAATAACCTTCGGGTCATTCATCCGACGAAATGTGTAGTTCCAATACTCCTACTATAAACCTGAGCCATCGAACCTGCTATTTGATTGATGCTCGAAAAAACCTCTTCATTCCTGCGACTTAAACATGCGCACCTGGGAATGGCATTTCAACTACTCCACACATATAAATTTTCTTCCCAAAATTTATACAATAAATCAAGCCTCTGCTTGTTATCAACACTGGAAGATTAATAAACTTACAAGTTTATTTTATTTTACCATTCAGTTCAACCCGTGAATTTACCATACTTATGAAAATCTTTATTTCACTTTCGAGTGTATTTACGTCATGATTTTATATAAATACAAAAATATCCTATTTGATACAAATATCAATTGCTTCCCGTTTCATGCCTCTCCGTGTTATCTGAAAAATATACTTTACTCATAGCAAATATCAACTGTTCAACCAGAACTGAAATGTTGGTTGAATGCGGGCTTGCGTTAACCACTCTCCTTCGGAAAATCTCCTGTTCCAGACTAGAAATGTTTAAACTACTTCATAGGCTCTCTCTCAATACATATGATTATTATAAAATATAATATCCAAGAATTATTTAGAAAAATTATGAAAATTATTATTATTATTATTAGTGAATTATTATTATTATTATTATTTGTTATATTATTTTAAATATATTTAATTATCATCTCATTATGTGAGAATCCACATGTTCGAACCTTCGAATATGGAAAAAATATCCATTCCTCAACAAAAATAATTTTAACTTTTACAGTTACATCGGTTGTTTTCCGTGATTTCCCAAAAATATGAAAAATTCAAATAAATGCTCGAAATGCTCGGTCATCGATCCTAAACTGTTCTGAGTGCTGAAAATGCTCAGAATAACTCTAATAAGACTTGCGTAAATCATTGCAAGATTTAAATACGACGAAAAATAAAATGTGTTGGTCATCTGCAGAAAAATAGTTTGTTCCAATTAGCTAGGCATAATATAATTCAAATGTGGCTTACATTTCTTGATGGTCTTGAAGCGTAGTAAACCTGGTCTGTACCAGATTTATCCATAGACATGCCCTATCGGACAAGCACGTATAATCCTTGTATCGGCCGCCATCATATACCCACAATTCGTCTAGTCAGACATAGTGGTAGTATCTTTTGACGTTTGAATTAACTGTTGTTCCATTTTAATATGGGCTTCTATCAAAGCCATAACAGTTTGTTTAAATAGGGTCAGATCTAAGTGATCTCTTCTTAGATATGTCAGTTGTAACATAACTCACGGTAATCTTATCAGTACAAGAAAAACACTGACAGTTTAAGCAATTAACGGCTGTTCTGAAGATCGTTCCCTGGGCATGGTTTATTATATCACCATCTACCATGCGCTAAGCAACTTGTAGTTTCCCTTGCGTAGACTAATGAACGCCACCGTTATAGACTAGTCTTCAGTGTACTGACAGATCGAAGTGGTTAACTAGTTACAAAAATGAAAACTGACTGAAGGATTTAAACATCCAAGTATTAAGTTATTACTGGACTGTGACAAAATACTATTTTCTAGACAAAGTCTAGCATATGTCCTTGTAGAAATATAAATATTTCCACCAATGTCTGTAGAAAAATCAATCACCTCAGTGATTCTCCTCGCCGTAAACTTACTAAGTTCCAACTCGTAGCGCAGCACTTTTCGTGACTATCACGACTTTCAAAAGAACTTCTGCGTAGATCCGGCAACCATGTGCCTTGGCTCAGCGTCGTAGCAACTTGCTAGGCAACTGCTTGTGTTAGAATGAGCTGACCATGCCTCGGCCAGCTGGCTTTTATTCAAAACTGCCAGGGTCACGCGTCATCACGTTGTAATCTAGAAATCCTCATATCTCTGGTATCCCTGGTTCGATTTACTTGATACTAATTGCATTCTCTTTCTTTTGGCCGTGCCAGTAATCTGATCCCAGTCTCAAGTCTCTGCTCCATGGTTAACTATTTAATCAATAAATAGCCTCGACCTCTGCTATTACTCGCTACGTCACTTGACATCCAAGTATCGGTAAATTAATTCCAAATGCTTCGAGAAGCAATGTAGCGCGATATTCAAATATCTGAACTTTCAAAAGCGGCTACAGCCTTTCCCTTGATATCTAGGTGTCTGAATCTTGGAATACCCATTCCTAGAGTTGGGCACAATATACTGTATGTGTCTCTAATAGATTGCACCAATGTTCAGTTTAGTCTGAAAAGTACAAAGAAAGATTATTCTAATAATAATGTATCTACTTGTCCAGTACTGCTCAATAAATATACCATATCACCATAAATGATTCAAAATTTACAAGTATATGGTGACGGGTTCGGGGTTCACACCTGAAATAATCACCCAACTGCTAGTGTGTATGACTCAAAACTAGATTTTATTTCTGATAACTACTACTTACACCAGTATTTACAGAATTTATACTGCACTCACTCTGTCCATGAGTTGCTACAGCACACAGCTGGACTCTTGCCTGTGCAGTTCCCACAGTCTCTACAGCTCGCACTTACCGCTGTACTTGCTGCTTCAGATTCTACCAGAGTCCCACCGAGGTAGCTTCACATGCACTCCTTATCATAACACATCAAACCTAGGTCCTTGAACGTTTCCACTGTCCCAGCTGCAACCAAGCTTACACAGCACCCAACTCCTGGTCACCTCTTTTGGCAGCTATGTGCTGAAACTGCTACGTAACTGCTGCATGTCACTACCGTATTTGGTCACATATAACTCGCACTTTTCTGACCGAAAATAAGTGTGAAAATCTTCGGTGCGAGATATATGCGGGGATTTGTGAGGGAAATACCTTATTCGCGGAAAAAACATAAAATTTGCATTATTGCAACAAGACTACTGGAATTGTCAACTGCCATCGCTGCTGCCAAGCTCCAAGCTCCTCTCGCATGCATCATCCTAACTTCCGTCCAATGTATTTGCGATGGCAGTCTCCAAGAAGCTCTTTATAACGTCTGTCAACACCATAACCCATACCCCTACATCCAATGATGCAAGAGTTCAACTAACGGCCTTCTTTATTTTGTCTTCTCTCGTCAGCTTATCGTGACTAACAATACCAGATCTCGACGTGTTTTAACCTCACAATTTCTTATTTAGTGTGTGGAGCGTCAATTCACACGAGTTCAACAGGTGGCCTTCTTTACTTTGTCTTCTGTCGTCAGCTTATCGTGGCTAACAATACCAGATCTCGACGTTTTCTAACCTAACAATTACTTATTATTATCGTGTGGAGCGCCAACAAAACAGCTGACGATCACACCCCGTATTGTTGTATTACTGCGTCGCTACATTTGAAAACACCGTATGTTTGGTTATTGGTTTCTAGCGTGTCTATCTGTTGACGCCAGTAGCGAATATCAAATTCATTCACAATGAATTCTCGACCGGCAGCTCTAATCGTCGTCTGCATATTTGATCACTTTGAGTTTAAATCCAGCCGTATAACTTCCGTGTTTTTACATAACTAAAAGATCGATTTCTACAAGAAAACAATCACACTTAACAAACAAAAATGGAATGTGAAGTCAATGCTGCTAGGCCTACTTGTCGACAATGCAACAGACGGACAACAAACACTGTGAAAGTATGGAAAGCACCGCCGCAAAAACGAACAATGACAAGACGTGTTTTAAAATTACTACGATCATCTTTCTGACGGCGTCAGAAATTAATGCGAGATATATGCGAGGAATGTTTTTTCCTGCAATTTCCAATTTAAAAATGGGGTGTGAGATATATGCGAGCAAATACGGTATATAGACTTCTCTCTTGGTCTCGGCTGGACTCTCGCTGTGCAAGCTGCCTCTCTCTACTGATTTTGCACTCTGGCTCCGAACTGAACTGTCACAAACTCACCGACTGTCTGCTTGCTTGCCTTCACCCATTAACTGTGTATGCTTGTATACCTGTTAGCGGGAACGAAAGTTCTCCAATCATCTGGCTATGTCCGGGTGGGACTTGAGCTCGATTGTTGTGGAGGTAGAAAGATTCAGGCTTTGCCCGAACACTCCACTCGCCGGTTCGCTAGACAGACATCACCCCCTTTTCACAACATTCACCCGCTCGCTGCACTGACTCCAATGCTCCGCCCACCGGCACATGGTGTGACCAATGAGACACAATAGTAAGTTGCACTATTAATAGCCTAGAACATATGATGGGGCTATCAATACCTAAGGAATAAAGGTTACAGTGTATTCATATTTTAATGGTTGTTAGTTGTAACCGAATTTATTCAGTTACGTAACCTCACCCTCAGGTGTTTGCCTTGTGCAGTTAGTTTGAAGTATTTTATTCATATCTTATATTGGGTTAGTCAGGGGAAGGAGCGGTGATTTTTATTGTGCCTGAGTGTATTTTTGTGGGTGGATTCATTTTCGGATGTTCCGGGCCGAGTAGATTCGTTTTTTTTTATTAATTATCGGTTTTTGGATATTTGATATTATAAAATATGGGGATATTGCGATTTATTACGTTTTTGGGAACAGGGATATAGAGACTGTATTATGAACCCTGAATGATGGTCATCATTCTGGATCTCATTTCTTGCTGTGCTCAGAGGTTCGCACAAAGGGACATTTAGGCGGCATAGTGTCGACCGATGGAATCCAAGTACGTGCGGGTGAACAGTACATCTGCGGAAGTTAACTGTTTATGGCGTTACAGAAATTAGAACCATGGTTCTGAGGGTGCAGCGAGAAAGCGTGGGAAGGCGACACAAAATTGAGGTCAAGCAGTCTTTGTCCGCGAGCTGATGACAAGGATGATGTTAGCCACTGCCATCGTAATGTACAGGCCATCAGGCAGTGGCCATGACCAAGTGATCGGCTGATCGCTAGGACCGAATGAGTAAAGACCATTATGCTTAACTGTGTGTGGTTTGTGCTGTGTTGTTTATACATTTTAATTAGTATCCTAGTGAAAAGCAATACGTAAGAACGCTACTACTTACGTCTTCCAAAATGAGGATTACTCCGTTTGTTTTCTGAAGCCAATGTTCATTTCCTGGGTAGGTGATTAGCCTTTATCTATAAAATGTTTGAGTTGCATGTTTGCCATCACACTTATTAAGGTTATTGTTCAGTTAGAACCTGTACATCTCTTATTTTCGACTAATGCAGGTTTTTTGGATGGTAATACAATTCCATTTGTTCATTGAAACAATTATTCCTTCCCAGGTCCCTGGTATGCCAAAAAGTTGTTGTATTACTGGTTGCAAAAGCAACTATTATGATGGAGATGATTAGGTTATATGCCTTGTTTTTCCTTCACCGCCGACGAAAATTTAAGAAAGCAATGAATACTTATAAGTCCTAGAAAAGATTTGCACATTACAGGGAAGACAAGAGTGTGTGTTAAACATTTCCCTGAAAGTAAGATACTTCGGGAGATAAGAGCTACCGTTAGGCCTACTCTTCTTGATGGTAATTTATAAGTTAATATGGTTTCAATATTATATTATGAAGTTCTAAATGTCAGCCTGCGCTAGGACTGGAAAGATTTCTAACATGATAATGCTGAGGTTAAATTACTTGTTAGGGCCTAATTTGATTATTTTCATCTAGAAATGTTAAAAGTTTTCTATTGCTGGCTGTACCATAGGTAGGCTACATATGAATCAGAATTTTGAGGCCTGAAACTTGACACACCCGTCAAAGTTAAGTGATAATTCAACTTGTTGTGGCAAGTCTAGGTATTTCCTGGGCTATAAATAGCATAAACTCCCATGAACCGGCGAGAGGAAAAGTACTGAGTGACGTCCGAGTGAATAAGAGTGTCAATTGTTCACATGTTGTCATGTATATCCGCTTGGAGCAGGGCGCACACCAAATAGTTCCGGCAGAACGACGGGCAGCTTTTGGTGTAAGGATATTCCTCGCCTGTGGTTAAAATGGCGTGTTCAGTGTTCGGAGATCGTCATCTTGCCTTTACAGCAAAAGTCCATGTCTACTTGCAAATTAGAGTCGTTGTTACCGGTCACGGTATCGTAACACGAACGAGCAGAGACTTTTAGCAAACCACTGAGCTCTTACGGGCTATTGGTAAGCTACATTATATTTCATGGTTCGGTCCAAATACCATAGGCTGTTGGTAATGCTTTACCACGCTCAAAAGGATGATCATCATTCATAAACATTTCATCGTGAAGTCATGGGGAGAAGGGAGAGTGAAACAACAGTTCAAGGAGAAAGAAAGTGAAGTAAACCAGTCTTAACGTGTGTATATTTTCTGTACAAACCATACAAGTGTAAATGTGATAGGAGGCTGAATGCCTAGGGTCAAACTGACCAGAAGTGTTGTTGCTCTAAGAGCGTAGAATCTGTGAATATAAGGTACTGTACAAAAACATTATTACAAGTGCATCTAAAAGGGTCGATAACATGTGTAAACAGTGTGTATATATCTAAAAATTAGTACAGCCAGAATAGATGGTGGTTTTCAAAGGTGTCGGTGTTTATTCCTGTTTTGCATGATCCTGGTAACATCAGCAAATGCATGCATAATGCCCCACACCTGGGATAGGGGGTCTTAATGTCGGGAAAACTGCTATTTTTTAAATTTTTATTCAGGAAGATCCATATGATCAACCTTGGCGCCCATTTTAAGTCGGGAAATTAATGTTAAATTCACTTGTGGCCTGTATTTAAAGGCAGTAAATTCTGCAGGTTTGTCTTCAAGGGGTAGTTAAAGTTAAATCAACTCCAGGGAGGAGATGTGAGTGTTTCATAGTTAATAAAAATCTGAGCCCTACAGTCCAGCCGCCCAGTTTCCGGCTCTTGACATATCTCGTGAGGGAGGGAGAGGGACATTATTGCCGGTTCAGTACCGCAAAATATAAAGAACACGGACTACAGAAAATATCTCACATGTTTTAAATGAGATCCTTCTGTACTGCAAGCACGGACATACATGTCTGTATACTACCACATTATATTAAAACAGGGGGATAGTTGTGATAGCATCAATAGTATATGTATTTAAAATAAATTGGCTATATTGGATTAACTTACAATACATTTTGTTAATCAAATGTGGAGACAAGTCGCACTGTTCGTAAATATCAGTTCTTTTAGCACTTGACTCAAGCTGGTTTCCCCTTTCCCTACCCCGTTCGAATAAACCAGATTCATTCAAGGAAACGCTGAACTTCTTCCTCATATAATATTGATAAATATCTGCCTAATTGGGCCCGTCTGAAATTTATCTGGTGATGTTTAATGGCTAGCTCTTGGTTATTGTTTACCAGGAGTGCGTAGCACTGCAAATGGTGTAGTATCAAATTCAAATGGATATTTTTCTTTTAGTCACACATTTCACGGTTATTTTCCCACATTCAAAGCGTCACAAACTATCGCTTTCGTAACAAAAACAAGGGGCCTTCCATTGTCTCGGTCCTTCTCAAAGTATGCACGCAGCCTATATGCCTAAATTAATTCACAGCTTTGACTCTTATAAGCGCCGATTTCTTCTTCGATTCTGACAAACCACTGTTCATATAACTAATGAAATAGGCCAATACAGCTTGCCGCTAATCACACAGACACAAAACAACAAACCTCACTTGACCTGCACTAATACAAAGAGCAACTGGACTACAGAAACAAGACTTGGCAACAACACGCTAAATTCATTACCAGCAGAACCGCTGATTGGAGGTAAGTGATAGATAGAGGTGTTCGAGTCAAACCCCAGCCTCACCATCATAGGTGGAATTCCCCTGCAATCAAAGAGTTTGGGTCTTGTAACCGCAAACTGACAGAATAACAAAATAATGCATGAAATAGGAAACGGGATGAGGGATTGTCCAGTTACATAGTTAAGACATTACAGAAGAATTTCAATCAGGGCAAGTTTCAGGGATCTATTAACAGAGTCTCATTGCCATAGATTGGCTACAATGGTCTCTTTCTAGTCTTCTCCCACCACTCCCAAATGTCAGGGCCGGAGATCCAGCGGCTGGACTTCAGACATAACTAACCGTATGTGAAAGATATTATTCCTTTCCTAAACGATGGGACCCAATAAGGCAAAGTTTTTTTTTCATTTTTTTTTTTTCCAGGGTTGAGTAAGTCATCATCATCATCATCTTGTACAGTTTCCAGCCCCAGGCTGGGTCTGTTTGGAACATAAGCCTCGCCACTTAGTTCTCTCTTCCCACCACCTCTCCGCTGTCACTCTGGTCCAGTCCTCGCCTCTCTTCTTGACACATTCCTCCACTCCTTTCAGCCATCGATCTCTTGGTCTTCCCCTTGGTCGTTTCTTCTGCATCTGCATCTCATCCATTCTCTTTAAGTGTCCATACCACCTCAGTCTTGATGTCTCAATCCTACCTTGCAAGGGCTCCTCTTTCACCATTTCCCTGACCTTTTCATTCCTCACCCTGTCTCTTCTTGTTATTCCGATCCTATTTCGCAGGAACTTCATTTCACCTGCCTGTATTCTGCTTATATCTCTTTTCTTCATTGTCCACGTTTCTGAAGCATAGGTCAGTATCGGGATATAGTAGCTTCTGTATAACACTTCCTTGCTTTTTTGTGGGACATCTTTATTCCACACTAAGCTCCTAATGCTTCTCAGAAATGCTTCTGCCTGTCTGCCACGTTCCGTAATCTCTTTGTCATTTCTCCCATTTTCCTCCACTATACTTCCCAAGTACTTGAGACTTTCCACCTTCTTCAGCTGTCCACCTCCAAGTGTTATCCCACTCATTGGTCTGTCCTTTTTCCTGGTCGTTAACAGGATCTCACATTTACTGATGTTGAACTTCCATCCGTACTCTCCCACTGTTTCTTCCCAAGCCTTCAGTTGCTCCTGAATTTCCTCTTCCTTGTTTCCCCAGACCATGAGATCATCTGCAAACACCATTGCTTTCATCTTATCTTCTCCTATCTTTCCTGCTATCCGTGTCATTACCTCGTCCATAACCACAATAAAGAGAAGGGGTGACAGCGCACTACCCTGTTTCAGGCCACTCATTTGTCTGAACCAGTCTGTTCTATCCCCTCCAACTTTCACACAACTCACACTTCCACAATACATCTCCTTCACTCTGCCTACAGTCTCTTTTTCCACTCCCATGTTTTCCATTGCTTTCCAAACCTTCTCCCTACACACACTATCATAGGCCATTTCGATGTCCAGGAAGGCCATCAACAGATCCTCTCCAAATTCGTAGTGGTGTTCCTGGAGCTGTCTCACTGAAAATATGAGATCCACTGTTCATCTCCCAGGTCTGAATCCATACTGTTCCTCTCTCAATTTTCTCTCCACTTTGGCTCGTATTCTACTTTCTAATATCTTTTCATATATCTTGGCACAGTGAGGTATGAGTGTGACACCCCTGTAATTTCTGCACTCCTTTCTGCTTCCTTTCTTAAATATTGGGACAATTAATCCTTTCTTCCAATCTTCTGGGGTCTTTTTCTCCTTCCATATCACCCTCATCAGACAGTACAGCCACTGTTTCCCAACCTCCCCTGCTGCCTTCACCATTTCAACACTCACTTCATCCACACCTGGTGCCCTTCCTCCTTTTATCTTGTCTATAGCCATTTCCAGTTCTCTCCAAGTCAGGTCCTTTTCCGTTGCTGTGTTGTCTTCTCCATCTTCCAATACATTGTCTTCCTCCCTATGACCATTTGGATTCAGCAAATCCTCAAAGTACTCTTTCCACACTGTCTTGAGTGTCTCTTTGTTGTGTACCTCATTTCCGTTTTTGTCCATCATTACCACATCCTCTCGCAGACCTCTTCTCTTACTTTTGACCATCCCATAAAGAACTTTCTTATTTCCTCTGCTGTCTTCCTCCATCATCTCCGTCCACTTTACCATCCACTTCTTCCTCTCCTCTGCGACAATCTTGTTTGCTTCTTTCTTCTTTATCTTATAATCTTCCCTTGACAGATCAGTTCTTTCCTGGAACCACACTCTGAAAGCCTTGTTCTTCCTTCCCACAGCTTCTTTTACTCCCTCATTCCACCATGGTGTCTCTTTACACCGCTTTCTGTTGCTTGTTCTACCACATACTGCCACTGCAGCTTCTACCATTGTGTTTTTGTATTGCTTCCATTCCTCTTCCCCTGTTTTAGGATTGTCTGTTGGCATCCTTTCCCTTATTATCTTCTGGAATTCTTCCTTGACTTCCTTTTCCTTGAGTTTCCATTCTTTAATTCTCCTTTCCTGGTACTCTGTCCTCTTGCTATCCTTAACAACTCCCAGGTTCATTACAAGTATTCTGTGGTCGCTATCTAAGGCCTCTGATGGTATTACCTTTATATCTCTGACACTTCTCTTCATTTCCCAGTCGTACAGCATGTAATCTACCAAAGATTTCTTTGTTAAATCACTGCTGTACCACGTTACCTTGTGGCTTTCTTTCTTCCGGAACCAGGAGTTGCCTACCACTAAAACGTTTCTCTTGCAAAAATCCAGCAACTTTCTCCCTTCTTCATTCCTGCTACCCCATCCTTCTGCTCCCAATACATTTTCATATCCTTGCCTTTCACTTCCTACATGTGCATTCAAATCTCCCATGACAATGATGCTCTGACAATTCAACTGCTGTTGTAGCTCCTCCTCAAAGTCTTCCTTCTCTTGAGCTGTACATCCAACTTGAGGGGCATATACCTGGGCTATCTCCAGGCTTCTTCCCTTTACAGTTACTCTGATCTTCATGATCCTGTCACTTATTCCCTTTACCTCTTCCTTCATTCCATCTCTCACAACTACTCCTACTCCGCTGCTCCTTCCTTCACTGTTCCCACTCCAGTACAACCGGTACCCTTTCCTCAGTTCTCTGCGACCTTCTCCTTTCCATCTTGTTTCTGCCAAGCCCAGTACATCCAGTTTTCTTCTCTCCATCACATCTACAATCTCCTCCACTTTTCCTGTCAGTGTCTGTATGTTTAATGTCCCAACTCGTAGTCCATTAGCATATCCGGGTCGTCGTCGATTGCATCCGTCCTTTCCGAGGCCTGTTCCTGGTTTGAAAGCTCCCACAAGTCCAACCCCTCCTCCACGTGGTGGGAGACGGGCAACGGCATGAAGTAGGGGATTGCCTGTAGGGGTGAAGTACAGTGGGGACTTTGTGTGCCCCGGGACCGTTACGGTAGCTGTGAAGGCTCTATGGGAACCCTGAAAAGTGACGGCTGACGGGGCTCTGGTGATGCTACGATAGGCCTAGCAAGCCAGTAGTGGATATCATATTTGCTTTCAAACCAGGTTGAGTAAGTAAATTTTCAAAAGTAACTTCGTTACAGTTACCGTTACTTGCCAACACTAGTAATGACGTTACAGTCACAATATTGTCAAAGTAACGAATCATTACTTTTTTGTTACTTTTGCATACAAAAATATAGTTGTTTAATAACATTTTCCCCATTGCTATAAATTTACACCATTTAAACGGAATAGTGGATTCCAGTAATGCGGAAAAACAAAATACCTATCACAAAACAAAACTATCGCTACAACAACCTGGTGCTCATCATGTGGTAGGACACCTCATGCCTTAAAAATAATTCTTATCATCATATCATCAATAGTACGCAATTAACTATGAAATATTTTGTAACCATAATAATAATAATAAATTACTGATGTCTTACTTGCACATGCCTCTTCAAGTTCACTGCGGTACTGCGACTGCTCTGTACATCTGAAATGAAAAAAATTAAATACCTGCATATGACAGCCATGGCATGACTTTCTCATCTTTCTGCTCTATAACAATGGGACAGTTCTCTACACAAACACATTTTAACTTCAATCTCGCCGAAGAAGTAATATCTCACGCATGATTTAACAAGACATTTAACTTACATCATAAAATATGACAGAGTTTTGGTTCTAATCCCTCCCACTCCCAAAACCTTTTAAACAGGTCGGAATTAAGTAATCATATGTTGTTTTGTGTTCGTAGGCCCTCTAGTAGAAAACGTGTTTCTCAAGAACTGACTACGGAAACATGTCCGAAATATAGCTGCTACAGGAGCTATTTAGCAAGTTTAATGCCGAGAATGGTTCATAAACCCTGAAAGAGGGTTGGGTGTAATCTCTTCCAAACCTTATTAATATGCTAGATGTGCATTATGGAAGATAGTAGGAAGGTTTCTCTTCTCAGGGTTGCAATTACATGGTCTATTCAGAGACATGTCAGAATTATTGCATCTCAAAGAGCATTCGGAACGTTTATGGCACCAGTGGGGGTGTGCGTTAAGGGAACAGATTGGCGCAAGTACTCGAACCTTTCAAATCTATCATAAATTCACGGTTGGTTTATGGTTGTTGTTTGTCTTGAGTATAGAAATGGTCTGGTTCATAATGCATACCTACCAACCCTTCCTAATTCGGAAACTCTCCAAATTATCACCTGTCTTCCGATCTTAATTACTTCCAAATTTGGACCCCCAGTGATACATTGTAAGAAAAAGTGAACTGCAAATAATTTCCATTCTCAAGGAGAATGTTGCGATTGCTTCAATTGTGTAACCTTCATTTTGTGTGTATGTTAGTTCAATTTTTGACGTCAATCCTCACTTGGCAGTCGGCACTACAGCTATGAACTCAGAACGGTGGATAAGGTGATCAGCCTACCGCATGTTGATTGGCTGTATTTTACGCACAAAATGTTGTAATTGTTACGTGCAGCAGTGTGCATTTTTAAAAGAGCATAGTTGGCTACAAATTACACACTAAATCAGTATACAGAGTCAAGATTGTCACCCAAATGTTAACTGTGTGTATATATGCTCAGTTCAATATCTCCATTTCAAATTTGCCATTAGAACAGGTTGACCACTTCTCGTACCTGGGCAGTACCATTTCTGTGAGCTGTACCTGTGAGCAGGATGTGGATAAGAGAATTGGCGCAGCCCATGCAGCATATGGACGATTAGCGCACCGGGTCTTCATGAATAAAGATCTATCCATGAGTACAAAGCTTATGGTGTACAAAGCAGTAGTCATTTCTACATTGTTGTATGGCTGTGAAACGTGGACCCTTTACCGACGTGATCTTAGGAAGCTTGAGCGTTTCCACCTACAAAAACTTCGATCAATCCTGAGGATTAAATGGGAAGACCGCATTACCAATATTGCTGTTCTGGAAAAGGCTCAAATCAACAGCATAGAATCATCCATAATAGGTCACCAATTTAGATGGATTGGTCATGTCCATCGGATGGATGATGTGAGATTACCTCGTCAAATGCTATATGGTGAGTTATGCTATGGCACCAGACCTCATGGTGGTCCTAAGAGGCGCTACAAGGACCAATTTAAGCAGACCCTGAAATTGACAGGTCTTGATTCACAAACCTGGGACATGCTGGCTGAAAACCGCTCAACTTGGCGCCGTACCATCTCGGATACTGTAAAGGCGTTTGAAAGGGATCGACGCATACATGAAGAGGCCAAGCGTCAAGCTAGGAAACTTCGAGCAGCCCAACCACGTCCTCCTCCAGCAATACTATGCGACTTGTGTGGTCGCTTGTTCCATGCCAGGATTGGACTCTTTAGTCACCGTAAACACATCCACAAACTGGACTGAAGGAAGAAGATTTATACTCGGATTCGAGTTAAAGCCGATGATGATGATGCTGTATGCAATATATTATACGAGAGTTGGGGCAAAAGTCATGGCAACTATTTTTTGTCTTGTAGATATGTGAACGGATCACAAACGGATATGTGTCGTTTGGAAGTTCTGCAGGCATGGTGAGTATGCAGAACAGCAGATGGCACTGTGATAGCTGGTAGTAGCGCAGCGAGGGCTGTGAAATCAGTCAGTTGGTGAGTGTCGTGCGAGATGAAAGTAACCCGTGTTGAGCAGCGCGCTTACATCAAAATAGCCGTTCTCCAAGGGAGAAATGTGATGGAATGTCACAGTGAATTAGTGGAAACCCTTGGGAATAATGCCCTACCATACCGTACAGTAGCACGGTGGGTAGGAAGGTTTCAGCAAGGACGTGTGTCAACCAGTGATGAGTAACGTTCGGGACGACCTGTCAGTGTGCGGACCGACGTGGCATGTGGCCTCATCGAGCAGCTCCTGGATGAAGACAGACTATGGACGCTACTGGAGTTAGAGAGGGCAAGTGGCATCGAGAAACTCACCGTCCACAGGGTATTGCGCAATGAGTGGGTACCGCATGCACTGACGGAAGTTCAAAGGTGGGTGCGCTTTGCAATATTCTTCGACCACCTTGCATGCTGGCAATAGGATGGCGATGAATTCTTGTCGTGAATAATCGCCATCGATGAATTTTGGGCCAGGGCATACAAACCAGAACTAAAACGCCAGTCCGCGGAGTGGCGACATGCTGGATCACCAAGGAGGCAGAAGTTCCGTCAGAATCCTTCTCCAGTCAAATTGATGGTGATGGTCGCATATGACATCAGGGGTGTTATTGTTTGCCACGTTGTTCCACATGGCAGAATGTGACCGCACGGTACTACAGGGACTTCCCGGTGCGACAGGTACGACGTGGTGTTCGGGAGAAACATCCGGATCTTGTGGACAGTGCAATAATCCTGCACTACAATGCAAGACCACATAAAGCAGGGTGTGTAGGGCAGCTACTGCGACGTTGGAGATAGGAAGAATTGGAGGACCCACCGTACTCTCCCGACATTTCGCCCTGTGACTTTGATCTCATTCGAAAGATTAAGGAACCACTACGTGGTAGGAGGTTTGCAATACGAGAGGACATTGCTAATGCTGTGCGCCAACAGGTGACCCAATTCACACATGGTGCGGCAAATGCTGAGGCAGATGGTATTCAGCGCCTCCCACATCGTTGGCAGCATGTGGTGACAGTAGCAGGGGACTACTTTGCGCGTCTTTAGGCCCAGGTTTGTCTTGACAACTGAATGTGTACTGTGTTGTCATTCTTTTGGACCGTGAAGGCCATATTGCCCTGTATACTACCGTAATAAATTAAATTAGTGTGTTACGATATTTTAGTGCTATTCATTGTCCACACATGTAGTTAACACCTTGTCCTTTCGTCTGTATATGTCACATTTTCCAACCGGACTGGTATCTTCATGAAAGAAAATAAACAAAAAATAGTTGCCATGTCTTTTGCCCCAACCCTCGTAATTAGGTAATTTGTCCGTAGTTTTAAACCTTATTCTGACTAAATGTGGATATGCGGTAGTGATTGAGAAGTGTAATCAATCAGAATGATTTTCTACAGTATTTTTAAAACAAAGTTATGTTTTCAAGTTATACAGCAGTGTTTAAATATTTGTGATTTTTCTGTTGAATTCATACCCTGACAACAGACATCCAGGCCTTTTGTGTATCCCTTTTTTGCCCGCTTCATGCGTGATGAAATCTGTCACTTATAATAATCTTCCTTTTTTTATTTCATTTTATTATTTCCGAAAGTTGCCAGGTATGATAATGAAAAGTTGTTGGTTCCATTCCCAAGTGTTATTGACAACTGATTGCTCCATCTTGAAGAAGTTAAAGAGCATTTTAGTTAATCTGTTATTCTTAAAAGTAACAGCATTACAGTTACTTATTTTAAAAAGTACCTTTGTTACCCACTTGTTGCCATAAGATGTAACTATTACAATTAACGGTACCCTGATTTTTTGCATTGTCAAAAATAGCCAGCAACACATTTTCCTGGAGGGAACAAATTCCTCAATGAAAACGTGTGTTGTTAGGTAACCAAGTGAATAGAAGGGGACATTCATTCATTCACTCATCCAATAAATCTAATGAGAATACACTGCTTTTTCTTATTGTCAGCACATGTGCTGGCCCTCTGCAGTCTGCTTGCTATTAACAGCCCTATTTCATTCTGAAGATACCTGTACGTGAAATGAGGATTAAAACTACATTTAGAAATTATAAGAAGTTTACTTCAATATGTTTCCTATTGAGCTACCATAATGAATTCTCTATTAACACTGCTTGTACAGAATAAGTATACAGTATGTGAAACACGGTGTTAACTCTTGATAGATAAAATAGATTTTATGTGTCACTTTGATCCATTCTCCATTAAGTGTGTGTCCATATTTCTCTCTTACACAGAAACTCTGTGCACAGTTTGAAGATGAATGCTATATTTCCTTAGCTGAAGCCTGCACAAAGCATATACGTGAATCTGTAGCATTGCATTCTGAACATCATCCTAGCTGGTGGAAAATTCATGAAGCATGCATGTTCGCTATAGGTTCTGCAAAAGATCTGGTCCTGAGAAGCCTTAGTAGTGGTAAAAACAACTATGATCTGACAGGATTTTTTGAGAATGTGGTCATGTCTGACATGAAGGAAGCAGGTTAGTACATGTTATTCATTTTAGAGTGATTGATAATTTTGCTATGTAAGGGATGAATGCTGATCAACTGGTAGTAATGGCGGTCTCCGTTGGAATCTTGCAAACCCACATGTTAGAACTTGAACAGAAATGTAGGGAGTGTGGTATGAAGATCAACATTTCAAAGACTAATGTTATGTCGGTAGGGAAGAAACACAAGCAAATAGAATGCCTGGTAGGAGGAACTAATTTGGAGCAGGTAGAACATTTTAAGTATTTGGGCTGTGTATTCTCTCAGGATGGTGGAATTGGGAAGGACATAGAGTCGAGGTGTAGAAAAGCCAAAACAAGTTCTCAGTTGCAATCTGCAGTATTCTGTGGTCTTGCGGCAGCGCGCCTGCCTCTCACCCGGAGGCCCCGGTTTAGATTCCCAGCTCCATCAGGGATTTTAGAAACTGATGTGAGGGCTGGAACAGGGTGCACTCAGCCTCATGAGGACAATTGAGTAGCTGTCTGACGGTGAGGCAGCGCCCCGATCACGAAAACCAAGCTTAACGGCCGAGAGGACTCGATGTGCTGATCACGTGTCACCCCAATATCTGCTGGCCAAATGGCTAGGCAGCGGTCGCTTGGTAGGCCTAGGCCCTTCATGGGCTGTAGTGCCAGGGGTTATTTTTATTTTATTTATTTATTTATTTTATTTAGTATTCTGTAAGAAAGAAGTTAGTGTAGCGACTAAACTCTCCCTATGTCGCTCAGTATGTTCTTGCAGTATGGAAGTGAGAACTGGGTACATTCAGGATATCTGATACATAAGCTAGGGGCAACTGATATGAGGGTAGCACGAATGATTTCTGGGACAAATAGATGGGAGCAATGGCAGGAAGGTACTCGTAATGAAGAGATAAAGGCTAAATGAACATTCTAGATGAAGCTGTTCGTATGAAGCAACTCAGATGTTGGGGTCATATGATTCTGGTGTGAGGGCTGGAATTGGGTACACTCAGCCTTGTGAGGCAAAACTCTGAAGAGAGAGTTCGATTCCCACTCAGCCATCCTGGAAGTGGTTTTCCATGGTTTTCCACTTCTACTCCAGGCAAATGCTGGGATGGTTCCTAACCTAAGGCCACAGCCATCTCCTTTCCAATCCTATCATCCATTTACAAATACACACACTATACCTCTAGTCGCCTCAAGACCTAAGCAGTCCCTTTGATGTTTTGGTTTGTGAAGAGGCCAACGCGCCAGGAAATAGTTAACACCTTTCTGCTTGTTTTGGCGTACAAAATTTTCCAGCACATGTTGCTATGTTTCCATAAGCTCGATAGATTACTTTTCACGATTTCCTTTGTTAAAATATATGAATACATTTTTCATTTTCACATTAACTGGGAGCTTCACCAACTTTGCTTTTCATGTGATAATTGTGTGTAAACATAAAGTACTTCTTAGTGGTATTTGGAACTATAAGCAGAGTAAAACAATACAAATTTGATATTATATTACATTTTGTTTTGTAC
The DNA here is from genome assembly GCA_946902985.2 of Meconema thalassinum. Taxonomy (NCBI): domain Eukaryota; kingdom Metazoa; phylum Arthropoda; class Insecta; order Orthoptera; family Tettigoniidae; genus Meconema; species Meconema thalassinum. Next base: position 901,680,919 of record OX336389.2, read on the forward strand.
GAGCCTTTGAGTGGCAAAAGAGCATCCGGGTAATTCGATTTTATAGAGAATCAGGCTCAGAGGTTGGCAACACTGTTACAAATGCACAAAGTTAAACAGGGTTTCCTCAAGTAGACAAAGTGTTCAAACTGGAGATGTAAAGCTTGAATCACCAATAAAATACTTCAAAGGTAATAAAAATAGAGAGAACTTGAGTAAAAGGAGCAAGGTACTGTAAATAGTAGGTGGAGGGATGACAATCTAGAGTTTCCATGCCGGAAACACAAGAAAGGAGAGAGAGAGGAGATGCGCGGAGGGATATTTTCCTCAAGACTTGACCTGAAGTTTGGTATAGTGCAGCATCACAATATCACACAGGTTATCACACAAATCCAACACACACCCAAATACACGGGGATATATGACCACGATGTTGCAGCCCCTAAAATAAGGAACCTCTTAATGTACAAACGACCCATTTTCATGGGCGAATGTCATTTTTATACCCAGCTGCGTATGAAAGAAGTCCCACGCATTGAGTCTGGAAGTACTTGTCTCCCTTGCTATCCTGGTGGTAATGTTGTGGAAGCTTGCTGACATTCGATGATCTTTAATAGCCGTAGATAGCCGAGCCAGGCTGAGAAGTTCCGACTCAGTTTCTTCATCTCTGAAATTAGCTTCGAAAATCCCTGATTCATGTAGACGTCCTGAATTACCGTCAAACTTTTTGGTGTGCTCAATTCCTGCGTCTCAAATGTACTTCCATGTGTACCAAGTAATACAACCAGATTGAAAACTTTACAATTACAACTATGAAAATTGCCTAATTCTAGCCCTTCCAAAATGAAATAGTGACTCTAACCAGGTGCTGATAACAATATAATTATCCTTGTTCGCAATAACGTAATAATGTTCGTAATATCCCCTTTAACTATAATATCAAATATCCATAACCGATAATTAATATGACATTGAATCTATAGGTACGAATCATTCTGGAACTACACTACACAACATAAACACAAGCACAATAATAATACCATTACAGACAACCGCAGATTTTATTCCAATCTATTTATATAATATGTTTCACAAAACTCAAGCTCCTATACCAGAGGGAGTTAGAAGGTGTGGTTTGTATCAAAATTTTCCAAATCATGTCAATAGTACAGGAAAATTCTTGCATTTCTTGAAAAGTCAATGTAAATATATTCATTTGTTTTTAAGTGCTTTTAAACAAATAAACAAGACAATAGCCCCTGGCAGAACATTGTCGCATACAGCCGCCTAGCACATGGGGCGCACACAGCCCATTGTGCAACCAGCAGCAGTCTGATGAATTGCTCTCTGATTTCATAAATATCTACGTTTAAAAAGTGCGTTTAAACACATGCGAGAGTTCTCAGACGGGTCCGCTAGTATAATTAAATCGGTACCTTTGGGTGTGGCGAACCCATCATACAAGTAGCCTAAATATGATGGTGTGTGAGTCGAGGCCTCTGATGTAGGTCCTTGATTCACGCCCCGACCCAGATCACTGGAACCGGGAAATGATGAAAAAGAATTAAATTGGTATAAGATGGTCTTTAACTGCGCGAAGGCAAATACTCGAGGGTGTGACTGAATAAATTTTGCTACTTGTCCAAAGTGCCTTAATAAATACGTGAAGCACAATATCGGTGGGTTGTTCAATGTTTGAGCATGAACATTTCTTCATACCTTGTCCTGTCATGTGTGTATTTAACATTTTCACACGGGGTGGTATTCTCACAAAAAAAACGTTAGTTGCCATGACTTATGTCCCTACACTCGTATTGACAGTTCTAACATTTTATACTTGGGGAAAATGTTTACTTTTCTTCAGGTTTCATTGAGAAATCAAAATATTAAGCCAAATAACTAATATTGTATTTCTGTATAACCTACTAGTACTGTAAATGTGCAAAACGGCATAAAAGGAACTTTGTTAAATTAAATTATGTAATTATTTATTGCAAAAAGAGTAATTATTTAATCAATGTGGTATACAGTACTTAGCTGTCCTGTTATGTAATGAAGTTCAAAATTGTTACTTTATTGAAGTGTGGTGACCATAGTTTCTTCAATTGAACAAGAAAAATAAATTTTGTGTGGTAATTTCTTGTTACCAGGTCCTCCTCTACTTCTGGGTCAATGTATTGTCATAGGTAGCAAGTATGCCAAATTTTTGAGTGTGCAAATGCTCCAGCAGTTTCTTCAGGCTGCTGCTAATGGATTACGGGCAAACCAAAACCACATCATAGCCATTTCTTCAATAAGGTAAGGTGATATTTTGTCATGTTCCTTAATTTTTGGACAGATTTCTTTGTAATAAGCATATATGTAATTTCTGATGTGTAAGACCCAATAGAAAACTTGGATTCCCCCCGCCCCCATTGTTGCCGTATTGGTGTTGGTGTAAATATTATGTCCCAAGATATTAGGGAAGGGGATGTAGAGACTAACTGCAGGATTGTGTTGAGGGATTAAGTTAAGGGAACTGGTATCCATGTGCTCCGCTCATGGAGGCGTGACTGCATGAGCAATGCAGAAGCTAGACCGCCCATTAAGCTGGTTGTAATGACTGATTCGGCCAGGTTGTAACTACTCCTGCGTGCTTGCAAGCCGTAAACTGCCGCCTTAGAGCTTGGGAGTGACGTTTAGAAATGAACAAGACAATTCAAAGTAACGTAACAATATATGTAGAGCTGATGGGATGTCTTGGGGACTGTGGGAAGGATTATCCTAGTGGATTGAAAACTGTATGTATGTTGACTGCTGATGTTGGGCATTCCTCTGGGGGCTCCATCCTGAAGTCTCGGATTGAAGGTCCTCATCCTGCTGCTTGTGTTGGCGCTGCCGCCTCTGCCAGAGGCAGGCCCCTCTTGGCAACTGCTCTTCCTCAGACAATGTCTCCTTGACTGAGTGTGTGACTGTCCTCATTGTTGATGTTGTTTCCTTTTTATTCTCTCTCATCGTCCTCGTGGAATCTGCCAAAGTCATTGTTTGTCGTTATGAAATTGAGTCGCTTGCATCTCTTCTGGTTGTAATTGTGTGCGAATGGTAGCAACACCTGTGGGTTGCTATCATTGCTAATTCCGGGAACAAGGGGATATAATAGTATTGATTTTCAGTTGGTCAATGGGAAAATAGGGGTCTAAGAATTTTTAGAATATACCACAGCAGTGTAGGTTCATCCATATCTTACAATAACACACAAACATTTTGCCTTCTATCTGACATTGCCATAATAAAGGCATCAATAACAATAATAATTTAAAAAACACCGGCTAGTATGTGCTGATAAGGTCACTGCAAGGCTCTTGTGAATCATAACCAATGCCAACATACTATGAGAGACAAAGATTTTTTTTTTAAATTGCCTGCCCAGTGGATCCCAGTGGATGTACTAGCCAGCATGTTGTTGATGTGTACCATACCTACTGATGAGCCCAATGGTACACCGTGACATAAACACTGGCTACTAGGTGAAGATGCTATTCAGGTTTGCCCAGGAAATGATTAGATATTGTGTCCTTGGCTTAAACATTAGGCCAAAGGGCACATCTAATTTGAAACAACAAAAGTAGGCTTAATATGTACTGTGATCTATAGGCCTTTCGTACTTCAGGGAATAGGTTGTGCTTTGTACAGTGTGTGTTTCAGTTATCTTCTTCTTGCAAACAGCATGATGATAATGTTGCAAATTTTATTTGTTCACATCAAGGTATGAAACATGCAAGTTATCTGAAATACTCCCCATACTGGTAGAATTTTGTTCAAGACATTCCTAAAGTTATTATGACCACCCAAACAAGCACAGATAATTGAAATGATATATTTTATAATACAACAAGCTGACCCGGCAGACGTTGTCCTGCCAATCAAAGAAAATGTTGTAACTTTGTTTCTTGAAGTGCTCTTGTATACACAATACTTTTTTCAATTTCTGTTAACTGCCTCTAAACTATCGTGAATTGAATTAACTAATATAGAAACATTCGTGGGAGCATGCACAACAAATCTCCAAAGATTCATCGCAATCGGATAAATGGCATTTAACGCATACAGGATTTGGTTTAAATGATTTGTGCGGTGTCACTCATTTGTTTAATGTACTCATGCTCTACCAATTGTGAAATGGATTTACTAAGTTAAAAAGCTTCACTTAAGTGTACACAACAACTTATCAAAGTTTCATCGCAATCGATGAATAGTACATGAACGCAAACAGGATTTTGTTGGAACGATTCGCTCGTCGTCACTCATTTGTTACATCTACTCGTGCGCTACCAATATTGTAAAATGGATTTACCAAGCTAAACACCTTCCTTGGCGTGTACACAAAAAATCATCAAAGTTTCATTGTAATCGGATGAATGACATATGAACGCATAAGGGATTTTCTTTAAACAATTCGCGTGCCGTCACTCATTTGTTGAATCTACTCATGCGCTACCTAATGTAAAACAGATTTACTAAGCCTGAAACCTTCTCTGGAGTGTACTCAATGATTCACCAAGGTTTCATCGCAATCAGATTAATGATATATGGGGCAGTGTGGTGCAATAGCCCCTAGTGTAGTGTTATACAGTGTAGGTATTATTACTAGTGGAGTGTTACAGTGTGGTGCAATAGCACCTAGTGTAGTGTTATACAGTGTAGGTATTGCTACTATTGGAGTGTTACAGTGTGGTGCAATGGCACATAGTGTAGTGTTATACAGTGTAGGTATTACTACTTGTGTAGTGTTACAGTGTGGTGCAATAGCACATAGTGTAATGTTATACAGTGTAGGTATTGCTACTAGTGGAGTGGGGCAGTGTGGTGCAATAGCCCCTAGTGTAGTGTTATACAGTGTAGGTATTACTACTAGTGGAGTGTTACAGTGTGGTGCAATAGCACCTAGTGTAGTGTTATACAGTGTAGGTATTACTACTAGTGGAGTGTTACAGTGTGGTGCAATAGCACCTAGTGTAGTGTTATACAGTGTAGGTATTACTACTAGTGGAGTGTTACAGTGTGGTGCAATAGCACATAGTGTAGTGTTATACAGTGTAGGTATTGCTACTAGTGGAGTGTTACAGTGTGGTGCAATAGCACATAGTGTAATGCTATACAGTGTAGGTATTACTACTAGTGGAGTGTTACAGTGTGGTGCAATAGCACATAGTGTAGTGTTACACAGTGTAGGTATTACTACTAGTGGAGTGTTACAGTGTGGTGCAATAGCACATAGTGTAGTGTTATACAGTGTAGGTATTACTACTAGTGTAGTGTTACAGTGTGGTGCAATAGCACATAGTGTAATGTTATACAGTGTAGGTATTACTACTAGTGGAGTGTTACAGTGTGGTGCAATAGCACCTAGTGTAGTGTTATACAGTGTAGGTATTACTACTAGTGGAGTGGGGCAGTGTGGTGCAATAGCCCCTAGTGTAGTGTTACAGTGTATATATATATATATATATATATATATAGTATGATCAAGTAGGGAGTGATAGAGGAGTAACACCTCTTTAAAAAACCCTGGTCCAGCTGGCCCGGCTGGTAGTACCTTGTTAGGGCCCCTTGCCAGGGTTACTTGAAGTCCTCGACGGTACCTGCAATGAAAGAGGTGAACTCTGGCACAGTGTGGTTGCCGGAAGGGGCAGCCTATTGCTCAGGTTTAATAGGGCAAACTATTGTCCATAGTTATGATGGACAGGTTTTGGCCCAACGGCAAAATGAGCGGATGAGGAGCCAATCACTCTCAAGGCTCCCAACGGTCATAGAGGCGGAAGAGGCCACGCCAGACGGACTGGCTGTAAAGGCGCACCTCAGTAGTACTTGAGTATGCGGCAGTTCGTTGCAGTCTCTGTGTTCGGTCCTGCATGTCTCATTCTTTGTGAGCCGCAGGATAAGGCTCAGAGATCATAGTGTGTGGGTCTCGTCCTGGCAAGCTGAGATCCACCCTAAACAAATTCACGCCAGTGGCACTTCTTCCGAACGTCACTTTTCAAAGTCCAACGGCGATGGGATATGGACGGTGGGGGCAGGTTATGGGTGTAACTGGAAGCCCCTAGTTCGGACCTGCACGTTGGCAGCAGATGTGTGATGGTCGTCTTCCGGAGACTCTGTGACTACTCAGGAATTCGGTCCTGCATCTGTGTTTGGGCAGGCCTATTTAGGATCACCGCTGCCCACCCCACATGGGGAAGGCCCTAGAAAAGGTGGGCTAAACATCGGAAGTCACAATCTTGGTCCGGCTGGGCAACCTCACTCAGCAGGTCACCCCTCTTGCGGTCGAAACTCAAAAACAGTAAGGAATCACAATTTGATTATTGGATCATGGAACATCAGAACCTTGCTTGATTTGGACAATAACATTAGACCTGAGAGAAGGTCAGCTCTCGTAACCCATGAGTTATCAAGACTCAACGTTGACATTGCTGCTCTCAGTGAAACTAGGCTGTCTGCTGAAGGCAAGATTACTGAATCTGGAACAGGATATACCATCTTCTGGAAAGGAAAGGAGGAGGTAGAATGTCGTATTCGTGGTGTGGGCTTCGCTGTGAAGACCAAACTGGTAAATTATCACCAACTTACGCCCATTGCAATCAGCGAAAGGCTCATGACTCTCCGCATACCACTCTCAGGAGGTTCCTTTATGACACTCATCTCTGTAAAGGCTCAGTTCTATAATCAGCTAAGTGAAATCATCTCCAAGGTACCATCTGCAGATAAACTCTTGCTCCTCGGTGACTTCAATGCCAGAGTTGGGAAAGATCACAGGCTATGGAATAATGTGATGGGCAAACAGGGACTTGGAAAATGTAATCCCAATGGACTGTTGCTTCTTGGTCTTTGTGCAGAACACGAACTTTTCATTACCAACACGCAGTTCCGGCTACCTGACCGCTTCAAAACCACGTGGATGCATCCTCGTTCCAAACATTGGCACATTCTTGATTATATCATTACCCGGCAATGTGATAAGAAGGACACTCTTATTACCAGAACAGCAAGGAATATAGACGATTGTTGGACAGATCATAAACTTCTTATATGTAAGCTCAGGATATCCATCAGACCTAAACCACCTAGGAACATCATAAATTTGCCAAGAAAGAAGTTTAATACATCCAAACTTCAGGATGTATCCATGTACAAACATTTTGGAAACAGGATCGTCACCCAGTTATCAGAAAACCCAGTAACAAATGATATTCAGCAAGAACGGTGGAGATTGCGGAAGAGGCAACCCAGTACTCAGGGAATAGTATGAGTACAGCATCAATCGGCAGCGTCTGTTTCCCATGTTAGGGGCGGCTGCAAGGGCGTCTGTTCTCCATGTTAGGGGCGGCCTGAATAATAGCTGGCAGTAGCTTCATAAAATGCCTTTGGGAGTGGCGACCCCATCGTAATAATAGCCTAAAATGGAAATGGCACTTCCAATGATTCGGAAAAGGTTAGGGCGTACCCTGCAGGCGACGCGCAGTTCCTTTGGTACTGGGGGAACTGTGAGAAATGGGCGACCAGTAACCGAAATGAAAGTGGGAATCATGAATGTCATGACCCTGACAGGCAAGGTGGAGGAGGTGGTAGACTTCATGGAGAGGGAGAAGGTTGGAATGATGGGGCTGAGTGAAGTGAAATGGAAAGGGAAGGAAGAAATTGAGGAAAGGATATACTTTATACTGGAGTGGTGGCCAAGAGGCAAAAAATGGCGTGGGACTGATAACCTCGAAACAACTGGAGGAGTATGTTGAAGTGGTAGAGTGTGTGAGTGACAGAATAATGAAAATTAGAATGAAGATGAAGAATGACGTGATGGACTTCATACAAGTGTATGCACCACAGACTGGAAACAGAGAAGAAGATATTGAAGTATTCCTGGAGGATGTAGAAAGAATAATCTCAGATGTAGAAGTGGTGATCATGGGAGACATGAATGCACAAGTCGGAATTGAGGGACAAGGAAAGGAAGAAGTCGTTGGGCCATATGGATATGGGAAAAAGAACCGGGAAGGAGAGGAACTTGTAAACTTTTGTGAAAGGAATGGACTGATAGTGGGTAATTCATGGTTTCGGAAGAAAAACAGCAGGAAAATTACGAGATATGGGTGGGGTGATAGAAGAACAAAATCAGTAATTGACTACTTCCTGGTGGAAAGGACAAATCGCAGAAAGCTGATGGATGTGACAGCTTTACCAGGAGAAGCATTTGATGGGGACCATAGAGCTGTGGTGGCAAAATTTAGATGGGGAAAATTGGAAAACCTAAAGGAGATCAGAGAAAGTAAAATAAAAGTATGGAAATTGAAAGACAAAGCTGTACAGGAAGATTTTCAGGAGAGATTGAAGCAACAAATCCCAGTTACTGAAGTGGGAAATGTAGAAGAGGAATGGTCCCACTTTAAAAAGGCATTTGCTGGTGCAGCAGAGAGTGCTTGTGATAGGACGTCAACAAGAGTTAAAGAGAAGGAGACACCTTGGTGGAATGAGGAAGTGAGGAAAGCAGTGAAAGAAAAGAAGTCTGCATGGAAAGAATGGAACCGAGATCAAACAGAAGAAAGCAAAAGGAAGTATCACGACAGCAAACGGAGGTGTAAGAAAGTGGTAGAAGAAGAAAAGTTGGGAAGAATTTACACGAAGAATGGAAACAGATGTAAGTGGCAGTAAAAGGATGCTGTATGGGCTTCTAAGAAGTAAGAGGAAAGAAAGAGTTACTACAAAGCTGGTGAAAAAGGAAGATGGAGAGTTGTTAACACACCCAGAAGAGATAAAGGGACGATGGAAGGAGTATTTCGATAAGCTATTGAATGTGAGCAATTGTACTGGTGAGATCGAAGTGACACAGCCTGACGACTCTATAACAGAAGATGATATAACAATGCTGGAGGTGGAATTAGCAGTACAGAAAATGAAGATGGGAAAAGCAACAGGGGTGGATGAAATCAGTGTCGAAATGATAAAGGCTGCTGGACCTGTTGGTATGCAATGGCTGTATCGACTGCTAAAGTGTGTGTGGAAACGGAAATGTGTACCAGAAGACTGGGAGAAAGGGCTAATAATACCAGTGTTTAAGAAAGGGGGACAAGAAAGTGTGTGATAACTATAGAGGGATCACCCTCATATCACAGATAGTAAAAATACTGGAAAGGATATTAGAAAGAAGAATGAGAAGAAAGGTGGAAGGAGAGTTGCAAGAGGAACAGTATGGCTTCAGGAGTGGAAGATCCACAGTGGACCCAATCTTTAGCTTGAGGCAGGTGATGGAAAAGAACTGGGAATATGGAGAGGATTTGATCATGACTTTCATAGATCTAGAAAAGGCATATGATAGTGTCCCCAGAGAGAAGGTATGGGAAACCATGGTTAAGAAGAGACTGGGAAGAGAAGTATTGGAAATGGTGCAAGCAATGTACAACAACTGTGTTAGCAGGGTACTGACCCCAGTTGGAAAGACAGATTGGTTTAGGAACAAGACTGGACTAAGACAGGGGAGTGTGCTGTCACCTCTTTTATTCATAATGGTAATGGATGAAATTGTAAAGGAAACAAAGGAAGCATATGGACATAAAGAAATGAAGTTACTATTATTTGCAGACGATATTGTGGTCTGGGGAAGGAACACCGAAGAAGTGCAAAAACAACTAGATGCACTGAACGAAAATATTCAGAAGTATGGCCTGAAAATCAGTATAGAGAAAAGCAAGACCATGGTGATGACAAGAGGGGAAAGACATGGAAAGGGCACTGTGAAAATTGGAAGTCAGAGTTTGGAAATTGTGGACACGTTCAAATACCTAGGAAGTGAATTGATGCAAACTGGTAGGTTGGACATGGAGATTGGCAGGAGGGTACAGCAGAGCAATGCATTCTATCAAAGTGTAAGAAAACTTGTTTGGGATAAGCAAGTACCAAGGAAAAGCAAGGAGGTAATGTATAAAATGTACTATGTACCCATATTAACTTATGCAGCTGAGACTTGGACCCTGACGAGCAGGCAAGAGAGTAGAATCCAATCCAGTGAAATGAAATTCCTAAGAAGTATGATAGGTAAGACAAGGAAAGACAGAGTGAGGAATGAAGATGTTAGGAAGGAAGTTGGGATGGGAAAACTAAATGAGAGAATTGAGAATAATAAACTAAGGTGGTTTGGACATGTAAAGAGGATGGAGGAAAATAGAATACCAAGACAGATGCTGGAGGCCAAGTGCAAGGGGAAGACCTAGAACAAGGTGGATCGATTCAGTGAAGAACAGCGTGTGAAAAAGAAGTCTGGACTGGGAAAAGATCGTGGAAGAAGAATTGTGGAAGGAAAGAGGAAAGTGGAGAAGTGCCATAAATACCCCGACCCGGCAGGAGCTGGATAAGGGGAAATGATGATAATGATGAATGTCACCCAGTTATCAGAAAACCCAGTAACAAATGATATTCAGCAAGAATGGGCCACATTACAGAAGATTATCACACAGTCAGCTGAGGAAACCATTGGTTTTATAGTGCGGAAAAGACAAGACTAGTTTGATGACAACAATGAGGAAATTCTGTCTCTCATCAATGCCAAAAGGAATGCCTATCTTGCCCATCTTCAAGACCCAACTTCCAACACAAAGAGAGATAAACTACTGGAACTCAAGGGTAAATGCCAGACGCAGATAAGGCAGATTAAAAATACTTGGTGGCAACAGAAGGCTCAGGAACTGCAGAGACTATCGGATGCTCGAGACTTGAGGAACTTCTATGCCGTACTCAAGGAAATATATGGACCATCTCGCTCATCATCAGGTACACTGAAAAGCGCTGATAATTCTACTACCTTTACTGATAGTCAAGAAATCTTGGAATGCTGGAAGGAGCACTTCTCCAATCTCCTAAATCGTCCATCAGAAGCTGCTGAAGACTTCCTCTGTGATGTGCCGCAACAACCTGAACAACTGTGGTTGGCAGTACCTCCTACTTATCATGAATTTAGTGCAGCTCTCACCTAATTGAAACCCAGAAAAGCACCTGGCCCATATAACATCCCTCTGGAACTAATTCAAGCCGGAGGTCATTCCCTCAAAACAAGAATTTTCATCCTTATCCTCAGAATATGGGAATCAAGAAAGGTACCTGGAGACCTAAAGAATACCACTATCGTCACTATCTTTAAAAAGGGTGATCGCAGTGTTTGTGGCAACTACCGTGGTATATCACTGCTATCAATTGTGGGGAAGATTCTCGCAAGAATTCTACTTAACCGCCTCAAGGTTATCTCTGAGAGGATCCTCCCAGAGTCACAATGCGGATTTAGAACTTCCAGAAGCACAATTGACTTGATTTTCTGTGTGAGACAGCTACAAGAAAAATGTAGAGAACAACAGAATCCACTCTTCTTAGTCTTTTATGACTTGGAAAAGGCATTTGATTCGGTTCCAAGACCAGCCATGTGGGCGGTGCTGAAGCGGTTTGGTTGCCCTCAGCGTTTTGTAGATCTATTCAAAGCTCTCCATGATGGCATGACAGGTCAGGTTTGCCATCTGAATAAGATGTCCGATGAATTTCCCATTACCCATGGACTGAAACAAGGATGTGTACTGGATCCAACGCTTTTTGCGCTGTACTTGGCTGCAATGCTTTATGATTCACCCACAAACATCCCAGGTGTGGAGATTAAGTATCGTTTTGATGGAGGGCTTTTCAACCTAACTCGTCTCCGCTCCTTGAGGAAAACTCAGGTTACTAAGGTTACTAACATGTTGTATGCAGATGATGCTGCGTCACCAACTCTCACACCAGGAGAGCTGCAATAGTCAGTTAACTGTTACAAAAGTGCATGTGATCGCTTTGGTCTTACCATAAATGTCAATAAGACTAAAGTCTTGGCACAACCTTCACCAGGCACACCTCTTCCTCAGTTCAATATCTCCATTTCAAATTTGCCATTAGAACAGGTTGACCACTTCTCGTACCTGGGCAGTACCATTTCTGTGAGCTGTACCTGTGAGCAGGATGTGGATAAGAGAATTGGCGCAGCCCATGCAGCATATGGACGATTAGTGCACCGGGTCTTCATGAATAAAGATCTGTCCATGAGTACAAAGCTTATGGTGTACAAAGCAGTAGTCATTTCTACATTGTTGTATGGCTGTGAAACATGGACCCTTTACCGACGTGATCTTAGGAAGCTTGAGCGTTTCCACCTACAAAAACTTCGATCAATCCTGAGGATTAAATGGGAAGACCGCATTACCAATATTGCTGTTCTGGAAAAGGCTCAAATCAACAGCATAGAATCATCCATAATAGGTCACCAATTTAGATGGATTGGTCAAGTCCATCGGATGGATGATGTGAGATTACCTCGTCAAATGCTATATGGTGAGTTATGCTATGGCAACAGACCTCATGGTGGTCCTAAGAGGCGCTACAAGGACCAATTTAAGCAGACCCTGAAATTGACGGGTCTTGATTCACAAACCTGGGACATGCTGGCTGAATACCGCTCAACTTGGCGCCGTACCATCTCGGATACTGTAAATACGTTTGAAAGGGATCGACGCATGCACATTTGTTGAATCTACTCGTGCGCTACCTATTGTAAAATGGATTTATTAAGCCAGAAACCTTCCGTAGGGTGTACACAACATCTCACCCAAGTTTCATCGTAATCGGACGAATGGTATTTGAACGCATATGGGACCTTATTGAAACGCTTTGCGCGTCGTCGCTCATTTGTTGAATGTACTCGTACGCAACCTCCTGTGAAATGGATTTACAAAGTTAGAAACCCTCACGTAAGTGTACACAACATCTCACCCAAGTTTCATTGCAATCGGATGAATGGTATACGAACCCATACGGGACCTTGTTTAGACGTGTATGCGTCGTCACTCATTTGTTGAATCTACTCGTGCGCTACCTATTGTAAAATGGATTTACTAATACAGAAGCCTCCCCAGGAGGGTACACAACATCTCACCCAAGTTTCATCGCTATCGGACGAATGGTATTTGAACGCATACGGGACTTTGTTGAAACGCTTCGCACGTCGTCGCTCATTTGTTGAATATACTCACGAGCGACCACCTGTGAAATGGATTACTAAGTTAGAAGCCTTCACTTAAGTGTACACAACAACTCAGCAAAGTTTCATCTCAATCGATGAATGGAATATATACTTAGACGGGATTGTGTTGAAACGCTTCACGCATCGTCACTCATTTGTTGAATCTAGTCGTGCGCTACCTATTGTGAAATTGATTTACTAAGCCAGAAGCCTTCCCTGGAGTGTACACAACATCTCACCCAAGTTTCATCGCTATCGGACGAATGGTATTTGAACGCATACGGTATCTTTTTGAAACGCTTCGCGCGTTGTCGCTCATTTGTTGAATCTATTCGTGCGCTGTCTATTGTAAAATGGATTTACTAAGCCAAACACCTTCCATGGAGCTCACTCAACATATCACCCAAGTTTCATCGCAATCGTATGAATGGTATATGAACGCATACGGGACTTTGAAACGCTCTAACGTGCAGAGACAAACAGTAGAATTCGACATCACTGTCACCTTTGGTATAAAACACAACTTTCCGCCACGGGCCGAGTGTATGTAATGGCGGTAGTTGCACAGGTTGCGACCAGGTGGCTCTAACGTGCAGAGACACCGTCCAAAGACATCAGCTTTCACCAAGGCCAAGGTTAGTGGTTTCCATGACGACTGTATTTGACTTATATTATGGTTCTAAAATTGTGTGTAAATTGTGGTTCTAAAATTGTGTTCATTCCACCTACCGGGTCAGATTGTGAATCTAAACCATACATGGACCCACCCTAATATACATACCAAATTCCATCAAAATCGGTTCAGTCGTTTAGGAGGAGTTCAGTGACATACACACGTGTCGAAGAATTATATATATAACAAGCTGTACCCGGCATGCGTTGCAATGCCAATCAAAGAAAGTGTTGGCGTTGAAATTCTGTTTCTTGAAGTGCTTTTGGATACACAACATGTTTTTCAATTTCCGTTAACTGCCTCTAAGCTATCGTAAAATGGATTTTCTAATTTAGAACCATTCGTGGGAGCGTGCACAACAACTTTCTAAAGTTTCATCGCAATCGGATGAATGGCATATGAACGTATACGGGATTTTGTTTGAACGATTCGTGCGCTGTCACTCATTTGTTGAATCTACTCGTACGCTACCTATTGAGAAATGGATTTACTAAGTCGAAACCCTACCCTGGCGTGTACACAATAACTCATCAAGGTTTCATCACAATCGAAGAAGGTTATTTGAACGCATAGGGGATTTTGTTAAAACGCTTCGCGCGTCGTCACCCATTTGTTGCATATACTCGTGCGTTACCTATTGTGAAATGGATTTACTAAGTCGAAACCCTTCCCTGGCGTGTACACAATGACTCCTCAATGATTCATCGCAATCGGATGAATGGTATATGCACGTATAGGGGGTTTTGTTTAAACGATTCGTGCGCTGTCACTCATTTGTTGAATCTACTCGTGCGCTACCTATTGAGAAATGTATTACTAAGTCGAAGCCCTTCCCTGGCGTGTACACAATAATTCATCAAGGTTTCATCGCAATCGAAGAATGTTATATGAACGCAATAGGGGATTTTGTTGAAACACTTCGCGCGTCGTCACCCATTTGTTGCATCTACTCTTGCGCTACTTATTGTGAAATGGATTTACTAAGTCCCCTTCCCTGGCGGGTACACAATAACTGATCAATGTTTCATCGCAATCGGATGAATAGTATATGAACGCATACCTGATTTTGTTTAAACGATTCGCGCTCAGTCACTCATTTGTTGAATCTACTCGTGCGCTACCTACTGTAAAATGTATTTGCTAAGTTAGAAACCGTCACGTAAGTGTCCACAACATCTCACCCAAGTTTCATCGCTATCGGACTAATGGGATATGAAGACATAGGGGACTGTATTGAAACGCTCCGCGTGTCGTCGTTCATTTGTCGAATCTACTCGTGTGCTACCTACTGTGAAATGTATTTACTAAGCCAGAAACCTTCCTTGGAGTGTCCACCATATTTCACCCAAGTTTCACCGCTAACGGCAGAATGGTATATGACCTTATACGGGACTTTGTTGAATCGCTTCGCGCGTGGTCCCTCATTTGTTGAATCAACTTGTGCCCTGCATATTGTATAGGGGATTTACTAAGCCAGAAATTTTCCATGACGTGTACACAACATCTCACCCAAGTTTCATAGCTACGGACGAATGGTACATGTATGCATACGGGACTTGGTTGAAACGCTTTGCGTGTCGTCGGCTTATTTGTTGATTCTACTCTTGCGCTACATATTGTAATATGGATGTACTCAGCCAGAAACCTTCCCTGGAGTGTACACAACATCTCACCCAAGTTTCATCGCAATCGGATGAATGGTATGTGAACGTATACGGGACGTTGTCGAAACGCTTCGCGCGTAGTCACTCATTTGTTGAACATAAACGTGCGCTTGTATTGTAAAATTGATTTACTTAGCCAGAAACCTCTCCTGGAGTGTACACAACAATTCACCAAACATTTATCACTATCAGACTAATGGTATATGACTTTATACGGGACTTTGTTGAAACGCTTCGCGTGTCATCGCTCATTTGTTGAATCTACTGATGCGCTACCTATTGTAAAATGTATGTACTAAGCCAGAAACCTTCCCTGGAGTGTACACAACATCTCACCCAAGTGTCATCGCTATCGGATGAATGGTATATGGAATTATATGGGACTTAGTTGAAACGCTTTGCGTGTCGTCGCTCATTTGTTGAATCTACTCGTGCGCTATCTACTGTGAAATGTATTCACTAATTTTGAAACCTTCACGTAAGTCTACACAACATCTCACCCAAGTTTCATCGCTATCGGACGAATGGTATATGAACACATACGGGACTTTGTTGAAATGCTTCGCGCATCGTCGCTCATTTGTTGAATCTACGCATGCGCTACCTATTGTAAAATGGATTTACTAAGTCAGAAACCTTCCTTGGAGTGTACTCAACATCTCACCCAAGTTTCATCGCAATCGGACGAATGGTATATGAACGCATAGGAGACATACCCACAGACAAACTATCATGTTACATTGATTTTTATATATATAGATATGTTGGTCCGGTCCCAAGTCCGGAATGCGAAAGGAGGAGGGTTAGCTGGCTTGGCAAACAGCTGACGCCGAATGTTGGGCGGCGGTAAATAACTCGACCCCCTGAAGCGGCCAACGGCTTCTGGCGGATGAGCCCCTTTAGGTGGGGTGGTGCGGTAATGGTCCCCTCAGTGTGGGAAATGACATTGAAACCCATTACATATATTTTGGCCCAACGGCAAAACGGACGGAGGAGGAACTTCCCTTGTGGTTCTCAACAGTCGTGGAGGCGGATGAGGTCATGCCAGATGGACTGGCTGTGAAGACGCAACTCAATGCTCTTTAGAGTCTGCGGCAGTCCATTGCAGTCACGGTGCTAGAACCTACACGTCTCAGTTCATTTGTGCCGCAGGGTATAGTTCCGAGATCATAGTGTGTGGGTCACTTCCTTGCAAGCTATGATCCACCTTAAACAAAATCTCCCTCAACTCAAGTCCAGCGGCGATGGGATAAGGATGGTGGAGGCAGGTTTTCGGGTTGAAACTGGAAGCCTCTAGATCGGACCTGCACGTTGGCAGCATATATGTGATGGTCGTATTTCTGAGACCTCGTGACTACTCAGGAGTTCAGTCCTGCATCTGTGTTTGGGCTGGCCTATTTAGGATCACCTCTGCCCTACCCGAATGGGGAAGGCCCTAGAAAATGTGGACTAAACTTCGGTAGTCACACCTTCAGCCGGCTGGCAGGCCGCACCCTGCGGGTCACCCCTTTTGCGGTCGAAAAACGAAAACTAAGAATACCCAAACTTCAATTATAGGATCCTGGAATGTTAGAACGTTACTCGGTTTGAAGGACAATAACAGGCCTGAGAGAAGAACAGCGCTCGTCACCCATGAGCTTGGTCGAATGTACTTAGATATTGCTGCCTTAAGTGAAACCAGATTGTCCAGCGAAGGTAAAATTACAGAGTTAAGTTCAAGTTACACCATATTCTGGAACGGAAAGGATGAGGGAGAGCGCCGTATTCATGGTGTTGGTTTCACAATAAAGACCACACTGGTGAATGATCACCAGCTAACTACAACTGCTGTCAGCGAAAGAATTATGACTCTCCGAATCCCACTCTCCGGGGGTCACTTTATGACTCTTATCTCTGCATATGCTCCCACCTTGGATGCTAATATAGAAGTTATGACCAATTCTACAACCAGCTGAGCACAATCATCACCTAAGTACCACCTAGAGACAAACTCTTAATGCTTGGCGATTTCAACGCCAGAGTTGGCAAGGGTCTATGGAACAATGTTATGGCAAAACAAGGACTTGGCAACTGCACTGCCAATGGTCTATTACTCCTTGGTCTATGTGCTGAACATGAACTCTTTATTACCAACACTCAGTTCCGCCTGCCGAATCGCTACAAAACCACTTGGATGCATCCTCGCTCGAAGCACTGGCACATCCTTGACTATATCATCACCAGGCAATGTGATAAAAAAGGACACCCTTGTCTCCAGGACCACAAGAAGTGTCGATGACTGTTGGACAGATCATAAGCTCCTTTTTTGCTGGTTGAGGATCTCAATCTGCAGCAAACCGAAACGTTTCATCCACAACCTGTCCAGACGGAAATTTGACACTTCTAAACTCCAAGAAAAATCAATTGCTACAGATTACAGAAATGAAATCGCAAATAAGCTGGCTAGTCACCCAGTTAGCACAGATAGTGTAGTACAGGAATGGACAATGCTTCAGAAGGTCATTACTGAGTCAGCTGAGGAAACAATTGGTTTTGTGAAGAACAAAAGACAAGACTGGTTTGATGAAAATAATGATGAAATTATGTGTCTCATCAATGCCAAACGGGAAGCCCATCTATCCTTTCTTCAAGATCCGTCTTCCAGTGTGAAAAAATCACAATTCGTGCAACTTAAGGGGAAATGTCAGGCACAAATCAGGGAAATAAAGAACAACTGGTGGCAGCAGAAAGCTGAATTGCAAAGACTATCTGATGCCCGTGGCCTGCAAAGTTCTATGCAGGCATAAAGGAGGTATACGGCCCAATCCGATCATCATCAGGTACATTGAGAACTGCTGACAATTCTGCCATTTTGACTCATCAAGGACAAATTTTGGAGCGTTGGAAGGAACATTTCTCTGCACTTCTGAATCGTGCCTGCAATGTTCCCGAGGACTTTCTTCGCAACGTCCCTCAGCAGCCCCAACAACCATGGATGGCGGTTCCGCCGACATTCCGAGATTTCACCGAAGCGCTCAATCAACTAAAGCCGAGAAAGGCTCCTGGTCCTGATAACATTCCTGTGGAGTTGTTACAAAGTGGAGGTATGGCTTTGAAGACTCTACTTTTTACACTTATCCTCTTAATTTGAGAAATTTGTGAAGTACCTGACGACTTGAAGAATGCTACCATCATCACTATCTTCAAGAAAGGCGATCGTAGTGTGTGTGGGAACTACCGTGGTTTATCGCTATTATCCATTGTAGGTAAAGTTCTCGCAAGAATTCTACTAAGCCGGCTCCATAGTATCTCGGAGAGGATTTTGCCCGAGTCTCAATGTGGTTTCCGAACCTCCAGGGGCACAACAGACATGATATTCTCTGCCAGACAACTCCAGGAAAAGTGCAGAGAGCAACAGGAGCCTCTGTATTTAGTTTTCTATGACCTGGAAAAAGCCTCTGATTCAGTACCAAGATCTGCTATGTGGAAAGTATTAGCGCACTTTGGATGTCCAGATCGCTATGTGGAATTAGTTAAAGCTCTTCATTATGGAATGTCTGGGAAGATTCTTCACGGTAACTCTGTATCCGATCCGTTTCCAATCACTCACGGTTTGAAACAAGGCTGTGTGCTTGCTCCAACACTATTTGCATTGTACATGGCTGCCATGAGGTATGAATCATCTTCCAACAACCCAGGCAAAGAGATTAAGTTTCGCTTCGATGGAGCTCTTTTCAATCTGGCAAGACTTCGTTCACAGAGACATACCCAAGTTACCCGGGTGACAGAACTGCAGTATGCCGATGACACTGCACCTCCTGCTCCGACACCTGCAGAGCTTCAACAATCGGTCAATCGCTTTAGCACTGCGTGTGATCTTTTTGGTCTTACCGTCAATGCAAAGAAAACAAAGGTACTTGCACAACCTGCCCCAGGATTACCTCTTCCTGAGTTCAATATCTCCATCTTAGACTCAACACTGGAGCAGGTTGATCATTTTTCTTATCGTGGTAGCATCTTAACGGTGCACTTGCGAACAGGATGTTGACAAAAGAATTGGGGCTGCCCATGCAGCATTTGGCCATATAATGCACAGAGTCTTCATGAATAAAGACCTAAAGATACATACCAAACTCATGGTGCGTCATTAATTGTATTGAATAGGGCGGAAATAAAATAAACTCTACTGAATTCAAACTCATGGTGTACGACACTATCGTCATCTCAACGCTACTGTATGGCTGTGAAACTTGGATACTCTATCGCCTTGATATCAAGAAACTTGAGCGCTTCTACCAACAAAAGATGAGATACATCTTGAATATCAAGATGACTACGTGACCAACACTGCAGTTCTCGAGAGAGCGCATCTCAATAGCATTGAGACAATTATCATCGCTCATCAACTGAGATGGTTAGGCCATGTTCACCGTATGAGTGATACCAGGCTTCCACGTCAATTCCTTTATGGTGAACTTTGCTCCGGCACTAGACCTCATGGGGCCCCTCTGAAGCGTTTTAAAGACCAGCTAAAACACATCATGACGACGACTGGTATAGATATCCACTCATGGGAAACATCTGCTGCCGACCGTTTTCTGTGGCGGAACACTACATTGACCGCTGTCGACTTTTTTGAAGAAGAACGTCACAGACATGAAGAGGCCAAGCGACGAGCAAGCAAGCTTCGTCAATTGCAACCCCGCCCTCCCCCGACCATTGAGTGCAATTTATGTGGACGCACCGCTTTATGCCAGGATTGGCCTGTTTAGTCATCAGAAACACATCCACAATCTGGTCTGAAAAGCTCTATGCAGGAAGAAGTATATGTACTCGGAATCGAGTTACAGACGACGACGAAGTGTGTACTAAAAAACATTCACAGAAGACACGGAAAACAAGGAAATTGACTAATACAAGTTGGTGGGAACCCTGACATTCTCCTCCATTTGTATGACCCCATGGTCATCTTGCTCATAAAAGGATCTTTCTTGCCTCTTTCTCCTTTCGAATGGTTTTCTCGAATGCATTTGCTATGATGTCCCAGCACAGCCACAAAGAGAGGACAATAATAGTTAAATTACTGTAGATAAAAACAATGTGCTTCCACTTCATCACAACAGAAGCTTGAACAAACTCATTCACCAAGAACGAAGCATGGCAAATAAGCGTGCTCTATTTCAGATGCACTATTGTTGGTGTGAAATAATGAACCAAAGTACAGGAGGGGTGATTATAGGTTTATTTGGAGTTCATATAATGTAGAATGTATGAAATAAACTGTTAAAATTCCAATTTAATGGAATATGTTACTGTTATTTGCAGATGATATTGTGGTCTGGGGAAGGAACACCGAAGAAGTGCAAAAACAACTAGATGCACTGAATGAAAATATTCAGAAGTACGGCCTGAAAATCAGTATAGAGAAAAGCAAGACCATGGTGATGACAAGAGGGGAAAGACAAGGAAAGGGCACTGTGAATATTGGAAGTCTAGAGTTTGGAAATTGTGGACACGTTCAAATACCTAGGAAGTGAATTGATGCAAACTGGTAGGTTGGACATGGAGATTGGCAGGAGGGTACAGCAGAGCAATGCATTCTATCAAAGTGTAAGAAAACTTGTTTGGGATAAGGAAGTACCAAGGAAAAGCAAGGAGGTAATGTATAAAGTGTACTATGTTCCCATATTGACTTATGCAGCTGAGACTTGAACCCTGACAAGCAGGCAAGAGAGTAGAATCCAAGCCAGTGAAATGAAATTCCTAAGAAGTATGATAGGAAAGACAAGGAAAGACAGAGTGAGGAATGAAGAATGAAGATGTAAAGAGGATGGAGGAAAATAGAATACCAAGACAGATGCTGGAGGCGAAGTGCAAGGGTAAGAGAGCAAGAGGAAGACCTAGAACAAGGTGGATTGATTCAGTGAAGAATAGCGTAAGAAAAAGAAATCTGGACTGGGACAAGATCGTGGAAGAAGAATGGTGGAAGGAAAGTGGAGAAGTGCCATAAATACCCCGACCCGGCAGGAGCTGGATAAGGGGAAATGATGATGATGATAGGACAGAGTACAAGAATGTCATTTCCATTATTCAAAGGAATAATATTAATAATAATGGCATGTGGCTTCCAGTAGTCTTTCGAGTTGATGCCCTTAGGCCAGGCAAGGTAAAGTGAACAAAATGTTAATATTTCACTCCGGAGCAGGAGTGGAACCCGGCGTAGGGAAGTGGCGACCCCATCGCCCAGTGGGCAACCACTGCAATCAGTCACCCGAGTATTGGCAGGAAAACCATAGCCTATGGGGCGGGAGGAAATGCCCACCCCCAGCCCTAAACAACGTGGGAGTAAATAAGCAGGGCGGATGCTTTGAGGGAAACGACCGCACACTGTCGCTGGGCTTATCACCCGCACAGTGTATCTACTGAGTCAGAGAATAAGAGATGGCATCGGAAATGGACGACAATAGATGGATCCGAGGTTGTGTGCAGTGATCATTTTGTGTATTAGCCCTGTGCTAAAAAATGAATTAAATTTTAACTAATAAAATAAAATAAAAAAAATATTACCCTCACTGAGCCTCCGTGGCTTAGGCGGCAGCACGCCAGCCTCTCACCACTGGGTCCGTGGTTCAAATCCCAGTCACTCCATGTGAGATCTGTGCTGGACAAAACGGAGGCAGACAGGTTTTTCTCGGGTACTCCGGTTTTCCCTGTCAAAATTACATTCCAGCAACACTCTCCACTATCATTTCATTTCATCTGTCATTCATTTAATCATTGCCCCAGAGGAGTGCGTCAGGCCTCGGCAGCCGGCACAGTTCATATCCTCGCCGCTAGATGGGGGCTTCATTCATTCCATTCCTGACCCGGTCGGAGACTGGAAGCAGGCTGTGGATTTTCATTTTCATTACCCTCACTGTCCCCGCTAGTTACCACTGTTTTTGGTTGACCGACTAAAGAAACTTGCACTTAGCTACCCTCTCGCTATTTAAACTGCTCTGCATTGCCTTTGACCGCCACGCTCAGTGGCCATCTTGCCCATTAGCCACTGTGCCAGCTATGACTGTCCCCTCCATAAGAATAACTTAGGGCTGGTTGCGCGCGGCAGCCATCTTACCCATTAGCCCCTGTGCCAAAACCGGCCTATTATACCTACTAACGTAATTCCATTCCGGCTGGAGTGAAATTAGATTCTTACAATATAGTTTTATTCCAGGCGGAGTGAAACTAAACTTATACAATTTAATTCTATTCTGGCCTTAGTGAAATAAAATTCATACAATTTAATTCCATTCTGGCCTGAGCGAAATTAGATTCATACAATTTAGTTTTATTCTGGTCGGAGTGAAAGTGAATTCATACAATTTAATTATATTCTGCTTGGAATGAAGCTCTGAACGAACATTTAATTCTATTCCACTGGAGTGAAATCAAATCCATACACTTAAATTTGAGCGAGCATTTAATTCTATTCCAGCTGGAGTGAAATTAAATCCAGACACTTATTTTCAAATGAACATTTAATTCTATTCCGGCATGAGTGAAATTACATCCATACAATTAAATTCTATTCTGGTCGGATGGAAATTGAATTCATACAATTTAAATATATTCCGCTCGGAATGAAACTCTGAACGAACATCTAATTCTATTCCAGCCGGAGTGAAATCAAATCCATACACGTAAATTCGAACGAGCATTTAATTCTATTCCAGCAGGAGTGAAATTAAATTCATACAATAAAATTCTATTCTGGCCAGAGTGAAAATAGATTCATACAATTTAGTTTTATTCTGGCCGGAGTGAAACTAAAATCATACAATTTAATTCTATTCTGGCCGTAGTGAAATTAAATTCATACAATTTAATTCTATTACGCTCGGAATGAAACTCTGAACGAACATTTAATTCTATTCTACCCGGAGTGAAATCAAATCCATACACTTAGATTCGAACGAGCATTTAATTCTATTCCAGCAGGAATTAAATTAAATTCATACAATGTAATTCTATTCCGGCCGGAGTTAAATTAGATTCATACAATTTATTATTCCGGCCGGAGTGAAACTCAACTCATACAATTTAATTCTATTCTGGCCGGAGTGAAATTAAATTCATACACTTTCATTCCAACGAGCATTCATACAATTTAATTCTTTTCCTGTTAGAAAGAAGCTGTGAACGAATATTTAATTATATTTCGGCCGGATTGAGTTAGTTAGTTAGTTATTGTTGTTTTAAGGGGCGGAACTACGAGGTCATCTGATTGAAACTAACCCATACAATATAATTATATTCTTGTCGGAATGAAACTGAGAATGAACATTTAGTTCTATTCCGGCCAGAGTGAAATTTAAGTCTTACACTTTCATTCCAACGAGCATTTAATTCTATTCAGACGTGAATAAAATAAATCGTGAATAAATCCATAGAATTTAATGTTATGTAAATAGGAAATTAATTTTAATCCACTCGCGGAATGGCACTCTCATTGAAGGGTTTGTCCTATTCAATCCAATGAATGATAATGATCGTATGGCCTCCTGAGAGGCCGAGTGTTGGTCTTTCTATTTGACGCCCATGGGCGACCTGCGTACCGTAATGAGGATGAAATGATCATGAAGACGTCACATACACCCAGTCCCGAGCCATGGGAATTAACCCCAGGAGAATAAAATCCTTGATGGCCCGGCCGGGAATCGAACCTGGGACACGTCAGGCCAAAGCCTAGCGCGCTAACCATTCAACCACGGAGCCATGCACCCCAATGAAATTCTGGTATATAATACCGGAGGCATTTTTATCAATTTTATTTCTCCGGATTTGTTATTTTGAGCCTACTTTCACCTTATGAAATATAGACTCGAGAGATCACCATGTATCCATATGTGTTCGTGTGTCCTCATAAAATCTAAACGGCTAGAGCGATTATAGTGAAACTTGCTGAGGTCGTAGTAGACTACTAACTCGTCCAACCACGACTGTGCCTTTCAAATTTTAATACGTTTTGCCAATTCAACATGATGACCCTTCGAATAATTACCCCAGCATTCAATATCTCCGACAGGATTTTTACAAGGAATCATTTGTGTACCAAATAAACCGATAGCGGTGGCTACGGTCGCTATCACGCAGCGCTAGGTCATAGGGCCAAGCTCTCTACGGACTCTGTAGACGTGAAACTGTTTTTCGTGCTTTCCCATTTTCAACTCCATGCAATCTTTGGGACGGTACCTTCTGACAGGCCTTGGCCGCTTCCTTCCGTATCCTTGTCCAGTTTCATTCATATTCATTCATTTCACGTCTCATTTACTTCTCTCCTGAGGATGGCGTCAGGAAGGGCATCCGGCTGTTAAAATCACCCACCGCATAGACTTTTCATCGGATCTCATCCCCCACCCCGTTGAATAATGAGGGATGGACGTACATTTGTGTACCAAATCCTGGGTGTACTACAGTCAAATTTTGTTTGAGATAGATATTAGCATTTCAGCCCCATATAAGTTCTACTTACATCCGCCTACTGCGCTCCGGGTATCAAATGCCCTTATTTATAATTTTCACCCGAGTTTGCCAGCAAATTTCAATATAACGTCGAACTTAGTATAGACTACACATGAATTCTTGTCAGAGTATCAACCTGTCTACTGTATGTACGAAGACAGATCAAAAAATAAGTTGCACTTCCCAGTTATGGCCATTTATTACACCACCTATACAACAACAACACGCCTATAACGACATACAATGTAACGCCACTTTTCCACAGAGTTTCCAAGAGACTCCAAACATTTCTGCGAACGCACAACCAACTTATCGATGCCGGATGCATAGAAAGTTCCTTCAGCGTTCTGCAACCACACGGAGACAGCGGCTTTCACCTCCTCATCGGTCTGGAAACATCTACCACCGAGCTCCGTTTTGAGCTTACCGAACAGATGAAAGTCACATGGCGCTAGGTCGGGACTGTAGGGTGGATGTTGCCAGACCTCCCACTTGAAAACGCTGCAGCAGTTCGCTCGTTTGGCGGGCCTTGTGAGGTGTTGCGTTATCGTGCAACAAAATCATGCCGGCGCTCAAATTCCCCCCGGCGGTTCTCTTTAATCGCTTTACGCAACCGGTGCAACGTTTGACAATACGACGACGCGTTGATCGTCGTTCCTTTCGGCATGAATTCCAAGTGCAGCAAACCCTCCATGTCAGAGAACACTGTCGCCACAACCATACCGGCTGAAGATTGAACCTTGGCCTTCTTTCGTTGTGGTGATGAGGGGTACACCCATTCCATTGATGTTCTCTTTGTTTTGGGGGTGAAGTGGTGGACCCACGTTTCATCGCCTGTGACGATTTGCCGCAGAAACCCGTTGCCGTCTGCGGCATAGGGTTGCAAAAATGCCAGGGAGGATTGGAAACGTTGTCCCTTGTGATCATCGGTGAGAAGACGTGGGACCCATCTTTGACACAGCTTACGATATCCAAGGTTATGCCGGAACATTTAGCACAATTTGTGTTTAAATATATAATGGCTCAATGGACAATACATATTTTTCTTTTGAAAATTATATATTCAATGCCAAGGTAAGGTTATAATTGCTTTGGAGTGGAGTTTCGACTCCCATAGTGCACTGGCTTTGCTCGTGACGTGGATACACATGTATCAAATACGTCTTGCAATGGCCTTCCCAGTGTGTACTAGACAGTGTCTTGGTGAGGTGTGCTTTAACCAACTGAAGAGCCCAATTGCACACCGGGGCGAAACACTGTCATTTTGTTGAGTTATGCCGGAACATTTAGCACAATTTGTGTTTAAATATATCCAATGTCCTCGTGAACAATGGAGAACACACTGCCATACGACATGTTCAGCCGCGTCACGATTTCTCTCAGTTGAATGCGCTGGTTCTGTCTAATGATCGCATTCACACTGTTGACATTGGCACGGGTCCTGGACATTGCAGGCCTGCCCTCGCGATATTCGTCCGTGATATCCGTGCGTCCGGCATCGAATTGCTGACACCACTTTGAGATCCCTTGCTGGGAAATGGCCCGCTCCCCATACACAGCACTAATTTCACGATGAATGTCCGTGCAATTCTTCCTCTTGGCCCATAGGAATCGGATTGTCGCACGCACCTCATATTTGGAGTGAACATCCAGTCAACGCGCAATTGCATTAGGCCGCTATTCACACCTTACGAGACGAGACACCACAGTGACCTGCCTAACAGACGTGTGGGCAGTGTCTGTTCCTTTCTCCGCTGTGCCCACATTTGCGAGACTCAACGTGCTGCTGCAGCGCGTTAGTGCAACTAACCTTTTGATCCACCTTTGTATAAGAATACATTTTGCTTTGTGCTAAATTTTAAATAAATAAATTTCCAATAACAATGTGCTTCTTTTCTTTTTAATGAGATTTCTGGCGCACGTTTCATAGCTCTTACGGTAAAATGTGAAAGTGGAGTGGGCGTGGTGGTAAAATGCCAAGCTGTTTGCCTCCTACCAATGCGAACAGGGTACGATTCCTGGTCAATGCAATTGAGATTTTTGAAGTGAAATATCACGTCCTTCGGTTCGGATGGTGGTCCAGTAGCTTATGATCACGAGATTTACGGTCACGTAAAACTGCAGGCTGCCTTCCTTTTAATATGTCCACCTCCTGTGTAGTGGCTAGCATTCTTGGCTGTCGCCCCGGAGGTCCAGGTTCGATCCCCGGCTGTGTCAAGAAATTAAATTGTTGTCTGATGGCTGGAACGGGGTACACTCAGCCTCGTGAGATACAACTGTGAAGAGGGTGGGTTCGATTCCCATCTCAGACATCCTTAAAGTGGTTTTCCATGGTTTCCCACTTCTACTCCAGGCAAATGCCGGGATAGGTCGTAAAATATGGGGCGATGTAACCGATGAGGGGTTAAAATATCAACACTTTGAAATATGTTTTTTGTATGTATGGTCTCTTTTGTACTATGTATAAAAATTTCAAGCTCATTACTCAACTGGAAGTATTTTTAAAATAAATTTATATCTGATGCTGCATGCCTATAGACAAATTTACTTAAATGTGAGTAAAAGAACATATCCAACTTTCAAATGTTGTTGTCTCAATATCAATTTTTCCACCACATAGGTACACTTTTCTCTGTATCCCTAAATGCTACATAACTGAAATTTTCAGGAATTGTTTGTTGAGTGATTATACACATAATTATGTAGAATTATGCTTCTATTTAACCATTTGAAGAATTTGTATGCATTTACATTCATATTTTCATGGAGGTTTATAGAATCCAAAATTCATATGACCATAAATAAAAAACTTTTCACGGTATTTGGATAATTCTACGTAAAGTTAGAGATAGTGACATACATTTAAACTAGTTAAAAGCTCAGGGCCAGGATCTTTTATAGTTAAGTTGTAAAGTGTACCTAAATAAGAGGATCTAACAAACTTTTTGCAGTGACTTGACTGGTGCCATTTTGCCACCCACGATAGCTGTTGCTTGCCACGTAATAGATCAAACACCGTGTAACAGAATTTATTCAGTTACATAAGCTCACCCTCGGGTTTTTGCCTTGTGCAGTTAGTTTGGGGTATTTTATTCATATCTTATTGGGTTAAAGTCGGGGAAGGAGCGGTGATTGTTATTCTGCCAAGTGTATTTTTGTGGGCGGATTCATTTTCGGATGTTCCGGGCCGAGTAGATTCGTTGTTTATTAATTATCGGTTTTTGGATGTTTGATGTTATGAAATACGGGGTTATTGCGATTTATTACGTTTTGGAAACAGGGAGTATTATTTTGAGTAGAAGCATTATTTCATTTTGGTTTGGGGTTAATGGCTTTATTTTGACTAGTAATGTTAAAATTTTCAATTGCTGGCTGCACTATAATGTACAAACGAATGTGAATTTCGTGGCCTGAAAAGTGACACACCCGGAAAATTTGGGCAGTAATTCGACTTGTTGTGTCAAGCAAGGGAATGCCTAGGCTAAAAATAGCATGAACTTCCATGAACCGGCAAGTGGAAAACTACTGAGTGACGTCAGAGTGAATTCCGACTGTCAAATGTTCATTTCTTGCCACGGATATTCCGCTTGGAGCTGGCACACAGCAAATAGTTCCGGCAGAACGAAGCTCAACTTTTGGAGTATTTGATATTCGTTCGCCAGTGTTTTAAATGGAGTGTTGAGGGTTCAGAAGTGGTCTTATTGCTTCCTTGGCCGAGTCCAGTTCTACTTGCGTTCAGGGTCGTTTTACGTGACAGGGTTTCCGTAATGAACAGCTAGAGATCAGGTCTTCTTGCGCCCAGGGTCCGATAATTGAACAGCAGAGACAGCATCCAGACATCCACTGAGCTTTGTGCTATTGGATGACTACATATTTTCAACATGGTTAAGTTCAAAGACCGTGGGTTTCTGATTCCATCACACCCTAAAGGACAATCATAAACTCACTTCATCATCTGTTGTGGAAGACATGGGAGGACAACGTGGAGTGAAAATCAACAAGTCTCGCGAGTGTAGATTCGTGTACAAACTGTACAAAGTGCAAAAGTATAGGGAGCTGATATGCGTGAAAGTCTGACGAGTGTAGATTAGTGTACAAACTGTACAGGTGTAAATTTATATACATAGGAGACTGATATGCCTATGGTCTGTAATGACTAAGATCTGTAATGACCGCAAGTGTTTGTTGCTCAAGGAGCGTAAATTCAGTGAACAATGGTACTGTATTAAAATATGGAAGTGCAATGAAGGGTATTTTCTTGTGTATATATGTGGAGTGGAGTACAGCCAATAGATCTTTTATTTTAAAATTCTTGTGCCTTTATTCCTGTCTTGCATGATCCTGGCACATCAGTAAACGCATGCTTAATGTCGCACACCCGGGGTAGGGGGTCTCAATGTCGGGAAACAGTTTTTTATTTTATTTAGGAAGATCCATGAGATCAACCTTGGCGCCCATTCAAAGTCGGGAAATTAATGTTAAATTCACTTGTAGCCTGTATTTAAAGGCAGTAAATTCTGTAGGTTTGTTTTCTTGGGGGTATTTTAAACTTAAATCAACTCCAGCTTGGAGGTGTGAGTGTTTCAGTGGCGCCCAACGTGGGGACTTAGGACATGCTGATGTGTACCAGGACACAGGAATTAAACTGTGGGCATATTTTCAAAATTTAGATATGTCAATTAGGGATGGTTACGTTAGAGTCACAATGCAATTCTGCTTTGTTGGGGGACAGTGTTGGTGAACAGCAAGATCACACGGGTTCTGATAGGCAATTTGTTATAGGGATGGGGGAAAATAGTAGAATAATGGGAGATTTATTAGGGCAGGGGGGAGATGAATTAAATGTGGATTTAGAATGTCAGAGCACAACCTCTGAAGGTAGTAGTAGTAGTTCAGAGGTGAAGGATGGCGATACTTTTGTGGCAGTGAGTGGTGGTGATCCAGCTTCGATGAGAGCCATGTTGGAGAAGCTCCTGTTTCGTAGCAACAGTTCCGAAGGGATGGAGGAGAGGATGGCAGGCCAGATAAATAGCTTGGAAGTTAGGATGAGCAGCCGGATAGATGGTATGAAGGAGAGAATGTCTGAGACGATAGATAGAATACAGGAGCAGGTGACTAGCCTAGACAGCCATGTTACTCGCCAGATTAGTGAAGTCAGAGCAGAAATCACTAATCTGGAAATTAAGCTAGGTAGTCGGATTGCTTCTCAGGAACTGTGGTTAGACTCTGAGTTGGACAAGTTAGATGCCAAGCAGGAGAAGTTGGCAGGGGAAATTTCTAGCCAGGCACTGGAGACTAGCCAGAAAATTTCCAGAGCAGATAGGAAGTTGGAAAAGCAGAGAGTGGAGATCATAGGCATCGTAGAAGAGAAAGTTGAGGTGGTTATGAAGGACAGTAGCAGGAAGGTAGAAGATGTTAGGGATAAGCCGGCTATAGTCGAGCAGAAGCTAGTAGCAAATAGTGGTGAGTTTGTTTTATTAGGAAAGAAGGTTGATGAGAACATCATGGAGGTCAGAGAGAGAGAGAGTGACTAAGATGGAGGAAGAAACTAAACGTAAAGTGAAGAAATTGAAGGCAGGTAGGAGTCATCCGACTCAGTTTTTAGAGCACTGTAGCCAGAGGCGAGATTACGAGGTGCCTAAGTTCTATGGTAGGACGTTCAATCCTATGGAATTTGTGAAGTTAGTCGAAAAGAAGTTTGCTAGGGGGTTAGATGAAGGATACTTAGAATGGGATCGGGTGGAGAAACTGATTTCAGCTGCATTTGTTGGGGAAGCTAGGTCTTGATACCAGGTATTCAGGGAAGGTTTCAGTCGCTTACTGGATTTCAGGGAAAAGTTTAAGTTCTGGGATGATAATATCAAGGGGAGGGAAAGAGATAGGATTTTATTTGGAAAATTTCAAGGAAACGAAGGGGTCACTCTGACCGAGTATTTCTTGAACCATGTCCTTATAGGTAAAAATTTAGAGCTAGGCGGTAGTGAAAAGGATCTGGTCAGGAAATTAGCACGTCACTTCTCCGTTGACATTAGGACTGCAGTGTGCATGCAGAATATAATCACAATTAAGGGCATGGAAAAGTTGCTTGGGAGGTTCGATGCTTTGAGAAAGACAGGTAGGTAATGTCAGGGAAATGTGGGTAACCAGAGGGAAGGATATTTAAATGGGGGCAATCAAAGTGAAGGAAATTATAATCAGGCAAGAGAGAGGAACTGAAATCAAGGCAGAGGAGACAGGGTCATCCGGCAGGAGGATTATGCGAGAGGAAGAAATAGGAATGAGAATCAGGGGTACAGGGAAAGCAATCAACCAGGGAACAGGCCATGTGAGGTAGATCAAGGAAATAGGGGGCGCGGTAATGAAAGGCAAGTTGAGAGGAACAATAGGCCAGGTTGTTTAAACTCTGACGGGACTCACTAGATAGGGCAGGGGGAGAGTCCTTGCATGGCATTCCTACTCACCCTATGGAGATAATTTGGATGTCAAGGACTTATTAGACGAGGAATTAGGTGTAGGGAAGGAGGTAAACGAGCATATGTTTGTCCATCCTGTTATTAAGATTGAGGTTTGGGGCCAGGAGGTCGAGGCGTTATTAGATTCTGGCAGCATGTGCAGTTGTGTGAGTAGAGAGTTCTACGATGAAGTGAAATTGAAGGAGATACACATGGAACAAATCCCAATTTCAAATGTGCACATTGTCAGCTGTAGCTACTAAGTCGCAGAGAATTAGGACTCAGGTTTGTGCACCCATTAGGATAAACGGGTGGCATAAGAATCATGTGCTGTTAGTTGTGCCTAATTTAGTGCACAAAGTCATTTTAGGATCCGGTTGGTTAGGGGACCAGAGCTGTAAGTTAGATTACAGCAAGGCGCAAGTGAAGTTCAGGTGGGGTGTGCAACAGGATTAGGTTAGGTTATTGGGTTGATGGTACAGGTAGAGATTCTGTTAGTGTCGCATTCAGGTTATTAAGGAGGTTTCTGAGGAGGAAGAGTGGTGGCCAGTCTTTTTGCTGTGTGTAATTTGGTCATGAGAGATGATCGTGAGTTGAGTGATGTTGGTCACTGTGTTGATGAGTTTGAGACAGTTGTTAAAGACACCATGTTGGACGAGGGTCAGAAGTTAGAGTTGCTTGACGTTCTGAGGGAACACAGGGAGGTATTCTTGGAGAAACCTGGATGTACTCACGTGTACGATCGTAGTTTCGACATCACGGATAGGTCTAGCTTTAGCGGTCTTAGGTATCCGATAGCTCACTCTCACATGCAGGCAGTTGGTGAGGTAATTGATCAAATGCTTAATGGTGGCATAATCGAGACTAGTAACAGCCAATACGTTAATCCTTTGGTGGTGGTAACCAAGAAGGATGGTTCCATCAGGCTGTGCTTGGATGCGAGACAGGCCAATAAGAGGATTGCACCAGACCATCAGTGTTCTGAATTCACTGAAGATCTAGTGCAAAGATTCAGGGGTAGGAAATTTCTGTCCACTATAGATCTGAGTTCTTCGTTTTGGCAGATACCACTACACAAGGAGGACAGGTCTTTCACTGCTTTTTGTGATAGAAATAGCTTTTATCAGTTTCGGAGGGTGCCTTTCAGTATGAGGACTTCGAGTCAGGGGTTAATTAAGGGGCTTAACATTGCACTGGGACCTGAAACGAGGGAATACACCACAGCTTACATTGACGATCTTGTGATTGCCTCTCACAAATTCAGGGAACACTTGCAACATCTTGGTACTAGTACAGTTTTTGGTAAGCTCATTCATGCAGGTTTCACACTGAAACTTAAGAAATCCACGTTTTGCACGCAACAGATTACATTTCTAGGTCACACTATTTCACCACAGGGGGTTAGACCAGAACAATCGAGATTAGACCCCATAGGGACCACAAAGACACCATGCAATGTTAAGCAGCTTAGGTCTTTTCTGGGGGTTTGTGGGTATTTTAGGAGATTTGTATTGAGGTGTATTCACATCTTACTGGGGCTTTCAGGGATTTCGTTACAGAAAGGGCTTAATGGGTTTGGTGAAAGGAAATGGATGAGGCTTTCATCAAATTAAAGGAAGGGTTTAGGAAGGCTGTTACTCTTGAGTTATCAGAGTCCTGATAGGGAATACATTATTATGACTGTCGCCAGTGATGTGGGGATTGCTGGAGCGTTATGTCAGCGTCATGATGGTCACCTGGGTATCGTGTCGCTTGCTAGTAGAGGTCTGAATCCCGTGGAAAGGAGATACGCTACTAGTGAGAAAGAATTGCTAGCTATTGTATATGCTCTGGGGAAGTTCCGGACGTATGTATTGGCTACCGGTTCTAAATCTACACTGACCATAACGCGCTGACATTCATTTTATCATGTAAGATCACCTCAAATAGTATTTCTAGATGGATATTGGCAATTCAGGAGTATTCTTTTGACATATTTCATGTAAAAGGCTCGGAGAATATAATTGCTGATTTTGTCAGTCGTCATCCTGAAATCGCAGGTGATTGGGTGGGGGTAGATAGTGTAAGGGATATTCTGGTGTGTGCGGCCAAGACAAGTGATAGGTCTGAATAGGGTGCACGTGTGAGGAAGATACGTGAGGAACAGAGAAGGGACGAGCTGGAGGCTCGTGGTGATGATGACATTGTTGTCATAGGCACCAAGCAGTTCAAATGGGTGAACTACATGTTAGCCATGAAGTGTCATGGGGACGTGTGACGTGTGTGTGTTCCTAGTGTGTTGCTGGAAGACATCATGTGGTACACACACAAGGAGCTTGAGCACTTTGGTGCGGTGAAGGTTTTGGCCGCTCTGAAGTGACACTTCTATTGGAAGGACATGCAGCGCATGTTAAGGAAGATTCTGGCTACGTGTGAGCTTTGCCAAAAATGTAAACATCCCACACGCTACTTGGAAGGACCTAGGCAGGCTGTGTTGGCACAGGGGCCGGGGGATGTGGTCTGTGTCGACCTCTATGGTCCTCGGGTGAGCTCTAGGTTCGGGTTCCAGTGTTTGTGGTGGTGGATGCATTTTCAAAGTATGTCAGGCTCTACCCTCTGAGGAAAGCTACCGCAAGAGCTTGTGTGAACTGCATTGTACTGAAGTACATACCGGAGTTTGGAAGTCCACTCCGGATACTCTGACCACGGGATCCAATTCACAGCATAAATACGGAGTACCAAGCTTAGTGAAGTTGGCACCCAGTGGGTATATTCCTCTATTAGGTATCCGCAAGGGATTATGTCGGAGGGCATTATGCGGGAACTGGGTCGCATGTTCAGGACCTACGTGAGTCACAGTCATAGTTCGTGGTTTTTTGTGCTTGGTGATATTGAGCGATGGATCAATGTCATCATACACGATATCACGGGGCTCACTCCCATAGAAGTCCAGCTGGGAAGGAAGCCTACCAGTGAACTAGCCAGGATTTTGGATTTGTCAACAGGGGAAGCTGTGCCCAGTGATTTAACAATAAGACTAGTAAGGGATAATTTAATAGCTGCAGGAAAGAAACTTTTAAAACAGCAGAGAAGAGAGGGGGATAAGTTAAAGGTAGGTGATCTGGTGTTGTTGCGGGTGCCACATCTTTCATCGGCAGAGCAGAAATGTATGCAGAAGTTCTTTCAACTTTATTCGGGTCCATTTGTTATAGACCGCAGGGTAGGTGTATGTGCCTACAGGTTGATTACCAACGATGACAAGGTCCTAGGTACATATAACATTGCGCTTTTTTTTTTTTTTTAGCGTATGGCTTTTAGTGCCGGGAGTGTCCGAGGACATGTTCGGCTCGCCAGTTTTTGTAGCTGCTTCGAGACGGACACCCAATGGGTGAGCTACAAGTACCATTGGGGAGGAATGTTGATGGGAGGATCGAGGAGTTGGAAGGTAGCGGCTGTGGCCTATAGTTAGGGACCAACCCCGGCATTTGCCTGGAAGGAAGATGGGAAACCACAGAAGACCATCTTCAAGGTTGCCGGCAGGGGGATTCGAACCTCCTCGCCTCCCGGATGTGAGGGACTGCCAACAGTCATGCCGCAACGACCTCGGCGAACTCACCCGGTATAACATTGCTAATCTCAAGCTATATGTCACCTAGAGATCTTGCTCACGATATGACAAGACAGGAGTACTAGTGTATTTGTGTGAGGGACAAGGAGTAAATCTACAACCTTGTAGTTAGAGAGATCCTTGTGGGAGCGTCTGTAACCGAATTCATTCAGTTACATAAGCTCACCCACGGGTTTTTGCCTTGTGCAGTTAGTTTGGGGTATTTTATTCATATCTTATTATATTGGGTTAAAGTCGGGGAAGGAGCGGTGATTGTTATTGTGCCAAGCGTATTTTTGTGGGCGGATTCATTTTTGGATGTTCCGGGCCGAGTAGATTCGTTGTTTATTAATTATCGGTTCTTGGATGTTTGATATTATGAAATACGGGGTTATTGCGATTTATTACGTTTTGGAAACAGGGATATGATAGACTGTATTATTTTGAGTAAAAGCATTATTTCATTTTGGTTTGGGGTTAATGGCTTTATTTTTACTATAGTGCGGGACAAACCATTGGAAGCCTGAAGGTCAACCGGCTCTCCGCTCCGATCTCCACCCCGCGCCCGGCGGTGTTGCCATGCTATTGCATCGTACCAACAGTCGCGTGCTGGATGCGAGAACGTACAGGACAACAGCGCACCGACTACGCGTGACCTTCAGGCTTCCAATGGTTTGTCCCGCACTATATTAATGTTAAAATTTTCAATTGCTGGCTGTACTATAATGTACAAATGAATCTGAATTTCGTGGCCTGAAAAGTGACACACCCGGAGAATTTAGGCAGTGATTCGACTTGTTGTGTCTACAAGGGAATACCTAGGCTAAAAGTAGCATGAACTCCCATGAACTGGCAAGAGGAAAACTACTGAGTGACGTCAGAGTGAATTACGACAGTCAAATGTTCATGTGTTGCCACGGATATTCCGCTTGGAGCGGGCACGCAGCAAATAGTTCCGGCAGAACAAAGCACAACTTTTGGTGTATTTGATATTCGTTCGCCAGTGTTTTGAATGGCGTGTTGAGGGTTCCGAAGTGGTCTTATTGCTTTATTGGCAGAGTCCAGATCTACGGTACTTGCGCTCAGGGTCGTTTTACGTGACAGGGTTTCCGTAACGAACAGCTAGAGATCAGGTCTGCTTGCTTAATAGGCTGAGTCCAAGTCTTCTCGCGCCCAGGGTCCGATAATCGAACATCGGTGACTGCATCTAGACAACCACTGAGCTTTGCGCTATTGGATGACTACATATTTTCAACATGGTTAAGTTCATAGACCATGGGTTGCTGATTCCATCACACCCTAAAGGACAATAATAAACTCACTTCATCTGTTGTGGAAGTCATGGGAGGATGTCGTGGAGTGAAAATCAACAAGTCTGGCGAGTGTAGATTTGTGTACAAACTGTACAAAGTGCAAAAGTACAGGGAGCTGATATGAGTGAAAGTCTGACGAGTGTAGATTAGTGTACAAACTGTTCAAGTGTAAATTTATATACATACGAGGCTGATATGCCTAAGGTCTGTAATAACCGCAAGTGTTTGTTGCTCATCATTATCATCATCATCATCATCTTGTACAGTTTCCAGCCCCAGGCTGGGTCTGTTTGGAACATAAGCCTCGCCACTTAGTCCTTTCTTCCCACCACCTCTCCGCTGTCACTCTGGTCCAGTCCTCGCCTCTCTTCTTGACACATTCCTCCACTCCTTTCAGTCATCTATCTCTTGGTCTTCCCCTTGGTCGTTTCTTCTGCATCTGCATCTCATGTATCCTCTTGGGAATCTTCTTCTCTTCCATTCTCTTTAAGTGTCCATACCATCTCAGTCTTGATGTGTCAATCCTACCTTGCAAGGGCTCCTCTTTCACCATTTCCCTGACCTTTTCATTCCTCACTCTGTCTCTTCTTGTTACTCCGATCCTACTTCGCAGGAACTTCATTTCACCTGCCTGTATTCTGCTTATGTCTCTTTTCTTCATTGTCCACGTTTCTGAAGCATAGGTCAGTATCGGGTTATAGTAGCTTCTGTATAACACTTCCTTGCTTTTTTGTGGGACATCTTTATTCCACACTAAGCTCCTAATGCTTCTCAGAAATGCTTCTGCCTGTCTGCCACGTTCCGTAATCTCTTTGTGTCATTTCTCCCATTTTCCTCCACTATACTTCCCAAGTACTTGAGACTTTCCACCTTCTTCAGCTGTCCACCTCCAAGTGTTATCCCACTCATTGGTCTGTCCTTTTTCCTGGTTGTTAACAGGATCGCTCAAGGAGCGTAAATTCAGTGAACGAAGGTACTGTATCATAACATCGAAGTGCATTGAAGGGTATTTTCTTATGTTGTACATTACGCATAATGTGGAGTGGAGTACAGCCAATAGATCTATTATTTTAAAATTCTTGTGTGTTTATTCCTGTCTTGCATGATCCTGGCACATCAGCAAACGCATGCTTAATGCCGCACACCCGGGATAGGGGGTCTCAATGTCGGGAAACAGTTATTTATTTTATTTTATTTAGGAAGATCCATAAGGTCAACCATGGCGCCCATTCAAAGTCGGGAAATTAATGTTCAATTCACTTGTGGCCTGTATTTAAAGGCAGTAAATTCTGTAGGTTTGTTTTCGTGGGGGTATTTTAAAGTTAAATCAACTCTAGCGCAAAGGTGTGAGTGTTTCAACCATTAGACAACTGTACAAAGTTCCAATGCTCTATCTTTTATATTGTGAACTCGGTAAACTTTTAAAGACAGCTATGCATTTTCGGTTACATCCCCCCTCATGGTCAGAGCCACCTCCTTTTCAATACTCACGTGATTTACAAATACACACACCAATACAACCATCACAATAACAAAGGTTATCACATAGGAATTCCACCCACTTCAGTGTATGGGGCTAAATGATCTCAATGTCCAACCCCACAAATGAAACATTAACAACAATCACAAGGCGGGAAGGTTGGAATGGACACGGTATACAGTATTCCAAATTTTTACCTCATCAACAAGGACAATTTGTCTGATGTAGGCCATGTGAAACATTTAACGTGCAAACCGATTTAAGAGAAAGGGAAGTGGGACAGAAGTGGTTTTCGTAATTACTTCAACTATATTTGACTAAAGGCAATCTGTCCGAATTAAAAAACCAGTAACTAAATAAATAAATGGAGTAATGCGTGGTATTGTAACGTATATCCTGCAATCCATCAAAACACTCGCACAATGTTGTTGATATTATTAGATAGTTACTGCAGACAGACAAATACCTCATTACTACAGTCGGTTAGTACTGAATTGTTGCTGATTCATTTAGGGGCTTTGCGACAACATGGTCATGTGTCCCCGTGTGTGCGAAAACCTTCTCATGACCCGTGTTATTGTGATGGCTGTATTCGTGTGTGTAGTTGTAATTCAGTTGTGGATTGGGAAGAAGGTGGCCGTGGCCTTAATTTAGGAATCATCCCGCCATTCGCCTGGAGTAGAAAAAGGGAAACCACAGAAAACCACTTTCAGGGTGGCTGAGGTGGGAATTGGGCCCGTGCCTATAGGCTACTGGCTAAATGGTAAGCGCGCTAGGCTTTGGCCCGTCATGTCCTGGGTTCGATTCCCGGCCGGGCCATCAAGGATTTTATTCTCCTGGGGTTAATTCCCACAGCTCGGGGACTGGGCGTATGTGACATCTTCATCACTTTATCGTCATTACGGCGTGCAGGTTGCCCATGGCGTCAACTAGAAAGACCTGCACTCGGCCTCTCGGGAGGCCATTCGATCATTATCATTCATTGGATTGAATAGGACAAACTCTTCGTTGAGAATGCCATACCGCGAGTGGATTAAATTTCACTTCATATTTACGTATCATTAAATTCTATGGATTTATTTTATTCACGTCGGAATGGAATGAAATGCTCGTTGGAATGAAAATAAATTAATTTAGTTTCACTCCGGCCGGCAAATGTTCAATCACAGTTTCATTCCTACAAGAATATAATAATTATATTGGATGAATTTAATTTCATTCCGGCCGGAATAAAATTAAATATTCGTTCGAATTTAATTGTATAGATTTAATTTCACTCCTGCCGGAATAGAATTAAATGTTCGTTTACAGTTTCATTCCATCAGGAATATAATTAAATTGTATGAATTTAATTTCACTCCGGCCGGAATAGAACTGTATTTATGTATGTCTACTCCTTGTTATTCCTGTTTTGACGGGGTCGGGGATGAGATGCGATGAATGTCTATGGGGTGGATGGTTTTTACGGCCGGATGCCCTTCCTGACGCCAACCTCTTGAGAGGAATTAATGAGAGATTAAATGAATGAAGATGAATGAAACCGGACAAGGATGTGGAAGGAAGCGGCCTTGGCCTGTCAGATGGTACCGTCCCTGCATTTGCCTGGAGTTGAAAATGGGAAACCACGGAAAACCATTTCAAGGACGGCAGACAGTGGGGCTCGAAACCACGTCTACCAAGTCCGCAGAGAGCTTGGCCCCATGGCCTAGCGCCGCGCTTTTAGCGAGCGTAGCCACCGCCGCGCCGTCGGTCCGGAATAGAATTAAATTGTATGAATTCAATGTCACTCTGGCCGGAATAGAATTAAATTGTATGGGTATAATTTCCCTCTGGCCGGAATAGAATTAAATGTTCGTTCACAGTTTCATTCCGACAGGAATAGAATTAAATTGTATGAATTTAATTTCACTCAGGCCAGAATAGAATTAAATTGTATGAATTTAATTTCATTCCGGTCAGAATAGAATTGCAGTAAAACTTTACTTATGCGGTTTCCAGGGGACCAAAGGAGAAATACGTGTAAGTGTGAAAATCGCATAAATGAAAGTCGGTAAATAATAACTGCAAAATGAAGAATTAAATAGTGTTGGGTATTGTACCCCCCTCCTATCTCCTACTCCTAATCTCCTACACTTACTCGTTCAGCTCGACAGACTCCCTAGAGGGGCTGCCAACCTGAAGGAAACTTACCAACGGCGGCCCCAAGACATCCTTTGCGGGGCTTGGTGGTTTTGCCTCGGCGGCCGGTGTTGACGACGTATTGGGGTGACACCCCTCAGATGGACAAGAGAGGAAAATACGTCGCTTTGTTCACCAACTTGAAAGGTGGAAGACTTACCTGGTGAGGTTTCATTCCACCGCAGCTGTCTTGAGGGTGGGGATTGGACATTAAAGGCAAAATGAAATTTAAATCAAGATATATAAGGGGTCTGTATTGTAAAAATATCAAAAAAATATATAAAAATAGGAACAATATTTGGTTACAAATAATAGTTACATGAGAAATTGGTACTTGAGAGGCTGACAAACGTCGTTGACGTCACGTGGTACGACACACCACTTTTGAGTAATGAACAGGTACACAGAAAAGGTAATGTCTAACAATTATGAATTATCCTAGGTCAAATTAATTTGTACAAATCCTTAACTAAGAAACGAGAGCACACGAATGCCCAAAACTAAACATGAAATGTTACGGCGAAAGGTTGTGCAAGATCAGCGTAAATTTACAAGTTACGTACGTAAGAAAAATTTGAATCAACACGCACGAACATACCAGGGAAATAAACGTAAAAGTAAATAAAGAAATGAATGAAAAGCTACATTACTAATTACAGGCTCCAGAAAAGCGGAGCGGAAGGTATCACACAACCACCATGGGCCCTTACACAAACTAGACTCCCAAATGGCGGACACATAACGGGACGCCAAGGCTGGTTGCACCATATGGGCGCTACTCCCAAAATTTGGGATTTGAACCAATCCCAAAGGTAAAACAGCAATACAAAACAATTAGAAATTCAAAAATGAAACGCACAGAGGCGTAAGGAAGGACAGCCAAGGCAAAAGCATTTACGTAACAACTAACACGTGGACGCAAGGTGATCCAACTTTAGAAAAACAAGGCCCCCTTAAAACTAAAATAATAATACTCTACATGACTGGAATGAGAAAATTCCAGGAAGCGTGATCATAGGGAAACAGAATGAATAAATTTGGAATCCAATTTAAGAACGCACACGGTTACGCAACACAGGAAAAAAAACGCCCGAACACGAGAAAGATTTCCCACTATCAACACTACTTCCCGAAGAAGGAAAAATTGATAAACAATTCAGAATAAACAGTAGGATACAT
This sequence comes from Meconema thalassinum, assembly GCA_946902985.2. NCBI lineage: Eukaryota > Metazoa > Arthropoda > Insecta > Orthoptera > Tettigoniidae > Meconema > Meconema thalassinum. Next base: position 901,721,963 of record OX336389.2, read on the forward strand.
CAACCCATTTATCGGCCGAACATCAACCAGTGCGCCGTACCCACGAGGTACGCATATCCACGACGCAATAACACGGTAAGGAAAAACAAAGCCCCAAATTAAATGGGCAGACAAGCAAAATAAATATTACACTTCCTGGAACTTACCTTGCACACCACATATTAAACTAAACTATGACTAAAGCCAACCCATTTAGGGTGGCGGTACCTGTTCTACATTCCCGGGGCATCCGAATCCCCGAGAGATATTTCCTTTATGAAAGTCAGGAATCGAGAGAGAGAGTTCGCACACAAACATCCAACATATATCAAACTGGCACGATAATTTCTATAGAGCAGTAGTAGCACACACGCACACTAGAATTCCCTGGCTTTCTTGAACGTAGTTCATAAGACACTTCCGTGTTCGCTTCCGTGAGAGTTGGCCAACCTGGAATTTCACCATGCGTACGTCATTTGTCATCTACGGCAGTCGATACATCTGGCGAAGATCCTGGTTGGAACAATCGATACAGGCAATGTTGACATATTTTTAAATACGTAGATCCAATGTTTATTTTTGAGGTTAGGGAACACATTAATTCCAGAACCAGTGCACATCAGGTCGAGAGCGTACCTCGCGTGTTTGGACTGCGAGTGCGATGTTGTAAGCATGAAGATTTCTTTGACAAGGTCTTCACAGGTCGAATTCCCGACTGTCTGCATAGGCCTCAATGTTCTTCAGATTTAGGTAAGTGAAGGAATTTATGAAGCGTTCGCCTCAACAGGAACCACAGGGACGGGTAAATTTGGCAGGAAAGAATATCTTAGGTTAGGTATATTTTTATGTCAGCTCAGTGGCGTAAAATACGTCACATCCTCCCCCCCCCCAAAGCAAACTGCGGGGTGGACAGCATTTGCGTAATGTTGAAGTGACAAGATCTGGAGTGGATCACCTCTTATGTACGGCTGCAGATTTACATATGTCCCAACATGTTTGAAGGAATTTTGGGCACAAACTTCATTGAATGGCAGGCAGAATGTTCAAGGTTTGATTTCACCCAGCGACAAGCTGAGTGGATGGCACTGTCATGGTGATAGTTCCGCTCCTCATGTTAGCTGGAAGGGTCTAGGTGGAAATGTCCTGATGACCCAGTTACAGATGGAGAACGGGCGATGACGAGCCCAGGTCCCCGCCAGCAGTTTCCCAGTTACGCCACCATCCACATGTCCACCAGGGTATCTTGGACGCCCCGAGCTGCACAGGATCCCGCGGAGAAACAGCACAGTCCGACACATCCCCAGGGAGCTCCACTTCCAACGGGCCAAGCACTGAAATGCTAAGCACACGAGTAGCAGGACATACCAGAGTGACAGACAGTTCATGGTGCAACAACTAGTTGCCAAAAGCGCAGTTATAGTTCATTTTATGTTTTATTCCAAATTTTTACCAGGTACCAGTCGCAATACATCACAGATTTGATTTTGAAAAAACGAAACATACAATTTTATTGCCTTTAAAGGCGGGGCCCCCCCGTTACAATAGAAATCACCTTACGTCAACCCAACGGGAAGTTACCGTCTCCAAGCCATACTAAATCCTACGCTTTACACAGATTTGCCTTGACAAGGCAGGCAGAACCACATATCACCTCCACATCGAGGTCATCAAGACCAGGTCCACATACCAACTAGGTCTTACCAATCTTGGGAAAAGCCTGTCACACATCATAAAGACCGATAAACGATCTGTAGTTCATACAATGAGGTGCAACACGCTTCTCACAACATCTTGGGTAAGCAACGCCTCCAGAGACGCAAGTTCTCTGGTGAATTGGGGGGAAACTTTACCAAAGATTACGTTACCAGTTATGAAAGAAAAGGGGCATGAAATAAAAGAAAGATACCACCAGTTTAGTTGCCGACTAACCCGAGACTCGCTTGGGCGTGCACTGTGAGAGGTGAGTCCTGAAGATCCTCTTCCTTTCAGGGTCGCTCACCAGCACTGAAACAGGACTGACAAAAGATAAAATCTTAAATGGACCGCGGTATCGCGGCCGCGATTTTCCTGACACTTTGTTTCCTAGAAGCTTAGGTGAATGGTCCTGGACATATATCATGTCTCCCACGTTGAGGTTGACGGGCTTCCATCCCTGATTGTACCTTTGAGCTAGTCGCTCGTGAGAAACCTGAATGGACTTGCGGGCCTCCTTCCATATCTGCTTCACCTTATCGGCAGACGGCTGATCAGGCAACAGGTCATGAATCGACCACAAGTTCGTCAACGGAGAATTAGGTACATAAGCAAACATCAGAGAAAATGGGGTAGTGTTATGCGTTTCATGGACAGCAGTGTTGAACGCAAAAGCTAGCCAATGGACCGATGAATCCCACTTGGCGTGATCATCATGGTGGTATGCGATCAATGCGGAACGCAGGTTCCGATTGACACGCTCGGCCAACGACGGGTTGGGATAATATGGACTCGTAGTCACATGGGAGATACCATAGTCGAAACAAAACTTACGGAACAGGTGAGACGTGAAGGTTTTAGCATTGTCCGATACCAGGAACTGGCATGGACCAAATGAAGTAAAGATAGAATTCAGACATCTGATGACCGTGTGGGTCGTCGACAATCTAGTTGGGAAAATCCAGCTGAAACGGGTGAACCCATCAACACAAACCAGTGCAAACCGGTTTCCCAACTTCGACCGAGGGAACGGCCCGACGAAGTCGATAAAAATCCTTTCCATGGGGCGGGAGGCAGGCTCGGAAGACAATAATCCAACACGAGTATTGACGGCGGGTTTACTGATACTACAATGCCTACAGCACCAGACCATGATACGAATACCACCATCCGTAAATTTACAGACCAAAATTTATCAATAGACCGAAATGAGAAAGACAACCCAGAAACACACACGACAGTCATCCATCACACATCCACAATAAACTTTCCCACCCCAAGTGATACATTCCCCCATCTACGCACAAGTATGCAAAATAAGCAGTCACCAAGACACCATAACACAAGCAAAAATATAGGGATCTTACCATGACGGATAGCAACAAATGCATCCCGACTCTCCACAACTAAGGTGAGCAGAGTGTTCCCTTTAAAAAAAAATGCTTACCAAATTGTCGCCCTCCCGAGTCACAGCATCGCTGTCCCATACCAGGCGAAGTTGACATCGGAAGGACCTATATACACCCCAACCTTCGCTCGACCCAGTCCCTTTCCATCACACTTGCTTACCCGGCCCAGACGAAGAAAGGAGAAACGAACATTAAGTCCGCCTTCTTGATGAACCATAAGGGAATAACAGCACCTCCGAGGATCGCAAAACCGGCCTGAAGCCAGCATCCTCACATTACAACCAAATCGAGCTCTGGCTGGTAGGTGCCCCAGCGTAATCCCAGCCTGCATACTTGGCCTCCGCTAACGGTGAACTAAAATGCACCTTCAAAATATCCGACCTAACCTGAACGTAATCAGCGCAACAACTAGGCTGCATGACCCCACCCACAAACTTAATACATAACAATCTACCGCACAGTACACTCACACACGCAGACCAAATTTTGAATAACGAAAAACCTGACAAATTTATCGAGCCACGAAGAACAAATAAACCAGGTAGACCAACCCAACGAACACTAACCGGACAGAAATTTAAGGAAGTCTGCTGCGACCAATTGGCCGAGCACAAATGAATTGACACCTTAACAGGCTTCGAATCGAACAACACATTAACTAAGGGGACGGCCTCTATTAATTAAACTTACTTACGCACACGTCGACATTAAACAGAATAGGAATTTTGCCAAGGAGCAGTGATATGGACCTTAAATGAAATTACACACACACACGGGACAACTGTACGAGACCTGATGACACTTGACACTTGCAAATTAATCGGAAACAGATTTATCACACACGAGAACCACAGAAGATCAACGCCAGCCCGAAAGCAGCTGACTGGATTACATAACCTATAATCCTAGGCCTATCGTATGCACAACACAATCACCCGCGCTACATTAAAAGAAACCACAAAACACTGACTCTAAAACGCAACATCGTGGATATCATGGTCACCAGTCCCCTACACTTCCAATCTCCCTAAATTGATCACCGGAAAGAATTATGATAGGTCAAGAAACCGTGCAAAAGAAATTCAGGCCAAGATAATAGATGCGACGTTGCATTCACTAGTACCCACGAACAAATTTGACACACGGATCCACAGATACTGGACAGAAGGACGCACACTGGGCTAATTCGCCCTTACTAGAGCAATGAATTTGTAAGTAGTTACACATATTCGTTAAATGGCACACTTTAAGTTCAATCAGGGACTTACCCCGATCAAGCTCTTCATCTGTGAGTTCCGGAGGGCACACTGGAATTTCTGAAGCTCCCTCCAGCATTTTCCGGTCTTTGCTCAGGTCGCCTGAAGACTGCAGGCCACGTATGGTCAACTCATAATTCGCCTCATCCCGTGTCAGACGAGCCGCAAACTGCACACTTCTTGCCGCAGACATTTTGCATGAAACAGATTTACAGGTTAATTAATACAGGTTATAGGCGGGACATCTTTAACTAAAATTGAACTGATTTAAAATATTAACAGGGGATTTTACAGGCAACACTCCCCCCCCCCTAGACAGCAGCAGGGTGGAAAACCGTGAAACCACGGTACTGCTACCAATGTACCCCCCTCCTATCTCCTACTCCTAATCTCCTACACTTACTCGTTCAGCTCGACAGACTCCCTAGAGGGGCTGCCAACCTGAAGGAAACTTACCAACGGCGGCCCCAAGACATCCTTTGCGGGGCTTGGTGGTTTTGCCTCGGCGGCCGGTGTTGACGACGTATTGGGGTGACACCCCTCAGATGGACAAGAGAGGAAAATACGTCGCTTTGTTCACCAACTTGGAAGGTGGAAGACTTACCTGGTGAGGTTTCATTCCACCGCAGCTGTCTTGAGGGTGGGGATTGGACATTAAAGGCAAAATGAAATTTAAATCAAGATATATAAGGGGTCTGTATTGTAAAAATATCAAAAAAATATATAAAAATAGGAACAATATTTGGTTACAAATAATAGTTACATGAGAAATTGGTACTTGAGAGGCTGACAAACGTCGTTGACGTCACGTGGTACGACACACCACTTTTGAGTAATGAACAGGTACACAGAAAAGGTAATGTCTAACAATTATGAATTATCCTAGGTCAAATTAATTTGTACAAATCCTTAACTAAGAAACGAGAGCACACGAATGCCCAAAACTAAACATGAAATGTTACGGCGAAAGGTTGTGCAAGATCAGCGTAAATTTACAAGTTACGTACGTAAGAAAAATTTGAATCAACACGCACGAACATACCAGGGAAATAAACGTAAAAGTAAATAAAGAAATGAATGAAAAGCTACATTACTAATTACAGGCTCCAGAAAAGCGGAGCGGAAGGTATCACACAACCACCATGGGCCCTTACACAAACTAGACTCCCAAATGGCGGACACATAACGGGACGCCAAGGCTGGTTGCACCATATGGGCGCTACTCCCAAAATTTGGGATTTGAACCAATCCCAAAGGTAAAACAGCAATACAAAACAATTAGAAATTCAAAAATGAAACGCACAGAGGCGTAAGGAAGGACAGCCAAGGCAAAAGCATTTACGTAACAACTAACACGTGGACGCAAGGTGATCCAACTTTAGAAAAACAAGGCCCCCTTAAAACTAAAATAATAATACTCTACATGACTGGAATGAGAAAATTCCAGGAAGCGTGATCATAGGGAAACAGAATGAATAAATTTGGAATCCAATTTAAGAACGCACACGGTTACGCAACACAGGAAAAAAAACGCCCGAACACGAGAAAGATTTCCCACTATCAACACTACTTCCCGAAGAAGGAAAAATTGATAAACAATTCAGAATAAACAGTAGGATACATCAACCCATTTATCGGCCGAACATCAACCAGCGCGCCGTACCCACGAGGTACGCATATCCACGACGCAATAACACGGTAAGGAAAAACAAAGCCCCAAATTAAATGGGCAGACAAGCAAAATAAATATTACACTTCCTGGAACTTACCTTGCACACCACATATTAAACTAAACTATGACTAAAGCCAACCCATTTAGGGTGGCGGTACCTGTTCTACATTCCCGGGGCATCCGAATCCCCGAGAGATGTTTCCTTTATGAAAGTCAGGAATCGAGAGAGAGAGTTCGCACACAAACATCCAACATATATCAAACTGGCACGATAATTTCTATAGAGCAGTAGTAGCACACACGCACACTAGAATTCCCTGGCTTTCTTGAACGTAGTTCATAAGACACTTCCGTGTTCGCTTCCGTGAGAGTTGGCCAACCTGGAATTTCACCATGCGTACGTCATTTGTCATCTACGGCAGTCGATACATCTGGCGAAGATCCTGGTTGGAACAATCGATACAGGCAATGTTGACATATTTTTAAATACGTAGATCCAATGTTTATTTTTGAGGTTAGGGAACACATTAATTCCAGAACCAGTGCACATCAGGTCGAGAGCGTACCTCGCGTGTTTGGACTGCGAGTGCGATGTTGTAAGCATGAAGATTTCTTTGACAAGGTCTTCACAGGTCGAATTCCCGACTGTCTGCATAGGCCTCAATGTTCTTCAGATTTAGGTAAGTGAAGGAATTTATGAAGCGTTCGCCTCAACAGGAACCACAGGGACGGGTAAATTTGGCAGGAAAGAATATCTTAGGTTAGGTATATTTTTATGTCAGCTCAGTGGCGTAAAATACGTCACAGGTATTTGGTTACATGGTGCCCAACCACTATTTGAAAGGGATGTGGATTAGTCGGCATCCTTAGCATTTTCGGAGATTTACTAGGATGTATAATCATGGTGTATTGAGAAGAGCTGCGGAGACGTCTAGGGAGCAATTAATGTAATGAAGCTGGCGGGAGACATACTCACCATTCTTACCTGGGTGAGCCTTAGCAAGCCAAGCGCTTGCTGTACAGCGCCTACTGCTTGACAGCGTTCAGTGCAGATCTTAATCTAGGTTCTAATTTAAAAGGGAAAGGCTTCTTAACCTATGTGAAATAAAAAGATAAAGCACTTAACTGTACGAAAGGGGTTTATTAACTAATGACGGTGGCAATTAGGTTTAGATAAAGGGGGGAGGGAGATAATTACTGAGTTTAGTAGACACACTTCACTTACCCCACCGGTGCTACCAGATGTCCGTGATGTCGTGTTGGAACCGCCGTCGGGGCAGCGCCCTGACGGGTCCTTAGCGTAGCACTGCTCAATAAGAGTGACATACCTACCAACCCTTCCGATTTATTCGGAAACTTTCCGATTTTCACCCCGTCTTCCGATCTTCTTAATTACTATTATTTCTCCCGAATTTCGCTCCTCAGTGATATATTGTAAAAGGAACTGCAAATAATTTCTATTCACAAGGAGGTTCTCTCGTAAGTCGTAATTGCTTTTGTGATTTGCGTAACCTTGTTTTTTGTGTAAGTTTTTGTAAGTTCATCGCTTGGCAGTGAGCTCTATAGCCGCGATCTCGGAATGGTGAGTCAGCTGATCGGCCTACCGCATACTGATTGGTGGTATTTCACGGACAAATAGACGTCAAGCCTACGCTGATTAGTCGAGGCTGGCCACGTGACTGTGCAGAATGGGTGAAACCTTGTATGCTACGCGCGGCAATTGTGACTTCCTCCGTTTGACGCCACGTGTTTATACTCTGCTAGCGTCACGTTTAGAGCATTTAATTGCGGTATTAATGTGTGCGTCGGCAGATAATTATTTCAACGAGTTGTGTCGATGATTGTTCCGTGTCGTGTTTTTTAAGTTTTTCTCGTCACGTTATGGCGACAAAACCTCATAAACGTTATCTCCAAGTGTTCAAAGAAAGCTATAAAACTGAATTTCAATTCATTTTACCATCTAGTAGAGGAAACCATTTTGCTCTTTGTTCCGTGTGTCGTTGCGATATAAATATATCTCATGGTGGAAAAACTGACATTGTAACTCACAGCAACACTTTAAAACACAAGGACAGTGCTAGTTGTTTACAGAAGAACAAAAAATTAGGTACGTTTTTTGTTCACGGGAATGAAGACAATGCTGCCATTCGAGCAGAATGTTTGTTCACGGCGTTCGTCGTAGAACATTACCTCTCGTTATCATGTTCCGATCACGCGGGACAATTGTTTAGAAAAAGGTTCCCGGATTCGGAAATTGCGAAGAAATATGCCTGTGGCAGGACTAAAACATCCGCCATTGTTCATGAAATGGCACGTGACGCCGATTCAAAAATTATTAATATTTTAAAATGTGGGCCTTTCGCATTCTCCACTGATGGTAGCAATGATAGAGATAGTAAGCTGTATCCTGTCGTCGTGTCATTTTTCAACAAAGAATCGATGATGATTGAAAATAGTTTGCTATCCATGGAAAATTTGGAAGGTGACTCGACTGGTGCTAACATTGGTAATTTGCTTCTGCGTCTTCTGGAAAGACATGCCATTCCAATGGCAAACTGTATAGCTTTTAGTGCAGACAATGCCCCTGTTATGATAGGGAGGAAAAATGGTGTTGCTGCGAAATTAAAAGAGCAGTGTAAAAACATTATTGTTGTAGGATGCCCATGCCATTTAATTCATCTGGCTGCTGAGAAAGGTGCTGATTCCCTTCCTGTGAAAATTGATGAGATAATGATTGATATTTATTATTATTTAAACAAAAGCTGCAAGAGGAAAGATCATCTGAAGTTATATCAAGCTCTTTACCAAACTGATGTTAGGAAAATACTGAAGCATGTGTGCACGCATTGGTTGTCCTTGGGTAAATGCTTAGAAAGACTGATTTCACAGTGGAAGCCACTGCTGAGTTTTTTTAAGGATGAGGTGAACCAATCCACTGGCACAAAAACATCTCTCAAGTATTTCCAAATTCCCAAAGTAAAGGCACATGAAGATAAGCCTGCAGAAGTGGAATTTGGTGTTAGTGTGAACAACAGAGTACAAGATCAAGCACGTGTTATCATTGGCCAAAGGAAGTTGGAGAGCAGTTCTTCTTCTCCGTCTGTAAGGAAAAAAGTGACGGAACCATGTCAAACTGTTGGTATTTCAAGACAGGAGAGACTATTTCTTTTTCTGTCATCTAAGTTAAATGAGGCATTTTGCTTGTTTCTGGCATTTACCATCCCTACATTTGAAAAATATAACAAAGTTCTTCAATCGCACGCACCTCACATCCATGTCCTAAGATCCATACTGATTGATTTGCTGACGGAAAATCTCTGTAGGTTTGTTAAGCCAGTGGCCATCAAGAAATATTGCACAATTTTAGAAGTGGTCTATCACACAAGAGAGAATCAGAAAGCTGATGATGATTTGGTAATTGGTTCAACAACATCTAGTTGTGTAGAAAATCTGGCTTCTGAGGAGAAGAAGGTATTTTATTTGCACATCAGGAACTACTTCACTGCAGCCTCTGATTATATTATTCATAAATTTAATTTGGACAGTGAGTTTTCTGTTAATGCTCAAGTGGCACAGATAAGGTCTTTGTCTACTGCTTCCTTTAGTGCCGTGAAGTATTATATCTCTAAGTTTCCAATTATGTTGCCAAAAAAAGACGGTGAAGATGAGCACCAAGCAATGGATGCATTACAATGCCAGTTTTGTGCTCTCCAAATGGAGGATTTGCCATCTTTTCTTGTGGAAGGAAAAAGAGCAGATTGTTCTTGGTCTGCTATAGGGGATATACGAGGTGGAGATGGGTGTCTGAAATATGACAGACTAGCTAGAGTAATGCTGTCAATATTAACAATCCCACACAGCAACGTTGAATGTGAGAGATTGTTTAGTTAGGTGAAGAAGACAAGGACACAATTCCGATCATCTCTGAATGACGAAAACCTCAACAAACTGTTAGTGGTTAAATCAAGCCTAAGTGGAAATTGCTACGAGCAGCAGTATGACGGGGCATTTTTGAAGAGAGCAAAGTCGGCTACAAGGTCTGCATTAAATCAGTAAGCAGTCTCAAGAATTCCATCCACATGTATATACATCACCTAATCATAGTGAGTTAGCCGTGGTGGTTACGGCATGACTGATGGCAGTCGCTCACATCCGGGAGGCGAGGAGGTTCGAATCCCCCCGCCGGCAACCTTAAAGATGGTCTTCTGTGGTTTCCCATCTTCCTTCCAGGCAAATGCCGGGGTTGGTCCCTAACTATAGGCCACAGCCGCTACCTTCCAACTCCTCGTCCTTACATTCCAACTTCCCTCCTTCCCTCCCCAACGGTACTTGTAGCTCACCCATTGGGTGTCCGTCTCGAAGCAGCTACAAAACTGGCGAGCCGAACATGTCCTCGGACACTCCCGGCACTAAAAGCCATACGCTAAAAAAAAAAAAAAAACTTATCATAATTAGGTAAGTTGTACATGGTAGCCTAATTAACTTACGTTTGACAAAACTTGAATATGTGGTAGTGAATGCGAAGTGTAATCCATCAGAATGATTGTATGCATTTTCTTTAAACACACAATTGTGTTCTCTTACGTTTAAATATTTGCCATACATACTACTAGATGATTGATGATTGTTTACATTTTTGTGAATTTTCTGCTGAATTCATACTTTGCCAATAAAGACATGCAGGTCTTTTGTGTACCCTCTTTTTCCCACGCCACTGTATACTGCGCATGATGAAATCTATAATTTTAAAATATCTTCCTATTTTTGACTTCCGAAGGTTGGCAGGTATGGAGTGATGACCGTCGTGAGATCGATGGCGATAGAACAAGAGCGGGCGCGTGAAAGCCTCTTGTATTTATAATGTAATTGTGTGGTGTCAGTTCCTGATCAGCGGAATTCACAGTGTAATGTCCTGCCTGCCCTATTTTACTTGTCATGCTGGCGCTCGTGGGGCTATGACCTGACATGCTCCTGTTGCCATTTCAGTACTTCCGTGGCTCCTTCTGTTAATGTTTAATTCCTTAGGTATATGTGTAGGCGCAACCCTTGTAAAGGGTTAAGGCCCTAACAAGACGCCTTCATGTTTTAATAATCGACCTCGATTATTGTCGTAGACGTGGGGGTGTAAATTTAGACTTTTCTTCTTTCTTCTTCTTTTTTTCTTCTAGTTTTATTTTGCCTTTTATTCTTCTGATTATCCTTCTTTTCTTCTGCTCTTCTTCGTAGATGGGGGTAGTGAGTGTAAGTGTGCCGTACTAGGGGTTGGTAGGTGTGGTAAGGGGGTGGGATGGATTGCTATACATTCAGTTTACAGCAGATAGTTCTCTGTATCTTGCTTCTTTCCATGTTGCATTTTTAACATAATTTTTGCTGCATATTTTGCATACTTGAATGTTTCTTTGAATTATTGACATTGTATTGATAATAACAAATGTGGAATTTCATCGGACATGTTAAGTTAAATAAATGAAGTTAAAATATATAACGTGAATGAGAGCGCATAGGAAACTTATGGTGTGACCACCACTCTCGGACTAGTTCGTGACCTGCGTAGAACTTCGTCAGGCCGAGTACTGCCTTGAGGGTGCATGTACATCTTTAATTTTCCTATGATGTAAAGGTGATGCTGTAGGGAGCTTAAGTAATAGTTAGCCCTTCCGGACTAGCACGTAACCTCTGTAGCGTGTATAAGGAAAGAAAAATAGTGTATTATTTTTGCTACTCTTGGTTAAGTATAGCCGCGAGGGTACGCTAATAGTATTAACCTCCTTACAATGTGGGTATGATAAAAGAAAATGAAAATCGTGTAAAGTATCCTATAAAATGTGAAATTCCTTTAAAAAGTGCTTTAGCATTCGCTGGAAAAAGAAATGTAGTTATGCTTAGTTGAGAAAAAAAAACATTCAGGTGTTTGAAATCTGCTTACAGGCTACTATGTTATGTTTGTTTTGATTGTTGTTTCCACGTGTGTTGGGTCTTCGGTCTTGTTCCACGTTCGCCTTGCTGGCATCCTGCAGTTATGTCCTAATGTGGGGATTACAGGATAGTTCAGCTTTTTTTTTTTTTTTTTCTGAAATCAGAAATCGCTCTTAATTTCCGTTTATATTGGGACTATTTTACCCTGGTACTGTTATCTATTTCTGAAGTCTGTTACGTATTGCGATGTAGTCTTTTTACTGAATGTCTGCATTTCGATTTATGTACTAATATTCTTATAAACTAACGTGTAATATGCGCTCCTTGACATATACATCATTGTGGTATTTCACTATACCGCTTCCTATCTTCATTGTCGTAAAACTTCAATATGCTTCCTTAAGCATTTATATTCGTAGAACCTCGTTATACTTCCTTATACATTTACCTTCGTAGAACTTCAATCATTTATATTCGTGGAACCTCGTTATACCATCTGTTAGATCTTTAATATACTATCTTATATATTATATTCGTAGACTTTCACCATACTTTAATGTTGAGTCATTATTCCTTAATCACTAGGATGTGCATGACCGGGTTAAATGGAGGAACGTGGCAGACAGGCAGAAGCATTAGGAGCTTAGTGTGGAATAAAGATGTCCCACAAAAAAGCAAGGAAGTGTTATACAGAAGCTACTATATCCCGATACTGACCTATGCTTCAGAAACGTGGACACTGAAGAAAAGAGACATAAGCAGGTGAAATGAAGTTCCTGCGAAGTAGGATGGGAGTAACAAGAAGAGACAAGGTGAGGAAAAGGTCAGGGAAATGGTGAAAGAGGAGCCCTTGCAAGGTAGGATTGAGACATCAAGACTGAGGTGGTATGGACACTTAAGGAGAATGGATGAGAAGAAGATTCCCAAGAGGATACATGAGATGCAGATGCAGAAGAAACGACCAAGGGGAAGACCAAGACATAGATGGCTGAAAGGAGTGGAGGAATGTGTCAAGAAGAGAGGCGAGGACTGGACCAGAGTGACAGCAGAGAGGTGGTGGGAAGAACTAAGTGGCGAGGCTTACGTTCCAAACAGACCCTGCCTGGGGCTGGAAACTGTACAAGATGATGTCCATTTTACCATCCACTTCTTCCTCTCCTCTGCGACAATCTTGTTTGCTTCTTTCTTCTTTATCTTATAATCTTCCCTTGCCAGATCAGTTCTTTCCTGGAACCACACTCTGAAAGCCTTGTTCTTCCTTCCCACAGCTTCTTTTACTCTCTCATTCCACCATGGTGTCTCTTTACACCACTTTCTGTTGCTTGTTCTTCCACATACTGCCACTGCAGCTTCCACCATTGTGTTTTTGAATTGCTTCCATTCCTCTTCCCCTGTTTTAGGATTGTCTGTTGGCATCCTTTCCCTTATTATCTTCTGGAATTCTTCCTTGACTTCCTTTTCCTTGAGTTTCCATACTTTGATTCTCCTTTCCTGGTACTCTGTCCTCTTGCTATCCTTAACAACTCCCAGGTTCATCCGCAATAATGGTATTTCCTATATGTACCTTGAATGAAATTACTACCCTTACTCTGTAATATAATTATTTGGTTGCTCTGTATGGAATCGCTCATAATATATTTGCATAGTTTTATTTATTTGACGCGTTATCTTGCCTTGATAGATTCATGGAAAAATTATTAACCCAAGATTTATTGTTGTTGGTGTATTTTGCAGTGAGCGTAGCAATGTTTTTAAAACAACACAGCTTTGAAAATTTGCCGTTTGTCAGTGGAGGCTGCTTTTCAGATCCGTCACTGTTGGCTCACAACAGTACTGTTACACGTTGTTTGCTTTGATTTCCGCCGTGACAGTTTTCCCCTTTCAATGCCATTGTTCGATCAGGCAAGAAATTAAAAAAAGAGGCCTGTCTCGTCTCCGTTGAAAATGTCCTGAGGAGCTAATCGGGATGTCAGTTCTTTCAAATGGTTTTCTTTCTAATCTTGTACAGTCTCGGCATCAACACTCCTGCTCTCCCCACACACATTGTGACTACTGATGCTGTGCCTGGCCTTAAATTTGTGTAGCCACCCTTTTGAGGCACTAAAACCTACACCAAGTCTGACTGCCAGTTCACTTGCCTTTTCGCAAAGCATTGGTCCGCTGATTGGAATGCCTTTTGCCCTATGTTGCCTGAGCCACTGTAACAATCATCCTAAAATTCGTATTTTCCGCCCTGTTCGCTTATTTGTAGAAACACCTAAAACACACGTGCCTTCTTCAATTTCCGCTGGCTTAGCTACAATTGTGTTTAAGGTGGACGGAGCAATCCCCAATTTCTTAGTGATTTCTGTGCGTTTCATGTTGCCACTTTCCTTCACTACATTCAAAATGCATAATTTTTCAGCAATCGTAATGCACTTCCTCTTCCTTTCACCCATGTTCACTTGCACTCGAGGTTAAGGCACCTTGCATGTCAATCTAGCGGCCGGGTGGAGAACTATAGGTGAGGCAGACTCCAGGCTCGCAGCACAGATTACCTTACGCTCGCAGTCTCTGTTCTGGTATGAGCGTGTAGTCACTCTGGCGATAATGGCAGAGAAACGAAGATCAAGTAAACGCAATTGTTGTGTTGTCGGTTGTTCCAATACTTATGTAAATACGGAAAGTGAAATACAATTTTATTGTTTTCCAAAACGAGCGATAGAAGTGGACCGAAGGAGGCAATGGATACTAGCAGTTAACCGAAGGAAGTAAGTACACGTACATACTGCACAAATTTGCAATAAGTTCAACTGACCCGATTTAATTTCATTTGGGTGTTAATTTTTAGCATTGATGGATCACTTGATCAACCTATGACTTAAGAATATGCTGTGCACATTTCATCGGAAACAGAAGATCTGGCACCCACTAACTCCAGCCTATGTTCCGACAATATTTCCTGATGAATACAAGAAGAGGATGTTTCGCTGGGTCCTAGCTTACAGCGCTTTCACAGACAACTCAAACGATTAAAAAAAAAGAAGAATCAGGCGGAAAAGTTTCAGCTACAGTTTGCGCAAGTAACATAACCAAGGATGCATCCGTGGGAACAGACGCATCTTATTTTCATGGTTCAGACTTCATATTTACTTGTTCTGTAAATGTAAACGACGTAAATACACAAGCATGTATTCCACTTAAGGAAGGAACATTTCGAAACATGATCAAATGTGTGGAACGGACGACGATCATACAGACGTCACGAGCCCAGGTTTCCAAGGTTACAGTTCCATAAGGGACAATGCACAAATGCGTGATTTAACAGGTGTACACTTCCACGTCTTTGCCTTACTCATTGCGTTATTACCAAACTGTAACGTTTCCAAAGTATGTAAAGAAACCAGATTATTAATTTTCCTAATGAAAATGAAAACTGGACTGTCCTATTCTGCTTTGAGAGTGCTATTCGGTGTTTACAGGACTACAATTTTACGTATTTTTACGACCGTTCTTATGCAACTCGCGCAGCGTACGAAAAATTTCATATTTGGCCTAGTAAGGAAAGTGTTCAAGAACCAATGCCTCCAGCATTTAAGAGAAATTACAATAATTGTCGAGCCATTATTGATTGCACGGAATTTAGGGTTGAACAGCCTCCCCAAGTAGATCAGAGAGTGTGTTTCTATTCCCAATACAAGGGTTGCTACACTGCAAAACTTTTAATTGCTATCACGCCTAGTGGTATGATCGCCTTTAATTCGAAATGTTATGGTGGAAGAGCTAGCGACCTTACTTTTCAGGCAGTTATGCTAAGCAATTACGCCTGACAGTGGTTTATTAACTTTACTTCAACCTGGTGATGAGGTCATGGCTGATTGATAAAGGATTTCCTGGCATCAGAACTAACTTATCTGGCCGTGGTGTCGTAATAGTGACGCCACCGTTCTTACATGACGGGAGATAACAGTTGAGGAGGTTGAGAGTACTTACAATATTGCGAGTGTTAGAATTCATGTAGAAAGGTGTATTCAAAGAATCAAAATATACAATATATTACAGACATTGCCAACAGAACTGTTTCCGTACATACATGACATTGTACATATGTGTTGCGTTTTAGTAAATTTGCAAATTCCAATAATAAAAGAATAGTTCGAGAATATTTCTACCATCAGCTTGTTTTATATATTCTTTGTTTTCATTTTCTATTGAACTGCTCAGTGTTTACCAAGCACAAATGATTACTTAATTATCATTAGGAATACCGCTAATTTTTGGCAAGTAATTACTGAAATAGAACTTGAAATTTTGGTGAGACATTCCTCGACATACTTATTGTCCTTATAAACAGGTATTGTCAACTGTTGTGCTTTGCTATATACATATAGATCACATTTTTCTAAGCCAGTTATGGACATTTGTATTCGTGTGTAATACATATGGCTTGTCTTAAAATGTATGTTTTTGTGCCCGTCAGTGTAAAGATAACTTACTCTCACATTCCCTGCCTCATCAACTATTGGTTTATATTTACAGGAAGATGGACACTTAACTTTTAACACTCTTGTCAGCTACGTTCCCCTTGAGAACTATGCCATCTGGAGAGCCACAAATCCAAGGTTGTTTTTGGTGGATTATTGACCCACACCGAATAACACGAACACTGAATGAACTTGCATAACATTCTATTGCCTCACTTTCCATTTCACTTCCGTAAGAAAGATTGTTCAAAGCAGCTCCCCCAATTGGTGAATCAGTTACAAATGCGAGAGCTAAAGTATCAAAGTTATGTCTCCTAGTTTTGATCCGATGTGCTTTCGTGCTAGCAGATATCCGTATCTTTCTTTCTTGAAACCATCGAGGGCTTCGTGATTGAGGTACAGTTTCCAGGGAGATTTTAATTATCTGATCTGTATCAACCTGAACTTTGCTGGTAAAAATCATTTTGTCACTCACAGTGTGAAAAGTGTATTTGACCGGTGAGCGCACGGCGTTAGAGACTTGTAAATGTACTAGCTGTGTGTCAATTTCCTCACATTCTTCTCTCCCCACATCATTCACTACCCTGTCCATCAGCGAGCTGACTACGGCCCTGCACTATTGTTCGATTTCAGTTCTTGCTTCTGCTCGAAGTATTGCACGAAGACTGCAAGGGATGTGTTTTAAAATATCCTCACTTAATTCGAAGGGAGGAAGAGATGTCTCTAAAAGTCTTTTTGCCGAACAGTGCTTCTACGCGTTTGCCTTTCCTATATTTTTCTTTTGACTCTGTTTTCGGACTCGGTTTTCCCCATTGTTGCGGATGGTCTGTTTTCGAGACAACACTTTTATTATTTACAAAATGCACTACCGCAGCTACGTGTTCGCAAGTTCCTCTGGCGCCTGCAGGACAGGATCATTCACTGCTCGAGACATTACGATTCTGGTCAACCTAAACACAAAATAAAATTGGTTACAAGTTATTAACACACAGCAAACATGCAAACACGTCATCTGTATATATATATTATAGGCGGCCTAATATCCCCAAATTAAATATTACAATGTCATTTAGTGGTCGTGAAAGTCTACGTATTGAGATACATTAAGTAATTCTTCCTAAATAAACTTGATAAATTGTGACCTAACTACACCATGCCTACCTCAAGTTTCACGATATAAGGCGGCAAAGTCACAGACGTTTGCCGGGTGCCTTTTCGTGTGATAAATCCGAGAGCATTCGAAATTAACTCTTCCACGTCGTTCACGTGGCTACTGACAACTAGGTTTTTTCCTTTCTTCCATGATGATTCACTTCGAATTGAATCTCCCTAAACCCGCAACTAGTTCGAACGTCACACATGCTGTACTGAGACTCTCGCAATACGCCTCACCTCTTGTTTCAGAACGGGCCACTACGTAGCGCTAGTAGTAGCATTTTGAGCTGCCTGCACGGTGCCTTATTTATTTAAAAAAAAAAAAATAGTACAAGGACTGAAGCAAACTTGACGTTACAGACTGTTAGGAACAGGGCTCCGAGTGAAAGCCGAAGTTAAACGATTGACTTTGCGTCACCACATGGTAGCTTTACGATTGGTTACGAAGTGAGAAGCTTATTATCCTGTCTGTTTCAAAATAAATCATGTGATTGTGCAGAGCTTATCTATATTTACGACACTTTACTAAATGTAAAATACTGTAGTGTAATATTCAACATATCATATTCTCAGAATACATTACCTTGAAGTACCTCCATTTTCTGCATATTGCATGTCGCCCTGTTGGTCTAGGGGTATGTTTCCTGCTTCGGGTGCAAGACGTCACGGGTTCAAACCCCGGAAATTCCCAGCATTTTTAATTTTGTTTTACATCTTGAAAATATTCAATAAGTGTATAAAAGAACCTTAGGAACGTTTTTTTCTTTTTCGTGCGAGACTTGTACTTACTGTGTGCCAGTAATATACATACATAGTTTGAGGTCACATGCTATTTTATCAAATCAAATGATCTTGTCGACTTCATCGTTATGCTTTGGTCTACCGTATTGCGTTACGGTTACGGCGTGTATGACGTCATCATGTTCAGTGCATATGCACCGAGTCTGAGTTTACTCCTGGGGTCTGGCGTTATGCGATACGGAGACGGCGAGTTCGTGACGTCATGCAGCAGAGTGCACCTCCCGCTTTCCGTTACCGGCGCGGGAAGCCTCAGTTAATGGGTGATGCATACCTGCCAACTTTTACGGTTTATCCGTAAAATTTACGGAAATTGCAGCATTACGGATGAACGGTGTCATTTTACGATTTTGCGGACAAAAATTTGAAACGATAATTTACATTCGATAATACCGCCCACTTCCGTACAATCGATTGTTTGCGTGGGTCGGAGGCAAGTCCACGATAGTCGATAGCTCGTTCTTTGATATGATTCGTACTTTTAACCGTGTGGTGGTTGTGTCGTCATTTGTAATTGAATTTGAAGCCGGGATAACCCTTCTTCCATGTGTCGATAGGCTCTGCTTCGCATATTCTTTGTTCCGCTCCGTTCGCTCGTTGCGATTTAAACCATATTCTTTGACCACGTTAGTTGTTCATTGTTCGCGAAGTTGGCGTTCCTTGAATGTTTTCGTCTTTTAAGGTTATGGCATATTTTAATGAAGCGTTCGAGTTTTTGTGCTATAACTTCGTGCTTCGCAGTTTCCTGTATTCCTTCGACTAATTACATTCGTTCCACGTGTGTGTGTGTTTTTTTTCTACCATGTGCATATTCTTTCTTCACGAGGTTGGCGTCGTTTTCATTTAATGGCTTTGTGTGTCTTGACATGTTTTAATGAAGTGTTGGCTGTCTTAAGTGTTTTATGTTATAATTTTATGTGACGTTCAGTGATCCAGGTTCCTTTCGATGTTTTAGTAGATATCGAGAATGAACAAATCCAACAAGAAACAGTACTTCCAGACATTTAAAGAATCATACTCGGTTGATTTTCCGTGCATACTAAAATCAAGAAAGAGAGAAAAATTTGCCTTTTGCACGGTATGTGGGTGTGATATTAATATTGCACATGGTGGAAAAAAACGATTTAAGTAATCATGTGAAGTGCGGTAAACACATTAGTTATGTTAAATCGAAGGAAGATAAGCAAGAAAATCAACACCTTTTTTGCTAAGTCTGGAAACGTTGACAGTGACGTAATTAGGGCCGAGTGTCTGTTTACTTCCTTTTTGGTGGAACACAATGTGCCCTTAAGTGCGGCTGATCATGCTGGTGCTTTATTTAAGACGATGTTTCCCACATCAGAAGTTGCAAAGAAATATGGTTGTGGTCGCACGAAAACGACATGTATTGTAAATAAAATGGCAAAAATGCATCATCTGAAGTCGTTAAGTGCCTTCAGAACGGACCGGATACAGATAAATCCCTTTTCTTTTCATCAGTGAGAAACTACTTTTATACTGCCTGTGACTACATCATCAACAAGTTTCCACTCAAGGATGAAGTGTTAAAGAATGCTCAAGTTGCTAGGTTAGACAACATTGAAGATGCACAGTTATCTTCCATTCGTTTTTTCTTGGAAAAGTTTCCTATCATGTTATGCAAGGAAGAGAATGAAACTACAGATGAGGTGGTGAATGAGCTTCAGAGGCAGTTCACAGCTCTTCAGGTAGATGACACTTTGGCTGCACATCAAGATGCTGCAAGTGATTCCAGTTGGGCACAAATATCAAGAATTCGTGGAGCCGATGGACTTCTTAAGTATATCCGAATTTCTAGAGTATTGCTCTCTATTCTCACCATACCCCATAGCAATGCAGAATGTGAACGTTATTTTTAGCCTTGTGAAGAAAAATAGAACACTGTTCAGGTCATCCATGTCCAATGAATCTCTGGAGTCTATTTCTATTTTGAAGACCAGGCGTTCTGGTCCCTGTTATGACAAAACATTTTCTCAAGAATGTTTGCAGGAAGCTAAAAAGGCCACAACCATGACTTAAAAGTCGAACTAGCATGTGATTTGCAGTGTGTATTATATTATTTCTTGCCTGTGTTACGTTAAACAAGTTTTATTGTTTAAAGCCTTTTTCAATTATCGTATATCAGCTTAATCTATCAAGGAAGTCCTGTTATGTCTGCTCCAAACCAATATTCACCACGCCTGCTGCTGATTAACATGGATTTCTTCTTGATTGTTATGTTCATCTACAAATCATAGTAAGTAGATATGATTTCATTGAAGTATCCTGTTTAAAGCATGAATTATTGTATTTTGTAGCCCAGAAGTATTATTATTTTCGTCAAGCCGGGGTATGTCGAAAATCGTTAATTTTTTGTCGCGCGTGAGTTTTACTGATAGCCCTTTTCAAAAGTTGGCAGGTATGGTGATGGAGACTGTTGAAAGAGCTCGCCAGAGCCTTTCTAACATGTGTAGCATTTGTAGCATGCGTCACTTGAAATGATATAAAGTCTAGTCTCTCAGACTGACTGTATTTTATATATATACTAGCTGTTACCCGCGGCTTCGCCCGCATTAACATTTGGAATCCCGTTATAACATTAGTTATATAGATAGATAAGCATGGTCTATCACCTGAAACCAAAAATGCATGGGACGAAAAAAAAAACATCAAAATATCATGTTGGTTTCGGACCCTAAAAGACGTGAAAAATATAATAAAAGTATTAAAAAAATATATTTTTGAAATTTCATTCAAATCAATTTTTATGTCATTCCTGGGACTTAGAAAATTCCGACCAAAAAGTACAAAATCATTAATAACTCCGTAAGTATTCGTCGTATGATGAAATAGCAAGAGACAAAAAAGATGTAATGTGTTATTGTCTACAACATAGGCCATGTATAATTTTACACTCAGACATATTACGTCCCCCCCCCCCCCATAATTTCACCCCTCCCCATGGGCCTCTTAAATTGGATTTATGAAAAAACGGTCAAACACCTATTTATTTATTTTTTATGCTGATTTTTTCCCGCTGAGTTCCAAACTCCTGGCCTATGTCATTTAAGGGATACACGCTCCGTTAGGAATCCTTCAACCCCCACTTTTCACCCCTTTCACCTCATAATATACACCACATCGAAAAACCCTCAGACACGTGTCTTCTTATTTTTAATGATGAGTTTATATGCCGAGTATCACATCCCCCAATGAAACCAATCGGGAGATATTGCTATTCAATGAAATGCAGGTCTACCTCCTTAACACCCCTTTAGAACCTGAATATCCAAAAATCCTTTCTTAGTGGGCGTTTGCGGCCCTTGAGGAAGCTGCATACCAAATTTCATTCCAATCCGTTCGGTGGTTTCTGAGATTTCGTGATGAATGAATCAGTCAGTCAGTGAGTGAGTGGTATTTGAGCTTTATATAGTAGATATATATATCTATATACAGTACATATAGATAGATTTTTTTTGTAAGTCTCTTTACCCTCCAGGTTGGTTTTTCCCTCGGACTCTGTGGGGGATCCCACCATTACCACCGCCAGGGCAATGTCCTGGAGCTTGAAACACCTGGACGGGGGATAAAACTGGGGAGGTGGGACCAGCACCTCGCCCAGGCGGCCTCACCTGCAAAGTGAACAGGGGCCTCATGAGGGACGGAGAGTGAGAGGAAGATTGGGAGGGATAGGCAAGGAAGAGGCAAGGAGGGTGGCCCCACCTCCCCAGTGGTATCCCCCAACCAGGTGTTTCAAGCTCCAGGACACTGCCCTGGCGGTGGTTATGGTGGGATCCCCCGCTGAGTCCAAGGAAGGGTAGCGTCTTTGGTGGCGTAGTTGGTACATGCTGTTCTTCTATGCCTAAGATCGCGGGTTCAAACTCGGCCGAAGCCGATGGATTTTTTAACAGCGTTAAAAATCCCTCAGTATGCCTTTCTTCGGAGGGCAAGTAAAGCTGGCGGTCCCTTGTCATAGATTTATGGCATGTTAAAGAACCTTCCAGTAATTAATCCTGTGTGAAGCTAAATTATAGGTTAAAAATTTGGATAACGCCCTTAGGTTCCAACGTTCGTTGCCAGGAGCCGACTGCAGTTGCGTCTAGTAACCAAGTTCTGGACTAGTAGTTGTTGATGGTGTCGTTTGGCGGCAAAAGTAGGAACTACTTGAAAAAAAAATCAATGTCTGCAGTCCTTACTTGAATTAAAAACAGATAACACACACTAATACAGCCATCACAATTAACACCGGTTATCAGACAGATTCTACACCCACCCAAAGTACATGGGGCTACATGACTGCGTTGTCACAGCCCCTAAACTGAGGAAGCAACCAACCTAAGTCCGAGGGAAAAGCCAACCTGGAGGGTAAACCAACGAAGAAAGAAAAAAAAAGAAGCGTTTACCTCAAACTATGTATTTATATTACCGGTATAATTACAAGTCTCGCACAAAAAAAAAGAACGTTCCTAAGGTTCTTTATACACATTCTGATTCTTTTCAAGAGATATAACAAAAGTAAAAATGCTGGGCACTTCCGTGATTTGAACCCGTGACCTCTCGCACCCGAAGCAGAAATTATACCCCTGCACCAACAGGCCGACGTGCAATGAGCAGAAAATGGAGATACTTCTATGTATTCTGAGAATATGATAATGTTGAATATTACACTACAGTATTTTACATTTAGTAATGTGTTGTAAATATAGATAAGCTCTGGCACAATCACAGGATTTATTTTGAAACAGAGAGGATAATAAGCTTCTCGCTTCGAAACCAATCGTAAAGCTACCATGTGGTGACGCGAAGTCAATCGTTTAACTTCGGCTTTCACTCGGAGCCCTGTTCCTAACAGTCTGTAACGTCAAGCCTGAAGCAAGTGGTGTGATATTTCACAACACACGCAACTTTGGCTGAAATTAGCTTCGAGGTTGCTCTCGCCACCACAGATAACTCCGCGCGAGGGATGGTTTCCGAGAAATGTACAGTGCGTGTCATAAGTTTCTGGCTCAAATATTTTTAGAGATTTTAAGTAGGGAAACCGTTGGAAACGTGTAAACGACGCATTTTGCTCTCGGGGACATAAGATATGATCACACAAGCGTAAATATCGTATACCGGTACATTAGTCGTATAAACGAAATAATTTGCCGTAATACATGATAGGATTTTGCTGGGACCGCTGAGAAAAACGTATAAGTGTATAAAACGTATAAGTGTGAAACTTATAAAAGAAGTTTTACTGTAAATTTTATGGGTTTAATTTCACTCCGGCCGGAATAGAATTAATGTTTGTTCACAGTTTCATTCCAACAGGTATGGTCTATAATTAAATTGTGTGAATTAAATTTCACTCCGGCCAGAATAGAATTTAATTGTACGAATTTAATGTCACTCCGACCTCAAAATTTCACCCTGACCTCTAGATTGAGTTCCTCATTTCATTTCACTCCGTCCTCAAGCTTTAATTTAGTTCCCCATTTCATTTCACTCCGACCTCAAGATTTAATATCGTTCCAAATTTAATTTCACTCCCAGTCGACTATTTAATTTTATTCCGAACACAAGATTTAATTTCACTCCGATCTCAAGATTAAATTTCACTCCACATTTAATTTCACTCCGACCTCAGGGTTTAATTTCATTCCTCATTTAATTTCACTCAAGTGTCGAGGATTTAATTTCATTCCGACATAAAGATTTAATTTTATTCACATTTAATTTCATTCCGTCCTGATTTAATTTCATTCCACATTTAGTTTCGCTCTGAGTCTGAGATTTAATTTCATTCCGACACCAAGATTTAATTTTATTCCACATTTAATTTTATTCCTCCCTGAGGATTTACTTTCATTTTACAATTACTCCACATTTAATTTCATTCGAAGCCTCCGTGGCTTAGGCGGCAGCACGCCGGCCTCTCACCACTGGGTCTGTGGTTCGAATCCCGGTCACTCCATGTGAGATCTGTGCTGCACAAAACGGAGGCAGACAGGTATTTCTCCGGGTACTCCGGTTTTCCGTGTCAAAAATTTCATTCCAGCAACACTCTCCACTATCATTTCATTTCATCTGTCGTTCATTTAATCATTGCCTCAGAGGAGTGCGACAGGCGACAGCCAGCACAGTTCATATCCTCGCCTCTCGATGGGGGCTTCATTCATTCCATCCCTGACCCGGTCGGTTGACTGGAAACAGTCTGTGGATTTCCGTTTTTCATTTAATTTCATTCCTTTAATTGCAATCAACCTGCGAATTTAATTAAATTTTACATTTAATTTCACTCCGGCCCTAAGATTTAATTTTATTCCGCATTCAATTTAATTCCAACCTCATGGTTTAATTTCGTTCCACATTTAATATCATTCCATGTTCAACATATAATTTCATTCCACCTATAATTTTATTCCGAGTTCAAGAATTATTTTCATTCCAGATTTAATTCACTTAAAGTTTCACTCAGTGCATTTCGTTCTTTTTTTTTACTATGAATGGAGATTTATTATTCACATTTCATTCCTCGCATTTTATTCCTTAATTTCACTCTCAACTTCATTTCACTCCGAGTTTCATGAAAAAGTGTAATTCCAGATATAATTTCATTCCTTTTATTCACGAAATGCTTTAGTTTACACATTTCGCTCCTTCCATTTCACTAGAGTAGAACTCCAATTATCCGAATCAGTTGGGACCGGACTCCATTCGGATAATCAAAAATTCGGGTAATTGGATTTACATACAAAATATACAGTGCATGTGTATTTTAAAGAAATAGAGCTTATTTTCGGTACTGTATGCATTTTTAATTACGGTATGTAATTAAATGAAAAGGCAACCCTTTTACCTGTTCTATAGCGTACGTACTTCAGGGTGTCTACGACCCGGGAAAACCGGGAATTCTCAGGGAATTATGAATTTCTGGAATAATCAGGGAAAAATCAGGGAATTTCTTTGTTAATCAGGGATTTTTCTCCATTTGTCTATATCCCGTAAAAGTGGAAGCAATACTTTCGAATTTCGCGGGAAGTGATCGCTCGTTACCGGTAACGAAAGTAACGAATTTTACAAACGGGTAACGAAAGTGACGAAAAAGCAACGAATTTTAGAAACGGGTAACGAAAATTTTCTGTAGGCGGGTTGAATCATTTAAACTCGCGCCGCTAGGCTCAGAGATTGCGATGGAGCGAGTTTCACGCAAGCGGCGCCGATTGCATAAGCTATACTTCGCCGTGCCTGAGCTAGAGGAAATGCATACTGTGGATACCTTGTGTGGTATAGGCTACATCAATTCAGCGTATATTTTCGGCATCAAGGATACTTTCTAGTTTTGTGTGAAATATTTTTCTGTGTTCTTAGGAAACCTGACTTTTCTCGAGACGTTTATTCGCGAAAACTTCCGATACTAAACAGAAACCTCTCATTTCAGTTATTGGCCTCTAAATTTTGAGTCAAATTGAAGTCCAAAAATAACGTGAAATAATTTAATGTTGCTATCTTGCGAAATGTCACCGTTTCGAAACAAAAAATACGAAATAGCTTCGAAATACATAATAACCTACCGGTATTTTAAAAATCTGTCTCGTAAATTTGCGACATCCGGTATGGTTAATTCGAAATTCAGTTATATGTCTTTTTTTCCTTCGAACTTTGGTGCCATCGGATATATAATCTAACTGGTTATTTCGATAACTTGTATAATTCGTGATTCGCATTCGAAAGAGAATGTGCCCTCTTGTATTATTCGTGCAATGCTCTCAGAATAATTCGTAATATTCGATACGGTACCTACTTCGAACGTTCATCCTCTAAATCACATCCTCAAGATGAATGGCTGACATCATGACTTGCCTGCGCGAATCTCGTCAAACGGACCGAGATAGACGTCAGTTGCGTAAAATGATAAATCCCGTCTCCTATCGTGAACTTGTGACCACGAGGACTGCGGGAATCCTGTCCAAGATGATTGGGCACCCATCACGAAACATTCCGAAACCTACTCGCCACTTTTACCATGACCGTATACTTAAAAGCGTACGGGGAGCGAGAAGTGCATCAACCCACTTAGAAATGACTGCCTACGCTGCATCGCGATACTAATTTTCCCCCGTGATCCACCCTGAACTTATGAACTCCCAACCACAGCATAGGGACAGCGGGAATCACGGCGCCGACCATACAACATGTCCATTACTACTCGTGAATTTTAACCATACCTAACCTTGAGCTTGCCTCCACCATTCTGTCAGGGCAGATAGGCAGCCAATCGTTGAACGGCTGTATGCAGAGCCGATTGCATAATATTGCGAGGACAACGTGAATCTCGTAAAACGGCCGAGAGCGGCAGCGATTGCGTTACATCGCGATATTTCTCCACCTTCAATGACTAGGACAACTGGATTCTTGGCGCCGATTGCGGAATAATGCTATATTTTCTCGTGCCCGACCTCAAGGACAATGGAAATCTCGTCGAATGACCAAACGTGACACCGTTTATCTAAATCGCGATTTTTCTCCGTGTTCTATCGTGAAAACTGCGGGAATCTCGTCAAACGGCTGAGACCAGCGCCGATTGTGTAACATCTCGATATTTCTCCGTACTTGACTGCAGTCAGAATTCGGTGACGATCACGTAACGTCGCATACAATTCTTCGTGATCTACCGCGGGGACAAAGGAAATCTCGCCAAACGGTAAAGAGCAGAGCAACCTCTTGATATTAAAACAACGTATTGTGCACAAGACGACATATTAACTGAAACAACTAATTTGATAATTAATATCTAGTATTTTTTTATTATTTATTTTATTTACAGCTTAAATCACAGTTCATTGTTGTTTATCTTCACCGCGTGATGAGCCTCTTTGCTTGCACACCACAGACGTATCTTGAATTCAAAGGTATCTAAAATTGACTAAAAGGTAACTAAAAAGAAACTAATTTTTACTTCATCCTTACAGTAGACACCCTGATGACAGTGCTCAGCCAATGAGCAGTGCCTTCTCAAGGTCAACTGAACGTATGATGTGGCAACTTTTCCGTTCGCTTTCTGCGCAGGAGCCAACTACGCCATTTTATTGGGCCTTGAGCATTTTGTTCGTTGCGATCAGTATTGCCAATTTAGCGATTTTGTCGGTAGATGTAGCAACTTTGGCGACAAAATATTTTAAATTTAGTATTGTTTATAAATATACTATGTGAGCTGCCTGAATAGGATTGACATTTCAGCGGAAATTCCACGTCAGTCATCACCGCTCTGCCTCTTGACCAATCCATGTTCGTATAGTTGATGTCATAATACTCTGCGTTGCAATATTACCGCCCACGTGCCTCAGTGCCTGGTCAGCTTTATCTCTGGCTTGTACAGTTTGGCAATCTCATTCTCAGACCACATGGCGAGACGAGAAATGTCAATCCTATTCTGGCAGCTCACAGAGTATAATATACTAGCTTCGCCCGGAAACAGTTATGAATGCATTACGTGACAAGCGCTTTTTTTTTTTCGATGTCAATGAACTACGACCTAGGCCTATATCCGTTTTACGTCTCTGCATGATGGGTTGAAATCACTGACTGGACTATTAATTATATTATCATGGAGATAGCATGTACAACGAATTCTTGTCAGACGTAATTTAAGAATGGCGAGGTGCATGAAACTCAAATCCCCCTCCCGTCCAATCTAAAAGCACTTATAGTGGGCGATGTATTGAAGATAGATATATACTCTCGTGGATTTTTTGTAGAACTTTCCATGCTGAACAATTCTTACACTCATAGTATATTGATATTTTTAACGGTTTGCCCAGTGTAAGCTTCAAAAGCGCAGATAGGTATATTGTCTCGATAGTGCTTTCGGTACAGGAAGTGAGGTTTTACCGTGTGTATTGTCATGTCAAGTGTTAGCGCGCGCCCGGGCAACATGTGTTAGACTTGGGTTAACAATACTGTTTGCGCGGCTTTTCGATCCCGGTATTCTTTGATTATTGTCCGCTGTAGTTCTACTGTTAATGCTTTAGTGTGCTGTTTGAAGTTTACTAAAAATATAACATTTGTGCCATTGTGTGCTAAATCTATAGTGAAAACTTATGGTGTGCAATAATTTCCAGGGTGTTCTTGTGCTGCTGTTGATATATGATTTAGCCCCTAAAATATGTAGTCGTTCAAACACGTGGTTGTGCTACCCCCGATTATATCGTGTGCTATTCGATCTGTGTCTACTCTTGTGCATCGAGGCAAATAACCTCTCGCTCTGCTTACGAATATTTCATTTGGGATACCTTGTACTTTATACTGTAGTGATCAAAAGGCTTAACGGAAACTCAAGCACTTGTGCTGTTGTCTAGCTCATGATCACTATGAGGTTGTTAATGTGATCAGATGAAGTCCACTTGGTATCTTTACCTTGTAGATGCTGCCAGTTATGTTCAGGCTGGTTCACGATTGGCCCGGGAATGAGAACGGGAAGCTTGCTGGGGGTCTGGTTAACCACTGGAACGGGAACAAGGAAAATGTTTGATGTTTATGTAATGTGATGGATATGCCTAGTGCCCTTAAATGCATATTTATTGCTCCTACGTTCCTTGGCTAGGCTAGAACTTATGTCCTATTTTGTTTGTAATTGCGCCCAGGAAATGTGTTTGTAACACCTTTCAAACTCGGCCTTGTATTATCAAACAGACTAGGTTAAATTATTTTAGACTGATAATGGTGTGTTCTGGCCTGTCGAAACATCATTGATGATGATTTCCGTCATTTAAATGTATTTAAAAATTACTAAATTGACGAAATTAATATTATATAAACAGTATTTCATACCAATTGTAACATATGGACTGGAAACACTGGTAACGAATAAAAGGCAAAATAGTAAGATACAAGCAGTAGAAATGAAATTTTTAAGAACGTCAGCTGAAAAGACAAGAAGGGATAGAATTCAAAATATTGAAATGAGAGAAGAGTTAAATATGGAACCGTCAAATCAGAAGATACAGAAAGCAAGGTTACGTTGGTTCGGACATGTAAAAAGAATGGGTAAGGAAAGAGTAGCAAAAAGGGAATTAGAAAGTGAAGTCAAGGGAAAGAGACCAGTTGGAAGACCGAGAAGAAGGTGGTTGGACCAAATTTTGAAGGACATTGGAGAAGCTGGGTTGGATGTGGCAGAAGTGATGGAACAGTAAAAATGGAGGGACCGAAAGGAGTGGAGGGGGCTTGTAAACCACACCCGGGTCTGTAGTGGGACTTGGATGATGATTACTCAATTACATCTGTCATGACGAGGTGGACCTAATTCTGAGTGAGAACTTGGAATATGCCTCCCTTCGTCCCTTGGATACCGTATGTGTAAATTACTGTATAGGCTTATATTCAGACTTATGCTACCGAATATCATACCTGCGACGTAGATTAGTGATTTCAATGGTAATGAAAGGTTTTACAAATTAAATATTGGTCTAAGATGATCCCACTCATATGGTGACACCTTGATGTGTGTATTAAACCTCCCTTTGTCCCTTTTATTGGAGGCATTTACTGTAGCATGACTTAATAGACCTTGCTTATTTTACTGGACAACAAGTTCACTTATTGACATACATTTATTTTCACAACTGTTTCCCTTGGATCCTGGAATTTCCGAGAACAGAAAACATAAAACTTAATTCTATTTTCCTTTTGCTTTCCTCGATTACATTTTGCTTCCTGTTCCTGGAGAGCGCTTAAAACCAATCAAAAATAGCGTGCATTTCATCATACTTCCCGTTCCCGAGCGAATGTTTAGCATTCTTTACTCAGGGAATTCTCTCATTAATTCTGGAAAAATCAGGGAATAATCAGGGAATTCTTTTAAGATGAGTTGGTAGACACCCTGGTACTTACAAGTGCTGTACAATAGTAGTAAATAAAAGGCATTGTTTGCTGAACATCTCGGTCAAAGTAAGCTCATCATCCCAATGTTCGCGCTGCATCTACACTAGCTTCGTGGAGGGAAGGACAATAGAGCGCATAGACAGAATCATTATTTTGCGAATTGCAGTAAGTTTCTATTTTTTTCTTTCTGAAAGCGATTCGGATTGTCGGAGTTTGGATAATTGGAGTTCTACTGTACTTGCATTTCATTCCTCACCTTCTGTTCCTAATTTAATTCCTCTTCGAATTTTATTCACTAAACCATTTTCTCTTTAATACAGTTCTACGAATCGAGTTTAATTTTGTTTCTTTCAATAATGTTCCAATTAACATACTTTTATTTTAATTCCTCTCCACATATAATTTCATTCCATACTTTTGTGTGTTTAAACCATCTAATTTCACTCCTTTTTAATTTAATTTCGTTCTCTTTACCATCCCTGCCGTGGGCAATCTGCATGTTGTGATGAGGATCAAATTGATGATGAATGCACTAGTAACACCCAGTCCCCGAAACGGGAGGTAACCATGAAAAGGCAAAATCCTGCGACCCGGAGAAGAATCAAACTTGGTGCTCTTAGGATTAAAATCTAGCATATATGGCCACAAAGCAGGACATTCTGTGGAATGACTACCACTGATATCTAGGGACCCTAATTTATGGTAATATAAAGGCTTCAAAACGGTGAAATGAATTGTTCAAAGTGGTGAAATAAAATATCCATAGCGGTGAAATAACAAAAGCGAGGTGTGAGTGTGCTTAATAACCATGTGTACGGTTCACGGATTTGGTTAAATGATGAACACTATACAAACATTTGGAGGAGTAACAAACAATTTATTCTAGTTCTTTTTTTCTTTTCTTTTCGAAAGAACTTAAATAAATTTGTATTCAGTACCTCACCTAACATTTACTTCTCCACGACTACCATAGTCCTTGTCTAACTCGTGAAACGTATGTTGTCCCCAAAATTATGGCGAGCATTGTTTTCAGGACTTCAACCAATCAAGTCTGAGAAGGGACTTCGTTATCCTGCATCTTATGAAACGTTTATATTTATAAGGTTTCTTATTTTCTATGAAGGGAGTATTTCAATTAATTTTAAAGTGAATATTTTTAAAAATTATCTTATTACTAGCGTTTCGTTGGCATTTAGCATTTTAGGGTGAAGATAACATATTTCGCAAACTAAATTTATTTTGCGATATTTCGTGGCTACAATAATTTTTTTTAAATGGCTTCTTTCGAGTAAATATATAGTTGTGTTAACATATGTGTTTGCTGAAATATTTCGCAGATATCGTTAAAACCAAAAATCCGGGACTCTACTGATATCGAATGTTATTAAACACTTCACTGCAAAGCTGCCTTTCGTCCTTGAGTTTTTACATTATACATGTTATCTGTTTTACTCTCAACACTGTATTGGTCTAATAATGTCCTTTTCCATTTCTTCTAGGGCTGTGTATGGATTTTGTGAAAATCTGAAAGAAAGCAGTGATATCCATATGTTAACCTCTGCTCTTCCATCCTTTTTGGACAACATAATGGACATGCCTCAACAATATCCAAGTGAAGTTCTGAATGTAGCCATGAAAACCGTGGAAATAAGTTTATCGGTTAGTTTATTACTCAGCATCATTTGCATGCTTATGTATTGATACTACCATCTCGTGGCGCAGTGGCTAGCATTCCTTGCTGTTACCCACAAGATCCTGGTTTGATTTCCAACTCTGCCAAGAAATTTAATTTTGGTCTGAAGGCTGGAAGGGGGTTCACTCAGCCTTGTGATGCATAACTGAGAAAGATGGAAAGGATTCCCACCTCAGCCATCCTTGTGGTTTTTCATAGTTTCCCACTTCTACTCCAGGTGAATTCCAGGATGGTACCTAACTCAAGGCCATGGCTGCCTCCTTTTTAATCCTAGCCCCTAATTACAAATACACACACTAATACAGCCATCACAATAACACAGGTGATTTGACAAATTCCATACACACACTCACCCTAACCCAAGTACAAGGAACTACATGACTACATTGTTACAAAGCCCCCTAAATGAATCGATGACTACAAAATACTGTATAACAAAAAAGAAACGACGCACCAGGAAGGAGTTGTCCGATGGCGATAAAAATCGGAGGATGTGAGGAACAGACATAGAACAACAAACAATCAAAAGTGAAGAACAATCTAATGATTTATTCCAGAGTTAGAGCATTACTAAGTGAGGACGTCAATAAGGTGTTGGTCCACCCCTGGCCTAGATGCAAGCTGTCACTCGACGTGGCATGGACTGATAAATTCCCAGATGGTGTCCTGCGGAATTTCGTGCCAAATGGTCTCCAACTGTTGGGCTAAATGGGCGACATTCCAGGATGTTCGCAATCGCCTTCCCATGACATCCCAAATGTGCTCTATGGGAGAGAGATCAGGCGACCGAGCTGGCCAAGGAAGGATACGGCAAGCTTGAAGACAGTCCATAGCAACACGTGCCGTGTGCGGCCGAGCATTATCCTGTTGGAAAGTTACGCCTGTATGTCTTTGAAGGAGTGGTAGCTCAACCGGCCGTAGAATGTCATCAATATACCACTGTGCTGTCAGTGTGCCATGAATGACTACCAGAGGGGTCCTGCTATCAAAGGAGATGGCACCGCAGACCATCACCCCCTGTTGTGAGGCTGTGTGGCATGCGATAGTCAGGCAGGATCCCCATGCGGGCCTGGACGTCTCCAAACACGTCTGCGGTTGTCGTTAGGGCACTGTTATTATTATTTATTTACCATAAATCGTATAAGAAGTATGGAAGGCCTAGTGAAAAAGGGCAAGCCCCACCTATTTCATGCTTCACAGGCACATTTTACATCTAAATTTGTTTTTACAATATTTACATGTTATACAAAGATATTTGCAGTATTTACATATTTAGAATATTGACATAGAGCTTTTTTCCTGTTCACTCACTCTCTCACGCATGCACTTTCATAACCTCAATCACTCCATACATTCATCCATCCATTCATTCATTCCATTCAGATACTCATTCATTCAGCGAGACAATCAATCACTCATACAGACGTTTAATTTTACAATGTACCTTTTTATGTACGGCCTGAATTTCTGAGGATGCAAGATCTTGGAATCCCCTGGCAGCGCGTTCCATAACCTGTGAGGGATTTTTTGAGAAAAATTAGTTCAATTTGTTTGGCTGTTGCCTCTATAGATGGAAATTTTGTCAAACGGGAAGGGGAATAATGAGCTTTTAGCCTCTCTGCACGGCGCTGTACACGCTGTTCATGTTTTCCACTGTATTGGGATGCCAAGCAGGTAAGCCGTACGTTAATATCGGACGGACCATGCATATGTAGGCCGTCCTTAAAGCTCTAGATTTACAGCCTCTCATGTTTCTGTACAAGAAACCCAGAACTTTGGTGGCCTTACATCTTGCCCCTTCACTTTGAATGTTCCAATTCAGGGTGTCTGAGATTGTTACCCCTAATAACTTTTAAGTCTGTGCACTGTGAGATGACACTATTCATAACTTTGTATTCATCCTCAATGGGGGGTTTTTGACCTACTTATTCTTATCTATTAACATTTTTTTACATTTCATCATCATCATCATTTCCCCTTATCCAGCTCCTGCCGGGTCGGGGTATTTATGGCACTTCTCCACTTTCCTCTTTCCTTCCACAATTCTTCTTCCACGATCTTGACCCAGCCCAGACTTCTTTTTCTCACGCTGTTCTTCACTGAATCGATCCACCTTGTTCTAGGTCTTCCCCTTGCTCTCTTACCCTTGCACTTGGCCTCCAGCATCTGTCTTGGTATTCTATTTTCCTCCATCCTCTTTACATGTCCAAACCACCTTAGTTTATTCTTCTCAATTCTCTCATTTAGTTTTCCCATCCCAACTTCCTTCCTAACATCTTCATTCCTCACTCTGTCTTTCCTTGTCTTACCTATCATACTTCTTAGGGATTTCATTTCACTGGCTTGGATTCTACTCTCTTGCCTGCTCGTCAGGGTCCAAGTCTCGGCCGCATAAGTTAATATGGGTACATAGTACATTTTATACATTACCTCCTTGCTTTTCCTTGGTACTTCCTTATCCCAAACAAGTTTTCTTACACTTTGATAGAATGCATTGCTCTGCTGTACCCTTCTGCCAATCTCCAGGTCCAACCTACCAGTTTGCATGAATTCACTTCCTAGG
Source organism: Meconema thalassinum (assembly GCA_946902985.2). NCBI lineage: Eukaryota > Metazoa > Arthropoda > Insecta > Orthoptera > Tettigoniidae > Meconema > Meconema thalassinum. The sequence continues at coordinate 901,756,418 of OX336389.2, forward strand.
TATTTGAACGTGTCCACAATTTCCAAACTCTGACTTCCAATTTTCACAGTGCCCTTTCCTTGTCTTTCCCCTCTTGTCATCACCATGGTCTTGCTTTACTCTATACTGATTTTCAGGCCATACTTCTGAATATTTTCATTCAGTGCATCTAGTTGTTTTTGCACTTCTTCGGTGTTCCTTCCCCAGATCACAATATCATCTGCAAATAATAGTAACTTCATTTTTTATGTCCATATGCTTCCTTTGTTTCCTTTACAATTTCATCCATTACCATTATGAATAAAAGAGGTGACAGCACACTCCCCTGTCTTAGTCCAGTCTTGTTCCTAAACCAATCTGTCTTTCCAACTGGGGTCAGTACCCTGTTAACACAGTTGTTGTACATTGCTTGCACCATTTCCAACATTTCTCTTCCCAGTCTCTTCTTAACCATGGTTTCCCATACCTTCTCTCTGGGGACACTATCATATGCCTTTTCTAGATCTATGAAAGTCATGATCAAATCCTCTCCATATTCCCAGTTCTTTTCCATCACCTGCTTCAAGCTAAAGATTGGGTCCACTGTGGATCTTCCACTCCTGAAGCCATACTGTTCCTCTTGCAACCCTCCTTCCACCTTTCTTCTCATTCTTCTTTCTAATATCCTTTCAAGTATTTTTACTATCTGTGATATGAGGGTGATTCCTCTATAGTTATCACACACTTTCTTGTCCCCTTTCTTAAACACTGGTATTATTAGCCCTTTCTCCCAGTCTTCTGGTACACATTTCCGTTTCCACACACACTTTGGCAGTCGATACAGCCATTGCATACCAACAGGTCCAGCAGCCTTTATCATTTCTACACTGATTTCATCCACCCCTGTTGCTTTTCCCATCTTCATTTTCTGTACTGCTAACTCCACCTCCAGCATTGTTATATCATCTTCTATTATAGAGTCGTCAGGCTGTGTCACTTCGATCTCACCAGTACAATTGCTCACATTCAATAGCTTATCGAAATACTCCTTCCATCGTCCCTTTATCTCTTCTGGGTGTGTTAACAACTCTCCATCTTCCTTTTTCACCAGCTGTGTAGTAACTCTTTCTTTCCTCTTACTTCTTAGAAGCCCATACAGCATCCTTTTACTGCCACTTACATCTGTTTCCATTCTTCGTGTAAATTCTTCCCAACTTTTCTTCTTTTCTTCTCCTACCACTTTCTTACACCTCCGTTTGCTGTCGTGATACTTCCTTTTGCTTTCTTCCGTTTGATCTCGGTTCCATTCTTTCCACGCAGACTTCTTTTCTTTCACTGCTTTCCTCACTTCCTCATTCCACCTCGGTGTCTCCTTCTCTTTCACTCTTGTTGACGTCCTACCACAAGCACTCTCTGCTGCACCAGCAAATGCCTTTTTAAAGTGGGACCATTCCTCTTCTACATTTCCCACTTCAGTAACTGGGATTTGTTGCTTCAATCTCTCCTGAAAATCTTCCTGTACCGCTTTGTCTTTCAATTTCCATACTTTTATTTTACTTTCTCTGATCTCCTTTAGGTTTTCCAATTTTCCCCATCTAAATTTTGCCACCACAGCTCTATGGTCCCCATCAAATGCTTCTCCTGGTAAAGCTGTCACATCCATCAGCTTTCTGCGATTTGTCCTTTCCACCAGGAAGTAGTCAATTACTGATTTTGTTCTTCTATCACCCCACCCATATCTCGTAATTTTCCTGCTGTTTTTCTTCCGAAACCATGAATTACCCACTATCAGTCCATTCCTTTCACAAAAGTTTACAAGTTCCTCTCCTTCCCGGTTCTTTTTCCCATATCCATATGGTCCAACGACTTCTTCCTTTCCTTGTCTCTCATTTCCGACTTGTGCATTCATGTCTCCCATGATCACCACTTCTACATCTGAGATTACTCTTTCTACATCCTCCAGGAATACTTCAATATCTTCTTCTCTGTTTCCAGTCTGTGGTGCATACACTTGTATGAAGTCCATCATGTCATTCTTCATCTTCATTCTAATTTTCATTATTCTGTCACTCACACACTCTACCACTTCAACATACTCCTCCAGTTGTTTCGAGGTTATCAGTCCCACGCCATTTTTTGCCTCTTGGCCACCACTCCAGTATAATGTATATCCTTTCCTCAATTTCTTCCTTCCTTTACCTTTCCATTTCACTTCACTCAGCCCCATCATTCCAACCTTCTCCCTCTCCATGAAGTCTATCACCTCCTCCACCTTGCCTGTCAGGGTCATGACATTCATGATTCCCACTTTCATTTCGGTTACTGGTCGCCCATTTCTCACAGTTCCCCCAGTACCAAAGGAACTGCGCGTCGCCTGCAGGGTACGCCCTAACCTTTTCCGAATCATTGGAAGTGCCATTTCCATTTTAGGCTATTATTACGATGGGGTCGCCACTCCCAAAGGCATTTTATGAAGCTACTGCCAGCTATTATTCAGGCCGCCCCTAACATGGAGAACAGACGCCCTTGCAGCCGCCCCTAACATGGGAAACAGACGTTGCCGATTGATGCTGTACTCATACTATTCCCTGAGTACTGGGTTGCCTCTTCCGCAATCTCCACCGTTCTGAAGTCCATCTTCTCCGCTGCAGATTCCGTTGAGGTCTTTGCACGTAACCCTGTCCACGGGGCCTATGTTATACCCCATGGGACTGGGTCCTCACCAGAACTTAGCCGGTACTGTAGTTCCATGGTATTTTACAGTACCGTTGCCCACCCCCGCGACGTGGACGCGCCTGGCAAGAATTATCCATTTAGCCAATTAGGATTGACTCATGGACCGGGTTAAGGAGCTGTCTAAATCCAGCCTCACAGAACACCAGAGCGATAAGTTGTGTAGATCTGATTTAAGAGAGAGGGAATCTTCTTCACTTTGGAAACTGGACTCGTCACTAAAGACTATATGTCCCCAGTCAACGCAGTTCCGCGTTGCTCGAGCGCGGCACCAATGTAATCTTGACTTGACGGTGAACAGGTGTGAGCACAAATTCCTGTCGCTCAGGCGTCTGTTGATGGTCATGGTGAACCCATGTGTGCGGATCACACCCTGGATCGTTGATAATGACGACTCGGGTGCTGTAACAGCTGTTCTGACAATCCCTCTGTCTTCCCGTGCTGTTGTGGCCCTCGGTCGACCACTGCCGTCCTGACCCTGATGCCTGCCGTTGCTGACCCACGCTTGCCAGCATCGTCTGATCGCCGCATCACTTCCGACCCAAATGTCCAGCGACAGCTCGATTCGACTAACCAGCTTCTTTCAATCCGATCGCACGACTTCTTTCAAACTCCGACATCTGCTCGTATTGAGCATTAATCCTTCGGCGTTGTATTCTTACACGGGACGCTCAGATATCGCAGTCACATGCAACTGCTACTTTGAGCATACGCTTCAGAATCGAGCCTTATATACACCTGATACATGCACAGTTCGGATGCGCGGGAGCTCCCGCTATTCATTCGTTGGACACGAAGCTTTAATCAGTTGCATGTTCGGTCCTAATGTCTTAGCATGCGTAATTTCCTTACAATCGGACAACGCCTTCCCTGTGCGTCATATTTTTGTTGTTATACAGGGTACAATATACTGATATCATTTATTTTATGAATTAGCCTATCTACCGGATTAGGAATTTGAATGAAGGGAGCAACAATATTGCAGAATATACTGAATTGAAGTAATAGAAGCCATTTTTCAGTGTTGCCTAGTCTATTAAAGAAAGCTTTCCAGTTGTTCAACACAAATAGTGCCCAATTGCATTAGGCCAGAAAACAAGTATTAATACACCCTAACCTGAAAGAAATATTACACAAAGCATTTATCACAAAATAACACTCTTTTATGTATTAAAGTGGGGGACTATTTCGATCATCATCATTAGATCCTGCTCACTTAAGCTTACATAATGTACGATGATTATGTAATCAAAAATATATTGTAACGTTTTTGGGGTTCGTAATAATACTGGTCAGGCTATAATGCACTAAATCTTTATTTACACTATTATTATGTACACTAATTAACAATAAACCAAAATGGCCTACTTACTCGCGCGCACGCGCGCACACAGACAGAGTCTCACTTTACAAAACTATTAGTCACTATTTATTTACAATGTTCACTGCAAGGGAGTATCTCTTACAGTCACTATTTATCTGCACTGTCATTGTCTACATTATTTATTTTCACAGCTCTGTCTTCAATACTACAGTACTCCACATTTATTTTCACTGGTCGCTCGGCACACACCTTCAGTGCAGACTCACTCAGGACTGACTTGCCCGATGCTGGTGTGATGAACTATCACTAACCATTGGATCGACCAACTAAAGGTCTCCATTATCAGATGTATTTTGAGTGAATTCAAAATAGAACAAAGTTTGAGCGTTAAGGAACATGGGAACATTTAGCATATATGACACAAAAAAAAAGAAGAGAGAGAGAGCAGGTAGCTTAGACATATATATTTTCTTTCCATAAACAGAAAATAAGTTAGCACAACAAAAAAAAGTGACAGTCAGTCTGAAAGTCTAGACTTTGTATCATTTTAAATGCTACAAATGCTGCAAAATGCTAGAAAGGCTGGAGGCTTCTCGCTTCGCTAGAAGCCAAAGACTGTTGACATGTGAGAAAATTATCTGCATAATACTTATCTTGCTTTATAATACTTTACCTTGTTTCAAATTACTCGCGAACTGCAAGTGCAAAGCAAGGGCAAAGCAAGGTCAAGCGCGCGGGATGCCTTCACACTCACCAGAGCACGCAGGGACGTGCCCCTTCCATCCAGTCTAAAAACACTTATAGTGGGTGATGTATTGAAGATAGAGATATGTTCTCACGAACTTTTTTGTAGAACTTTTCATGCTGACCAATCCTTACGTTCATAGTATATTGATATGTTTAACGGTTTGCCCAGCATAAGCTTAAGAACCGCACAGACGCCAAGTTTGTTTTTGAATTTTTCACTGAAATCGTTACTGCTTGGCTTCCTTTGATCATACATAAATTATTTTCTACAGAACCTTTCCTCGAGATATCCTTTACAGAATGGTGAAAACCGCATCAAAATCCATCCAGTGGTTCTCGAGATTACCCGTGACATCCAAGAATCGGGGATTTTTGTGTTATACTAACGAAGTAGAGATTGTCGGGGAACACTTGCTCCATGCGGTACTATGACGTAACACACCTCAGTGCATCTGGGTACATTTCATCCCGTCACCGTAACGAAACGCCAGTCCCCAGCGTAACGACGAAGTCGACAAGATGATAAAAACAATATTCAGTTTTGTACAACTTTGCTTTTCTGACAAAGGAAAAGTAATTCATTGAATTGTAAGCCAGGTTAGGCACTAAAATGTTTTAATACTAAAGGTAGCTTGTATAGAAAGAGAAAAGAATAGTGACATAGCCTATAGAAGGGGCTAGTGACTAACAGGGGCCAAATCCTGCAGCACCTTATGATAGAGAAATAATTAGGGAGTTGCCATGATGCAACAAAAATATTTCCAACGGAAATGCAATTGCAGTCACAGGTATGTGTGAGCTGCATGAAAGTTAAAAATGTAATATTTCCGAAGAAATGGAAATGGCAGAAGCAGGTAGGCAAGTAGGCCTATTACCTGAAAGTGAGCCATGAAATGTTCCAAGAAGAAGTGCAATGGCAGACGCAGGTACGCACGAGAAATAATGAGACTAATCCCAAATGGAAAATGGCTATGAAATAATTTTCAAAGCAGAAAATGACAAAAGCCAGTAGATATTTAATTCTTGAGAAAATGACAAAAGCTAGTAGGTATGTAATACCTCAAGAAAATGACAAAGCAAGCCGATATATTAAAATTGAGAAAACTTCTGAAGTAGGCTTGTATGAATCTTTCCTCAGAAAGAAATAACATATAAGGTAGAACAGTAAATTACACTTTTCACAACACAGGTTATGTATAATTAACAGAGTACTTAACTTTATAACGAAGTGAGGTTAGCAACCCACATGTTCGAAGAAACGAACGGTGTCACGTAGAACACTTGCTTGAGCAGTAATGATGACATTAGTTATGTCACTTGGAATAGCTTTCACAAAAAGTAGAGACTTATAATAAGCTATATGAAGACAATGTCTTAAGTGATAAGGTATTCACTTTGTAGGTAGATTGCGTAGGAATAGTATTCCATAGCACTTGAAGATGTACAGTTCGCATCTAGAAAAGTTTGTTTGCATTAACATGTCGTAGAAACACGTGGCTGGTGATCGAGGTTTGATCACAAAGAAAAATGTCGAAAGACATTGCGAAGTTTAAATAATACTTCTTGATGCAGAAATTAAGGTGATACGTAGACAATATTTGAAGTTTTAAGTCCGGTTTGCAAGCCTGGTGGACAGCATGGTGACCGTCGAAGAAAGCACAAAGTAGTCAACCTGGGAGGCCGCTTAAATAGCTAGGCAGACAATGTTCCAGTAGCGTCCATGGCTCGCGGTTGGAGTAGGCGGGCCTCGTCTGAAGAAGACGGGGTGATTGGCTGACGCGTAGCATCTGCGTGGTGGCTGGCCAATGAGCGAGCAGCAAATGGTGATCAGTTGACAACGAGGTTTCATGAGCACAAGACGAACGTAGAACGTGTAAAACACGAGGAGAATTTTTTGAGAAGCGAACTAGGCTTATGAACTAACAAGTAAGTAAATAATTTTACAACATAATTGTTTTAACATGAAAGCATTTTACAAAACGAAATGTCACATACACGTGGTGACCATATAGAGGTTATAAAAAATAAGTTTGTATCTGACTTTGACATTTTCACAAAACATGCAAAATTAACTAATTAATTATTTGCAAATGAGAACATACTGCCAGAGGGGCAACAAGAAAAACAAGAAAAAACACAAGGAAACAGGACTAGAGTGGCGAGGGAGAAACACAAGAAATTGGACGAACACACTGTCCAAAAGAAGTAAATAATTTTACCACTCTTACCCTATTGTCACGACCGGTGTAGCACTTCACTACTCTGCCGGTGTGCCAAAACAAGAGGAGGACTGGTTTCTCTTAAGAGAATCAAATCTCCCTCCTTGAGGTTTGGTCGAGCGAGCTGCCACTTCCCTCTCCTTTGAAGCAAGTTCAAATACTCCAGTCTCCACCGTTTCCAAAATCTATTCCTAAGAGCCTCAACTCTTTTCCAGAGAATGGGTAAAGAAAGATCGAGCCTACGGTCGATGAGAGGTGGCGGAGCATTTAATAAGCTGCCTATCAAGAAATCACCAGGAGATAAAGGAAGTAAATCTGAAGGGTCGTTAGACAAGGGACAGGAATTGACAGTGCCCTCAATAAGAATTACACTGACCGGCAAAAAAAGTGGAACACTTCATTTTTTTGTGTAATTTCTTAATTTATTCCACTAAAATGTATAGGTTTTCCAATATTTGCATTATTCATGTAAATTTAGATGGTTGGCAACAGAAAATACCGAATCATGTTTTACAACACGCTTAAACTCACAAATTTCGTTACATTTTGCAAATTTTACAATTTTCTATTTTTTAGTAATGCTCTTTTGGGCTGGTGTTTATCAAACGTATTGCCAAACAAAACAGTATTAATGTTTGCACTGCACTGCAAGAGAACACTGGTCACTAAAAACGGGTGTTTCCACCTTTAGCGTCTATGACAGCTTGTAAACGCTCAGGCATACTGTTCACAACTCGTCGAATGGCATCTGCCAGGATGTGATCCCATTCCTCCAGCAGCGATGTTCTCAGTTGTGCCAAGGTGATGTGGTCATGCTGTCTGACGTTCCTTCCAAGCGTATCCCATACATGTTCGATGGGGTTCAAGTCATGACTACGAGCTGGCCAGTCCAGGGTTTGAATCTCCACTTCCTGCAGATATTGTACAACACAGCGAGCAGTATGAGGGCGGGCATTATCCTGCATCAGCATGAAATTCTGACCAATGAAAGGCGCAAAGGGCATCACATGGTTCATCAGGATCTCTTCGATGTACCTTTGGGAATTGAGCGTCCCGTGATCGATGCACACCAACTCGGTGCGGGCCATAACGTTGATGCCACCCCACACCATAACCGAGCCACCTCCAAATGGAGTCCTGGAGGAGAAAGCAACAGGGCTGTACCTCTCCCCGTGCCTTCTCCACACTCTTTCTCTTCCATCAGGAGATCTAAGGTTAAAGCGACTCTCGTCAGTGAAGAGAACGGAGGCCCACTGCTCGTGGGTCCATCCCAGATGCTGCCTTGCGAAGCGAAGACGCGCCTCTCTGTGATGCCGTTCGAGTGCGGGTCCACGTGCAGGTCTCCTGGACGAAAGATGAGCTTCTTCAAACCTTCTTCTTACTGTTCGCTCACTCACTCTCTCATTTCTGACATTTTCCAGTTGATTTCGTGCCTGAACTGCTGTGGTATGCCGATCACGCAGAACTTGGAGGGTGAGAAATCTGTCATCCCTGGCACTTGTGCTTCTTCTACGGCCTGACCCTCGTCTCCTGTCGTAAGTTTGGAGTTTTCTGTAACGTTGCACTGCACGCTGAATGCCACCGAGAGATGATCCAATGACCTCAGCAACATAACGGAAGCTGCAGCCATCCTCCACCAATGCAATTGCCTGTGCGGCAACACTCATAAACCGTAAACGCTTACAGTGCGCTTCCCGCCATAAAACCATTAAGATAGGCTCATCGAAGATCGGGGGTAATTGGTGGTAATAAACCACCCTAAGAAATGTCATTATCAATTTCTATTCACGGATGTGTCAGATGTTTGTTCTAATGCGTGAAAAGCTTTTAAAATGTGATTAAATCTAGTTCGTGGCTAATTTTATACTATATATATTACTTTTTTTAACTGTTCCACTTTTTTTGCCGGTCAGTGTACAAAGGAATTGAATTCTTCAAAAGATAGGATAGAATTTTCTATAGCTCTTTTCAGATGAGCTTTAACCAGTTTAACACAAGCTTCCCATCTCCCACCATGATGTGGAGCGTATGGGGGGATGAAATGCCATTTGAACTTTTTCAAGTGAGCAAAATTAGACAGTTGTTCGTTGGCCGAACGAGAAGAGAGTGCTTTTTGCCACTGCTGAGAAGCACCAAGAAAATTTCTGGCATTGTCAGAGAAAACCTCAGAGGGAATTCCTCTTCCTGCAATGAAGCGAGAAAAAGCAGAGAGAAAGTAAGAAGTGGAAGCATTGGTGACCAATTCAAGATGAATAGCATAAGTGACCATGCAAACAAATAGTGCGATGTACAACTTGCCCAGAATTTTATGTTTAGCTTTAAGGCTGTTAGTTTGGTATAGGAACGGGCCAGCGTAATCAATACCAGTAAGAAGAAAGGGTCTGTTGGGAGCAGAACGAAACTAAAGAAGATCAGCCATAAGTTGTTGGGGAAACCTAGGTTTGGCATTGAAGCAAGGAATGCACTTTCTTACAACAGAAATGACTTTGTGCATGCCATTGATGGGCCAGTACTGCTCACGAATCAAACCTAAGAGCGTACGAGTACGAACGTGCAAATGCCGGTAGTGGAACTGATGAATTATGAGTTTGGTGACTTGATGTTTTGAAGGAAGAAGTATGGGGTGCTTCTTATCTTCAGAATAAGCAGAATAAGACAACCGACCACCTACTCTTAACAATCCATTATCATCAAGAAAGGGGCATAAAGTGAATAGTCTGTTCCACTTCTTGAGGGGTAGACCCTTGGATAGAGAATTAATCTCTACTGAAAAGACTTCATGCTGAGTAAGCAATAAAACCTTGGTTGTAACGGACTGTATTTCAACAGTAGAAAGAAAAGCTTGAGGAAGCAAAGGTTTTTTTAAAGGCTCTGTCAAACAGGAAGTGGGCTGCCCGCGCGGACGGAACGACCGCAGCCCGTCGCGGACTGGGGTGGTCAAACTGAATGCGGGCAAGTCAAGGCAAACCAGTATGAAAGCAATCGCGATCAAGTGCATATCACAGTGTTTTCTGTTAATTTTGTAGGCGGATGTAGATTTCACCGGGCAAACTACGGGATAGGCTATAATAGGCAAAATATGCAAGTATTCGTAGAAGGATCAGACCTCATTTATTGCGAGAAAGTATTTTACAATTGGAACTAAATTAACTTATTTTCGTCTTTCTATGCATATTTTTAGCATTTTATTGACTTATGGGGACGGTAACCTTCTTGTCATTTGGGGTCCATTTTTATACTTATGGTCACACTGTCCTTATGCAAGGTTTGGAACTGATGTGTAACTATCTAACAGTCTGTTACTTCTTCACGCAAAATTCTATCTCCCGCAGAGATGTTGGTTGGTTCCTTAGTTTAGGGGCTGCGACATTGCGGTCATGTAACCCCGTGTACTTTTGGTGTGTGTAGAATCTGTCTGATAAACGGTGTTAATTGTGATGACTGTATTGATGTAGTGTCTCCAAAATCTCCTTCCACGCTTCTCCTTTCTTCACTGCATCCTTGTAGTCAGGATGACACAAATCATACAGAAATACGCACTCGCACACAAGGTCAATTAACCTCTCTGTTTCGTCGGCCATGCTTCCAGCCCGCGCGGTCTTTGTGGAAAATCACAACTGCTCAATTGCCCGCCGCAAACTAGATTGGTCCGCCGCGGTAGACCGCCTTCTGTTTAACCAGGATGATGCAATATTACATGATACAGAGTTCGCAGCGGTCGGGCGGGCTGGTTCGCGCGGGCAGCCCACTTCCTGTTTGACCGAGCCTTAACACAAAGAATTTCCATCGAAGCAAGTAGGCAACAATGCGAATTAGTTTTTGAAAGTAAGAATATCTTTCAAGCAATGAAGGGGTAACGTTAGTTACAAAAGAAGAGGCGACTTTACGAGTTTCAGGAACATTCGTTAAAGCAGAAGATAAAAGGTCTGGCCAAAAAGAAAGGTTCTTGCAACAACCAAGTTGGACCATGACAGAAAAGACTAGATTTAGCTAGCTGTTGTGGAAGACATCCACGTGAGATGTCAGCTGGGTTCTCCTTACCCAAGACATGTTTCCATTGAGAGGAACTAGAAAGAGTTCGGATTTTTTCCACCCTGTTGGCGACGAAGAATAGCCAATGTGAAGGGGGCTTTGAGATCCAAGCTAAAGTGATGGCAGAGTCAGTCCAGTAATAGATGTGACTGAAATGACAATTAAGATTGGAGACAAGCTTTTGAGATAATTCAGCGGCGAGCAGGGCAGTGCATAACTCTAAGCTAGGCAATGAAACCGTTTTCAAAGGGGCTACCTTTGACTTGGTACAAATCAAATTATGCCCGTTGCTCACGGCAAAATTTTCCTTCAAATTTATTGTACAATAATTTAATTTTATAAAATTTATGTTGCTCACGGTCAAATTCAAGTTTTATAAAACCTTTGATAAAACTTTCCATAAAATAGGACATGTTCTATTCCGTAAAATTAATTTTACGAAACGAACCAATCGGGGAAGCTGACATGAAGATGATGCTGGCGCCACGAGGTGAGAAGATTGTGAAGCTCGCTGGTAAACAAACTCTTCGAAAATAAAACATGGAGGACGGTTGTCGTTTGGGGGTAAAATTTACAGTCGATACGCATTATTAACGCAAAGCGGTCATGAAACATGCTTTAAGTACGTTTGAAAATATGCGTGGTACTGAATGAATTCATTGCAATCAATATTTAAGATATAATTTTAATAATTGGATATTTAACCATACTCGCTGATAAACGAAACAAATTGCTGTATAGTCAGTTGGAAAAGTGTGCTAGTGGTATCGCGCTCGCTTGCTGATTTGAAGGTCCCGGGTTCAAGGCTATCCAGGGGCGGAGATTTTTACTTCCTTTTAATTATTATATAATTTCCTCCTTACGTCGTACAGCAATATTGCAACTTTGTTTTGTGTTTTCTCCCACTTAAAATTCTTATTTTCCCTTAATACTGTAACCATGGACGGATACCATTCGTGATAACTATTAGAATTTAAATAGTTAAATATTTATCCCAGAATAATAATAATATGACACGTTCTGTATTTACTGGATATAGCTAGCGCTTATCACACAGACGCCGTTTAAAGAAAATATAGTTTAATTCTGATGTATTTATTCGTAGGCCTACCCACATAACAAATCTACTTGTTTATGTTGCCCCTAGGATATCTACCTGAACGAGAAAAGCAATCCGATTGGTTGTTGTACTCAAACTTCCATGAAAACTGCCAGGAAAAATGGCACCTGTTCAATTTCGTGAGTTGTATGGCAGCTATTATGGAAGGCAGAACCTTGCATGGAAGGTACATATCACACGGTGCCAGACGCGTCTATGTGTCGTGTGATACAGGCTCCCAAACTGTTAGTGTTGTACTGGACGAGTACCAGAAATATCAGTGTTTGTATGAGGTTAAAACGCCCATATACCACAATAGAAATGCAAGAAGGGAGGCAGAAATCTCAATCGCCGAATATGTTTCACAAATTCGACCGAACACAAGCCAGGCTGATGTGAAGGCGAAGATAAACGGGTTTCGAACTAACTTGCAGTCTCATTTCAGGACAAATACCTTGTCTCATGTTAAGTGTCCTGTCGAATAATTTTGGGACCGACGAGATCTAGGAGTTTTTTAAAACTGCTTTCCTCCATTCTTATAAAATTCCTATATGAATTCTGATTTCTAACCTCAACTCATTTTCGACCAAGGAGAGTATTCCTGTACTCTTCTCTTCTTTTTATCCATTCCCGAGTCCAGGACTTCCTAGCATTTCTTTTCTTCCTTTTTACCACTGTACGACATTTAATTGTAGCTAAAGCAGCAATTTTTGCAATGTTTGGTTTGTTTGTTGGGGCCATACTCTCAAACCAATGTGTGTTGAACAGCTGATTCTTGGTTCAGAAGTTTATCGGTAGATGGCGATCCTGATACATCCACGGATTTTATAAAATAATTTTACCGTGAACAACACAGCTTGCTTTCGTCAAATTTTTATAAAATTAATTGTATAATAAATTTTAAGAAACATTTTACTGTGAGCAACGGGCATTAGAAAATGAAGGAGGAGTGCTACGACTTACAACATAGGCGCAACATCCATAAGCCTTAACGGAGCTATCTGCAAACAGATGCAGCTCTAAATTGGAAGAGAAAGAAGTAGGGTTTAGAACCCTGGGGATGTCTATAATGGACACATCAAGATGATGAGTACGAAAGGAAAGCCATCTTTCCAAAAGAGGAGGAGGGATGGGATCATCCCAATCGGTCTTGAGAGACCATAGTTGCTGCATAAACATCTTAGCTTTCACTATGATCGGAGCTATGAATTGAAGCGGGTCATAGATTTTGGCGATTTCGGAAAGAACTAGTCGCTTTGTTTGAGTAAGAATAGGGGACAAGCTGACTTGATAGAAAAAGGAATCCGAAATGGGATACCAATGAAGTCCCAAAACTTTAGTGGAATCAACAGTGTGTAAGAGCTAGATTGGTGTGTCAGCGTTGCTATTGGATATGAGCTGAGCCAATATATCCTGAGAATTGGAATTCCATTTATGAAGGAAAAAGCCGCCTCCATGAAGCAATGCTTGGAGATCATGTGAGTGCTCAAGTGCTTCAGAAGGGGAGTCAAAGGAATGAAAAAAATCATCCACATAAAAAGACTTTTTAAGAAGATGAAATATCAGCGGAAAAGAGGTTAGAATCTTGTTCAGCGAGATGCTTTAACGTGTGTATGGCTAAGAAAGCAGACGGCTTTAGACCATATGTGACAGTTTTCAAATTGAAGACCTTAATGGGTTTGGAAGGGCATTCCCGCCAAAGAATTTGTTGCAAATTTTGTTGCTCAGAATTAATCAAGATTTGCCTATACATTTGTTTAATATCGGCTATGACACCAACAGGAAACAAGGGAAAGTTGAGCAAAACAGAAGAAAGATCAGACTGAATGGCGGGACCTGTGAGTAAGGTATCGTTAAAAGAAATGAGAATCTGGGGCGGAACCATTGAAAACAACTCGAATGTGTTCCCTAGTGGAAGGGATTTTCCAAACAGGATGATGATTTAAATAAACGCTATCTTCAGAAATGGTTTGTTTATCGAGAACTTCCATGTGACCAGAGGCTTCGTAGTCTTCCATGAATTCCACGTATTGAGCTTTGGCCAAAGAATCTTGTTTCAACTGATTTTCGACAGCAAACAAAGCCTTAAGAGCGCGAAGATGTGAATCTACCAAAGCTGGAGGGGAAGGAATACGAGGCATAGTGACAACGAATCTATCATCTGAGATGCGAGTGGTGGTTGCGAGATAAAGTTTTTGGCAAAAGTCATCTGCAGTGGAAGAGGAAGGTGTGGAATCAATAGACTCAATTTTCCAAAATTTTTCCAAATTGTTGTCCAACTCAACATGAGTTAAGTGACATAGGGATGAAGACTGCACAGTGGCAAGAGGGATATGACCCGTGGCCAAACAACCAAATTTGGTGTGGTGGGCATAGATGCTAGAAGTTATGATTCTAGAAGGAAGCAAATTTTTACAAATTACATTAGCACCTAGCAAAATGTCAACTGGGGCACTCTGAGGAAAGCAGGGATCAGCTAATTTCAGATCAGAAGGGAAGTGTCAATCGAAAAAGAATGACTGGGAGTCGGAGCTCCAATAACGGGGATTGACAGACAGTTCAAACTAAGGTTAGTACCAGATTGTACCGAATCCTCAATATTCAGTTTTATGAAATGTAAGGAAGTCGACTTACTGTTATTGATACCAGATATCTCTTATCGAAGTGGTATTAGGCTTTAAGTTCAAATCGTGGGTGGCAGCATTGTCGAGAAGAGCTCAACTGAATGCTATTTGCCTTTAGAATCTTGGACCTGAAGTCGCACAGTGGATAACAAAACCTGAGTGCTGCGCCAAGAATTGGCAGTATGACTATAGGACTGAGCGTTAGTCAGAATGGGGGCCAGAAGTAAGGTACGACTTACTGCTGGAAGCAACATTATTTTGAGAGGTTGAAGAAGTAACACTTTCTATAGGTTTGTTTAGAGGATGCTTAAATTTAGGTTTTTCAAACCAATGCAATGAGGAGTGGTGACGCAGTTTACAATGAACGCAGACACCTTTAGAAGGGCAGCTTGATACTGCATGCTTGTCCGACAGACAATTGAAACGTTTGTGTTCGGCAACAGCTTTTCTACGATCATCGACCGACATAGATTTGAAGAAAGAGCAAGTATATAAAGGATGCAAGTTGTTGCAAAGAAAGCAGGTTTGTGCGGGATTTTGAACAGAAAACACTTGAGAGCGGAGAGGTTTCTTGCTAGAAGAAGTCTCACTGATTGCACCTTTGCTCGAGCTAGGGAGCTCGGCTTGTTGAGCAACAGCGGAAAGAACCTGACAACGGGTTTTTATGAATGTGACTAAAGTGCGAAAGGTGGGATCAGGCTGATCGATTAAATCTGATTCCCATGCTTTTAAAGTTTGAGTCGAACCTGGAAGTAATAAGATATACCAGGAATAAATCCCAATGTTCGACGGGCTGCTTCAAGTGCTCGAGTGCAAGTACATGAAGCTCGACAGTATCTCCTAAATGGCAGAGAGAAGAAAGGTTATCTGACCGGCAAGAAGGGAGGTTAAATAATGCAGTAATGTGCCTGCGGATACGAAGCTTAGGGTTTCCGTATCTTTGTTGCAGCAGATTGAAAGAAACAGAGTAGTTATCAGCGGTGAGAGGGAGTGCCTCGATTAACTTGAGTGGGGGACCTTGCAAAACAGATTTCAGATAGTGAAATTTCTGAATGTTAGGTATAAAAGAGTTGCTGTGGACTAAGGAAACAATTCCTCGAAGGAATCCCATGCTTGTTCGTTGCCAGAAAAGGTGGGCAGTGAGATCCTAGGCAGGATTGGTTTAGAAGGAAGGACAGGTTGGTCCTTTTGTTGTTTCGTTAAAGTTTTAATTAAGTTTTCAGCTTCGACGAAGCCTTCGCAATAACTTTCCTCCACCTCACTTCGATCTCGCTCGTGATTTGAGTCAAGAAGCTCAAGTTCAGTTTGGAAAG
The DNA here is from genome assembly GCA_946902985.2 of Meconema thalassinum. Classification (NCBI taxonomy): domain Eukaryota; kingdom Metazoa; phylum Arthropoda; class Insecta; order Orthoptera; family Tettigoniidae; genus Meconema; species Meconema thalassinum. Next base: position 901,772,467 of record OX336389.2, read on the forward strand.
AGGAAAATGATTTAAAGTCATTTTGGTATAATTTGAATCTTTCGACCAAAATGCTTAATGAATTGTTATCCAGACTTTTGTCAATCAAAAAAGAGCGAAATCTAGCTAATTGCTTTTTTAGGATGGCACGAGTGCCTAATAACTTCTCGGTGGTGGACATGGTAGAGACTGAAGTACTTGCCCGTATTTCCAGTGAAGGTGCTGGCAGTGAAGAAACGTCAGGCTTGACAGCAGGAGGGGGCTGCACAGCTCGTCAGAATCCCGCACCTGTTCCACCTTGATAGGATCCGTTATGGCTGTGAAAAGTCACACACAGTATTAAATAAGGCTTTATCACGAAGCAACGTGCTCTCTAAGTTATAGGTCAAGTTAAAGTGAAACAGAACTAGTCCCGGGTTTCGGCATCAAAGAGTATGGTTTGATGAACTATCACTAACCATTGGATCGACCAATTAAAGGTCTCCATTATCAGATGTATTTTGAGCGAATTCAAAATAGAACAAAGTTTGAGTGTTAAGGAACAAAGGGAACATTTAGCATATATGACACAAAAAAGAAGATAGAGGGAGCAGGTAGCTTAGACATAGATATTTTCTTTCCATAAACAGAAAATAAGTTAGCATAACAAAAAACAATATTCAGTTTTGTACAACTTTGCTTTTCTGACAAGGAAAAAGTAATTCATTGAATTGTGAGCCAGGTTAGGCACTAAAATGTTTTAATAGAAAAGGTAGCTTGTATAGAAAGAGAAAAGAATAGTGACATAGCCTATGAAGGGGGCTAATGGCTGACAGGAGCTTAATCCTGCAGTACCCTATGAAAGAAAAATAAGGGAAACTGAAAAGGCAGTTACATAGAAAAAGACATAGCCTATAGAAGGGGCTAGTGACTGACAGGGGCCAAATCCTGCAGCACCTTATGAAAGAGAAAGAATTAGGGAGTTGCCAAGATGCAACAAAAATATTTCCGACGGAAATGCAATGGCAGACACAGGTATGTGTGAGCTGCATGAAAGTTAAACATGTAATATTTCCGAAGAAATGGAAATGGCAGAAGCAGGTAGGCAAGTAGGCCTATTACCTGAAAGTGAGCCATGAAATGTTCCAAGAAGAAGTGCAATGGCAGACGCAGGTATGCACGAGAAATAATGAGACTAATCCCAAATGAATCGGTCATTTCAGAAACATCAGACGTCAAAAATAACAACAGATGCAGTGTGTTGCCAACGTGTAGTTCTAAACAGCTGCAGACCTGACTAATGCTGTTTCTGTAATGAACGCTAACTCTGAGTAGCTGTGTATGTATGTATGATAGATAGATAGTTTTATTAATTCCATTTGATCAAATACATGTATACAATACATTTTTGATATAGGACATGTCAGAATTTACATCTATAAAATAAAAACACTAATAGGTATATACAGTAATACTAATACTATAACTATTTATAACTTATAATAACAGATCTTAAGAGATACAATCTTATTGGACAACTATTTACACCTTATTCTATTATCATAATATGAAAACTTAATTCTATAAATACAACAACTTACAGCTAGGTATTACAATTAAAATAGAAAAGTAAAATATAAATTATAGATTTAATCGTTTCTATACACTAAGGTATTCAACTACAGAGTAAAAACAATGGCACTGCAGATAAGCTTTCAACATTCTATGAAAGGTTTTTGTTTTTGGGGCAAGTTTTATATACTGGGGTAGTTCATTGTATAATTTAACTCCTGTGTGATAAGTTCCTTTTTGATATATATATATATATATGTGTGTGTGTTTGTGTCATGCGTATGAACATCATTGTTTGTTTTAAGAAAAACATCCTTATTCATTAAATTCTTTTTACAGAACATAATACTTTCAAAGATATATATGCAGGGCAGAGGGAGAATGTTTAAATCTTTAAACAGAGGTCTACATGATTCTCTAGTGTTTACATTTGCCATAATTCTAATCGCCCTCTTTTGTATCCTAAACGTGCTTAGTACATCTGGCTACTACCCCAAAATATGACCCCATATCTTAAGTATGAATGGAAATAAGCAAAATAAGTATTTCTTAATGTGTGCATGCTAGTGCAGGTTTTCAAAATACGTAACGCAAAGCACATCGAGTTCAGTTTTGTATTCAGATATTGTATATGTTTATTCCATCTCAAGTCATGTTATCCATAGTCCTAAAAACTTTGTTTCTAATTTATTTTCTATTTGATGACCATTTAATGTTATATTTGGCTTCGCAGGATTCCTATTCTGTATAGTGTGGAAATTTAGACATACTGTTTTTTTAAAGTTGATTATGAGGCGATTATCTTGTGACCATTTGGTTAACTCTCCTGTAACGGAGTCAGCAGACTGCTGTATGACCTGTTTAGTTTCACCTTTTATTACGAGTGTTGTATCGTCCGCAAACAATTTCCCTATGTGAATGAACGTTCTGTGTTATATTGATATATAGAAGAAAGAGTAGTGGGCCCAAAACCGATCCCTGGGGTACTCCAAATTTAATAATTCCCTCATTGGACAATGTTTCATTAAGTAATTTGGTTCCATCATCCTTGTGTCTCAAGCTTACTATTTGTTTACGCCTTGTTAAGTTAGATTCTATCCATTTATTAGCTAGACCTCTAATACCATATTGATTTAGTTTTGTAAGGAGGATTTTATGGTCAACAACATCAAATGTTACTCACGTCCGCAGCATACCTTAAGCTGTACGGGTCCCCTGGGTGGTGCTAAACGAGTAACAATTTTGGCAAAAACGTTCCAGAATAGAGAAACATGAGCAAACAAATAAAACTGCTCTTTTCAGAGCAATTGGAATATTTACAAATTTATTATTTGAAGAGAGTGTAGATCTACACTCTCTTCAAAACAAGACAAATAGCAAGCGGAATATTTGCAGCAGTGAAGAACAACATCATGTCAAAATTCAGAATTGTAAAAGAAATGGACCCAACAGATACATCAGAAATTATCGAATTATCCATATGGATCAACAACAAGAAAATAACAATATTCTGTGTTTACAGTCCTCCAAATAATAAAAATCTGAATCTTCACCTTTTAGAAATCAAAACAGCTACTATTTTTATAGGAGACTTCAATGCAGCTTCTCCAGTCTGGGGCTACAACTACACAAATTCAGCTGGTAAAACAATAAAAGACCTTATAGAGAGCAGCTCTCTTGAGCTATTATATAGTAACAAAGACCCAGCAACATTCATTCACCACTCTGGTTCCACAACTAACCCAGATCTCATATTAGTCTCAACAGATTTTACAAACCACAGTCATCGATCAGTACTCGAAGATCCAGGCAGTGGACATAGAATGTCCCTTCTTACTATTACATCATACAGTGAATCTGCTCAAAGTGCAGACCAGAAGATTCGGTGGAACTTTACAAAGGCAGACTGGGAAAATTTCAGAAACAAACTTGAAACAAAAATGTCGGAAATTGATCTTGATGCACCTCCTAACATCATCCTGAATAAATTTACTACAGCCATAAAAGACATAGCCAAACTGTGCATACCCAGAGGTGCCCAAACAAAATATAAACCTTTCTGGTCAGATGAATTGAACAGTCTTAAGTCCGCCAGAGACAAAGCAAGAAGAACAGCCGAACTTACTCAGGATGAAAATGATGTACGGAAATGGCTACAAGCAACAGCAAAATTAAAACAAGCAATAACAATATCTGAAAGAGAATCTTGGAACACATATTTAACAACAATTGACTATAGGACAGACAGCAATAAAGCTCACAAACTTATCAATTCTCTAAACAACAAACACGTAGTCACTCCTTTGAATCCTATTATGATAAATGATGAGGAAATTACAGACTGTCATAAAATAGCAAACCACTTCTGTAAACATTTCACTTCAATTAGACTATCAAAACAGAAAAAGAAAGAAGACAAGACTCTCAAAAAAATAGTCAAAAAATTCATGAATAATAATGCAGATGATATCTTTAACAATAAATTTTCAATGGAAGAGTTAATGTTAGCAATAAAGAACACACAAGTCAGAAAACAACCAAGACCAGATGAGATATTCCCAGAATTCATAAAAAATCTAGGTCCATCTGCTCTAAACATCCTGCTACACATATTCAACAAATTTTGGACATGAAATGATAACCTACCTAAAGACTGGACCAAAGCAACCATCATTCCAATCTTAAAACCAGGCAAGCCAAAAAACCAAGTCCCCTCGTACCGACCTATAGCACTTACCTCCATTCTGGTAAAAATTCTAGAAAGGATGATTACAAATAGACTCAATTGGTACTTGGAAACAAAATCTCTTCTATCTGAAGAACAAGCAGGGTTTAGACAAAACAGGTCCTCCTCCCAACAAATAATGAGATTTACACAAGCTGTTAAAGAAGCCTTTAACAAAAGGGAAAGTGTTCTTGCAGTTTTCATCGATTTTAAAGGAGCCTATGATACTGTATGGCGAAACATGCTGCTAAAGAAACTTATCAACTTCAAAGTAAATGGATGTATGTTAAACTGGTTTTCAAGATTACTTTCACAAAGAATGATCAATGCTCGTTACAACAACAAAACTTCAGGTTGCAAGCAATCAAAACTAGGCCTCCCACAATTAGCTGTATCAAGCACAACTTTATTCAATGTGTACATCAACGATCTTCCAAAAACAATAAAGAAAGTAGGTAATGTGAATATCAGCATGTTTGCAGACGATGTTATCATTTGGACCACAGCACGTAACAGCCCAAATCAGCAAATGCTTCTTGAACACAGAATGAACCAGGCACTTATAAAACTCAAAAACTGGACTGAAAACAATAATATGGAAATCAACACCTCCAAAACAGTATACCAGTTTTTCTCCCTGAGACACCACAATCCAACTTTTAGTCTCAAATTTAGTGATCAAGACCTTCCAAAAAGTGAAAGTACAAAGTACCTAGATATCATCATGGACAAGAAGCTGAACTGGACCAAACACATAAAACATGTGGAGGATAAGGTAAGCAAACGGATGAAATTACTGAAGAGACTAGCAGAAGCTACTTGGGGGAGCACTCAAGACTCACTCAACAAAACCTACAATACTTACATCAAACCTATCATAAAATATGGCAGTGAAGTACTCTCTACAGCACCCCAGTCAAACATTGATCGCCTCGAGAGGTGTCAGAATAATGCCCTATGAATCATAACAGGTGCAATAAAAACCACACCTATAACCGCCTTGCAATTATATACCCACAACTTCCCAATAGAAGAAGAGATGAAACATCAAACAGCCAATGCATATCTCAGTATACAAAGACTACCTCAAATGACATGGATCAAAAAACCAGTTTCTAGCCCCAATCTTAAAACACAAAAAGATCCCTTAAGTCTTGCCAAAGAATACATCAATAAGAGCAATCTGCAAATAAAACTTGAACCACTCTGTATGCCAGTCAACCCCATTGAATATATACAAGTGACTACAGATCTTACTTTGTTAGAAGAGGTCTGCAAGAAAGGCTCTTCACCACAAGATCTAAAACAACTGGCCCTCTGTATAATTGAAGAAAGATATCCATCTAATCAATGGCTAAAAATATTTACAGATGGCTCACAAGACAAAGAAAATAGAACTGGAGCAGGAATACATTCATCTCTCTTCTCACTCTACTTCCCAGTAGGCCAAAACAACAAAAACTTTGATGCTGAGATAAGAGCAATTTCACATGCACTCCATCAGTTATTAGGCAGAAACATTGATTATAAAAAATGCGTTATCATTACAGATTCAAAAGCAGCCATCCAAGCCATCTCGTCAAATTATAAGCACCAAAATGAACTGAAAGAATTTTTTTGTATGATAAAAACCCTTCAAAGGCTCCACAAACATATCTCATTTCAGTGGATCCCTTCTCATGTTGGAATAGTAGGAAATGAAGAGGCAGACAGATTAGCAAAAAAAGGTACCACACTACAACAACCTGTCAGTCAGACTGATTTTATGTCAGCAAAAAGGATCTTAAAGAATACTATCAAAAACAGGTACAGTGCACTCTCGGTAATTCGCGGTAATTAATGCACGAAATTCCGCGAATTATTGAAAACCGCGAATTATCCGCAGTTATTTTTGTTAAGCCTAGTAAAAACAAAACTATTGATTAAAATATTGAAATATGCTTGAAACGCAAAATAGTAATTTAATCACTTGATTGTAGTGTCTAGGCTAGAGGCAGGCCTATGTGGATTATGCCTACAATATATATATATATATATTTTAAGTCATCCCGTTTTGTTTCTTAGATCGTTTATTCTAATTTTCGAGTGCACATTTCCGAAGAAAACGTTATAAGAGAACGAAAATTAATTTCGTTTTTCTATATAAGAGATAAGTGTGACTAGATTCTGTTGGAAACTTTCGGGATTTCCGTTGCATCACTCCCGCACTCGATATCAACTGGATCTCAGTTTTCCTCACCAACAGTCAAACTCCGTGCTATTTCATCTTTGCTTTCATGTCTTAAATCATAATCGTCTTTATCGGCGTCTACAGATGTCGGCAAGAGCTTGCTTTTGTAACGGTATTTTTCTCACATGACTGGTTGGCTGCACGAAGAGCATCCAACAAACACGCTCTCGGTCTCGCGAAAGTTTACGTCATTACGCAATAATCTCTGTTTACAATACGCTGTTCGCATATCCACCCTTCACAACTCACAGGTCAGCGACCTTGGAGTGTGGCTGTTGGGAAAGGGAGGGTAGGTTCCCAGTGAAAGCGCATTCCTCTTGTATTGTTTGGGCTTCGAAGATAAAGGAAATCTATGCTATGGTACCACTCGCGGCAACCTGCTCGTATGTTTCGAACATCGCGCAAGTAGGCCTACTGTTCCATCACAGAGAAACGCATTTCAGTCTTCTCGAATGTCAATGATTTCGTCTTTACGCATTGCGTCGCACGAAAATTCTTTTAAATGACCGAGAGATTGGGCGCGTTCAGCGGGCTCAGCAATCTGCTAACCTGCTAGGTGCCTGCTGACTTGTTGCTAGGCTAGCAAGCGTGAGCCCGCCTGAACGCTTTGCTACGAGCTGACGCGGGAACTTTGAGCAATGCACAGAGTTCCTTTGAAGCTACCATACTTATTCGTCTATGGTCTATGATAAATGCATAGAAAATAATAACTTTTATGCGACAGAGCTGTAGACAGCCCTGTTAATGTGCGGCGCTAGGCCGTGGAGCCAAGCTATCGGCGGACTCGGGAGACGTGAGTTCAAATCCCACCGTCGGCCGTCATGTAAATGGTTTTCAGTGGTTTCAATCTTCAGGTCCAGGCAAATACCGGGACAGTAAGTTACCTTCTAATAGGCCACGACCTCTATCTTCCATCTCCTAGTCAAGTTTCATTAATTTCAGTTCTCACGAGGTTGGCGTCAGAAAGGCCATCCGGCGGTATAAACCACCCGCCACATAGACTTCCATCGTATCTCATCCCCGACCCTGTTGAAAACAGGAATAATTGTAGGCTAGTCCACTCCTTTAATTGGTCTTATTAATATTAGACTGATTTCTTATTTAAACATCCATCGAAATTTGTAAAGAAATATTGAATTAGCCCTTCAGTTATTTAATTCTCCTACGAATTACGCGGGGCAGATGACCTCGCTGTTCCACCCTTTAAAACAATTATCATTAAATAAACAAGCCAATTGTTTGGGGCAACATAACCCACAAAATTAATATGCATTAATTCCATAAAATCCAATCAAAGAAGTTTGTTCATATTACTGTTGCCCATAGTGGTAAAACACAGCACTATATGAAAATAATTGTAGTGCAAGGCTATTGGCAAGCTATTTTTGCTTTAGCTTAAAATTAATAAAATTAGGGATATCACTATGTTGCCCCAAGCCGTTCAGTTATTTAATTCCCCCATATATTTCAATAAGGTACCATATCAGATGCGATTAAAAATGTATATACAAAAACTTTTTTTCTACAAAAATGTGTCGAGTAATAAATAACTTAATTCTTGTAATATTTCTTTAAGGGGGCTGATGACCTCATAGTTCCACCCCTTAAAACAACAATAACTATTTCTTTAAGGTTTGGGTGATAAAATATTAATTATTGTACGTCTCCCAAACTAATTGGACAGAATCATGTTGACTGACTGAAAAGCATTCCGTTAATGAAAATTTAATAGGAAGTTTTCACAGCTAGGGGAAGCGTTCTCTATTCAGTCAACTAAGACTTGACCAAGTTTTAGAAAAAAATTCCTGAGTGTCGCCTTTGTTATCTAAGAAAGAATCAATTTTCAGTCGCTAAACACAGTATGTGCCCAAATAATTTGTCACACTAACTGGAAAGGATTATATTGGCCACATTGCTGTGTCGACTGTCTGGAAATAGATTCTTTTAATATTATAAAACTTGAGGGTAAGGCGATACTCACCATAGAATACTGTAACATTGGAATGCAAGAGAAATATACATGTCCTTAATGATATGGATTCAAAATAAGGTTGAATATTTGGAATAGTTTCCCTATGTTGGCTGACAAATAGACAGAACATATTTACTACCGTAATATTCAATGCCAGCTATTTGTATTGAATTGTGCTCTTACCTGGGAATCTATCCATTCGTTTATCCTCATTTTGTAATAAGGGTATAAGATAGGGAGACCAGAAAAAGAATTGAAGTGAACATATTTTTTAAACCATTTATTAACTTAATTCATATTAATTTATTCAAAATTCATTGATATTTTTTCTCTTTTTGGACTTTGGTTCCATCCCACCACCATTTTACAGACACTTAATGCAACAGACTTTAAAAAATCTCAATTAGAAGAGGAAAAAGTTTTATAATTTTAAATATAAATGAGACAGTATGAAATTCACAGGTACTCACACATCCCAAGAGAAAAGATGCGAGTTCCAACACAATTATCATCTTGGCTCTATTATACAACTTCAACAACACTGAAATAACATCTTGGTTCGACTCTGATCGAATTTGGGGGCGACAGCCGAGAACACTAGACACTGTAACACGAGGTGAACACGTTTATTTATAAAGGCCCTCCTCCTTCATGTGGGCTTGTCACCAGCAGGCAGAAGCAATGAAGTACAACCCAGAGGCGAAGTTGCCTAACCAAACACTAAACCTAATTACCCTAAATAAATATTACAAATGGCATTGCTACAAATAGAAAACATAAGTAGGTTGTACAATTTATGGCTAAACCAACACTTCTTTTTCTTCACAAATTACCGGTAAACTAATTTTTCCCATAAAATCATTCCTCTTATGAAAATATTTGTTGCATTGTTGGGACAGTTCATTCCCTCTAGCAACTGCCTGCCATAGGCAGCACAACTTCAACTTCTAAGCTCCAGTGTCAGCAATGACTTGTCTATGTAGCTCCATGTTTGCTATACTTGGTCTGCTTCTTAGATCGCTCCTTGAAGAGTTGCTGGGGCAGATTGTGTGGATGCACAGGTGAGGCGATCTCCCTCAACTTTGTCGATATGGTCAGTCGAGGGTTGAATGTCTCATCGTTGGAAAGAATTGCTTCAAACAACTTGTAAATCTCTCACTGGACTGAATCAGAATATGTTGAGCGACCGGAATCCCGGATTTTTGTAAACGTGACCTCCATATTCCAGAATTTACATCCCCATCAGGTGCCTAAATAAGAAAGGAACACATAATTAAAAAAGAAGTGGACTGCCCATACAAAAGGTACTTCAAAATGGAAAATTCTTTTTTGCCCTAGGGGAACAAATTAGAAATAAGCAGTATGGGTATAAGTTTACAAGTATTTTAGTCGAAGCACTGCCCAGGGTTGCTATACCGTACACAGCTGCTTTTGAGACCATGGGGAGTGTCTGTGATGGTGCAATGATGTCCCTGAGAAGAAAAATGTATGTTGTCATGCATGTAATAGAAATAAAAATTGGTCTAGCATGGGAGAGCTGAGCCAAAAATACCCTTTTTCTCTCAATAGCAACAGGTGGAATAGCAACTAGGAATTACTCCTAGGATCACTAGCACATTCCAAGGAACTTTTAAATGAAATCCTTTTGGTTGGTAGGCTCCAACACCAAATCCATAATGAATTTATTGCTTAGTATACAGATACCTTCCAAGGGGAGCATAAGTTTGGAACTCATAATATAGCAGTCAATGGTAACAGTAACAAGTCGCAGTTGGAGTTTCTAAAGTATTGAAATTAGCCAAAATACCTCTTCAAATAAAATATAAATCAGGAAATGATGTACCGGTAGTAACTTAATAGGTGTTTACTCTCCTACTGACCATAACCCACCCACCATCCCACGTTTAGATCACGACTTATATAGTAAAATTCCAGCTGTGCAGGCATTATCAGCGTGGATTATGTAACGTACAGTATTGTCAACCCCAACGTAACCCCATCCATACGGTACTAATCCTATAGGATGTCAAGGGTAGCGTTCTGTGAGGGGTTCAAATGAAAGTAACAGTGGTTTTGTCAATGGTTACAGCCTAACATGTCATCAACAGTGCCCCGCTTGCCGCACTTCAACCCGACCATTCTAACCTTTGTTTTGTCTAATCCAATGGTATAAGCCTGCGAGCGCACGTTAACCATGCATACACCCCTGCACGCACAGTGGGGTTTTCGCATACCTAATCTTTAATTAGTGTGGTGTATTTTGTATCCCACATGCTGGCAATAATGTGTACGCCTTGTTGACTCAACGACATTCATGTGCCATCGGCACATGGCTGCCGTTGTTAAAAGAGCAATAAATAAAAGCACATATTTAAGTAGTTTAGCATATATTTCAGGTGCAGTAGTGACCAGGGTTACTAATTTGAATTGGTAATGTACCCTAGAAGATGAAAGCCACAATGACGTCTGATGCAAGTGTAAAAGCCACGTTCTGGTCTCATTCAGAATTAATGTATCATCTTCTGGGTGACATTCCCAATACAAATTACTAACCATGATCACTACTGCACCGGGAATATGCTCTAAATTACGTAAATATGTGTTTCTATTTCTTGATAATTCAACGACAGCAGGTGGATGAGGTCTCTTCAATTGGTACCAAGACTTGCACATGCTGATGTCACTACAGTTACCAACATGTGAGATACAAAATATACCACATAGGTCTGGTCTGGATAAAGATTATTGATGCGCGAGTACCCTACTGTACGTGACAAAAACCAAAAGTGTATATACGACTAACGTGGGGGGGGGGGGGGGGGGGCACTACCCAATAATTATTGGTCCAGGCAAAACCCATTGGTCTGGATCTAACAAATTTTATTATTACAAAAAACAATTACAGTGAAATATTACACACATTAATAACACAGCAGCCAATAATTATTACATACATCAAATACGCACGTGGTGGACGTTACTCAGTAGCGGCGGAAGTTCCTTTTAGCGGGTGGGAGGATTACAGTACGGTACCGCCTATATACACAGTAGTACCGTATTGGTGGACTGGCAATACTGCATTTGACAATAATTCACTCATAGAATGGCAGACAGTTGGAATTTTGCTATATTAGTCGTGATTTAGAAAGGGGATGGTGGGTGGGTTATGGACAGCAGAGGAGTAATCATCTATTATCACATCATTTCCTGATTTATTTTCCATTATTAGAAAAGGTATATTGGCTAATTACAATGGTACTTTAGAAAATGTTAATGTATGATGAGCTCTCATTCAGCATTACTGAGTGGTTCCTCCCATCAGTAGGTAGGGTGGTCTTAATATTGCGATAGTACATATTTTGGTGAGGGTAGGTGCCTTCGGTTGCATATAGTTCAAAGCATATACTGTACATGTAACTACCATCGTGTAAGTTTGAAATGATTTAATTATTTAAAAAAAGTATATTGAACACCCATGGGTCAAATACAATTTGCTGTGACCATCACTAAGGATGATAAAATGATTTCTTCAAAACAAAGCAGACTTTACAACTGTCAAAGATTTTTAGAACACCAATTTTCTACAATAAACCAAAATTCTATTAGAAAATTAGATGTGTTAAGAAGTGCCCAACTGCCTCTCAAGTTCCCAATTAAGGTTATCTCCCAAAGGACTAAAAACTGACATTGACCAGGGTGCCACCAACCACAGAAGTTAGCCTACGGTACCTACCTTGCCTTCTGGTCAAGTCAGCTCCACCATCGCTGGGAGGCCAATCTTAGCAGAATTTATTTATGTATAGACAAAATGAATGTTACAGTGGTACCGGTATGTAATTGTACGAAATATGAACCCTGCTTGCTCTACTATACTGAAATTCAAGACTATACCACCTATTCGACAAAAAAGCTTGTAGGCTACACAAAAGGCATAGGCCTAACGGTATCAGAGCTGAAATGTAAATTACTGCAATAAAATTCTACCACTGGTATCTGATGCATGTAGAAAATGCGCAGCATCTTGCCCATGGGAATTCATCGCTGGAGCTACTTCTTCCCACAAGACTTTCTGGTACGGTACTTTTGAAAAGATCCTTCCTCTTCCTATAGGCCCTACTCATTCGTCCAAATGTCCGAAAATTAACCACTGAATTACCAACATGTTCTGCAAATACCATCCCAAGTACAATACGGTACTAGTTTTAAAACTTACCACCAAGAAGTAGGGGCCGATTTTCTAGATTATTCATACAGCCATCTCCACGTTTCTGCAGTTTTCTTGAATATAATTAGTGGCAAACTCGTGACCTAACATACAAGGAAGAGACATCAAAATGCTCAGAAACAGAAAGTCAGAATAATTCCATAAATAACTCATCAGTAGCCTACTCACACATAATTTGGCCATGGGAAATCCGAAAGCTGTTTGGTAGCCTATATACACAGTAGGCTACATTTAAAACATATTTCAGCCCAAAAGTAGGGTTAACAGAGTTAAGAAAAGCTTCTGTTCTAAATATCGCGTTCATGTGCTACCGGTACAAAGTGGCATTTAATTTCAACCCGATTTAACAGCGGGAAGACTGTAATAGGTTTAAATCACACACAAAAATAGATAAAAATACGAGCCGGATTTGCCTTGACCAAACCAATTCCTTAATACAACATAAAATAACTTAAAAGTCATCATCCTTCAAGAAAACAACTAGACCTAGGCCTAGTGTGTTTAAAGTTGAATTTGAGAAGCGTAAAAGGTCCAATTACAACAATTATGCTATTGACAAACATTCTATTATATTACCTGTCGCCATTCTTGAGTGTAGATCTTCGTCTCTAGAATTTCAGAAACCTAATAGTTTCATTCGCCGAACGTGCAGAACTTGATCAATTTGATTCCCCGCCATGCGCCGCAAGTCAGCAGAAACAAGCTAGCAAGCTAGCAGAGAAAAAGGTTTGCTGGCTCTGCTGAGCCCTTGCTACCTACGTCACATCCGCTAGCAAGCCCGCTAACAAGCCCGCTGAACGGCAAACTCAGAATCTGCTGACCGTTTGCTGGCCAGCAATGAGCCCGCTGAACGCGCCCATTGCTTTACTTAGCATGATGATTAGTTGCCGTGAGAATTTATATTTAAAATATATTTGGAGACCCGCGAATTAACCGCAAAGCGAATTATCCGCACGCGAATTATCGGGAGTGCACTGTATGAAGAAATGGCAAAGAAAACAGCAGAAACCAAATTATGGAAAGACATTGATGCTAAATGGGACCAAATTAACACCAAGAAGAGAAGCTGTAGCCTTCTTCAGACTTAACACTGGCCACGACTGCCTTGCAGCTCATCTGAAACGAATCAACATCCTGAGATCTGAAGAATGCACACTTTGTCACGAACCTGGAATTAAAATGGATAAGGGGCACCTGCTATATTGCAACAAACTTGATGTGACTGCTAGAACTTCTGGAAACCTCACATAACTCTATTGGAACGCAAGAAAGCTGATGGATTGGAATCCGGGCTAGCCATAAGAAACAACAACACATCAAATGCTTTCGATAAATCCAAGAATAGGCCAGTTACATGTTCCTTATTGTCAATTAATTTCAGTATACTATTAATACATTCATAAATTGCTGTCTGTGTAGATTTTTTCCGTTCTGAATCCATGTTGTGAGTTTGATAATATTTTATTTTTTTCTATAACACTTATCAGTCTCTTATACATGATTTTTTCCACAATTTTTGCAATACCAGTTGGTAAGGTAATAGGACGATAGTTATCTAATTCATCTTTTGAACCGCTTTTGTGCACTGGAATTACTTTTGATAACTTCAAAATATCCGGGTAAGTTCCTGAGAAAATTGAACTGTTTATTAAGTGTGTAAGTGGATTTATTATATTTTCTGCACATTTCTTTAAAATTGCATCAGGGGTGCCATCAATGCCAGCACAAAATTTATTTTTTAGCTCTTTTATAACTATTCTTACCTCTTCACTTGTGACATGATTTGTAAATAAAGAATCACTACATATATTTATTTTATTATTAGAATTTAGTAGCCTCCGTGGCTTAGGCGGCAGCATGTCGGCCTCTCACCGCTGGGTCCGTGGTTCAAATCCCCGTCACTCCATGTGAGATCTGTGCTGGACAAAACGGAGGCAGACAGTTTTTTCTCCGGGTACTCTGGTTTTCCCTGTCAATTTAATTCCAGCAACACTCTCCACTATCATTTCATTTCATCTGTCATTCATTTAATCTTTGCCCCAGAGGAGAGCGTCAGGCCTCTGCAGCCGGCACAGTTCATATCCTCGCTGCTAGATGGGGGCTCCATTCATTCCATTCCTAACCCGGTCGGAGACTGGAAGCAGGCTGTGGATTTTCATTTCATTAAAATTTAGTGTATTTACCTGTGATTTATTTAATAATTTTTGTGGAATTTCCAGAAAATAGTCATTGAAAGTGTTTGCTATTTCCTCTGGATTATTAATCACTTTATTATTTCTGGTCAGTGTAATGTTCCTTTGTATTTTAGCAGATTTTCCAGTTTCTTTCTTTATCACGGACCACATAGCCCTGTTTTTATTAGATGATTGGGAAATAAAATTATCATTATGCATTTTCTTTGCTAGTCTTATTACTTTATTTAATATGCTAGTGTATTTTTTGTGTTATAAATTGAATTCAGGTGTTGTGTGGTATTGTTTATATAATTTGTGTAGAAATTTCTTTCTTTGACATGAATTTATAATCCCTGTTGTTATCCAATTGTAATTTTGTTATTTTGAACAGTTCTTTGTTTAAAGGGGAATGCCGTTTCAAAATAGTGTTTTAAGGTTCTGTTAAATGCATTAAATTTATCATTTACATTTTCTAGTTAATACATTTCTGACCATGTTTCCTTATTTAATAAGTCATTGAAATATGTAACATTTGTTTCAGTGAATAACCTACACTTTGATTTTACTCCATTATAATTATTATTGATTGTTTCGGGAACTTCAAAACTCAGTATTTGTCCATGGTGGTCACTAAAACCCGGACAATAGACTTCTATTGAATGGTGATATTTATCTGTATTTTAAAAAAAATTGATCAGGAGTGGTTTTACTATATTTTGTTATTCTTGTTGGGGTATTTACTGTAGGTTTCAGTCCATAGGAAATTAGTAACTGTGTTAATAATTCACAATTTCTATCAAATTTTAAGAAATCCACATTTACATCCCCACAAATTATTATATCGAAATTTACTTTGCTCATTTTATTGAGTAACAATTCTAATTTATCTATAAATAAAGGAAACTTTCCTGACGGACAACGGTATATGCATACAATTATTAACTTAAACTGCTATATTTTTATGGCAGAGAATTCAAAATACTGTTTTATTATTAGATAATCATAAGCTGTTAACTGTTCATGATCTAAATTATTTCTTAAGAAGGTACAAGTACCACCATGGCTAATATTAGATCTAAGGCATTAACTAGCTTGTATAAACCCTGGAAATTGAATTAATTCGAGTTGTTCCTCTTTCAGCCAATGTTCTGAAATACATAGTGCTGAGTTGTCTTTAAGTTCATTTTTAAGCATTAGATTTATGTAATCAATTTTATTATAGAGAGACTGAACATTCTGGTGGTAAATTTTAAATTCGTTACTTTTGCAAGCTTGTGTTGGTGATTTATTTACATTATTATCATAATTGTTATTATTATTGTTGCTAGACAAATCCGAAATACCATTGTTCCACTCAGTTAAATTTGACATCGAAAGATCTGAATGCCAAACCTCACGTTTGGCTTCTTTTACAAGTTTCCCTGCTTCCACTCTATAAAGATATTACTGTTGAACTATTCTTACCATTTGAATTTACAATTTTGCAGATTTCATCACTAAGATACTCTTTTCCTAACCTATTTAAGTGTAGGCCATGTCGAGTGTGGAACTTGTCTAATTTACTTACATCTATAATTTGGATATTTGGAAAACTCTTACAAATTTTACGAATTTTTCCATTTGTAGCCTCTATTTCTACATTTACACATGATTTGGGAATTAAATCGTATCTCTGCGGAATGTTTACAATAATGACATTTGTGTTAACCATGGATGGCAATGTACCCTTTAAATCTTTGATTACCTTTTTACACATGTTTCTATAGATGTCGTTTGCTCCAGCGATGATTACTGCATAGTCCTTTGAAGTGAGGGTTGCACACTCTCCTAACATCCCGTTCGTGAACGCTGCAATGGGTGCTCCTGGCTTTACTGTCGAAGTGACCTCCATTTCTCCGCTTCTCTCCAATTCGCTTGCTGCTACATCTCGCCCGTGACTGTCCGCAAATATCCACATCTTCCTGGATTTTCTCTTTATCACTTTCTCCTTTTCTTCTTGAGGAAAATCATCCTTTTCTTCGACGAGCGCTCCAAATGAATTTGAGACGGGAATTTCAGTTACATGTACCGGTACTCCATTTATAGGCCTAGGCATATTCAATCTTGACTTACCAGCAACCACTGTCGACCAACTTTCCTTGCTTTCCTCTCTGTTTCCTTTTAATTTATTCAACTCTTCCATTAACTTAGTAATATCTTCCTTTAGCAGCTTTATAATTTCATCTTTTGAGGACAGTTCGTTTCTCAGGTTATGACATTCGCATGACGGTACCGGTAGGCCTACATTACGACAATCGGTTTCGCTTTTCTCCTCACTCAATTTTACCTGAGATCTTGTGATGATTTTATTTGCATTTTTTACTTTTATTTTGCACGACGAGCATAAATCCGTAACGGTTACATTACCTGACGAGACACTAACACTGTTTACTGCCGACATACTAGAGATCTAAGTTAGCCTTGATGTTTACACCAAATTACACTAAGTGAATTAATCTAATTAGCTACCAATAAAGGAGAATGTGAAATAAGTATATCTTCCAATCGGGTGAAGTCTCGTAAAAGCACCACTGCTCTACTTGGTTCAAACAGTGATTGAAGAAGTCACCGAATCTTTGGATACACGTTCCCACAACTTAGTTTAAGTTTATTAAATTATCAATAAGAATTTCTAAATACTACCAATATTCCATATTTCACTTGACCTAAGGAAAGTAACTTTATAGATTTTAATCCTCTGTTATAATATTTTACCCCTTTTATCAAATATTTACACTAGCTGCTATTTCACTACACTCTCACTGTGACGCCATCTTTGCTCATATCCCAATGTACCAGTTAATGTTAATATTGCTAGAAGAAAAATTAAATATGAGTCTGTTTTGAAAACTGTACCTTTTTTATGTATCCCAGGCCAAATGCCTGACTTAGTTGTTTGTGCACAGAACGATGCTTAGAATACGAAAATGTTGCTAACTCGATTTTGCCAAGAAAATGACTTATGCTGTTTCTGAAATGACCGATTCAAATGGAAAATGGCCATGAAATAATTTTCGAAGCAGAAAATGACAAAAGCCAGTAGATATGTAATACTTGAGAAAATGACAAAAGCTAGTAGGTATGTAATACCTCAAGAAAATGACAAAGCAAGCCGATATATTAAAATTGAGAAAACTTCTGAAGTAGGCTTGTATGAATCTTTCCTCAGAAAGAAATAACATATACGGTAGAACAGTAAATTACACTTTTCACAACACAAGTTATGTATAATTAACAGAGTACTTAACTTTATAATGAAGTGAGGTTAGCAACCCACATGTTCGAAGAAACGAACGGTGTCACGTAGAACACTTGCTTGAGCAGCAATGATGACATTAGTTATGTCACTTGGAATAGCTTTCACAAAAAGTAGAGACTTATAATAAGCCATATGAAGACGATGTCTTAAGTGATAAGGTATTCACTTTGTAGATAGATTGCGTAGGAATAGTATTCCGTAGCACTTGAAGATGTACAGTTCACATCTAGAAAAGTTTGTTAGCACTAACATGTCGTAGAAACACGTGGCTGGTGATCGAGGTTTGATCACAAAGAAAAATGTCGAAAGACATTGCGAAGTTTAAATAATACTTCTTGATGCGGAAATTAAGGTGATAGGTAGACAATATTTGAAGTTTTAACCCTTCCCAAGCGGATGCTTTTATGGCTCTGAGCGGTATATGTTTTTCAGAATTTAAAACATGCAGATTTTATTTTTCATGCACTAAATTTAATTATAATGGAGCTGTATTACGCTTACCTATTGGTACTGGAAGGTTGAACCGCATCTGTTGGTTGTAAAGTTGAATTTTGATATTTTATGTCCTTGCATTTAGTGCATTAATGGCACAAGTCACTTTACATAGTTATACTATACAATTTTTCTTCAAAACACACGACACTTTCACAGCTTTTTACGAATGTCGCGAGGTATGGAAAACCTCAAAGCATGTATCGGGATGCAAAAATGGCTTCTGGCTGCAGGTTTTACAGATATAAATAGTTTCCTTGCGTAGCCCATTTATTTACAGACTACACAAGCTATGGAACCTTTCTCCCTCCTAGCCATAAAGTGAGGTAGTCCATTCAGGCATTCTTCTGGGGGACCAAGAGAGGGTCTTCCCCTTTTGAAACGCCCCTCTGTTTGCTTGGAGGTCATCGGTTCGAGGACCAGTGACTCAACTAGTCATTGCCTGAACTTTCTATGAGCAATCGGTACGGAGTTACAGTTTTTCTGGACCATGACATACAGCAGGTATGAGTTCACAATACTTATTTCAAGGAGCCAGAAAAACATTTTTCTATACCACTTTATGGTTCTACGCATAAGAGGCTATATAGTGATCGCTACGATCCACACCACCCATGTGTTTCGTGTAGTCTACCGTCATATCGGGTTTGTCTATCGGGGGCTTGATTGGGTATTTGGAGGGAACTGATGTAACATCTGTCTTTGACCCTTTGTGCTTAGTGCTCAACATGAAAACTGTCCTTTCATCTTTCCATGCCAGAGCAAGTTTACAATCTTTACGAAACAAAATTATGTCCCCCTGTTTCATTTTGCTTAGATTTTTCTTTTGCAGCTGATGTGGCATGTCTTTACGGGATGGCATGCCTGTACCTGTCGTTAATATATTCCTGGATAAGAGTTGGTCAGCTAATTGGGGTGACGTATAATACCTGTCGGTATATACGTGATAGCCAGAAGGAGGGTTCTTGGGATCTTTGGTGAGAGAAGAAGTGAGTGCAGTAACAATTTGAGTAGTATTTAGAAGGTCTGAACTTGTTTCCTCTTTACCAGTGTAAGGCTTGAAATAGTTCACATACCCGTTACTGCTGTCGGAAAGAACGAACATTTTGAGTCCAAATTTTGTGGGCTTCATCGGGTTGTAAACTTTAAATGAAACTCTCTCTTTGAATGATACTGTACTCTCGTCAATAGAATTCTTTTGAGCGGGGTTATAATGAAGCATACACTTTTTTCTAATTTTATTGATGACTGGCTCCACATATTGAATATTCCTGAGGCGATCTTGATTTTGGGGAGGGTGTGCGAAATGTAAGTTCTAAAACAGGAGTAAAAATTCATCACGGGGAAATACGTCCGTATAAAATGGCACCTTACTAACCCATGGCTTAGAGAAATACTCGGTAATATCCGTGAGGGGGTGAAGCCCCATGTTTATCACAACTCCTAACAGTGCCTTATATCAGAGTTCAAAGGAAGTTTCCATTCGTTTAGCCTAGACTTCTGTGTGAGAGGAGTGTTCCTTTGTTTTTTATGTCACCGTAGAGACAGGTTTCTTCACGAATATTATTTATCAATTCGTCATTGAAAAATAGTTCAAAATACTCTGTAGGCTCAGTATTGCTATCAGAACTAGACAGAAGAACTGGACCAGGATTTACACCTAACAAGGGAACCGTTTGACTAGGACCTGTATCTCTATCAGAAACATCTCTCCACACTGAGTCACAGCCGGCGTCTGACGCGTCACTGTCACTTGTGCCGTTCTTGATCTCACTCACATCCAAAGCAGATACTATTTCCTCATCAGTCCGTAGCCTTTTCCGTGACATTATGCGAAAATCGCCATATAAACACCAGAAATATTAACACAAACTGACTACTACGCAATATCACGTGTACACATCTGAATCAACAGCTGCATGCGGATATTTGTGATGTCACAGAGATCTCTAGCTGTGATATGTTAACTATGAAACCTGTGTCTGCATGATGCTGCCATCTCCTGAGCCTAGCACTAACTATTAAAAGTAAAATCGGCGCCAGTTTCGAATAAGAGCTATGTCCGGATATATCCGTTCTCCGCTCGTGGACGAAAGATCGGCTCTGGATATATCCGTGTTCCGTTCGGGAAAGGTTAAGTCCGGTTTGCAAGACTGGTGGACAGCATGGTGACCGTCGAAGAAAGCACAAAGTAGTCAACCTGGGAGGCTGCTTAAATAGCTAGGCAGACTATGTTCCAGCTCGCGGTTGGAGTAGACGGGCCTCGTCTGAAGAAGACGAGCGGTGATTGGCTGAGGCGTAGCAGCTGCGTGGTGGCTGGCCAATGAGAGAGCAGCAAATGGTGATCAGTTGACCACGAGGTTTCATGAGCACAAGACGAACGTAGAACGTGTCTAAAACACTAGGAGAATTTTCTGAGAAGCGAACTAGGCTTATGAACTAACAAGTAAGTAAATAATTTTACAACATATTTGTTTTAACATGAAAGCGTTTTACAAAACGAAATGTCACGTACACGTGGTGACCAAACTGAGGTTATGAAAAATAAGTTTGTATATGACTTCGACATTTTCACAAAACTTGCAAAATTAACAAATTAATTATTCGCATATGCGAACAGCCGCAGTTTGCCGGTATATATCCAATCAGCTCCCTGGTCTCGAATATTCCCGATCAAGCCACCTCTCGCAACTGCGAGTAGGTTCTAGTGGTGGATTCCAGAACAGCCTAGCCCCTCTTTGGCGATGTTCTGGCTCACCTTTTCTCTTCCAGTGGGTTCAAGCCTATTCTGGTTGGTTGTTCTGGAATTTCCCATTGCATCTAGTGGCCTCGAGACGCAGAACAGTCTAGTAGCCCGCACACCAATGATCTTCCTGACTCGTAGAGCTATTGTATAGGGTGGCCTTGAGAGGGGCTACCCTAATTAGCCCTGGCCGGATTGGCTGCCCGGCGCTTCCCAGACATCCCGCCCACTTGACACCTCGAGAACGGGATGGCGGCCGACGGCAATTCCACGAATCGTTACAATATTTACAAAATGTAGATGATAAAAGTTTGTAAAAACTTGTGTAACGTGTCAATCTTATTTACAGATATTACTGCTCATTCGGTTTGAAGCAAATTAAATTGTATTGAAAAGACGGAAATAGTATAGTGAAAGTTAGTTGAAGCATTTCTATAGCTGTTGCATTATTATTAATGTAGTTTAAGTATGTTGTCCTGCAATCTATTGAATTGTTATTGTGACAAACTTCAGGAATGTTGTTGTCTACACTATTTTGTTATTTATTCAACCGTTCCTATTTAAACTGGTGGCCTATTGTAATATGGTTATCTTGTCAATGTGGCAAATACACAAATGATGCAATACACTAGAGTGAAATAAGGTTATTTAAACTCAGCTAGTACTGTATTTATATCCTGAGTCCTATACGGCGTCCATTCTCGCACATTGCTCACCTCGGACTGGTTGCTGCGAGCTCTGTTAGCTTCCAAGTTCGTAGATTGAGGTGCCATCTACATGTTATTCTGTGTTCTGCGTTAATAAACGCTACGTCTAAATGCTGTCTGTGCTCTCTGTTGTTTCTTGAAACCTTGCTCGGTTTAATTAGTTTGTTTCTTGAACCGGCGATGTCCTAACTTGTAATGATGTATGCTAATGGTTCAGGACGATCTCAACTCTTAACAATCCATCTCTTCCCCGCCTCGCATAAACTAATGAGTCCTTTTTAAGTATAACAGGTCTATTGGGGCATCTTAAACTCGTTAACACTGCCTAACTTAGGCCTTGGTTTATTGAGAATATGGTAAAACATTCATCCTTCGTGCTTAGCATTTTTCCCATGATACATCACCCATTTTTATCCATTGCCTGGCTTCTTAAGTTATGTTGTTTCCTTTTTGTTGACTGGAGTATTGCCTTATACTATAGTGTGAATAGGGGTGAACTTTCCAAAAAAGTGTGCTGATTTAGATTATCTGGGTTGTTTACTTCAGCTGAGTGTATTTCTATGGCTTCTTTTATGTCAAGTTCTCTACCTTTTGTTTCGTAGTGTATTATTCAAGGGTCTGTTTCTATATTTATGAAGCCATGTCCGGTGTCATACATGTGTTCCCATTCTGCTGAGTGTTTCCTGTGTTTGATTGAATTTCTGTGTTCTTTATAATGTGTGTCCATCCTCCTCCCCGTTTGTCCTACATAATTTGCTTGACACTCTTCTTCTTGGCATGTTAATAAGTGTTGGTGAGATAGTTTCCTGCCGGTATCGACCTCCATCCTGATCGATAGGCGCAACTAGCGCCCTCAACTAACTTTTAAACAGTTCGTTTTATGATCTGTTCACGGTACAACGCATTTAAACAGTTCATGTATTTTGTGTTAAATAAATCAGTTGAGTTACATTTAAACGAGCGTTACATTTCATTGCCACTTTAAAACCTCTAATAGGTTATGGAGCCAGAACAATTGGCTCAGATTTAAATTAACTGAAAACAGCGGGATCAAGCGGAGACACAAAGAGAAGAACGCGTCGAATCAGCAGACATCTTGCTCCTTCGAGAAACTTCTGGACATCGACAAAGCGAGAAGGAACAAACGCCGTCTTCTCGAATATTGTGTGCTTGATCGTGAGTGAACAGTGAAAAAGCCAATCGCGAGTGTTCTGGACAATAGCACGCGACGCAAAGTGTATGGCCGGTTGTGAGTGTTTCAAACAATAATACGCGGCACAGCAAATTTATTGTGAACAATCGTGAGTGTTCCGGACATTAACACGCGGCACGATTGAAGTGAGACAATGAATTCAAACGGTGTAGTGCGCATCGAGACCATAGGGCGCGATAATTACGACACCTGGAAAATGCAAATGCGCGCCATTCTGATAAAGTTGACGCGTGCGGTTATGTCAACCGCAAGATCGTCAAACCCGAGCCGGGTGAGGACAATGCAGCCCAAGTGACCGAGTGGACGACTAGGGATGGAAAGGCCATGTCAGACCTAATCCTATCCATCGGACCAAGCCAGCTCAAGTTGGTGAAGAACTGCAGGTCATCAAGCGAGATATGCAAGAAACTTGAGGATACGTTTCAGTCGAAGGGGCCGGCTCGCAAGGCCACGTTGTTGAAGAGTCTAACCTTGCAAAAGATGACTGAAGGTGGCGACATCCGTGAGCACCTCAACAACTACTTTGACTGTGTCGACAAGTTGGCTGACATGGACGTAGTTATTAACCCAGACCAACTTACCATCATGATGCTGTACAGTTTGCCGGCAAGTTTTGAAAATTTCAGAATTGCCATCGAGAGCCGGGATGATCTACCGAAGCCCGAGAATCTACGTACGAAGATAATCGAAGAACACGATACCAGAGTTGCCTCGTCAACGCCGATGGAAAATCAAGGCGCCATGTACGTGAAGAAGAAAGGTCCTTCAAGGAAACCACAGTCGAAGCCTCCAAACAAAAACCACAGCTACTCCGGTGGTAAGAGTGACAAGGAGAAATCGTTTCCGTTCAAATGCTCGAAGTGCGGAATCAAGGGACATAAGGCAGTGGACTGCAATGTTAAGGTCAACAAAAATCAGCTGTCGGACGCGTCACTCTTATCAGTTGAGGAACCTCATACGTGCCAGATCGCGACGAGCAGCGTCGAAAACCTGTGGCGTCTCGACAGTGGGTGCACGTCTCATCTGTGCGGTGATGCAACTGTGTTTACAGAGATGGACATGGGCGAGACTGGCGAGCTGAAGTTAGCGAGCAGCACAACCGCAGAGATAAAGGCCCGAGGTACTGCAAAAATTTCAACAAGTGTAGACGGTAAAACTTGCTACGTTACTCTCAATGAGATTTTGCACGTTCCTGAGATCCGCACTAATCTCTTATCAGTCTCGAAGATGACAGACCGTGGTTTCTCGGTTGTTTTTGGCAAAGAGAAGGCGGAAGTTTTCGACCAGAATGGACTGACGAGGTTAGTTGCAAAGCGCAAGGACAATCTGTACTACGTACAGGGCACCACACTGGAAAAGTGTCGAAATGCAGTGTCAGAAGACAAGCGCGACGAGAATGTGGCGCAGCTGTGGCATCGAAGAATGGGTCACGTCAACTTTCGTGATCTCGATACGGCAGTGAAGAGCGGATCCATTCGAGGCGTGCAACTAAAAGGGAGATGTGGAGATCTAACGTGTGACATTTGCACGAAATGCAAAATGACTCTAATACCTTTCCCAAAAGAGTCAAATTGTGTGACCGGTAAGCTCGATATTATTCACACAGATGTTTGTGGCCCTGTGGGTGTTGTGTCGAACTGTGGATCCAAGTACATGATCACATTTACGGACGACTACTCGAGATGGACAGAGGTACGGTTTATGAAGATGAAGTGCGAGGCGTTGCAAATGTTCCGAGAGTACAAGGCTTTCGTCGAGAAGCAGCACGGTCTGAAAATAAAGTGCGTACAGTCCGACAATGGACGTGAATATGTCAACAGGGAATTTGACGAGTTCTTGAAATCTGAGGGGATCGAGCGCCGTCTCACAACACCATATACGCCTGAACAAAATGGTGTGGCCGAGAGGAAAAAGCGGACCCTTGAAGAGGCAGCACGATGTTTACTCCTGCAATCTGGCCTACCGATGACATTCTGGGCGGAGGTGATCAACACCGCAAATTATCTGAGGAACCGATGTCCAACCGAAAAGCTAAACGGGAAGACTCCATTTGAGCGCTGGTTCGACAGAACTCCGACTGCACACTATTTCAAGGACTTTGGGAGCAAGGTGTTCTGCCTGGACAAGACCCCAAACAAGGGGAAGTTTAGCCCTCGCTCAAAAGAGAGAATTTTTGTTGGATATTCGGAGCAGTCGAAGGTTTACCGTATCTGGATTCCTGAAACGAAGAAGATCGAGATCACGAGAGACGTTGTTTTCCGTGAGGAGATGACCGCGCCTAAGAAATCAGTCGATGATCTGTTCCCGCGTGACTCTCCGGACAAAGTACGCATTGAACCAGAGGATCCGATCCATGAACTGGAGTTCGAGCTGGTGTCGAGAGACGAAGTTCTGGCAGAAAACCAACCTGATGTTGCTGAATGGGAATTCTCCGATGGCTTCATAAGCTTTCCTGCCGACGATTACTTTGATGAACCGGAGATCCAATCCGATGAGCAACAAGTGGCTTCATCTAGGAGAAGAGGCGGACGGCCTCGTTTTATTAGAACTGGAAAACCTGGGGGACCCCGTAAGGACTACGGTGATCGACCAGGGGAAGCGGCTAACTTCGCTGAAATCCCAGTGGCCCAGGCTATCTCCGGAGATGACTCTCCTGCGTGGATCGAAGCCATGTCAGAAGAAACAGTTTCACTGATTCAGTACACTACGTGGAAGCTGGTCGACTGTCCCAAGGGGCAACGTGTGATAGGAAGTAGATTCGTTCTCCGGAATAAGTTTAACCCTGACGGCACTATCAGCAAGCGGAAGGCGCGCGTGGTAGAGAGGGGTTTCACGCAGAGACCAGGAATAGAGTTTCACGACACGTTCGCTCCAGTCGCAAGGCTGAGCACAATAAGGACTGCGGTGGCGTTAGCTATACAAGATAATCTAAAGATCCGACAGCTAGACGTCAAGACGGCGTACTTGAACGGAGAAGTCGAGGAGCAAATTTTCATGGGGGCCCCGGACCACTTCGAGGACGTTCTTGCCCATACCGTTCAAATCAAATATATTGAGTAAAAAGTTTCCGCCCAATCAATACTTTTTCTGAAAAAATTTTTACTTTTTTCTCACATTAGGGACATGTTTCGAACAAATAATTTGTTCTTCTTCAGCCTATACATATATCAACTTAGTAATTATCTTAGACATTGCATAATTAAAATACATGCACATTAGACAATTCATTAAGAGTATACAATTACATTCATTAAGAAACATACAACTAAAAAACGCAATGTTAAAATACTTGATAACACATTAAAATATTTGGAAAATTTTCTTGTTCCCATTTGTACTGGATGGCCTTGTTATGAAGGCTTATTAAACGGTTATAGGCAGCAGTTCATTAAAAGCTCAGAATCATCCCTCTGGTTTATTCTTGCCGGTGATGTATTGATGGGTTTACATGGCCTTTGGTTGATTTTCTTTAATATCTGCGTCATACGGATTGTTGGTTTTTTTTTTTTTTGTTGGTAAGGCGATCCTGCCGTGAGTTGTTTATTGTGGAGAAACTGTAAAGATACGAAATTAAATTAAACTGAAAGATGCGTCTGAGAAGAAGAATGGATATGTTTGAAGGGGCTGATCTGTAACTTACTGGGTGACGTCTTGAATGTGACTTACGGGTTTGAACTGAGTGAAATCTTCTTGCCTGTTGCTGTAATGAGCCAAAGGACTAGTATCAGTAAGTGTGTGTGAAACGGAAACTGTTGCCGCATGAAGTTGCATTGAACGGCTTACCTGTCCTGCCTGTGAGATGTGTAGCGTGGAGCCGTGTTACACTGACTGAACTGCTGTGCGCTGGCTGAGGCAAGTGTTTACGTAGTGTGTGGCGGGGAGGGGAGGGTAAGGAGAGGTGAACTTGTCTTGGCTGAGTGGAAACAGGTGTGTGGGTGTGACGCGTGACGTCATATGTTTTGATTAGTAACTTCATGGGGGGTGCAGGGTTAGCGTTGATGTGGGAGGGAGATTGGTTTGATTGTTATTCGAAAACGTTTGTTTATACTGTTTGGAGTCTGGAAAAAATTTGTTGATATTCTCATACAGAATGTTTACTTCGAAGTTGATTTCGTTGAGATTGTGTGTTGGGTTGTTGCGCTGCGCATTATCAATTTCTATTTGTTCAAGCACGTTCATTATTGCTCCCTTCTTGGCATAGTGGATGATCTCCATATCATTCTGGATATTTGTAAATTTATGTTTGGTGTCCTGCATGTGTTGTCCCATGGCCGAAAATTTTCTATGTTTTATGGCGTTAACATGTTCGTAATATCTTGTTGTGAAGCTACGTCCGGTCTGTCCTAGATAATCTGCTTTACATTGTTGGCATTTAAGTTTATAAATGCCTGACGAATGATATTTGTTTGAATCGTTTACTTTCTTGGAGTTAAATATTAGTTTGTGGTTGTTATTATTGGTTCTAAAGGCGATTTTTGTGTTGAATTTCTTGAAAATACTTTTAATGAACTGCTGCCTATAACCGTTTAATAAGCCTTCATAACAAGGCCATCCAGTACAAATGGGAACAAGAAAATTTTCCAAATATTTTAATGTGTTATCAAGTATTTTAACATTGCGTTTTTTAGTTGTATGTTTCTTAATGAATGTAATTGTATACTCTTAATGAATTGTCTAATGTGCATGTATTTTAATTATGCAATGTCTAAGATAATTACTAAGTTGATATATGTATAGGCTGAAGAAGAACAAATTATTTGTTCGAAACATGTCCCTAATGTGAGAAAAAAGTAAAAATTTTTTCAGAAAAAGTATTGATTGGGCGGAAACTTTTTACTCAATATATTTGATTTGTAAGCGTCAATACGGACTTAAAAAATGGATAACCCTCCAGTTAATCTTCATACCGTTCAAGACGAGTCGGTTGACGAGACTGTGCGAAAGACCGCAGATGAGATGCTGGAGAAGTTGACCAATCGTGACATGGTGTGCTCACTAAACAAAGCGTTGTACGGACTGCGACATGCAGGACGTGCTTGGTATCACCGTCTCGAGGAAGGGATGAAAAATCTCAAGGCGACACGCTTGGATGCAGATCCATGCATGTACCACATCGGACCGGTCGAAGATAGGATTTATATAATCATCTATGTTGACGACATGATGATCATGGCTCGAGACGACAAGAAGATCGACGTGGTGAGAGACTTTCTGAATACCAAGTTCGAGATGGACTAGGGGGACGTGCGGTATTGTCTGGGGCTGGAGTTCGAGAGGAGCGCCAACCAGATGAAACTCGGCCAGAAAGGATACATAGACGAGGTCCTGGAGAGATTCGGAATGGCAGAGTGCAGGCCTGTCAGCACTCCCATTGATCCAGGTACGAAGCTGCAGAAGGAGGACGTGAACCCTGGCGAACAAGCGGAGAGCGTCCCCTACCGACAGTTGATAGGAGCTCTAATGTACCTGTCAGTGGGAACGAGGCCGGACATATCCCATGCAGTCAGTTCTCTCTCTCAGTTCAACAACTGTCACGGACAGCAGCACTGGAAGGCTGCAAAACATGTCTTGCGATACTTCGCTAACACACATGATCTCGGCCCCATGTACTCCAAATCCAGTGGTGCAGCGATGATGTACGTGGACGATGACTGGGGAAGCTGCCTGGTGGATCGAAAATCGTACACCGGATACGCGTTCACCCTAGGCGGCGCTGCAGTGAGTTGGGAGTCCAGGAAGCAGCCTACTGTGGCCCTGTCGTCGACGGAGGCCGAATACATGGCCTTGACAGAAGCAACCAAGGAAGCTCTACACATGAGGAAACTCCTGAAAGACTTCGGAAAACCGATAGATGTTGTCCCAGTGAAGAACGACAATGTAGGTGCGCAGAAGCTGACGTCGAATCCTATGTTTCATTCATGGACGAAGCACATCTACATCAGGCACCATTTCGTCCGAGATGCCGTGGCCAAAAAGGTGGTTTCGGTGGAGTACACTCCAACGGATGAGATGCCTGCCGACGTATTGACAAAAGGATTGTCAAGGCCCAAGCACGAGAAATGTGCTCAAAGCCATGGCTTGAGACCACATGCACCAGGATGACTCCGGCTGTTGGTCGAGGGGAAGTGTTGGTGAGATCGTTTCCTGCCGGTATCGACCTCCATCCTGATCGATAGGCGCAACTAGCGCCCTCAACTAACTTTTAAACAGTTCGTTTTATGATCTGTTCACGGCGCAACGCATTTAAACAGTTCATGTATTTTGTGTTAAATAAATCAGTTGAGTTACATTTAAACGAGCGTTACATTTCATTGCCGCTTTAAAACCTCTAATAAGAAGTACAGCCCCTGATTTTGAGTATGGGTTTTGTTTATGTAAATTGTTATTAGGAAGATGCTTACCAAGTGTGGTGTTTGTTCTCAATGCTATTTTGATTCCTTGATTTTTGAAAAGATTGGTGATCTTGTACGAGTTTGCATTCACGAAATTGAAATTTACGAATCTGCTTACATTACTCGTTGTAGGGGCCGATAACCTAGACGTTAGGCCCCTTAAAGCAACTATTATCGTCATCATCACATTACTGGTTGGCGTTGGTACTGCACCCGAAGTTGACGTAGCCCTCGCCTATTATCCAAAGGGATGGAAGGGATCGCTAAGGGCGTTGATACCCAGCTAGATAGATCAACGGAAGCTTGCTAGGTGGAAAGCTAGTAACCTCTGAATACAGGTATATATATCAAAACACGATAGTACTCCTACTTAGTTACAAAAGTAAAAACATCCTACAATCAAAATATGGTAGGATGAGATTCTTGGAATCTCGAGGGTGAATGGTTACTAATTTGCAACTAGCGCCAGTACCTAACTAGCAGCACTATCGTTTCCGATTATTAAAGACAGAAAGTCGAGATGTTCTATAAAAAAATCGGACAGGCAAACCAACACGTGTCTGCAAATTTATTCATCAAAATAAGGACACTCCCAGTCCTAACACACCTACATTCACATGTTACAGTTATTCATACAAACTGAATTTAAAATATGTAGTATGTTTAAAGTAAAATAAAAACGTAGTGAGCTTCCTGTCACTAATTCTCAGTCCTAATGACTATAACATAGAGAAAAATATTTCTTCCAACGTTTAAAAATGAAATATTAAAAATGTAGTCACACTTGTGGCTCATACTGTACTTATTATACACTTAAATCCTTTCTCACGCAATCGTCTAACATTCACCCCTTATATGATACATTTCATAATGACGTTTCTTTAAACCTAAACTTCACACATTTTAAATAACCGTAAAAACCACCCTATTATTAATTTATACAATATATATACAACATTATCGTTAGCTACTCGATAATGGTTCGATCCCACTGATCCTTCTCGTTACAATGTTCTTCCGTCACTTCTGATAATGAAAACTTCTACTTCAATGTCATTTCATGGGTTAACTTTCACTTCAATAGAACATAATGTTTCAAACAATAAAGCTAAAAACTGCTCAGTATAGACAAATCCATTAATATAAATTTAATAAAATAAGACGGACATATAACAGACGACTCTACGGTTCCCAACATCTACGTAATACAATACGTTACTCCAATAGTTACTTATTATCTTAATCGCATCTTTCCACACATTACACCTCGACAACTTGGTCGGAACTTCATTATACAATCGCATTACTTTTTATACTTCCTTAGGAACATCATAATATTTTACCACAAAACACAAGGTAGCATCAACACCTATGCTTTCGTATTCATTTCCTGTACACGCAATAATAATAAATAATTCCATTTCTGTGCATACTCGAGGTATCCACGAAATTCAGTAATTTTACTTATAGAGTTCAAATTAAAATTCTTCAAACTCTTATACATTCCATTCCTCTCACATTTACTTAAATACCTCTTGTACTTTCGTTCCTGTTCCTTTCTTATACATTTTCTGTCACAACATCATTTAAAAATATTTTAACATGTGATCTTATTATCCTTCTATTATTTTATGGAACCAAAGTTCATAGAACTTTCTAAATTTAGGGAACGGTCTGTATATGCTCGTCTTAACAAAATAAAATACGTTACATTACATCTCCTTTCTAGTAATGCTGTCTTGATACATTTTATCTAACATGTTTCTTTCATTTCTCACAACAATTCCTTTACATAAGTATTACAGTACTTTATACATTCCGTATTTTTCCGTACCGTAATATAGTGTTTTTTATCTGTGCCAAAACATCAGATTGTTTAATGAGATGTCAACTTCACTAAAGGTCTGTTTAAAAGAAGACAAGTTCATTGTTGTACTCAAAAGAACTAAACAATAACTTATTTGTCTATTCAGATTTCATATAAATCTCTGCCACGAAAAATCATACTCTGAAATATGTCAACAAGGACTTTCTGCAAAAATATATCAGAACTAATGCAATTTTAAAAATATTCCAATTAATCTTGCAAATACTAATAAATTCAAAATAAACTCGCAATGACTAACAATGACGACCGAAAATCCTTAATACATCAAAACCCTAATGACAACGTCACAAAAACGATTACTAAAACATTAAACGACATTAACGATGCTCTACACTCAATTAAAACAATTAAATAGTTTAGAATAATCTATCAAATTTGCCACACAAAACTAGGTCAGGACAAGGATATCTACGTTACTGCATTCTAACTACAATAATATATTCGTTGGGTCTCTTTTACCTTCTGCCAGAATCTTTTTTCAAAATCCAAATTGGACTTGAACTTCCCTCGCCGCCGTCTCCTCGTACAGAAGCATGCCAGACAGCTGACATAACGGGATCGTTTGTGATCGCGTGCTGGGCTGCATGCCAGTCACCTGCTCGCCTCCCCCTCGTTCGTCCTTCAGTCGGGTTTGTCTGCCTTCCTTCCTTC
The DNA here is from genome assembly GCA_946902985.2 of Meconema thalassinum. Classification (NCBI taxonomy): domain Eukaryota; kingdom Metazoa; phylum Arthropoda; class Insecta; order Orthoptera; family Tettigoniidae; genus Meconema; species Meconema thalassinum. The sequence continues at coordinate 901,804,707 of OX336389.2, forward strand.
TCCGCACCGGGGCTCGAATCTCGCTGCATTCTTCTATACCTCTTGTACTCTGGCGATTGTCTTCAAGCGAACAGCATTCTTGAAGTTCTCCGTTGAATGGTTGTTGTTGTAGTTCCTAGGTGTTCCTTCCATTGTTATGGCAATACCTTGCAATCGCAGATACAATTATGTTAATTCGGTGAAGCATGATGGTAGGCTTCCACCCTCTTTGAAGAAGCCTAGATACGTGGGCTAAGTCACTGCCGGAATCCTCATATTGCAAATAGCTAGTTCCCCTTCATGATTTAATAACTCTCCATGACAATCAAGTAATGTTTCATGTCAAATATCCTCGTTGACCCCAGTTCAAATAAAATCTTCATAATTTTCAATTGCAGTATGAACTAACTTGTTGAGTAAGGTTTTATAGAATTTCCTTAGTTTTCGAACAACTCTTGTCTTTTCCGAAAAACTTTGCTTCTGCGTGGCAATAATATCTCCACACCGTAGATTGAATTTCCCTTGGCTATTTCAATGACTTCTCTTCATATCTGTCCATTGTATTGTTTGCTTTCATAGAATTATAACTTTGACTTTCTAGTGAATCGACTTTCATCGATACTCGTCTTCATCTTGACTCGGCAGCAACGCTCTCCTTCCCGTCAAATATTCTTCATATAGCTCGGTCAACTTTTTCCAATTTCAAATTATACGTCTATTTAATTTCGAAGACAAGTAGAGAATGACTTCTTCAGGGTGTCTCCCCACTCTGATAACAATTAAAAATGGCGTTTCTGGCATTCGACCTTGTAAATTTCTTTATCAATAAATATCTGTCTCATCCTATTAAATCTTATAATAAAATTTTCACCATCGGCTTTCATTTTTCGCCTTCTTTCCATTTCTGCCATTTAATTTCTTCTGAAAGTTATTTTCAATAGTTAATAAAATATTAAGAACCGCCAATATGTAATTTTGCTATTGGTTAATATGTGGTCATGTGATAAAACTCCTTCATTTACGCGGTCAAATCTCCCTTCTCGCGTGCTTCAAAGTCACCTTGACACTTGCCACTCCAAAACTGGACTTTCCCAATTGTCGCCTTCAACAAACTTGCCAATCCTGCCTGTTTCCAGCATGTATTAAATCTCATTCCTCTCCATGTTAATAAAATAGCATTATATTTCTTCATATTTCCGTGCTAAAAGTATACGGAAACTTATCAATTTAGCTCTGGCATTAGCTACAGTCCTGATACACATTATCATGCTGCCGGTTTCCTAACCAGACATGTAGCTTTGGCGCTTTTGTTCTCGAGAGCTGTCGGTTCATATCCCAACCCATACCTTATCCTAGGTCCTTTAAATTTTGGGTTCAGTACTAAACTATGCTTTGTCCGATGTCTTAGTATCTAGTAATAGCCAGCCGAGTAACTTTGCATTGAATAACACATTTCGAATGCTGAAGGAATAAGCATGATGGGCAAAGTTACTCGAGGAGTAGATGCCAATCACTTTTATCCAGAAATTGCAAAACAGACCCATACTAGAAGAAGAAGAAGAAGAAGAAGAAGAAATGGACAACAAGATAAGAATAAAGGAAATTTAAAAAAATGCCCTCAACTCTCGAAGAATGAGGACTGAGGGACTCTGAAAGAATTTGAGCTATAAAAGGCTGATACATGAAGGCAAAGAACCCACCCCAAAGTCGCAGGAAAAGGGGTAAAACGGACCCAGCTAAGGAATCCCCCAGGGTCGCTAGCTCCCCAGCTAATAAGTTGTGAGCCCTTGAGGGTGTAGCACTATCCGGGGTGCACCGTAAATGGTGTTGCTACACACCCCCTTCCTCCTTTAGGGCTTCTATAGAAGACAGGGGATACCAGAAGAGGTCTGACCCCTCCAAGAATAAGGGTATCAGGAAACATAAGACAAGGGCCAATTAAGGCGGGACAATGAAAGATAGCCAAGGCCTCGGGTACCGTAGTTCTGTAGGATCACGCATTGTTGGTATCAGAACACTGTTGCGGAGGTAAATGCGTTGGAATGTCCCCTCAACAATGACGTGCCCAGTAATTGCAGTTGCATTGTTTTGGATTTTTTACTAGACACTAACTTAAATTGTAATTGTTCAGGTCACCAATTACCCAAAACGATAACATCTAAAGAAAGCGTCAGGTCACTGGTGGGCCGAAGCAACGTAAAATAATTTTATTAATATCCGCTGTCGCAGGGAACGTGTTAACTAGGTTTTCGGTATCGACAAAAATTATACGGTACATTGAAACTTAAGCACATGATAAAAACTTGGGCCAGGGGGCCACATAAAATGCCTTCACATGCAGAGTCCGGCCCATGAGCCGCATGTTGAGCACCTTTGGCCATTGTTAATGTGGTTCCTCTATTCTCTCATGTGTGTCAATGAATCTCCTTTTGTAACAAGAATGGTTTTGCAACAGCTCATCGCATGCTAGCACAGTCATTCAGTAAACATTTTGCATTGGTGTTCGCTCCCCTATCCTCATGCCACTTACACATTCCCTGTGCATACCCTCAGTCCTATTTCCTATCGTAGCATTGGAATCCCCCATCAGCACTACACCACCTGTATTGTTAACTCTCATTCACACATCACTCATTGCCTCATAAAATCTGTATATTTAATCCCGCTTCGAACCTTTACATGGAGTATACTTAGAAACAATCCTTATCCAAGTTGCTGAGAATTCCAAATCTATCCACATTAATTGGTCATTCACATACATTCTAGAAACTATGTTACATTCTGTGGTTATCTTGACATGCATTTGCCCTACCTTGTTTTATACCTGATAGGTACACTTAGTAATCTCCTACTTCCTCTCCCCCCCCCCCCTCCTCTTTCTCTCCCTCTGTTCCTCTCCCTTTATCTGAACTTCACAAATCCCTTGAATATCTAATGCCATACTACTTGCTGACTCAGCTATTTATACTTTTCCTTCCATAACCCCCTTTTATGTAAGGTGCGTTCAAAAAGTAATGAGCCGGAGGCTGTAATGCGCAAACCGGTGATGACATCGGCTAATCGTGGCGTGTGTAACGAGGTGTGGCTCCGACCAGAGCGTGCAAGGTCACAGCCCGTTGCTAAAGGGCACGCGTGCACGTCACGTGACGATACAAAGCGAGCAGCAGCAAGCAACAATCGTCCAACGCTGCCAGTCTCATTGCAAACAGTGACATGGAGGCGTCAAACGAAGAGCAAAGAGGTATTGTTCAGTTTCTGACAGTGGAAGGAGTAGGGGGAATGGACATTAATTGCCGAATGTCACAAGTGTACGGCGAACACTGCATGTCCCTTGGAAGGGTCAAGGCATGGCACAAGCGCTTCAGGGAAGGATGGGTGTCGTTAGCCATTGATGCCCGGTCTGGGGCACCCCCCTGCATTACCGATGACAACATCCAGCTGGTTGATGCACTCATTACGCAGGACCGCCGAGTGACAGTGAACGCCATAGCCGCCGTGGTCGGATTGAGCGTCGGAAGTGTGCACACCATCATGAAGGAACGACTACACTTGCGCAAATTGTGTGCCCAATGGGTGCCCCACAGTCTTCAACCACACCAGGAAGCATGTCGAATGGCCTACTGTCTTGGTCTTTGTTGGACGATTGATGCATGCTGTTGCTCGCTTTGTATCGTCACGTGTCGTGCACGCATGCCCTCTAGTGACGGGCTGTGACCTTCTATGCTCTGGTCGGAACCACACCTCGTTACACACTCCACGATTAGCCGATGGCGTCACCGGTTTGCGCATTCTAGCCTCCGGCTCGTTACTTTTTGAACGCACCTTATATTAATAGCACCCGATCAAATAAGTTCTAAGCTAGAAGAAGAACACAACATTAAACTGCGATGGCCGATAGCGCACTGCATCTTGTCACATTGTTTCATTTTTATATAGTGGCTGATGGTGAAATTGTTTCTTTTGTAGCAGTTGGGAAAATGCACGTAATGAAACGGGATGCAAGGTAGGAACTTAGAATTCACATGGAGGATAGCTCAACAAGGATCCATTGAATCTGACAACCTAGCCATGGTTCACCTATCAATGCTAATCACGAAAGTGTTGAAGGGAATGAGTTAATTTAATTTTTTAGGCAATTGCAGTGTGAACCCGTCAACGACGGTGAGAGATAGCTAATGAATCATTTATGATCGTTCCAACTTCAAGAAATTCACAAAAGATGCTAGATCAGCTCAACCTAAAGCTAGTATGCTATTGGAATTGCTACTGCAATTTGATAGATCTTTGTTTTCCATATTTCAGCAAAAAGCAAAGCATATTGGAGGGAAATATTATTATACTTGACCTTCCTTAAATACAACCTACATTTTCTGGCAAATAATTTCGTGAAATTGCTTCAGAACCTATCGGAAATTAAGACATAGAGCAGGATTGTGGAAAGGTGATTTAAGAAGCCAGTTAATTTGAGTTGTTCAACTAACAGTACTAACAAACTAAAAAACCCTATGGCACCACAGCCCATGAAAGGTCTTGGCCTACCAAATGACCGCTGCCCACCCATCAGTGCGTCGGTTCCTCTTGGCCGTTAATCTTGCGTTCCTTGACCGGGTCACTGCCTGACTGTCAAGACAGGAACTCGGTTGTCCTCGCAAGGCTGAGTACACCCCGTTCCAGCCCTCACATCAGTTTCTAAAATCCCTGATGGAGCCGGGAATCGAACCAGGGGCCTCGAGTTGAGACGCAGGCGCATTACCCCCAACACCATGGGGCTGGCAGTATTATCAATTACTCTATCCCAATTACATGCTATTGATATTTCAATCTCATTTAATGCAAGTCACTGCCTTCTGCTGTTCTTCCTTGCTAAAAATAAAATATTGCATGGCATTCTTGTCGCAACCCATTTTGCTGGGCCTGACTTCATTTTAGCACAAGGTATTGTGTTGTTATGCAGCTAGTCCCATTCTCAAATAGGTTAAGAAGATTCCCACTGACCCCTTGGTTTTGAGGTTGCTTATGCTGTAAATTGGAAATGTCTACAGTCAGAGGCAAAGTATCGGCGGAATAATAATGTCTCACAATGTTATGTGTGTTCACAAGATAGTGCGCTGTTGATTGTTTTTGGGCCACAGTATCGTCAAACATGTCTTGTGATTTATCAAGATTACATGACATGTGCTCCATCGGTCATTGTCGAGCCACAATATTGGCAATGTATCGAAGTTACCCTGCAGTCTCAAGTTCTTGTACGTTCTACAGTTGCTCAAACAAGGAATGAGCTTACTCTTGGTAACTGCTTTGGTCAAGTCCCAACGCAGGTTTACATTGGACTTTTATTGCGGCGAGGTATTATAAGTATTAGATATTATAAGTGCACACCTAATGCTTTTCGTAGCTCTGCATGGCATTGGCGTGCATTTCTGCCGCGGAGAACTGCAATTTTAATATATGATCGTTGCTCCTGCTTGTTGACTTCCATTGTGTGACGCTCTCACTCGCACACTGAACTTGCGGACATGCTCAGACCCACACTGTTGTTTATATACACCATCTAGTGGCATGAGCTTACTCTACTCATTCCTTTGTGTTTTGCTCTGAGCATGAGAACTAAACAAGAAAGAAAAACTGCAGTTACCAAGTGTGCGCCCATTCTTTGTTCGAGCGACTGTACATCTGGTTCATCGTCAGTTGTTATCGGACCACAGTATTGGCAGGAGAATATCTTGTATTGTATCAAGATTCTTGCTCACCCTTTGGTCTCAGGTTTTGGTGGTGCTGTCAGTCATTATAAAGCTACAGTATCGGCGGGAGAATATCTTGTTATGTATCAATTTTCCCGCGTACTGTATTGTCTTGTATTTGTGCAGTCAGTTGTTATAAAGCTGCAGTATTGGCAGGAGAATACCTCGTTACGTATCAAGATTCCTGTTACCCTATGGCCTCAGGCTTGTGCAGTTGGCTGCTATAAAGCCGCAGTGTCGGCAGGAGAATATCTTGCGATGTATCTAGTTTCACGCTTACCCTATGGTTAGAGCCTATGTGGATAAACAAAACGTTATCCGCATCCACACGACTCTTATCCGCTTCCGCACAACTGTTATCTGCATCCCCACGACGTTTTTCCACATTCCCACGTTTGTTATCCGAATCTACTGGCATTACAAAAATATTTTAATTAGATAAAGCATAAATTACTAAAGCAACATATTTAGACATTTGAGGAAAAAGTCGTTCCCCTAGGATTTGTATGTCATGTTTAAAATGAATGTTCTACAGCCAGAAATGCAACCCTTTCCTGTTCGGAGTGTTAATTATGCTTAATGACGTAATTTGAATGAAATTAGCTTAAATCATCATCTTACATTTGTCATGGATAAAACACAACGTAAAAAAATGATATATCATTAACATCTGGGTCCTAATGATAATATTAAACAAGTTCGGATTGTATTCTTAAAACTATCCGCAGCGTATCGGCTATCCGCACAGCCATGCAAACTATATCCGCATGGCGGACAAATTTGCAGAGATCCGCATCCGTGCAGGGCTATGGTCTCAGGTTTGTACAGTTAGTGTTCATAAAACCACAGTATCGACTGGAGAATATCATGTGCTGTATCCAGATTCCTGCTCGCCCTATTGTCGCAGGTTCATGCAGTTTGTTATTAATAAAGCCATGGTATCGGCAGGATAATATTTTGCAATGTACCAATATTACCACTCATCTAGCCAATGGACAGTGTTTGTTAGGGCTGTCTCTACCTTCACATTAAAGAATTCTGTACTGAAAATATATTTTGAAACACTGGAGAAAAAGTGCCTGACAATTCTTAAGCGATACATCCAGTATACTGACAGTGGGAATGGAAGACCTCAAAAGTCGCTAGCTTTGCCTTTCCATTCTGTTCCTTCTACCTGCTCATGGTGCCTAGTTGTATGTGGATATACATTTCCAACGGCCATTGTATTTAAAGTTGAGTTTTCTATGGCCATGTGTAGAGGCTATATAAAGTTTGAGGGGAGTATACGAGGGTCGAGTCGTAAGTCATGGCAATTATTTTTTTTCTAGCGAACAGGAGACAACACGGAAAAGCTACGATATGCATTTGGAAATGTAGGGCATGTACGTATGCATAGTGCCTGAAGATAAATTCGGACGCCAGGGGATGCTCGTAGGTACGTGACAGAACACAGGCCAGTGGTAAGCATTCTTTTATTATGGTATAGACAGCAAATACACAAGACAACGTACAAAGGACAAGTCTCCACTGGTTAAAGACCTTTGAAATAATCATCCAAGGTGTCTACTGTGCGTTGCCAGCGGTGGGGCAGGCGCTGAATACCATTCGCTGCATGTGTATCCCCTCCCTCCAAAATGCTGTTACTATGTCTTCTTCGTTAGCAAACCGTCGTCCAAGTAGTGGCTTCTTGGCTTTGGGGATTAGATCATAGTCACATGGGCTCAGATCAGGCGAATAAGGTGGATGTGGAAGAGCCTCCCATCCCCACCGTTGTAAGCGACTCTGAACGATGGCTGCTGTGTGAGCTGTCGCGTTGTCGTGTAGGATTATGGCGTCTTCCAAACGATCAGGACGTTTGGTTTACACTGCACGGCGCAATTGGTACAACAAAAAGGAATTGTAATACACTGCATTGACAGTGTGCCCCTCACGCACTGGATGACACACAAGAACACCTTGAACATCATATGCCAGGATGACCATAACCTTATTGGGTGACGGATTTTGTTGAACCTTGTATCTCCGTGGTGACCCCTGACGACGCCATTCACTTGACTGTCTCTTCTGTTCAGGTTCGTAAGCACGTGCCCATGTATCATCGACTGCAATAATGCGATTCAACATGGTTTGTCCTTCCTGCTGAAACCTCTCCAGATTGATGCGACATGTTTCGTAACAAGTCCACTTCTGTACCTCCGTTAAGTGATGTGGCACCCACTTTGCACAAATTTTACGCATCTGTAGGTCCTTGTGTAAAATGCGCCATATTGTTGCCGCTGGTATTGTTGTATGTTCTTGCAATTCTGCTATAGTCCAGCGCCTGTTGTCCTGTAAACACTGATCGATCACCATTATCCGTACATCTTTGTCCATGGACACTGGACGGCCTGGGCGAGGCAAATCAGCAGTTGATACTCACCCCGTTTTAACGTCTCCACCCACCTCGCCACTGTTCTATAGGGCATGGCATGCACACCTAATGCTTCCTGCAGCTCTGCATGGCATTGGCGTGCATTTCTGCTGCGGAGAACTGCGATTTTAATATACTATCGTTGCTCCTGCTTGTTGACTTCCATTGTGTGACGCTCTCACTCGCACACTGAACTTTGGGGCGTACATCAATTAGTGGCATCCTACGCAAGTACATACAGTACGTTTCCAAATGCATATCGTAGATTTTCCGTGTTGTCTCCTGTTCGCGAAAAAAAAAAAAGTTGCCATGATTTATGACTCGACCTCCGTATATCCACTTACGGCTGTGTTGTATACTAGATATAAAGGAAGAGAGTGGAAAGGGGCAGAATGGTGGCTTACAAGGCCTTACATTTCCATCATTGATATGGCTTGAACTCTGTATACGTAATTTGATCTACAGCTGAAAACCTCCTTGGTCAACAAATTTCTTGCTTGGATAATTTTAATATTTATTGTCTGTAAATGCACGATTGCCTTCAAAACGATTGATTATGGTATTTTTCTTATGTTATGCAATTTTTTTACCATTAGACTCCTTTTTAGTCTACTTTGGATGTTTGTAAAAAAATTAAAGTAGACTTGTGAGATTTACATGGGCCAAATATCCGTATGTATTGTCTTTGTGTGTGTGTCTGCCCCTCCCTAACAGTTCAAACATGATGAAAACCGAATTGAATCAAATTTTGTTCAGAGGTAGCACTAGCAAAGGGCACCTCAGGGTAGTGTTTTTTATCCCTGCCATCTTAACGAAGGCAAAATGTTCAAAGCTTTGGCTGGCTGCATGGCTCAGGGGTAACATTCTCGCTTGCTGAGCCCAAGGTTGCAGGTTCGTATCCTGGTGCAGTCAGCTGGCATTTGAGGGTGCGCAAATGCGAGGGAGCCGTGTCAGTAGATTTACTGGCACGTTAAAGATCCCCTTCGGGGAAAAATTCCGGCACCCTGGCGTCTCTAAAAGCCAGAGTAGTTAAAAGGGACGTAAAACCAATAACATTATTATTATTATTATTATTATTTGTTCAAAGCTTAAACTAAACTAATTATCAGATCTCTACCTAATTTGAAGAAACATACCTTCATGTAAGTTGTGCCTGATGCCCAAACTACAAGGTCATCAGCCAAGCATTTTCAAGAAGGCGGCGATACGAGTCATGCAAACACTATAATCCATTTCTTAGGGTCCAATGAATCAATATTCACAGTACTTGGCATTCAGATAATTTATGTAAGGACCTTCTGGTACCAACGTTATGATTATATGACCGTAAATATTACGTGCAGCCGCCATCTTGAAATTATAAAATATAAAAACAAGTAAATCTCAACATTTAAGAGTTGCAGTAATGAAAATTAGTGACAAGGTAGGACGGTATGAGTGGTCTTGTATGGCCAAGGCAAGAAAACACACTCCATACATTCAAGATGGCGGCTGCATAAAATATTAGAACATTAAAATCGACAATTCTGAATGAAATTGGGGAATTAAGACGAACCTTGCCAAGAGGCACTTGCATTGGTCAAGTGATTATCGCACTGAATATAGTGCACGGTGGCCATCTTGAAACTTTCAAATAAATTAATAACTTTGGGTATCCGAGAGCTATAAACGAAATTTAGAAATAAAATAGAACATAAGTCGCTTTGTATGGCAAAAGCAAAAGAACAGTGGGTCCATAGATTCAAGATGGCGGCTAGGTGTGCTATTAAAGTATATAAATTAGTAACTCAGGATGTTATGGCACAATTAAGGTAAAACTTGGTAGAAGTGGAGTATTGTATGAGGTGTTAGTAGCGTTGGTGATAAGTTTATCACACTCAATGTATTATGCAACAGCTATCCTGAGATTTCATAATTTAGAAATGAATATCTTTCTAGGTTTTAGAATTACAATAACATAAATTGGTGATCAGCAAATTAAAGCCACATGAAATTTTCAAGATTGCGGCTGGGCATATTATTGAAACGTAAGAGTGAATAATTCGGAATGTAATTGTGCAATTAAAACAAAACTTATTAAGAAAGAAGTACTATATTGGGAACTTTGCTGAAATAAGCATAAGAATATTGCACTGAATACTATGCAGAGCAGTTATCTTGTAACAATTATCATCATCATCCTTTCCAGTCTCCAGTTTCCCAGGTGCGGTAGACAAGCGCTCGCCACTGCTTTCTGTTATTGTACAACTTTCGTTCTACAACTTCTTCCCATTTCAGCCCTTTTTTCTCCACTTCTGATTTCACGGTCTCAATCCATCTTTTTCTGGGTCTTCCCCTCGGTCTTTTCCCTTTCAGTTCTCTATTGAAGTAGTACCTTGCTGTTCTAGTGTTATTCATTTGCATCATATGTCCATACCATTGGATTCTACACTTACCTATAACATTTGCAACAGTTTCCTGTATCCCAGCTTCTTTCCTATTTGTTTTGTTTCTGATCTTGTCTTTTCTGGTCTTCTAATGAATTTAATTTCTGTTGCTTGGATTTTGATAAGGTCGTTATCCTGTAAAGTACATGTCTCCAGTCCATACACCAGAATTGGTACAAAGTAAGTATTGAACATGGTTAATTTTGCTGTCCCATAGTAGGTTTCTCACTGGACTAAAAATGTGACGCTTTCGCTGTCCTGTAGAGTACTTCTTGCTCAACAGTGTTATCCTTTGAGATGGTGCTTCCGAGATATTTCAAGTTGAAGACAAAGTCTTATTTAGTTCCTTCCAAAAAGATTATAGAATTGGTACCCTCTCTGTTGATAGTAATTTCTCCAGTCTTGGTTTTGCTGATGTTTAGCTGGAACTCCTTCAACTTTTTGTTCCATGAATTTTGCTTCTTTTGTACTTCAGCTACCTTTTCTCCCCATATCAGAACGTCATCTGCAAATACAAGGGCGTTTGATTCACTGTCAGCTTCCTTAATAGATTTAAGGATCCGATCCATTAATTTGATGATTAAAAGTGGTGATAAGGCTCTTCCTTGTTGGACTACTCTCTGTGTTTCAAACCACTCTGATCTTCCATTTCCTATCTGGACACAACTACAGTATATCACTTTTGATATAGCATCTTTGTTGATCAAGTAATTTGGCACATGCATATCTTCCAGACATTCCCAGATCATTTTTCTTGGGGAACTATCATAAGCCTTTTCAATGCCCAAAAATACTATCACCAGGTTTTTTCCATGCTCCCAATACTTCTCTGCTAACATTCTCACAGCGAAGATGAGATCTGTTGTACTTCGATGCTTCCTGAATCCATGTTGTTGTTCTTCTAGAAGTGCCTCTACTATCCTTCTTATTCTCTTTCTTGTTATTTTTTCAAGTGAGTGTTATAGAAGGGTGATGCCTCTGTAATTTCCAAATATATCATACAACAACGACAAGTAGTAGTAATGTGGAACCTTGTACGTTGCTTCCTATGGCCAAGTCAAAAGAATAGTGACTACATACGTTGACGATGGCAACTGGGCGTAATCTTAAGACTTGAAAATATATTTAACTTCAATATAATTGCACAATTAATGCAAAATTTGGTGAGAGAAGGATACCATACAAAAGACCTCACTACCATTATTCATAGTAATATGACATTGAATTTAGCATGCAGCAGCCATCTTGAAATGATGAAATATACAAAATAACTCTGTATATTTTAGAGATACATTATCTCAAATTAACATTAATGTAGAACCATATATGGGCTTTGTATGCCAAAGTCAAAAGAACACCATAAGCTTATATTCAAGATGGTATGAGCATACTATTAAAACTCAAAAATTATTAACTCAGGATCTAATTGCGCAATTAAAACGATAGTTTGTAATAGGGGAGAAACAGATAAGATACTGTACCTCGCTTGCGTTAGTCGTAAGACTATCACACTGCATATAGCATGCGGCCGCCTTCTTGAATATATGATATTAATATCGACAGTCCACTATTTATTACAGTTACAATGATGAAACTCGGCAAATATGTAGTCTCACATAAAAGACTTTCTCTGCAGAAGGCACAAGATGAAGGATTCCATACATTCAAGATGGTGGCTGATTATTCTTATCAATACCTTTGGATGCAAAAGTGGAATAACAACTAAACTTTGTAAAGAGAAGGGTACAACTCTTAATGGTCATCACATGAGCATTTATACTCCTTGATAAGGGCAAAGAGTTATAACTAGGGCTCGGATTCAAGCATATTTGCATATTTTTTTCCTGAATAGTACACATTGAAAGAAGCCTTTCGGTGGTATTTTCACCTCTCTGGGAGCAACAGAATTGAAATTTATCGAGCATATAAATGCATAAACCCGCGGTTTTCAGAATAGAAGCATATAAATGCATATTCTTGTGGTTTTCATCTAAATAGTTTGTTTTTCTTCGAATTCTCCCCCGAATTCGAGCCCTGACGATCCTTAAGGTTCGAAAACAGAAATAATAATTGAAAAGCCTATCTGGTGCGAATAATAGAAGCGCCGGCTTTTAACCTTTTGTGAGGTCATTCTCGTCATTGAAACTTTTATTGACTGATTTAAGAAAATCATTCAAAACTGAAAACATAAAAAAATTCTTGTTGTATAGACCAATGCAGATCTACTTCATTGACTCGTCTAATTCTGAACATTTTGTAAATGAACTTTTAAACTGTATCTTTTATAAGAGCACTACTCTTATATATACTTGTAAAACTTGAAAGCAAGTTTATTGCAGTGTATCATACATACAATTAGAAAATAAAGCTCGTATTTAAAGATATGTTATTGGTTTTTTCGTTTCACCTTCCTTTCTATAGTTTTTAACAGTGTTTTTCGAGCATATTCTGCATATTTAACCGCATATAATGGGGGTTTCGAGCATATCTATCGAGCATATAATGGTTTTATTGAGCATATAATGAGTTTTTCGAGCATATCTATCGAGCATAAAACACACAGTGCTCGAGCATATCTGGAGATTTTATCGAGCATATCGATCCGAGCCCTAGTTATAACTATACCTATGTATTTAAGAGAAAGTATGTTCTTGACTGAACATCTTGTTCTTTCTTGTAGGTTGATGAAGGGTTCACTGCTTCATATTCAAGAAAAGTGATATCATTCTCAGTGGGAGTGTTTTTAAAGCATAGTAGTGGTAAGTAATTTTACTTATTTATACAAATACACTGTTTTGTTAGAGTAATCCATCTTGTGTAGTAGATAGACTGCATTAATAGGCTATGCTCCCCATGGTAATGAAGGCAGTATAATAAAACTTATGGTCCATTTTATTCTGAAGTGCTATTTAATTTTTTCTAAGTGACTAAATTGTATAGTTATGTAGATGACCAGTGGATGAAAGTCTCCCCATAACATAATGTAGGTTGAAGGTGGCATGCAACAGATTATAATAGTTATTTCTGTCGTATGTATGTTGATTGGTGCTCAATATATTTTACTCTGATTGTTTCAAACATGACCCACTTGTTGCTGGAGTTCTAATTATTTTAGCTGATTTTAAGGAGGAAGGAAACCTATCTAGTATGCATAATGAACAAGTTACACATAATTGCTTTTACCATGACTTTCTTTAATTGGATTACTACCTAGCAATGTATCTATAGCTATGAAATTGAATTTATCTTATCCTGTCATTCTATCAGTTTACTTTTAACTTGAGGCTTGTAATGTAAAGTTTTGAAGCCATTCTTTCAGTGTTACCTATACAAACTTTCAGTTGTAACTCTTCATTCGGTCAACACGACAACTGACAGTTTGTGTAGTCACCACTGAAAGAATGCCTTCAAAACTTTTACATTTCAAATGCCAGTCAGGCAAACCGCGAAGCCAAAAGATTCAAGTCGCTGAGAATAAAAATCATGAAATTAGACAAAACAATTTCGTGTTAACTGACTGAAGAGTTACAACCGACAACTTGAGGCTTGACAGATTTCCCTGAAACTTGGTGAATGACTTCATACACTGAAGAAAATGGAAATTGCATCACCATGAAGGCATTGGTCGTTTGTGCTGATTTGCAAGATATCAAACGATGCCATGTAGGAATGTAAACGATCAAAGTTTCAGACCCATTGGATTGTTGCTACAGGTCTCCCCACGTGATTGGTCGCGGAGGAATCAACTCCAGTATACGGACTCTGGTGCAGCGTAGTTGACTTTCAGCCTGTGCAGTGAAGAGTTCCCCGTCAAACATGCGTCAACGACAGAGAAGAGCACGCTATCAACAACTGTCGCCGTTTGAGAGGGCTCGGATAATTGGACTGTGTGAGGCTGGATTATCGCTAAGGACTGTCGCTGCATGTGTTGGCCGACAGGCATCTACGGTACAACGTGTATGGCAGCAGTGGTCAAATGAAGGTACCCACACTCGTAGACCTAGCACAGGCCCAGCGTGACTGACAACTGTGAGAGAGGATCGCCGCATCATTCGGATGGCCCGGATGGAACCCCATGCAACAGCAGCGCAAATTCGAGCAGCTGTGGCACCCCACGTTACACAACAAACAGTTGGTAATTGCCTGCGTGCAGCTGGCTTACGATCCCGTGTCCCTGCAGAAGGTGTTCCATTGACCCCACAACAGCGACATGTAAGGCTGGCCTGGTGTCGAACGATCGACGTGGGTCGACGAATGGCATAGGGTCGTCTTTAGTGATGAATCGCGCTTCTGTCTTGCCCGCAGTGATCGCCGGAATCGTGTGCGCCGACGTACCGGGGAGAGGGGCCACCCAGACCTTATTGTCGAGAGGCACACAGGGCCAACACCAAGCATTATGGTCTGGGGAGCTATTGGCTTTAATGTGAGATCACAATTAGTGCTTGTTGAGGGCACTATGACTGCTTGACAGTACGTTGATAGGGTACTCAATCCAGTGGTTGTCCCTATGATGGCGAACATTGCTAATGGGATGTTTCAGCAGGACAATGCCCGGGTTGACACTGCACGCATCTCCAGAGAAGCTCTCCACGACATCACAACCTTAGAATGGCCTGCCAGATCCCTGGACCTCAGTCCTATTGTGCATGTGTGGGTCATGATGGGTCGACAATTGGCCAACCGTCCTCAGCCACCCACAACTCTGGAACAACTGACCCGTGCAGTGTAGCAAGCATGGGCCACAATTCCTCAGGAAGCGATCCAGGGCCCTATTGACACCATGCCTCGCCGAATTCATCAATGTATTGCAGCTCTTGGTGGGCACATCCTGTATTGATTGTTGTCCAAACTTGCGGTCAGAGAGACCTGAAAGTGTAATCATCGAATCACAATCGAACACTCGTCCTGCATGTTCAATTGCAGCAATGTAGCACCACTCCTTCTGGGTGTTGCAATTTCCATTTTCTTCAGTGTATTTACTCGGAGCACGTTTTAGGCTAGATTTTTAATCTACATATTTGAGGGAGGGCGACTGTTAATTTTCCTCGGATTTACTCGCGTAATATCGAAGGTCTCTTTAAATTTATTAATATATATTTTTAAATTTCTCCTGTGTTATGGGGGTGAGGGGATCCATGAATATTTAATTCAGGAAATTACTTCTTGTTACTATAACGAACACATTTCCTATCTAGCCTAGGATATTAACCAAAAACCAATGCTTGTATACAGTCACGATTGGCTTTATAATTGCATGAAGTTCAAATATGGTAATTGAGGGGGACATTTATCCATTTTTATTTTCATGTGATCTACTGGTGTGATATGTCATGTGAAATCAACAAAAATATTTGTTTTTAAATTCCTCCTCTCATTTGAGAGGGGGGGGGGGGGGGTGTGTGTGTGCATACTTGGTTCAGGAAGTTATTTTCCGTTGTAAAAACCTGAGAATGGCTGGACAAATTTCCCTAAACTTTGAATAGCTTTATATTCACTCAGGGCACAATTTAAGCTAATTTAGAATCTTCATAACTCATGGGCCAGAAGGACCTGGGTACTACATTTCCATTTTCATCTAATTTGGTGGGATAAAATAATCCCTATATATATTATAATAATGAAAGCTTGGGAGTGTGTGTGTTTGTTACCTCTTCTCACTAAAACGGCTTGATGGATTTGGATGAAATTTGAAATGGAGATACAGTAGAGCGTCAATAATCCGAAAAGTAAAAAATCCGAACGCCCACTTTAAACATGTGAATTGTATTTTGCACGGCGCTGTGAGAGAACAATGACCTTGAGAGTGTTAGTTTTGAACCCCTTCCCCGAGCGGACCCGTCTATTTTTAACCCTGTCAGTTCAATTGCTTCATTTGTTCGGTAGTGTAGTTGTAGTTGCATGTTGTGGTTCGTAGTACGTAGTGATGTCTTCTCTTGGTAAAAACGCAGCCCGTATGCAGTCAAGCTCAGCTCCTGCTACTTAAGGGAATGAATGATTTGGTCGGCAGAAAACGACTTTCAAAACTCGCACAACCCTATATTAGCAAGTTTTTAAAATAAAATATTTTAGTGATTTTGTTCAGTTGTTGTGGTTTTTTTTTGTTTTTTTTTTACATACGCACAGTACATACATATGTAAATATGTAGTGAATTGTTTTTGAAAAATGAGTGATTTTTTCTGGAATTAAAGATACAAATAAATCAAAGTGCAGTAGGTATGTACATATGTAAGTACATAAAGTGTTTATTTTTATTTATCTTAACATTTTTTGGTGTAACTAGGAATTTCTAGGTTATGTTCGAAAATCCAACTCCCCTTCCCCACTCCCAGTTAGTTTGGATTTTCGACGCTCTACTGTAGCTTATACCCTGGATTAACATATAGGCTACCTTTCATCCATATATATATAAAGCTCAATGTTCGTAGTTAGGCCCTTTGGCACAAATCTACATTGTTGCACCGATCTGGACCAAATTTTACGTACTTACCGTCGGATACCTTACAAGTAACACTGTTCACTTCAAATTTCAAGCAGCCCTCTCCATTTCCTGCATTTAGGCAGTTAAGGCACAAATCTACACCGTTTCACCGATCCGAACCAAAATTTACGTACTTACACTTTGGAACCCGACGAGTAACACTGTGCACTTCAAATTTTGGACAGCTCGCAGCTCTCCCTACATTTAGCCCCTTTGGCACAAATCCACATTGTTTCACCGATCTGAACCAAATTTTATCTACTTACCCTGTAGATTCCTACAAGTAACACTGTCCACTTGAAATTTCGGACAGCCCACTCCATTCCCTATATTATAATTGTGAAAGTTTGTGTGTGAGTGAGTGTGTTTGTTACCTCTTCAAACTAAAATGGCTGAACGGATTTGGATGAAATTTGAAATGGAGATAGCTTATACACTGGATTAACATATAGGCTGCCTTTGATCCATATATATAAAGCTCAATGTTCCTAGTTAGGCCCTTTGGCACAAATCTACATCGTTTCACCGATCTGGACCAAATTTGACATACTTACCCTCTGAAACCCGACAAGTAACACTGTCCACTTCAAATTTCAAGCAGCCCTCTCCATTCCCTGCATTTTGGCCCTTTGGCACAAATCTACATCATTTTACCGATATGAACCAAAATTTACTTACCTACACTTTGGAACCCAACGAGTAACACTGTGCACTTCAAATTTCGGATAGGCCGCAGCATTCCCTACGTTTTGGCCCTTCGGCACAAATCTACATCGTTGAACCGATCTGAACCAAATTTTATGTACTTACCCTGTGGGTTCCTGCGAGTAACACTGTTCATAACTGTTCCCGGGCGAAGCCAGGGTGGGTTGCTAGTATGTATATATATATATATTTATTTAAATCTTGTGCCCTGCCCATTCATTGGGCACAATCGTGTTGACCAACTGAAAAGCTACAGAAAGTCAACACAGTTGGTAATCATGGTGACTCTCACAATAAGCACTGTCTTATGTACTAAAGCATACATCACACTTGGATGAAATCCATTTCTAGGTATGGACGTTACATGCAGTTGACCATTGAACCTATCAGCATGGGTAGAATTATGTTGGCAACATTGCCATGCACGGGTTGTTAAAAATTATTCTGAAATACTATGAGATACAAATAAGCCAATTTTGGATGAAATTCATTTTCTTAGTTTGGATGTTACATGCAGTTAAACATTGAACCTATCAGAATATGTAGGGAGGCGTGTCAGTAGATTTACTGGCACGTTAAGGTCCCCTTCGGGGCAAAATTCCAGCACCCCGGCATCTCTAAAAGCCAGGGTAGTTAAAAGGGACGTAAAACCAATAACATTAATACCTAGGTATATATCAGAACATTTAGAATCGTGTTGGCAGCACTGTAATATATGGGCTCCTGAAAATTAATCCAAAATATTATGGTCTACATTCCAATTTTGGAACAGTTCCAATGAATATCTTCTGAGATACCCAACTTAAAGTTCAAATTTCAACTGTTATATTTCAGTAGTTGGTAGCTCTGACATTATTTTCAAATATGGCCTTGAGACTTTCTGGTAGAGATCTTCACTCATACCATATTTGGTTGCAGCCATTTAGGAGTTGATAGGGTGCAGTCGCGGCTCGTGAATCGTGGAAATAGGGGTTCACACCTAAATCTATTTAAAACAAGACCTGTGAGAAGAATTGAAAGGAAATATAATAGCGATTTATATACAGGGTCTTTCATATAAAATAAGAGCGCCAAGCGGCGGCTTTCTTAACCACAGCTGCGGTCACCTTGGCCGAGCTTTTGCCGCGCCAAGGCCCCCTGCTTTAAGCGTGTGTACAGTCCTATATGATGCAGCGGCATTGTACACACGCTAGCAAGGCCGCTGCATCATATAGGATTGTACACACGCCAAAGGCTCGGCCAAGGTGAACGCAGCTGCTGTTAAGTAAGAAAGCTGCCGCTTGGCGCTCTTATTTTATATGAAAGACCCTGTATAAGATTCCAAAATGCATCGAAAGCGGGTTTATTTAATATAAAGAGACATTAATGATTAACAAATCAAATAAACTGAGAATTCAATTAATTCTCAAATTTATTTATTTTGTAAAATACATATATGAAAACTTGAATTGTTACATTCGTAACTCAGAGGAACTTAATAATAATTTAGGTATAGAGTTAAACTAATAGCATTTAGGTAAACGTTTCTATAGTTACAAAGTAATGATAGTTACGTAATGATGCCAATTTTAATGATAGTGATGAACCCACAGAGAATTATTTACAGTTCTTATAAACTAAATTCATTCGTCTTTCTTTGATGCAATCAGATCAATCACTTTAGTAACAATTATATAATATAATTATCCGCACAAAAACGCATAACGAACATAAAGGAAAGTGCAACAAAGCAACGACACACCAACCTGACTCAAGGCTCGCTTGGAGAACAACCAAAGAATATGGAGCACAACTAAACTGTGCGATGCCCACCACAGCCTGTCTCGCTGTTCTTATTGGCGAGCGTGCAGTCTGTTCGATCGCACGTGAGAGCGGAAAGAGATGAAATCAAACTGCACCTGACACGCAGTTGGCCTGTCTCATTCCGATATTCCATTGAATATTATCTTATATTCTTCCATCATTAATTAATATTATTATGATGGACTAATCGAGAGTATTTTTAAGTAAATTCTATAGTTTTAGTGAATTTTAAATAGGGGGTTCACGTGCGAATGTGCTCAAAATGCAAGAACCGTCCCTGATAGGGTGGGGCATTCAAAAACAGGGAAGGACAGGCAGACACACATTTGATCTCATGATTCTACTTTTTCATCATTTTTCCAAAATGTGAAAAGTAAGCTAAAAATCAAAAGCGGCGATACCATAACTGTCTATTCAGGTCACTAGCATGAAGATATGCGAACAGCAAATGTCATAAGGAAGGAAGTGATGTAGGATTGCTGAAATTAATGCTGCGGAACAGCACGGGTCTTCTAGTTAGTACTATATTATATTATGTATTACCACCAGCAGCAAAGTAGTATGCAATCTCCTAGTGTCAATAACACTTGATGCAGAGTGTACATGCCTTCCCTCTTGACCCACACTAGCCGTGACACCATTGACAGATGTTAACAGTTGACATTGCACTCTTGAAAACGGCAAGAACTCGTCAGATGGATAATATTAACTGTATTCGGCAGTTGCTTAAATAAAAAATGACTTCTTCCTTCACAGAAGATGTGTAAGCATATGCTTGGGGAAATGTGTGATAAATCTGGTACTACACATGGATTCTGTGAAACTTGAGTCAGTTAAACTCACACCTCTCTCTGCGATTTTTGCAATACCCAATCCTTCAATGGTGAGGATGGGTTCAGTTCAGTTGAATTGTGGTTTATGCTGTCTTCTGGCAAGTGCTGTATTACAGCAAAGAAGCCAAAAAGAAAGCACATAGTATTGTTAGATATATTCCATTTTATTTTTCTTAGTTCACAGATATGCAAGACTTGAAATAAAATATGTTTTCAATTTCAGAGCCAACAATAAATAGGCTGTGTCAGGGCATTTTTAGAGCCCTCTCCCAGAATCCTGATTGTGTGGGTCCGTTACAAGAAACACTGGTTCCCACATTGATAAATACATTCAATGCTCCAGTCAACAGTGTCTGGACAGGTAAACACCATTTTCTTTGTTTATGATAAATAGCCTTGGCAAATTGTTGAGTTTTCTCTCTTATTCTTGATCTGTTGAATTTACAATGAATAATGTTATGGGTTAAATGTCACTTACAACTGCTGCAGTTTAACAGAAGCCAGTTTGCCAACATTTTGCTGTGAAAGACATTTTTTATATGCCAATGTACTGACTTGGGATCTTTTGCATTTCAGCTCTCTCAAATGCCAACCACCTGTGTTAGTATTTGATCCCACATCCTTTGCCATAATGAGCAATAGTCTTACTGACTATGCCATACAGCGGACCTAACAATAAATCTTCCATTCTTTGCAGCAATGCATAGAGGGCAGTAATTTGCCATCACCAATGTATTGAATATAATCTGCATCAGATGACCTCACTGTTCACCCCTTACAGTAAATCAACTATCCTCATTATCATCATTATCACTATCCTGAAAGGTGCACACCCCATTTGTGCGTGCAAAATATGTCATTGGGTAAAAGTAAACATTCATTATGAAGACAAATGTTTCTTAACTAAATGGAACACGTGTGTCCTCAAAAAGGTTGTTACATTACACTAAATAACAGTTGCAATATGATCTTATGCTAAAGAAAAATTGTGTGTTATTAACCACGGCATAATTTTGGAAGTTATTCCGCACAATTTTTTAAAATATCTGTAAAGATTAGCTTGTAAGTTGCAGGTAGTCTCAGAAATGCTAACTATTATTTTGGGACAAGTCTCAATGCTGTCAAGTTTTGCAATCCTTGTTTAAAAAATAAATACCACTTGAAAACCAAGACAATGAACTCCACATGTGTATCTATAACATTTATAGGCCATGATACCTGCAGCTCGGCATTAAATGATCTAACCCCTGGAAAGTATGTCACCTGCCATTCGTTTTTACTGTACAAATCGTCTGCATCTACCCGTTTGTTTAGCCACACTTTGGCCATTATGACACAAAGGCAATTGTGTAATGCCGAATGCTATACAATGGTTACTCATCATTATATTTATAGACTTCTCATAAGGCGGCTTCGGTGGCGTAGTCGGTAGCATGCTGAGCTTCTATGCCCAAGATAGCTGGTTCAAACCCGGCCGAAGCCGTCTGACTTTTTAAGAGCGTTAAAAATCCCTCAGTATGCCCTCCTTCGGAGGGGAAGTAAAGCCAGCGGTCCCATGTCATAGATTTATGGCCTGTTAAAGAACCTTCCTCTAATTACACCTGTGTGAAGCTAAATTGGATAGGTTAAGAATGTAAACAACGCTCTTAGGTTTCTACGTTCGTTGCCAAGAGCCAACTGCGGTGGCGTCTAGTAGCTAAGTTCTGAACTTGGCCTAGTAGTCGTTGATGGTGGCGCTTGCCGGCAAAAGTAGGAACTATTTGAAAAATTCTAAGTTGCAGTCTGTACTTATATTAAAAGACAGATAACACACACTAATACAGTCATCACAATTAACACCGGTTATCAGACAGATTCTACACACACCCAAAGTACACGGGGCTACATGACCACGTTGTCGCAGCCCCTAAACTTAAGAACCAACCAACCAGACTTCTGATACCTGGAGAAAAAAATAAAAATTTTATTTTTATCTTCACTCACTTCTGTATTACAAACGTTTTTAATACATCGTGTACCTGCACGGTTGCAAAATCATGATGGAGTGAAAACTCAAGCAGAGAGCCAATGTCAAATTCTGAATGAAGTTTGGAAAATTGCAATTGAAATACATGGAATGTTAATGCAAGCTTATGGGAATCTAGCAATGAATTGGGTGAGGTATTTGAGTTGGATTCACATTTTAAAAATGGTAGAACATCGCTAGAGGATGATGAGAGGTCAGGGCGACCTCGCACGCTCAACATTCCTGAAAAATTGTGGAGAAAAATTTACCAATGTTGCATGATATTGGCGCCTGACCATCAGAGAAATGGCTAACAAGAAAATGTGGGTGTTCTTCATCAATCCTGTCCAGAAGAAATAGGAAATGTTAGTTCATTTTCTTTCATGAAACAGCTGAACATAAGGTCTTGAAACTAAATATTTAGATTGAGTAGAGAACCTCAAAACATTAAAACTGGAGAAAATTGAAATGTTGAACATTACATTAGTAGATTAATAAATTTTGGATCTTCTATGTCTCTTGCTAATGTATGAATAATAAGGGTAATGTATGAATAATAAGGGAGATACTTATGATTTTATATTTTTGTAAAATTTTTCCTCAGAGATCTAGGGTTTCATGTTTGTCATAAATAATTTTCCTTAATTTTATATTGTCTTATTTCGATGGAAACCATCACATAATTTTTAGTTATATGATTCTTTTTGCTAATAATATGCGGGTTTTGAACCCTATGAACTCATTTTCGAAATACAATACACAATTGTTTATCTCATAATGCCTTTTTGAAGGTTTTATTTTATTATTCATCAACTAATATCACCTTTACATCTTCAAGATGTAGCAACATATTTGGTAATTAACAGTGATGTGATCATCAAGGGGCACCATCATTATGGATTTCTACTCTCAAGAGTAATTCGATTTGTTTATCCTAGAAATTTCATAGATGCTGATCAGGTGGAGACTGTGTGAATTGTGAATGAAGGAGCAGAGGCACTCATTGCTAATGCCCGTTGCTCACGGTAAAATGTTTCTTAAAATTTATTTTACAACTAATTTTATAAAAATTTGACGAAAGCAAGCTGTGTTGTTCACGGTAAAATTATTTTATAAAATCCGTGGATGTATCAGGATCGCCATCTACCGATAAACTTCTGAACCAAGAATCAGCTGTTCAACACACATTGGTTTGAGAGTATGGCTCCAACAAACAAAGCAAGCATTGCAAAAATTGCTGCTTAATTTAGCTACAATTAAATGTCGTACAGTGGTAAAAAGGAAGAAAAGAAATGCTAGGAAGTCCTGGACTCGGGAATGGAGAAGAGAAGAGTAGAGGAATACTCTCCTTGGTCGAAAATGAGTTGAGGTTAGAAATCAAAATTCATATAGGAATTTTCTAAGAATGGAGGAAAGCAGTTTTAAAAAACTCCTAGCTATATCCAGTAAATACAGAACGTGTCATATTATTATTATTATTCTGGGATAAATATTTAACTATTTAAATTCTAATAGTTATCACGAATGGTATCCGTCCATGGTTACAGTATTTAGGGAAAATAAAAATTTTAAATGGGAGAAAACACAAAACAATGTTGCAATATTGCTGTACGATGTAAGGAGGAAATTATAAAATAATTAAAAGGAAGTAAAAATCTCCGCCCCTGGATAGCCTTGAACCCGGGATCTTCTGATCAGCAAGCGAGCGCGATACCACTAGCACACTTTTCCTACTGACGACACAGTAATTTGTTGCACTTCTTATCAGCGAGTATGGTTACATATCCAATTATTACAACTATATCTTAAATATTGATTGGAATTAATTCATTCAGTACCACGCATATTTTCAAATGTACTTAAAGCAAGTTTCATGACCGCTTTGCGTTAATAATGCGAATCGACTGTAAATTTTACCCCCAAACGACAACCGTCCTCCATGTTTTATTTTCGAAGAGTTTGTTTACAAGCGAGCTTCACAATCTTCTCACCACGTGGCGCCAGCATCATCTTCATGTCAGCTTCCCTGATTGGTTCGTTTCGTAAAATTAATTTTACGGAATAGAACATGTCCTATTTTATGAAACGTTTTATCAAAGGTTTTATAAAACTTGAATTTGACCGTGAGCAACATAAATTTTATAAAATTAAATTATTGTACAATAAATTTGAAGGAAAATTTTACCGTGAGCAACGGGCATTATGATAATGTGGAGTAGGTGACTGTTGAATTTACACTGAGTATGGTAATGCTTTTATTAGCTTAATGTGTTCAAAAAAAATTAATTTATCTGTAGTTTGGGGCAAATTTTTTCAACGTGTTCAAAACTAGTTTAAAGTACAATTCTGCCAAACAAAGATTGATTTCGTAGAATTTCGCTTGAATATGAGTACTTATATTCAGGATATACAAAATTGCACTGTGGATTAAGTAGAAAAGTTTGTATATGTCGTGTTATGTCCCCTGCATATTAAGAGACTGTAAAATACAGCAGATCATATAAAATAATCCCATCAGCTATGGATACATACAACTAGTGCTTTAATAGGTCTGTCCAGGAAAGTAGATACTGTAAGGCATTAGTTGGTTAGTAAATGTGATAGGTTGTTAACGATGTACTAAAAGATTTAGCCTGTAGGAAGGTGGAATGTTAAGGAATAGTACATTTCCTTTTAGGCAAAATTCTGGCATCTCTAAAGCCACAGCAGTTAAGAGACATTAAACCTATTTCATCATCATGATTATTATTGTGGGGTAGTAGGTAAACTAGAGTGCCCACAATTCTTATATCAATCACCTAGATTCCAAACATTTGCAAATGTTGTTCCCAATTATTTTTTATATTATTTATATGCCTTATATTTCTATTAATTCTTTATTTGATTTGGTGATTACCAAGAAACTTAAGCTCTTTACAGCATTCATTATCATCAGAAGGAAATTTGGTACCTTGAATAGTAATCTGTTTTGCTGCCAATCAGAATCTTTAATGCATGATGTTAGTCTTTGTTGCAATTTTCCAGTAGTTGATTAGACACACTCAAAAATTCACTGATAAATTAGGTTGCATTACTAGGGCAAGGATTAGTACTAACTAATTGGACACTCATATCAGACCAGTATAAGGAAATTTAGAAATGTATTTAGACTTCATTTTCAAGTTCGGTGAGCCCCACCATCCCCACTTGTAACACCACATCTACCTTGGCCAATCCTGATTATTAAGTATCGACTTTTGAGTAAGTGAAACCGACATGGTACTCACATGGATTTTGAACAACTTCATGGAGTAAAGAAGTACATAATCCATGATGAAGCCATACACTAACAATATTACTGCCCCTTTCTGCTGACATAATTTTGAATCTCAACAACGAAGTACGGTATTTTGCAGATAGCAGATTAGGGAAGCTTATTTTCAGAATTAAGTACAAGTTTTTTGGGCTTATAGGCCGTGGTCCAGACGATATCTCCCGACCTTGGGTGGAGCATGGTGGTGGCGATGAATTAACGACTGGAAGGCAGTTAGATCATCAATTTAGCATGGTGAGCCGAGCGTTCTCTGCGCAGTCCGCCTAGATCGTCTGGTCTCGCGTACATGTTGCGGGGTGCGGGGCGTGCTCCGGCTTCGGTGACCAAACTTGTGAGGGTCAGGTGTTCCCTGGGCAACTGCCGGGCTGTAGCGGGAAGATTCTTCAGGTTGATGTGTGCGTGATATCTTGGCCTCGGTGTTCCTAAGGGCCGGGATCCATGTATTATGCACACGTTCAATTTCTTCCTTTCGATTGAAGTTGTCTGGGTGTTTGAATATTTCAGTGGCTTCCCGTTGCAGCCTGGCGTGGTAGTGTGTGGTCGTGGGGAGTATCTCCGAGTCCCCATACTGTACATCGTGACCGGGCAAGAGAGAATGCTCAGGGACTGACGATTTCTCAGTTTGGCCCAGGCGGCTGTTGTCTGGGTGTTTGAATATTTCAATGGCTTCCCGTTGCAGCCTGGCGTGGTCGTGGAGAGTATCTCCGAGTCCCCATACTGTACATCGTGACCGGGCAAGAGTGAATGCTCAGCGACTGACGATTTCTCAGTTTGACCCAGGCGGCTGTATGTTCCTTGAGTCTGGTAGTCACACTCCTCTTCGTCGCTCCTATGTACACCTGCCCACAGGAACACGGGATTCTGTCGACACCTGCAGTGGAGTGTGGGTGGCGCTTGTCTTTATCGGATCGCAGCAAGTCCCGGATTTTGGCGGTGGGTTTATAAACCGTCTTCACCCCATAGGTCTTGAGTAAATTGCCTATCCTGTCCGTCACCTTCTTCGCGTACGGCAGGAGTGCGGTGGCCACCGGAGTTTCCTCAGATTCTTTCCTCGTGCTCCGGCGCCTGGGATGAGAGGCCCGCTCAATCTCCTTATTGCTGTATCCGTTGGCGCATAGGGCCCTCTTGATATGTTGCAACTCTTGGTTGAGGTTGGATGGCTCACAGATTCTCCTAGCACGGTCTACCATTGTTTTAATAACTCCGTGTTTCTGTCGGGGGTGGTGATTAGATGTCTTGTGTAGATACCGGTCGGTGTGTGGGTTTCCGGTATACGGTGTGCCCCAAGCGCAGGTCATTAGTCCTGGTGATTGGCACGTCAAGAAAGGCCAGGCATGTTCTTTCTCCTTCTCCATTGTAAATTTTATGCTGGTGTTGAGGCTTTTTAGGTGGTCCAGGAAACGTTCCAGCTCTTCCTTTCCGTGGCTCCAGACTACGAAGGTATCGTCAACATAACGTAGCCATACTTTCGGTTTGAGGGGTGAAGTCTCGATCTTCAACTGCTCGAACTTTTCCCTGTAGAAGTTCGCAATCACAGAGCTTAGTGGGCTACCCATGGCAACCCCCTCTATTTGCTCATAGAAGTTCTCGCGCCATAGGAAGTAGCTCGCGGTGAGGCAGTGGCGAAACAAGTCAGTGATGTCTTCCGTGAAGAGCTCGGCAATCTGGTTTATGGATTCTTTCATAGGCACTTTTGTGAAGAGGGATACTACGTCAAAGCTGACTAGGCGGTTTTCAGGTTCCAGACGTATGGTTCTGTAATTTCTCAATAAAATGGCCTGAATCCCTGACGTAAGTCTCGGTGTTCCCGATGTGCGGTTGTGCACAACTATTAACTACTTTGATGCAGGTGCATACAGCCCAAAAATGGTATTAACTAAATACTGTACTTGGCAACCGCTCCCGTTTCACATTTATGCACAATCATATTAAAGGCAACATACAGTACATCTATCCTCGTGGCCAGATTCAAACTCCCACCATATGCAATGTACAGTTTTACAGTCTTGCATCTCTGTGTGTAATTTCAGATAGTAAAAGAACTACAATCATAGCCAAGTGTCCAATCAGAAATTTAACTTTGAAGTATCGAGAATTGAGTATCTTGATTTATTTTTAAAATATTGAGTAAATGTGGTACTGTACCATCTCTTGTACACCTCGTGGCGTAGCCGTGTTTGTCGAGTCGTGCACCACGATTGTGCAGGCAGCTGCAGCATTTCAGGATGTCATAGGTTCGAATCCCGACAGCTGTTATCCTGAGTGTTGTTTACCACATTCCCTCCAGGTAAATGCCGGGATAGTACTGTAGTTTATTTCAAGTCCCGGGGCACTTACCCCATCCCTGTCCCCAATAAAGTTACACACACTACTATAGTCATCACATAAATACAGGTTATCAGACAAATTCAACCCATACCCAACTACATGGGGCTGATGACCAAGATATCCCAAACCCCTAACATAAATTAACAAGAAAATCATCTCTTGTACAAAATATATATATATTTAATAAGAAGGGACATTACATCGTGTTGGGTTAATTTGTTTGTCATCTGGGAAGTAACTCTTTACTAAGGTTACATTTATAGAACTGTAGCATTTTCTTGGTGTGGCAGGGGATACTCTATCATGATTGCTTGGGGAACACTTCAACTTTTATTCATACGACATCCAGGATTAACATGAATATCGAGCAACCTTATTGTAATTTATTTTCTTTCTGGTCTTTCTGTACATGTTAATTTGCTTTAAAAAAAATTATTCTACAGGCCTTCACGCAGTGCTCTTGGATATACTGGAAATTTTGGTGCGATATTCAACACCGCCTCTGAGGGATGAACTTGTTGATGTTGCTTTTCCAACTGTTATTCAGTGTATAGGACAAACTACTGATAAGGAGGTCATAGAGGTATGTTTATAAACTTTCAGCTTGGAGTTGAAGCCCATTTAATTTAATCCTTAAAATAACTTCTTACGGAATCATTAATGTTTATCCATTCGGAACAATTATTACTGCTCTGCCCTGTTGACACAATTGTGTTATGAATGAATGGATCTACAGGGTGTCTACTACTCTGGAAAACATGGAAAACAGGGAATACTCCGGGAATTTTTAAATCCTGGAAAACTCAGGGAATTATCAGAGCATTTTAATGACACTCAGGGAATTTTAGTCTTACAAGGCCCAACCTGGAATATGTGGATATTAAGCATTTAAATTTTGATGGGGGAAAAGTATATTCTGGTGATGATTGTTGTAGACGTATATTCGTACTGACGTTAAATCAGTAAGCTCTCATTTCTAGCAAGATAGAGCACACAAATTACATGTGTATTTCTATATAAATCTGTAACTATGAGAGCATTACTATTGACAAGCTACAAGTACAATAGTGTTTCTGGATGAAAAATTAGAAATTGGCGAAAATATATAAAAATATTATTTTTCTGTATTTTTTGTTCTTTTGTCTTTTCAACTTTGCCATGATACCCTTTATTGTTCAAGCACTTTTCGAAATGCTCTTTAAGTACAAACTCTGTTTTATTTATTTATTATGGCCGCTACTATTACTCAGGGAATTTTCTGATTTATCCTGGAAAAATCAGGGAATTGTTAGGGAAATCTGTTAGTTGGTTTAGGTAGACACCCTGGGATCATCATTAATTAAGTAATCAACATTGAACCAATATACAAGCAAATGTGGTTTGTTTTATGTCAATTTGTTGGCTCAACAGGATCTAATAATCAATGTGTTTTTCTAACTAGATATGTCATACCTGCAGAAACTGGCAGACTCACTTCCTTGGCTAAAGGCTGTGGTATACAGTATTAGAAGGATGTCTCCAGGGGGCAACTATTTTTTTTAGTCCAGTGAGCTGATGTGGTAGGAAAAGGGAGAGAAGGGAAGATAGTAGGAGATTTCGGATTAGGTGAAAGGAATGATTGAGGAAGCAGGCAGATGGAATTCTGCACCGAGCATGAGTTGGTCATAGCTAACACCTTATTCAATAACCACATTATCATCATCATCATTTCCCCTTATCCAGCTCCTGCCGGGTCGGGGTATTTATGGCACTTCTCCACTTTCCTCTTTCCTTCCACCATTCTTCTTCCACGATCTTGTCCCAGTCCAGATTTCTTTTTCTTACGCCGTTCTTCACTGAATCCATCCACCTTGTTCTAGGTCTTCCTCTTGGTCTCTTACCCTTGCACTTCGCCTCCAGCATCTGTCTTGGTATTCTATTTTCCTCCATCCTCTTTACATGTCCAAACCACCTTAGTTTATTCTTCTCAATTCTCTCATTTAGTTTTCCCATCCCAACTTCCTTCCTAACATCTTCATTCCTCACTCTGTCTTTCCTTGTCTTTCCTATCATACTTCTTAGGAATTTCATTTCACTGGCTTGGATTCTACTCTCTTGCCTGCTTGTCAGGGTCCAAGTCTCAGCTGCATAAGTTAATATGGGTACATAATACACTTTATACATTACCTCCTTGCTTTTCCTTGGTACTTCCTTATCCCAAACAAGTTTTCTTACACTTTGATAGAATGCATTGCTCTGCTGTACCCTCCTGCCAATCTCCATGTCCAACCTACCAGTTTGCATCAATTCACTTCCTAGGTATTTGAACGTGTCCACAATTTCCAAACTCTGACTTCTAATTTTCACAGTGCCCTTTCCTTGTCATTCCCCTCTTGTCATCACCATGGTCTTGCTTTTCTCTATACTGATTTTCAGGCCATACTTCTGAATATTTTCGTTCAGTGCATCTAGTTGTTTTTGCACTTCTTCGGTGTTCCTTACCCAGACCACAATATCATCTGCAAATAACAGTAACTTCATTTCTTTATGTTCATATGCTTCCTTTGTTTCCTTTACTATTTCATCCATCACCATTATGAACAAGAGAGGTGACAGCACACTCCCCTGTCTTAGTCCAGTCTTGTTCGTAAACCAATCTGTCTTTCCAACTGGGGTCAGTACCCTGCTAACACAGTTGTTGTACATTGCTTGCACCATTTCCAACATTTTTCTTCCCAGTCTCTTCTTAACCATGGTTTCCCATACCTTCTCTCTGGGGACACTATCATATGCCTTTTCTAGATCTATGAAAGTCATGATCAAATCCTCTCCATATTCCCAGTTCTTTTCCATCACCTGCCTCAAGCTAAAGATTGGGTCCACTGTGGATCTTCCACTCCTGAAGCCATACTGTTCCTCTTGCAACTCTCCTTCCACCTTTCTTCTCATTCTTCTTTCTAATATCCTTTCCAGTATTTTTACTATCTGTGATATGAGGGTGATCCCTCTATAGTTATCACACACCTTCTTGTCCCCCTTCTTAAACACTGGTATTATTAGCCCTTTCTTCCAGTCTTCTGGTACACATTTCCATTTCCACACACACTTTAGCAGTCGATACAGCCATTGCATACCAACAGGTCCAGCAGCCTTTATCATTTCTACACTGACTTCATCCACCCCTGTTGCTTTTCCCATCTTCATTTTCTGTACTGCTAATTCCACCTCCAGCATTGTTATATCATCTTCTGTTATAGAGTCGTCAGGTTGTGTCACTTCCATCTCACCAGTACCATTGCTCACATTCAAAAGCTTATCGAAATACTCCTTCCATCGTCCCTTTATCTCTTCTGGGTGTGTTAACAACTCTCCATCTTCCTTTTTCACTAGCTTTGTAGTAACTCTTTCTTTCCTCTTACTTCTTAGAAGCCCATACAGCATCCTTTTACTGCCACTTACATCTGTTTCCATAACCACAATAGAAGGATATACACATGGATGAGACCAGGAGATACAGGGCGTTACCAAATCGACTTCATTATGGTCAAGCAGAGGTTTCGAAACCAGATTTTGGATTGTAAAACCTATCCTGGTGCTGACATAAACTCTGACCACAATCTAGTTGTAATGAAATGCAGATTAAAGTTGAAGAAACTGAAGAAAAGTCAAAAGCCAAAAAGGTGGGCAATAGACAGACTGAATGTAAAGGATGTAAACGAAAGATTCAAGAAGAGTATAAAGGAAGGACTAATGAAAAACCCTAAACAAATATCAATTGCAGACGAATGGGCACTTTTGAAGAATGAAATAACAAAATCCACAGAAGAAAACATTGGTAGGAAAGAAAGAATAGGTAGAAAACCGTGGATCACTCAGGATATACTAGAATTGATGGATGAAAGACGGAAACACAAGAATGTAAGAGATGAAAAGGGGCAAGCAGAATACAGACGTCTTGAGAAATGAGGCCAACAAGAAGTGCAAGGAAGCGAAAGAAGAATGGTTGAAAGAGAAATGTTCAGCTATAGAAAATTGTCTGAAATTAGGAAAAGTAGACACAGCTTATCGAAGGATTAAGAATACATTTGGGGACAAGAAGACTAAGTGCTGTAATATTAAGGACACAAATGGAAAGCCTCTAACAGATAGGGAAGAAAAGGTTGAGAGATGGAAAGCTTACATAGAGAGTTTGTATAAGGGAAAGGAGATTGAGAATCATGTAATGGAAAGGGAGGAGGAAATTGATGAGGATGCTAAAGGAGATTTAATATTGAGATCAGAATTTGATAGAGCTTTGGAAGACTTAAGCAGGAACAAAGCACCGGGCATAGATGATATACCGATTGAGTTGCTACGCTGCATAGGAGATGAAGATCTGATCAGGTTATTTCACTTGGTGAGTAGGATTTATGAGACAGGTGAGGTACCCCCTGATTTCAAGAAGAATGTAATCATCCCTATACCAAAGAAAGTGGGAGCTGACAGATGTGAAGATTACCGTACAATCAGCTTGATTACTCATGCTTCAAAGATCCTGTCTAGAATAATTTACAAGAGGATGGAAAGCCAGATAGAAATGGAGTTGGGTGAAGACCAGTTTGGTTTCAGGAGAAATGTAGGAACAAGGGAAGCTGTACTAAGTCTTAGGCTGATTTTGGAAGGTAGAATAAGGAAAGATAAGAGAACGTTCATGGCATTTGTAGACTTGGAAAAGGCTTTTGATAACGTTGATTGGACTAAATTGTTTGACATTTTGAAATCTATTGGAATAAAGTACAGAGATAGGAGGGTGATCTACAATCTATACATAAACCAGACAGCAGTCATTCGAGCTGAAGGACATGAGAGAGAAGGTGGTATTCAGAAAGGTGTAAGGCAAGGCTGCAACTTATCATCCATACTTTTCAATCTTTACATTGAACAAGTAATGAAGGAAATTAGAGAAAAATTTAAAGTGGGAGTGAAGATTCAAGGAGAAATAATTTCAACTCTGAGATTTGCTGATGACATAGTCATCTTGGTCGACAAGCCTGAGGATTTGAATGAGTTTTTGAATTTTATGGACTCCCGTCTTACGGAAAGAATACATGATGAAAATTAATAATTTTAAAACAGAATACTAGAATGCAGCCGAAATAAATCAGAAGCCTCTATGGACATCAAATTGGCAGGTGAAAAGCTGAAGGAAGTAGGAGACTTCTGTTACTTAGGAAGCAAAATAACCAGTGATGGACGAAGCAAAGAGGATATAAAAAGTAGGTTGGCTCAGGCAAGGAAAGCATTTCTACAAAAAAGGAATCTGTTGACATCGAATATAGATTTAGGTATTAGGAAGTCATTTTTGAAAGCCTTTGTCTGGAGTGTGGCGCTCTATGAAAGTGA
The DNA here is from genome assembly GCA_946902985.2 of Meconema thalassinum. Taxonomy (NCBI): domain Eukaryota; kingdom Metazoa; phylum Arthropoda; class Insecta; order Orthoptera; family Tettigoniidae; genus Meconema; species Meconema thalassinum. The sequence goes on from OX336389.2 coordinate 901,838,090, forward strand.
AACTTGGACTATTGCTGCAGCAGAAAAGAGGAGAATTGAAGCATTTGAAATGTGGTGTTACAGAAGAATGATGAAGATCAGATGGGTAGATAGGGTTACAAACAAAGAGGTATTAAGACGAGTGGGAGAGGAGTGATATTTCTGGCGACTGCTAATGAAGAGAAGAGATAGGTTAGTAGGACCACATACTAAGACACCCAGGAATAGCAAGTTTAGTTATGGAAGGAAGGGTCGAGGACAAGAACTGTAGGGGTAGACCAAGGTTAGAATATGTTAAACAGATTGCCTCGGATGTAGGGTGTGGTAGCTATGTAGAGATGAAACGATTAGCTCAGGACAGGGAGGCATGGAGAGCTGCATCAAACCAGTCAAAAGACTGAAGACTCAAACAACAACAGTGAGCTGATTAGTCTCCTGGTGAACACATTTCTTAAATTATCCACTTATCTTAAGACGGGGAATTTTTTGAACCTCTTTCCTGTAGTTTCAAGATTGTGGATATATTTCTTCAAAACCCTGTTTAAACAAAATTTTACCATGTAATGAATGCACAACAACAACTACTACTACCACTATGCACAATTACCATACTGAAAATAATTTACCTGGCCACTGCTCTTCGGAAAATATTCAGGAGTTCTGCTGCCTTTTTCTTGATAGAACATTTCACAAGATTACCTAGCAATACTCAAAATCTTAGGCTCTTAACAATATTGCCTATATATTATTTTAATTCTTTTTGTTTCTTCCAGGAGGGAGCAAAATGTCTTCGAACGTATGTTGCTGTAAGTCCTGAGCAAATATGGAATTATCAGGACAGTGAAGGTCGATCTGGCTTATGGTATATTTTAAAAGTATTAAGCATGTTACTGGCCCCCACAGCTCCAGAATATTGCTTCACTTATATTGGTCGCCTCCTGGTTGTTCTCGTATCCAAGGCAGGAAGATTGCTTGGAGGAGATCTGGACAGTTTACTAAAAGGTATTCTGTGCAAACTTCACAGATCAGATGCTTTGGAAGTTATTCAGGTAACTGATAAATGTTCCATATTATTTCTTCACCTCTTAATCTTGTATTAGTCTATGTGTTCTTTTTTAATTGTTTACATTCGTGAGATTTGTGGCACATTCAAAATTTATGCATGTAAGAATCCAAAATAATTTGAAAGTCTGAAATCTATGAAAAACAAATATATCACCACTTAAATCATCATCATCATCATTTCCCCTTATCCAGCTCCTGCCGGGTTGGGGTATTTATGGCACTTCTCCACTTTCCTCTTTCCTTCCATAATTCTTCTTCCACGATCTTGTCCCAGTCCAGATTCCTTTTTCTCATGCTGTTCTTCACTGAATCGATCCACCTTGTTCTAGGTCTTCCCCTTGCTCTCTTACCCTTGCACTTGGCCTCCAGCATCTGTCTTGGTATTCTATTGTCCTCCATCCTCTTTACATGTCCAAACCACCTTAGTTTATTCTTCTCAATTCTCTCATTTAGTTTACCCATCCCAACTTCCTTCCTAACATCTTCATTCCTCACTCTGTCTTTCCTTGTCTTACCTATCATACTTCTTAGGAATTTCATTTCACTGGCTTGGATTCTACTCTCTTGCCTGCTCGTCAGGGTCCAAGTCTCAGCTGCATAAGTTAATATGGGTACATAGTACATTTTATACATTACCTCCTTGCTTTTCCTTGGTACTTCCTTATCCCAAACAAGTTTTCTTACACTTTGATAGAATGCATTGCTCTGCTGTACCCTGCTGCCAATCTCCATGTCCAACCTACCAGTTTGCATCAATTCACTTCCTAGGTATTTGAACGTGTCCACAATTTCCAAACTCTGACTTCCAATTTTCACAGTGCCCTTTCCTTGTCTTTCCCCTCTTGTCATCACCATGGTCTTGCTTTTCTCTATACTGATTTTCAGGCCATACTTCTGAATATTTTTGTTCAGTGCATCTAGTTGTTTTTGCACTTCTTCGGTGTTCCTTCCCCAGACCACAATATCGTCTGCAAATAATAGTAACTTCATTTCTTTATGTCCATATGCTTCCTTTGTTTCCTTTACAATTTCATCCATTACCATTATGAATAAAAGAGGTGACAGCACACTCCCCTGTCTTAGTCCAGTCTTGTTCCTAAACCAATCTGTCTTTCCAACTGGGGTCAGTACCCTGCTAACACAGTTGTTGTACATTGCTTGCACCATTTCCAACATTTCTCTTCCCAGTCTCTTCTTAACCATGGTTTCCCATACCTTCTCTCTGGGGACACTATCATATGCCTTTTCTAGATCTATGAAAGTCATGATCAAATCCTCTCCATATTCCCAGTTCTTTTCCATCACCTGCCTCAAGCTAAAGATTGGGTCCACTGTGGATCTTCCACTCCTGAAGCCATACTGTTCCTCTTGCAACTCTCCTTCCACCTTTCTTCTCATTCTTCTTTCTAATATCCTTTCCAGTATTTTTACTATCTGTGATATGAGGGTGATTCCTCTATAGTTATCACACACTTTCTTGTCCCCTTTCTTAAATACTGGTATTATTAGCCCTTTCTCCCAGTCTTCTGGTACACATTAGATTAAAATGAGGTTGTGGGCATTCCTGGGAACTGACAAATATATAAGAACGCCCCATACAGCCCTCGGCACTAGGGAAATCTGCCAGAGTAGGTGTTCAGGTTCATTCAGAGCTGCGCTTGTAGTGTGCTGCAAGATTATTGCTCTATTTAAAGTAGGATGGTCCAAAAATAACATATCTCTGAAAACTGTATTGCCCATCTTCCTTTTGGTTAAAAATATATATTTTACAAAGTTTAAGCATTATCGGATCAGGTTTAGAGGTTGCATAGTGACATTGTTATTACGAAATTTTGCTGTATCACAAGTTATTCCTTAATGCTGAGCTTTTTGCCAAGCAATCGTGAGATCGGTCACGCTCAAAATATCCCTTCAGGTGTGGGCTATTTAGTTCTTCACAGAACTACGTGTTGATACTGGGATTAGTCTTGAATACTTCGAGTTTCTGGAAACACTCCTGTTTCCGAACTGTCATTAATACAATATTGAAGGGCTTGGGAAAAAAGTGCTACAAGTGGCATTTGCAACATTGGTGGGAAAATGCATGTCTATTATAACATGGAATAAAAAAGTCACAATCCAATTATGGTAAATATAAGTTTACTATCTATGTCAAGAATACATTGTGAAGTACTGTGTCAAAATATGAAGATGTAAAATTGATAAATGCAGGAGTAATATTTTAATGATTAATAATATGAGTACATCTTAGTTGTTAATGACTAGAAAAAAAGTGGTACAAGGGCACTACTTGTTGTTTTATGGTTTTAGGAGGTTTCTACTGTGTCCGACAGTCATATGATGAAATGTTAGGAGTACAATTTACACTATTGAAACCTTTTCAAGACATTAATCACTATCTGTGTCCAATGCACTGTGCCGGCCCCGTGGTGTTGGGGTAGCGCGCCTGCCTCTCACCCGGAGGCCCCGGGCTCAATTCCCGGCTCCGTCAGGGATTTTAAAACTGACGTGAGGGTTGGAACGGGGTGCACTCAGCCTCATGAGGACAATTGAGTAGCTGTCTGACAGTGAGGCAGCGCCCAGATCACGAAATCCAAGATTAACGGCCGAGGGGACCCGATGCGCTGATCACGCGTCACCCCAATATCTGCAGGCTAAATGGCTAGGCAGCGGTCGCTTGGTCGGCCTAGGCCCTTCATGGGCTGTATAGTGCTAGGGGTTGGGGGGGGGGGGGTCCAATGCACTACTAAACATTTTGCACTCGGAGGTCTTTGACAATCCTATTACTCTTGCACCTCGTCCTCTCCTACGTCCATTTCCACGTCCTCTTATCTCTACTAACACTTCTTACAATAGTTGTTCTCACATCATGTTCCTTTATTTTCAGAGACTCCTTGTATAGACTACCTAATTTAATGATTGGTGGTCTTCCTTTCAGTTTTCTTTGAAAGTCTAGCTGCAGAAACTCAAAATCAGGATCAAAATTGAAACAAATCACTTTTATTACCCTGAAGCTCTTGCTTTAAAAACTGAGTTAGCCCAGTCGTCAGGTACAAACACTCACTCTAGTTTGGAATTATTCTTCCCGATTATTCCAAATCTCTATCACTCTCCATGTATGTATGACCTGGTTCCAAGAATTTGTGGTCAACAGTATCAAGAATAGCTTCCTTAACAACATACATTCAAAACTTTGCCATATTCTTGTTTCTGTTCTTTACTCCACAATAGACACTGTAAGCTATTAGATGTTTAGCAGTCGGATGATCTCTCCGAAACATGTTCAAACAGGAGGCAACATTTTGCGAACTACGAGATGCAATAGATTTGTCCCACAAACCCATAGTGGCTTTGCCCGTTCTGTAATTGTTTCCCTTGTGGGTGGTTACCTTTACCTTCTAACTATGAGATTGATTTGTTAATTGGGCGCCAAGGAGCCAACATCAAGTTGAAACCTAAAATGTAGGTATTTATATCAACCCCTAGCTTGCGTAGAACACATGAGATACTCTTAAAAATCAGACCGTGGTATGATTGCATCATTAACTCAGATAACATTTGCATTGGGAGAAGGTTTTGTCTTATATATAAAGCTACCTACTGGAATTAAAGATTGCATGTCGAATAAAATTAGTTAAATAATCAAAAAACAAGACTGTGGTAAATTTAATATTAATAAAAAGGAGCTTAAAGATTTTACCATTACCACCTGAAAATTACATGAAATTGGAGGTCGGATGAATTTACAATTATAACCAAGCTATGAAGTTACTGAATTTATGATGAAAAATAATGAAAAGAGAGAGATTACGTAGATATACGTCACTTCCGCTCATCATTGGAGATACTTTCTCCCACGTACTTCTCGCTTCACGAGAGATTGCTGTAGCTTGTTGGTCGGCGTCATCTTCTTCATTTCTTGATGCGGTAGTGAATTAAGGAAAGTTTGAATACTGTTTAGTGGTGGTCCCAAAGCCACTTATACGGTCTGCCTATTCACAACAGCTCGTATAATACCCATGACGAATTTGTCAGCGGAGTATACCAGTAAGAAATCGTTCCCCATGGAACACAAGTTTTAAGTCCGGAGACTAATGCGAAGATAAGTATGTTCACTGAATCAAAGTAACGGTCCGTCCATTACGGAACGAAAGTAATACGTAAGTCCACACTGAACAAAAGTTATAAAGTTAGTCCTCTTCACGCAGCGCGGTCACTATATGCACTTAGCACGCTTCCCCTTCCAACGTTACACTCCTCTGTCTGCTGCCTCGCCTGTAGACCAATCACCGTGCGTCTTCATGCTACACGCCACAGCCGGCTAACAGCTGCACTCCTCTTGATTGTCTGAGACGTCCCACGCGCTTCTTCCCGCGTTAAAGTTCATTGCACTTGCCATGACGCCTCGATGTACAATTTCCGTTTCAATCAGACATATCGCCTTCTCATTAATCCGTACTGCTGAAGAAGTTCCCTCCGGTTTCGACATCTACTGTCGACCAAAGTATTATGTGTACTCGAGTTAGAAGGTTGTTTGTGAAGTAACCAATAGACCTACATAAAATCCAATAACATCATCATTTTCGTCGTTCTATTTTACGTTAGCTCATGTAGGGTTGGAATTTTGAATTTGTATTTTAATATTTTTTGTCGCAGTTGGAACACAAAAAGTGCACGTTTTTAAGCGTGTTTCAACCATGCGTCACATTTAAGAATTATTATCTCAAAAACCCGTCATCAGATCGAATCCAAATTTTAACACAATATACATTGGAATGTTGTATAACTATTTTATTAATTTCAAAATTTTGCGTGTCCAAGAAAAAAAGTTGTTATCATTTTTGTAAGGTAACTTTTTCTCGGCTCGTGGTGGTTAGAAAATGTAGTTCTTGGACGCGATGTAATCCGTATACATCAAAAAGTTATGCTGTATGACTGTGAAATATGTAAATTAACTCACTTATTTAATATCGGTTTGTATTTGTAGGCGGAAATAACACATCGTTCACCTGCTACCCGCTCCAGGTAAAGCTGTACAGCGTTGCTGTGATGGAGCCCATCACTTCCGAGCGAGACACGCCATGATGCATGATGGGCTCCATTTCGGCAACGCTGTACAGCTTTACCTGGAGCGGGTAGCAGGTGAACGATGTGTTATTTCCGCCTACAAATACAAACCGATATTAAATAAGTGAGTTAATTTACATATTTCACAGTCATACAGCATAACTTTTTGATATATAAGGATTTCATCGCGACCAAGAATTACATTTTCCAACCACCCCGAGCCGAGAAAAAGTTACCTTACAAAAATGACAACAACTTTTTTTCTTGGACACGAAAAATTTTGAAATTAATAAACCAGTTATACAACATTCCAACGTATATTGTGTTAAAATTTGGATTGGATCTGATGACGGGGTTTTGAGATAATAATTCTTAAATGTGACGCATGGTTGAAACACGCTTAAAAACGTGCACTTTTTGTGCTCCAACTGCGACAAAAAATATTAAAATATAAATTAAAAATTCCAAACCTACATGAGCTAACGTACAATAGAACGACGAAAATGATGATGTTATTGGATTTTATGTAGGTCTATTGGTTACTTCACAAACAACCTTCAAACTCGAGTGCACATAATACTTTGGTCGACAGTAGTTGTTGTTCTCAAAGGCTATTCCTGGAGCCGTACTTCCCGATGACGCAAAACTCTCTACTAGCCCTAACTGAATATAAAATCCGTACTCTCCGAAATCAAATAATTTACATGTATAATGGATATCGTAATAATCCGATTGATGGTGTTTTCTAATTAGATAGAAAACCTATCTGTATTGGTTATAAAATTTAAATGCTCGAAAATAAAATATGACATTAATAATAATAATTCTAAATTAAATTCCCTTGGCTGAATAATTTGCCACATTCAAACAAACATTAATTAGGTCCCATCTGACTTATGTCAGTGGCGTAAATACCCTTCGAATAACAGGTTACATTTTGCCTCGGATCATTATGTGATTTACCGTGAACACGATGCTTCACGTGATTATCCCAGACACGATCATAAAATCCCCAACCAAAAGTATAAGTTACACAAATTAAATCACCCTACATACATATATAAAACACTCATGATTTTCTTCACGCGATTTGCGTCAAAGTCAGTTTCGATTCTGAATTGCCCTTTGCAATCCGTCCAGTGTTTTTATTTTTGCAAATGTTCCACGGATATTTCCGCCTCTCAACAATCTCTGTGTAGGATAGATAAACATATTTATAAGTGTAAGCCCTGTGTATTTTCACGATGTTACATCACACGCATCAAAGGTGTTCAGTTTAATACCACCACAGAACTAGAGTACATCACTTTAAGTGGTTGTCAATTTCTTCTTGTGTAACTTATTACACGGTACCCACGAGCACACGATCACACTATAGTGGTTACGCTTCGTGACCATAGTACCCAATCTCTCTGTAGATTACATAAAAATTTATATTGAATTCTGAAAAAAAAAAAAAAAAAAAAACCAGCAAGCTCGCATTACATATAACACAAATATTTCTGTGCGGTAAATGTCACTATCTCACTGAATTACCATAGACCTACTTCTACAACACCAGTTCTCCATCTCTCTTAACTCGTTCAGTCAGCAGTGTACAACCCAGACCAGTCACCCCCTCGCGATCCTGACCTAGTTTACACCACTCTTAAATGATACTTATATGCTAATAACCTTGAGGGCACCCACCTCATACAAAAAAAATAAACTCAAATTCACACTCATAGATAGGGACCTGAAAATTTAGCATCTATTTTCCTTTAAATTAGCATTTTTTCCCTATTTAGCATCTATTTTTGGAAAATTAGCATCTATTTTTTTCCGGATTCTTACGGACTATATGACTTTATTGGCGACACTTGAGATACAATTTAATGTTCAAATGAAAGCATTGTAAATAACTCTGCGTTGCACTCTTTCAAGTTACACCTTCTGTCTCTAACAACTGTATTGTAGTGTGACAAAACACGCTCACTGTCCACATTGTTTGTTGGTGTCCACAAAATATCTAAAGAACTCTTGGCAAAATGTTCATGTTCATATTGAACAGCACGTACTACTTCACACTCCTCATTTTGTTTTAACTGCGATTCAATAATATTCTTGAAAGAATCATAGCCCTTCCTTATTTCATGACATGGAATGTTTGTAAAGCCCGGAAATTTTTGAATATCTGTTTCTTTGTCATTGTTCAATACCATGTGCCTAGGATAAAATATCTGTGCTATGGCTTCAAAGTTTTTGCAATTGGGATCACTTGCCTTCAGTCTAGCAAGCTTACTTATAGCAGACTGAGCTACTTTTACAAACAAATCTTTCCTTGTAGCACATTCTAAGGCTGTGAGTTTAGCTAAGGCATTATCTGTCGCTTCAGAATAATGGCCTTGAATTATTGCACCAAAATTAGCATCTAAGTTTTCAAGTTTGGGTTAAAGCAAATGTGAGGTTGGATACTGGGACCCCTCAAGCAGGGTGAGAAGTTCAACAAGTTCACTAGCATGCTCTTTCACAAAAATTATTTCAGTTTAAATCCTATCTACATCTCTTTCTGTCAAGCCTCGCAGAAATGTAACACCACTGTTACTAACATCTTTCATGTCAGGTAGCTTAAAAAAACTCACATCATCATGAAAATAACTCGCTAAGTAGAAAACAGCTTCTAACCAGCTGTTCCATCGAGTAAGTACCGGCGATGGAAAAAGTTTTGCTGCCTTTAAGTCCCCATTTTTTGACTTCAGAAAGTGCAAGTAGTTGAGCTTCCTTGTGTTTAGAAAGGCCGACTTGACCATTGTTACAACCTGATTTAAATCGGACATAGCTGCTGTCCAACAATTACCAACAAGGCAAAGTTTGTGTGTCCAACACTGCACATGGAGCAAATGATCCCCAATGATGATCTTCAGTGTTTCATATCAACGAGTCATATATGGAGCACTGTCACTTACAAATACTTTCCCGTCATCATATTGCACACTGTGATCACGCAATGAATTTAACACAGCACGGGAACAGTTTGTAGAATTTATGGATTCGAGGTATTTCACTCCAGCATCAAATAATTTCTTCTCAATTGCTGTTGGCACTTGGAACAGTACAACAAAAACACAGCGACCCATTCTCTGTGGTTTCATCACATAAAATGTTAATTTTATTCCCAACTAGAGCTTCAGTTGTTGATTTCTTGTGATCAGCTGCAACTTCTGAAAATAAAAGACCATTTGTGTTAGCCATAGGAATCCAGTGAAATTTATTTTATTTCATTTTATGGACATGGCTTAAACCAAATAACAGAATTATCACATTAGCTTCTCCTATAGTATAGGTATTATATTATGAAGTTGGATTACCTTCACAATTTTATAGGTTAAGGTATGTCTTGGAAAGGTTATGGAAGCACTGGCTGTAAGCTTAGCCTCTACAGAAGTTGGATTAGCTTTGCTTTGTATAGGTTATATGAGCAAGAGAGAATCAAAATGCAAATGTATTTATTTAAACCGTACTTGCCAGGCAAATATTTTTCGCGGAGAGTTCTCGCGTTAGGCAGCTCCCCTTGACTTGAAAATTCAGCAATCCACGCTCTTACAGTTTCACTTTCAAGCTTTTCTAAGGGAATATTTGCTTTTGCAAATACTTCAACCGTTCTTTTTGTGAAGTAGTCCTTGTCATGCTTCCGTCGTTTGGCACCCTGTAATCTTTCAATAACAGAGGTTTGTTTGTGTTCAGAAACTGTTGTGCATTCTCGTCGCTTCGCAACATGTTTTACAGATGTAATATGTTTCTGAATATTGTCCTTCTTCTCCTACCCAACACGGCAGTTACAATATTTGCAAAATACTGTTTGCAGAGTCGGAACAATAAAAGCCATGATTAGCGTACTGCTGTGCTCTTTCATGAGCAGTTACAGCAGTGCGTCCCATTTCTAGAAAAAACTTTGAACCTTGAAGTGCTTGAAGGTTACAAAAAGAATAAGGTTACTATTCAAGCGGCAAGCCGCAAAATTTTCCGTTTAGCGAAGTCCATGTGTTCAACGAACCACCAGTCGCCGCGATGCGGCAAGTACACAAACGAGTTTCGTTCGTCAGCTGTCTGAATGAGTAATAGATAGTCGAAAGTTCGTATCGATACAGAAATCGATTGTTATATCGACCAATATGCGTAGCGCACTGCGAGTCCGAGATGAGGTATCGCTAGCGAGCGATTAGGCCAACTACTGAACATTTTCTTTTGTTTAATAAATTCGCAAATAAATTTGCATATTTAAAGTAATTTCGCTATAAAATCGCACTTATTTGGTATTTTCGCATTTTGGGTCACAAATCACATCTTGTCGCACTTAGATTAACGCGTAAAAATGGATTTTTTTTTTCACATTAAAATTAACGTAGGCTTGGATTCTGTACGAAATTTAAAAATTCGCATTTATCGCAAATATTTTTTTCTGGTCCCTACTCATACAGTAGATCTTACATGACGAGGTCGTAAATAGAAGTCACGTGTGCTGTAGCGTATGAATTTCATGAAGGGCAGTCTCGCCTTCTGATGGCCCATCTTTTGCCTCGTGGACGCATAAGCAAACGTGCCCTGTATAAGCGCTGCCCCATCTCTTGGAGACAAATGTTGGAGACAAATGGGACCCCACCAGCGCTGCCAAACTTTGCCCTTGGTGTATCGAGACTCCTTAGCGCTCAACAGCATCCTCCAATCCCGACATCTTTCCCTGTCCCCCAATGTGACCCCTGATACGCCTGCCTGGAAGACCAGATCTCCCACACTCCGAATACCACACTTACTCAATTGATAGGCTGGCTCGCCAGTTACACTCACTTACTTCATGAAACATACTTCCTATGACTATGGATATTATACGTCCCGTATAATCGGTTTGCCTTACCTCCCTCCAGCACATATGCTGTTTTGCCAATACGTTAGGAAACTATAAAGTTTCTGCGTCACTTGCTTCTAACCTTGCAAGTGGCTCCCTTAAATTAACATCATCACGTTGCTCTACAAACATATTTCTGAGTGTCTGCAACGATGCCCTGTTGCTACTGTCCACACATGCACATAATAAAATACCTTCTTCTGCTTTTACAGCAGGATTATCCCTACATAAATTAGTGTCCCTTGATAGCATATCTGCAAGTATATTATCTTTGCCTTTATTATATTTAGCTGTGAATTCGTATTCCTGCAGTGCCAGAATCCACCTACTAACTCTGTTAGAACTGAGTTTACATACAAGTTCTCATACACAGTAATGCATGGTGATCTGTATGGATCTCAAATTTCCCCCCTACTAAGTACATTCTAAATTTCCCTAAACTGAAAACAATAGCTGAAAGCTCTAACTCAGTAATAGTGTATCTTTTCTCTGCTGCTGTAAGTCCTCACGAGGCTAAAGATCAATGCGCAGGTTACCCTCTTATCTTTCTGACACAATACCTATGTGTGAAGCATCAGTCATAACCACGTATTCCTTATCTTTCAAAGGATATTTCTGCACTACAGCCTTCTCAAAACCTTCCTTCAGCGCTCAAAAAGCCTAATCATGCTTGGACTCCCATCTCCACAGCAAATCCCTGAATGGTTCTACTAACCCTGAGTATTTAAGAACGAACCTGCGAAAAAAGTTCCAAATTCAAAGGTACGATTTCAACTGTTTCACATTCTGTGGCACCTCTGCATTAAGTAATTTATTAACTCTACTTTCCTCTGGCGTCACACCTCTACTAGACACTCTATGACCTAAAAATGTCACTTCTGACTGACAGAATGACGACTTAAGACAGTTTCAAAGTGAATCCTGCCTGATCTAACTTCTGAAATACAATATCTAAATGACGTAGATGCTCCTCAAAACTGCGTGAACTAATTACCATATCAAAGATATCATCAATGTAAATGGTTACAAACTCTCCTGTGTCATCACTTAATGCGATGTTTAATGCTCTGATTAAAGCAGCTGAACTACTCTTTAAACCATAAGGTGTTCTACAAAATTGATAAAGGTTATACTTATGACTAAATGCCGTAAACAGTCTGTCCTCATATTGAAGTGGCACTTGCCAGAAACTGGAACTCAAATCTACACAAGTGAAATACTTCTTACCCTCAAATGTTTGCATCAATTCCTCTATTGACATGGACTTCAGCTGGTCTGAACTGATTCTAGTGTTAACTAAGCGAGCATCCAACAAATACGGACCTTACCATCAGCCTTAAGTACCGTAATCAAAGAATTAACATGTGGACTGTTGGAGTGCTCAATAATGCCATCTCCAAGCATCTGGTTAATTTGTGCCTCAACTTCACTCTGATAAGCGAAAGGCACAGGATATCTGTGTCTTGTGAATACTGATCTATCAATAACGTTCAACGAGTGAGTATAGCAATTTGCCATACCTATGCGATCCTCAAAAACTCTATTATTCAATAACACATCATAGAGCAGAACACACTGTTCTTCCTCTATATTTCCCTGAAATGCAGCGTCACGTAACGAGTCCTCTAGACTACCGTTCGTAATCAAACTGCCCACAAAATTACAAGATTCTCGCTCTACGGCCTGAGATATCTCATTTAAAGTACAAATCACACCTACAACACTACTCCTCTGACCTTGGTCATTGAACGCTACTTCTACTTCAGAATGATCCCATTTAAATTTCAAACTTCCCACCTCATAACATATGTTACCAGACACTCTACTTAGCCAATCTGAACCAAAAATAACATTGAATACTAAATTTGGAATTACAAGACAAATTTGCTTTTCTACATGATTATTAATTTTAATGTCCACTAAAACTTGCTTAGATATTACTTTAGACCTCTTCCCAACAGCTGTAATAACAAAAGTGCTTTTAATTGGCATCTCCTCAAAATTTACTCCAGTTCCTTTCATTTTATCGTAAAAGGTACTACTTATGCAACTCTTCATGCAACCACTATCAATTAAAAAATCAGTGTATGCCTCGGACACGTTAAGTTTAATAATGGGGCTCTTACTAGCCATCATCATCATCTTCATTTCCCGTTTCCAGCTTCGTGGGTCGGGTTGTGAATTAAGGACCTCCAACGTTTCCTGTCTCTCCACCACTCCTCTCCTGTTTTTAGTACTTCTTCAGGTTTTCCTCCTCTCTTCTCTACACACTCCCACACTGTATCTGCCCATCTCTTTCGGGGCCTTCCTCGTGGTCTCTTCCCTGTCATCTTTTCACAGAAAGTTTTCTTTGGTACTCTCTCCTCTCCCATTCTCATCATATGTCCATACCACTTTAACTTTGTTGTTTCTATCCTGTCCTGCAGCTTCAAGATTCCTGTCCTTTTTCTAATCTCTTCATTTCTAACTCTATCTCTTCTGGTCTTGCCCTCTATACCTCTTAGGAATTTCATCTCCGCGGCTTGTATTCTACTCTCCTCTCTTTTTGTAGTAGTCCACGCTCCAGCTGCATATGTTAGTATGGGTCTGTAGTAGGTTGAATATAATACATTTTTACATTTCTTTGGGACATCTCGGTTCCACAGAATACCCCTTATGCTCTGGTAAAAACTGTTCGCTTGTTGTATTCTCTTTCCAATTTCCTCAGTTATCCTTCCATCTTCAGTGATCACACTTCCCAAGTACTTGAAACTTTTAACCACTTCTAGAATTTTCCCATTCAATTCTATCTTTCCTCTTCCTTCCTTCCTTCCTCTTGACATTACCATTGTCTTGCTCTTCTCTGTGCTTACTTTCATCCCATATTTCTCTATTTCTTGATTCCATACATCTAGTTGTTTTTGTACTTCCTTTTCATCCTCGCCCCATATCACTATATCATCTGCAAACAGCATGGCCTTTGTTGCCTCTTGTCCCAATCTCTGTTTAACATTCTTGTGAATTTCATCCATGACTGATGAATAGTAAGGGGGACAATACACTTCCCTGTCGGAGACCTGTTTCCACTTTAAACCATTCTGTTTCTCCTATACTGGTCTTCACGCTACTCACACAATAGTTGTACATAGCTTTTAACATTTGGACATCAGCTCCGTTAACTCTCCTTTTCCTTAATACATTCCAAACCACCTGTCGAGGCACACTCGTACGCTTTCTCAATATCAATAAATGTCATCACCATGTCTTTTCCAAATTCCCATCTTTTCTCCATCATTTGCCTTAATGCAAAGATTAGGTCAAATGTTGATCTGTCTTTCCTAAAACCATACTGTTCTTCTTCCATCTCTCCTATCTTCCTCCTCAGTCTGCCTTCCAGAACTCTCTCAAAGATCTTAGCTACATGAGTGATAAGAGTGATCCCTCTGTAGTTATTGCATTCCTTTTTGTCACCTTTCTTAAAAATCGGGATAATTAATCCCTTTCCCCATTCTTCTGGAATCTCTTTCTTCTTCCAAATTATTCTAAATAATCTATACAACCACTGTACACCTATTGGTCCCGCTGCTTTTATCATTTCCGCGGACACCTCATCCTCTCCTGCTGCTTTACCGCTCTTCATCATCTGTATGGCTTCCTCTATTTCTAGCATAGTGATCTCCTTTTCTTGTTCTTCTTCTTCTTCCATTGTTTCTTCTTGTTCTTTTTCATCTTCCAGTTCGATGTATTTAACATTTAGTAGCTTTGAAAAGTATTCTTCCCATCTTTTTAATATATCATCTCTTTGATACAATATCTGTCCTGCTTCAGTTTTTACAAATTTTGTGTTTTCCCTACCTTTTACACTGTTTTTTCACCAATCCATATAGAACCTTTTTACTTGGATATCCTCCTTCAAAGTTTCCGTGAAACCTTCCCAACTTTTCCTTTTTTCTTCTTGTACAATTTTTTGGCATGCCTTCTTTGCTTCTCTATATTTTTGCCATTTCTCTGCATTTTTACTGCCTATCCACTTCCTCCATGCCATTTGTTTTTCTTTAACAGCTTCCTTTACCCTGTTGTTCCACCAAGGGGTCTCCCTTTCCTTTTTCTTCCCTGATAGTCTTCCACAAGTGTTTACTGCCTATCCACTTCGCAAAACAATTTCTAAAACATGCCCATTCCTGTTCGACACTTTTTGCTTCGTCTTTGGGAATTTCCTTTTTCAAGTCTTCTTGGAACTTTTCCATTGCCTCTCTCTCTTTTAGCTTCCACACCTTTATTTTTCTTTCCCTTTTCTCCGCAAGCTTTGTGATTTTCCCAAGCCTTAATTTGGCTATCACCACTTTATGGTCTCCTTCAAAATCTCCTCTTGGCATAGCTGTCACATCTACCAGTTGTCTACGTTTATCCTTTTCCACTAGGATAAGATCGATCATTGTTTTTGTCTTTCTGTCTCCCCATCCATACCTAGTTATTTTTTGGGAGTTCTTTTTCCTAAACCATGTATTTCCAACAATTAATCACTTCCTTCTACAGAAATCTATTAACATTTCTCCTTCTTCATCCTGCTTTCCATAGCTAAATGGGCCAATTATCTCTTCTTTTCCCTGCCTATCTGTTCCCACATGTGCATTCATATCCCCCATTATTATAACCTCTTTGTCTTCTATACACTTTTCCAGTTCTTCTAAGAAATCCTCTAAACATTCATCTACCTTCCCTGTCTGGGGTGCGTAAATCTGTATAAAATCCTGTGTTCCACTCTCAAGTCCTAGTCTAATTTTCATCATTCTGTCATTAATTTGGTCTACTTTCTCAACATACTGCACTAAGTCTTCTCTCAATATTATTGCAACACCATTCATTGCCTTCTTTCCTCCACTCCAATATATTCTATATCCCTTCCCTTTCTTGACTTCTTTCTCACCTTTTCCCTTCCATTTCGCTTCACTGACTCCCATCATTGCTATTTCCTTCTTTTCCATGTAGTCCACCAATTCTTCTGTCTTGCCATTTAGGCTCATCACGTTTATGAAGGCGATGTTTGTGGTGTCTGGTAGCCTACTTCTCACAGTTCCCCCAGACCCCTGGGAACTGCGCGTCGCCTGCAGGGGACGCCCTAGCACTTTCCGAGGCCTCAATTCACACTCACTCATTTTATAGGCTATTAGTACGATGAGTTCGCCACACTCAAAGGCTCTTACTAGCCACCTCCTGAATAATACCTCCATCATTTAATTCGCGTAATATTTCACCTCTTATATTTAGGTCATAGGGTTCCTGTATAAGTGTATGGACAGGGCATGTTACAGACTGAGATACTGACCTTACATCGCAGTCTGGTTCACGTTTAAAGTACCGCTACTGCTTGGTGTAGCACTACTCAACATGGCACTGGTCTGGTTGTTATGGGTTGTGTTGTCGTTGTTTCGCTGTTCATTACTACCACTAGGCTGTCCTCTTCCCTGACCCCTGTTCTGGTTGTAATTACTATTATTTCCATAATTCCTCCCTTGATTTCCTCTGAAATCGTTGTTCCTACCCTGGTACTTCGTACCATAGCCATTTCCTGTACCCCCCTGTGGGTGGGGGGTTTAGAATACACCCACGGTATCCCCTGCCTGTCGTAAGAGGCGACTAAAAGGGGCGACCTTGGCTATACTTTAAGGACTACGCGTTGTTTTGTGAATTGTACCCCCAGTGGGTGGGAGGAAGCGAATACATCCACGGTAATCCCTGCCAGTCGTAAAAGGCGACTAAAAGGGCTTCTTGGAACGGTCCTCTTTCGAGGGTTTGACAGTCGGCTCTAAAAGACATACACCCGTGCGGTATAACTCTCATTAGGTTATATCGCACTTCTTTCCGTTACTGCTTTCAGGGTCTGGCAACCAAAATTTCTATATGTGCGTGCTGTTAGGGGATGGGCCACTTACGCTTGCGACTACGCTCGAAAGCCTGTTCCGGTCTTGGCCGCGCCAACAGGTGGGTGTGCCATGTACCCGTGCAGTAGTATCCGCCTGACTACGCAGGTCCCCGCACAGCCGAATGTCTGAGCTGTAAAATCCAGTATATGCCAAGGGGTACATGCCGATACGGCATTGTAAAACATCGGACCCCCGGGCAATGCCTTCCAAGCTAGGCGGGCCTTGCCCTGGCTGGGTAGCGCCTACTGTGACAGCCCGTGATCGGATGTCGGTGGCATTCGGGGAGGATGATCTGGCCATGGGTTCAAAAAGAAAAATCCCCAACCAGGGTGGTCCTACACCCAAGTCTTTAACATTTGATTCCCTACGGGGATCAACCCCCTGGGAACAATCTGTGCGTGAAAATCTGGGTGCTAACACCCCCAAGTTTCTGGTAGCTACCAGAACAGATGGGGGTGATTTCAAGCTGGTAAAGAGTATTTTGTTTTCTCGCCACATAGAAGGTGTCTATGGTGAGCTTGAGAAAGTACAAAAGATGAGGAACGGTAGCTTGTTGCTCAAGACTAGGACTGGTGAGCAAGTTGAACGACTTTTGCAATGTGATCACTTTGGCGACATTCCCGTCAAAGTGGAAAAGCACACGTCCCTGAATCTGGTCCGAGGAGTTATTTTCCACCGGGACCTGATTCTGAACACTGACGAGGAGCTCAAGGAGGATATGCCGCACCGTCACGTGACTGATGTCCGGCGCATTACGCGCAAGGTCAACGGTCAAATCGTGGATACTGGTGCTTTCATTATTTCCTTTGAGCTTTCGGTGCTCCCGGAGAAAGTCAAGGTTACAAGTTACCGTTGTGACGTCCGGCCTTATATCCCTCCACCCATGAGGTGTTATAAGTGCCAGAAGTTCGGGCACATGTTATCCCGATGCTCGAGCCCCGAAATCTGCGGAACATGCGGTAAGGTACCACACGAAGCGGAAGAGTGCACAACACCTTATCAGTGCACTAATTGCCCTGGATTTCATTCTCCTCGGGACAGGAACTGCCCTGTCTTCCTGAGTGAGAAGAAAATCCAGGAGATCAAAACCCTGGAAGGTCTCACCTACCAGGAGGCCCGCAAGAAGTACCATACCACGATTTCGCCTTCTCCAACGATTGATTATAGAGCCATAATACCAAATTTGGTTCCGTCTACCTCATCTTTTGTACCAGCTGTGAAACCTGCAACTGAGTTTCCTGTTCCGAAACAAGCACCTATTATTATACCGGAAAGCCCGAAGGTGACTTCAACTCCACCTTCGGCCAGCACGAAGGCTGTGCGAGCGAAGGCTGCTCCGCCCGCACAGCAGGGGAGGAAGTTGAAGACTTACTCCCCACTCGGGAGGAAGTCGAAGACTTTCTCCCCACCCAAACGGTCGGCGAAAGCCCCGGCGGAGGCGGCATCGTCGACCAGGGTCAGGAATTCGGCTCCTGACCCGTCTATATATCTTAAAGAGGCGGGTAAGGGTAAGAAGGGCCCCCGCACTACGCATTCCCTTTCTCCAAAAAAGGGGAAGCCATCCGCACATACACCTGCGGATGCTTCTGCGCCTGGGGACGTTTCGGTCCCCAGATCTGCGCGCTCCCCACGGAGATCCCCCCGCCGCCGAACTGCGTCTATGAAATCTTCCACCGAGTCGATTCACTCCATGACCTCGCCTGAGGACATGGAGATTATAGTCGACGTAGTGACTGTAGATCCTCCAGAGTCTAAGTTGTAGCTTGCTGCTCCAACTTATTCCCTAAGTTCACACAATGGCACTGTTACAGTGGAATTGTAACAGTTATGACAGGCATTTGACAGCACTCAGTCAGCTTATTGCCCAATACGCAGCGAGTATAGTCTGCCTACAGGAAACAAACCTCAGACCTCATCACGAGACTGTTCTGAGAGGTTTCCGACTATACTCTAAAGAGCGACAAGACGCCGCCCGGGCTTCCGGGGGCGTTTGTACCTTCGTTCGCTCTGACTGCTATAGTGAGAAGTTTCCACTCGCCACTCCTCTGGAAGCTATTGCAGTTCGCGTGTCCTTGCCTGCTATGACAACTGTTTGTAACGTGTACCTTCCACCGAACCAGCCCCTTGATATTAATGACGTCTTTGACCTTGTTGATCAACTTCCAGTCCCTTTCCTACTCGTGGGTGATTTCAACTCTCATCACCCCCAATGGGGATCACCATCTTCCTGCCCCAGAGGAAGGGACGTGGAGGGCTTAATTCAAGGGTTGGATTTATCTCTATTAAATACAGGGGAAGCTACACATTTTAGCTTAGCGCACGGCACGTACTCACACATTGACTTGAGTGTGTGTAGCCGTGCGCTGGTCCCCCTATTTGGTTGGTATGTACAAGACGACCTCTGTGACAGTGACCATTTCCCGATCGTTCTTATCCTTCTGACCCAGACGCCCGTGGAGTTCCCCAGTTGTTGGGTTCTTAAGCGGGCAAATTGGCCCTCGTTTCAAGAATGAGCTGTGTTCGTTGATCTTGGTTGCCGGAGCGTCGATGACGAGGTACAGCACATCACTGATGTGCTTCTTGCTGCCGCCGAAGAGTCCATTCCATCCTTTTCTGGGACTCCTCGTCGCAAACTCGTCCCTTGGTGGACAGAGGATATTGCAGCGGCAATAAGAGACCGCCGTCGAGCTCACAAGCACTACCGTCGGCGTCCAACCATGGCCAATTTGGTGGCGTTTAAGAAATTTCGTGCCAAGGCACGGATTCTTATTCTTCAGAGTAATAAACAATCCTGGGAACGGTATGTGTCTTCTATTACGGCACATACCCCCTCCTCTCAAGTGTGGACTAAACTACGACGTATTTCGGGAAATCAGACATCTTCTACTGTACCGGGAATTTCCATTGCTAATGAACTGGTTACAGATCCTTATCGCGTTGCAAACCATCTCGCCTCGTATTTTGCGGATATATCCGGTTCCGATAACTATGACCCTGATTTCGTGGCCCTGAAGCGCGAAGCGGAACGTTTCCAGCTTAGTTTTGCTTCGGAGGAGTACAACGTGCCCTTTACGGAGTGGGAACTCCGCGGAGCGCTGGCGCTCTGCAGGGACACGTCTCCTGGCCCGGATAATATTCACAACCAGATGCTTAAACACCTTAACGATGAGAGCATTCGCTATTTGCTCAGGGTGTTTAATCGTATCTGGTTGGAAGGTGTGTTTCCAGCGCAATGGCAGGAAGGTATCATTATACCTATCCTGAAGCCCGATAAGGATCCCAAATTGACAGGGAGTTACAGACCTATTTGTCTCACTAACGATTTGTGCAAGCTCTTTGAGAGGATGGTCAATCGGCGCCTAGTGTGGGTCCTGGAGAAACGGGGACTCCTGTCTGAATACCAGTGTGGTTTCAGGGCGTCTCGGTGTACCAACGACCATCTGGTACGCCTGGAGACCGCCATACAGGACGCTTTTCTCCGGAGACAGCACCTAGTCGCTGTTTTCTTTGACCTCGAGAAGGCCTATGAAACCACTTGGCGTTACGGCATCCTCTCTACCCTGCATCAATGGAAATTCCGAGGTAACTTGCCGGTTTTTATTGCGAATTTTCTGTCCCTTCGCCTGTTCCGTGTCCGAATAGGGGGGACATATTCGCAATATCATATACAGGAAAACAGAGTCCCACAGGGATCGGTGCTTAGCGTAACATTGTTTGCGATTGCCATAAACGGTATAGTCGCTGCTGCTGGTCCAGCAGTGGTACCGTCGCTATATGTAGACGACTTCGCTCTACATTCTAGTGCGCAAAATATGGTGGTCGCTGAACGACAGCTACAACAAGCTATTCGGAGAGTTGAACGCTGGACACTGGAGCATGGCTTTCGATTCTCAACCGCTAAGTCCTCGGTTGTCCATTTCTGCCGAAAGCGCACCCTCCATCCAGATCCTGAGCTTTATCTGGGCAATGTATCTTTGCCTGTTGTTGCTGCGTACCGGTTCCTTGGCCTCCTTTTCGATCAGAAATTGACGTGGGAACCACACGTGCGGTGTTTGAAAACTGCCTGCGCTAAGAAACTCAATATGTTGCGGTTTCTTAGCGGCACATCATGGGGGGCGGACCGCGCGGTGCTCCTGCGTTTTTATAAGGCACTGATTTTATCTAGGTTAGATTATGGCAGTGTAGCATATGGTTCGGCCCTTAAGTCAGTGCTTGTTAAACTGGACAGTGTCCACCACGGCGGTGTGAGGCTGGCGACGGGTGCCTTTCGGACAAGCCCAGTCGTCAGCTTGCTCGCCGAGGCTGGCGTACCTCCTTTACACCTGAGGCGCCAACAAGTATTGCTGACCTATGCTGCAACTATTCGACAGATGCCACTTCATCCAAGCTATCCATGTTTGTTTTCCAATCCGAATTGCCGGCTGTATGATGCGCTCGCCTGAGCCACTCGGCCGGCGGGGATTCGCTTGGATGACTTATACCGTCAGTTCCGATTTCCTTCCGTCTCCTGTATCGTCCGAGTACCTAGCAAGGCCCCTCCGTGGATGGTCTCTCGCCCTGGTATCATCCTGGATCTGCACACCGGCCCCAAGTCGGACACGGACTCCTCCGTACATCGGAGGCTGTTCCAGTCCGTGGTGAGCCGGTATCCGGGATCAGGGCTTCTATTCACGGACGGTTGGAGGGCAAACGACAAAGTAGGCTGTGCATTTGTGGTTGAGGATCGTCGGTTTCTCTTTTCATTTCCCGGGGCCTGTGGCGTGCACACTGCGGAGCTCTATGCCATCTTAGAGGCTCTGCGGTACACGTTATCAGACGATCACCAGCACTTTCTTGTGTGTACTGACTCTCTGAGTGCGCTGCAGGCGATCGATGTGTGTTTCCCGAAGCACCCGTTGGTCCAGCGTGTGCTCGACCAGCTCGTCAGTTCGCGTAACGCTGGAACCGGGGTGACCTTTGTGTGGCTTCCTAGCCACATGGGTATTGCGGGAAACGAGCTTGCTGATCAGGCGGCGAGAGAGGCAGTCGCACTGCCCTCGCTACCGTATAAGGTGCCTGCTAGTGATGTGTGCTCTCAGTTGCGGCATTCGATCCTGTCGCATTGGAAGGAGGCATGGCGTGCCACGCCTCCACCCAACAAACTGAGAGGCATCAAGGAGACAACGAAGGTGTGGAAATCTTCCTTCCGATCTCTCCGGAAGGAAGCTGTGGTACTCTGTCGACTCCGGATCGGCCATGGGATTGCTACGCACTCCCACTTGCTAAAGAGAGAAGATCCTCCTGTGTGTCCTTGCGGCGCCCACCTAACCGTGGCACACCTTCTCTTGGAGTGTGTGGATCTGGCCGATCTGCTAGGGACTCTTAAACTGCCTAATACCCTCTCCCTTATTCCCCGTGATGACGGGCCGTCAGCTGACCTCGTCATCCGGTTCATGAGGGAGAGTGGTTACTTTTTTAAGTTTTAATGTGTAGTTACGACTTTTAATCCTGGTTAAATCTGTTTTTTGTGTTCATCTATTTTATTGTTCACTATGCCTTATTTGTTTTATCCTTTTTACCATCCGCCTTTTTATTCTTTTTATTCAAATAAGGCATAATTTTTGGGGCTCACTGTCTGTTTTATAAACACCATTTTCGCTTCATCCATGGCAGTGAGTTGTTTTTATCTACATCCTATCATTTCATTTCATTAGGGGCCGATAACCTCGATGTTAGGCCCCTTAAAACAACAATTATCATCATCATCATTTCCTGTATTCTGATTTTGATTGTTATTATTATGATGATTCCCTCTATTTTGGACATTTTGCCCCTCGCCACTGTTCCCTTGAACCTCCTGATTTCTTACTTCATTAGGACAATTCTGATTTCTTACTTCATTAGGACAATTATTATTATTCGGGTTCCTATTGAAATTCTCCTCGTATCCACCTCTGCCTAGTGCATCGAATGTGCTAAGTAAGTTCTCAACTTGAGAAATAGATTTTACATTTTGGATACAGGCTGCCTCCTTGATCCTGTATGGAAAGTGCCTTAGTAAAAGCCTGACCACATTACTCCCCACTTTCAAACCATCCAGATATTTACACGTTAGCACTTGCGCTAAAAAGTACTCTGTCATAGTGTAATTACCTCTCGGGTTATATTTCCCACAAAAAACTCCCTCACGATGCTGCGACTGTATTACCTCATTCCAAAATTTCTCACAGAATTTAACTTTAAAGTCTGAAATGTCTTCAAAATTATCCCTATATACAGCAAACCAGTTTCTTGTCTCTCCTACAAATGCTTGCTCTAAAATCTCAACTACTTGACACCACTCAATACTTCCTTCTTCCAACCTCTCCTTAAATTTGTTTCCTATAGCATTCATAAATTCCAAGGGACATCCCTGTCGATTGCTAAACTTACCCAATTCTATTTCACGGTGTGTGCTATTAACATATACAGGCCTACTCTGACTAGTTTCCTGCCTAATCATAGATTTCAACTTTTGTTCTTATTCTGCAATTTTCTCCTCAGCCTTTCTCTCAATACTAGTTACAGTTAATCTAATACTCCCTTCTGATGCTTCAACTTTATCACTCAACTTAGCTTGTTTCTCCTGAATTTTACTAATGCTTTCTTTATTCTTCTGCCTTAAATCATTAACTTCACTTACTATTTCTGCATGAACTTTCTCAATTCTTCCCCCCAGCTGTTCTTTAACCTCTCGTTGCTACCTGAATTTTATCAATTTCTCCCCGCAATTGTTTTTTTACCTGCTGTGTTTCGAGTTGAACTAATTCTTTCAAATTCTCAGCCTGTGTACTGATTCTACTCTCCAGCTCCTCCTGCACTTTTCCTAATTTTCTCTCTACATCCACTATAATTTCTTTTAGCCTTCTCTTCCATTACCCCTCTGATCTCGCCTCTAATTTGCTCAAATTTCTTATCTAATTTTAGATTATTCTCTTCAAATTGCTCATTTCTTTACTGTTCTGATCCAATTTAATGTTTAAACCTTCCGTACTCTCTTTATTGTCCCTACTGTTTTGTTCTAACTTAGCATTGTTTTCTTCTAACTTAGGGTTTAGTTTGTTGCTCAGATCCCTATTACTCTCTTTATTTTCCCTACTGTTCTGTTCTAGTTTAGCATTTAGAGCATCTGTACTTATTTTATTTTGTTGAATAAACTGGAGAATCAAACTTTCCAAACCCGCTTGACTGTTTTCATTCCCCCCCCTCAGTATCGAGATTTACCTCCGACATCCCTGTACTGCTCTCATTTTCAAGACTAGACATACTACTCGCTTCCGCACTTTCCAACTGGTGACCACTACGCAACTTCATATCTTTATCAACACCCATGCTGATACACACTGATATATAAAAAGAAAACCAAAATACAGGCATAGAAATATATACCCTTCTCCTTCCACAAATGTTAAAAGGTTATTGGCTCCACGTTGCTGGCGACAAATGTAACTGTTACTGGGGAGAGTGAGGAAGAACCACAACAAGTCCCACGTTTGGCTGCCAAGTGTAACTGTTTCCCTTGTGGGTGGTTACCTTTACCTTCTAAGTATGATATTGATTTGTTAATTGGGCGCCAAGGAGCCAGCATCAAGTTGCAACCTAAAATTTATATTTATATCGACCCCTAGCTTGCGTAGAACACAGGAGATACTCTTCGAAATCAGACCGTGGTATGATTGCATCATTAACCCTGATAACATTTGCATTGGGAGAAGGTTTTGTCTTATATATAAAGCTACCTACTGGAATTAAAGATTGCATGTTGAATAAAATTAGTTTAATAATCAAAAAACAAGACTGTGGTAAATTTAATAATAATAAAAAGGAGCTTAAAGATTTTACCATTACCACCTGAAAATTACGTGAAATTGCAGGTCGGATGAATTTACGATTATTACCAAGCTATATCATCTTTTTGGCTCATCGAGTCACCCATTTTCCGTATTGACTTACTATAATAATCAAAAGTTTACCTCATTCCGCCTCGTCAATACAATATATTAAAAATTTCGTGATACAATCACATGTCACACTCAACATCGGTACACGTTTCGATGCCTATAAACATTGGCATCATCAGCCTTATTAGTGTAATGGCAGCACTTAAAAATCACTTTGTAAAAACATCGAGTGTAATAAAATGTTGACATAAACACACATTAAAATCACATATACACTGAAACACTTTAAAAGTTTTCTTAAAAGGTTTTAAAATTATGAATATATTGTATTGACAAGGCAGAATGAGGTAAACTTTTGAATATTACCAAGCTATGAAGTTACTGAATTTACGATGAAAAATAATGAAAAGAGAGAGATTACGTAGATATGCGTCAGTTCCGCTCACATTGGAGATACTTTCTCCCACGTACTTCTCCCTTCACGAGAGATTGCTGTAGCTTGTTGGTCGGCGTCATCTTCTTCATTTCTTGATGCGGTAGCGAATTAAGGAAAGTTTGAATACTGTTTAGTGGTGGATCTAAGTCCCAAAGCCACTTATACGGTCTGCCTATTCACAACAGCTCATATAATACCTATGACGAATTTGTCAGCGGAGTATACCAGTAAGAAATCGTTCCCCATGGAACACAAGTAATAAGTCCAGAGACTAATGCGAAGATAATAATGTTCCCTGAATCAAAGTAACGGTCCGTCCATTACGGAACGAAAGTTATACGTAAGTCCACACTGAACAAAAGTTATAAAGTTAGTCCTCTTCACTCAGCGCGGTCACTATATGCACTTCGCACGCTTCCCCTTCCAACGTTACACTCCTCGGTCTGCTGCCTCGCCTGTAGACCAATCACCGTGCGTCTTCATGCTACACGCCACAGCCGGCTAACAGCTGCACTCCTCTTGATTGTCTGAGGCGTCCCACGCACTTCTTCCCGCGTTAAAGTTCATTGCACTTGCCATGACGCCTCGATGTACAATTTCCGTTTCAATCAGACATACCACCTTCTCATTAATCCATACTGTTGAAGAAGTTCCCTCCGGTTTCGACATCTAGTTGTTGTTCTCAAAGGCTATTCATGGAGCCGTACTTACCGATGACGCAAAACTCTCTACTAGCCCTAACTGAATATAAAATCCGTACTCTCCGAAATCAAATAATTTACATGTATAATGGATATCGGAATAATCCAATTGATAGTGTTTTCTAATTAGATAGAAAACCTATCTGTATTGGTTATAAAATTTAAATGCTCCAAAATAAAATATGACATTAATAATAATAACAATTTTTAATTAAATTCCCTTGGCTGAATAATTTACCGCGTTCAAACAAACATTAATTAGGTCCCATCTGACTTATGTCAGTGGCGTAAATACCCTTCGAAAAACAGGTTACAGTTCCTAAATTATGAATGCAGAAGTTGTAAGTCCACAGTTGCCACATGGAGCATATTTTGTTGGTTGTTGGAACAGGATTAATGGTTTTTGAAGGTCAAATGCAATGGCTAGTATTCACCATTTCCACTTTCTTTGGCAATTGATTGATTTGTCAATCAACTTGGATTTCACTGCGTTATCTGCCAAGCAATTGTGCAATTCTTTGATTTTGCACTGTTTTTTTTTGCCATGGCAAAACTATGGCACTTACTACATGTATCAGAACGCTAAGATGGACAATATTGTCAGTCCTTCACTGGTGTTCCATTACTACTATTGGATATTTCTATGTACGTGGTACATTTTCTTCACAGTTAAATACTGTGGGAGATACTGTTTGTTGGGATTCTGTAGTATCGAATAATAACTAATGTAGCGAGAAACGAATAGATATGGCTCCTAATTAACTCTAGAAGAGGTTATGCTATTGATGGTCTGCCTTTCCACCATCATCTATCGCTGGAAAGTACACCAGATTAAGTAGCTCCGTTTGAAATATCAAGGGTTTCTTAAAATAAGTCTTTACACCTCCTCTGTCTCATTAGATCTGCTTTGTGGTGGTTTTTCTTTTATTTTTATTTTTTTTTTGTGGGGTGGGGGGTGAAATCTGTGTTTTTCTATGACTTAATGGTGATTTCAGAGTCACTCAAGATACTATAAATTAATTTTTCAATTCCCAAGGACCCTAAGCCCAAAATTCATGGAAGATATCTCTACGTCCTTCATCATTCAACAGTGCACAATAACAGACTTATACCACTTTTTCCCTAATCAGCCATGTGCTTTTCCAAACAGTTCAAACTGTAGATCCACAGATGGCAGCACCAATCAAAGATGCAACTGTACCACTTTTTCCCTGAGTTCCCCAATTAATCACTAGGACTTATACCACATAAAACAATTTGTTTAAATTTTGTCACTTGTACCACTTTTTTTTTCTGAGCCCATCAATTAATGAGAGGTTTCAGAACATGTTCAGTTATAGATTACAGAAAATTATTTGATTTGCCTTAAATGTCTTGGCTGTATGAAGCTTTTAGTTTGGTCACAACACTTTCAACTTCACAAATGCACTGACGATCAGAAAAGCGTAACACATAGGTATTGGCGAATGACACGAACGACTTCCATTATTGGAGAGGTTCCATTGTCTTCATTTTTTGTAAACTTTAAACTTGTTGCCTTCATAAAGGTGTAATAACTAATACCTTGAAAAATTATGAAGTTACTTTGTATTCTGACCACTGACGTAGTAAATTATATTTGCATTTCTCGTAAAAAAAAAGTAACACAAAGTGTTGGCTATTTTTGCTTGTCAGTGTAGATACCTGAAATCAAATTCTGAAACTGCATGGGTTTGGGCAATCAAGTCCATCGTATCAAATCCTATGTTTTCATCACATCATCAGCTCACTGAACAAAATAGTAATTGAATTCTTCGGGGGATATTGCAGTTTAAATTTATATTTTCCTCCCTAATTCTGTTTCTTTCCTTATTAATTACTTGCCATGCTGCTTTGCATTTATTTACTGTCTCAACTGTAGAACTCTCATTGGCTTCCAACTTTGTTAATTAATGCCTGTTTCTAGATTTCCTTATAGGCTTGTATTTGTCTACATACTCTTTACTACCATTCTTTGACATATTTTTTGTCTTTCTCCAACTCTTCTGTATACTACTTTATTCAAATTAAGCCCCTAAATGAATCAACAATACCTCTTTAACATCAATCAAAGGGCTTAATGATGGGAGTCTTGATGAATCATAGCTGTGTCCATTGCACTGGTAAAATATTTGTGAAGATATTATCGAGGACTATTTCCCCCTTTAAAGGACTGTAATTAGCACTAAAAGAATTGAAATAATGCCGCAAATTTTGAAAATAATAATTTTTTTTTTTTCGATCTTCGATATAAAGATATCGATGTCTCCAGTGATACCTTAACCCTTCACTTGAATGAAATTCAAATGCTTTCCAGTCGGTCAATATGATTGTATCCAAATTGTAATAGCTGTAATTCACTAAACCTGAAAAAAAAAAAAAAAAATACTGTACATGAAATTAATTAGTTAATTAATACATTTAGATATCTTGTTTTCATTGTGAAGCGATCCATCAGAACCTGTACACTCAGCTTATTAATCTATGTCTACGAATATGAGATATGTACACTATTTTAGTTGCAGAAGTTTATTGTAAACTTGCATAACTTGGCAGGTTTGTTGATATGTGATTTTTGCTATGATAATGATAGTGGCTATTGACCTTCCAAGTTCACTTGTTAAGTGTGATAATCCATAATGGCTAGTGGATGGTCAGGTTGGTGATCTAACTTGGATATGGATTAAAGAACTTGGCTGGTTATTTGGGTGATGTAGTGTTCGTTCTCGTTCATCTTCTGTCACAATTCACTGTCTGAAATCGGACATGTCCAACCATCCAAATTCACATAAATTAGCAGGCATCAATTCAATTGTAAAAAGGGCTATCAGGATACTGATGTCAACCAAAATCTTCAAAAAAGAAATTGTAAAAATAAAACAAAATGCAACATAATTTCTCACCAACATGGTTGACCAGATACAAAACAACAGAAGAAAAAAAGAGGATAATTCGGCAACCTAAAATGAAAACAAATACTTATCATTCAACTATGTGAACAACACCACATACAAAATAATGAGTATCTTCAAGAAGAAAGGACTCCATATAGCTTTTAGAACAAACAACTCACTCGGTGAGCATCTACATAATAGCAACTTAAAGAAGAAAAACCCACATTCTTAATCAGGTGTTTTTTGTTCACATGCCAAGATGAAGGATGAAGGCAATGTGGAAGACAGAAATTTGATTAAACACAACAAACACTCAGCTATATGCTAACACATGTATGACAACAACCATAGGTTTACTAACATAGAAACAGACCTGAAAATTCTACACCACCAACCACCAAACAAAGGGAAAAGCTGTCAACGTTAAAGAACCGATATAAATATATTTATTCAAGAAAGATAATCCAGCGAATCTGAACAAACACATGTTCTTAGAAACATTCCCACTTTTCATGTTGCTAAATTAAGTAAATCCACACTCGTAACGGAAAATGAGACAATGAATGCATATGGGAAGGAATAAATTGGGAAATACCTTGGAAGAGGATGCACACTACTAATTCTCAACAAACAAATGCCTCAAAGCAGGCAGTATTACAGGATCCTATCCCATCTTAAAGACCAGTCTCAAGCATATATAGACCTTTGTCTAAGCTGTGGCAGACGGGTTGAATGGCCTATATTGTAATGAAAATACGAGGGCTATTCCAAAACTAAGGTCCGGGTTTAAAAAAAAACATCCAAAATCAAAATTGTTTTCTTGACATTAATTACGTCTTTCTGTATTTGTCTACATAATTTCCATACTTATTTACACATTTGTCACATCATTCCATAAGCTTTTGAATGCCGAAGTTGTAGAACTTGGCCGCCTATGAAGCTAACCAGTCTTTAACAGCTTCTTTCACTTCATCATCCGTGTCGAAGCGCTTGCTGCCAAGAAACTACTTTAGGTAGCGGAAGAGGTGGAAATCACTTGGTGCCAAGTCCGGACTGTAGGGTGGGTGGTCCATCTGTTCCCATCCAAATTTCTTGATTAGTGTTTGCGTGTCATTCGCAGTATGGGGTCTGGCATTGTCATGCAACAACAACACTCGAGACGACAAAAGACCACGTCGCTTATTCTGGATTGCACGTCGAAGTTTAGTCAGGGTAGCGCAGTAGGCGGCTTTATTGATCGTTGTCCCTGAAATAGTGAATCGCTGATCTTCACGAATTTTGTCGTCAACCACATGAACCAACTCGTCTGAAATCACTGTTGGTCTGCCAGAGCGGGGTTCATCGTGTACATTTTCCCGTCCTTCATTAAAGGCTCGCACCCACTTGCGCACTTTACTGTCACTCATTATGTTAGGACCATACACTTCAGTAATCTGCCGATGAATTTCTGCCGCAGAAATGTTTCTTGCAGACAGAAACCGTATCACTGCCCTTACTTCACAATCGGCGGGCTGATTAATTGTCTTAAACATTGTGAACTGACATTATCAACAGCACACAGCAACGGTAACAATGCTACTGGCGGCTTTTGCCGCGCAAGGCATGCCAGGAGTCGGCGCGCATGCGTGTTTTGCCCTTGGCGCCGCTTTCAAATATTTACGGCGAATCGGACCTTACCTTTGGAATTACCCTCGTAGTTTCAGAATCCATAACATACATCACTTGTGTAAGTCATTTCTGCCTCAGTACTTTTAAATCAAGTTACTTACAACTTCTGCCAACGGATACCGCATGCAAAGATGTTCAGACAGTGATACGTGCACGTTTACAGCATACATCGGTCCAACCTGTGATTAGTTAAGTAACCATATACATAATAGAATTCAAGTGCATGTTCTAATTTAACTATAATGTGTTTGTTTTAACTATATACCTATATGTGCATAATACTCATACATAGTTCACACACTCTTATAAAACAACTAACCTTATATTACGAGATTCAAACTGTGATTCGTAATATATACACCAATTAGACTGATTATATTAAGTGTAATAAGACCACACAGATCATGTCCGAGGCTCGTTCCATTCTTGAAAGCATTTGGTTTCATCCACTACTGGCTTGCTGGGTCTATCGTAGCTTCACCAGAGCGCCGTTAGCCGTCACTTTTCAGGGTTCCTGTAGGACCTTCACAGCTACCGTAACGGTCCCGGGGCACACGAAGTCCCCACTGTACTTCGCCCCTACAGGCGATCCCCTACTTTGTGCCGTTGCCCGTCTCCCACGACGTGGACGAGGGGTTGGACTTATGGGATAGACAAGGTTATGAGAGTGTTCTAGGACCAGAGTGTTGGGGCAGAAAAAATGAGGAAGGAAAGAGACTGTTGGACTTCTGCCATGTGAACAGCCTGCTAGTTGGGAACTCCTGGTTTAAGAAAAGAGAGAGCCACACAATCACATGGTACAGTGATGACTTGACCAGGAAGTCGGTGGTCGACTATATACTGTATGAGAAAGAACTAAATAAGGACATCAAGGTTATACCATCGGAGAACCTGGATAGCGACCATCGATTGCTGGTAATGAACCTGAGAGGGAGTAAGGAGAAGAAAGGGACTGAGAACCAGGAAAGACGTATAAGGATATGGAAACTGAAAGAAGGGGATAGAAGGGTCGAGTACCTCAAAATGGTAAAGAAAGGAATTCCAACAGATGAAGAAAGAGGGGTGGAAGAGGAATGGGCTAGATTTAAGAAGACACTAGTAGGTGCAGCTGAAGCAGTTTGTGGGAGGACAAGTAGTAAGAAGAGGTGGAAGGAAACACCATGGTGGAATGAGAAGACAAAAGATATAGTAAGGGAAAAAAATAGAGCCTTTAGGAGGTACTATCAAAATAGGACAGTAGAGACAAGGGAAGAGTATCAGGAAAGAACGAAGGAGGCAAAGAGAGTAGAGGCTGAGGAGAGAAGAAAGTGGATGGAAGAGTGGACAAAGATGATGGAGGATAGTGAAGGTACAAAAAAGGTCCTGTATAGGATGGTAAAAAATAAGAGGCGGAAGGATCCTACGGATTATGTTAGAATGGTGAACAAAAGGGGACAAGAGATAGAAAATAGGGAAGAACTGAAGAAAATGTGGAAAGAATATTTTGAAGAACTTCTGAACCCAAATGGAAACGATGATGAGGAGGAAGAAATCGGGGAAGAGGAAGATGAACTGCAAACAGAAAAGGACTTAACATGAAAAGAAGTGGAAGATGCAGAGAAAACGATGAAAGGAGGGAAGGCACCGGGTGTGGATGATTTGAGTGTGGAGATGGTGAGAGCAGCAGGAGAGGTGGGGATACAATGGTTGTACCGAGTGATGAGGACAGCATGGAAGGAAAGGAAGACCCCAGAGGATTGGAAAAAAGGAATAATTGTCCCGATCTTCAAGAAAGGTAGTAGAACAGATTGCAGAAACTATCGGGGAATAACACTGATGAGTCATTGTGCAAAGATCTTCGAGAAAGTTTTGGAAAGGAGAATTAGGATAAGGATAGAAGGAGGGATGAGGGAAGAACAACATGGCTTCAGAGCAGGAAGGTCCACAGTGGATTTGATTTTTGCTGTAAGGCAGTTACAAGAACAGCACTATGAGTATGGAACAGATCTACTGATGGCCTTCCTGGACATTGAGAAAGCATATGACAGTGTATGCAGAAACAAAGTATGGAAGTCCCTGGAGGATAGAGGAGTAGAGAAATGGACTATAAAGTGGATAAAGGAGATGTGCAAGGGAAGCGTGAGCTGTGTGAAAGTGGGAGGAGAGAGATCGGACTGGTTGGAACAGAGAAACGGCCTGAAACAAGGAAGTGCACTGACACCGTTACTTTTCATTGTGGTGATGGATGACATAATGACCCGAGTGGCACAAGTAATTGGGGAAGGAAAGATGAAAGCAATGGTGTTTGTTGATGATTTGGGGAAACAAGGAGGAGGAGGTACAGGAACAGTTGGACGTGTGGGAAGGAATAATACAAGGATATGGGATGAAATTTAGCGTACATAAGAGTGAGATGGTGATCACAACAAGGAAGAAGGAAAGAACCACAACGGGAATAACAATTGGTGGGGAACAGCTGAAGAAAGTGGAGAGTTTCAAGTATCTGGGAAGCCTGATACAAGGTAATGGAAGAAACGATAGAGAAATAAATGAGCGGAGGAGGCAGGCAGAAGCATTTCGGAGGAGTGTGACAAGCATGTTATGAAGCAAGGATGTCCCTCAGAACAGCCAAAAGATTGTATATCGGACGTACTATGTCCCTATCCTGACGTATGCCTCGGAGACCTGGGTTATGAAAGGAAGGGAAAAGAGCAAAATACAGGCCAGTGAGATGAGGTTCTTGAGAAGCAGTATTGGAGCTACAAAGATGGACAGAATAAGAAATGAGAGGACCAGAGAATTAATGGAGGAACCATTACAGGATGGTATAGAGAAATCTAGACTTAGTTGGTATGGACATGTAAAGCGAATGGAGGAGAAGAGGATACCCAGGAGAGTACACGAGACGAAGTGGGAAGGAAAGAGACCGAGAGGAAGACCGAGAGACAGGTGGCTGAAGGGGGTGGAAGAAAGTGTGAAGAAGAGAGGAGAAGACTGGACAAGGGTGGAAGCTGAGAGATGGTGGGAAGACAGAAGACGTTGGAGAGGCTTGTGTTCCAAACAGACCCGGCCAGTGGCTGGAAACTGTGCAAGATGTTGATGAACACCACACAGATTAATATTTTTATATTAATTTAAATGTTAACCCTAGTGATCAGGATCTTATGATGACCGCTTGACAGTTGAAACTTGTGATCCTAAATTGCCCATTACTTAATAGTGATTATATCTAATTCATTTAAATTCTGGAGCACTTGTCACCACATAACACAGTGCACAGTTGAATTTTTAAAATTTGCAGTATATATAAATATTGAAGATTCATTTACCTTATCAAGTGTGCATGTAACAATGTATGGATGAACGTTTTGTATGTGAAGTTTTGATACAAATTTTTCATTGTTGCCTGTACAAACTATCAATTTATACTTTTGAGCTGGTGAAAAGTATAAATTGATGAAAGTTTGTATTGTTAAAAATGTTGATTTTTTTAAAAGGATTTGCCCATGTCACCTTGTTTTTTGGGAGGAGCACTTTTCATTTCTTTGTGGATATCTTTTGTACTGCTCTTCCTGCCTTTTGGTTGTCAGTTTTTAATGTTTTGAATTTCCTTTTCAATAGAGTTCTGTCATTGTCTTCGCCCATCTCATGAACACCCAGTTGGACGCTGTGCTAGACTTTTTGTGTACAATTCCTGGCCCAGGTGGGGAGTCGGCGTTGGCCTTTGTTATGAATATTTGGTGTGCAAATACACAACACTTTCATGGCTATGAACGAAAAGTGAGGTATGTGAATAAGTTATAATATTACTCGCATAGCTGTTAGAGCTCTCTAGTTCGTAGCTCACGATTGCAAGATTAACGTTCACGTTAAACTACAAACGTCCTTCCTTTCAAGCCCTCTAGTGGCTCACAGTAACCTTCCTTAAGGTTGAATCGGTAATTTCTTGCAAATTCTTTACTTTTTTAATTTTCTTAAAAGATATATGTGAACATAATGCTCCTACTTACAAAATTTTCTTGCCTTTTATGCTCAATTTTTTCTATCTGCAGTCTCACCCCATAAGATACAATTTGTAAATATAATTTACCGCTTTTAATATTAATGCACTAAAAAAAATCCTGTCTATGTAACGCTCTATTCCACTGGTCTTGGGGCTATTTAAAACTCTGCAATTAGATTTAATGTGCTAGCAGACCAGGTGCAATTCCTCGATTCAGTCTACCTGCTCATGGTCACAGTGCTATTGTTTGCTTGTGTTTCTCGTTCGTCTGAGGTACTCGACTTGCTTTTCATCCGAAATCGTGGAACCCATCAAGAAAGTATTTACACTGCTGAAAAATTTGAAGTTTCTTATGACGTAAATAGCACATCAAATCAGTAACTGTTGACATATCTGCTGGGAATCTCGAGGTCTACTTCACGGATAATTGTCAGTAACTAGAAGGAGATTATTTGACTTCTCGTGCTGATGTGTCAGAAGATTCTCTTCGTACTCTCCGTCACTTTGAGGACAACTTAATGTATACAGGGACATACCTTACATGCAACAGATGTTTAAAGATTACATGTATTATGAAAGCATCCTGTATTTATTCTCATGCAAACTGACAATAATTTACCCTGCAGCATGAGTTAATTTATGACTTCCTGTGAATTACAAATTCTCTCTTATAGCATGCTTTTGATCAGTTCCTGATGAAGTGTTATACTGATGGTTTTCTATACTATATAGTCAAACTTGGTTACAGTAATTCTATGTTGAAGGTACCAATGAAATAAACTGAATTATTGAAGATTTTAAATTACAAAGTACTGCCGTAAGTTTTGTTAGTACTTTCAATGCATATAACTACTAAATAAAACCATGCAAACCCATTAATATACAATGCGCTCCCAATAATTAGCGTTAATTAATGCACGAACTTCTGCGAATTATCGAAAACTACGAATTATCCGCAGTTATGTTTATAAGTCTATTAAAATCAAAACTATCGGTTAAAATATATCATGAGTATGCAAAAAAAAATATATATATAACACTTTATAACATTGTATTGTAAGACACACTAGACTAGAGGTATGTGGATTATGCCAACACTAATATCTAAGAAAAAAGTCTGTCACCACTTTTTGTTTCTTAGATCGTTCAATTTTTCTAATTTTGGATTGCACATTTCTGAATAAAACAATATATGGGAACGAAATTTCATCTCGATTTTCTACATAAGGGATAAGTGTGTCCATAGATACACTAGCTTAACTGTGGGAACTTTCGGGATTTCCGTTGCATCACTCTCGCACTTGATATCTACTGTATCTCCGTTTTCCTCACTGACAGTCAAATTCTGTACAATATCCTCCTCCCTTTCATGTCTGAAACCAGTAGCGTAGCCAGGATTTTAGTTTGGAGGGCCCTATTAGGTCCTCATCTATTATTGCAGGAGTTCATTTATTTTAGTCTATTTTCATTTATGAAAAATTAAATAGGCTTATGAGATCACCTTTTGTCCATGTGTGTGTGCCCCCCCCCCCCCCCCTCTAATAAAATCGGAACGGCCGGAGCGATTTCAATGAAATTCGGTAAGCACATACTACTACCTCGTCCGACCTCGACCATGCCTTTCAAATTTTGTTACGTTTCACCAATTTAACATGCGGGCACACCTCTTCCTCAGTTCAATATCTCCATCTGAAATTTGCCATTAGAACAGGTAGACCACTTCTCGTACCTGGGCAGTACCATTTCTGTGAGCTGTACCTGTGAGCAGGATGTGGATAAGAGAATTGGCGCAGCCCATGCAGCATATGGACCTCGTCAAATGCTATATGGTGAGTTATGCTATAGCACCAGACCTCATGGTGGCCTCCTAAGAGGCGCTACAGGGACCAATTTAAGCAGACCCTGAAATTGACAGGTCTTGGTTCACAAACCTGGGACATGCTGGCTGAAGACCGCTCAACTTGGCGCCGTACCATCTCGGATACTGTAAAGACGTTTGAAAGGGATCGACGCACACATGAAGAGGCCAAGCGTCAAGCTAGGAAACTTCGTGCAGCCCAACCACGTCCTCCTCCAGCAATACTATGTGACTTGTGTGGATGCTTGTTCCATGCCAGGATTGGACTCTTTAGTCACTTTAGTCACTAATGTGACAAATAGAAGAAAGAAAAGAGCAACTATCAAAAAACTCTCGTCTCTTCCCCAATACTACCACTTACAAACTGTATCTCTCCCCTCGCACAGATACAACCACCGTAAATCCCGACAGTAGCGACAATCTACCCCGCTGCACCAGTATTGTAGCCTGGGACATTTAACACTGCCATTTCCAGGATATGGAAAAGAAGAGCTGACAAGAGAATGTAAGCTGACAAGCTATAACTGGCCCCCCCAGAGAGGTCTCTTGCTAATTGGCAATCTCCTAATTTCTTGGTAGACTTTTGTCATCATCACCTGGTTGTATCCCCAGTACTGAGGCACCTATTGTTCTTGAAAAATCCCCCACGTCACAATCCTAATTGCTACCCTGTTATTTCAGCTCCCCCAAGCAGCGCAGACACGGAAATGATGACTGACCGTGCAGAGATTGTTAGTAGATTCTTTGTCAACGCGTTTACTGTATTTAACATTTCGTTGTAGGTTCTAAATTTGTTCGAGCCGTAAGAAAATATGAAGGCTTATGCCCACCCCAATTTCTGGATTTATTTTGGGGGGACCCGGCCCCTCTGGGCCACCCCTGTCTGAAACCATAATCGTCTTTATCAACGTCCAACTACTGAATGTAGTTTTCTTCTGCATCTTGTCATTCATCGCGGTTTTGTCTTAATGTCATCATAGTGAGACCACCTTGCCCGATCGAAATATTGTTGTTACAGAAGCCGGCCAACATTTGCTTTTGTGGGAGTGTAGTAGCAATAATTTTCTCCCATGAATTGTTGACTACATGAAGAGCATCTAAAAAGCACGTTCTCGGCGTCGTGCTGGTTTGTGCCACCAGGCAATAATTGCTCTTTAAAATACGCTGTTTGCGTATCTACTCTTCACAACTCATAGGTCAGCGACCTTGGGGTGTGGCTGTTGGGAAAGGGAGGGTAGGTTCTGACTGAAAGTGCATTCCTGTATGTACTGTCTCGGCTTTGAAGATCAGGAAATCCGTGCTATACCCTGTTCTGCGACATGCTTGTATGTTTCCAAGATTGAAGCATTCTTGTAGCAGTGTGAAAATAGGACTAATTTTACATCACTGAGAAGCGTAGTTACTGTCGACCAAAAAACAAATTATAGCTGCTATGGAAGTCCAAAGCCCTCATGAAGAAAGCTGATGATAATGCATTTCACGACCTCTTGATACCGTTTACTTGAAGGAAGCTACCCATACAATTCCGAGCAAGGCGCGCTGTGACGCATCTAGACAACGCTGTACAGCTTTACGCGTATCGGCTAGCTGCGGAACCATGTTTATTTTCCCGTACAAATACAAACCGACACAAAATAAGTGAATTAATTTACGTATTTCACAGTCATACAGCATAACCTCTTGATGTATAAGGATTACAACGCAACCAAGAATGCAATTTTCCAACCACCCCGAGCCGAGAAAAAGTTATCTTACAAACATGATAACAACTTTGTTTCTTGGACACACAAAATTTTGAAATTAATAAACCAGTTATAAAACATTCCATTGTATATTGAGTTAAAATTTGGATTCGATCTGATGACGGATTTTTGAGATATTAATTCTTAAATGTGACGCATGGTTGAAACACTCTTAAAAACGGGCACTTTTTGTGTTCCAACTGTGATAACAAATATTAAAATATAAACTAAAAATTCCAAACCTACATGAACTAACGTAAAATAACGACGAAAATGATGTCATTGGATTTTATGTAGGCCTATTGGTTACTTCACAAACAACCATCAAACTCGAGTGCACATAATATTTTGGCAACGGCACAAAGTAGGGGATTGCCTGTAGGAGCGAAGTACAGTGGGGACTTTGTGTGCCCCGGGACCGTTACGGTAGCTGTGAAGGTCCTACAGGAACCCTGAAAAGTGACGGCTAACGGGGCTCTGGTGAAGCTGTGATAGGCCCAGCAAGCCAGTAGTGGATAAGACTTCTGCTTTCAAGAAGGGAACAGGCCTCGGATAGAACGAATACAATGGACGACGACCTAGCTGTGTTCATGGACTAAGATTTGGAACTTTAAACATAGGAACGCTGACGGGGAAGGTGGAGGAGATAGTGGATATGATGGTAAGAAGGAAGTTGGATTTATTGGGATTGGCAGAAACAAAGTGGAAAGGGGAAGGAAGGAGAGAACTGAGAAAAGGCTATAGACTGTACTGGAGTGGGAATGAAGAGGGAAATAGGAATGGAGTGGGAGTAGTAGTACGAGATGGTTTAAAAGAAGAAGTGAAGAGAATAAGTGATAGGAAGAGAAAGACAAGGGTATGAGAGTGTGCTTGGACCAGAGGGTTGGGGCAGAAGAAATGAGGAAGGAAAGAGACTGTTGGACTTCTGTCAAAGGAACAGCCTGCTAGTTGGGAACTCCTGGTTCAAGAAAAGAGAGCCACACAATCACATGGTACAGTGATGACTTGACCAGGTAGTTGGTGGTCGACTATATACTGTATGAGAAAGAATTAAATAAGAACATCACGGACATCAAGGTTATACCATCGGAGAACTTGGATAGCGACCATAGATTGCTGGTAATGAACCTGAGAGGGAGTAAGGAGAAGAAAGGGACTGAGAACCAGGAAAGACGTATAAGGATATGGAAACTGAAAGAAAAAGATAGGAGGATCGAGTACCTCAAAATGGTAAAGGAAGGATTTCCAACCGATGAAGAAAGAGGGGTGGAAGAGGAATGGGCTAGATTTAAGAAGACACTAGTAGGTGCAGCAGAAGCAGTATGTGGGAGGACAAGTAGTAAGAAGAGGTGGAAGGAAACACCATGGTGGAATGAGAAGACAAAAGATATAGTAAGGGAAAAGAATAGAGCCTTTAGGAGGTGGTATCAAAATAGGATGGTAGAGACAAGGGAAGAGTACCAGGAAAGAAAGGAGGAGGCAAAGAGAGTAGTGGCTGAGGAGAGAAGAAAGTGGATGGAAGAGTGGACAAGGATAATGAAGGAGGATAGTGAAGGTACAAAGGTACAAAAAAGGTCCTGTATGGGATGGTAAAAAATAAGAGGCGGAAGGATCCTATGGATTATGTTAGAATGGTAAACAAAAGGGGACTAGAGATAGAAAATAGGGAAGAACTGAAGAAAATGTGGAAAGAATATTTTGAAGAACCTTTGAACCCAAATGGAAACCACGGCGAGGAGGAAGAAATCGGAGAAGAGGAAGATGGACTGCAAACAGAAAAGGGCTTAACATGGAAAGAAGTGGAAGATGAAAGGAGGGAAGGCACCTGGTGTTGATGAGTTGAGTGTGGAGATGGTGAGAGCAGCAGGAGAGGTCCCGATCTTCAAGAAAGGTAGTAGAACAGAATGCAGAAACTATCGGGGAAGAACACTGATGAGTCATTGTGCAAAAATGTTTGAGAAAGATTTGGAAAGGAGAATTAGGACAAGGATAGAAGGAGGGATGAGGGAAGAACAACATGGCTTCAGAGCAGGAAGGTCCACAGTGGATTTGATTTTTGCTGTAAGGCAGTTACAAGAACAGCACTGTAAGTATGGAACAGATCTACTGATGGCCTTCCTGGTCATTGAGAAAGCATATGACAGTGTATGCAGAAACAAAGTATGGAAGTCCCTGGAGGATAGAGGAGTAGAAAAATGGACTATAAGGAGGATAAAGGAGATGTACAAGGGAAGCGTGAGCTGTGTGAAAGTGGGAGGAGAGAGATCGGACTGGTTGGAACAGAGAAACGGCCTGAAACAAGGAAGTGCACTGACACCGTTACTTTTCATTGTGGTGATGGATGACATAATGACCCGAGTGGCACAAGTAATTGGGGAAGGAAAGATGAAAGCAATGGTGTTTGTTGATGATTTGGGGAAACAAGGAGGAGGAGGTACAGGAACAGTTGGACGTGTGGGAAGGAATAATACAAGGATATGGGATGAAATTTAGCGTAAATAAGAGTGAGATGGTGATCACAAGGAAGAAGGAAAGAACCACAACAGGAATAACAATTGGTGGGGAACAGCGGAAGAAAGTGGAGAGTTTCAAGTATCTGGGAAGCCTGATACAAGATAATGGAAGAAACGATAGAGAAATAAATGAGCGGGGGAAACAGGCAGAAGCATTCCGGAGGAGTGTGAGAAGCAGGTTATGGAGCAAGGATGTCTCTCAGAACAGCAAAAAATCATATATCGGACATAGTATGTCCCTATCCTGACGTATGCCTCGGAGATCTGGGTTATGAAAGGAAGGGAGAAGAGCAAAATACAGGCCAGTGAGATGAGGTTCTTGAGAAGCAGTATTGGAGCTACAAAGATGGACAGAATAAGAAATGAGAGGACCAGAGAATTAATGAAGGAGGAACCATTACAGGATGGTATAGAGAAATCTAGACTTAGATGGTATGGACATGTAAAATGAATGGAGAAGTGGATATCCAGGAGGATACATGAGACAAAGTGGGAAGGAAAGAGACAGAGAGACAGGTGGCTGAAGGGGGTGGAAGAAAGCGTGAAGAAGAGAGGAGAAGACTGGACAAGGGTGGAGGCTGAGAGATGGTGGGAAGACAGAAGACGTTGGAGAGGCTTGTGTTCCAAACAGACCCGGCCGGTGGCTGGAAACTGTGCAAGATGATGAATGAATGTGGGTTATTCTAAGTAGTGATTAGAAAGAATTGAAATGAGTTAGACTGAAGAAAAGAACAATACAGTATTGTTTCAAATATAGAATCTGGATCGTAAATAGTTGTGGAAAAGGTGGATTGCACTAATAAGTAAAATTTCGGATGCTTTTTAGTGTGCTTCGAGTATGATCAATTTCTACAAACATATGCGTATACAGTGAAAAGAAATTTGTCATCATCATCGTCATCATCATCATCGATTCTCCACTCTAGCAGGCCGGGTGTGGGAATGAACAAACCCCTTCCATAGCTGTCTGTCCTGCCACCATTCTTCTTCCACCACTGTCCTCCATTCTACGCTCCTCTTAGTCAAAGCTCTGTGTACCTGCTTCATCCACCCATCTCGAGGTCTACCTCTTGGTCTCTTGCCAAATATAAAAAGAAATAGAAATTTGTATCTGATGCAACTCATTTGTAGCATCAAAAGTGTGAAGGCTCTTGTTGATATAAAATCTTGTTTCACCCACAAGAGCCTGAAATTTGTAGCAGGGATGTTAGATTATTCAATGTACTGCATGGGAAAAAGTTAAAGTAGGGAGCAGTATAGTGCAATGGCTTCATTGTGGCATTAACTTTGAGGTTTGAACCCTGGTGACTGCATAGTAGAATTCCCTTCCAAATCATGTGTCAGGAAGAGCATCTGGCCATGCACCCCTAGCCATAACTAAAGAAGGGCAGTTTGACTCCCATGATATTCTCAATGAAGATTTTCTCTTATTCACTCCAATGAAAATCTGGAACATTGTGTTAATTCATGAGGCATATTTCTCAATTATAGTTCACCGGATTATTATTATTATTATTATTATTATTAGCATCAGCTTACAGTCAAACTTGGAAAGACAAATCTTTATACAAAGCTCAATATACTGGCATCTAATTTAATTCAACTGATTACATAAACTCAAGATGGTGACTTTGTGAAATTTTTAAATTAAGTTTTCATTACTTGTGTCCTAATTAAGAGATCAATGTAAAAGTTTGTATTATACAAACTATCGGTTGCTCGAGACTTGAGGAACTTCTATGCAGTACTCAAGGAAATATATGGACCATCTCGGTCATCATCTGGTACACTGAAAAGTGCTGATAATTCTACTACTTTTACTGATAGTCAAGAAATCTTCGAAAGCTGGAAGCACTTCTCAAATCTCCTAAATCGTCCATCAGCAGCTACTGAAGACTTCCTTTTTGATGTGCCGCAACAAACTGAACAACTGTGGTTGGCAGTACCTCCTACTTATCATGAATTCCGTGAAGCTCTCACCCAATTGAAACACAGAAAGGCACCTGGCCCAGATAACATCCATCTGGAACTAATTCAAGCTGGAGGTCATTCCCTCAAAACAAGGATTTTCACCCTTATCCTCAGAATATTGGAATCAAGAAAGGTACCTGGAGACCTAAAGAATGCCAATATCATCACTATCTTTAAAAAGGGTGATCACAGCGTTTGTGGCAACTACCGTGGTATATCACTGCTATCAATTGTGGGGAAGATTCTTGCAAGAATGCTACTTAACCGCCTCAAGGTTATCTCTGAGAAGATCCTCCCAGAGCCTCAATGTGGATTTAGAGCTTCCAGAAGCACAATTGACTTGATTTTCTGTGTGAGACAGCTACAAGAAAAATTTAAAGAACAACAGAACCTACTCTTCTTAGTATTTTATGACTTGGAAAAGGCATTTGATTCGGTTCCAAGACCAGCCATGTGGGTGGTGCTGAAGCAGTTTCGGTTGCCCTCAGCGTTTTGTAGATCTAATCAAGGCTCTCCATGATGACATGACAGGTCAGGTTTGCCATCAGAATAAGATGTCCGATGAATTTCCTATTACCCATGGACTGAAACAAGGATGTGTTTTGGCTCC
The DNA here is from genome assembly GCA_946902985.2 of Meconema thalassinum. NCBI lineage: Eukaryota > Metazoa > Arthropoda > Insecta > Orthoptera > Tettigoniidae > Meconema > Meconema thalassinum. The sequence goes on from OX336389.2 coordinate 901,881,298, forward strand.
AATGCTTTTTGTGCTTTACTTGGCTGCAATGCTCTATGAATCACCCACAAACATCCCAGGTGTGGAGGTCAAGTATCGTTTTGATGGAGGGCTTTTCAACCTAACTCGTCTCCGCTCCTTGAGGAAAACTCAGGTTTCTAATGTTACTATGATGTTGTATGCAGATGATGCTGCGTCGCCAACTCACACACCAGAAGGCTGCAAGAGTCAGTTAATTGTTACAAAAGTGCGTGTGATCACTTTGGTCTTACCATAAATGTCAATAAGACTATAGTCTAGGCACAACCTTTACCAGGCACACCTCTTCCTCAGTTCAATATCTCCATCTCAAATTTGTCATTAGAACAGGTAGAGACCACTTCTCGTACCTGGGCAGTACGATTTCTGTGAGCTGTACCTGTGAGCAGGATGTGGATAAGAGAATTGGCGCAGCCCATGCAGCATATGGACGATTAGCGCACCGGGTCTTCATGAATAAAGATCTGTCCACGAGTACAAAGCTTATGGTGTACAAAGCAGTAGTCATTTCTACATTGTTGTATGGCTGTGAAACGTGGACCCTTTACCGACGTGATGTTAGAAAGCTTCAGCGCTTCCACCTACAAAAACTTCGATCAATCCTGAGGATTAAATGGGAAGACCGCATTACCGATATTGCTGTTCTTGAAAAGGCTCTAATCAACAGCAGGGAATCATCCATAATAGGTCACCAATTTAGATGGATTGGCCATGTCTATCGGATGGATGATGTGAGATTACCTGGTGAGCTATGGCACCAGATCTCATGGTGGTCCTAAGAGGCACTACAAGGACCAATTTAAACAGACCCTGAAATTGACAGGTCTTGATTACTGGGACATGCTGGCTGAAGACCGCTCAACTTTGCGCCGTACCATCTCGGATACTGTAAAAATGTTTGAAAGGGATCGTTGCACACATGAAGAGGCCAAGCGTCAAGCTAGGAAACTTCGAGCTGCCCAACCACGTCCTCCTCCAGCAATACTATGTGACTTGTGTGGACGCTTGTTCCATGCCAGGTTTCGACTCTTTAGTCACCGTAAACACATCCACAAACTGGACTGAAGGAAGAAGATTTATACTCGGATTCGAGTTAAAGCCGATGATGATGATACAAATATATTTCATCAGATTATTATTAGCATATTTTCATCCTTGGAAATACTGGCTTTGAGATGACCTTCTGTTTCTGTGTTTGCCTATATGTGTGTGTGTTTGTCCCCTAATAAAGTCTAAACAGCTGGAGCAATTTCAATGAAACTTGCTACTACCTCGTCCAACCACGACCATGCCTTTCAAATTTTAATAAGCGTCACCAATTCAACATGGCATGTTGATCCTTGACCAACTTATTAACATGACATCATCGTCATCTGCCCCAATTTTTTAATTTAGTTATCGCAAAGTTTAGATTAATCGCTTTAAAATGCAATTGACCTTCCTAAAAATTAACTCCTGCTACCCATTAAAGAAATATTCCATCTCGTGGGAGGAGTCATAATTAATCGACAATAAAAGTTGTGCATTCTAGTAGCCTACATACCTTTATTTTCTAGTGGTGGTCATGATTGTTTTCAGAGGTGGAACATCTCCATCTGACGCAGTCTTTTAATTTAGTTGTAAATTTTAGATTAATCTCATGTTAATTTCTGAAAAGGAACCTACCATACTGACATTCTTTTGAGCCAGTCCTTTAAAAACATGATACACCAGCACCATGAACTAAATATTCTTGTACAAAATTCCTTAATGTTGTATTCATGTATTGTAGATAGTCCTCACCGTGTAACTTTCTCAATGCTGGAGGTGTGAAGTGAGTTATCTTAAGTAACAATGAAAGCTTTGATTTAAAACAGGGCAAGCAATAAAATCACAGTAAGACCATTTTGTTAATTTAAAAACTCCTATATATTTTTTCTCTGAGGTTTGCAGACAATTAGGAACACACATTATGGAAACTACATAAAAGAATGACATAAATGAGCATTCTGTAGAAACGTCAGGACACAAGGCGTTCTGCAAAACTATTAATTCAACATTTCTTCACTCCAAATACCCTGTGTTAGTAAAACTGACAAAAGTAATGATAGTTAACAAAGTTCCACTTTCATCCACCAGATGGTACTGTACCTGAAATTCACATAGCCACCACCTATTATCCTAGAGATGGAAGGGATTGCTAAGGACGTGGATACCCAGCGAGATAAACCAACCGTACCTCACTAGACGAATTGTTAGTAACTTCTCGATACAGGTATATTCATCAAAGATACGATAGCACTCCTACTTAGTTACGTACAATCTCCTACAATAAAGTATGGTAGGACGATTCTAAGAATCTCAGGGAGTGAACGGTTTAAAAGTGCAACGGGCACCAGTACCTAACCAGCAGTACCATCATATGAGATTGTTAAATAAGGAGATCGTCACGTTCTATAAAAAGGACAGGCAAACTAACTAGTGCCTGCTAGGATTTATTCATAAAAGAATAACAGTGACACTAAATGCCAAACAAATTATGATACATTTCACACGCTGTATAAAAATTCCAACTATCTTTAAAATAAAAATATAGCCTCGCTATACACAAGTATAACTGTGAATTTCGGTTTCTTGACTTTAATGAGTCCTCGTTGACAGAGTAAAAATAAATAGTAATGACATAGACATCTCGTCTAGATAACTTCGTTAAACTATCAACACTGTATTTGTTAACAGTATATTAAATCCTCTCAACATTACTATACAATCCTTCCCCTGCTTGATACATCTTTAAACTTTCATAGAAACCTATATTTACATGTAAGGTGCGTTCAAAAAGTAACGAGCCGGAGGCTGGAATGCGCAAACCACTGACTACATCGTCTAATCGTGGTGTGTGTAACGAGGTGTGGTTCCGACCAGAGCGTGGAAGGTCACAGCCCGTCGCTAGAGGGCACGCGTGCATGTCACGTGACGGTACAAAGCGAGTAGCAGCATGCATCAATCGTCCAACGCTGCCAGTCGCATTGCAAACAGTGACATGGAGGTGTCAACCGAAGAGCAAAGAGGTGTTGTTCGGTTTCTGACAGAGGAAGGAGTAGGGGGAACGGACATTAATCGCCGAATGTCACAAGTGTACGGCGAACACTGCATATCCCTTGCAAGGGTCAAGGCGTGGCACAAGCGCTTCAGGGAAGGACGGGTGTCGTTAGCCGATGATGCCCGTTCTGGGGCACCCCCCTGCATTACCGATGACAACGTCCAGCTGGTTGATGCACTCATTACCCAGGACCGCCGTGTGACAGTGAACGCCATAGCCGCCGTGGTCGCTCCATGACAATGCACGGCCAACACAGTCACGGCACTCCTGCAGAAATTCAAATGAGAGGTTCTCGGCCACCCTCCATACAGTCCAGACCTCTCTCCCTGTGATTACGCCATGTTTGGTCCCCTGAAAAGGGCTCTGCTGGTTCAACTATTCACCTCGGACGCCGACGTCCAGCTGTACGTGCGGAACTGGTTCACATCGCAGCCCAGGGAATTTTATGAGACAGCCATTCACCGCCTCGTGTCACAGTGGGACAAGTGCCTCAACAGCCAAGGCCAATACTTCTAACATACAGGTACTGGTTTCTGTAATTATGCCTCTGGCTCGTTACTTTTTGAACGCACCTTATATTAAAATCTTGGAATACACTCATTAATAACTTATTTACATTATATACACGATTATCGTTAGCTAGGCGATAATAGTTTTTCATTATCTACTGATCATTCTCCTACTCTATCATTCAAATACCATTTTCCAATGAGAACACTAACTCTGGTAATATATCCGTTCCATTCTGTCAAATCCAGTGTGAACATATTGTTACGAGCGATTAAGCTTATAACTGCTCTGCATAGTCATAATCTTGATAAAAACAATAAAATAAACAAAATATATCAGACTACCTTTATGTGGTTGGTTCATACACGTATTTGAAGTTTCACTACTTCAACCCTTCAATTACCATAATCTCATATTACATCGACAACACTGTCGTAATTCCTTTACTTATTATCGCTCTATTATCAATTAAACCATAGGAACATTATCTCTCACATTTTATACAAGTCTGCGTTAACATAACGCATATACATCCTTCCCTCTCGTGAGTTTCGCAATAACAATAATATTTCTCATTTCTATACACTCTGGGGGTGTATGCAAATCAGTAATCCTACTTCTATAGTTCAAATTACAAATTTCTCTAGTGATTATACATCATTCCTTCACGTACGCAATATTTATGACTTGTCTTACCATTCCTCTTATAATTCACTTGCATATTTCCTGTCTTATACATTCCTGAGCGATTCAAATGCAATATTAATCCTTTCTTACCTTTTTATGAAATCACAGTTCCTTTGAACTTTACATTTTAAAGATATCTGTCTGTATATTCTCGTCTCATTAATATAAATACACTGCATATCCTCACCATTCTTTTATTTCATGAATATAAATTCAACTTACTCGTTACTTATATTTTCATAATATTCTTTGTTACATTTCCTCATAATTCTCTGTATTTCATAGTCGTACCGCAATATAATGTTTTCATGATCTGTGTTACAATAACAGACCGTCACTTCCTATTTAAATAAAGCAATAAGCTTCAACAAAGCGTTGTTTCGAAGGTATAAGTTTATTGATGTTCTCAACAGAATTATTCAATAACTTATTTATCATCCTTAAATATGGAAATAGTTATCTATCAAAAATTTACAATTCCTTTCCTGAGTATAAATCAGTATACTTCCAACAAAGTATACAAACTAACGTATTTTAAAATATTCCATCCTTAATCCAGTTTAGATACGCATAAAATCGAATAACCTCGCAATATCAAAAGTCGAAGACTAAGTAAAATTTACTATATGTCAAAATCTAAGTGACGACGTTTTAAAACAATTTACCTGAACGTTAAAACAGATAATATTACTAAGTCAAGTTTTAAATTAATTTAAACAGTTAAAATCAATGTTGCCACACAAACTCTGTCATGTCAAGAGTATTTACATTACTGCACAACTAACTACAAGAATAATCAAAGAGTTTTAAATATCTTCTGATGTGAAGAAAAACCTGAAGTATTTTGTACTGCTTGCATGGACTGCGGCAAGCGAACAGCCGTGAAGCGGGACGGCTGGTGAGCACGCGACAGCTAGCATAGCTGGCACACACCTCCTCCTCGCTGATCCCCACATCGGCTGCAACGGGTGCGGCTCCAATTTCGACCTCCTTCCTATCGATCCTGGACTCCTACACTCACGTACGCTTCGGAAACTGAGATCGTTCCTGGTGATCATTTTCAAGCGAATCCCATTCTAGACGTTCTACGGCGAATGTATACAGTTGTTCAATATGCTAAGTATTTCTGAAGTTGATGTAGAAATACTTCGTAGCTGTATGTGCAATAGTGATATCGGTGGAACACTAAGTTGAGCTTCCAGCCTTCACGACTGTGCGTTGGTGTGCGGCTAAGTCACTGCTGGAATCCTCGTCTTGTAAATGGTTATTTCCCCTTCATAGTTTAATACCGAATAATACGACATGACATTCAAGTAGTAAGCCATGTTGAACTTCCTCGGTGACTCCAATTACATAACCATGACTGTATTTCAAAAATGCAGTTGGAAATACTTTGCTGAACGTAGTTTTGTTGAATCGACTTATTTTTCCAACGACTCTTGTACTTTTGAAATAAACGTTGCTTTCGCTTGTAGATATTAACTTTAATACGTAGACTTATTCTTATGTCGATATGATGAATTCTCTTTATATTATTCTACTTGTAATACTTGTTTGCGCAGAAGAAATATTGTATCTCTCTGCTATAAATATTTCATCGGAGCTTGTATTCAGCTTGGCAGTCGGCGAAGGCGACTCCTCGGTCAATTTCTTCGGTAGTTGATTATCACGTCTGTCGGTTTTCGAAGTCAGATATGGAATGATCCTACTGATGCTCCCCCCCTTCTCTAGTAACTCATTAGCTCCACCAACAATCGTCATCTACAATATAATGAATACATGGACATGAGAACAAGTCAACGAAAAAAAAAATTATACATAGTGTCTTTTTAAATGTTTTTAATGTGTATTTATGAGTGATATAGTATTTGTGCAATAATGTTATCTTATTCTTATATTTAGATTCTCAGTGTTTCGATATGATATCCATTTTTACTAATAATGTGGCTGAGGAAGGACTGTAAATAAAGGTCCGAAACATGTACCACAAATAAGCGTTTAATGACGCACTTATAAAGTATTGATTTTGGCAGAAAGTTGGGCATTACATTACAGACTAATTCATGGTTCATGGATATGGGGATTGGAGTCAGAATAACAGTGTGGCAGCTTTTGGCCGGCACAATTAATTTATCTAACAACAGGAGATATGATTTTTTGAAATTGCTGCAACCTTTTTCGATGACCCTTCATTATAAAGTACCTAAACTGTCCATGAGTGATACTGAATAACTAGTTTTCCCATGTTGACAAAACTATAGCATTAAGTACTTTAATTTACTAAATTTTGAGTGTGCAGTAGTTTCGTCTGTGTATTGTTTCATGCACTGTTAAACTTCTTTTTATTTTTTACCTTCAGTGTTTTGGCACTTTGCAAGCTATTGCAACATGGTGTTTTGCAAGAGGATATCCGACTGAGCAGTATCTCGGTGAAAGGTGACCGGGTGTTCGTTGAGAGCCTCGAAGGTGGCCCTCGAACACGTTCTCGAGCACAGGGGCAGCTGGAGTTATGGACAACTATACCATTGGTTGTAAAACTATTTAAAGTGCTCATAAATGAGATCATGAGTGATATGGAGGCTTTAGTAGCAGAACAATCATCTGAAGAAGAGGTATAGTATATATTTTCTTTATGATTTACAAGTGTCAGTTCGTAGCGGTCAATCATTTCTAACCATCTTTAGGTAATTCACTTCACCCATTGCGGAAAGCAAAACCGAAAAATCTGCTCGGATTATTCTACCTCCATTTGTGCAGAAGTGTGGGCATGTTTAAAGAGTTCCTGGGCAATAATTTTGACAAAAAAAAAAAAAAACAGAAATCCGAGGACAATTTAATGGAATGTACTTGGATTGTTCATAAAAGGTGTAGATTCTCTTTGAAAATTCTCTGATCTGATTTCTTTTGGTTAATTTTCAATGCAAATTTGAACTAATGTAGGTGTTTAGGTATATATGAAAAAAAATAAGAACTCATCACTCCATTATTTTTCTTTCTACTGTAGGTTTCCTGAAGACGTGTGGTAAAATTACTTTTCCTCCCTGGATTTGTATATAATCTCTATATTAAAGAAAAACCTACATAAAATCTTATGATTTAGCCTAATATATTTATATATACTACTATTTGGCATATTATGAAAACAGAACACCAGAAGCAACATATCGTCACCTTTCTTTAGAAACCACGTATGTCCTAAAAGCAAAAATGTTCAGGAGAGACAAAAAACTTAATGTAACTTAACATACTAATTATTTCTATATTTAACGCATCAAATCATGATCGGATCACATAATACCTTAAAATGTATATGGACATAAGTCACATTATGGAGGATCTTCCAGAATATTTGTTATTATTGAGACATACGAGGTTACTTACTTACATTTTCATCCCGTAACTCAGACATACACGTATTTTAATTGGTATACGAATGCAGAAAAATAACTTTAATTGAAAAAGGATAGTAATTTTACATTGGAAGCTTGGCTGGAAAGGAGTAGGCCTAGATAATGATTCGAACGGAATATTAAATTTGATTACATAATTTGTTTATTAAGAACTAAAACAAAATTCAAAAAAGTCTACTTTTAGACTAATTAGTCCCACTGCAGTCTGTTTTTCTGACGAATGGAAAATTGATATTTTAACACAACACACAATTAGCCTACTTGTTTAGTCATGTGGCAAAGTATCGTAAAAGTGCAGGAACTGTATTATTGATTCGCAGTCCATTTTTGGCGGTACCGTGGGCTAGATAAAGACCGCGTAATTAAATAAGTGCTCTCCGACCATTACACATAACAGGTTTTTAAATTCATCTTCAGAGGAAAGACTGTCGAATATAGACTTACGAGGTTTTTAAATTCCGATTCCGCTTGGAATTCTGATTAGGAAAGAGGTAAAATGTCAATATTGAGAAAATTCAGACATACGAGGTTTATAAAGAAAAGTGACGATATGCAAGTCCTTCAGATTGAATTACTGTTTGGGCTACATATGTGGTCCACACAAGTGTTCAAGGGTTAAATCACTGGCATTGAATTTCCTGGCAATCTTTAGTTTTAGCCAATATCACGGCATTCTGAATTAATTTATAGAAACTAATGTTCGGATCAAGTTCTTTTAGCCCTTGCAGAAGAAGTTTGGGAACCACACCAGTACTTGAGATGACCTTTGGTACTACTGTACTTAAACTGCCATTGCCTTTTAATAGGTCCTAGCAACTCCAAATATTTCAACACTTTCTGAGCATGTTTAACAGGTGTGTATGGAATGGCAACATCAATTTATGTCACATAAATGTAACATGTATATTCGGAATGGCAACATCAATTTATGTCACACAAATTTAGCATGCTCAAAAAGTTCAATAGTTCACTGAAAGTTCAGACCAATCCCAATAAAGTCGGAAATGTTCATTTTACGCTACTTTCTCTGGAATATGGAACCTTGTTCTGTTTCAAAAGCTGGAGCTTTCTAACTAACTCTAGATGCAAGAATTTTGCCACAGCATTGTGCCTGCCCATAATTCAGTTCCTGACAACTTGTACAACCAGATATGATACGCTGAATACTTTCAGAGACTCAAAGCCCATAGCGGTATTCATCACCTTTAAATGACAGTTCTCTGATGATAACTTGAGTCAAGTATTTATAGGGATGACTTAGTGTTGAATTGCCAACATAATTGCTTGTCCCTAGGAAGATCTGCCCCGCATTTTGCCAGAAATTCGATGCTGTCATGTCGAAACAGGCTTGTCCTACATCATGGGGATGTCTTACATGAGGAAGCTTGACCCTCCTCATTTATTATTATTTTATTATTATTATTATTATTGTGAACATGGGGTAAATGATGTTTAAATTGAGGATGTTGTGATATTAGAAACATTTAGAGAGCAGGTTTGGTCGCTCAATGACCATAAAGAAGTGGACTGCAGTTGGTTAAAGTGACAGGTAAATTTGATAATTTCCTTTACTAAATAAAAAAAAAAAAATCATATGTCTCCATCCTCAGAGAAAATTATCTGGAAGAAACACTGGCCATTATATTATAAAAAAGAACTTAACTCTTCCTGCAGTGCAGATAGCAGCTGGTTCAGCATATGTTTTTTGGGAAGTGTACAGTAGGGTGGAATGTTGGTATAGGGCAAAAAATAGTTTTCTGTATTACCCATTCTAATAGTGATTAAAATTTGTCTTTTTATGTGAGAAGTTATTCTATAAAGTTTTATTGCGATAGAACCACATCTTGAGGTGCCGCAAAAGCCTTGAACATAATTTTTTGTCTTTAAATGTTCAAATTTTCTAGAATGTTATTTTTTATTTTATTGATGGTTTTTATGTTTATTATTTCAATTTCATTAAACTACACCTAAAATAATGCAAAAAATTAAAATTTGTTGTCCATCATCATTTTATAAGCCCACTTAGTAGATATTAAACATGAATAAATACAAGGTTTTTCTTAAAAAAAAATGTACTTGTTTGGCTTTGTCGTAGTAAGATGGGGTAGATATGATATTGTAATGATTTTCTTTGACTAAAACTTATTTAAGGTACTTAGAATGTCTCCTTTCATTTTTATAATACAGTGATAATATTGAACCAAATCAGAGAGTAGAAAAGGTACTTAACCTAAGCAATGAAGTCATAACCATTGATATCTCAATTTATTCACATTTATTCATTTATTCATAAAATGAAAATAATAGACAAATAAAACATTATAACAAAGCTAAATCAATATTCAATGTTCTCAAATACATTTTAGGTAAAGTGTTTCTTTGTTTCAAATTTTGGCATCATTTTGTGTGAAGCAATTCTGGCTTTGACAAATCCATTTCTTTCTTCTCGATCACAAACACAGAGTGATGATTCTGTTACAAGCTTGATTACTCTTTCCACTGCTTGTGTATGACAGGGAAAACGTGGAAAATCAATAGAATGCGTCAGGCCAAATTCTCTTGCTTCACTTATGTACTTGGCAAAGTCCTCATCAGTTACGTGCTTTGTCAACGGTGGTTCTGTGATTGTTACATCAGCCCAATTGATCATGTCGATGTAATCTTCAGCTTTGAAGTTTAGTTTGGGTATCACAAACTTCCGTACCTCATTCTTCTGTTCTGACCTTGCCTTCAAAAGTCGTCGGAGGCCTAAATCTCTTATGTGTTTCCTCTCATCACTTAACATACAGACAAGCATTTTTCAGGGTGAGCGTAGTAGCCATTTCTTTGAATAACCGTGTCGATTACTTTGAGATGTTCGTTGCAAAGGTAACGTGAAAACGAAATCAGTCTCCATAAGTGTTTGGCTCCATTTTCACAAGGGCTTCAGCTTAATGTAAAACCAGATGGGAGCATACAGCTTAACTACATACTCTGTTAAGGTTTTCAGGTTTTCTGAAGGGTTCTCTGTTACAACATACAACCGGAGAATGCGACTGACCAACGTCAGCCATCGTGAATGTGCCAACTTTCCTGGTTTCTTCATGGCTAGATCAGGGAGGCATATTCCACTTGAGATTGATTGACACATTTCAAGTAAATACTTTTGATCAGTACTTAGATCTTTTTTCATTTCGAGGTTTGGAAGGTTGTCCTCAATCGGTGAGTACATAACTACTAGAAGTTCATGACATTTTTCAAGTGGTTTGCCTAATACTCCTCCGAACTCATTAGGTCCTTTTGTATTTCCATCAAATGCACAAAACCGGTGGCGCAACAACAGCTCGTTGCAATGAAATAAACATACTAGCCACTGCAAAGACTTATGAATGTTGTTTTCTAATAGAGCGATAACACCATTATAAGCTCCAGTGTTTGTAGCAGTGCCATCACATCCAATTCCAGTTACACTGTTCAAGTTCAAATCACAGTTACTATTGAAATACTCAATAATACTATCCTAGATGCCTCCACCTGTACCGGACGCAGGAGCAACGTGTGCCAGAAAAAGAGAACCAGGCTCTTCAACTAACGAAACGTGTTCTTCAACGACAGTCTTTCTGTAAACCCTTTGTTCTCTCCAACTTGATTGTTGACACTGGTTGCAACTGCCTTTTTCCGATTACTGGCCCTAGCTCTTAGAATTTTCATCCCTTCAGTGACGTTAGTTTTATTCTCCTCAGAAATCATTCCCACATCTTTAAGAACGGCACTTGTTATGGTACACTCCCCCTCCCACCTACTTGCTGCAGACGAGCAGTAACACGCCCCCTCCCCCCTCCACTCTAATTGTACATACTATGTCACCAACTACGATCACATTGATCAGCTGTTAGCTAGTGCACCTTAGTCACCTAAAACTGCCATTTTTAAGCAGAAATTGATAAATACAACAATACTTTTGCCGATCCAAATGTATTAAAATTTCGTAAATTTCACCAAAAAATCACTATTTCTAACCCTTTGCGGCACCTCTTACCCTACTCCAATCGTGTTCAAACTTTACAATTGATTTAATAATAGCAAAAGACAACTTCTTATCACTATTACGTATTGAAATTGAAAACAATATTTTTTCTTTCCACCCTAGTGTACAGTGACATATGAGAGAAGGAAGTGTTTTGAGCTTGGGCAGCTTGACAGCACTATTACAGTAAATGAAATGTCGCACAACTACAGTAAATGAAATGTTTCTGGATTTCTATGAGCAAAGTGTGAAAACAATCACATTTTAACAGCTGATAGTATAGGAGGTGTCTCAAGTAATGTTGTTGTTGTTGTTTTTTAGAAAATTTTATTTGGAAAGTTTTCTGACAAGAAATTAAACTATTGTTCAAAGTAGAGACCATCACATTCTATGGTCTTCAGCCATCTTTCAGCGAGGTTTCTTATCCTGTGACGGTACCAGTCTCTGGGTTTTCATGCGAAGAATTCGACGAGACCCACTTCCACAGCTTCAATGTTTTCGAAATTTCTTCCACGCAAGAAATGGGCCATGGATCCAGAAAGATGGTAATCTGAAGGTGCAGTTCGACTCCTCCCAATTCCCGAATTTTTGCCATAGTTGTTCGTGCGGTATGAGGTCTTGCATTGTCCTGCTGCAAGAAAACTCTATTTCGGGTAACTAATGCTAGATATCTACGTCTCAAAATTTCATGAACTCGTTCCAGTTGTTGAGAATAAAGATCCGCATTGACTGCACGCACGTTTGGAAAAACTCTCAGTGAATCACTCCTTCAAAATTCCATCACACACACATCACTTTAGGGCCGAACCGATCCTTTTTAACGATGACTTTTGCAGCTTGAAAGGGACCGAGCCACTGTTTCGAGGTGTCAGCATTGCGGTAATAGGCCCCTTTTTCATCACATGTGACAATTCTCCTGATAAATCTATCATCCATGGGATTACCGATAAGCTAACGGCAGATATCCACTCTAATTTGAGCCCGTTCAGGGGTCAAATAATGAGGTACAGACCTACAGCTTCTTGTTTCATTTTGCAAGTTTCTTAATCTGGTGATGTATGGTATCTTTTGATGCACCAAGTTCTTCTGACAGCCTACGAGTACTTCTTTGCGGATTTTCTTCCAGAACTGCGTGTATTCTCAATATCCCATAGTTTAGGTCTTCCAGAACGCGGTAAATCGGTAGTGTTTTCTTCTCCAGGGTTGAAACGTTGGAACTATCGCTGTGCCACACGCTCACTAACGACACCTTCTCCTACCACTTCACATATTCTTCGAGCCGTGGCAGTTGCTTAAAATCTTTTTGCCGGTAGTGCTTTAGAAGGACCCTAACCTCCAACTTTGTTATAAGTTCCATTAATTTGTAATTGTGTATCAACAACTGACGACTGATACATTCTCGCAATATACACAATTCTAGTCAGGGCCTCCTGTAATTAGCATTGGCAAACCAAAGAAAAGCAATTCTATCTTATAAAACAACATTACTTATGATACATCCTAATATATATAGAACCTACTGTATTATACCCATATTTCTTGCCTGCCAACCTGTAACGTGTTTTTCGAGGGGTTTTTATGCAACTGGCATAAGTCAGTAGGAAGCCATTCTATATTTATTTACGCGGCAAATTGTTCAGCCAAGAGAATTTTTCATGTTAATTTATTATTATTATTAATTTATTATAATTATTATTAAGATATTTTCGGAGCATTTTATAAAAATTATAAGCATACAGATAGGTTTTCTATGTCTTAGAAAACGCTATCAAGCAAATTATTACGAACGACAATATCATAGAAAATTATGTGAATGCGGAATTTTACGGAGTTTTGTCAGTTAGGGTATTTGAGAGAGATGAGTCACGGGGAATTCAAATACAAGCTTAATCTTGTCAGGAAGTATTACGCAAGGCTGGGTCGCATCGTCAAGAAAAGGCGAATATATGGAACGGAAATCAACTTCTTCATTCGCGCGCCGTGTGTAAGGAACCAGAGGAGGGGAAGTAGCGGCGTGCTCAGCCAATCAGTGGAGACCACGTAAGCTGAAGTCGGCTGAAGAGTGGGGGAGCCGACAGGTGCATATATCGTTCGACGCGCCGTGGAACGAGGACAATCTGTGAAATACTAGAGGAGTATGGGTGCGCGTGCGAGTGGCTCCGATGTTCGGTGGAGTTAGCAACAATCTGTATAGAATTTAACGAGTACGGTTGTACGCGGGAATCGCTCCGATGTTCCGTGGATTGGAGGACTAACTTTTGTAAAACTTAACCAGTGCGGTTGTACGAGTGTTTGGGTCCGAGGTACGGACCATAGAATTATCTAATCTACCAGAATCTCATCAAACATCGACGAAGATGACGACATCCAGGAGACTGTGGGAAGCTCACAGCATCATCCAGTACGAGGGAAAGGCTTCGGGCATTTCCAGTGGTAAGCGCTAATGACGCAGAAATACGCAATCTCTCATTTCTCTTTGTTTTATATTTCATATTTCAGTAACTTCATAGCTTGGGAATAAGAGTAAAATCAATAATTTATCAGACTCCGTTTTCACGTAATTTTCTATCGGTAATATTAAAATCGCAACGCTCCAATTTAAATTTTAAACTTATTATTATTATTAATTTTGCTATACTTGTTTTATATAATAAATTCATTTCTTTTACAATGCAATCTTTGCTTTCAGTAGGTAGCATTAGATATAGACCAATTCCTTCTCCTGATACAATTGTTTGTTGGGTTAATGATCAAATCATACCACGATCTGAGTGAATAGAGTCTTGAATGTGTTCTGCCAGAGCTAGACGTTGTTAAATACAAATTTAGATTTCAACATTGGGTTGAGGTCTTGGCGCCCATTAAAACAACATAGCTTAGGCAAAGGTAAACAGTTACATTTCTCACCCAACAGTTAGGGGCTAGCAAAACGTTTCATTTGAACCTACTGTATGTATTATACCCATATTTCTTGCCTGCCAACCTTACAAAACCAAAAATAGGAGATTTTTATTAGAAAATCAGGAAAAATCAGGAGATAAAAAGAATCAAAATTGCTTATGCTACATGTCTTGAGCAGTTCGTGCTTTCTCCTAGCTAGCACCATTACTCATGCTGTCAAATCAATATTTAACCTTTTCTGTATTCAATAATGCACAAAAATTGTTTCAAGAAAACAGAATTGCTTTTTTTTTTTACTAAAGTGAAGAATTGAACACAGAGCAAAAACACTAGAATGCAACAAAAATGTTGCAGTAAAATCAATAAACAATCACTTACACGAAAACAAAACCCTTTTACATAATCAGGTACCCAAATACATTCATTACCATCCCACTATAAACACTTCAGTAAATACTAGAAATAAACTTCAGTGACATGCGAGTCCAGAACCAAAATCTATACATTGAACAAGCAATGAAGAAAATTGGAGAAAAATTCAAAGTAGGAGAAAAGATTCAAGGAGAAATAATTTCAACTCTGAGATTTGCTGATCTGTAAAACAAAAATATTGGAATGCAGCTGGAAACAAAATTAGAAACCCCTATGGACATCGAATTGGCTGGCGTAAAAGCTAAAGGAAGTAGGACTTCTGTTACTTAGGAAGTAAAATAACCAGTGATGGACGAAGCAAAGAGGATATAAAAAGTAGGTTAGCACGGGCAAGGAAAGCATTTCTACTGAAAACTGTTGACATCAAATATCATCATCGGCTTTAACTCGAATCCGAGTCTAAATCTTCTTCCTTCAGTCCAGTTTGTGGATGTGTTTACGGTGACTAAAGAGTCCAATCCTGGCATGGAACAAGCGACCACACAAGTCACATAGTACTGCTGGAGGAGGACGTGGTTGGGCTGCTCGAAGTTTCCTAGCTTGACGCTTGGCCTCTTCATCTATGCGTCGATCCCTTTCAAACGTCTTTACAGTAACCGAGATGGTACGGCGCCAAGTTGAGCGGTCTTCAGCCAGCATGTCCCAGGTTTGTGAATCAAGACCCGTCAATTTCAGGGTCTGCTTAAATTGGTCCTTTTAGCACCTCTTAGGACCACCATGAGGCCTGGTGCCATAGCATAACTCACCATATAGCATCTGACGAGGTAATCTCACATCATCCATCCGATGGACATGACCAATCCATCTAAATTGGTGACCTATTATGGATGATTCTATGCTGTTGATTTGAGCCTTTTCCAGAACAGCAATATTGGTAATGCGGTATTCCCATTTAATCCTCAGGATTGATCGAAGTTTTTGTAGGTGGAAACGCTCAAGCTTCCTGAGATCACGTCGGTAAAGGGTCCACGTTTCACAGCCATACAACAATGTAGAAATGACTACTGCTTCGTACACCATAAACTTTGTACTCGTGGACAGATCTTTATTCATGAAGACCCGGTGCGCTAATCATCCATATGCTGCATGGGCTGCACCAATTCTCTTATCCACATCCTGCTCACAGGTACAGCTCACAGAAATCGTACTGCCCAGGTACGAGAAGTGGTCTACCTGTTCTAATGGCAAATTTGAGATGGAGATATTGAACTGAGGAAGAGGTGTGCCTGGTGAAGGTTGTGCCAAGACTTTAGTCTTATTGATATTTATGGTAAGACCAAAGCGATCACATGCACTTTTGTAACAATTAACTGACTCTTGCAGCTCTTCTGGTGTGAGAGTTGGCGACGCAGCATCATCTGCATACAACATGTTAGTAACTTTTGTAACCTGAGTTTTCCTCAAGGAGCGGAGACAGGTTAGGTTGAAAAGCCCTACATCAAAACGATACTTGACCTCCACACCTGGAATGTTTGTGGGTGAATCATAAAGCATTGCTGCTAAGTACAGCGCGAAAAGCGTTGGAGCCAGTACACATCCTTGTTTCAATCCATGGGTAATCATCGAACATCTTATTCTGATGGCAAACCTGACCTATCATGCCATCATGGAGAGCCTTGATTAGATCTGCAAATCGCTGAGGGCAACCAAACCGCTTCAGCACCGCCCACATGGCTGGTCTTGGAACCGAATCAAATGCCTTTTCCAACTCATAAAAGACTAAGAGGAGTGGATTCTGTTGTTCTCTACATTTTTCTTGTAGCTGTCTCACACAGAAAATCAAGTCAATTGTGCTTCTGGAAGCTCTAAATCCACATTGTGGCTCTGGGAGGATCTTCTCAGAGATAACCTTGAGGCGGTTAAGTAGAATTCTTGCAAGAATCTTCCCCACAATTGATAGCAGTGATATACCACGGTAGTTGCCATAAACACTGCGATCACCCTTTTTAAAGATAGTGACGATAGTGGTATTCTTTAGGTCTCCAGGTACCTTTCTTGATTCCCATATTCTGAGGATAAGGGTGAAAATCCTTGTTTTGAGTGAACGACCTCCGGCTTGAATTAGTTCCAGAGGGATGTTATCTGGGCCAGGTGCTTTTCTGGGTTTCAATTGGGTGAGAGCTGCACTGAAATCATGATAAGTAGGAGGTACTGCCAACCACAGTTGTTCAGGTTGTTGTGGCACATCACAAAGGAAGTCTTCAGCAGCTGCTGATGGACGATTTAGGAGATTGGAGAAGTGCTGCTTCCAGCGTTCCAAGATTTCTTGACTATCAGTAAAGGTAGTAGAATTATCAGCGCTTTTCAGTGTACCTGATGATGAGCGAGATGGTCCATATATTTCCTTGAGTACTGCATAGGAGTTCCTCAAGTCTCGAGCATCCGATAGTCTCTGCAGTTCCTGAGCCTTCTGTTGCCACCAAGTATTTTTAATCTGCCTTATCTGCGTCTGGCATATACCCTTGAGTTCCAGTAGTTTATCTCTCTTTGTGTTGGAAGTTGGGTCCTGAAGATGGGCAAGATAGGCATTCTTTTGGCATTGATGAGAGACAGAATTTCCTCATTGTTGTCATCAAACCAGTCTTGTCTTTTCCGCACTATAAAACCAATGGTTTCCTCAGCTGACTGTGTGATAACCTTCTGTAGTGTGGCCCATTCTTGCTGAATGTCATTTGTTACTGGGTTTTCTGATAACTGGGTGACGATCCTGTTTCCAAAATGTTTATACGTGGATTCATCCTGAAGTTTGGATGTATTAAACTTCTTTCTTGGCAAATTTTTGATGTTCCTAGGTGGTTTAGGTCTGATGGATATCCTGAGCTTACATATAAGAAGTTTATGATCTGTCCAGCAATCGTCTATATTCCTTGCTGTTCTGGTAATAAGAGTGTCCTTCTTATCACATTGCCGGGTAAAGATATAATCAAGAATGTGCCAGTGTTTGGAACGAGGATGCATCCACGTGGTTTTGAAGCTGTTAGGTAGCCGGAACTGCGTGTTGGTAATGAAAAGTTCGTGTTCTGCACAAAGACCAAGAAGCAACAGTCCATTGGGATTACATTTTCCAAGTCCCTGTTTGCCCATCACATTATTCCATAGCCTGTGATCTTTCCCAACTCTGGCATTGAAGTCACCGAGGAGCAAGAGTTTATCTGCAGATGGTACCTTGGAGATGATTTCACTTAGCTGATTATAGAAATGAGCCTTTACTTCATCATCAGAATCTAAGGTAGGAGCTTAGGCAGAGATGAGTGTCATGAAGGAACCTCCTGAGAGTGGTATGCGGAGAGTCATGAGCCTTTCGCTGATTGCAATGGGCATAAGTTGGTGATAATTTACCAGTTTGATCTTCACAGCGATGCCCACACCATGAATACGACATTCACCCTCCTCCTTTCCTTTCCAGAAGATGGTATATCCTGTTCCAGATTCAGTAATCTTGCCTTCAGAATACAGCCTAGTTCCACTGAGAGCAGCAATGTCAGCGTTGAGTCTTGAAAACTCATGGGTTACGAGAGCTGGCCTTCTCTCTGGTCTAACGTTATTGTTCAAATCAAGCCAAGTTCTGATGTTCCATGATGCAATAATCAATTTGTGATTCTTTACTGTTTTTGAGTTTCGACTGCATGAGGGGTGACCTGCTGAGTGTGGTTGCCCAGCCGGACCAAGATGGTGACTTCCGATGTTTAGCCCACCTTTTCTAGGGCCTTCCCCGTGTGAGGTGGGCAGCGGTGATCCTAAATAGGCCTGCCCAAACACAGATGCAGGACCGAATTCCTGAGTAGTCACAGAGTCTCCGGAAGATGACCATCACACATCTGCTGCCAACGTGCAGGTCCGAACTAGGGGCTTCCAGTTACACCCATAACCTGCCCCCACCGTCCATATCCCATCGCCGTTGGACTTTGAAAGTAAGTGACGTTCGGAAGAAGTGCCACTGGCGTGAATTTGTTTAGGGTGGATCTCGGCTTGCCAGGACGAGACCCAACACACTATGATCTCTGACCCTTATCCTGTGGCTCACGAAGAATGAGACATGCAGGACCGAACACAGAGACTGCAACGAACTGCCGCATACTCAAGTACTACTGAGGTGCACCTCTACAGCCAGTCCGTCTGGCCTGACCTCTTCCGCCTCTATGACTGTTGGGAGCCATGAGAGTGATTGGCTCCTCCTCCGCTCATTTTGCCGTTGGGCCAGTATGGACAGTAGTTTGCCCTATTAAACCTGAGCAATAGGCTGCCCCTTCCGCCAACCACACTGTGCCAGAGTTCACCTCTTTCACTGCAGGTACCGTTGAGGACTTCACCGTAACCCTGGCGAGGGACCCTAACAAGGTACTACCCGCCGGGCCAGCTGGACCAGGTTTTTTTTTAAAGAGGTCCATGTACTGTAGTACAGTAACACTGTATTATACACACTGTAGGTTATACAGGCACACTTGCTAGTGCCTATACTATACAAGGTACTACTACTGCTCCGTGTACTGAAGTACTATCACACTGTATTATACACACTGTAGGTTATACAGGCACACTTGCTAGTGCCTATACGATTTCATAGCAATTGTTGTTGAATACTCTGTCAACCTTGAACGTTTTTTATTTCTTACTCTTCCCATGTATGTATTCAAAGACCCGTTCTCCGTCTCTCTGGCTCCTCTCTTTCATATAATAAGTCTTCATCTTGTACCTGATAGAATTCGTTGACTGCGATCTCATGCCTATCGTTGGTGAACACTGTTCTTCCCTCTACTTCCGTTTTCCAATCGGAGTTTTTTTTGTACCCCGCTCAGGTTCTGTTCCTGAGTTCGAGGCTTGAGGTTGTACCTCTTCTCTTCCTTGGCTATTTCTTGCCTCATTTTCTCTATGGTTCCTATAGTCTTGACTTTCCCTGTCACGATCTTGGTAATATTGCCTAACGTTGTCGTTGTTACGCCAACCTCTCTGTTGTTGTTGTTATTGTCGTCATGGCTGTTGTTGCTGCTGCTGCTGCTGCTGCTGCTGCTGCTGTTGTTGTTGTTGTTGGCGGGCATAATTATCGTCGTTCCAGTTTTTATGTCGGCGATATCCTCCTGCTGTGCCTCTATTGTTCCGGTCGTAATAGTCGTACCTCCGTGCATCATTGTTCCGGTGGTATCCAGTCCTTCTCTGACCATTATTTCACGTTCTTGCCTGGTATGGCCTTCCATCTCAAAATCTGCGATACGGCGGTTCATAACGGTTCCTCCCATACTCATTATTTCTGCTAGGACCTGGTCTACTACGGTTCTCCTCCGTCTGCTGTGTCTGATCTACCAGCGCGGTATGAACTTCTCTAGGCTCCGGTCTTCCTCTAGTATTATTACTAGGCGTTGCATTCGGTGTGGAACTAGCATGATCTAATTTCCTCAATATTTCTGCCATGCTTTCCAGAGATTTCACATCTGCCGCAATTAAATGTCTTCTGACATCATTTGGCATCTGTCTCGATATCGCATGAATCAGTTCTGTCTCAGCCAATGGTGGATCCAAATACTGAAGTCCGGCGAGCTGCGATGTAAAGAACGTTGCATAACGCGTAGGGGTAGAGTGCGCATATTTTTTGGAGTATACCTCAGCTCTAATGTCCTGCTGCATCTCCAAACTCCAAAATCTGCATTGTAAAGCGTCCGCAAACTCTTCAAAGTTTGTGTACGTGTATTTGAAAGCTCTATGCCAATTTAAGGCTTCAGATTCAAGATGTTTCTCAACTACACGCATTTCTCGGTCCCTTGGCATGCGATTATCATCGAGATAATGTCGCATGTCTCTGAGAAATTCGACTGCTGTGATGTTTTCTACTCCGCTGAAGCGAGTCGGTTTATCGTCAATATTTCTTATCACAATAACGTTCAGGTTAATTCTCTGGCCTCCTTGGTCATAGAATCCCCCCAGTCCTGCATATTCCCTCTGAATACGCTCCGGTTCTTGCATCATATGTGGCCGCTCCTGCCTTCGACTAAAGATGCTTTCAGTATCGTCTTCAACTTTTTCTTCTGGTTTACTAAGTCTTCCTAATTCTTCTTTATATCTCTCCTCTCTACTTAGGAAAAATTGAGTGATATCCCGTTGCATTCCTAGTTTTATCTCTTCCTTCAAACCCTCATGGTCGCTTGGTTCTACCAAAGTAAGTGCGTTGAGTTTGTTACGAATGTCACGTAGTTCGCTTTCCTGACTAGACTTTACTTTCGCGAGATCAAGATTTATTTAGTTAACTGTCGCGCGGATAACGTTCAGTTCCTCACTTTTTTCCGATTCTGTTTTATTTACAATACCTCTCATTTCGGTAATGCTCGATTTTCTACTTTCCTCTATTTGCTTATACAGTTCTAATTTCAAATTATCCCTGTGAATCTTAGCATTTTTCTCTATTTGGCTAACATCCTGCAATATTTTACCATGCAGTTCCTGCATGTAATCCCTATTTGTTTTAATAACCTCATCTCTTATATTATTAACAGATTTAGTTATACAAGATTCAATGTCAACATTTATACCCTCTGTTATCAGCTTCTGTTGGTCTTTCAACTTACCTTCTAAGTTACCAACAGTGGTGTTCAGGTCACTGAGCTTATCAGTGAGCTTCTTCTGGGAACCTAGCAAGGAATCATTGTATTTAAGCTGCTCTATAGTGGCTTTCCCTATGCTTTCCTGTATCTTTCCTTCTAGCTTTACGATGTTCTCATTACATTGGACTCTAGCTTCTACTACCTTCTGGCTAACTTCCTCTCTAAGTGAGCTCATTTCCATTATGGTAGAGGCCATATCTCCTTTCACCTGATTGAAAGCTGATTTGGTCTCTTCCAAAGCTCTCCTGCTTTCGTCTATAGAAATTCTACTTTCGGTCTGCACTAGTTTGCTTTGCTTCTGAGCTAATCTTCCTTCCTCCTGGGCTTTCTCTAAGGCTTTCTTAATTTCTTCCTGCGTCTTTTCAACCTTCTCTTGTGCTTCCTCTTGTGCTAATCTGGCCTCTTCTTGTGCTTTTCTTATAGCTTCTTGCACCTTTCTAGCTTCCTCTCAGACTGCTCTGTTTTCTTCTCGTGCCTTTCTATTTTCTTCTAGAATTTTCTCCTGATTTTCCCTACACTCCTCCTGAACTAAGGATATACTAGCTTTAGTAACTGAGCTAATGCTAACTCTCCTTTCATCTCAGACTTAACTGTAGCTGCTGACTGCTTTATCTCTCTATCTAACTTCTTAGTACTATCGTGTGTGGATTTGTGGAGGGCACCCTGTTAACTGCTGCTGACTTACCTGGATCTTCTCCAGAATAGCCCTGATATGGCTCATATCTCCCGACAACATAATAATTTCACACTTGAGAAATAAGGAGGTATCATCTATACTAATTCATGGATATGTCAGAGTGACCAACTCATTTAAATACTACAAAGGAATACTTCGACATACGTATTAAGATTCATTAACATCATCATCATCTTGCACAGTTTCCAGCTACTGGCCGGGTCTGTTTGGAACACAAGCCTCTACAACGTCTTCTGTCGTCCCACCATCTCTCCGCCTCCACCCTTGTCCAGTCTTCTCCTCTCTTCTTCACACTTTCTTCCACCCCCTTCAGCCACCTGTCTCTCGGTCTTCCTCTTGGTCTCTTTCCTTCCCACTTCGTCTCGTGTACTCTCCTGGGTATCCTCTTCTCCTCCATTCGTTTTACATGTCCATACCATCTAAGTCTAAGATTTCTCTATACCATCCTGTAATGGTTCCTCCTTCATTAATTCTCTGGTCCTCTCATTTCTTAGGGATCGCCTGTAGGGGCGAAGTACAGTGGGGACTTCGTGTGCCCCGGGACCGTTACGGTAGCTGTGAAGGTCCTACAGGAACCCTGAAAAGTGACGACTAACGGGGCTCTGGTGAAGCTACGATAGGCCTAGCAAGCCAGTAGTGGATGAAACCAAATGCTTTCAAAAATGGAACGAGCCTCGGACATGATGGATTTAGTAGACGACGACACGGCTGTACACACGGATTTATTAACATAACGTCTACAATCTTATCTAACCTTACTCTAATAAACTGATCCTCTTTCACTCCGCAATCCCTAACTCATATTAAGTTTCGACAACAAGAATTTAACTAAATTTGACTGTACTAAGTCTTAGGCTGATTTTGGAAGAATAAGAGAATGTTCTGTTGAAAAAGTCGGTGGTGGACTATGTAATATGTGATCAGGAAACAAGAAAACCGTCTCAGATGTCTGAAGCCATGGATAGTGACCATCGGCTTTTAGTAGTGACTATAAGAGGAGTTAAAGAGAGAAAGGGGATAGAGAGACAGGAAAAAGATACGAGAATGAAAGTTGAAGGAAGAGAAGTACAGAGATAAATTCCAAGAAATAGTGAAGAGCAGCATATCAACAGATGAAACAAAGTCTGTCGAGGAGGAATGAAAAAGGTTAAAAACAGCGTTAGTGGAAGCAGCAGAAAGAGTGTGTGGAAGAACTAGTGATAAGAAAAGGTGGAAGGAAACGCCCTGGTGGAATGAGCAGGTGAAGGTTGCAATGAAGAACAAAGCCTTCCGGACATGGTTCCAAGAGAGAACAGAGGAAGTAAGAAAGGAATATATGGAAAAGAAGAGAGAGGCAAAGAGTGTGGTAGCAGAGGAGAAGAGGAAATGGATGCAAGAGTGGACAAAAATGATGGAAAGAGACAGCGAGGGGAGTAGGAATTCTTACATTTCTCCTGAAGCCAAACTGGTCTTGACCCACCTCTGTTTCAATCTGTCTTTCCATCCTCTTGTGAATTATTCTAGTCAGGATCTTTGAAGCCTGAGTGATCAAGCTGATTGTACGGTAATCTTCACTTCTATCAGCTCTTGTTTTCTTCAGTTTAGGGATGATAACATTCTTCTTGAAATCAGAGGGTACCTGTCTCATAAATCCTACACAAAAGTGAAATAACCTGATCAGGCCTTCATCACCTATGCAGCATTGCTACTGAACTGGTATATTATCTATGCCTGATGCTTTGTTCCTGCTTGAGTCTTCCAATGCTCTGTCAGATTCTGATCTCAATATTAAATCTCCTTTCTCATCCTCATCAATTTCCTCTTCCCTTTCCATTACATGATTCTCAATCTTGTTTCCCTTGTACTAACACTCTATGTTAACTTTCCATCTCTCTAATTAGTTGAAATTGCTTGAATAAATTGAAAGAACCATGTAAAGTACTGACAGCGTATGACTCTGGATGGTATTCTTTTTTAGTGCAAAAATATCTGATAAAGATGGAATTTTGCAGTTATTTCTCAGAAACAAATGCATTATGCATTTCACATTTCATGGTATTTTAAAACACACTGTAACAATTACCGGTACATACTTAGTTGTCAAATGAAGTTTTCAAGCTATTTGTCATCATTGTGGTTGTAAAGTTTTAATTTTTTGAATCTATACTCTGTTTCTCTTAGTGACTTATTTTGACAGCATTTGATCACATTTGGCATGTGTTGTAATTTTATATCATGGCCATCTGTAGTGTGTTGGTAATATGCCTTCTTGGTAAAAGATATATGGATACTCTTGATACAGTACATCTTTGGGTCACTTACTGGAACAAGTGATTCTAATGATATGCTTATTCAGATCTGTAGGAGGATTGAACTTAGGCAAGAAGTCTGATTCAGTTTGGCATGTTCGACACAGAGGCTGATTCCCTACTTGATCTTTCAAGGAGTTGATTGAGACTCCAACCACTTCATCTGTAGTTCAATCACAAACACGCATTCTTTATTCTGATATGCATCAGTATTGAAGTTCTGTGTTTTTCATTCTTTCAGACCGATAGTGACAGCGACTCTGGCGGAGTGTTTTCTGGAGCAGCATTGGATTCTGCAGCAGCTTTCCTTCTAAGAGCAGATGCTGGTTTGTAATATGATTTTATTTCTTCAGTTACATATTAAACTGAGATTTAAACTTTGCAATTGCCGACAAATTAGAGATTTAATATTTCTATACCTAGATTTGTCATGTAGGGTATGTTTGCAAATGTTATGTTTGTTAAACCAGTGTTAATAGTCTATATTATGAAAGAAGAACGCTGACAGCTGTTATCCCCCTATAAGGTGAGGTGTGCACAGGAGGTGAACGGGGTAGCTTTCCATGGCAACAACGAGCCATGTTGCAATGTACTCGGGGACTGCGGCGAGCACATGGCCTGACGCATTGTCCTTTCGTTGCGTGCCTTGCCACTCACTGTCAGTATTATCCCGTGTACCTATTAAACTGTATTTGCTTATTATTTCAGAAGATGGAACATCCTATTGCTAACAGTGATAATTGTGTATAATCGGTCCAGTGGTTCTCGTGTTGCAGGTGCATACAGCAACAGATGTTGAGATAACCTTCACACTGGCAATGCAGCATTTTCCCATGTGCTAACTTTGACAGCTGTCAGCGTTCTTCTTTCATATTACAGACTATAGGAGGCACCAATCTGAGCATATTTTGTTCAAAGCCTTTTTGTCTTTGAAGTTAATAAATAATAATAAAAATAAAATTATAATAAAAAATTTGAGAGGAAGAGCAACTCACATGATAGCTACAGTTATGAGCTGTTGAAGTAGAGGGAGTGGCAGACAAGGAGCGTGGAGGAGGGAAGTCGAGACCAAAACTCAACAAAGGTTGTACAGGACAAAAATGTGGTGGTGAGACCATTCTTCACGTTCTCCTGTCTATTTGGCCTTTGGGAAATGCTTTATCATGAGGTGAGGTGAAAGTTAACTCTTAGTGGTTGTGAAAAACAAAAAGACCTTCTGGGACAGGACTCTACTATAGGGTCATGTTCTGTTCACTACTTAAAAATAAAACTGTCCTAGGTACTGTGATAGTCCCAACTTCTGACCATATTGAAATCTTAATCATTTATTATTATTAATAATTTCATTTTTCAATTTATATCTCTTATATATTTAAATAATTTGATTGACTATAATTTATGTCTCTTAGTACTTGTAGATTATTACTACACTACGCATATTCAAATTTTTAATAACATTGAGTGACATGAATTTGGGGAGCTTGTACGTTTTACTTGGGAATAAGGTAGTCAGGCGGAACTTAAGTAGATTGCTGAACTTGTTTGTTCTTTGAAACAAACCCTACATGTGGTCGACGATATTATACTTGGGAGAGGCCCAGTAAAGACGTGATGTTTACTCATTAAAACAAATCCGGTCAACATGTACTCCGAAGATTGCGATGGGAGAAACCATTACTCAAGGTTTTCCTGGAAAGGGATGGGCCATATAAGGAGTAGGAAAATCAGAAGAGATACATGGGACTTGTCACGTACTCAGCTAGCCTTCCGCAGGGCAAGATTGGATATTTGGAGTCATCATCATCATCATCATTTCCCCTTATCCAGCTCCTGCCGGGTCGGGGTATTTATGGCACTTCTCCACTTTCCTCTTTCCTTCCACCATTCTTCTTCCACGATCTTGTCCCAGTCCAGATTTCTTTTTCTTACGCCGTTCTTCACTGAATCCATCCACCTTGTTCTAGGTCTTCCTCTTGGTCTCTTACCCTTGCACTTCGCCTCCAGCATCTGTCTTGGTATTCTATTTTCCTCCATCCTCTTTACATGTCCAAACCACCTTAGTTTATTCTTCTCAATTCTCTCATTTAGTTTTCCCATCCCAACTTCCTTCCTAACATCTTCATTCCTCACTCTGTCTTTCTTTGTCTTTCCTATCATACTTCTTAGGAATTTCATTTCACTGGCTTGGATTCTACTCTCTTGCCTGCTTGTCAGGGTCCAAGTCTCAGCTGCATAAGTTAATATGGGTACATAATACACTTTATACATTACCTCCTTGCTTTTCCTTGGTACTTCCTTATCCCAAACAAGTTTTCTTACACTTTGATAGAATGCATTGCTCTGCTGTACCCTCCTGCCAATCTCCATGTCCAACCTACCAGTTTGCATCAATTCACTTCCTAGGTATTTGAACGTGTCCACAATTTCCAAACTCTGACTTCCAATTTTCACAGTGCCCTTTCCTTGTCTTTCCCCTCTTGTCATCACCATGGTCTTGCTTTTCTCTATACTGATTTTCAGGCCATACTTCTGAATATTTTCGTTCAGTGCATCTAGTTGTTTTTGCACTTCTTCGGTGTTCCTTCCCCAGACCACAATATCATCTGCAAATAACAGTAACTTCATTTCTTTATGTTCATATGCTTCCTTTGTTTCCTTTACTATTTCATCCATCACCATTATGAACAAGAGAGGTGACAGCACACTCCCCTGTCTTAGTCCAGTCTTGTTCGTAAACCAATCTGTCTTTCCAACTGGGGTCAGTACCCTGCTAACACAGTTGTTGTACATTGCTTGCACCATTTCCAACATTTCTCTTCCCAGTCTCTTCTTAACCATGGTTTCCCATACCTTCTCTCTGGGGACACTATCATATGCCTTTTCTAGATCTATGAAAGTCATGATCAAATCCTCTCCATATTCCCAGTTCTTTTCCATCACCTGCCTCAAGCTAAAGATTGGGTCCACTGTGGATCTTCCACTCCTGAAGCCATACTGTTCCTCTTGCAACTCTCCTTCCACCTTTCTTCTCATTCTTCTTTCTAATATCCTTTCCAGTATTTTTACTATCTGTGATATGAGGGTGATCCCTCTATAGTTATCACACACCTTCTTGTCCCCCTTCTTAAACACTGGTATTATTAGCCCTTTCTTCCAGTCTTCTGGTACACATTTCCATTTCCACACACACTTTAGCAGTCGATACAGCCATTGCATACCAACAGGTCCAGCAGCCTTTATCATTTCTACACTGACTTCATCCACCCCTGTTGCTTTTCCCATCTTCATTTTCTGTACTGCTAATTCCACCTCCAGCATTGTTATATCATCTTCTGTTATAGAGTCGTCAGGTTGTGTCACTTCCATCTCACCAGTACCATTGCTCACATTCAAAAGCTTATCGAAATACTCCTTCCATCGTCCCTTTATCTCTTCTGGGTGTGTTAACAACTCTCCATCTTCCTTTTTCACTAGCTTTGTAGTAACTCTTTCTTTCCTCTTACTTCTTAGAAGCCCATACAGCATCCTTTTACTGCCACTTACATCTGTTTCCATTCTTCGTGTAAATTCTTCCCAACTTTTCTTCTTTTCTTCTCCTACCACTTTCTTACACCTCCGTTTGCTGTCGTGATACTTCCTTTTGCTTTCTTCTGTTTGATCTCGGTTCCATTCTTTCCATGCAGACTTCTTTTCTTTCACTGCTTTCCTCACTTCCTCATTCCACCATGGTGTCTCCTTCTCTTGCCTAATTGGTATTTAATAAAATTGAAATAATATAATTATATTGCTATTATACTCGGCTAATAACAACACAATTAAACCGGTATGCTAATAATGTGATAGCATAGGCTATATTTTCAGGACATGCAAATAGGTGCTTTCATGTCTTCAATAAACCATCTACTTCTACCACTACTACAGTACTCAATTTTTGTCTTGTGTTTTCAGAAGATTCCACCGAGGAGCCAGAAGATGAGCCAGAATCAATGCAGGATGGTATCTACCAGATAGACTTAAATAATTCTCTATTGGACTTTGTGCGGTCTTTCTGCACACTTCCATGCTTTCCTGAATTCCTCCAACATCTTACCTCTCTAGAGAAACGTGTTCTACAAGCTTATGGAATAACACTGCCGATTACACATACATAGTTCGTTTCATGTAGTGAATAGGCTATATATACATGGGTTGGTTTTTTAGTTTTGGCACCTTAGTTATAACTGGATTAATAACTCACTTAGATGGTTCCAAGTTTCACAGGCCCTCGATGTAGAGACCACCGTTACATACAACGTGTTCCCAGCGATGCGGAAGTCGGATACCGTTGGCACTGCCCAATCTATTGATGGTACGAAGAGAGCGCTCGGCAGCCTGCTTAACGTCTTCAATGGTACGGAAGCGCTCCCCGCGCATTGTCATCTTCATCTTCGGGATGAGATCATAGTCGCAGGGACTGATGACGGGAGAATATGGGAGGTGATAGAGGACCTTCCAGCCCCAGTGATCCAACAATGCCGACACAACGCCTGCTGTGTGTGCCCTAGCATTGTCATGCAGAACGATGGGCGGTGTAACCCTGTGGTGGCGCCGTTTCCTTCTTAGAGCTCCTCGGAGATGGTCTTGCAGAAACGAACAATAGTACGCCGCATTAACGGTTTGCCCTCGGGGAACAGTGCGGTGAATGATCACACCATCCCAATCATAGGCAAGAATCAACATTACCTTCACATTGGTGGGGGTTGGTCGAACTGTTTGTTTCCGTGGTGCCGCCACTCGTTCGATTGGCATTTTAACTGTGGCTCATAAGATCTGGCCCACGTCTCGTCAATGATTATGATACGCCATGATAAGGCCTCTCCTTCGCGCTCATAATGCTGCAAGTGCATACGACAAGCGTCATATCGCAGCCATTTGTGCATGTCGGTTAAGTCATGCGGAACCCATTTGGACGCAATCTTCCTCATTTTCAGTAAGTCCTTCAGGATGTGGAGGACAGTTGAATGCGCCAGTCCGGTATCTTGCTCTAATTGACGAATCGTTACGTTCCAATCCACCTCTACTAATGCGGACACCATCTGTACATTGTCATCACTTACTGGTGGGTGACCGATCGAGACATGTGCTCCATACGTTCGCGCCCATCTCGAAAGGCTGCAACCCATCTTGCTACCGTTCTGAACGGTAACGCAACTGCACCTCACGCTTCCTGCAATCCTCGGTGACACTGTTTAGCACTGCGACCCCTAGCACACTGATTTTTATCCACGTTTTCTACTCCTGCTTGGAAAACATTGCGACTGTCTTTCGCGAGCGCTGGTCTTGCACTGCTCATCTAACAGGCGCGACTGCGCACGAGCGGTGCTGAGGTCGGGCGAGGTCATATGCTCTGAGGGAAGGGATGCAGGGCAGCAACCGTCGGTAAAAGGGGCAGCGCCCAACATTGTTGCAACTTGGCACTGAAGCATTGGTGCCAAAACTAAAAAACCAACCCATGTATAAGCACCTGAAAAAGAGGTACTAAATAATTGTTGCATATACAAGACTGACTATTTAAGATTGTCATTGTTTTTATTTTTCTATTTTTCAATTATACCTTTCTTGTGAGAAACAAATAATTGGGATAAAACTAAAGAAATATAGGATCAGTTGTTTTGATATAACAAATACAGATAATAAAGTTTTGTAATTCGATTTGCAATTTAATGTATAACAAATCTATTTAATTAACTTTTACACTATAAGATTCAAATATATATTTTCTCTTCTCCAATAAATTATGATATATTTTAAATTGTAGATGTAATGTATGAAAGAATTCTAACACTGTTTACAAATCAATTCTCTTTGAATATACAATCTAAATTTTATCTTTGACGGGCATTGGAATCTTGATTTTTCATTTAACATCCTGTTTACATAAGATACCTGTACAATTTTAACAGAGGGGAGTGCTTTTGTGTTAATGTGTGGAGAATTGGTTGGTTTTTTAATTTATTATTTTTTAAAATTTTTAATCTTTATATATGTCTTTCTTGATGTTGGAATTGATGTGTATGAAGCAATAGATTATCATCCAAACTTTCATTTATATATATATTTTAAGACAAAATAAATAAATTTCTCCACAGCCAGGCACTCACTATAAGTCATACTCCTGTTTGAGGACTGGGTAGCTGCACACTAGTATGTTCAAGATTCAGATTCTGAAACTGACTGTGGGAAACTTGAGTGTAGGTTTTCCATTTTTATTTCATGCATATTCCAGGCAAATGTTGTTGTATCTTAGTTCAAGGCCCAGAACATCTATTTGTAGATAAAAATAATTAGTTATACACACTACTACAAATGCTACAGTTTATCAGACAAATTACACACACACACAGTGTCAACGACCCTAAAAATATCATTATTATTTGTTTGCTCTTTATTTACATTCAGTAACGAGGGAATTATCTGAGGACAAGTTATTGTTTTGGGTAAGAATGCATTTTTTAAAGTTGATATAGTCCCTTGAGTATGTGTGTTGATAGTAATTTTGATTTAATTCCTCACATTTTTGTGTTTGTGGGGTTTGAAGTATGGAAGCACATAACTTTGTCAAATTTTCTGTGCAACTCGGCCCTTCATCCACCATACCTGTGTCCTTCCATCTTACACAATTGTGTGCACTGGCACCTTTCATTTTATATTGCTACTCTGCCATTTATTCAGAGGATTTGATGTAAATTATTGCTACCTTTCCTCTGTTACCTTAATGATGGCACTGTTTTGTGCAAAATATTATGGAACAGTGCAGACTGATGTTACATTTCACATATTCAATGTTGTCAAATCGGAACATACTTAATAAAACATTTGAAAATCCAATAAAACTACTCTTGCTACTCATTAAGTAGCAAATCGTGGAAGGGGAATACAGAAGTGGTGATATATTAAAATTTATTGGAGTGTTTGTGTGTTGGAGGTACTCTTCTAGTCTTATAAATACTGCCGTTTATACCCTCTAATCTAAAATATATGCCTCAAGTTGAAAAAATTATCTGTGTAACACTGCACAATTTTCTGTTGAGACAGCTTTCAAAAGTAGACTTAACATTGTTAACAAGAAGACAATGAAACGGAAATTGGTTTTATTTAATTTTTATTTCCAATTTTCCCCTGTTTTAGTGTTGGAATACTATTCAGGGTAATTTGTTGTGCAGTGTATTGACTGGTTTGATGCAGCTTTCCATGGTCCCGTCCTTAGCTAGTCGTATTGTCTCTTCACAGCTAGTGTAATATGGTGGTGCAGTGGTCAATCTGCTTGCCTCTAACCAAAGCGGACTGGATTTGATTCCCAGCCAATGCATGTGAGATTTTCGAAGTTAAGTATCACAGCCTGTGGTTCAGATTCCATGAAAATTGGAGGTCCCAATGGCTGTCACGTAATACTACAAGCTGTTTAACATATTCTAACCTTGGGCTTCCTCTACAGTTCTTGTAATGAAGAGAAGAGATAGGTTGGTAGGACACAAGCTAAGAAACTCAGGAATAGCAAACTTCGTTGTAGAAGGAAGGGTCGAGGACAAGAATTGTAGGGGTAGACCAAGGTTAGAATATGTCCAACAAATTACCTCGGATGTAAGGAGTGAGCTATGTAGAGATGAAACGATTAGCTCAGGGCAGGGAGGAATTGCTAAAGTATAACAGCAGTAATAGCCACACTTAATTAAGATTTTGCCTCGTCTTCACAGATTGGTGTTTGAGGGCCTCTACTATTTGTGATTAGTAGAGACCGGATGTTGTATGCAAAATGTGTATTGTTTTTGAGTTGTCTAAATATATGCATTATCAGCATTCTTTACCGTTCTCGCCTTTTTCGGTCACTGGTTGTAGTTTTAAATTGCATGTTAATGCATATTTTAGTGAATGATAGTATGCATATTTATTAATATCATACAGGGCGCCATGGAATGTTCTTCGCAGTGGCTACATGCCGCTGCGAGAGGTAGCGTCAGCAGTTACGTGCTTGTATCAAAATAAACAGTAAACTTTGTTCTCACCACAGACATTCATAACAGATGCTAGAAGTGTAGTCCTTGTGTTCGAAGACAGACTTCAACACGACTACACATATTGTCGAAGACTTTCATTAAAGTTTCTTGCATAATGGACTGCACATAATGATATTCACTTTAAGTTCATCAATAATTTTTGGATTAGTTTGTGAGCCGGTCTCACAAAATGTACTTGCCAAATACCGAACGGTATCCCAGTTTGGACACTTTGAATTAGGAAACCACTCCTGAAATTTTAGTTTTACATTTTCCGTAAACCGATCGCCTTCGCGAAAAACGTATTCCACCAAAAGAAGCTCTCTCTTCAGTAGTAAACATTACCTCCTGTATAATGTTGCATTCTTCCAATAATCTATCTGAACGCTCGCTTACTGCAATACACACTGACGATTTCGACAGCCTACAGCCCACACTTGTAGTACCCTGTCAATGACACCATGCTGCTAACTAAACTGCTGACTCTACCTCTCGCAGCAGCATGTAGCCGCTGCGGAGAACATTTCCTGGCGCTCTATACAAGTTACTGCATATTTTCCTTCCTACAGACGACATAAAAATACATAACTAAATAACATTGTATCATAATATCATAAAATATTAAATATTCTAGTTGGCTGGCTCATGCATTACTTTTCTTTACTTTCTTGGAATGACGAAGAGTGACGGTGGTTGTGAAATGTCTTCATGTAAGCCTGTTGCTTAGTCATTTAGCCGCGTTGTAACATGTTTTATAAGGAGGACTTACGCCACTGACATAGGTCAGAATATAACATATCAATTTAATTAAAATTTCAATTGGCAAATAATTAGACAAGGGTATATGTTTTGTTTAGGGTTATTATTATAATTATTATCGATGTTTATTTACATTGGAGCTTTACATTTAAATAAAGAGATAGGTTTTCTTTTTCATAGAAAACTCCATCAGTCGGATTATTCGACAAACCGAGCAACGTATAAGTTAATAGAAAGCGGAGGTGCGATATAATTTTCTTAAAGTTAGGATGTGATGAGAGGTTTGCAACATCGGTATATAAACTGCTCAAAGAAATTAAAGCACCACTTTTTTCAAAGGCCACCAAATTTTGAAAAGTTGATCGCACAAGCTCGAAATCTCAGTATGACGTTTGTCCTGACGCGTGCCAAGCATATGCTTCAGCACAACTCCCCAACTTGAGTAATTTCAGGGTAGCGCCCCGAAAACCAGCCCATTTTCGAAAACCTTAAATTGAAGTTTGCGAAAAACGCTGTAGGACTTGTCTCAGGTTGCCAAAGCAGTCGAAAATGAATCAGTCTTGCTCTTAACACTAGAACCCCGGCTGGGTCATTTGTGACCCAGCTGTTAGTTGTTTCTTCTCTATCTTCTCTGTGTCTCTACTTGAAGTGCTAGATTTTTATGACTTTTCA
This sequence comes from Meconema thalassinum, assembly GCA_946902985.2. Classification (NCBI taxonomy): domain Eukaryota; kingdom Metazoa; phylum Arthropoda; class Insecta; order Orthoptera; family Tettigoniidae; genus Meconema; species Meconema thalassinum. Next base: position 901,915,383 of record OX336389.2, read on the forward strand.
TAAATAAGGGTCTTTAACAACCACACATAATTTTTTTTCGTGGGGGGGGGCAACCCCCTGTTTAAAATTCCCGATTTACCTAGAACCGCGGCTGGGTCAGATTAGACCCATCATTGATAATAATATGTTAACATCTGTTCTTCCATTTAGCTTCTTATACTCTCAGTCCTTGTGTCACCGGGATTCTCCAAGCATATACTGTGCACAAACTGGCAACATCTCACTGGCTGCGGAGGAAGGGAGAGGTACGAAACCGCATAGTCACATTTGAACAATCGCGCAGTTAGGACACTATTCACGCTTTGTTGTGCAATAGGTTGCTAGTTTTGCAGTATCGGTGTATACATAGTGTGTGAATGGTTGACAATGGCCGCGCGTCGACGGCTTACTACTGAACAGAACATTATTGATGCCATAAATGAAATTTCCGATGGGGAATCTGAAGGGGATCCCTTAGATTTTTCGTCTGATGATGAATCACAGCTCGTACTTTCAGATTCGTCATCAGAAGATGATGATGTCATGCCATTTGAAGCTGTAGCAAATCCTGATAGGGCAGGTATGTATTTCTAAACTTTCATTTCATTATTTAAGGACTATATATAGATTCATTGCAAATTTCAGGTCTAAAAGTATTTAGTTGACAGTTTCTTTATCACTGTTATATTTATGTTCAAGCTATTAGGTTTATATAGCCCGGTGCATTTTTACTTGCTGTAAATATTATTTTCGGTTGGAGAAACTAAGACAAACATTATCTTTGTATCTAATCAGGTCTTGCAATGCCAGGGACTTCTCGCGTTCGTCAGAGGAGGCGTGGCCAGGAGCACTCTTCCGTTCCTTTATCGGAAGAGGAGGCCATCGCTAACAGTCTAGGAATTGCACAATTTGACGACAACAGAGAGGATGCGCCATCAATGAAACGAGGCAGGTTTTATGTTTAGAGCCTGGTTCAGTTTGCAGCAGGTACAGAAATTGTATCTCCAGATGGCACGACCTGGAAAGTTGGGGTAATTGGTGATGTTGCAGCTGGTAGAGGTGGAGCTCAAAATTTGTTCAGAGATCACGCTGGACCTACTGCACATGCTAAACGTAATGTGAATGAGACTTGCGTTAGTGCTTGGCGACTTATGATCACGGACAAGATTTTGAAACATATTGTGACTTGCACTGACACAGAGGCACATCGTGTAATGATGTCAGATGATTGGTGTCTAAAAATTGAGAAGATGGAAGCCTTTCTTGCTATAGGCCTACTGTACATTCGAGGTGCCATAGGAGCTAAAGGCCTAGAACTGGACTCATTGTGGTCAGAGAAGTGGGGCAATCCTATTGTAAAAGCAACAATGGCTCGTGATAGATTCAGAGAAATAATGCGTTTCTTGAGATTTGACGTTAGGTCTACAAGGTCACAAAAAAATGGCATTGGTATCTGAAATCTGGTATGCCTTCATAGCAAATCCCCAGTGTAGCCATATACCTGGGGCATATATAACTGTTGACGAACAGCTCTTCCCTTCTAAATGCCTCTGTAAATTTACGCAATTTATGGCCTCGAAACCAGACAAATATGGGCAGAAGTATTGGATGGCGGTGGACAAAGACTCCAAATATGTTGTGAACGCTTTCCCGTATCTCGGAAAAGATGAAGCTAGGCCAAATAACGAGCGACTTGGTGATTTTGTGGTAAAGAAGTTGAAGGAACCTTATATGAAGAAGGGAAGAAATGTCACATGTGACAGTTTCTTCACCTCCTTATCTCTCTCCGAAACATTGAAATCAAATGCAACAAGTCTTGTCGGTACCTTGAACAAGGCTCGCAGGGAAGTACCAGTAAGTGTGAAAAAGGCAAAACACAAGTTGCACAGCACAGTGCTACTGAAAAAACATGATACATCGTTGACAATTTATTAGGGAAAGAGCAACAAAAATGTCCTCGTTCTCAGCACTATGCACCCTGATGTGAATATTGAGCCTGGTAACAAAAAGAAGAAGCCAGACACAGTCACATTTTACAACGGCACAAAATATGGGGTAGATGTGGTCGATCAAATGGCTCGCGAATACTCAACCAAGGCGCCATCCAGGCGCTGGCCAGTTCATACCTTCTACAACTTGCTGGATTTGGCAGGAATAAATGCCTGGGTAGTGTACAACGCACTGAATGAGAAGAAACTGAAACGCAGGGACTTCATTCTGCAGCTGGGTGAAGAGCTCGCTGAGAAATATGCATCAACTAGGATTGCAAATGCCCGCACCATTATTCCAGGTGAGATTCCTGAGAGACAGGAAAAGCGCACGCATTGTCAGGTAAAGTCCAATTGCAAAGGAAACAAATCGTTTGTGAAGTGCCATTCCTGCAAAAAGACTGCTTGCAGCAAGGAATATTGTGTGTGCTCAATGTGTGTCGTGTGAATTGCCATTCCTACAAATAAACTATTGGCAGCATATTGTACATCATTGACATTCGCCACTAAAGGTACACAATTGTCTAAATGTTCCTTATTTGTGTTCTTACTATTCTAAATTTCAAATACATTATCTAGCGCATGTATGGTATATTCTTTAGTTACTACATCCCAATCAATTCATTAATAATCACAAGAAAGAGAGGTGGGTCATAAGTGACCCAGCCGCGGTTCTAGGGGGTATATAGATCGCCGCGGTTCTAGTGTTAAAGGTTCCACAAACACGTTGAAATAGTTACATTTGTCGGGTGTGTTGAACCACCTGAAAACCTGCACACTGTCCTCAGTTGCTGATTGCAGTAAGTTCTTAAGGCCTCCGGCAATGTTCACCCCCCCCCCCCCCTAACACCCTCAACTGGCATGGGACCAAATCACACCCTCTCGATTCACCCCTAAGGAAGGTTTTGAATCGAGATGTTTTTCAGTGCTGTGAATGGGGGGTCTTCCACTAATGTTTCAAAAAAGGAGCTGTGCCTGTGTCACCACCCCTTCCCCTGCTACCCCCGTTTGTATGATTTTTCGAATCGGGCCCTTTTTAAGAGCTGAAACGAGGTCTTAATCGCTGAAAGGGCTGTAAAGATCCTTAGAAGTAGTGGTGACACGAAATCAACCCCTTCCGATCGTTGATTGACATTCCGTCCCCCAAACTTGATATTTTTGCACCCCCAACCCTCCCTGTCTGGATGCGTAACGCGTCATGGCCGAGTTTTCAGAGTAGGATGAAAATTAAGCGTATGGCCTGCAATCGAGCCCAAAACAGCAGGTTGGATGGAAATTCATCGGTAGGGTGGGAAACGGGACCAAAAAGTTTTCAAAAAAGTTAACAGCCTATAGTAAGCCCATGCATAGGCAGCCCACATTACGTCCGTGCGTGCGGGTTTCCTATGATCGGCAATTGGTTACAAAGGTTGGAAATGGGAGAAAATTTATGTGATGTGTGTTGCCTATGCATGGATGTACTTACTAGAGGCTGTTAACTTTTTTGAAAACTTTTTGGTCCCGTTTCCCACCCTACCGATGAAATTTCCATCCAACCTGCTGTTTTGGGCTCGATTGCAGGCCATAAGCTTCATTTTTATCCAACTCTGAAAACTCTGCCATGACGCATTACGCGTCCAGACAGGGAGGGTTCGGGGTGCAAAAATTTCAAGTTTGGCGGACGGAATGTCAATCAACGAACGGAAGGGGTTGATTTCATGTCACCACTACTTCTAAGGACCTTTACAGCCCGTTCAGCGATTAAGACCTCGTTTCAGCTCTTAAAAAGGGCCTGATTCGAAAAATCATACAAATTGGGGTAGCAGGGGAAGGGGTGGTGACACAGGCATAGCTCCTTTTTTGAAACGTTAGGGGAAGACCCCCCCCCCCATTCACAGCACTGATAAACATTTTGAGTAAAACCTTCCTTAGGGGTGAATCGAGAGGGGGGTGGTTTGGTCCATGCCAGTTGAGGGTGAACATCGCCGGAGGCCTTAAGAACTTACTGCAATCAGCAACTGAGGACGGTGTGCAGGTTTTCAGGTGGTTAAACACACCCAGTACCTTCTTAGACGCCCCCAATGGTAGTCCATGCTTAGGGGATGATGAAGGGGGTTGAAAATGCTCAAAGGTCAAATGTAACGATTTCAACTTGTTTGTGGAACCTTTAAGAGCAAGACTCATTCATTTTCGACTGCTTTGGCATCCTGCGACAAGTCCTACAGTGTTTCTCGCAAACTTCAATTTAAGGTTTTCGAAAATGGGCTGGTTTTTCGGGCGCTACCCCGAAACTACTCAAGTTGGGGAGTTGTGCTGAAGCATATGCTTGGTAAGTGTCAGGACAAACGTCATACTGAGATTTCGAGCTTGTGCGGTCAACTTTTCAAAATTTGGTGGCCTTTGAAAAAAGTGGTGCTTTAATTTTTTTGAGCAGCATATAAAGACTATTCGCGTAACAGCCTGGGATGATGTCAACACATTGCACAACGAGAGAACTTCTTCTAGACTCAAGTTCAGTGGAAAAGACGGAGTCTGACAGAAACGGAAAAACTTACGCGTGGCGTCACCTAGGGACATTGAACCCTGCAAGACGAAGGGCAGTAGGCGATCACCTGAGAAAGTATTGCCCTATAGCAAGAAAGGATTCCAATACCGGTAGCGTGGAGGGGTGTACAACCCCACTCTGATTGGTAATTAGGGAAGTTGGACTCCAGCCTTATCGCGGGTGAAGAAGGGGAGGCCGAGCTGATTCATAGATAGCCAGGCTCGGGTGTTGAAGAGAACTCTTATTGCTGTTCCGAGGAACACAACTTGTATTTCGATTCCAAGGAACTTGACCACGTTATAGCAACTCTGGGAATGTATCGCTGACAAACTCATGTCATGTATATCAATTTGTTTGTTGTGAATAGGCAAACATTATAAGTGTGGCTTTTGGAATTAGCTCCACCACAACCAGATATTCTGAGGAACAACAGTTCTCGGAATTAACTTCAAATCACATAAATACGCAACGCCATCTTACGAAGAAGATGACCGTCGATCTCTCATGGCGGGAGATTACCACTGGAAGCAGAATCAACGTTGGTAAGCGGAATGATGAATAAGCAGGCAAACTCTTTCTTTTCATACTACGTTAACTGTAAATTCAAGCTTTTCAATTAATTTAACATCAATCCACCTCATAATTCTGGTAACTTAGTGTTACAAATTTAAATTCAGTAAAGAAGCTCTATATCTCGTGTTTGTTTAATTCACTATTTTGTTCCTATTATATACCGGTAATTAAATTCATTTTATATAATATGAAATCTTTCTGTTCCTTTCTAGTTAGCCATAGATATAAGACAAATCCTTCTCCTAAGCAAATGGTATCTGGGTTAATGACCGAGTCATACCAAGGCCTGAGTGTTAAGTTTCTCAAAGGTGTTCTATCTGAGCTAAAAGTTATTATTATTATTAGGTCTCACCGAAATGTTGTTGCCTTGGCGCCCAACTCATCAATCATTACTTCAGCTAGAATCTGAACAGCTGTAAGTCAAATAATTAAACAAATATTAAATGTAATTTTAACATTGCTTAGGAAGCTGTTAACACGTGGCACCACGAGGGACTAAAACCCTAATAGCATTTGTGGAAGGAAAAGGAATATATTTCTGTGCCAGTATTTTGGGGGATTTGCATATCAGTGTGTATCAGCATGGGTGATGCTGAAGAAATGAAATTACCTAGTGGTCATCAGCTGGAAAGTGAGATGGAAAAGGAAGCGTGTAGTCAGTTAGTGAAACAAGCCGAAAGCAGACAGGTCTGGAAAGCTTGCTTCTCCAATTCGTGCAGCAGAGCAAAGAGGGTAGTAAGCAACTAAATGAAAAATTAGAATATAACAGTAGGGAAAGTAAGGAGAGTACAGAAGCTTTGAACAAAAAATTAGTAAGCAACTGAACGAAAAATTAGATCTAAACAGTAGGGAAATGAGTAAGAAATTTGAGCAGATTAGAGGCAAGATTAAGGGGGTGATGGAAGAGAAGGCTAAATAAATTATAGCAGACGTAGACAGAAGATTAGGAAAGGTGCAGGATGAGCTTGAGAATAGCATTAGTACGCAGGCTGAGAGTTTCAAAGAACTAGTACAGTTGGAAACTAAGCAGGTTAGAAAGCGATTGGGAGTTGAAATCGATAAGATTCAGGGGGAAACTAAACAAGTTAAAGAACAGCTGGGGGGAAAAATTGAAAAAGTTCAAGCGGAAATAATTAACGAAGCATATCAGCGGAACAGGCTCTGGGCAAAGTCAATTAAACAACATTTTAAACAAACTAGTATTTATTTACTCTAAAATACAGAGCACTGTTGACCCAACACGAAATGAACTGAACTGCGTGTGAGGTTGAAAACAAAAACACTGTGTGTATTGTGTGTGCATCGTAGATGGCAGCACTAGATTTGGAACAACACCGATACTCGTGTTCTATTGTTTTTGTAGGTTAATGTATTCTAACAAAACAGATGATTTAAGGAAGCAGAATAAAGAAAGGTGGTGGTGGTGGTTCTCAGTTTAAGGGCTGCGACAACACGGTCATGTAGCCCCGTGTACTTTGGGTGTGTATAGAATCTGTCTGATAACTGGTGTTAATTGTGATGACTGTATTAGTGTGTGTTATCTGTTTTAATTCAAGTAAGGAATGCAGGCATTGAATTTTTTTCAAGTAGTTTCTACTTTTGCCGCCACCGTCAACGACCAACTATAAGGTGCGTTAAAAAGTAACGAGCCGGAGGCATAATTACAGAAACCAGTACCTGTATGTTAGAAGTATTGGCCATGACTGTTGAGGCACTTGTCTCACTGTGACACGAGGCGGTGAATGGCTGTCTCATAAAATTCCCTGGGCTGCGATGTGAACCAGTTCCGCACATACAGCTGGACGTCGGCGTCCGAGGTGAATCGTTGGCCCCGCAGAGCCTTTTTCATGGGACCAAACATGGCGTAATCACAGGGAGAGAGGTCTGGAATGTATGGAGGGTGGCCGAGAACCTCCTATTTGAATTTCTGCAGGAGTGCTGCGACTGTGTTGGCCGTATGAGGTCGTGCATTGTCGTGGAGCGACCACGGCGGCTATGGCGTTCACTGTCACTCGGCGGTCCTGGGTAATGAGTGCACCAACCATCTGGACATCGTCATCGGTAATGCAGGGGGTTGCCCCAGACCGGGCATCATCGGCTAACGATACCCGTCCTTCCCTGAAGCGCTTGTGCCACGCCTTGACCCTTGCAAGGGATATGCAGTGTTCGCCGTACACTTGTGACATTCGGCGATGAATGTCCGTTCCCCCTACTCCTTCCGCTGTCAGAAACCGAACAACACCTCTTTGCTCTTCGGTTGAAACCTCCATGTCACTGTTTGCAATGCGACTGCCAGCTTTGGACGATTGACGCATGCTGCTGCTCGCTTTGTATCGTCACGTGCCCTCTGGCGGGCTGTGACCTTCCACGCTCTGGTCGGAACCACACCTCATTACACACACCACGATTAGCCGATGTCGTCACCGGTTTGCGCATTCCAGCCTCCGGCTCGTTACTTTTTGAACGCACCTTATAGTTCAGAAATTAGTTACCAGATGCCACCGCAGTTGCCTCTTGATGACGAACGTAGGAACCTAAGAACGTTAGTCAAATAATTTAGTTTCACACTGGTGTAATTAGTGGAAGGTTCTTTAACATGCCATAAATCTATGACATGGGACCGCCGGCTTTATTTCCCCTCCGAATGAAGGCGTACTGAGGGATTTTTAACGTTCTTAAGAAATCCGACGATTTCGGCCGGATTTGAACCCATGAGCTTGGGCATAGAAGCTCAGCATGCTACCAACTACGCCACCGAAGCCGCTAGAATAAAGAAAGCATCAATAAAATACAGGAGGAACAGGTTAAACTAAGTGATAGATTGGAAGCATCGGAAGGAAGCATTACGGCAACTGTAAATAACATTGAAAGAAAAGCAGATGAGAAAATAGCAGAATTAGAAAACAAATTAATGGCAAGGATTAGGAATGAAACCAGTCAGAATAGAGCAGTTGACGTAAACAATACACATAGAGAAATCGAACTGGGGAAGTTCAGTAATCGACAGGGTTGTCCTATGGAATTGATGAACAGGGTAGAGATTAGATTTTTTAAAAGATTAGAGGATGGACTCATTGAATGGTGCCAGTTAGTTGAGATCTTGGAACAGGCATTCGTAGGCGAGACGAAGAACTGGTTTGCGGTGTACAGAGACAGCTTTGAGGATATCACCGACTTCAAACTAAAGTTTTGCGACACATTTTGGAACGAGGTTATACAATCTCAGCATCGCGAGGGAATTGTTTGTGAGAGGTACAACCCTAGGGGAAACCACAGCATGACTGAATATTTCTTGGGTCAAGTATTAACTTGCAAATATTTAGATGGGTTAAAAGAGGAGAATGATGTTGTAGGATTGTTACTGAGGCACTTTCCGTATAGAATTAGAGGCGGCGTGCATTCAGAACGTAAAAACTATTACACAGGTAGGAACCCTATTAAGTACCTTCGATGCACTAGGTAGAGGAAGTAACGAAGAGAGTCTCGGTAGAAATCAGGGACAAAATAATAGTCGACCTAATGAAGGGAGGAATCAGGGAATGCAAGGAAACAGTGGTGAAGGGCCAAATTTTCAGAATAGGGGACCCAATAATAATAACCAAAACAGGGGTAATGGTTATGGAACGCAATAGCAAGGGAGAGGCAATTATTCGCAGGGAAGAACCTACGAATTCAGGTGTAACCAAGGAAGGGGAAACGAAGGACCCAATGGTCAAAGGGAGAGAAACTTCAGGAACAACGGTGAATTCAATTAGAACAGGGGAGAGGACAGCCCATGGTAACACAAACGTAAACCGAAATTAACCAGACCAGTGGCGGGACTAGTAATGCTACACAAAGTAGCGATAGAATTTTAAACGAGAAACAGGCTGCGATGAAAGGTTAGGATCTCAGTCTCTAACATGCCCTGTTCTAACGCTTATACAGGAACTCTATGACCTAAATGTAAGAGTGAATTATTGCGCGAATTAAGTGATGAAGCTGTAATACAGGAGATGGCAAGCAAGAGCCCCATCATTAAATTAAACGTGTCCGAGGCGTACACCGTTTTATTAATCGATAGTGGTTGCGTAAAAAGTTGCATACGTAACGCCTTTTACGATAAAATGAAGCGAACTGGGGTAAGTTTTGTGGAAATGCCTATTAAATGCACTTTTGTCATTACAGCAGTTAGAAAGAAATCCAAAAATATATCGAAGCAGGTTTTAGTGGACATTAATATTAATAATCATGTTGAAAAGCAAATATGCCTGGTAATTCCAAATTTAGTGTTCAGTGTAATGTTTGGCTCGGACTGGCTAAGCAGAGTATCTGGAAACATCTGTTATGAGGTAGGATGTTTGAAATTTAAATGGAATAATTCTGAAGTGGAAATAATGTTCAATGTGAGAGGAGTGGTGTTTTGGGGGTAATTAGTAAGTTAAATGACATGTCTGAAGCCGTAGAGCGGGAATCTTTAAATTTTGTGGGCAGTATGATTACGAACGGTAGTCTTGAAGAATCGTTTCGTGATGCTGCATTCCTGGGTAATATAGAGGAAGAACAATGTGTTCTGCTCTATGATGTATTAATGAATAACAGAAGGGTATTTGAAAATCGTATGAGCATGGCAAATTGCTATATACACTCATTGACAAATCAGTATTTACAGGACACAGATATTCTGTGCCTTTTTCTTATCAAAGTGCAGTTGAAGCACGAATTAATCAGATGCTTCAAGATGGCATTATTGAGCACTCGAACAGTCCGTATGTTAACTCTTTAATCACGGTACCTAAGGCAGATTGTAAAGTCCGAATTTGTAGGACGCTCGCTTAGTTAATACTCGGGTCTCTTCTGACCAGCTGAAATCTATGTTTATAGAAGAATAAATGCAAACATTTGAGGAAAAGAGTTATTTTACTTTCTGGCAAGTGCCACTTAAACACGAAGACCGACCGTTTACCGCATTCAGTCATAAGTATTGTACCCTTTTGAACATAGGACCTTCAGGACAGGATTCTATTCTCGGGGGTGGTGCGTTCCTGTTTGAAGCTAACAACTGTCCTGGTATGCAACATTTGGAAGATCAATAGGGCTGATTAATAAATCATCACACACAGGATTCAAAACCAAAGGAAAAACAACTTTATTAACACTGGTAAAAAAATACAAAAATGATCGAAAGGAAAGCGTAAACCAAAAATATTAACTCAGGGAAATAAAAATTTAGAATAAGAAACTATTTAAAATTGAACCAATCTCAAAACAACTTAACGAATTACAAAATTTTGAAATAAATCCAAAAGAAATCAAAAATAACGAAAAAAATGTTAAAATCAATCCAAAAGATTTAAAAATAAATTAAAAAATGTCAAGAACTCAAAAAATGAATAATTAAATTCCAATTAAATTTATCACACCTCAATTAAATTAATTACATTTCAATTAATCAACCTTAATTAAATTGATTACACTTCGAATAATCAACCATAATTAAATCAATTACATTTCAATTAGATTAACCTCAATTAAATCAATTACATTTCAATTAAATTAACCTCAATTATCAATTCAAATCACTCAGTGAATCAAATAATATTCAAATCAAATCAATTAAACTTTGATTGAAATGTGAATCCCATCAATAATCAGATTATCAATCAATTAATTCAATCTCTCAATTAAACAAACAACCAATCATTGATCATATGCCAAGATGACAATCAATCTGATCTGACCGTAATTAATATTCACTGTAATACATTCCACATCTCTGAATTCAATATTCAAAATACCATGGCAACTTGCCGTTGTGTGCCAATTAATTAATACAACAAACATTAAGCCATTTGCATATCCACCATTAATTTAGGGCTTCCATAATTATAATATTCATGAGGTAATCATTTATAACATGATCTGGCAACATTGCCCATATGATCCCTTTGGCGGATTAAGACACTTTCACCAAATCACAATACTCATGTATCCATTATTCACAACTACAAACTTTGCCCTTCAAATGAATATGAATTTGGCACACTTTTACCTTTGAGCTTTTAAGCATACGTCAATGCGTACTTGTTAATATCAACTGGCAAATTTACACTCATACGACCTCAATGGGATTTGAGTTTGAGATGTGCTACACTGATACTTAAAGTAAACACAAAATACCTTAGAAACATGATCATCCAAGGATTGAACCCAAGACTCGTAACAAAATGATCCGGGTCCCGGATTCAATACCGTCTGTCAAAGTCTTATGGGCGTGTGCTTAACTATACCACATAAATACAACTCGAGTATCATGGCAAAAACACAAGCTTACCGTTAGGTAAGAAAATAAGGAAACCAAAATGAATACCAACTGTATGCAGAAAATTTGCATATTCCAATACTAAAAAAAAACATCCTATGTTCATATACCGCACCGAGTAGCTATAATTAAACAACGGTGTGTGTATCTTGTCAACGATGCCTGCGACCCTGCAAGAAACAACATGACACAAATATGTATTTACAGAAGAAAACGCTAGCAGGAAAAATATACACACTCGTAGGCTTCGAAGCAAGGACTCTCACCTACCTTGTTCAGAGCATTGCACGTTCACAGACGCTTGCTGAGAGAGCAATTAACTTCACCAAAAGGAAAATGAATCGCCAAACGAATTCCACTATAATAATAGTCACCATTATTATTATTATTATTATCACTGCTATCAATATGATTATCACCTTTAATTATTACCGCCGTGATGGGATCCACTATCCAAAGGTTACTGGATACCTGTACCGTAAAATAAATCCAGTCTTGAAATCCATGAATTATTATTATCAAGATCCATCTGGTTATTAATCTATTTGAATAAAATCTTCGCGGCAATGCTGGGACACGAAAGGTTATTGGATTAAATTACCCTTTACATAAGTCTATCCTCAACTCGATAACAGATTATTATTATTATTATTATAATTATTAACATAATTATTATTATAATTAATACCTTCATAATAGACTTGGATCACAAGGTTAGTGTATTACAATACCACATGTAAATCTCATCATGAATTAATCCTGTAAATGAATCTAAATATTATGCATGATTCCCTCTAACCAGGAAGTCAGCTGTCTACATGAACATGACTGTCAAACTCAGCCTCATTAGGATACAAAAGGTCCCGTTATGGAGAGGGGTAGGGAGTGTACGACCTTGGCGAATGCCACCGTAGCTCAGACACTAAGTGGTGTGGGCTCTCAACCTGCACTCTCAGTAAAATACACAGGCAAAATGGAACACAGGGAGAAACGATCTCACCATCTAGATAGTCTTTGGTTCGACCCGAGTGGAACCTGGTCTTGGAGCAATATCATTATCGTGGTCCTATTTATCACACAAAACACCTGTAAGCATAGTTTAGTCTTACCTGTTCCATTGGGTATGCTCAACACACATCTCTTACTTTTCTTTTCATTTGGCAGTCGAGTGACATTCCGCATGGCTGTGTCACCTGCATCTTCTTATACCTTTTTCAATACCATTATACCACTTTATTTATTCATCGTTGAACCACCGGGGCATCACGGAACCTTCCGGTATCACATTGGCATACCATTCAACTATTTTCTCATTAACATACCACGATTACGCCGATGTTCACCTTGCTCCCCAATACACTCAAATAGATACTCTAATAACTTCTTCCACTCAATACCACACTTACCTGCGTTAATCTAAGAAAAAGGACGCGTCAAATCTTCCCTGACACAGTTCAGAGTGCATCCATATGAATAATTATCACCACATGTGTCGTAATAACGGCATTAACATTAAATTTCCTCCCCTTCTATCCATACTCGATATTATTATTACTCTCGATATTTTTATTATTATGCCTACTTGACGTCATATTTATTATTTTGATTATTAATAACCTACGTCATTAGTGTCTATACATTTTACATTCTTTAAATCTCTCTCTCTCTCTCTTTCCAAATCTACGTGCTCTGCTCTTTCCGCCATCTCCATCCTGGGGCTGAAATACATACAACATAATGGGGCAAACACATGCATTCCTATCAATATGTACAATTTGGCGCGGTTCGTGAACAAATATCATCGCTAAGCATCTCCTGAACTAAACAAATTGCATTCCGTCGTCACGGATACAACTAACCTACCACAAATAATACTTAAACTCAAATATCTAATATTACACTAAGACAAATATCTATTCCTGTATCAAACTATAATAAACACGACCCATAAAACTATGACTTATAGATAATTAATGGAAATTAATACTCATCACGTTTCCAACGTTGGCCGTCATCCTCTCCAGCAATAGACGTCGGCAACCCCTAGCCATGTGCCTTTCACGCCATACCGGCACTACACATATTCACATACAATACACTATTCCACTGAGTGATTGATAATCATGGTTATCACTAAATTTCACCTTATTCTTACTCACAAAAAAATAACACTACTGGTACGGTTGCTGTACTCTAGTACCTTATCCAACACGCATACGTTACATCACAATACACTTTTCACATAAAAATCGGGCTAGAGTTACGCAACACTCGTTAGACCGTGCGCCTATTCTTCTGTTACTTCACACGCGCCGGACTGGTAATCTCGATGCGTTCCTTCTTCCCACTGTTCATTCACAGAACTGTCCTTGTTCCAGTGGCGAGGGTTCGAGTCTCGAGCGATCAACTGCGCACCTCCCAACTTCTGCGACTGACAGTACTGTTTCTACAGCTATATAACCTGTGTTAACTTGCAACACTGCAGGCTCTTCCTGCACACATATGCTGCCTACTAAAGTTACTACTGCTTCTCTGAAATGTTCAATCTGCAGCCTTGAGTCGTACTGACCATTTACATACAACTGAGTGTCATTATCTGTAGCGTGAAAACTGCATGACGACTGACTGTAAATTGACTTATCGTGATTGCGTGTAACTGTTTATCGAAAATGTGTCGAACTGCACTGTAGCGCACTTCGAACACCCTAACAGTCTCCGGCGGGTTCGCGAAACTACACATCAACTAACACTCACGAGTGACGACTGAAGACCCACAACTCGCGCACTAACTGCGTGACGACTGACAACCAAACTGCGGAAGACTAACTAACTGCGTGGACTGCGGAAGACTAACCCCGTGGACTGTGCGGGGGTGCAATATATCTAAAACATGGCGACTGAGCACCTGAAGATTGTTCCACAAGCAAGAGCTCCGTATTCCAACACATCTATTTCAATACACTGTGTAGATTATTCGTGATAGCAAGTCCGTCGAATAACAGGATTATCATCGATAATCTATCGTAATTTTAGGGGATATCAATACTGCGTCCTCCGGACTACTTAGGCGAAACATACGCCATCCCTTCTCTCACACCAAAACTCTCCAACCCAGACGGGTCCGCGGAAGGATCCCAATCCTGGACCACTGATTTATTAATTTCTTGATAACTTAATTATTCTGTTTATCTGCAAAAATCTCTGGATTACTTCCGGCTTATTGTAGTCAATGGTTCGAACCTGGGTGCTCCCGTATCGTAGAAATAAATTAATTTAGCAACTTAGGGGCGTGGTGTAACTAGAATACGACGTATAACAGAACTTTCCAGAACGAAATCTGATGCAAGCCCCTCGAAAGTCCTTTAGCGTACACCGTCGTTGGTAAATGCGTGTTATAGAAACATGTTCTCGACTCGCCTTTGTCTGCGAGTTCCGTGCGACGTATCTTTGGTTCGCCAAGCGGCCAGATGCATGACTTGCCCTAATAACACTGCGGCAGGAGTTTAATATGATTAAAATGACGCAGAATCAGGCTTCCTTTTTTCCTGCAAATCGAAGCTCGTTTAAACGCTGTTTTTAGCATGACTGAAAACCATGCGAACTTAGCCTATGACCGTAGGATAAGGGCGCAGTATAACCTGTATCAATTTTGTAGAACGCCATACGGAGTTAAAAGTAGTTTGGCAGCGTTAATCAGAGCATTAAATATTGCATTAGGAGATCACACAGGGGATTTTGTAACTATCTACATCGATGATATGGTAATCAACTCACGCACTTTTGAATAGCATTTACGTCATTTGGATAATGTATTTAAGAAGTTAGATAAGGCAGGATTCACATTAAAATTATCGAAGTCTTCATTTTGTCAGTCAGAAGTGACATTTTAAGGTCCTAGTGTCTAGTAGAGGTGTAACGCCAGAGGAAAGCAGGGAGAATAAAATACTTAACGCAGAGGTGCTGCTGAATGTCAAGCAGTTAAAGTCTTATTTGGGAGTGTGTAATTTCTTTCGACGTTTCGTTCTTAAATATTCAGGGTTGGTTGAAACATTCAGGGAGCTTCTAAAAAAATTGAAATCGATGGAGATGGGAAGCTAAACAAAGCGAGGCATTTCAAGCGCTTAAAGAAGGTTTCGAGAAAGCCGTAGCATACCTGCCAACCCTTCCGCTTTATTCGGAAACTTTCCGAATTTCCACCTCGTCTTCCGATCTTCTTAATTACTATTATTTCTTCCGAATTTTGGGCCCCAGTGATATATTTTAAAAGAAAAAGGAACTGCAAATAATTTCCATTCTCAAGGAGATTTTTGTGATTTGCGTAACCTTGTGTAAACTCCTCGCTTGGCAGTGAGCTCCATAGCTGCGATCTCGGAATGGCGAGTCAGCTGATCGGCCTACCGCATACTGATTGGTGGTATTTTACTGATAAACAGGTGTCAAGCCTACGCTGATTAGTCGAGGCTGGCCACGTAACTGTGCAGAATGGGATTGTACCGTGTATGCTACGCGCGGCGATTGTGACTTGCTCGGTTTGACGACGCGTGTTTATACTCTGCTAGCGTCACGTTTAGTGCATTTAATTGAGGTATTAATGTAAGCGTCGGTAGATAATTATTTCAACGAGTTGTGACGATGATTGTTTCGTGTCGTGTTTTAAGTTTCTCTCGTCACGTTATGGCGACAAAACCTCAGAAACGTTATCTCCAAGTGTTCAAAGAAAGCTATAAACTGAATTTCCATTCATTTTACAATCTAGTAGAGGAAACCATTTTCCTCTTTGTTCCGTGTGTCGTTGCGATATAAATATTTATCATGGTGGAGAAACTGGCATTGTAAAATCTATAATTTGAAAAAATCTTCCTATTTTTGACTTCCGAAGGTTGGCAGGTATGCCGTAGTATTGAAGTACCCTTTTAAATATCAAGAATATGTAGTAATGACCGATGCGTCACACATAGGAATTGCTGGTGTATTGTGTCAGAGAGACACAGAGGGTAACTTACGTATTGTATCTTTAGCCTCGCGAGGACTAACGGCAGCTGAAAAAAGATATACAATAACGGAATTAGACCTCCTTGGAATTCTGTTCAGTCTGGGGAAATTTAGAATGTACTTATTAGGGGGAAATTCGAGATCCATACAGATCACCATGCGCTACTGTACATGAGAACATGTAAGCTAAGTTCGAACCGAGTCAGTAGATGGATCCCAGCACTGCAGGAATACTAGTTCATGGTAAAGTACATTAATGGGAAAGATAACATACTTGCAGACATGTTATCTAAGGATACAAATTTATGTAAAGATAATTCGGTGATAAAAGCAGAAGAAGGAATTCTGTTATGCGCATGTTTAGACGCCAGCAATAGGGCATCGTTACAGACACTTAGGGATATTTTAGTTGAGCAACGTGATGACGCAACTTTCAGGAAGCCACTTGCAAAGTTGGAAGCAGGTGACGCAGAGATTGTAAAAGTCGGGAGGTTCGCATACAAAATGCAGGACGGCCTACTTGCACGGAAATGTAGGAAGGGCCGCTGGGAAATATGCGTACCTGCCACTTAACGTGAGGAGCTAATATGGTTCCTACATAGGGAACTGGGTCACTTTGGATCCAGCGAAGTATTCTATGAAATTGCTCATAACTTTATATGGGAAAAGATGGGAAGGGATGTGAGAAAAACTATAGCTAAGTGTGACATCTGTCAGAGGAGCAACTATCCAGTAAAGTATCTAGTTGGAGAAAGATCTGCAGTTCTCACCAGTAGTCCCGGCGAACTACTGTGTGTGGACCTATTTGGCCCGATCGTTAAAGGACAGTACGGCTACGAATATATATTCATAGTTATTGACTCATTCAATAAATACGTCAAGCTATATCCGCTATGGAAAGCCACGGAACTTGCGTGTAGCCGTCTGATCATTAACAAATATATACCTGATTTTTGCGCTTCGCTCAGGATATTATCTGACAGTGGACCACAGTTTACCGCAAAGAAATGGAGAACCAGTATGCAGGAAGCTGGTATCACACATGTTCATTCCTCTGTAAGATACCCCCATGGAAATTCTGCAGAGCGACTATTAAGGGAGGTGGCTCGTCTTTTTCGCACTCGAGTGCATAACAAACATTCGGCTTGGGTTGGACATGTACCCAAAGTCGAGATTTGGCTGAATGCTGTCCAGCATGAGAGCACGAAAATGACACCGTACGAAGTTCATTTCGGAAAAAGACCACAAAATTAACTAGCGAGAGTATTGGGAATAAATGAAGGGAAGCAAAGGGGGATGGATTACATCGTCCAGTTGGCGAAACAGAATGTATCAACGTCAGCAGAAAAGAGAATTCGCCAACAAAAGCAAACTAAATTCGACCTATTATATCCGGGAGATCGTGTCTTGTTAAGAGTACCGAAAGAGTCGAATAAACTAGGAAAAGTAATGAACAAATTCTTCTTCCTATATGAAGGCCCCCTATATAGTTACAAAGCGTATAGACAATACTGCTTATGTGTTAGAAGATAGTATGTCAAATCGATTGTACGGACCGTACAATATTAACAGCCTTCGAAAGTATATTTCTTTAGGGATGATGAGGTTATAGCTGTCGAGCGAGCCTATCAATTATTGCACACATAAGTATAAGTCTACATGTGTATGTCGGGAGTGGAGGATGCTTTATGCACCAAGTCTCGATACGCCAAGGCCAGAATTTGGCAGCGCTGGCGGGGTCCCATTTACCTCACATAGACGGGGCAGCGCTTGTCACAGGGCATTTTATTTATGCGTCCGCGAGGTAAAAGATGGGCTGTCAGAAGGCGAGACTGTCCTCCATGAAATTCATACATATCAGCACACTTGACTTACATTTACTACCTGGCCATGTGAGATTTTCCAGTGAGGATTTGAGCCACTTAGAGTACGAGGTATGTGACGTCAAGGTTCAGTAAAGGTACGTAACGTTTAAAGCGCAAACGAAAACTAGGTCAGGTTCGCGAGGGGGTGACTGGTCTGAGTTGCATACCGATGACATAATGAGATAAGCGATACACGGAGCAGATGATCGTCGGTCACAGAAGTGGGTCACTAGAAATTTAAAGGGATAGACTTATATAATTACGGCACAGAAGTATCTTGTGTTATATGTATTGTGGGCTCTTTTTTTGTGTGTGTGTGTGTGTGTAAATAAGATGTATCTTAAAATAGAGTTTGAGTACGTAGGTCACGAAGCATAACCATGAAATAGTGATAGTGTGCTCGTGTGACATCGTGTAATTCTTACACATGAAAGAGGTGACGACAACCTTAAAGTAAGGTGGTTCTGTAGTCAAACAACAGAACATCTGTGATGCGTGTGATGTGAAAACATGTAAATATTGACACAGGTCATACACTAATAAATGTTGATCTTTCCACCACAGAAATATAGGAAGGCGGAAGTAACCGCATAACATTCGAAAAAAACAAACTTATTGAACTGGTTGCAAATGGCAGTCCAGAAAGATAAACTGACTTTAACCTGAAACCACGTGAAGAAGAAAATATGAGTGTTCATAAATGTATATAAGGGTCATATAATTATATGTAATTTTGGTTGGGGTTTGTTGAGAAACATGTCTAGGAAAGTCACGCGATGTATCGTGGTCACGGTAAATCACATGATGTTCCGGGGCGAATGTAATCTGTTTTATAAGGAGGACCTACGCCACTGACATAGGTCAGAATATGAGAAGAGAAATCCACAGCCTGCTTCCAGTCTCCGGCCGGGTCAGGAATGGAATGAATGAAGCCCCCATCTAGCGGTGAGGATATGAACTGTGCCGGCTGCCGAGGCCTGACGCACTCCTCTGGGGCAATGATGAAATGAATGAAATGAAATGAAATTTTGACAGGGAAAACCGGAGTACCCGGAGAAAAACCTGTCTGCCTCCGTTTTGTCCAGCACAGATCTCACATGGAGTGACCGGGATTTGAACCACGGACCCAGCGGTGAGAGGCCGGCGTGCTGCCGCCTAAGCCACGGAGGCTCTAGGTCAGAATATAACATCATCAATTTAATTAGAATTTCAATCGGCAAATAATTAGCCAAGGGTATATGTTTTGTTTAGGGTTATTATCATTATTTTCGATGTTTATTTATGTTGGAGCTTCACATTTAAATTAAAGAGGTAGGTTTTCTATTTCGTTGAAAACCCCATCAGTCGGATTATTCGACAAAGCGAGCAACATATAAGTTAATAGAAAGCGGAGGTGCGATATTATTTTCTTAAAGTTAGGATGTGATGAGAGGTTTGCAACATCGGTAAATATAACTAATATTCCAGTAATAGCCTGGGATGATGTCAACACATTGCACAACGAGGGAACTTTTCCTAGACTCAAGTTCAGTGGAAAAGTCGGAGTCGGACAGAAACGGAAAAACTTAAGCGTGGCGTCACCTAGGGACATTGAACCTTGCAAGACGAAGGGCAGTAGGCGATCACCTGAGAAAGTATTGCCCTATAGCTAGAAAGGATTCCAATACTGGTAGCGTGGAGGGGCGTATAACCGCGCTCTGATTGGTAATTAGGGAAGTTGGACTCCAGCCTTATCGTGGGTGAAGAAGGGGAGGCCGAGCTGATTCATAAATAGCCGGGCTCGGGTGTTGAAGAGAACTCTTATTGCTGTTCCGAGGAACACAAATTGTATTTTGGTTCCAAGGAACTTGACCTCGCTATAGCAACTCTAGGAATGTATCACTGACAAACTCACGTCATGTATATCATTTTGTTTGTTGTGAATAGGCAAACATTATAAGTGTGGCTTTTGGAATTAGCTCCACCTCAACCAGAAATTCTGAGGAACAAATAGTTCTCAGAACTAACTTCAAATCACTTAAATACGCAACGCCGTCTTACGAAGAAGATGACCGTCGACGAGAAGCTACATCGATCTCTTATGGCGGGAGATTACAACTGGAAGCAGAAACAACGCTGGTAAGCGGAATGACGAATAAGCACGCACTACGTAAACTGTAAATTCAAGCTTTTCAATTAATTTAACTTCAATCCACCTCCTAATGCTGGTAACTTAGTGTTACAAATTTAAATTCAGTAAAGAAGCTCTATGTCTCATATTTGTTTAATTCACTATTTTGTTCCTATTAGATACCAGTACTGTTCCTTTGTAGTTAGCAATAGCTACAAGACACATCCTTCTCCTAAGCAAATGGTATCTGGGTTAATGGTGAAGTCATCTGAGTGTTAAGTTTCTCAAAGGTGTTCTACCTGAGCTAAAATTTATTATTAGGTCTCAACGAAATGTAGTTGCCTTGGCGCCCAACTCATCAATCATTACTTCAGCTAGAATCTGTATACAGTTGTAAGTCAAATAATGAAACAAACATTAAATGTAATTTTAACCGTGCTTAGAAAGCCGTTACAGCGTTGCAATAGAAGCTGGGATTCCCTTCTCCATAAGTGTGATATTGAATCATGAAGTATGAAGTAACACCCTGATAAGCTCTGCTCATTGTGTAACTTCCAAGACCAGTTATACTGGCAGAATGAACTATTTGGTCCACGTATTATCGTTGGGCCTAGCCACTGTCATATTGCTTATTAATTCTGTGTGAATAATAGTTTGCTTTGTAATGCCACCGGTGAAACTGTTGAGATAGTCTGCGTTAATTTAAGGAGAATGGACATATTTGTTATATCATGCGAATGAAGTATTGCTCCGACAAAAAGTTCCAAGTAGTATAGCATCCGAACGCCCTGAAACATATAAAAATGCAGCCAGAAAACCCACATTACATCAACAATTTACTTAAGGAACAGGAGGTTATTGGAGGGTCATATAACTCGTTCACCAAGGAATTATGTTCAGCGTTTATAAGTGGAAACATTCCTCTGTACAGAGTGAATAATATTTATTTTAAGACTTTTTTAGAAAAGCATTCAAATAAAATCTACCCTACATAAAGCTTGTATGCCAGAGTGTTCCAACAGTGTTATACGCGATATCCGGTTAACTTTTAAGACATCAATACTTTTGGTTTCCATTTGACGAGTCCACAGATGCTGTAGGCCGGTGTGTTTGTAGTGCAGAAATCAGTGCGATGAAACTGGGATGCAGATCCTTCCTGCTAAATATTCAAATACTAGAAATGTTTTTTGCATATACTGTAGCATGTATAAAATCATCACTATGTAATGTCTATTGAAAATAAATTACAGTTTCATCTATTCTTATACATCAAAATGTCTAAATATATGCGGTTAAGAACTGTTCTTTAAGAATAAAGGCTCTCTTTTAGTTTTGTTTGAATTAGCACCCATATTGTGATTTCGATCTTTAAAAAATTATACATTTTTTACGTGCTAAACATGTTTTGTTACTTTCTATATGATTTTTTTTTTTGTTTTTGGAAAAATTTGTTTTATCATTCTGTTTGTGGTTGGTATTATATATAATAGATGCAATGTATTATTGTTGCCTTTAGAATGTCGTCCTATATGATTGAATAGGTAATATTCCAGTCTTATTTCTAATAGTTCAAATCTTGTTTGAGAAATTGGCCAAGTTTGTTACTTTTGGAAACTGTTCTATTCGACTGGCTGGAACTGTGTTCTGAACATACTGTAGGTTTTTGAGTGATTACTTCCAATATGGGTCCTAAAAAATTGGTTTGCTTTGATAGCAAATTGGAATACTGTATGAGAAAAAAGGAAATTTTATTACTTCAGGAAAAACTTAAAGTTTATATATTTAACATTATTGTTTGAATTAATTGGAAACAGACCTACTTGAATGTGGTCGTTTCTTGAAATTTGTTGCTCAGAATTAATCAAGATTTGCCTACACATTTGTTTAATATCGGCTATGACACCAACAGGAAACAAGCGAAAGGTTAGCAAAACAGAAGAAAGATCGGACTGAATGGCGGGACCTGTGAGTAAGGTATCGTTTAAAGAAATGCCATTAGAATCTGGGGCGGAACCATTGAAAACAACTCGAATTCCAAAAGCCACACTTATAATGTTTGCCTGTTCACAACAAACAAAATTATGTACATGACGTGCGTTTGTCAGTGATACATTTCTAGAGTTGCTATAGCGTGGTCAAGTTCCATGGAACCAAAATACAAGTTGTGTTCCTCGGAACAGCAATAAGAGTGCTCTTCAACACCCGAGCCCGGCTATTTATTAATCAGCTCGGCCTCCCCTTCTTCACCCGCGGCTATAGAAATCCTATAGAAATTCTTCTTCCAGATTACCCAATATAATTTAAATTAGTCTTGGTATTCTGTACGGTAGATTCCAGCTTATTTGAATCTATCTGTTTTGTTAATTTTATATGGTTTGAAGAAATTTTTTCTTTGTGTTCGTTTTAAACTTTTGTTGTGTTGTATTTCTTGAATATTTCTGTTGTGCTCTGATTTGTTCTGATTTCTGTATGTGAATATTGAAAACCTTTGTTTCTCCGTCTCGATTCTTTTCAGAGTAGTGGATGGTTTGCTTTTTAGCCTATTTTCATTTGTGATAAAATAGGCTTATGAGATCTCCTGTTTTCCGTGTGTGTGAGTATGTGTGTCCCCCTAATGAAATCTAAACGGCTGGAGCGATTTCAATGAAAGTCTGTAAGGCTATAGTACTATTTTTCCGACCCTAACCGTGCCCTTCAAATTGTATTGTCTCACTAGTCTAACTTGGCGGCTGTGCGAAATATTTCACTGGCATAATATATCTCTGAAACTATTACTCATATCACCCTTGAATTTTGTGGGGTAATAAAGGGTACTGCTAGAAGTTCACTATGTGACTTTCAAAAACCTGTTAAGTACCAGACGAACATGGCGGCCAAGCCAAGTTGAAACATTTAAATTGACTTTTCACGATTTAACCATCCGATAAATAAAATTAAAGCCATAGAAAATATTGAAAATAAAAATAATCATCTCAAGGAACACCAGTTGCCTTTATACCTTTCATAGTCTGTATTGAAACTATTAGAAATGGCAGTGAAATATGGTACAGATGTTTATACACATTGTAATGCACTGACATCTAATTTAGTTCAATTGTTTACATAAACTCAAGATGGCGGCTGTGCAAAATTTTAAAATTAAATTTTTATTTCTTTAGTCCTAATCATGCGATCAAAGTAATCGTTTGAGTAATGAACCAACGCAATAATCGTCATCTAATAGTACATAGCTCTATGTTCTACATCAGGGCCATCCACTCAGCGCTCCCCGAGCGCTAGCGTTACCGCTCCGGCCACGCTCTGAGCCAGTGCTCCGAGCGCTTTCGTGGTATCTGGTGGCGGGAGGAGCTTGGCTGGATGAGCGCGTGGTCTGCCCACCGCGCCGCAGCCGATCCATCAGTCGCTAGTCTAGCCCAATGCGCTTTGTTGACAGCGAGTAAGTATAAGGTGCGTTCAAAAAGTAACGAGACGGAGGCTGGAATGCGCAAACCGGCGACGACATCGGCTAATCGTGGCGTGTGTAACGAGGTGTGGTTCCGACCAGAGCATGGAAGGTCACAGCCCGTCGCTAGAGGGCACGCGTGCACGTCACGTGACGATACAAAGCGAGCAGCAGCATGCATAAATCGTCCAACGCTGCCAGTCGCATTGAAAACAGTGACATGGGGGCGTCAAACGAAGACCAAAGAGTTGTTGTTCGGTTTCTGACAGCGGTAGGAATAGGGGGAACGGACATTCATCGCCGAATGTCACAAGTGTACGGCGAACTCTGCATGTCCCTTGCAATGGTCAAAGCGTGGCACAAGCGCTTCAGGGAAGGACGGGTGTCGTTAGCCGATGTTGCCCGGTCTGGGGCAATCCCCTGCATTACCGATGACAACGTCCAGCTGGTTGATGCACTCATTACCCAGGACCGCCGAGTGACAGTGAACGCCATAGCCGCCGTGGTCGGATTGAGCGTCGGAAGTGTGCACACCATCATGAAGGAACGACTGTACTTGCGCAAAGTGTGTGCCCAATGGGTGCCCCACAGTCTTCAACCACACCAGGAAGCATGTCGATTGGCCCACTGTCTTCGTCATCTGCAGCGCTATGCGTGGGAAGGGAATGGGTTCCTGGCACGAGTGGTGGCTAAAGATGAGTCATGGTGTCATCACTTCGAACCAGAATCCAAACGACAAAGCCTCCAGTGGAATCATCCAGGGTCACCACCACCCAAAAAAAAGGCAAGGCCATATACACGAGTGCAGGAAAGGTAATGCTGACTTTCTTCTTTGACCAAGATGGCCCCCTTTGATACACTTCATGCCGCACGGGACAACAGTGAATGCCCAGCGTCACTCGCAAACCTTGACCTCCCTTCGCCAAGCGAACAAAACAAAACGACCAGGCAATCTCACCCGTGGGGTCATTCTGCTCCACGACAATGCACGACCTCATACGGCCAACACAGTCGCGGCTACCCACCATACAGTCCAGACCTCTCTCCCTGTGATTACGCCATGTTTGGTCCCATGAAAAGGGCTCTGCGGGGCCAACGATTCCCCTCGGACGTCGACGTCCAGCTGTACGTGTGGAACTGGTTCACATCGCAGCCCAGGGAATTTTATGAGACAGCCATTCACCGCCTCGTGTCACAGTGGGACAAGTGCCTCAATAGCCAGGGCCAATACTTCTAACATATAGGTACTGGTTTCTGTAATTATGCCTCCGGCTCGTTACTTTTTGAACGCACCTTATAAATCAGTTTTGCAGTGGTCATGACTGAACATCATACCAAAAAAAAAAAAGTGGTGAAGCAGCAGCCTTTAAAGCAGAATGGTAAATGTCTATTTTCTGTACAGCTTATAAAGGGCATGCCAAATGTTTAGTGTGCCACAAAGATTTAATGTATCAAAAAACAATTTGCGCGGCACTACAGTGCCAACCACAGGAATGATTACGGTGGTTTGACAGACACCAGTCGCCAAACGAAGTTGGAAGAATTGAAAGAAAATTTGAAGAACCACTTTTCTGTAAGTGTTATTGTTTTAGTTTTAAAATCCTTGTTTACAAACGGGAATGAACAAATGATTTAATTATCTGAAGAACACTAATTTTGACTTGTCGTATTCTTCTCTGACAGGCGATGGAGTAGAGTGAGGTTGATGGACCCACTTTACGAGCAAGCTACAAATATTCGATGCGAATTGCCAAAGCTGGGATCTACGCGGAAGGAAATTTAATCAACGAGTGCCTAATGGTCGCGGTGGCATGTATTTGTCCTACGGAGCTAGATGAAAAATTTGAAAAAATCTCTTTCTCCTCAAACTGCGGCTCGCAGAATAGACGATATGGCCGTTGATATTGAACAGCAATTAATGAAGAAGGCAGCAAAGTTTGTATCATTTTCCCTCGATGAATCAACCGTTATTGCGGACACCGCACAGCTCGTTATTTTCATTCGAGGGATGGATGACGATCGGTCACCGAGGATTTCCTAGACTTTGTAGCTCTCATAGACACCACCGCCGGATTCGATATTTTCCGAGATGGGGGTATTTTTTATTTAATGTGATTAAAATGGGAGCGGTTGACGAGTGTAACGATGGACGGAGCTGGTTGAACTGCAGTGCAATGTTCGTCTTAAAGGCCGCTTTCTAATGTCACCCAGTGTAGAAGAATTTTACAACGGCTTTCCGCAAAAGAATACCTCCTTTTGTATAGACATACATGTAAGGTTCTGTCAATGTTCGGCTCAACGTACATTTGTAAGAGTTTCTTTTCGGTTTTTAAGCTTACCAAAAGTAAACATCGTGCAACGATGAGCGATAGTAACTTGCGCAATTGTTCACGAATATCTGTGTCCAGAAATATTGTACCCAATTTGGAGAATATTGTTTCCTCCTAGACTAAAGCTCGTAAAAACAACGGAGCAAAAGGCACTCGGTCGGTATTTTCTGTTCATATTGGTAAAATGTTGTTGAATTTTTCTCTCTAATATGTTCACATATGAGTTTGGAATAAATCACAATATTCTTTACTTAACACTTGAGTTCGTTTCCTGCACATTCCATACATCGGAATACCATTCAATTTGGATATGCGGTATATGTTTATGGCAAACAGCCCTATCAATACGACGTCAACAATCCCACAAAATCCATCGGCACACGACTGTACGTACCGTACGTATCTAGTCAGCGCGGCCTGAACATTGTCCGTCTGTCTCAGGTATCCTCGCTGCCACAGTGTAGTGGTTCTAGGGGAAGGAGCGCTAGTCTGACTGCCGAGCGCGACCGCGCTCTCAGAGCGCAATGACTGGATGGCCCTGGTCTACATATATAAAAATCCAATATGGTGACCATCCAAAATATATTTAGACGGTTCTCAATATCTTTTAATCTATGACAGCAATCAAACTGATAATTTGTGTGTTGATAAAGGCTATGAACATAGGTTCACCTATGGGGCTTTCAATAACCTGGTGAGCACAAATCCAACATTGCGGCGTCGCGAAATTTAAATAGACGTATCTCGCGATTTAACCATCCGAGCGCAGTGAAACTTGTACGGTAAATGCTTATACAAATTTTAATCCTTTCAATTGTTTGCCTAGCCACAAGATGGCGGCTGTGCAAAATTTTAAAATTGAGTTTTTATTTCTTGTGTCCTAATAATGCGATTGAAGTTTGAATAATACAGCTACGCAATAATCTTCATGTAATAGTACATAACTCTATGGCCTACATATAGGCTATACAAATTCAACAAGGCGACCATCCGAAATATTTAGGTGGTTCTCAATATCTACGAATCTACCTCTACAATCAATCTGAAATTTTGTATGGTGATAGAGGCAATTAACATAAGTAGGATAGGGCCTATATGAAAATATGCTACATAGTTCTTTACGGAACTACTTGTTATCTTTTTAATTAAGATATTGATGTAGTTGCGTTTATATCCATTTGTTATTTTACCATCTTAACTATTAAGTGTTTACAACAGTTCTTCCCTTTTTGTATCATTTTCATCCGTTATTAGAAACATGTCATCGACATAACAGCCCCAAAATTTTATACCTTGTATTTTGATAATACATTTTTTCAGTCGGTGAACACTATACAATCCCAATTACTGGGACATGCGAAAAATAACCTGATAAAAATCACATATTAATATATATATATTTGTTTTGGACTACAGAAGAGGGAGAAAACTAAGGGAAGTTATGTTTCGCTCATCAAGCTAGCATCATCAGATCCAAATATACAAGACTAAATAGCTCTACAAAACACTATCAAACCTACAATGACACTCACTAACAGTCACTGCCCTCCAAAAACAAACATAAAAACCTGTCACAAACGTTTGAAAGTATGGTAACTATTACTGGTAATATACTGAAGTATCAATCATCAAAAAAAAGAAAAAAACTACGGTACGGTAGCTATTATGTTGCAAGACTGAGAAATGACAATCTCATCAACAAGGATTCTCACTCCACCAACTAATCTATGAAGGTGTAGCTACTATTCCTGTGATATACTTAATCAATTAGTCCTAAACTACTGTAGAATTGTATATTAATGCAGAACTGCAACATACAAAAAAAAGTGTTTGTCTACTAATACTGTGTTGAAAGATTATGGAAAGTCTACAAGCTGCTCTGACAACAACTTTCCTGGTGTAAAGAAAAAACTTATGTATTTTATGAATGATTTTGGTATATTCAAGATGGTCCATATAAATATTTGCAATAATTCCAGAGGCTGGAGAGCCCACGACCAATTCTTCCCTTTACATGGATATGGTATTAGAGGTGTGACTGGTTGCGTGGCTCAGTGGTAACGTTCTCACCTGCTGTTCCCAAGGTTGCAGGATCGAATCCCGGCACAGTCAGTTGGCATTTAAGGATGCGCAAATGTGAGGGAGCCATGTCAGTAGATTTACTGGCATATTAGAGATCCCCTTCGGGGCAAAATTCCGGCACTCCGGCGTCTCTAAAAGCCTCAGTAGTTACAAGGGACGTAACAACAATAACACTTTTAAAGGTGAAATAATCATTTTCCATTACGAACCTAAGAATGATCATGAACTCTTCAATCTCCATTATTGTTAGGCCACTGTGTTTTTTAAGATTGTTTTCAATAATTTTGATAGTTTTTCCATCAGGTATGTTCGTGTACATATTTTTATTGTCCATGGTGTGTTAGGTCTGGTTTTATGTGATTGTGATGTTTTAGTCTTGTCCCAGAGTATTTTATAATATGGGTGTTTTCGAAAAAGAGCTGAAGAAGGAAACATTATTTTAAAATTATTTTTTATTTTCCCGAAACATGCATTTTTAAAAACAAAATGAACATAATTATTGACTAGACAGAACAATTTTGATCAGTCTGTTATACTGTTGCGAGTCAATAGGTACCCAAAAAATGAATCGAAATTAACAGATAGACCTTGATTGGCCAAGACCCATGTAATTTCGCAATTGCATCCTGTACGTTAGAATTAGGTACAAAAACGAAGATCACTTGAGGTGAAAAAGAAAACTATATACAGCTGATAAGAAAAATTAACCATCAGCCAGCAGGGAAAAATTACAGTTTTTGTTGAATTTTGGCCTTCTTACTTGCATTATGTATTTTTATATGATGAGTAGTGTCCCGGATTTTTTGTGATAACGATACCCGCGAAATATTTCAGCAAACATAGATATGTTATCACAACAATATATTTACCCCAAAAATAATACGCCTTTTTTTTCGATTTTGAACCCACAAATATCGCGAAATATAGATGTTTTGCGAAATGTGTTATTTTCACCGTAAAATGCTAAATACCAACGAAATGCTGATAATAAGATGTTCTTTTAACTATTTACTTCAAAGTTAAATGAAACTGTTCCATTATCTGTCGTTCGATAGAAAATAAGAAAACTTAAATATAAATGTATCATAAGATACGGGATAACGAATTTCATGGAGAATATTTGTTGAGGTAAATATTAGGTTAGATATTAAACACAGAAAATATAATTCATTTGAGTTTTAGTTCTTTCGAAAAGAAAAAAAAAACTAGAATAAATTGTTTTCTATGTCCCCAAATGTTTCTATAGTGTTCATGAACTGTACATTCACATCTCACTTTTATTTATTTCAACACTATGGATATTTTATTTCACCGCATGGAAGCCCTTTATATTACCATAAATCAGGGTCGCTAATGATGAGGAAAAATGATGGTAAGGTATATATTGTATCATAGAATTTGAACATAATCCTATTGATTGATGATATTCTGATTTGGGGAGAGAATGAGAATGTGGTCCAAGAACAGTTGGATGTACCGGTACTGAAGAAAAATATTCAGAAATGTGAAATGAAAGTCAGTGTAGAGAAAAGTAAGACAATGGTAATGACAAGAGGAAAGAAAGACAAGGGATTGTTAAAATTGGAGATGTAGATCTTCAAATATTTAGGAAGTGAATTGATGGAAAAGGCAAGATTTGATATGGAGATCAACAAGAGAATACAATGTGGGAGTGTTTTATATCATCAGGTTTGGAGTTTAATTTGGGATAAAGACATACCACTGCAGGCTAAAGAAGTGATGTACTAGACCTATTACTTGCCAATAATGATGTATGGTAGGGATAGGAAAAATTCGCGAATTATTATATGAAGTAATACACAGGTGGTAATGTGTTTTAATAACCCTAAAAATGGCGAAAAAATTGTTTTTGAACTCGCGAATCTCTAACCAAAACGCAAATTTTAGCTATTTTTCGTTTTTTTTTTCTTTCTTTACAGTGCACATCCGATCATTCGCGGCAATTAATGCACGAATTATCTGCAGTAATGTTTTAAGCCTAGCAAAAAGAAAATTATTGGTTAAAATAATGAAATCTATTTTATGAACACACAAAAAAAATATAATTCTTTATAACATAGACACACAGATCAAAATGTGCCACTGTTTCCTGAACCAGTCTTAACCAAGTGGTCTTCTTGGTTTCATTCTGTAGTGTACCTGTCAGACACACTATATGGATTATACCAATATTAAAAACTAAGAAAAATGACTGTCACTTTTTGTTTCTTAGATGGTTTATTCTTTCCAATTTTAAATTGTACAATTAAGAAGAAAACAATATATGGGAACGAAAATTCATCTCGATTTTCTATATAAGAGATAAGTTTGACTAGAGACACACTAGCTTGACTGTGGGAACTTTCGAGATTTCCGTTGCATCACTCCTTCACTCGATATGTACTGGATCTCAGTGTACCTCACCGACAGTCTAATTCCGTACAATATCCTCATCGCCTTCATGTCTGAAACCATGATTGTCTTTATCGAAGTCTAACTACTGAATGTCACTTTCTTCTGCATCTTGATATTCATCCAGGTTTTGCCCTAATGTCATCGTAGTGAGACCACCTTGCCCGTTTGAAATATCATCGTCACAGAAGCTGACAAACGCTTGTTTTTGTGCGAGTGTAGTAGCGGTAATTTTCTCCCATAACTTTACTGCATGACGAGCATCCAACAAACACGGAAAGATCGGAAACTTAACGGTAGATAGCGGGCATTGCTTTCTGCATAGAGCGATCTCTATCTATCTGGGCGGTCATCCTAGTAATTTAGTTAGTTATTGAAATTTTAAGGGGGCGGAACAGCGAGATAATCTGCCCCTTCATCCTAGTAACTACTCAACGCGTGGCGCCGTATACCGCGCCTTTCAGATATGAGTATCTACAGTAGATGGCAAGTATCCAGATCAAAATGTGCCACTGTTTCCTGAACCAGTCTTAACCAAGTGATCTCCTTGGTTTAATTCTGTAGTGTACCTGTCAGAGTACTAGAAAGATATTGTGCAATTTATGAATGAAGTAGTAGGGTCTTACAACTCTGGTGATGATTTTCTGAACAATGTTTCACATGACGAAATACTTGAGATTCAAAGAATTTGGCACAGACAACACTGGACTCATCCCTTTTTTAGAAGACCAGTCTTATCCAACTGTTCACCTTCTAAATGGACATCTACGGAGAATTCAGCAAGCCTTTGCTGTTTCTGGAAATTACTGTACCAACATTAAGGAGCTATTGGAGGGTTCTGAAAATGTGTTAAAACGAGGGAAAATACATTCAGTTTTAGTAAACGCTGGGTCCCATTGCTCTTAGAAAATTAATCAGTTTGAGATTTGTTGACCCTGGGAACAAGATTTACAAATGTGTGTGTTTGATCCAGCGGAAATAGTGCCAATGAACATCACTGAGGACCTTGCAAAGACAATTAAGAAGTTGCCATTGTGTGAACACTGGAAGAAAGTGAGGTGATAAGAGGATACAACGAACTGCAAAGTTTAATCAGGAAGCGGATGCATGACAGGACCAAGACATACATTGTTGGAGTTTTGCAAGGAATGACATTTGTATTTCCAAAGTTCTCAAGCCGTGAACTTATGTTTTTCAGCTTACACTAGCACGTTAAGTGATAAGCGTCACCGTTTGTCACACGAGAATTTGGATCTCTTACTTTGAAGGATGACAAATGTGTTATGTTGTGCACTTGAAACCACCAAATTTGCCACTTTAAAATGCCGCTTTCTTCACTCTGAAATCACAGAAAAATTCCTATCCCTATGTATGGAGCAGAAACTTGGCCGATGACGAGGAGAGATGAAAATAGAATACAGGCAGCCGAAATGAAATTCCAGAGGAGTATGGCAAAGAAGACTAGGAGAGATAGAGTGAGGAATGAAAATATTCGAAAGGAAGTGCATGTACAGAAGCTGAATGATAATCTGGAGCAGAATAGATTGAGATGGTATGGACATGTGAAAAGGATAAATGATGAAAGAATACCGAAACAAGTGATGGAGAGACGGATGACTGGAAAGGGGGGGACGATGAAGACCTAGAGTACGGTGGATGGATTTGTTGAAGGACAGTGTGAGAGGACGAAACCTGGAGTAGAGTTCAGTGGTTGAGGAAGGATGGTGGATAGAATAAAGTGGAGGGGTGTCTTATTTACTCCGACCTGGCCCAAGCTGGAAAACGTACATTTATGATGAGAAATTGAATACGCTTGCAATTAAAGACAACAAATACGCATCCATGCCTGAAGCTGGATTTGAACCGGCAGCCGAGCTCAAGTTCAGTTTCAAGACGAACCCTTTACCGCTGACACATGCCAGCTGGCAAAGAGACAGAAGTTATGTGCGTCATAGGGATACATGTACCCGTATAACACATCTATCTCACCCCCGCATGTGAAAATATGCTGACACGGCGAGATTCATAAGCCCATCTCATCAAAGCCAGTTTGCCGAGTAGAGAAAGTGATGAAAGATGATTCAAATGTTTTACTTCTCTGGACAGATTTAGAACAGTGTTGTGACATCCATGTCAGGACATGTCGCCTTAATATATTCTGGGATCAGCAAATGAGTAATCACCATGCCGTTCTCACCTGGCATTTCCATGTCAAGCTATGTATACAGATAGTTTAATTTTTTACTGCCAGGGTTTGAAGTTTCCAGATAACCCTTCACCCCTTTATGTTACATAAATAGTTTGTTAGCTTAGTTTTATTTGGGATGCCTTATACTTATAAACAAATTTTAATGTCATTTGCTCCGGTATTTTCTATGCAAATCAATAACGAACAGACAAAATTGAAACCAAGGGTATATTTGGTCACTATACACCTCATCCGGGATAAATACTTTTTAGCCAAAATGCTCAGACAGAAAACTTACTTTGTTTAGGCTATATATATGTTCATTTGACTAGCAAAACATGTCGCCCTTGTAATCTGTGCAAATACAGTAATAATCACATGTAAAATCTTGTGTTGACCGACTGAAATTTGTCATATACTAATTGTGTACTTATGGGATGTTTAAAGACAGAATACGCATTAACTTTATTTAGTTTTTTTTTAATGGGTGGCAGCGGCCATGGGGATGGTTCAAGGTTACGCAGCCGCTTAAACAAGAATAAACCTGTAAGGTATGCACATGAGAAAATGTAAGTTTAAGTGAAATATGAAACCACACAGATGTTGGACTTTGGACTCGTACTACCCTACCAGGGAATTGTTACCGCTAGCTGTTGAGCGCAGCTGTAGTGTATACATTACGTCATCTCGCTTCGTTATGGCTGCAGCGAGCGGTTCCGGGGCAAGAGGGGAACGCATGTACAGTCATACAATGAGAACACACCGCACAGCCACGACCCAGCATAAATCATGCACACAAAAGACACGCGATGAGGTTTCACTGGCGACAACTGCATGTCTATCGCAGGCGTGTGGCCGGGCGGAGCGCATAAGTTCAGATTTCTGCCACCGGTAACAATTCGCTGGTGGGGTAGTACAGTCGTGGAAACTGCTGATAACGTATGTGGACACAACAATTATTTTCACTGTCAAGTTTTTTGTTACTTGAAATTATTTTCGGACCTGAACGCAGTACAGAGAGGCCACGGGCCACCCCTTTTTTAAATCTGAGATTATGGGTTGCGGGCGTTGATGAATAAAAGACAAACGATTTACACTAAATGAAATTTATTGATCCATGAATTAATGGTAGGGATATATCATTTGTTATTAGAAGATTTTTCCACTAGATAATGTTTTGGAAACGCTGTCTTTTGAAGTACTTGGAGATAAAACCGTCCTTTTATGGGTTGATTGTTGAGGTGTTGGAGTAAATAAGTAGCTGGATGGTGGAGTTTGACTTCTCTAATGCGAAAAATTTCCGTGCTCCAATTGGGCGTGTATGCTTTGTCGAAAACAGACTTGAATTTGCTGATGCGGACGTGGTCGTCTAGTTTAAGTCGCATGCGTCTAGGATCGGCATTTTTGATGGGATTAAACAGTTTATCCAGCCGTGGAATATTTTTTGTCACAAGTCGTGGCTTTGTCCCAATAGTTCTGTGTTTGTTAACATTGTAACGTGACACTAGCTCAGGAAGTCTATCCAGCGATAGGATCCCCGAGCCGTGACCTCTTTCCACATCATTGTTTTTGACGTTCGATAAAAACGCTATACCACACTACCTTTTAGACTGCTGTATGTGGTGTAATGGTGAATATCCAAAGATTGGAGAAAGCAAGAGAAATCCTTGTTGAAAAAAATATTTTCCCTGGTCTGTTTGCTGAAGTTTGGATTGTTGAATAATACTCTTGAATGCACTGTTAACCAGAGGGCCTGACTCACGACTCACAGGTTGAGCAAAGGCCATTTTGGAATAAACATCAATGACGGTGAGCATATAGCGTACACCATCGTTAATGCTAGCATAGGGAATCATTTCAACCAAATCAGCCTGCCAAAGCTGATCCACACCACGTGAAATAACTTGGAGCCGCTTATAGTTACGCCTAGCAGCGCCATGCAACTATTGGTGAAGGTTTAAACAAAAAAATTGGCATTTCGAAGCTCTTGTTCAATTTCTTGGATTTCCCAATCATGACCAGCCTGTCGTGAAGCATGCAAGAGCTGAAGCCGCTGGACTAGCTCAGTGGGATTGTGCCAGTAGGTGACATCAACGACGGGTTTTAATGGTTTAAATGTAATTCCTGAAACTGAGGGTCTACGACGAATACTGTCAGTGGTTGGAAATAATTTTGAAATAACTGTGCTATACTGGGTACTTTTATTGGCATTGACTGGTTCAGATCGTTTATACCCCCTTTTGTGAACACTCTTTTCCATTAAGATGGTTTGATATGTCATGAGATCAGTATGGTTATAGTCTTCTGGAAGCGGAGCACGTGAAAATAACAGCTCTAAAAGACCAGTTGCTAATTTATAGTTAACATTTTTAAAGATAACCACATGCGGACCAAACTTCATATCAGAATTACCTATCAGGAAACAATAATTTTTATAGAAAACACCACAGGTGTTATTCGTTTGTTTTTTAGTTAATAGATCTTTGCGGTAGGGTGACACTAAAGCACCGTAATTCTTTACCAGAATGCTTTTTATCTGGGCTTTATACTCGGGTGTAGATAATATTTCTGACAAAGTAGGCGTTTGGGCAATCACTGTTGTTTTCAGAAACTGAGGGATTGGCGATGGTTTTCCTGGTGTAAAACCCTCCTCCTCAACATCACTAGAACTATCTAGTTCCTTTTCTACAGGGACCTCTT
This sequence comes from Meconema thalassinum, assembly GCA_946902985.2. NCBI lineage: Eukaryota > Metazoa > Arthropoda > Insecta > Orthoptera > Tettigoniidae > Meconema > Meconema thalassinum. The sequence goes on from OX336389.2 coordinate 901,950,869, forward strand.
GCATTGTCTGCGTTGCTTTTGAAACTGTTGGTGGCTTTTGAGATGTGGAAGATGGTTTATACGTGGCTTTTAGAGGAGTTAAATGTTGCTGAATAAAAAGCATTATCTGCACGTGAGCGTTTTAAATCACGAAAGTTTCGGCGAATATTATTTTTTGCAATAAAAATATGCCTTTTTAATTGACTCCCTGCTGTTGTCACGGTGTCTGGAGAAACGACATAGGATGAAATGAGGCAGACCCTTAAATATGAATAAAGTGATTAAACCCTAAGCGATAACGCCCTTGATTAATATCACTCTGTTTATCAATAACAAGACAGGCATGCCGTTGTGTGTACCAACACTTGGCACACACTGTGTAAACGTTTGAAAAGTCATATCGGGATTGACATGTTCGTTATAAATGTGGCGCATATTCCGCTCATCATGGTGAAATAAAACAATCACGTTGGCATTATCACGAATGAATTTTGACATTTTGGAATAAGTTTGTCCTAGACAAATGCAGGCGATATAACGTTTGTGACGACCGATGCTGAAATAGGCTTGGATGATAGCTTGTCCTTCTGTAGACACATCATCGAAAATCATAAGCGAATCAGGCCTTACTGCATCTGGTGCAATGACATTTTCTTGCATTGAAAACGTGAAATAACCCATGTTTTCGGTTCGTAATTCAGACATGACTTGTACCAGGAAAACACAGAGTGGTTGGTAGAGGGATTTTGCAGCAATATAGATGTTTTGAAAATGCAGACCATTTGAAGCTGTGATGAGTGTGCGTAAAAGATTTGTTTTTCCTCAACCGGATGGGCCCACAATGAGGCAGCTAATGGAAGAGAGGAACCGTGACGTTGTTTGGACGTTGTTGGAAAGAGATATGAAACCACGTCCCCCGCGGGGAATGACTCTCGCTGATGAATAATCTGCATATCAACTAATTGTAAAAGAAGCTAGTAAGCTGTCTATATACACGGAACCAAGCCCTGTGACAGGAACAGTATTACCATGGATATCATTGGACGTGCATTAAACGCCAAGACCAATACCACCCCATTAAATGATCACAAACAAGAACAGACCCTGTTAATGAACACTATGTTGATATTTCTGTTGTGTCATGCACTAAACAGGGAGATTATGACTAATGGAAAGCGGTTAACCCACCTGAAACATCGTCAAGTCGCTACCTATGCCTCAAAAAAGTATGTCGATAACAAGGTAAAAGAGTTATATATCATGGTCCCAAGCCTAACCATAATTGGTTATTCGGCGAATAATAACCACATTATTGACGTGGCTAACCCTGTGGACCCACAGGATGTTTGTACCAAACGGTTTACACATGAAGCGAAGACGACATGCTGACGTTTCAGCATGAGGTCACAACCAAACAATTTGTGGAAGACTATGTATCCTCTATGATCAAACCGCAAGCCAATGTATTCCTAGTTTACATTACCAACCGATGGCCTGTGAAAGACAGCCAAGACCTTACCTATGTTTTGCGTTCAGATGATGATGATGATAATTCTTGTTTTAAGGGGCCTAACATCTAGGTTATCGGCCCCTTTTGCGTTCAGGCTCAACGAGTTACAGCTTACGGTATAATGGAAGTATTTGTATTATGGAATATACACCAGATATAAGACATTCATCGATAAGATTAAACAATAGTGCCATGTCACTACTTATTGTTCATACAGTGTGAGTGGGTGACAAATTCCATTTGGTTCTAACATTACAGGAAAAACTATAAACGATTTCCCGCTTTATGTAGAACCCGAATATACAAGCACTAGAAATTGAATATTAATAGGTTTATTCCCTAGAAAAGTGTTACTTGTCACTCAAACTTCCTTGTTAAAGGTTGTCCATTATGGTGAAATAACGGTATGTGGTTAAAAAAAAGACAAGTCATTTCAAAAGGGTGGCTTTAAAGCTATTCTGAACGTGGCCCACAAGACCTCACGAGATGAAAAATAAATAAAGTGTTGGCTGTTAAAAAAAAGCACACCAAGCAGCTCGATTGCATGTGAATCTTAAAAGTAAACGACAGTTTTTAAAACATGGTCGAGTGATTCCTGTCCCGATACGTGCTGGGGTTTTACCCTCTTTGTTTGCTGAACTCGCGATTCTGGGTTCACTTTTAGGCAGTGCTAGCGCCGTCGCCAGAACTATTAAGTCTACTCAGGAAGCCAAACAACAATTGGGTGAAAGTAAACGTCACAACGAGACCATGGAAGCGATCGCTATAGGTGCAAGAATCGCAATCATGAAGCTAGTACCCTATAAACAAGGGCTAGGTGTTTATTTACCTGTCACCGGAAAAGAAACGTTTAATAACGGCAATATCAAAACATGCCGCGACCCATGATCAAACAATAAGCTACGCTAAACGGTTAAAGATTGCACACTTTCGAGGTGTGTTTATGCGCAACCAATTACGACCCCGGCCACGGAAACAGGAACGTGTTATTATTAATTTAGCTGCCAGCAGTAGTCCAGGAACACATTATATGGCCTCTGTAAAACATGGTCCCACCGTGTGGTACGTTGGAAATTTCCCTCCACCCATGGAACTGTTCAATTATTTTGGAAACAGTGCAAATATATACTATAATGTGAAACGTCAACAAAAGTTTAACACAAGAGTGTGGGCGCTTATGTCTGATTTTTTTACATAAGACAACGTGAGCATAAACGTAAACAGTATGACGGCAGAAAGTAAGACATTTACACTGCATGGACGTGGACCTGGAGTCACTCTAGACTTCTACCTATCTATTGAATTGAGTGAAAGACCTTACGTACTGGGGCTTGTTTCCTTTGCAACTTACAATAGAATTTACAACGTACGTGGAAACGTCAACGACAAGTTTTACTATGATTCCATCACCCTGGTGGATATACCATAGATGATATGTATGAACACATTTACGTGGTGTTGGTGAAACAATATGGTTTAAAGAAATTTCTTGATGCAACACACAAGTTTGAACTTTTAGGCCACACCATAACTCTTCGCTGCAGTATTTTATCCTCATTTAAGATTTTTTAAAACAACCAGATTCCATTGGCCCTTTGTTGGGGGTTTTACCGCAAGTTCTTGAACCTAACGAAATACACTATTCGGATCACGATGTGAATTAATCGAGGACCATCACGTGTCTGTGGTGTGTAATATTATTAGCAATGTGTACACGAATCAAGAGCCATCCCATTCGCTCTATGATTTTAGTGACATCACCCAATGGCTATATTACTCGTGAAAACCCTCCAGTGGTTCTTTAACATTCTGTGGGTGTTAACAATATTAATAATATTACTTTAAGACTGGTAAATAGAAACCAACAACTGATTCAGTTATATTCTCGCACACCTGTGACCTATAAATTGGTTTTAAAGCCACTGCGAAATTGGTGTACAAAGCAACAACACCGTCTAGTCATGGTGTCAGTTGTTTGACACGTGAATACAAATTGACACGTAAGGACAAACAGATGCTACAATCTACACCTACGCGATGAATTCTATCCTAGAGATGGTAGACCGCATCGAGGTGCAAGAAGGCATTCTAAGAACTGATCCGCATTCCTATCAAGCCCAAACACCATGATTAAATTCAATTTGTTATTAACAACCAAGATATTTACACCCTACCGCATGAAAGTGTCATTCAGATTGAAGGCAGACTCGCAAAAGCCGATGGCTCTACACCAACGACATCCAAGTTATCCAAACATGTTTTATCCTTTCTATTTTCAGAGGTGCGCTATGTGATTAATGATATTGTAGTGGATAGCACCCAAAATGTGGGTATTTCAAGTCTCATGAAACTGTACCCCTCTTATAGTGTTAAAGAATGTAAAATACTTTCCATGGCTGGTTTGTGCCCTGCCTCGACCAATGACTGGATGTTTCACACGGATGGAACCTTTACAGGGTTGTTGCCACTTAAAATAATTTTAGGCTTTGCCGAAGATCATCAGCGTATTGTGGTAAATGCAAGGCAAGTGCTTTATCTCGTCAGAGACAGCAGCGATTATAATGCACTCAAGGGAGCGGATGATGCTGCCATAGATTCAAAAATTTAACTACAACGTATTCTATGGAATGTACCACACGTTACTCTTTCGGATAGCAAAAAACTGGACATGCTCAAGATTGTGGGAAAAGATATGCCTCTACCCATGGAATTTTGATGCTGGACGCTACATGAACACCCACTATTGCCAATGACCTACACACACACAGTTGGTCAGTGAATAACAGCACGCTACACGGAGAGACCTCTCTAAATTATTTTGGGGTTTCAAACGAATCGCATGTATCAACAAACGAAAGATGTCACTCAATTTGATCACATACAATTGAGAAATATACGTCTTTTTGCCTTTTCCCCATGAAGGATTAGATTTAAATTTAAAAGAAAAGTTTGGCCTACTCTAAGACAAGTTTTCTAATTTAGGTCGTCTTATTATCAAAAAGAAAATTGACCCATGCTGACACCCCAAGAGTTTAAGGCAAGGGCGCCACTGGTGGTCTTTGATTGTTCCTACTTGGAAGAGTCTGTAAAGACATCCGAATAGATTTTGAAACTCGCAACAAAGTCCCATTAAACACCACGGCCTATTGTCTTATTATTCACGAGAAACAAGAGAACTATTATCCGCTGTCAAACCAAGTGACTTGTGTATAAATAAAGGGCAAACCTAAGTGAGCAGCTCAGTCATGGATTGTCTCAAAGCGACAAGACGTGCCACACCAATGTATTTATAATCTGAGAAACAACGTTTCAAGACATTTGCTACGTGGCCTGTGCCTTTCATTAACTCTCAAGCATTAGCAGCTGCTGGTTTCTATTATTTAAAAACAAGAGATGAAGTGAAATGTATTTTTTTTTCAATTACCATATACCGGTGGGAAGAGAGTCATGAACCTCTTCAAGAACATCAGCGCTGGTCTCCAGCGTGTCCCTACCTCCGTAGAATGGATGTGGGTAATATACCATGCAATTCAAGTTACCCATCTATAGTGCCCCTGAGTGATGGCAAGAGTTTTGGTACGTGTGGACCTTATGGCATTAACGGTGCTCCGGGTTGCAGTGCATAACACGGTGAAGAAAGGATGAATGTGAAAACTCCCAGTCTTGAGACATTGGGACACCATAGGTGTCATGGACGATATAAACACAAAAGACTCTGTTGTATGAATTGGTACTGTCCCTAACCTTGTTATGATTTCTATTGAATAAAATGTTATAATAAAATTAAGTTGTTATTATTATTATTTCTAAACCTCGGTAGTGGGTAGTCAGTAGTGGGTTCAGTATAAAGTAGGGGCAAAGTGGCTGCAAAATAAAAGTGGGAGAAAAGTGGAACAGTTTATAGTACTGCACCCGAATCTCGCATAGCCACCACCTATATCCGCAGAGATGGAAAAGGATTGTAAGGACGTCGATACCCAGCCAGATAAATCAACACTTCCCTACTAGGTGAATGACTAGGAAACCCTCGACGCATATCGGTCATGCAGTAACGCTACTAATTAGTTACACATTTACTAGCAAATAAATATCCATAACAAGATGGTAGAACGAGAATCTCGGATCTCGAGCGTGAACGGTGAAGTTGAGACTAAGTGAGTCCTAGTAACTAACTGACAGTATTATCGCACGTCGATTGCGAAATGAAAAGATGATCAGTTTCTATAAAAATGGGCAGGCAAACAAAAAATAGTGCCTGTTAATTTATTAACTAAAGTATTTACAAGACATTAAATCTCCCTAACACAAATAAATTTAAATTGAAAATAAAATATTTAAATTTATAGATAGTCCTTCTATCTGTCAAACAAACTTTCTATAAAGTTTAAGTTACTCACACGTAATAATTCAAGAATTTTTATTAAGTTGTTACGTTTGATAGTCACCCTGTGACTCGATCACTTTCAGCAGTCTGATCAAAATCAGCTGTTCTTAAAAGAAATATAATTTACAATACACTGTCCTACATTATACACTTATCGATTTAAAACATGAACGTTATACGAATAAAATTAATAGCTATTAAAATAATAAAATATTTACACAAGTTGAAATTACCATGTCCAGCACGGTATTCAAATATATATATATATATATACAAGATCTGTCGCGATCTGACAATCTTACTGCTGTTTCTCTAAACAGTTCTTTTTAACACTCGTTCACAAACAATATTTTTTCTGGTATATTTTGAGTTTCTGTCATCATAAATAGAACTATAGTAACGAACGGTCAAGTTAATTACAGCTCTGAAATGTCATGTCAATGAATAAAATACAATAAACATCAAGAACGATGTGGACTACTCAAGTACTTTCAATAAACTTCGTGGATTTCGTAATAATACTTTCTGACATGAACAACACAAATACAAATCCTAATGTCAGTTACTTTTTTAACATACTGTATCAAATACTTTGCTCCTATCGGCAATACACTTTCCTTTCCTATACGGTGAACATCATCTTATAATAGCGTCAGCTACGCTTCCAAACTTGACATATTCCTTTCCTCTCCTCTCAATAATGATCACAATATTAATGCACGATATTCCTTCAATAAAAACCCATATTGCTACACTCCAAACGTGTAGAAGAATTTGTGACCCTACTAAGTATACACGACCTGTGAAATACTGCTCATGGTTCACTCCTAACAAACTCCTTTCTAAATTAATTATCTTCGTGCTCTTTAAATAACAATGACATTCTTGTTCGCCTCAATAAATTCACCTTGTACAATATTCCACTTAACTTCCATTAACGCATTTCGTTAATAAACTTTCACATTGTACTGTTTTTCCACGTTACAATAAAATATTAACTTTAATAAACTCTAGTCCGCGCGTCTTTACTGTTAATAACTATAATACATATCCTCCCGTTTCTGGTATACTTTTAATGAATCAATTATTCATTTAATTACTTGTTTCATTACATACAAGACCTCAGGTAGATTTACAAATCCCCTGGTCTGTGGTTTCGTTATAGCAAATTATTGCAATATAATTGTTGCTAATTATAGGCATCATTTGACCTCTGCTGTCAACAATATGATCATATTTCGTGACTAAATCCGTTATAACAATTGTCCATGACTATATTAATGTCATATTACAGTATCATTCTGCACTTGGAATTTTTATACTCCATGAATATATTTATAATGTTTTATAAATGCTGCATTTATATTCTGACACAATAAAAATGTTTTAAACAATGTTCTAGCATTTTACAATAATGCTTTCTCTTAATAGCGATGCAATCTAGCAATAATGACACATTCTGTCGCTTGTTACGCATTTTAATCGATCGAAGCATTCCCTTCCATAAAACAGTTTCGTTTCAAAGTGAGCATATAAAAACGTTTCTTTAAAAATACAAAAAAACGGAATATCCAAATACAAATTATATTACGTCAAAAACGACACACGCTGACGTATAATCAAATTTACAGTGAAATCCCTAAATTGACAACATAACAGCATGGGTTATGAGTAAGAAGATCTACTTATAAGTTGGTCACATCTGAAATACCATCAACGAATATATGAAACTACTGAGATATTAGAACATTCAATTTTCTACCTTTCTGATGAGCTGCTGTCGAGATACCTGGTCTGATATACATGATGTTCTTCCCTCGGTTCGGCACGTGCTTTGTCGCCTGCCTCGAAACGAGTTCCCGCTGGGCGCGTGACAATCAGCTGTCCGGCTTCCTCCCTGCTCGAGCTGCGAACACCTGGGCTTGCTGTCTCGCCTCCCTGCTAACGGCTCTTCTTGCTTCGCGACTACAAGTCTGGCAACCCATACCCGAAACAAACGAACTCCTCTGTCCGTCGTCTTCGTGTAGCATCTCGTCATCATTGTAGGTTTGAACGTCTCTGGTTGACATCTCTCCAAGTTGGTAGTTGACATTTGAATCGTATTGTTGAAGGTAAATTCAGAATTCTGCATGTTGGATGAGCAGTTGTAGTATCATCGATCCATGGTCGTCAAGATCACTCTGAATTCCCACTCCATAATGTAGACTAACCTCCTTCCATTATTTAGTGCGTCATGACAATCTCCTTAATAAGTGTCGAATAAGAATGTCCCCCCTGACTCGTGGACGTTATCATCGTAAATGTTAGATGAATATTCAGAATAATTACTGTTTCAATATAGTAGCCTGTGAATGCAATGCTACTCGTTGTTCTGTAGAAATGTGAAGCTGTAGAATCGAAGTCTTCTCCCAACAAACGTTGTAATATAGAATGCTGCTTTCAATAGCAAGCTTATGCGTTTTGTGATTTGCCGGCTTCTCCTACTCTTCCTCGGCGATAGCTGTGTCTCCTCACGGTCCAATCTAGTCTCCTGGCCGTACTTCCAATATTACAGTGAGCTCTCTTGGGACGCGCTGCAATGCCGGTCTGCTCTGTTCAAGTCACTAAGAAGGCATGAAATCTGCGCTCGTGACAATGGCACGCGTGGCAAACTAGAATGGATTTCTAGCCTCGCACAGGGTCCTATTAAACTGAATATCGATTATATCTTCTCTCCTGTCCATAAATATATAATTCTGTTTTGTCAATTAAATTTCGTTTTCTCTTCTGCATCTGTGGAAATGCTAATATCGCTTTATATAAGTAAATTTAATATAATAGTGATTCCCACAAAAAATTTGTGATCCAATGTGATTGGCTGTTGAGTTATCATGAAAGACTCCCTGTTCTAGCCTCTTATCAACGTGTCGTGTGCACAATTTTGTTATTGTCACCTTGGCCAACCAAAACCGGTCTTAGGCTTGCTAACTTGAAGCCTTGGTCATATTCCAGTGTCGAAAGATCTGACTCTCCCTTGGTTAACTGAAATATTCCCAAATTTAATTCTTTCAAAATATTCCAAAATTTTCCTAAAAGTCGTCAATATGCTTTTATTCACTTCCTAAAATACATATGTGAATAAAATATTTTTCCTATTCCATATTCCATTTCTTAGATCATCAGGTTCACAAGTCGGTTCGATCCTCGGCTCAGTCAATGGCTGAAGCTGGGCTGAATTCGAGTTCAGTACGCATTATTTTTACTAGAATGCGATTTGTGTAAATGTGATTTCTAAACCCGAATAGGTAGTAGTCCGTTGGCCTTGGTCCAGGCAAGGGTAAATGTGTCACGTAGACTGGTGGTGGATACCCAAGGCTTTAAGGTCAACTAGAACAAGTTTATATTTAAAGAGGAGGCCATTATTGATTGCACGACACATTGGTCGCCAAAACTCACTCATTTTGTGTCTAATCCACCGTTTCCGCTAGAGTTTCAGTCCGGACCTCTTGAGACCCAAGGTCAATTTTGTTTCGTGAAATATGATTCCCTGTATTAATTTTATACTTTTAGGCTTGAAAAAGGTACTTTCATTAAAATATTTTTTTTTAGGGGTTCCATGGTGGAAGGAGGGGTCGTATCATATATGATACAATGGGTCAGTATCAAGAACAACCATTTATTGCAAGAAAATGTATTTACATGATATTACAGGTTATAATAAGCTCTTTCTTAACCGTTGACTTGTTACAACTATTAAACAATCAAAGAATGAATTTTAGGGTTGCCCTTCCATACCCATCCAAGAGACGACTCAGTCATGTGGTATGGAAATCCTTGAAGCAGTTCCTTTGGGAAGTGAGACATAGAAACACTTAACAATCTATGCATCTGACATATGTTATTGGAGAACATCCGGGAGCTCTACACCTTGATCTTGACTTCTGTTGAGTCATCATTTCGGGTAAATGCATGGCATTTCTTGATCTTTTTACCAATGGTGGAAGTGGCTGGGTTGGGGTTCGTTTTCTTCTTTCCTCTTCTCCTACTTCTTCATTTTGACTTTCACTTTCTACACTTCTCCTAGTGACATGAGAGTAGGTGAGATGCTCTGCAATACATTGCTTGAATAAGAAATAGGTCAGAATGTTTTTCCTTAGCCATTTATTTTGCATAGCAGCCATTCGATACTCGATCCAAGCTGCTGCCAACACAAAATCGAAAAAATGGTGGATTGTTCTAATTGTCCACTTATTTGTTCTGTTTCTCAGTACATACCTGCTGAGGATTCTGTCCAAGAGATCAACACCTCCCATGTTGTACATTTTGACTAGGAATGGTCGAGAAATATGTATGTAGCCTACTGACAGTCTTTCTTTGACCAACGCCTGCAGTCTTCAGTGGGAGCAACACCATAGTCTGTTGAAATTAAATGAATGGGACGATTATCATACCATTTAACAATAACCATCTTTTCATCTGATCTTACAACTTGGTCACTTGCACCTCTCCCTTCGCGTTTCATATCACAATCTCGTTTCAGTGTCACAGATTTTGGAATCCAGTTTACCATGATTGTACCACAAGCCAAAATCGACCTGTGGGTAAACAATGCATCAAAGAGAGTCACATATGAAAAATACCTGTTCAGAAAAATGGTTGAACCAGATGGGAGAGAGTTTGAGAGTTTAAGTACAACCCTTCCTCCAATGTCCATTTTCTGTGGAAGAGGAACCCTTTCCGACAGAATTTCCCTTCCACCTCCTTCGTACATGGCAAAATCTAAGGGAAGGCCACTGGTACTTATCATAACAAAGTTTTTTTAAAACCAACAGGGTGGGGTTTCCATATCACATATTATTTCATCCTCACTTGGCCATGAAACGGTATCATTTGATCATCTGTAGACACCTTCTCAGAACGAGGATGTTGCAAACAAGTATTTCTTATTCGCGTCAAAATCGGTCGTACCTTCCAAAATCTATCGGCACTCTTAACTTCCTCACTGGTAGCCTGATCGTCAACAATTTTCATATTGCTTCTAATTGTATAGAACCTATTCATACTCATATTGTCTGCAATGAGTGGGTAACTGGTCTTTTGTTCCCAGCACATCCTTAATTTTGGGAAACCTAATAAAGATGCAATAATGCTGGCGCCCGAATAAATCTTCATCTCATGCCTGGTTACCTCCAAAGATTTTCCTCTGCAGCACGTATCTTCTGTTCGTGAATTCAGACATTTCTTCAAAAAAGTAATCTTCAAGGTAGTTCTCAAAATACTGATATGGCTTCTTAACCTCAAAATCACCGGTTGAATCAGTACCTGGGGTATGATGAGATGGCCCCAGAAACCTGAAAAGAAAAACACGAAACTATTAAAATAGTAACAGATTACTTTTTACTGTTTGAACAACAACACAATGGGAAAATCTGTGGAAATTGGCTGTTTATCTGGGTTGATTATTTATTAAATGGACCAGTTGACAAAATTACTCACTCTGTTTTGTTGTGCCATTGCTGAGTAGAATCCCTTCTTGCAGAAACGTCACCATTGGAAGCTGCTCCATCATTTAGCATCATCATCATCATCATCATCATCAGAAGCTGCTTCCAGAATGCCAGTACTAAACTGCTGGAGCTTGTATATCAGCCTCAACATCATCTTCAATTTCAATATCTGAATTGTTTGGATCTATGCCATCCAACATCTCAAAAATCTCATCTTCATCCAACCCTAACAAATATCAAGATATGTTTATACTCAAAACCTCTGTATGGGCTTAAATATTATGATTTGTATTTACCTCACTGTTCTATCTCATTAAACCAAAATAATGATAATTCCTAGAATAAAAAACAAACTACTTAATTACAGACAACCCACGAAGAAACTGCTTGACAAGTAGTCACAGGAACCCAGTGCATCATATGTGATACATAAGATATATCGTGGTATTACACATTTGAATTGTATTGAAGAATTTGTTACATTGTTAAAAAATATGATATCTAGTCTTTGAGCACAATTACCAAACAATCTTATGTTATAAAGAACGTAAACATGTAACTTACCTTGTTTATTACGCAGCATGCTTGTTTTGGCTTGACCTCGACCTAAACACAACCTCCCCTGCCATCTACCGGGACAGCGAGCAATGAAAAACATTGACGGTTGAATAGCGGAAAGTGTAAAGATTATGATATAATGGGTGCAAACTTCCGACAGTGCATACGAAGCGACAGAAAAAATAATGTCCCAGTGCATCATATATGATACAAGGGGTTGCTAGAGACCAATTCAGACCCAGTGGATTCAAACCCATCTATGATTACAATGGAACGAGGGAACCTTTCCCTATCAATACTGTTACGTGCCACCCCCTAGTGGCACTTCCGTTAACTGGATTACGGTGGGTAGAAGCACAACACAAATTGTTCCTTTAAAGAAACGTATTAGCTTTATTGCGGGCCAGAAAGATACACCACATAATAGCAAATACAAGCAATTAGTATCTCACTCTAGTTTCCTCTTGTAGGGAACACTTGCCTTTCACTTGACAATAAGCCGCAGAAGTTAATCCCTCCTAATGGGACCGGTGGCCTCGGTAGGACTACCTGCAACACTTCCTTGAATACACAAGGTACAGATATTTACGATAGCCAGTCACTCACCACTACACTCTGCTTCGCTGTCCGCTGGCTAGGGAAACAGACCCGGTGTTTTCGCAATTCACCTCAATATCTCTGTCGCACTAGGTAAACACACACTCTTCAAATACAGTCCCTCCCTAGGCTTCACACTCCTTCGCTGTCAAGAGAATCAGCTTCACTAGGGCTTCGCAAGTTACGTCACCAACAACTGTCGCTCAGGTAAAAGCACGCACTAGCTCAAAAACACTCTCTACCTCGCTGGCCAGGTCGCTCTTATACAGCAGGCTGGTGACTCAATGAATGCTTCTAGACCCGTCCAGGATTCACGGCTTCTCGAGATTTCCATCATTGGCTGGGTCACGAATATGCTGGACCATCCCTTTTGTCCTAGTAGCCCTGTTGCGTAAGGCGCAGGTAATACACAGAGGCAGAGCATAGCCCGGGGGCGGCGGTGACTCACGCGGCGAGGCGACGAAACAAACTCACAGCCGTAACACCACCCTCTTCCTAAAAGGCTGATCGTCCCGATCAATCATTGGTCCGTCTGTGTCCCTCCGTAGGCTGCCAGGCGATCTCGATGCACGATCTTCATCTCCGCCCTCGGGCTCCGCTGGATCCTGTAGACGACATCGTTGATCCGTTTCACGACTCGGTACGGGCCCTCCCAGGACTTCTGCAGTTTGGGTGACAGGCCTTTCTTCCATAATGGGTTGAAGAGCCAGACCAGGTCGTCCTCGTGGGATCCGCCGGCATCCGTATGCTGGTCGTATCGGGTCTTCATTCGGTCGGTCTCGATCCGCAGTCTCCTCCTCGCGCACGCGTGCACGTCCTCCAGTTGGTCGACCAGTCTTGACAATACTGGCTCACCGGGACCGGATCATTCCCAGGTCATCCGAAGGCAAGATCGACAGGTAGACGGAGTTCCCTCCCAAACATGGCCCGGGCTGGTATGCACCCGGTGCCTTCATGCACGGCAGCGCGGTAGGCCAGGAGAAATAGTGGAAGATGTTTGTCCCAATCCCTCTGGTGCTCACTGACGACTATTCGGAGATGGTTCTGGATGGTGCGATTGAATCGCTCTACCATCCCGTCGGACTTTGGGTGTAGCTGCGTCGTCCTTGTCTTCCGGATTCCCAGCAGCTGGCATAGGTTCTGGGACACCTGCGACTCGAAGTTCCTCCCTTGGTCGGAGTGCAGCTCCAGGGGTACTCCGTACCAGCTGACGAATTCCTTCACCAGGGTCTCTGCAATCGTCGCGACTTCTTGGTTAGGGAGCGCATATGCCTCTGGCCATTTGGTGAAGTAGTCGCTGACGACCAATATGTAGCGGTTCCCTGCCTCGCTCAACGGGAATGGCCCAGCAACATCGATGGCCACTCTCTCCATGGGGCCGCCCACGTTGTAGGTCTTCAGTTGACCCCGTCGTCTTCGTCCTGGGCCCTTGCTGGCTGCGCAATCGTGGCACCTCGCGCGGTGGTTCTCCACGTCTGTTCGGCATCCGATCCAGTAGAACCGCTCTCTCAGCTTCTCCAGAGTCTTCTTTATCCCTAGGTGTCCACCAGATGATCCTCTATGGACTTCCTCTGTCATAGCCCTTGGAACGACGACTTGTTCCCGAGATGTCTTCCCGTCGGTGCTCTCCCAAGTACGTCAGGTGAGGCCATCCCTTACAATCAGCGAGTCCCACTGCGCCCAGTAGGACTTAAACTTCGGGCTGCAGTCACTCACAATGTCCCACCCGGGTCTGGGGACACAGGTCCTCTTCCATTCGGCTATCAGTCCCAGGCAATCACCTTCTGCTTGTGCCCGCGTGAATGATTCGCGGCTCCAGCTCCCTTGAAGTTCCAGGGTAGTCCTTCGGCACTGTATCCCGGTGTTCTTCTCCCTTCTGGTACATAAGGTGCAGTCTTCGGGGCACGGTCTTCGTGACAGGGCGTCGGCATTAGAATGCAGTTGGCCTTTCCTGTGCTGGATCTCAAAGTTGTACTGTTGAAGCGTCTCTAACCACCGCGCGAGTTGACCCTCGGGCTGCTTGAAGTTCAGGAGCCACCGCAGGGATGCATGGTCGGTCCTGATGAGAAATTCTTGCCCGTACAGGTACTTGTGGAAGTGTTCAATGGTCTTCACGATGGCGAGCAGTTCCTTCCTGGTGAAGCAGTAGTTCCTCTCTGGCTTTGACAAGGCTTTGCTGAAGTAGGCCACTACTCTCTTCTCGCCGTCCACTATTTGCGACAGGATTCCCCCTATACCAAAGTCGCTGGCATCGGTATCGACGATGAACCTTGTTCCAGGTCTGGGGTAGGCCAGAATAGGCGCGGTGCACAAGGCCCGCTTGAGTTGTTCGAAGGCACTGTGGCATTCTGCTGTCCACATGAAGAGTTGGTCCTTCTCAGTCAGTCGATGCGGTGGTTTGGCGATGTCGGCGATGTCGGCGAATCCTCTCACGAAGCGACGGTAATAAGTGCAGAGTCCCAGGAAGCTTCGTAGTTGGGACTTGTCCTTCGGAACTGGCCACTCCCTCACAGCTGCGGTCTTTTCTGGGTCGGTGTGCACCCCTTCATCGGGGACAATATGCCCAATGTACTGGACCTGCTTCTGGAAGAGCTGACACTTCTTGGGGATCAACTTCAGCTGGGCAGCCCGTAGCTTCATCAAGATCTCCTTCAGGTTGCTGTAGTCCTCCTCGAAGCTTCTCCCCAGAACGATGACGTCGTCTAGATGGACCAGGCAGGTCTTCCAGTGTAGTCCCCTCAGAATGGACTCCATTAGCCTTTCGAAGGTCGCAGGGGCGTTGCACAGACCGAATGGCATGACGGTGAACTGCCAGAGCCCGCTGCCCTCAGAGAACGCAGTTTTCTCGCTGTCCTTAGGGTGGACCTCCACCTGCCAGTAGCCACTCTTCAAATCCAAGGTGGAGAACCATCTTGACCCAGATATGGTGTCCAGGGTGTCGTCGATCCGGGGTAGAGGGTAGCTGTCCTTCTTCGTGACGTCATTCACCCGCCTGTAATCCACGCAGAACCTGGTGGAACCGTCCTTCTTCTTCACTAGCACGACTGGAGAACTCCAAGGACTATGTGATGGCTCGATCACTCCATGCTCCTTCATCTCTTCTACCATCCGGTCGACTTCGGCTTGCTTGCCGAGCGGGACACGTCGGAATGGGGCCCTAATCGGTGCGCTGTCCCCAACGTCGATTCTGTGCTGGACCAAGCTTGTCCTACCGAAGTCTTTGCTCCCCACGGAGAAGACATTCTGGAATTAATGTAGCAGGTTCCGAAGTTGGCGTGATTGCTCCTCGTCTAAATGGTCCTGGGATTCTTGGTACAGCTTCTGCAGTTCTTCTGGCAGGGTGCGTCTTCTTCGGTTGTCCGTCTGCAGGTGTCCGTCCGTCGTGTCTTTGATGCGGGCAATCCGGGTAACGGGCTCGCAGACTCCTAGGTTGGTGTCCCGGTGAACCGTAATGTCGTAGTCGTTCAGGTTGGACAGGCGGACGTACGGCCGAGATGTCGTGTTGATGAGAGTCTTTGCAATTAGCAATCCTTTTGTCTGGATGTCCTCATATTTTGGCTCGACGATAGCCGCCACTCCCTCATCAGTTTCGCCGACAATTACGGCAGCGCTGACCTCCGTCCTGGCGGGAACGATGACGTCCTCTCTCAGCCTTACTCGTCGTGCGGTGACGGCCTCGTGTGCTGGTTGCAAAGCAAGTTCCTCACCTCCGAAGTGCAGATTGTTGATACTCAGGTCCAAGATGATGTTGTTCTGGTCCAGGATGTCCAGTCCGATGATCACTTCGTTTGATACATCAGCCACAAGCACTGGATGCTTCACCGCCCGTCGACCAATGACGAACTCCAGAGATGCTTCGCCATGTACCGGTGCGGTCTCTCCAGTCGCGGTTATTAGCTGGAGGTTCCTTTGCGTGTGTTGCACACTCCACTTCGGGATCACGGTGGGATTGACGATGGTCCTCGGCGCTCCCGTGTCGATCAGCATGGACCAGCTCACTCCGTTGACGACTCCGTCGACCATCAGGCTGCTATTATCCCTCCGTAACTGCGTCACACGAACTTGGACTGCCGAGGCTTGACGACTGTCACAAGCCAACATTTGCCCCCCAAGGCTGGCTAATGCTCGTTTCCCTGGGCCGCGCGATTTTCAGACGACTGATTTCCTGTCGGATACCCTCGGCGGCGGCGAACACCGCAGTGCTTGCTCAGGTGGTCTTTCTTACCGCAGGTCCAGCAGGTCGGTAGCCCTCTTCCGGGCCGCCTCTTCGGTTGTCTTCCGGCTGTGTCGTTGCTGGTGGTGCCGCGACTATCGAAGAAACGGCTTAGCGCCTCCATCAATTCGTCGGCCAGGGGCTTGGTCTCGTTGGTTTTTACTGGTTCGTCGACGTCCACTTAATGCACCCGCGCGTGCATTCTAGATGCCTGTTTTGCCGTCTCGAACTCAAGTGCGTGGCTCAGCGCATCTGCCAGGGTCTTATTGCGCGCGAGTCGCAGCGCCTGTTGAGTGTCCGAGTCCCGTAGCCCGTCGGTGAAGGTCTGCGTCGCTATCTGTTCCAGAAAGTCGGCCGGCGCTGTTGGGTAGGTGAGCCTTACGAGGCCTGCGATGTCCATCTCGAACTCCTGCAGGGTTTCCGCGTTCTTTCGTACCCGGGTCCGGAGCTGCATCTGGTAGGCCTGCTGAAGATGGCTATCTCCATATCGGGACTCCATATGGGCGATTGGTGAAGCGTAGTCCTGGGATCCAGTCGAGATAGCCTGAAGGACGTTAAGGGCGTCTCCTCTCAGCGCTACAATGAGAGCTGTAGCCTTTTCCGTGCTGTTCCAGTTGTTTATGGAACAAGCTGCCTCGAACTGACGTAAATAGGTGCTCCACGGGACCTTTCCGTCGAAGGTTGGGGGCCTCACTCTGCTCTGTTCCGTTCCTGATATTCCCGGTGTACCTGGTGGCGGGCGTCGGCGCAGCTCGGCAACTTCCTCTTGAAGAGCGTTGAATCTCGCTTCCATCCCCGTCGGCGGGCGTTGGCTCAGCTCAGCAATTTCCTTTTGTGAAGCGTTGAATTTCTCTTCCACCCCAGTCAGTGGGCGTTGTCGCAGTTCGGCAACTTCCTCTTGTAAGGCGTTGAAGATCTCCTCCACCCCCATCAGCGGGCGCCGGCGCAGCTCGGCAACTTCCACTTGTAAGGCGTCGAACTTCTTTTCCACTGCCGTGACTTCCTCACGTAGGCCCTGTTCTAATTTCTTCAGGTCTTGTGCTAACTTAGTCTGGCCGTCTTCCATCTTTTTCTGGCCACCCTTCAGGTCCTTGGCTAAATTCTTCTGGCCGTCTTCCATCTTCCTCAGGTCATCCTTCAGGTCCTTGGCCAATTTCTTATGGCTTCTTCCATCATGGCTCCCATGCCACTGAACTTTTCTAGCAATGCTGCAAATTGCGCTTCCATTTTAGTTGTTTGTCTTGTAAAGGGCATGCACTCACAGGAAAATTAGAGAACTGTGGTAAATGACCTGCTCGGGTTTTGAAACCAGGACCTTCAGGTGTTGTGCTTGTGCTTGAGTTCGTAATCCCGCTTCTGACACCAGTTGTTACGTGCCACCCCCTAGTGGCACTTCCGTTAACTGGATTACGGTGGGTAGAAAGCACAACACAAATTGTTCCTTTAAAGAAACGTATTAGCTTTTTTGCGGGCCAGAAAGATACACCACCCAATAGCAAATACAAGCAATTAGTATCTCACTCTAGTTTCCTCTTGTAGGGAACACTTGCCTTTCACTTGACAATAAGCCACAGAAGTTAATCCTTCCTAATGGGACCGGTGGCCTCGGTAGGACTACCTGCAACACTTCCTTGAATACACAAGCTACAGTTATTTACGATAGCCAGTCACTCACCACTACACTCTGCTTCGCTGTCCGCTGGCTAGGGAAACAGCCCCCGATGTTTTCGCAATTCAACACTATATCTCTGTCGCACTAGGTAAACACACACTCTTCAAATACAGTCCCTCCCTAGGCTTCACACTCCTTCGCTGTCAAGAGAATCAGCTTCACTAGGGCTTCGCAAGTCACGTCACCAACAACTGTCGCTCAGGTAAAAGCACGCACTAGCTCAAAAACACTCTCTACCTCGCTGGCCAGGTCGCTCTTATATAGCAGGCTGGTGACTCAATGAATGCTTCTAGACCCGTCCAGGATTCACGGCTTCTCGAGATTTCCATCACTGGCTGGGTTACGAATATTCTGGACCATCCCTTTTGTCCTAGTAGCCCTGTTGCGTAAGGCGCAGGTAATACACAGAGGCAGAGCATAGCCCGGGGGCGGCGGTGACTCACGCGGCGAGGCGACGAAACAATCTCACAGCCGTAACAATATCTAGCCCTGATTTTAAACGCTCATTTATCAATGGCTATTATTGTATTTGTTAAAGAGAAATGAAAAACGTGAATGGCTTCGACCGTTTTTGCCCCTCATGCGTGAATGTGTGGATCTCATGGATTTGGGCTGTCCTTCACTGCATATGCTTTTTCAAGAAAAATGACTTTTAATGAAAAAACATGAGGCCGTTTTCCCTGTATGCAGTCTGTTTTATTGGCTAACTAGAAATGCATGTCGTGACGTCATGAACAAGATATTACTTGTTCCTGCCAGCAGTGAGATTATCACTAGTGAGTGATAAACAGTCTACAGAGCATTATGTCAGTGTCTTCAATGTAGGAATTGGACAATAATGCCACCGAGCAGACAATAGGGAATTTTGTTTGTGTGCAGAAAGAAACTCGATAGTTTCACAAAAGGGGAATTAAATGCCTTGCCAAAATCATTTTTTATTATGGGGCCGCAAATGCAGTAAAAGAAATTTGGCAACATGTACCGAAATCATGGACTCGAGACCCTATGTTAAGTGAATTGCCACCCTACGATGACTACGAGCACCATACGCAAAATTCCTTCGGTTAGACAATGTCGAACATGTCAGCTTGTGAAACTCTACCACGGAAATAAAACCTTGAACAAAGACTTTGTTTATTCATCCACGGGTGCCATGGCGAGAAGAAAAAGCATCATCCTCAACAGGGGGGGAGATCAAAACTATTCGTCACCGGCTGAAAAAGGTATGCCAAACCTGTATTGGTCGTGGCGTCATTGATGAAGTGATTCATTTATTACCCTTTGAAATGTATTTACCTGGTTACAAATACTGCGGTCCTGGAACAGTGCTGGATCAACGTTTGCAGCGTGGTGATGTGCCTATAAATCCTCTAGATCATGCTTGCCGAGAACATGAAATTTCTTATTACCATAGTCAACCTGAATTAAGGCGTGTGGCTGATAAAGTATTATTTACAAAAAGGCTAAACACCGTTTGACAGCCTGTGATGCCTCGGTGGGAGAGAGGTTGGCTGCCCTGATTGTGATTTGTGCTATGAAAGGAAAGTTAATGATGAATAGACATGGACATTTAAAAAAAACTATATGTATTCTAGTGTAATGCCCTATTTCCTGTGAAATAAAAACAGTATTTCCTTGATTCGTTACGTAATGAAAATTTAAAAATGTACAATGTGAGAAATAAGAAATGGGAAAATGAGAAATTATAAACATTTTTAAATTATTATTTTTTTGAAACACGTTTCCAAGTTTTGAATATTTCCCAAACACATATTGTAGATATTAAAAGTTCATTTTAACATTCAAAAATGTCTTGATGCCCGTGCTTGACTATTGCAGTGGTGCAGTCTCTCTGTTTTTCAGTAACGTAGTGACCTATCCATGTTGTATTCACTACAGGTAAGACTCTTTTACAAATAAAGCATATCTACCACCACATTTAAAGAAAACTTTAAAGAGAAAACTACTATTTAACTTTGCTATAAGCTTTAATTCTCTCCCCCTGCCCATCATGTTTACTATGGTCCAATGACTAATGTTAAGTACTCGTGTTATCTCTTGCTTTCATTCTTACTTTTACACTCTCTTTGGGAAACACACAGAACACCCCACCCCCATATTCATTTCCATAGAGCATGTATTCACATTCATACAACCACAAGGAACTTTCAGTTATAAGATTAGCATTTACAAATTACAATTTCATGCACGGTGAAAATAATATTTACAAATTACAATTTCAGAAACGATCAAAATAAATACAAAAATATAAAGTTGTAGAGCGCTTTAAAGAGCAAGGGGCGTAGCGCATTTCTCATAGTTACAATTTTTCATATTTACAACTACAAAAACTCATATTTACAATTCTGATTATTGAGATAAACAAAATCTCATATTTACAAATCACCATTTACAAATTACAATTCTCACCATTGAGAAAAAATATCAAAATCCCATATTTATAAATTATCGTTTACAAATTACAATTTCTATCATTGAGAAAACAAAATATCGAAATCTAATATTTACAAAAGCTATTTCCCTAATCTACAAAACAGAAAAATCACACACCTTCCTCGTCATGATAGCCCCATGGCAAGCTGGTGAGCAGGTCATCAGCCCACTTTCGCTTATTGTCCATCGAGGCCAGTGTGTTTTCTCTGTTCTACAAGATACAAAATATGGTTGACAGATTGTATCCTGCTTCGTTTATGGGACATAGGTTTCTCAGTTTGTAAAACAGCTAAGTAATCGTCCACTCTTAGAGATTTTACCACTGCTTTACCCACGCCCTTGGCTCTTTTAGTCTATGGTTCAGTGTGCAATAAACATACATTTTAGATGCTAAGCCAACGAATTCTGTCATGGTGGAATCACCGCATTCATCTTTTAAAACGCCCATTTTTTCTGTTTTGATGGGCAGCTGAAACATATCGTCAGGATTGTAGGAAGAGGTGTCGAACCAATCACTATGTTGCCTCATCACGACATAGGGATCACAGCGGCAAACGTGGTAAATGAAACTGTCAGTGTCCATATAGCAAAGACACATCCCCAAAAATGTTGTTTCACAAACTCATAGCGCAATTCATACATAACCAATTTGGAAAAGTCCAAAATAACATGGCCCAAGTAGATGGGCTTATTCATAGTGGCATGGGTCTTACTCAATTCAATGGTGGCCAAATTTTCATCAATAATTTTAATGTTCTTGAAATTTGGCTTGGCAATGTATCGCCGACCACCATGACACCATGACGTCCTTCCCAGACATTCACATATTTAATATCTCTGTATTTTCTAACGTTTTCCATACTTTTGCCATGAACGCAGTTATTCGTCAATTTGAAAAGGTTCATTTCAAACTGCTGTGTCGTCATTTGTCGGTGCTGGGTGTTGAGAGCCATGCTTTTTGGGCAAAGGAAATACCCCTATGGATTTCTTTAAACACTGTACCAACATTTGGATATGTAAAACTTACCGATTTTTGTTGTAAAGTGTGCCCATGGGTTTTTCAATGTTCACTTTTCTTTGCTCTAAGCAAAATGGAAAATGGGCATGTTGCTCATACAGGGATGAGGGGTACTCAAGATCAACTTCTAAAACGTTTCCACGACACGTTTCGAGGCTGGCCGTGTTCACATCCAATTGTGAGACCTCGTCCCCTGAGAGCCAGGCAAAATCCTTATAGGGTAAAGGCTGGCTCATGGCATAACCATGCAGATTATTTACGTCATAGTACCTATGGTACGATTCTGGGTTTTGTAGTGAATAGGATGGCATGTATTTATTATTGGCTTCGGCATGGCGCTGGTTAAGCGACACTAACCCGCCACGAATGCCTCTTTCGAAAAATAACACCATGTCTACATCGGTCAGTAAATCTAATTCCACTTGGGTGTATCTCAAAACCGCATCAAAGGACAGTCCAGGATTCGTAAAATAATGAGCCGGGTCAAGTCCGTAAATGTGCTGGCACAACGCACGGAACATTTCAAACACACCCGTGAGCAGCAATACATCGTGTTTTAGGTAATGCATAGCATAATCCCCTAGAGTGCTTATATTAAACACCCACCATACATTGCATGCATGGGCGTAATCCTCATCGGAAACGGTACTACGTGTTAGCATTGAATAAAATTTATCTTGTGGTGGCAGAGCCTTTTGCTTCAGCACGGCCTATCCATTCACAAATTTATAGGGACAAATACATTTCCGAATACACAATTTAAAGTGCTCAGGATTCTTAAAATGTGTCCTGGTGTATTTCAATTACTTTTCATCCAAACCATTCACCAGGCTGTCAAGGGATGAGGCCATACACTTAAACGAGTCACGGAATCGAATACAAAACTTGCCCAACCTCCAAGTCAATGCCGTGAAACGCTCATGGTTTTGGGGAATAATTGAAAAGGTCCCCTTTCCGATATGCCCCAATTCACGAATCAGAAGCTGCATATCGTAGCTCGCCAAATTGTGAAAGAACACACTTATGAATCGAAGAGCTGGGTAATTAACGTTACACACTCAGTGTGCGGCCCCTCGAATCTCCTCCGTAAAGTGTGAGTGGTCGCGAACCGTGTCCTCGGCACTTATCAGCGGCTTTTCACAAATATGGCATGCTTATACTGTTCCTGCTGTTCTCGAGTTATGTTCATAGGCACTTGATTGTCCATTAACCCTCGTACATGGTCAGCCAACTCAATAAGTTCATTTAAGAATCATTTAGCACAATCTGGGCCCTGATAAGATTTAAAATAGGACTTTGTGTGGTCATACGAACACACGACATTCAGTCTTATGGCAAAGGGTTCGTGCTTCTGAATAGGGGTGGTTGAGCTTCTGCTGGGATCTGGTTCACATCCCGGCACGGGTACGGTGAGAGCCTCAAAATCCGCATACACCACAAAGGAAACAGTATCTCGCTTGTGTATATTCTTAAATTTTAACACAGCTTCGTCCCCTTGTGGCAAAACTAGTCTCACTGCCTCTGAGTTACAATCTAGTGTATGTCGTTCCAAAAGAGCGGGGGTCCAAACTTATTGTAAGCAACGGTCACAAATGTGCTTCTTGTGTCCATTTTTGGACAGTTGTAAGTTTAATAATTTACTTAAGGCAATAGTGAGACATCTCCCATAGACAAATACAAAAGATGAATGTGGTGTTGCTTCTGCTCTTTTGTGGCATAAAGAGGACCCATCATTTCATCACCGTCAACGCCATACACCTTAAGAAAATAGTCGGGATTATCCCGTTCAAACCTGCGGATCTTGGTTGGATCCATAGGGAACGACACGTGAGTTAAATTAAAATTTTGTTTCAACTGGTCAAACATGGTCTTGTACATTCCAGGCCGATATACGTGACATTGTACTGGCTGCAAATGCGCAGCCAGGCACCAGATAAAGCAGTCATCGTCCATGTCTTCAATATTCACCACCGCTCTCCGGCAGGCAATCGCTGGTGGTGTAGGAATATGAATGGACCCAGCATGCTGTGGGTTAACTTACAAATGTTAATTTGTAAGTGAAGATTTTTTTTCCAAGGCAAGGCCACTGGGTCCTTCTTTTAATTTATCAAATTTTGCCAGCAAGGCATTCACACCATGTGTCCCGTACCACTGTTCCAAATTGTCTGAAACGAGGAGCTCATGCATCTTGCTACACAAATGAAATTTTTCTTTGTGTTCTACATCACAAACCATCTCCATATTAACCTTCAAAACCCTATGTAACCCTAGGGCAGAATAAATTTACTCCCTAAAAATCGAGAAACAAGACTCAAAGAATTCCTTCGGGATAATAATTTCCTTAACATTTATCACCCTGCCAGAGCACACCCGTGTTCTAAAACAACAGTCAAGGGGTTCCCACTTTAAAACATTATAGGTAGCGGTAGAGTAAGCCATAATTGCAAGTTAGTTTTACCTTGTGTTCTACACGAAAAGCTGCTAGCCAGGTACACGCCGAAAAACACCGATGTTTAAAGCTGCTGTAACGTGTTCCACTTGCTCACCTCCCAGTTTTCACCAGTACAACTGGACCGTTATCTAGATATAAATAAACCATCATAAATACACACATCAAAAAAAGTTTTGCATCACCTCGGTTCCAAGAGTTCCGGAACCGTTAAATACAAAGGGAATAGAGATCAACACAAACAACATTTCAGATCGTTTTATTGCTCATGAGACCCACACATTGCATGTTGTACCATCATACAGCTAGACTTTCAGCATTTGTGGTCCAGATTGCAGTACACACCACTACCTCTAATACCCAGTAGCACGTCCTCTTGCATTGATGCATGCCTGTATTCGCCGTGGCATACTATCCACAAGTTCATCAAGACACTGTTGGTCCAAATTGTCCCACTCCTCAACGACAATTCGGCGTAAATCTCTCAGAGTGGTTGGTGGGTCAAGACGTCCATAAACAGCCCTTTTCAACATATCCCAGGCATGTTCGATAGGGTTCATGTCTGGCGAACATGCTGGCCACTGTAGTCGAGCGATGTCGTTATCTTGAAGGAACGCATTCACAAGATGTGCACGATGAGGTCGAGAATTGTCGTCCATGAAGACAAATGCCTCTCCAATATTCTGCCGATATGGTTGCACTATGGGTCGGAGGATGTCATTCAGGTATCGTAAAGCCGTTTCGGAGCCTTCCATGACCACCAGTGGCGTACGTCGGCCCCACATAATGCCACCCCAAAACATCAGGGAACCACCACCTTGCTGCACTCGCTGGACAGTGTGTCTAAGACGTTCAGCCTGACCAGGGTGCCTCCAAACACGTCTCCGACGATTGTCTGGTTGAAGGCATATGCGACACTCATCGGTGAAGAGAACGTGATGCCAATTCCGTGGGGTCCATTCAGCATGTTGTTGGGCCCATCTGTACCGCGCTGCATGGTGTCGGGGTTGCAAAGCTGGACCTCGCCATGGACGTCGGGAGTGAAGTTGCGCATCATGCAGCCTATTGCGCACAGTTTGAGTTGAAACACGACGTCCTGTGGCTGAACGAAACGCATTATTCAACATGGTGGCATTGCTGTCAGGGTTCCTCCGAGCGGCAATCCGTAAGTAGCGGTCATCCACTACAGTAGTAGCCCTTGGGCGGCCTGAGCGAGGCCTGTCATCGACAGTTCCTGTATCTCTGTACCTCCTCCATGTCCGAACAACATCGCTTTGGTTCACTCTGAGACGCCTGGAAACTTCC
Source organism: Meconema thalassinum (assembly GCA_946902985.2). Lineage (NCBI taxonomy): Eukaryota > Metazoa > Arthropoda > Insecta > Orthoptera > Tettigoniidae > Meconema > Meconema thalassinum. The sequence continues at coordinate 901,976,494 of OX336389.2, forward strand.
CTTGTTGAGAGCCCTTCTTGACACAAAGTAACAATGCGGACGCGATCGAACTGCGGTATTGACCTTCTAGGCATGGTAGAACTACAGACAACATGAGCAGCGTACCTTCGTCCTGGTGGAATGACTGGAACTGATCGGCTGTCGTACCCCCTCCGTCTAATAGGCCCTGCTCATGCATGGTTGTTTACATCTTTGAGCAGTTTTAGTGACATCTATGAACAGTCAAAGGGACTGTATCTTGGATACAATATACACAGTCAACGTCTATATGCCGGAGATCTGGGAACCGAGGTGATGCAAAACTTTTTTTGATGTGTGTACATGTATTCAAATTAATACATGCATTCCATAAAAAATAGTACAGAAAACAAATTCAAACAGCTTATAAAAATTAAAATCTTACCTTAGCTCGTAAAGGCTGCTTTCCCCTTTCTCGTGGACTCAAGGGTGTAATGGTCTCTCCCCCTCACAACAGGCAATCGTACACTAAAATTGTTTGAAAATAAAATAAATAAATAAATAAATAAATAAATAAATCTAATCAATCAATAAATTCCAATCAATAGCATTAACATCCATTGTCATTAAAAAACTAAAAACCATTAATTAATAAACTTACCTCTAAAATTGTGACTGTGTCAGGTACAGAAATCTCGCAAGCTTGTACACTACAAAACCACTATTACAGCAATATCTGAAAATATAATAAATAAAACTAATTCATCGTCCAATCTATTATTAACATTAACAAATAATTAAATTAATTTTTAAACTTACCTCTCAAAATGTTGTCAAGTATGTCGCCACTGCGTGAGGTAGAGCAATGTCTTAAAGAATGCCAACCAACTGCAACTGGATTCAATCCCACAAACTTAACCAAAGCAATATCTGAAAATAAACAATAAATTTCATTCATCGTCCAATCAATCAATCAATCAATCAATGCCAGTAAATAACATTTACAAATAATTAAGTTAATTAATAAACTTACCTCTCAAAATGTTGTCAAGTCTAAATCAAAGAATGCCAAACAACTGCAACTGTATTCAATCCCTCAAACTTAACCAGAGCAATATCTGAAAATAGAATAAATTCATTGTCAAATCAATCAATGCCCGTAAATGAAAATGAAAATCCACAGCCTGCTTCCAGTCTCCGACCGGGTCAGGAATGGAATGAATGAAGCCCCCATCTAGCGGCGAGGATATGAACTGTGCCGGCTGCCGAGGCCTGACGCACTCCTCTGGGGCAATGATTAAATGAATGACAGATGAAATGAAATGATAGTGGAGAGTGTTGCTGGAATGAAATAACATTTGCAAATAATTAATTAATAAATAAATTAATAAATTAATAAACTTATGTCGCAAAGTCTAAATCAAGGCATGCCAACCGACTGCAACTGGAGTCAATCCCGAAAAAATATCCAAAGCAATATCTAAAAACAAAAATAATTTATTAATCGTCCAATCAATACAACTTGAACGTCAATTAGCATTAACTCATTAAAAATATTAATAAGTACATACCTCACAAATACTGTAGTTAAAGTAGTTTTTCTTCAAAACAACTTTTGTTCAATCACAATGCTAAGGTAACACAGTAACGGAACACAGAGCTCTTGCTTCGTAACAAGTAATCAAAATAATATTTAACACAGCCCTTTTTATAACCTCGGCCTGGAAAGCACGCTTTCACACACCACTCGCATCACAATTTCCCACAATTCCGTTCACATACACGAAAAGAAGCCTATCCAATTTACATTTTTACTTAATACAATATTTCACACAACAAAACAGTAAACGGCACATCCTGTCCGTTCACTATGGTAGTGGAAAACGCTACTGACAGAGAGCCAAGTTACAACACTGCACTGAAAAGCAGTTTCCAAGGTTCCAGGTCTAGTCAGTCCCATAGTGGTCAGCGCAACATGATAAGCTTATCAGTTTACAGTGTGAAACCAGGGCTACTACTGGCTCTCCAAGACCGAGGTAAGTCTGCTCGCTAGCTAGGCCTGCACAAAATATAATTGTTTAATTTACGAATTAAATAAAACACTAGGCTCTACAAAATAAAAGGCTACCCGTAAATAAACAAACTACACCTCCGGCTACCTCAATAGCCGTGCGTTGTAAACAAATATTAAATAATTACTGGTTGGCCATCCTCAACTTCTATAGCCGTGCGTGTTACACACACGTGCTATAAATACAATCCAACTTCATAATATTATTATTACTTTTTTTTTAGCGTATGGCTTTTAGTGCCGGGATTGTCCGAGGACATGTTCGGCTCGCCAGTTTTGTAGCTGCTTCGAGACGGACACCCAATGGGTGAGCTACAAGTACCGTTGGGGAGGGAAGTTGGAATGTAAGGGCGAGGAGTTGGAAGGTAGCGGCTGTGGCCTATAGTTAGGGACCAACCCCGGCATTTGCCTGGAAGGAAGATGGGAAACCACAGAAGACCATCTTCAAGGTTACCGGCGGGGGGATTCGAACCTCTTCGTCTCCCGGATGTGAGCGACTGCCAGCAGTCATGCCGTAACGACCACGGCTATCTCACCCGGTATAATAATAATAATAATAATAACGTTACATGGTAAATTACTATCTCTAGGCATCAGAATAGGTTCCCACGGTCTCGAAACGGGTTTATTCTTGTTTAAGTGGCTGCGTAACCTTGAGCCATCCCCATGGCCGCTACCACCCATTACAAATATTTCCCCCTCCCCGCCTAAATACTAGCTATCGCAACCAATCAATCATTAACTAATAATCCAGTAGTTTTGGGTCCTTTGGGCAAATCAAAAATAAATAATCCATAAATAATTACTTAAAAACCGCCAGAGGCTTGCCCCCAGTCGCATGTCCACAGTAAGGTACAGTTGTGTAAAAATAAAATGGCTCCCTCGCATGTCGTTAAGCCCTTTGGGTAAAAGTTTAAAAATAACTAATTTACGGTGAAGAGGGGTTCATAGCGAGTAAAACGAGTCCCTAAACGCCTTTCTAAAATTACGGGTTCCCAAATAATAAGGGGAGGGAATCAATAACCATTTAGTTTTTGGTTCTTTGGGCAAATTGAAAGGCCATGGGAAAGGGGGGATCATCCTGAGTAATATGACACCTCACATGTCCATCTCCGATAAATAGCGCGGAAAATATCGACAAATTTAAAAACTGCTGATGCTATGGCTTTAGATTGGCCTCAGCCCACTACTTCTGTGGCCTAGTGAATCGGAGAGAGATTGTTACAAAGTGCGCCTTGTAGTCACAGATGCAGCTTCGTATATGTTAAAAGCTGGTCAGACTGTTCGAGGTTTTTTTTTTCAAATCTCATTCATGTCACATGTTTGGCCCATGGATTGCATCGTATTGCAGAAGAGATATGCACGTTCTTTCCATCTGTCAAAGTACGAGGCACGTCCAGAAAGTAAGTTCCGTTTGGTAATTAAATTAAATTGTGTACAGATACAGAAAAAATATTTATTGCACAACTTTCTACACCTCTTAAACTACTTTTCAACATAACTGCCCAACTTTTTCAGGCATTTGTCATAGCGTGGCACAAGTTTTTGGATACCTTCTTCATAGAGGTTTGCCGCCGACGCGTAAACGAGAGAGAAAACTCCCCTGTAAGATATCCTACCGTTTGGCCACCACTGTTAGGCAAATTGCGTGCTTACCAGGAGAACTGCGTATGTTTAGGAGTTCTCCTGACCACATATGCAATTTGCCTAACAGTGGTGGCCAAACGGTAGGATATCTTACAGGGGATTCTTCACTCTCGTTTACGAGTCGGCGGCAAACCTCTATGAAGAAGGTATCCAAAAACTTGTGCCACGCTATGACAAATGCCTGAAAAAGTTCGGCAGTTATGTTGAAAAGTAGTTTAAGAGGTGTAGAATGTTGTGCAATAAATATTTTTCCTGTATCTGTACACAATTTAATTTTATTACCAAACGGAACTTACTTTCTGGACGTGCCTCGTAATTTCAAGTGGGAAGAAACTGTTCCTAGAAGCACAGGCTAGTGTACAGTTGTACAAAACTCTCCTGCCTCAGGTTCTCTTTCGTCGGAACCTGTTCACACAAGATGGGGAACTTGGTTATCCGCAGTATTGTTCTACCAGGAGAACTTAAATCAAATGAAAGATGTAGCTAAAAGAATTGATGATAGTCATACTGCATGTATTCGTGAAGCAAAGTTCGCAATTGAATCTTATAACGTATATCAAGATATCAGTTTCATCCATTTGCATTATTCGTCACTTTCGAAGGCAATTAAGGGCCTAGAGACTCGCGGTGCACCCCTACACGAATCCTTTCAGTTAATTCAAAACACCATTAGTTCATTAAGTGGTGTCCATGGAGGAACTGGAGAAAAAGTGAAAAGGAAACGCAGTGCTGTGTTGGACTCAAACCCAGGACTGAAGAAGATTCAATCCATAAGCAACTACATAAGTAAAATCAGGCAGGCTTTGCCAGAACAATGTTCCGAGCAGTCAGTGCCAGTGTACAAGTATTGTCCAGTTACGTCCGTCATCGTAGAATCATCATTTTCAGCGTACAGTATAAATTAATTCTGTCCGACAACAGAAAGGCATTGGCCCCTGAAAGCATTGAAAACCTGTTGATAACCTACTGCCAGCAACATTTTGGAAGGAATAAAACATGTTTATCAATGTAACAATTAAATAATGCGTTTGGTAAGAGTATTTTATTTTAGTGCATAGTTTCGTGCATATTTAGTGCATATGTGCATGATTATTTTTGGAGTTTTAGTGCATGTGAATCCGGGTCCTAGTGATAAATAATTCATGTAATATTTCTTTCAGGTAAGGGTGATAAAATATTTGTTACTCACCACCCAATTGTATGGATCAGTTTGTTGTAAGCGTTTGCTTCGTGTGACTGCTCGTTGTGCATTGTATGGTTCCTCTCTACGATATTGCAAAGGTGAGTCCTTTCTTGTTATCCGTGTGTGTTGTCTGCCGGCTTTTTGCTTTTGAAGAGCGGCTTCTGTTCTCCTTGTATTATATTTCCATGCTTCTCCATTTTTGTCTATCCCTTGCTATCCTCGTCCAGTGTTTGCATGTCTTCCTTGCAATCGAGTCCTTCCAGCTCGTTCTTTGTCTACCCACGTTCCTGCTTCCTGTTCTGGGATCCCATACTATAAGTTTGTGCGTCCATCTATCGTGTTTCATTCTAACCACATGTCCTCCCCATTTCCATTTTAGCCTTTCGGCTGTTGTTATAGCATCCTTCAAGGCTGTTCTTCTTCTAATCTCCTAGTTTCGTACTCGGTCCCTCAAGGAGATGTTAAGGATCTTCCGTTCCATTTTGCGTCGACATGGTTGGATCTTTTGTCTCTGCTTCGCCGTAAGTGCCCAGGTTTGACATCCGTATAGCAGTACCAGTATTACACATTTTTGTAGTAACTCTGACTTTAGACTTAGCTTCTGGGATTTGTCCATCAATATAAATTCCAACGACCAGAACTTTTTCCACGCTTGTCCTATTCGTCTATGGATTTCCTTCTCCTGAGAGTAGTCAAATGAAAAGTTTTGTCCAAGGTAGATGTATTCCTAAGTATATGCTATTGGTTTGCCGTTCATGAGGATTTGTACTTCTAGCGAGTTGGTCATCAGTTTTTTTAGGGCGTTCAGAGATAGACATACTTCTTCACTTACTGCTACCATTCGTTCCAAGTCTTGTGCAGAATTTGCTATTAGTGCAATATCATCTGCAAACCGTATGTGAGTCAGCCTATCCCCGTTTATTTCAATGCCATATTTGTTGTCCCACTCCAATTTCCTAAATTGGTTCTCCAGCAGACATGTGAACAGTTTCGGTGAGAGGGGATCACCTTGTTTCACGCCTCTCTCTAGGTTGATGTTCGCGCCAACCCTCTCCGTTCTAACCTTCGCTTTGCAGCCTTTGTAGAGCTTTTACAATAATCTTACGAATCCGTTTTGTATACCTTGGTTCTTTAATGCCTGTAGTTCACAGTTGTACTTTACAGAATCGAACGATTTGTTGTAGTCTACGGAGGCACTGTACAGTTCGAAGTTGAATTCCTGCGTTTTCTTCAAGAGCTGGTTCATTGCCTGCAGGTGATCGATTGTGCTGAACCCCGTCCTAAAGCCTGCTTGTTCCACTGCCTGGTTTTCGTCAAGTAGTTTTGATATCCTTTTAGTTATGATTTTCATGAAAAGTTTATAGAGGCTTGCCATTTAATTGATTGGTCTATAGTTATTAATGCCATCTTTGGCTCCTTTTTTGTGGAGAAGAACAATAACGCTCTGTTTTAATTCTAATGGAATTTATTCTGATTCTAGTATCTTGTTGAATAGTCCCGTTATCACTTCTATGAGATCTTCGCCAACCATTTTCAGATATTCGTTGAAGATTGCATCTTCTCCTGGGCTTTTCTCGTTTTTTTTTTGCCTCCTTTATTGCTGCCCTGACTTCACTGGTTATGATTGGGGGGATTTCCTCGTCCAGTTTTACTTCTAGCCCCTTGCCGCTTTGACCCCTCATTTGGTGTGTACTTGAGTGTAGTTCTCTGTAGACGTCTGTGGCCTGTCTCGTCGTTTCCTCTCTTGGTGCTTGTCTCTACCCATTTTGTCCTTCACTCCCAGAATCCATTGCTTATCTGGTGTTAGTTCTATTCTCATCTATCTTATTGATTTTGACTCTTCTGCGTATTTTCTTATTGTTTCTGTGTTGTGGTCTCTAATGTCTTTTCTGATTTCCCTTTAATGCGCTTATTCAGCTCCTTGCACTCTATCTTTTTCTGGTCGTTATCTATGGCGTGTACTTTCAGTGTTTCCCTTTCCTCGATCAGGTGTTTAGTACTGTCCTTTAGCTTATCGCATCTTCCTTTCTTACTGTTCGGTGTTGCGGAGTTGTTAGCTGCCGATGTTATACATTTTGTGAGCTCTGTGTAGAGGTGCTGTGTGTTTAAGTCTTTTTGTTGTTTTAGCTGATTTAGAATTTGTTGTCTTTCTTTAGCGTATTTGGTCTGGTTAATTTGGCCGGGGCTCGTTGCTCTGATCTTGAAGTACGGCCGTCTCTTGTTCGTTATTGTCAGCTTTAAGCGGACCCTTCTATGATCTGTGTCGAACTTTAGCCCATTGATTAGGCTACTTGGATGTCTGTTACTTCAATTATGTTTTCGGCAAGTGTAAAGTCGATTTCGCTTTTTGTTCTGGCATTTGGGCCTCTCCGTGTCCACCAGCTCTCTGTTTTTGTTTTCTTGAAGAAGGTGTTAACGATTTTCATACTGTGCCCTTGAGCCAACTGTATCCGAATGGTCCCATAGGTACTTCGTTACTTAATATTAAATACTTCAACACTAACCATCAATGCTCAGAAAACCAAGATATTGCACTACCTGTTCCTTGGACAACCCTTACAGAGCTCAGTATAACTAGCTCAGATTCAACACTGGAACAGGTAGACAATTTTTCCTACCTTGGTAGCATCCTGTCTTGTAGCTGTGAACAGGATGTGTGGAAGAGAATCATTACTGCCCATACTGCCTTCGGTCATTCATCACATAGGATCTTCAAAAACAAAGATCTAACTGTTTATGTAAACCTTATGGTATACCACGGTATCATGCCCATGATACTGTATGGTTGCGCTTGTTTATAATATTGAAACCTTCATCTCAGATAGGACATATCCGCCATATGAACGGCTCCAGGATACCTCACCAAGTTCTTTCTGGTAAACTTAGCTCTGGTACTTGGTCTCGCGAAGCTTTGAAGTAATTTAAGGACCAGCTGAAACAAACCATGAAGGCATCAGGAATAAGCCCAAAAGGATACTGCTTTAGATAAACCACTTGGGTGCAAAACTGTCTCTGCTGATACTGATCACTTTGAAGAAGAACGTCGCAGACGTCAAGTTAGGATGTTCTATCAACCTCGACCTCGCCCTCCTCCATCCACTGTAATGTGTGGACACATGTTTCGTTGCAGGATCGGTATGTCCAGTCACCAGAGGCATCCGACTACATTACATGTGGAGAGGACTTGCAGAAAGAATTTATAATGATGTACTCTGATACGGACAACGGCCTACAATGAGTAATAAAACCTGTAATGCATGAATAAGTAGGTCTTGTCATTATACAAATTAAAATTCTTTTTAATTAATAACCATGGCATTAGACTCTTTGTGAACATAATAACTTCGTTATAGTCTGCACATACTGTAGGCCTAATTTGGCCAGACACTATTTCTGTTTATGAAGCATTTATTATCAAAGTCCATCCAGTATTTTAGCTTTTTATTTAAAATTATTATTATTATTAATAATAATTTATCCACGATTAGTTTAGTAAGATTTAGTAAAAACCTGCCCGAAGGCAGGTTAAAGCCTCCAAAGAGGCTATCCTCAGCCAGGAGTTTACGTGCGGACAGGGGCGTGTATAAGCCCCCCCCCCCCCCCCCGAAATTTTTGTCACATACCGGTATATTATTTGTTTATGTATTAAAACATTAAAAACCAATATAATCATGTACTATTGTTACTAAGCGACGTATGGCAAGGTTGAAAAGCAAGGCGAAGGTAGAACGATGTAAACAATGTGACAATCAGTTTGCTCTGATGTTATGTGTAACAGCATAACCTCTTATTACTCTCCAGTGCCTTCGCTCTTATGAACGAACCAAGAACAGCAACAAGTGCCCTTGAAACGTGTGACAAAAGTTTTTTTCCCCTAACTTTTATACCCTTATCAAAATTTTGGCAAATTTGCCTCTCTCTGTACCTACTGGTACTGCCGAACGGAATTCGAGTTGGTTGAAAACATACTTAAGAAATTCTACTTCTGAAAAGAGACTCAACGGTCTAGTAATGTCATCTAATCACATAGACATACATATCACTGACGATGAAGTCATGAACCGATTTGGCAATGCTTCAAGAAACCTTGACTTTATATTATAGTGTGATTTGTAACTCAAAACAGTAACATTAATTCTTTCCATATAAATACTATCAAGAGAGCATGATGATTGTATTAATAAAAAGTATCATAAAATGGTCTTAGTTGTGTTTGACATTAACCAAACAAGAAACATCTAAACAAATTGGTTGAAAAAGTGATGCCAGATAGCCTTAAAACTCATCATTTTGCACCAAATTATGCAAAAGTTTCCCGGGGAGAACCCAGGACCCCCTATTCTTTGGGCCTATACCTTGCCCCCGGTTGGGCACCCCTCCGAAATAAAACTCTATATACGCCCCTGCGTGCGGAAGTTGGCCAGGTCCGTTCCGCTCCTCCGAATGTGTGCCAACAGCACGTGGTCCCACCGAAACTGGCATACCATCCAAGTTCCAACCACGCCCAATGTGCTGCTTAACTGCGGAGTTCTTATGGGATCTGGTGTTTCAACATGGCCAGGCCGTTGGCTTTGTAAGATTTAGGGGATATTATTTCATTTATGCTTAGGGAAAGAATGTTAAGAATGTTTTCAAATTAAAATAGTTGTCTCCCGTGTTGAGGTTCAAGGAATTGTTTACTTAAATAAGTAAACCCAAATATACTCCTACTCCAGCTGTCGCACAGCAATGTGCAAGTAGGGTTACCAACCATCCGGCATTTGCCGGACATGTCCTGCTTTTCATTCATGTTGGTTATGTCTGGACGGCATTTCCAATTAACAAAGATGTCCAGCATTTTTCGTTACAAGATTGCTCATGTAAGTTTTAGGCTGAAGACACCATGTTATTGTTAGAGGTGGGACTATCGACTACTTTTAACTATCGACTGACTAGTCATTCGTCGGGAGAAACTATCGACTAGATATTCGACTACTTTCAGTCGAATGGTTACCTGAATACGCATAGCTCTTAAAAGCGTGTCGTTTCATGTATTCGACTGAAAGTAGTCACTTCTAGGCGGCGTACAAAGCACTGTAAGCCGTTACCCGCGGAGTTCTGTTGTACCAACAGATGAAAAACAAACTTCTCCCTAACCTACCTATTTTTGCAGCCGTTAGTTTGGACTACGTGACACTCGGCAACATGCAATTGATCCAAGTTATTTATTTTTACTGTGCTTCGAATGGAGGTTGCGGCGTTGTGTATAGTGCAGCCATTATATCCAATGTTGCAATGAGTAAATGTTCCCCGATATTGGTATAGGACACATTACCTGTATGTAGGCTACTCTGAATAAGTGAAGCAATAGAGCAATACTTAATTAAATTACTAGAACTGAAAGGGAGTTCGTAAGTACCGGTAACAATTCCATAGCCAAAATTGTGACGTACCTATTATTTCTTAGTTGTTTTGCAGAAAATACTAAGAATGTAGAGTTGAAATACAACTTGAACAAGAACACGACAGCCTAGAATAAATACACACGAGACACGACAATAGAGCACTTTAGAACAGTAACGAGAGCGAAATTTCAGTGGAGATGTTGGCAACCATGTGAATACAAACAATTTATGACCAGAACGTAAAACTATGCCAGCGCTCAGAACATGTTAAAACAATTGGGATCAGTTCAGTCGTTTGCAAACGACTTGTTTATGTTACGGTGAGAGTCGTTGAATTCATTCGACTGTTTTCTAAAAGCAGTCAAACAAGTCGATGGTTTTAACTTTTGTCAGTCGACTGCTGATGCCCATATCTACAAAACAATTGACGACCAGAATCAATTTGAGCGTACACGCCCTCCGACTTGCTAAAATGCTATTAATATTGGATCCCAATATAAAATATTTTCTGATTTAATTTTCCTGGAAAATCTATTCTATGTTTGCATCGATCATTACCATCACGCTATGGGGAGAATTTCATAATAGTTTTCTTGTAATTCATTTATCACGCGGTATAATAAATGAATGAAATTCAATCATAAAATAAATATAACTCTAAGCCATAATTGGTAAGCCCATGTTCAAGTTGTGTAATAATTCAAGAATGCACCCAATTCTCATTAAAAGTGTATAGACTGTGTTAAGGAGTTCAAACATAACCTAAATATTGAATGCTTAACATTTCCAATGAAATGACATACATATATATTTGGACAACTGGACGTAGGGACGTAGGCTATTTGATTGAAAGAATCTACGAACAAGAAACTGTATAAAACTATAGGCACCAACAGCCGTCAAGCTGTCCTCACAGTACCCGCTGGAGATTCACGTCACCACTTTATCTGTACGGTACCTCGAGATAAGCCTAAGTGCGCCAACTGTGAGGAAAAACATAAACTCTTCCATCCCTGCCCTCATGTCTTTGCCACTAAACCCCCCTCCCACACAGCACGCCACTGCTCTGAGACAGTTCTTAGGCCTGCTACAACAACTCTCAGCCATAACTCTGTAAACTACAGCTAAACCAAACCCAGAACCCCCTAATACACTTCATTTGCAGAGCAATAAAATCCATAAAACAACTCCGCAACAAGCTTCACAAAACCTAAATTATAAACGAAAAGACTACTCCACAAACACCAAAATCAGTAAACCTCCCTCATTTCAGCCACACTACACCTTAAACAGGCATAGAAAGCATAGTCATGACCCCTTCATGGAGTAGGCTATTGTCTAAACACGATCATGTCTCCTTCAACTTTACTGAAGACTTCATTAAATTCTATTAAAAATTCATAAACTCATTCCACAAATCTTAAAATCAGTATACATCCCTCATTTCAGTTACTCTATTCATTAAAGAAACATAGAAGGCGTAGCCATGACCCCTTCATGGAGTAGGCTATTGTCTAAATCTGACCACGCATACTACAACCTTACTCTAATTCAAAATTACGGCCAAATGATCCATCTGACTGGGAGGCAAAGGTATTTACCGGCTTGCCTGGGTTGATGGGCCACAAAACCGGTGTCTGGAGTTCAAACATAACCTAAATATTGAATGCTTAACGTTTCCAATAACTTGGACAACTAGATTTAGGCTATTTCATTGAAAGAATCAACGAACTGTATAAAACTATAGGCACCTACAGGTATACTTAACTTATTAATTAAAGCTCTACAATAAACATACAGCACAATAAATTGTAGCATGAAGTTATCCTGAAGAAGTCGTTTGATTATAACGACTACTTAAATTCGAATGATCCCATTCGCTTGGAATTAGTCGTTTGCCAACGATTTGTTTCATTCGAATGATTTCCAACGTTTGCTTTGGGATCAGTCGTTTACAACGACTACTCAAATTCGAATGATTCCATTCGCTTGGAACTAGTCGTTTGCCAACGACTTGTTTCATTCGAATGATTTCCAACGATTGTTTTGGGATCAGTCGTTTGCAAACGACTTGTTTATGGTACGGTGAGTAGTCGTTGAATTCATTCGACTGTTTTTAAAAGCAGTCGAATAAGTCGATTGTTTTAACTATCGACTAATTCGACTGTTTTCCGTCGACTGCTGCCCATCTCTATATAGTTATTGTATCTTATACCAACTCCATGCAACTAGGATGGAAATAAGTAGGCCTACCATAATACTAGCATTCAATATATCGAACTCAAAATCCAGACATCGATTAACGCACTAGTCTCGTTCCGAAGAATCACTGTGTACATTACCATCTTCATGTTGAGAAAACGAAAGTTTTAGTTTAATCCCATTGCATCCTCTTAACTATGTCATCTTTGCAACAAGAAAGGAGTGATACTAAAAATAGACAGTAAATTTTCTGATAAACTACAACATAAGTATCCTTGCTTTTCTCATGGACGCAGTGATAGTGAAACAAAATGTGCAGTGTGTGATAGTTAAGTTAATGTCGGATATAAAGGTTAAGGTGACTTGGAAAGACATGTTAACAGTGAATGAAAAAAACAACAACAATAAATACAAAAAGGTTGTAAGAACTAGGTCAATATCAGGTTCAATGTTATCATTTACCACTCCCAAATACTCTTCACATGACAGAAACGTTCAAGCTGCAAAAGCTACAATGTCATTTCATACAATTCAAAACGTCAGGACACAAGGCGTTCCGCAAAACCATTAATTCGGCATTTCATGACTCAAAGCATTAATAAAACTGGCATAAGTAATGAACGTTTTTAGTGAAGATACACTTCCGCCAGGCAGTAGGCCCTACCCAGCGCTGCAGTCATGGAATGACTGGCCATCTCTTTATTCCAGAGAACTACTCATTAATAAACCTAAGAATGTTTAATATTAATGGCAACACAACTATTATAGACATATAATGTACGGCATTATTACAGGCAAATACTCGGCGACATTGTGTACCGTATCTGAAGCTTATACACGTTTTTCAGTTTCGTTCTATAGATCGTATAATACTGTGGATTGATAATCTAAGGGATATAAGTGATTGAAATTTGATGATATCATTTTAGGCGGTTTGAATCTCACCTCAGCTGATTTTTTTTTTTGCCTGCCAATTTGTGTTTAATTTTTATGCTCGGAGTTTAATTACATTTACTTACATACATTTTCGTTCGAGACTGTTTTACTTTTGAAAGTCCAGTCTAGTCTGCAAGCCACTGTTTGAGAACAAGTCACCTCCATGATCCGCTGTTAGCAGAGAGCGATGTGGCTTCCTCTTCTTCTACACCTCTTTGAAATCGTTCAGCACTGAATCTAACCTTCGCTTCCTAGGTCTACTTATGCTTCTCTTACCATCTACAGCAGAACTCATTAATCTCTTAGGTATTCTCTCCTCCCCCGTTCTCTTCATATGACCCCACCATCTGAGTCGGCTCATACGAACAGCTTCATCTAGCGTGTTCATTTCTAACTTAGCCTTTGTCTCTTCATTACGAGTACCTTCCTGCCATTGCTTCCATCTATTTGTCCAAGCAATCATGCGTTCTACCCTCATATCAGTTACCTCTAGCTTATGTATCAGACATCCTGAATCTACCCCGCTCTCACTTTCATACAGCAAGGTCAGTCTAAATACTGAGCAATGTATGCAGAATTTCGTCGCTACACTAACTTCTTTCTTGCAGAATACCGTAGATCGCAACTGAGAACACACTGCATTAGCTATTCTAAACCTCGAATCTATTTCTTTCCCCCATACTACTATCCTGAGAGAATTCACAGCCTAAGTACTTAAAATGTTCCGCCTGCTCCAATTTAGCTCCTCATGCTGATTTACTGCATTTTTGTTCAAGTTCTAACATGTAGGCTTGTAGGCTTTACGGGAGTCTGTCATTACAACCAGACCATCAGCAGAAGCCAGACTGCTTACCTTGTTTCCACCTAGCCCTAATTCAATCCCACCCAGCCAGTTTATGCCTCTATTTAATTATAATATATACCTGTAATGGTTATTTTTGAACCTCCAATCATGTATCTAAGTAAACAAGAGATAGGCGGGAGCCAGGTCTATGCGTTGTGCAATTACGCAACGTCCCCTCCACAACATATGCCATTGTAGGCCCCAATGCGCCAGTCGAAGCAGAGCTATAGGCAATTGAACATGACCGCTACGATGGATTCTCCCGCCAAGTGAGAGTTGCTATGTGTGGTACGTTTTCTGCAAGTAGAAAGATGTAGCGCAGCTGCAATTCCCCACAGAATGGGCGTAGTGTACGGGAATGGTGTCGGAAATTTGCAGAAGGGCGAACGGGTATCCGCGGTGAAGGTGGACAAGGACGCAAGTCTGTCGATGCTGTATCCCTGGTTGAGCGTGTTGATAAGTTGAGGAGTTTGTCTGTGACAAACGGAGGTGTACGATAAGTGTCATTTCTACAGTAATCCCAGACATTTTAAGGTCTTCTCTGTAGAAAAGAGTGACTACACACCTAGGATACCAGAAACTTCGTGCAGGTTGGATCCCAAAAATGTTGACTGCCAATCACAAAACTCAGCGATGGCGTCAGACGTAATGTTTTCACGCGTTACCATAATGAGTGGGAAGATTATTTATTTTACTGGTGATGAGACTTGGGTCCTGTATGACAATCCAGAAACTAAAGAACAGGTAAAGTGGATGCACACTTCTTCTCCAAACAAGTCAAAAAAAGTGTAAACAGACACTGAGCAAAGAAAAAGAATGGCTACTGCTTTTGGACCATAACGTTGTCTTGTTGGTGGACTTAACGGAGTAGGGGACAATAATAACAATAACAAAGGAAGTTTCTTGTTTAACTTTACGTCGCCTCCGTCGAGCATTGAAAACAAACGAAGAGGCGTGCTCTCTTGACAATGCACTGTGGCACTGTGCCAACGTGACGAAATACCTAAAAAATGCATGTGGTAAATTTTCGACCATCCACCGTATAGTCCTCACTTCGCACCGAGTGATTATCACCCCTTTTAAGCATCGCAGGTGGTGTGGTTGGGCGGACAACGCTACAGCAACAATGTCTAGACGTAACGTACCTCACTGGCGGCAGAAGTCTATGCAGAGGGCATTGAAAAGCTTGTGTCACAATATGACAAATGCCTCAATCGTTTTGGCAATTATGTTGAAGAAATAATTACGAAACTAATTATTTATTTATTTATTTATTTATAGGGTACAGAAAGTCCCAGTGAGCTGATAGCTCAAGGGGGGACTGCCCTTTACAAATATGGCTTAGCAACTTATACTAGAATATATTAAGGTGGTAGGATCATTTATTCAGTCTTTATGGGTTCATCTATATTCTTCAACATATAGTTTCAGGAAGTACCTGCGTGCTTCCTTTTTGAATTTGTTTAAGTTTACAATTTGTCTCAGTTCAGGAGGTAAGTTATTATAAGTTGTGCTGGCGGAATAGGAAATACTTTTAATACCATATCTAGTTGTGTTTGTTGACTCCATGTATAACTGGTTTGCTGATCTTGTGTTATGGGTATGAATGTCTTTCCTGCATTGAAGTTCAGTATTAAGACTAATAAGACCATGTTTATATCTGAACATAAATAAAGCTTCAGAGTAGTTGAGCTGGCTTCGTAATGGCAATATGTTTGTCTCCTGAAATACTTGTACAGTTGGTTTCCTAAAATCGTAACCATACATGATTTTAATTGCTCTTTTTTGGAGTACTTCGAGCTCATTTATTGATTCCTGTGTGCATTTACTCCAAATTATGTTCATGTACATAAGGTGAGAATGAATAAGAGAGGCATATATGCTCCTTAAATGTTGATTGCTTATTCCATAATCCCTTAACCTTTTTAGAACACCAATTACATTCGTAATTTTCTTTTTCACATTTGTGACATGATCATTCCAACTTAGGTTATTGTCCAAAGTTAGGCCTAAATTAGTGTATTGTTTAACCCGTTCGATGGGAGCATTGCCAATTTTAACTATGTTGGAAGTGTTTGAACTGTAAGCTGGTTTATGAAATAGCATGTATTTTGTTTTTGAGGTGCTTATGATTAAATTATTTTTTGAAAGCCATGTTGTTAGTATATTTAGATCCTTTTGCATATTCTCCATAATCCTTTGTTCACATGCACTCTCGTAAAGTAGAAATATATCATCTGCAAATAGAAATATTTTACCAGTAAACTCTAAATAACCTATATCATTAATAAATATCAGGAACAGCAATGGTCCAAGCACTGACCCTTGTGGGACACCGCATTTAACATCAGAGATGGACCCTTTAGTTTTATTAATATTAACATACTGCTTCCTGTTAGTCAGGTAGTTTTTAAACCACTCAAAGGCTATTCCTCTTATTCCTGCATTTGATAATTTACTTAGCAACAAGATATGGTTAACTGTGTCAAATGCCTTAGCAAGATCTATAAATAGTCCTGCTGCTATTTTATTGTTGTCTAATGCTTTATATATAAGTGACACTACGTCAAATGCTACTGAATCAGTGCTATGTTTGGGAAGGAAGCCATACTGATATTTGAAGAAGAAATTGTTTTTTGTTAGGAAATTCAGGACTTGTTTCTTGATTACTATTTCCAGTACTTTTACAAGTGAGGATAATATACACAACGGTCTGTAATTACTGGGATTAGATACATCGCCTTTTTTAAATACTGGCACCACTCTTGCTAATTTACATTTATCTGGTATTACTCCTGTTTGCAGTGACAAGTTAATTATATCAGCAAGCAATGGAGCCAGATGATTGGCACATCTCTTAAGGAGTATGTTATTTATTCCATCGTCTGTGTAATTATTTTTGTTCGCAAGGTTTTGAATGATTTGTTTAACCTCCGTCACATTTGTTGGTTTTATGTATAGTGAGTTACAGATCGTCTGGTTCGAAGGCAAAATTGGGTTCTTTGGAGTAAGATCTTTAACCAAGTTTTCTACAACATTTATGAAATACATGTTAAATGCTCTACATATATCTTGGCCAGAGGTGTATCGTACGTTTTCATATTCAATTTCTACAATGTTTCGTGTATTATGAGGTTTGCCAAGTATTTGATTTACTGCCTTCCACATTCCTTTCATCGTATTCCCTTCCCTAATTACATTGTTGTAGTATAACTTTTTCAGTGCTCTTTTCATTCTAGTCACATCCCTACTACATTGTGTGTACTCTTGAATGGTTTCAGTTGAAGGGTTTTTAGTTTTAGTTTTTGCATACAAATTATTTTTTCTTTTTACCGCTTCCAGAAACTCATGTGTTACCCATGGATTATGTGTGCCTTTTACCTGTGGTTTTTGCTTAATATTTATACTAGCTGTCCTAAGTCCATTACTAATGAAATCACAAAGCTGATTATATGCTTCGTTGACGTCAGTAGATAGATTTGGCAATTTATTTTTTGAAAAGAAATTGTTCAGTTCGGCATAACTTATTTTCGTAAATGTTTGTATATTTGAACGATTATTGAATTCTGGTTGTGATGTAATTTCTAGAATTAAAATATTATGATCACTAAGGTCACTCATAACATTATACAAATAGAAGTTATCATTGGCAAAGTTAGAATGTATATGGTCAATTAAAGTTGAAGAAGTAGGCGTTATTCTTGTTGGCAGTCTTGCATTGCATGGATAAAAACCAAAGCAATTCAGTAAAGACGAATAGGCCCTGTGAATAATGCTGTCTTTTAGAAAATCTATATTATCGTCTCCGATGAGTAGTGTGTTTGGGTTAGTATTGCAAAGTATGCGTTCAAGGTCAAGCATAAATTCGTTTGCATTAGTCTCCCTTGGGTTATAGTAAGAAATTACACTGTATCTTCTGTGTTTCTGAAATATTTCAATTTGAAGTATACTGTGATAACTATTAATGGGGTTAATAACCTTGGTTGCCCATTTTCTAGATACATATATTGACAGACCTCCTCCAGTCCCGTCTCGCGTTACATGGTGTGATTCAAAGCTTGGAATGTTATAATAGTGTGTTTCTTTGTCTGACAACCAATTTTCTGTTATGACTATTAAATCTATTTCTAAAATCTCGTCAACAAGGAGCATAATATCCTCGAACTTATTCCGAACACTTCGTGCATTGATGTAGATACATTTAAATTTTGAATTCAAAATCTCATTTTTAGTATGTAAATTATAGTTTTCAATAGAATCACAATGAATTTCAACAGAGCTTAATGTTTCGTTGTGTTTATAATCGTCTACGTCCATTAAACCTATAAAATGCAACTTTGGATGTGTGATACCTGCAGTACTTATTGTCCGTATTTTTTCTCGAGGTGGGCGATCTTCGCTTCACTGCAGATGAGTGTGCTTGGGCCATCTCGAGCTTCCCGGACATAAATCTTGCAGTCTCTTGTCCAGGTTCCGAATATCTTCCCATTCTGCTTCAGGATCCGGCATCTTCTTGCAATGTAGTCGTTCCTGGGTGATAGGTGGTCATTTATAAAAATATTGCGTATAGGGCAATTCAGTCCAATGTCCTGGGTTGTTATAACTCTCTTCTGAATTCTCGCAATCACTATTTCGTCCTTCTTCCACCTGTTGGTGAATTTCACTACGATTCTCCCCACGTCCCCGCCCCTCGCCGGCAAACGATGTGCGACATCGATGTCGCGGAGTCCCAACTCAACACCCAATGCCCTGGAAGCTTGGATCACTAGGTCGTACACATTTTCCCTCGGCATTTCTGGCATTCCACTTAATATCAAATTGTTCCTACGCGTGTACTGCTTAAGGTCTTCTGACCCATCTAACGCTTGCTTCGTGTCATTGTTTATACTCGCCAACGATTTTTCCATTTCCAGTGTTCTTTTCTTTATCTCATTTGTGAGGTTTTTGAAATCTTCAAACTGCTCGTTTATGAATTCCGTGGCTTGCTTAATTATTTTTAAGTCCTGCATGAAAGTGTTCCTTAGTTCATTTACAGACAACTGTATCTTTTCTGTAACCTCCTTCACCAAGTCACAATCACTGAAATTGAGTGGTGGGTGACAATCGTCGCGATTGCATTTCCACACCTTTTGCGGATCACGTTTTATAGATTCGTAAGCCTTCTTAGAAAGTCTTGTGCATTCCTTGTGGAAATTACGCCCACAATCCCCTTCACAACTAACGAATTCCTCGCTATTTTTAACTTTTTTCCCGCACGGAGAACAAACATTACTAGCCATAGCCGCCATCTTTGTGAGGTATAGACTGGTATGACTCGTAATACATTTAGTAATAAAATCATTTCGTTATGTCAATGTGTCTTTGTCTTATAGCCCATCGGAGGTTGAAAAAAGAACAGCCCTCGTACCGTAGCCTATATAAATTTCTTTACGTGTTTTTATATTAGGAATCATTTGTGTACCAAATCCTGGGTATACAACAGGGAGTTTTGTTAGAGTTATGGATTTTGATTTTGACATTGGCATTTCTGCCCCGTAGAAGTTCCACTTTCATCTGCCTACTGTGCTCCAGCTATCAAATGGGCTTATTCATAAATTTCCTAAGCATTTGATTTACCCACCTTGGTTTGCAGCAAAGCATGACTAAATGCCGTGATTACATGTAAGCTTACAGTATACAGGTAAGCACACTTTGTTTCTTTGGTCACCTTCATATTATTTTATTGGAATAATTTCCCAACCAATTCGGGTTGCCAACAAAGATAGAGCATACCAATAGAAGTTCCACTTTCATCCACCAACTGCGCTCCGGCTATCAAATGGCCTTATAATTTCCAAAGCGGCGGAGATACCCTGCTTAGTTTGCAAGCAGATTCCATTATAACGTTGAACATTGTATACTCAGAAATTCTGTAAAACATGTCCGAGTCTCAATCTAGCTATGTATAAAATATGTTTTGCTTTGTGCTCAATTTCAATTGAATACATTTCCAATAAAACGTGTGCTTTATCTTTTTTAATGAGATTTCTGTTCACGCTACATTGCTCTTACGGTAAAATGCGAAAGCCTTACACGGGCTCACTAGTATCATTTGTCTGAAATGAGTGGAACGTTTGGATATCGAGTTTGAAATTGTTACTTAATCACAATGTTGGTCATGAACCAAAAGCTATTTAGTCCATCGCATGGAAAAATCATTTGAAAGGCAGGAAAGATTTTAAATGGGAAAGACCAGTTGAATATATATGAAACTGGGCCATTTACAGTACGTAGTTCTTCACGGAACTGCTTGTTGTGTACAAAACATCTAGCAATTCTTCTAGGTTTTCGCCGTGCCTTTTGCGGGGTTTCTCCTAGGTTCACCAACTTATACTCTTCAGCAAGCTCCTGGTATACCTGCTCTGGACCGCTGCTAGGGTATTGGCCCTGACCGATTGACTGACTGAACCTAATGCAGCTTACCCATCAATGGCTGAGTCGCATGTTGCTATAAAGCCTTTCGGTCCTCGAGTCTTTAGAGCTTTTTTCCTTGTAACGAATTTAACCTGACAGTACTTGTTTAGGGGGTGAGCATAATTGACCAGAGTCAGAGGTGTACATTTTATTGAACCTGCTTTCGCCTGAATACTCCGCAACCAGTCACACTGTAACCTGTCGTGACGTTGACGCAAAAATCCAAACCCGAACATTAGCTCATTGTCAGCTCAATGCCTGCTGGATGGTTTATCAAAACCTGTTGCGACGGCACTTGGTTGGATTTTGCCAGTTAGTATTGTGTGTACAGTAAGTTGTGGAATAGCAAGTACCGTAAATGGAAATCCTACTGTCAAGGAAAATTGCAAAGTGGAGAATTAATATTAGTGTTGCGAGTTGCCGCGGGCCGGCAGGAGGCTCCCGGGGGGAGGGGCAGTGTGACAGTCTAGTGGCCTTGGACAAACCCCGCAGGGGAAGGGAGAGAGTATCCACACCCTCTCGGTTCCTCCCACGGCCATACATTAACAAAGCACCTGTGAGTCAGTGCGAGCCGGCCAGAGAAGACGCGAAAATTCTGGATGTGGAACCAACCAGAACAGACTCAATGCGGCAATGGGTTGTGACATTTCGAACTTTCCAGGCCAGGGACTGATCCGATATAAACCAGCGAGCCGCGGCGAGGAGGCAGTGTATTGGGGAGTGTATTGGAGTGTATTGGACAGTGTATTGGTCAGCGTTAGTGTGTATTGAAGTGTGGCCGAGTGATTGCGCAGCAGTACAGCGATTACTACTGGACGTCTACGGTAACAGAGTGGAAGCCTGTCTGCCAGGGTGCAACTTTGAGTCAGGACTGTGAGTGCTTGGAGGTGTCGCGGTGCTTCGTGGAAGTCGTAGTCGTGGGATCGACACGGGACGAGCAACAGCGCACAAGGAGCAGCAAGAGGACTCTGGAAGTAAGTGAAGTGGCAGGACAAGGCTGTAGAGAACCTGTGTAGACTGTACGTGTGAGTGCAAGCTGGAACACTGTAACGCCTCACAGACAGAGAGAACATAAATGTGGAAACTAATAGTGACTAGTAGTGTTTTCTGAAGTTAGACCCAGTGTGTGTATGTGTATGCACTGTGTATGTTTGTGGGCTGTAATAAAATTATATTTCTTTAAAGCAGTAATTGGTGTTGTGCTTTCAACCCACCGTGATCCAGTTAACAAAAGTGTCACTAGGGGGGTGGCACGTAACATTATGAAAGAAAGAGGGTTGTAGTCTTGTATCAGGAAAATTCTCGAGTGTTTCCATTTACTCAGTGTGATAAAAGTAGAAAGGTACTAAACATTAGATCAGTTACCACAGGCATAGTAAGGCATTTATGCAAATTGGACTAAAGCAGAACGGAAGGGGTACTGTAAAACGAGATGAGGTAGCTGAGAAATGCAGTTAGCTAAAAATTATAAATGATAGCGGTAGACCCCGCGGCACAGCCGTGCGCGTTAAAACGCTCATCACGTCCACGACGCAAGCTGTAGCTGCAGCTGGAGGTTAGACTCGGCGCTGGCGGACTCTATCCAGTGTGTGCATTTTCCCTATGTTAATCCTCTCTTTCTCCAGGCAAATGCCGGGAATGTTTTCTTATTTCAAGTCCCGGGGTAGCCTACGTACCTGGTTTCCAACCCCAATAATTTGAGCTACACACACTACTACAGTCATCATAGAAACACTCACACCCAAGTACACAGGGCTGATGCCAAATATATCTCAAGCCTCTAATATGAATTCACATCAACAGAAAATGTAGAAAAGGCTTTTCGACACAGCTCTCCTTGGGGCGGCCATATCTGCTGAGACTTGAAAATGTGACCTCAGTCTGGACTTGCATTGGTGTAAGTGGTTAAACCCACCTGTCCGGAAAGCAGGATATTCGGGTTTGAATGCGGTTACGTTTTAAAGTTGTTGGTTTTGCTCATTCATTTTAGTGGCTTAGGACATTTTGGCAATCGGCCCCGTGCTCTTGGTTATCTGTTTAACTTGTCTTATAACCTGTGTGTCTGTGGCGATTGTAGTAGTGTGTGCAACTAAAATTATAAGGGTCCGGAATGAGGGAGGGACTTTGAAATAAGATACTATCCCAGTATTTGCCAGGATGGGGTGTGGGGAAAACTCAGTGAAACATACTCAGGATAGCCGCTGTCAGCGCCGGGATTCGAACCTCCAATCTCCGGACTTGCTGTAGCTCCCCATCGGCGTTGCTGTGTGCGATTTAACGAGCACGGACAGGCCCGGTGACAGGAATCTCGGGCCCCTGGGCAACTGAGTGGTACGGGCCCCTAATTGCCAGTACACCCTCCGTCACTTAATTTAGACCAGAATTTTGAATATTTAATAAACTGTACGTCAGGAGAATATTTTAATCTTCTCAGAATATTCTTTACTCTTAGAGCTCTTACAGACAATATACGTTCAAAAATATTTTAGGAGTCTACTAATACCATTTTTGGTGGACATTATCATATTGTGCCCAATCAGAAATCGGCACAAGGTTCGAATACGCGATCACTGGGAAAAATATATTGAAAACTTATAGGGATGAAGAAAAGATTCAGTGAATTCTGTTCTGAAGCAAAGCGTTGGGGGAAACGCAGATGTTTAATTTAAAAATACCTAGGAGTAATAAATACCATTAGCGTCAAGTTACAGACATAGACCAGAGCTAAAAAATCATTAATACGTGAGGAAAGTGAGCATTAGTTGACCATTAAACGCATGATGTCATGCGCACGAGCCAGCAAGATTTGAAGTGTCTATGAGCGCGTTAGTGTCGGAATAACGAGGGAACTCTTTCTCTGTTTATGATTATGACCCCGAGGGGGAAAACTCAATTATTGCAAGTCAGCTTGAAAATCTGTGTAGGCGGATGGGAAGAACTCGGCTTACTTGTGAAACATCGCGAATAACTTCTAAATTATCAATTGAAATTAAAATACATAAGCTGAAGAGGGAATCTAAAATGAAACGCTATTTTTAAGAATATTAAAACGCTGTAATATTTGAATAAATAAGGACTGCTGATAGAGCATTACGTCATAGGACTTAAGCGCATTTACATGCGGAGAAAAAGTAGTGACAAGTGAGGCCCCGCGGTAGGGATAATAACGTAATTAATTAATACAAATTAATTGAACGAAGGAATTCAAATCCGCATAAGATATCATGGACATTTAGAATATTAGCTACACACCGATAATTTTTACAGCTTGAAAATCTGTGTAGGCGGAGGGGAAGAACTCTGCTTACTTGTGAAACATCGCGAATAACATCTAAATTATCAATTGAAATTAAAATACATAAGCTGAAGAGGGAATCTAAAATGAAACGCGATTTTTAAGAATATTAAAACGCTGTAATATTTGAATAAATAAGGACTGCTGATAGAGCATTACGTCATAGTACTTAAGCGCATTTACATGCGGAGAAAAAGTAGTGACAAGTGAGGCCCCGCGGTAGGGATAATAACGTAATTAATTAATACAAATTAATTGAACGAAGGAATTCAAATCCGCATAAGATATCATGGACATTTAGAATATTGGCTACACACCGATAATTTTTACAGTAAATTTAGAGCAGGATTTAAAAAGTTGGGTTCCTGAATCGATTGAGGGACTACATTTCGGTCCAATCTAGATAAAAGGACAGCGGAGCCAAGTCAACGACAGTCATCTAGTACGCCTTGAAGAGGCACGTTATTACAGTCATCTAAATGACCTGAGGGAGGTCACGTCACGCTGCAGTAAGTTATTACAGTCATCTGGTGCGCTCTGAGGCAGAGCCACGTTGGTTCGAAGTCGTCTTGGGGCTCTAGTGAAGAAGCCACGTTACGTTAAAAACAGTCATCTCGAACACCTCAGAGGAGGTACGTTATAACAGTCATCTACATGACCTGAGTGAGGTCACGTCACGCTACCTTGACAAAGTTATTCTGAACAAGCTAAGTCGCGACACGAGAAAGTAATCATTGAGTCCGGAGGGATATGACACCGAATCGAAGTTAGGACATTAGGAGTCTTGATAAAGCTCCACGCTGCATTATAAACAATAGTCAAACTCGAAATATTACACAACGTTATTTGGAACAGTCCAGAGTTTAAACTTCGAATTCAGATATTTAGACTTCAAGTGTAGAAGGTCTTAGGTTCAAAACCAAGCGTAGAAGAAGTACAAACTACAGTGAATCTTAACGAAAGTGTTAGAAACACGATAGGAGTTTACGGTCCTTGTGCATAAGGCCTAGAGAAAACACTTATGCATAGAGGAACTCACGATAAAGTGCGAGATAGTCAGTGAAAACGACGGTAGCCCAAACACGAACTTACTTCAACATAATGAAAATTCAGCTCTGTGCGTAATAAAGAGGAACGCAAAACATTGATAGAAAATCATAGAAGATAGAGGATAGGAATCGCCAGGGACGCTGGGGAGATTACCTCACCAGCCACGTCTGAGATGCGATCGTAGGGATGTTACACCAAGTAACAAGAATTGTGATAACGTGTGAAAGTGTTAAATTATGTATTTTTGTATCCACGGTGAAAGTGGAATTGATCAGTGTTTTTCTATATTTAAAAGTGCCATGTGTTGTAAAATGTATATTAAGGGTACATTTACGTGTGAAAGTGTATTAACTCGCAGTGGCAAGATGTTATTTTAAGAAAATGTACGGTGGGTAAAACGCAACAATATCACAATACCACCTGACAAATTCGGTGAGTGTTCACCTTTTTATTATTAAATGTCATACTATGCACCATACTGTTTGAGATGTACCATGTAAAATGTATTGTTGAAATTAGAATTGACTGGTTAAAATAGTCTGGAAAGGATAAATAGGATATCCATTAAAAGTGAAGCCCGTGTTAAGTAATAATAATGTTGAAAGATAAATTAAAGGAGAACCAAATGATAATTGTAATGGTAAAGCCATGAACAAAGTTAACTGGAATAAATAAAGAATAACACCAGTATAAATATGAATGAAGAATAACTCAGGAAAGATTAAGAAAGTTTGAAAGTTTATAAAGAAATTGTTAAAATGTTAAATTGACCACAGTGGGTCCGTACCCTGAGACGTTGAAATGTCTTATTGTTATTAAACCTAAATGGGGGTTAACAATGTCAATAAATATGTAAAGAGCGATGAGGACCACAGAAATGAAAAGTAGGAACTATAACGATGGACGGCGTAGATATTATCATCCTGGATGGGATAATCATACCGAAACGCAAATATAAAAGACATTCTGGTCATCCAAGTAATGATAATTGAAGCCATAATAAGGATATTGATAAATGTAAAATCAAGCTATAAATGAGTTAAGTGGAATAGTTATCGGGATTTGTTTGGGAGATAGGTGTATGTCAAATCTTCGTATGAGTACCAGGGAAGCGGTGGATCATTGGTTCGACGGTAGCGCATAAGTAAGACGCTCAAAGAGATAATGACGCGTTGGAAGCCTAAGAGGTTAATCCCAGCTTCACGTAGCAGTCTCGTAATTATTGTATGCATGGTTCATGATGACGCAAGGATTCCCTCTAAATATTTGTGTTATTATGATCCCGCTCATAGCCCTAGAAATGTATTGTAGCTGAGTGGTTATTATTGTTATGTCGGATTTCGACGCTGGGGTGCAATAGTCTCCAGTTCGATTAACCAGACATCTACAGGTGACCAGCATGGCGTCTGGCTCGTACTGTTCATTTTTGTTTATTGTTACCACTGCAGCATATAAAAAGAATAATTGCCCCAAGTTCAAATAAATGACTATAAATCACCATTACCACCAAACAAATCACCCATAAGAATATAAATATATGTGTGAAGTATTAATTGAATGTGCTTTAGCAATTGAAATTGCAGGAATAAGTAGGGATTTTAAATATGCTTGGATCCCCAGACAGAGTTGAAAGTAAGAAGGCCGGGTAATTAACAACAAGTGGTCGCTCGTAAAGTATCGCCTAGACAGACCGGTGGGGCGAGGAGGTTGTCCGCACGGCACTGGGTCATAGTGGAGAATGAATGGAGCCTTTTGTATACACAGAGCGAGGGATTCCGAGGGATCTTTCTCGACTAGTAATAAAGATTTACAAGTACAAAAAAAAATATTGAATCAAGTCCTGATTTTGAAAAGGATATATCTGAGTTATGGAGAATGAGCTTAATCTTTCTTGTGAAAATTTTAAAGATATATGTGCCTTTTAAGCATGATAAAATAATGAATATTGAAGGTACGGCAATGTACAAATCATAGTTCTATCCTTATATTTATGAATGAACGGGTAATGAAATTGTATGACCAAAGACTTATGTGGGAGTATGGGTCCCAAGTCACGAGAAATGGTGCATAGTTTGACATAAATATAAACCTAGCATGTGTTATTGAAGTGAGGCTCAAATTTGGGATTTCTCCCCCGACATTAATTGATTAATGAATTTATTAGTAAATTAATTATATGTTTTGTATACATGAAATGTATTTAAAGAATTGTCAGAAGCCTGATAGACATTGAGTTGAATAAAGGGACGGAGTGACAGATTTAGGTCACACGCCAGAAATTTAGTGCATTTAAATACCCAATAAAGGGGATGTAATTATAGAAAGTATAAGTGGATAGGCTCTGAACAATTAATGATTCACAAAGGTCAAGGAAAGACTTAATACAGTCTAAGCAAGATTGTGTAGGCTAGACAGTGAATAATTATAAAGATTATTGAGTGAATTAAACAATTGATTGATATTATATTTGTTTATGTATTCCGAAAGGGTGCTTTAGTTAATTAAATTTATGTTTTAGTAAATTGTGGATTATTTGTGTAGAATTTGCTAACCCTCTTGCTCATTATCCGAGTGTATATGTTATGCAGTAGGAATGAACGTTACACCCCCGATTCGTTCAGCACATGCTGGAACATGACTATACATTCTCCGTCATAGTAACGGGTACAATATATTAATGATTTTTTTAAATATTTCTCAAAATGTTTGCCTGTAAGGGTAGGCTATATTCATTAATTTATTATTAAAATACAATTATATAAATTAAATAAAGACAATATAAACTATTCGATACAATAATTTATGTGTAACACATTTCCTCGTAACGATCTCAAGGCTTTATAGCCTATGCCGTCATTTTTTTCTACCTCGAGTTTTGAGATTTTAGTACAAGTTGCTGATTAAGTAGTAAGTGCGCAAGACTGTAAGTGCGACACCTGGTTAATTACACCACACTCGCTCTATTTCCCCATCACCTGCGCCACAACCCTCGACGCTAAGGCTCTGGCTGCTGCACGCTGACACACGCTCTACCTTCACTTGTTTTTTCACTTTACAAAGGTTTGTATTCTTATTGGCATTTAAATTTATTTAAACTTTAAAGTCAGTTTTTTTGGGGGGCCCGGGCCCCTACGGGCCTGGGCCTCTGCCCCAACTTGTCACCGACCCTGAGCACGGCTACGCCGCACGGTACATAGACTACTGTATGTGCAGTACTGAATTGTACTGAATGAAGATGACTTCATTTTTTAAAATTTTGTAATGATGATATTATTATTATTATTATTACCAAAAGCGGTAGCTACGCTCGCTAACGTGCAGCGCTAGGCCATGGGGCCATGGGGAAAAATTGATCAGCTGGCACCCATTGGCAGTGTTGATGGATTTTGTCCGCCACGGCCTCGTATGAAATAGCCATGGAGGAAGCCATACTGAAATTTGAAAAAAAGAATCCACGTGTTTTCGTTAGGAAATTCAGGACTTCGTAAATGTATTATTATTATTACTATTATGCTACGTAATTTTGCAAGTAGGGTTGCCTGTCGTTACTGGGGTTATATTCTGCTCCTTTTGTAGACACAGGCACCATTATTTCATGTTTACATTTATCTGGTTTGTTTACAATGACAAGTTAATTATCTCATCACATTTCATCACGAGCTCTTTTAGTGAATGTAGGGTAATCCCGTACAAGTGTTCCCCGGAGGTACTGACCAACCTCTGTTTGCAATTTAAGGAGCATCGCGAGCCTTTCTTTTCTTCCCCACCGAGGTGGCAAAGGTGAGGAAGGCCTCTGCCACCTTTTCGATTGACATGAATTCTTCCCTCTCATAACCCAGGCAATTTTTATGCATGAAGCGTCGCAGTGCCATTCTCTCCAGTTTGACTAGACTACAGCCGTGAATAATGTGATGGGCCGTTTCTAGCAGGTGACTGTTGAAACATTGCCACGTTTCCAAGAGATCGAATTCGTGAACCTTGCTCGGAAGTTACCGTGCTCAATCACAAGCTGAATAGTGTGGTGGTTAACTCTAATCCAGAATCTCTTCACCCATTTCCTAACATCCGGTCAGTACTCCAAGGTCTCTCCACCTTGGGCAGAGATCCTCCATATCTCTTGCCATCTCTCATGAGTTAGGATTAGATATGCTTCTTTGGCGGCGTGCACATGGCGATGCGTCTCGCCAAACAGTTTGGTATGCTCATGTTATTGCTATCAACACAAATCTCCAAGCCGGTACTAGTTTTCCTTTAATACATGTGTGCCTAACCACTCCATGATGGAGTTGCATTTGAGTCTACTATGCAATGCAGCCATAGGTGAGGATTAGGTACACTATACACATACTGTATATATGCTGCGTGCCGACTGGAAGTTGTAGATTTCGATAAACCTGCCAGAGGTTGCCAGTTTCACGGTCATAAGCCTTGCTCGATCGCATGTCATTGGAAGTCTTCGCAAATCCTTACTCCCAATTGTGTGTGTGTGACCTCACCGGTACAACCTGTGCAGCCCCATTCTTAGGGAGGTGAAGCGGTTTACAGCACCTCTCCTCCCTTTGCGGTACCTATCAACTCTAAGGAGAGTAATATTCCTACACTGTATCTTGGCTGTATAGCCCTTACCCGCTTCTTGTTCTTTAGCGGCATGGAGGCCATTTCACCGGAGAGAACGTAGTCTGCATGCTAAGGCCCCATGCCTCTATTCTTCTCAATACCAAGTTAGCCATTCTCTCGAGCTCCTAGATGCTGTCTACGTGGATCAGCACTAGGCCGTCCTCTAAATTAGCAGTCATTGAGCAGTCTTCAACGCCATAACTCTGGGAGAGAAAGTCGACAAAGACCACATTCTACGGAATGGGCCCTAGGAAGGAGTCCTTTGGATAACCCTTAGTGAGGGTCTTGGTCTTCTTAGAGGTGTTAAGTTCTGCCCTTAGGTAGTCTTAAATCACTGCAAAGTTTTGCTTAGTTTGTTTATTAGATATAGTTCATTGTTACATTAGACTGTGGTGTGTGTGTCTGGTGGCAGTTGCATTGTTTATTAGATATAGCTAATTGTTTCATTAGACTGTGATGTGTGAGGGTGCATGTGAGTATGCCTGGTGACAGACTGTTTTAGTAGTAGTATTTTGGTGTTGGTAGAATTTTGGTATTTAATTGTTAGTAGAAGGTTAGTATTTTTGATAGTAGAATTGCTCTATTACTTATTCTGAAAGGGAGTAGCAGCCTTTCAGAATAAATCAATTCTTTATTTGTCTTATAGACGGTTAAGAAATTGAAAATATAAGCCAACTAATGGCTACACTGCGTTCTGCTGCACGGCTGAAGACAACGGGAACTACAGCCGTAATGCTCTTCCCGAAGATATGCTCCTCTCTATGCATAATTACATGTGATGATGGCCTCCTTCCTTGTAAAATTCCAATCCGGAGGTAAACTAGTCCCCCGTTCGGATCTCCGGGTGGGGACTACTCGAGAGGGGGTTAACATCACAGAAGTGACAAAGAGGAAATCTGACATTCTACGGATCGGAGCGTGGAATGTTAGAAGTCTGCTGGGAAGTGGAAGGTTAGAAAACTTAGAAAGGGAAATGGATAGGTTGAGGTTGGGATAGTGAAATGCGCTGGCAGGGAGTACAGGACTTTTGGTCAGGAGACTATAGGGTCATTAGCACTAATTCAAACAATGGGCAAGTAGGGGTTGGTCTCATATTGAGTAGGAAATTTGGACAACGGGTGGAATATTATGAGCAATATAGTGAACGGATTATTGTAGCAAAAATCAATACAAAATCTACGTGCACCACAGTGGTACAAGTCTATATGCCTACCAGTCAAGCTGATCATGAAGATGTTGAAAAGGTCTTCGAAGAAATAGATGAAATTCTGAGGTATATCAAGGTTGATGCAAATGTTATAGTAATGGGAGATTGGAATGCTGTGGTAGGAAAGGGAAGAGAAGGGAAGATAGTAGGAGATTCCGGATTAGGTGAAAGGAGTGATCGAGGAAGTTGGCTGATGGAATTCTGCACCGAGCATGAGTTGGTCATAGCTAACACCTTACCAATAACCACAATAGCAGAATATACACATGGATGAGACCAGGAGATACAGGGCGTTACCAAATCGACTTCATTATGGTCAAGCAGAGGTTTCGAAACCAGATTTTGGATTGTAAAACATATCACGGTGCTGACATAAACTCTGACCACAATTGGTTGTTATGAAATGCAGATTAAAGTGGAAGAAACTGAAGAAAAGTCAAAAGCCAAAAAGGTGGGCAATAGGCAGACTGAAAGAGAAGGATGTAAACGAATGATTCAAGAAGAGTATAATGGAAGGACTAATGAAAAACACTAAACAAACTTCAATTGCAGACGAATGGGCACTTTTGAAGAATGAAATAACAAAATCCGCAAAAGAAAACTTTGGTAGGATATACTAGAATTGATGGATGAAAGGCGGAAACAGAACAATGTAAGAGATGAAAAGGGGAAAGCAGAATACAGACGTCTGAGAAATGAGGTTAACAAGAAGTGCAAGGAAGCGAAAGAAGAATGGTTGAAAGAGAAATGTGCAGGTATAGAAAATTGTCTGAAAATAGGAAAAGTAGACACAGTTTATCGAAGGATTAAGAATAAGTTTGTGGAAAAGAAGACTAAGTGCTGTAATATTAAGGACACAAATTGGAAAGCCTCTAACAGATAGGGAAGGAAAGGTTGAGAGATGTAAAGCTTACATAGTGTGTTTGTATAAGGGAAAAGAGATTAAGAATCATGTAATGGAAAGGGAGGAAGAAATTGATAAGGATGCAATAGGAGATTTAATATTGAGATCAGAATTTGACAGAGCATTGGAAGACTTAAGCAGGAACAAAGCACCAGGCATAGATGATATACCGATTGAGTTGCTACGCTGCATAGGAGATGAAGGTCTGATCAGGTTATTTAACTTGGTGTGTAGGATTTATGAGACAGGTGAGGTACCCTCTGATTTCAAGAAGAATGTTATCATCCCTATACCGAAGAAAGTGGGAGCTGACATTATGTTAAGATTACCGTACAGTCAGCTTGATTACTCATGCTTCAAAGATCCTGTCAAGAATAATTTACAAGAGGATGGAAATCCAGATAGAAACGGAGTTGGTGACGACCAGTTTGGTTTCAGGAGAAATGTAGGAACAAGGGAAGCTGTACTAAGCCTTAGGCTGATTTTAGAAGGTAGAATAAGGATAGATAAGAGAATGTTCATGGCATTTATAGACTTAGAAGAGACTTTTGATAACGTTGATTGGACTAAATTGTTTGACATTTTGAAAACGATTGGAATAAAGTACAGGGGTAGGAGGGTGATCTACAATCCATACAGAAACCAGACAGCGGTCATTCGAGCTGAAGGACATGAGAGAGAATCTGATATTCTGAAAGGGGTAAGGCTAGGCTGCTACTTATCACCCATACTTTTCAATCTTTACATTGAACACGCAATGAAGGAAATTGTAGAAAAATTTAAAGTGGGAGTGGAGATTCAAGGAGAAATAATTTCAACTCTGAGATTTGCCAATGACATAGTCATCTTGGCCGACACGCCTGAGGATTTGAATGAGTTTTTGAATGGTATGGACTCCGTCTTGAGGAAAGAATTCATGATGAAAATTAATAAATGTAAAACAAAAATATTGGAATTCAGCCGAAATAAATCAGAATCCACTATTGACATCAAATTGGCAGGTGAAAAGCGAAAGGAAGTAGGAGACTTCTGTTACTTAGGAAGCAAAATAACCAGTGATGGACGTAGCCTCGAGGGTATAAAAGGTAGGTTAGCTCAGGCAAGGAAAGTATTTATACAGAAAAGGAATCTGTTGACATCGAATATAGATTTAGATATTAGGAAGTAATTTTTTAAAGCCTTTGCCTGGAGCGTGGCATTCTATGGAAGTGAAACATGGACTATTGGTGCAGCAGAAAAGAGGATAATTGAAGCGTTTGAAATATGGTGTTGCAGGAGAATGATGAAGATCAGATGGGTAGATAGGGTTACAAACGAAGAGGTATTAAGACTAGTGGAAGAGGAGAGATGTTTCTGGCGACTGAAATTGAAGAGAAGAGATATGTTGGTAGGACACATACTAAGACACTCAGGAATAACAAGCTTAGTTATGGAAGGAAGGGTCGAGGACAAGAACTGTAGGGGTAGACCAAGGTTAGAATATGTTAAACAGATTGCCTCGGACGTAGGGTGTGGTAGCTATGTAGAGATGAAACGATTAGCTCAGAACAGGGAGGCATGGAGGGCTGCATCAAACCAGTCAAAAGACTGAAGACTTAAACAACAACATTTCATAAATTTCATCGTCTGTGCAGTCATATTTGTTAGCAAGTGGTTGTATGAAGTGTGTTCGGTAGCTTCCGTAACATCTGTTGGCTTAATATACTGTATAGAGAGAGGCAGTGGCGTATGCAGGATTTCTTCCTGGTGGCAGTGTCATTCATGGTTGTGTACATTAGGAAAAATGATATTTCGATTATTATTCATAAATAGCAATAATAAACTAAACATTCTCTTTGCATGAAAACTATTTTAATTATATTTTCCAGCACAATAAACAAAATTGGAAATATCATTGAAAATATGCAAAATTTTAAAAAATGTGGAAAACAGTAACTAAATGAATCGAAAAGATGTATTGTATCAACATATCCATACGTAACTGCTTATAATGCTTGATAAATAGAAAGTGTTGCTCTCCTTGTTCTTACTGTCGTTACTATTGACTCTCAAAATCTGCCTATCATGATGGTTTTATCTGCATACAATCCTTACAATTAACTACCGTAAGTAATTGTACATGGCAAATGAAGTGGGCTCCTTCTGAGTAAAGAAGCCTCACTGGCGGTAGTGTAAAACATTTAACAGGTGATAGATGGAATAAGGATTCAAGTAAACACATGTCTCTTAGGGGGGTTAAACCCTACCCCCCCCCCCTCCTGTGGGTACGCCACTGATCTTTTGGTTAGATGGCAAAGCGGGGTTATATGGAGAAAGATCATTCATGAAAAATGTGCTAAATCTAAATGCTTGACTATATCTCGACTGGAAGTGAAGGCTACTGGACGTTTTTACACTCAATTCTTCAACGTAGCGTGAATTGTTAAATCTGCCAAGTAGTGTATTTCATTTACTGCATTTAATATTCCTTTCATGGTATCTTCTTCTTAATTACATTGTTGTGGTATAATTTTTTTCATCCATCTTTTCAACCTACGTCTGTACCAGTGACCATCATACTCTCTTGCTGAGACCTTGTCTGTCTGGAGTGCCAGACTGTTTTATGCCCACAGTGGCGCTGCAGAGCGAGAGCAGGACCTTCTATAACTAGTTGTAGAAGGTCCTGGCGAGAGTGACGACTGTGGGTTTCGCCATAACTGCCAGTGACATCAGGCCCGACCAAGACCGACTACAATATAACAAACCGTAATGCGATTATCGATCGAGTAAACAAATGGCGGTAATCCTAGAGGTAAAGGCGATTTGTTTAGTTTCTATGATCCAATATAGAAATGTTCTACTGCCAAAATTTCTTGCAAATAGTCTATACAGGGTGTAACTAAATATGTGGGAAAGCTCCTGGGATTCGATAGAGGACCTGACAACAAGCAAAACATGTCCTGTAAACATATGGTGTATTTGCTTTCGTTTCCGTGTTACAAGCATTGTTTGTGGTGTACATAACACAGGCCACTTGTACGTTTCGTCGCTATTCAAGTCCAAACAAATGTATAGGGCGTCAGCGACCGACACCATGGCCTGCTCGTTCTCCCGATCTCAACCCATTTGACATCTACTTATGGGGTCATTTAAAGGCCATTGTGTATGCCACACCTATTCATAACGTGGACATGCTGCGTCAGCGAATAGAGCAAGGGTGTCAGCAGATACGACAGACGCCGGGAATATGGGAGCGTGTGAGACAGTCAATGATGCAGCGCATAGGCACCTGCAGTTTGGTCATTTGTGTTGATAAAGTGTACGTTACTACTTACAGTTCTCTACAGAAGGTGCTCAAAATGGCTACCACGAGCTGTAATGCGGGCGTCCATGCGCCTGAGTGTAAAGGATCTGTTTTTTCTTTGTCGTGTGGTCTCCTGTGAGGCCGAGTGTAGGTCTTTATAGTTGACGCCTGTGGACAACCTGCGCGCCGGGATGAGAGATGGAATGGATGTAGATGAATGAAACTAGGCAAGGATGTGGAAGGAAGCGGCCGTGGCCTGTCAGAAGGTACCGTCCCAGCATTTGCCTGGTGTTGAAAATGGGGAAACCATGGAAAACAATTTCAAGGACGGCTGACGGTGGGGCTTGAACTCACGCGTCTACGGAGTCAGCAGAAAGCTTGGCCCCATGACCTAACGCTGCGCTTTAGCGAGCGTAGCCACTGCTGTTGGTAAAGATCTGATGATGATCGCTTGGCAATCGAAACTAGTCATCCAAGTGAATTAATTAATCTCATGTAATTTGTTTCAGGTTTCGGGAATAGCACCCATTACATTTTGGGTACAATCGTGTCGACCGACTGAAAGCATTTAAATTTCGTTTACTACACTGGGGAATGGCTTCCAACACGATCATAACATTGTTATTACTCAGGCACTCAAAAATGCTATTATTGCTGGTCAGGGGCAAAAAGAAAGAGAAAACATCATCCCTATTTGCAGGCTACAAATTAGAGCTGGTAATAATCGACTTTCAATTAATCAATTAATAATTGATTAACCGATTAAGTTGAAATCAATTGAAAACGATTAATCGATTAATGGAACATTCTTACAAACGATTAATCGAATAATTGGTTAACCGAATAATCGATTAATCGATTGACCGAAAAATCCTTTAATTGGTTAGTAGACACGAGATAAGAAAATAAGTTTTGAAAATGGTTTAAATGGGAAGTCATCGCTTAAGTTGAGTTACGCTTATTTTCGGAATGATGTATAGAAATCTATAAAAGTTAAATTTTGCGTAACGATACGTGTCCTTCCTTGTTTATGTTAACAATAACCAAATAATAGTCAGTGCCCGGGGAAGAGCAAACATCAATCAAAGTTCATCGATGTATTCCGGGCTTAAGGGCCGTGTTCCAGGGGCTTGTGACGGTCCCGACGTTTCGCCGAAAACTGCGTCCGGCATTTTCCAGGGTTCCTCTGACTTCGACAGCAGCGAAGCACTCAGTGGAATGGAGTGGCAGATCGTTTCACCCCATTATATATAGGTGCATGCTGCGGAACGCTGCTCGCTATTGGTACGCCGTGGTGGGGGGGGGGGGGGCAGTCGCTGATTGGCTGTTGACCGGCCAATGGTTGAAGCGTATTGGAGCCCGGCGTTAGCCGACCTGTCCTAGCGGAGACTGGCAACTGATCTCCCGTTGCATATACTGGTTCGTCGCGGCCACCGTGTCCTCTAGTTTTCAGTGTATTCAGCAGTGGAAACCAGGCTTTGTTGACCCGTTCAGATTCCTCCTTACGGTTGAAGCTGTTGGTATGCTTCAGGATTTCAATGGCTTCCCTTTGTAGCCGGGCGTGGTAGGACACTGTAGTGGACAGTACTTCGGTGTTGCTGTACTGTATATCGTGGCCTGCTTGCAGTGCGTGTTCGGCGACTGACGACTTTTCCGTTTGTCCCAGCCGGCAGTGTCGGTTATGCTCCTTCAATCGGGTGGCGATGCTGCGTTTCGTAGTTCCAATATATACTTGACCGCAGCTGCACGGGATCTTGTAGACACCAGCAGTGGAGAGAGGATGGCGCTTGTCTTTAGCCGATCTCAGCATTTCCTTGATCTTCTTCGTAGGCCTATATATGGTTTTGACTCCATGGGACTCCAGTAGCCTCCCTATTCTATCAGTTACTCTACTGATGTACGGCAGAAAGGCTTTAGCTGCCGGCCGCTCTTCATTTTCCCTGTTAGTTGGACGCCTGGGATGGAGTGCACGCTGTACGTCTTTGTGGCTGAACCCGTTGGCGCGCAGGGCCATGTCGAGGTGGTTGAGCTCTTCGTCCAAGTGCTGTGGTTCACATATTCTCCTCGCACGTTCAGCCAGCGTCTTTATGACTCCGTATTTTTGTCGCGGGTGGTGGTTGGACGACTTCTGTAGATAGCGGTCTGTATGGGTCGGCTTGCGGTACACTGTGTGTCCCAACTTTAAGTCGGCTGTCTTCATAACCAGAACATCTAGGAAAGCGAGCTGTTGTTCACTTTCTACCTCCATAGTGAACTGAATATTCGGGCTGATGCTGTTCAGATGCTGTAGGAACGGCTGTAATTGTTCCTCTCCATGGCTCCAGATTACAAAAGTGTCATCCACGTAGCGAAGCCACACCTTAGGTTTAAGTGGTGCGGTCTCTAGAACTAGAGACCGCACCACTTAAACCTAAGGTGTGGCTTCGCTAGTGAACCACAGCACTTGAACGAAGAGCTCAACCACCTCGACATGGCCCTGCGCGCCAACGGGTTCAGCCACAAAGACGTACAGCGTGCACTCCATCCCAGGCGTCCAACTAACAGGGAAAATGAAGAGCGGCCGGCAGCTAAAGCCTTTCTGCCGTACATCAGTAGAGTAACTGATAGAATAGGGAGGCTACTGGAGTCCCATGGAGTCAAAACCATATATAGGCCTACGAAGAAGATCAAGGAAATGCTGAGATCGGCTAAAGACAAGCGCCATCCTCTCTCCACTGCTGGTGTCTACAAGATCCCGTGCAGCTGCGGTCAAGTATATATTGGAACTACGAAACGCAGCATCGCCACCCGATTGAAGGAGCATAACCGACACTGCCGGCTGGGACAAACGGAAAAGTCGTCAGTCGCCGAACACGCACTGCAAGCAGGCCACGATATACAGTACAGCAACACCGAAGTACTGTCCACTACAGTGTCCTACCACGCCCGGCTACAAAGGGAAGCCATTGAAATCCTGAAGCATACCAACAGCTTCAACCGTAAGGAGGAATCTGAACGGGTCAACAAAGCCTGGTTTCCACTGCTGAATACACTGAAAACTAGAGGACACGGTGGCCGCGACGAACCAGTATATGCAACGGGAGATCAGTTGCCAGTCTCCGCTAGGACAGGTCGGCTAACGCCGGGCTCCAATACGCTTCAACCATTGGCCGGTCAACAGCCAATCAGCGACTGCCCCCCCACCACGGCGTACCAATAGCGAGCAGCGTTCCGCAGCATGCACCTATATATAATGGGGTGAAACGATCTGCCACTCCATTCCACTGAGTGCTTCGCTGCTGTCGAAGTCAGAGGAACCCTGGAAAATGCCGGACGCAGTTTTCGGCGAAACGTCGGGACCGTCACAAGCCCCTGGAACACGGCCCTTAAGCCCGGAATACATCGATGAACTTTGTAACGCCGGCCGTGAAAGCCTCAATTCTTACATGAAACATCAATCAAATTGAGAAGGGTTTCAGAAAAGAAAAACGAAGAGTTTTCACCCCTTGAATCTTGTTCAATTTTTGTTGGGAAGGCTGTTTACAATTTAGGACAGGAACATTTTTTAAATTCGGTTTTAGCCTAGTTTCCACAAAGACCTATCAGTTGTAACTCTTCAGTCCGTCAAGTTGAATTTGCCCAATGTCTGGGTGGAGTACAATGTATAAAATAATATGAATTATAAGTAAATAACACTCCTGGAAACATTACATGTGTTAGATATGATCACTATTACGCCGCCACACTTGAATGCTCCGAGCGGGTAAGAGATTTCACGAGCCCTTCATCCAGGAAAGCCACCAACAGCAAGGTGGTTCAGTCATGTTTTGGGGTGGAATAATGTTCGGTCGACGTACGCCTCTAATTGCTTTCCACGGTAACATGACTGGTCTCGTGTATAGAGACAACATCCTTGAACCTGTCGTTACAGGATTCCCTGCCACAATGAGTGAGGGCTTTACACTAGTGGACGATAATGCTCGTGTCCATCGAGCTACGGTGATCAATTGACGGTGGTCAATCAATTCCTTCAGATGCATGGCATACAGAGAATGGGGTGGCCTGCATATTCTGCATGTATTGAACATGCATGGAAAGAGCTCAAGAGGGCAATTTCGCATCGTCCCAATCCTCCAACAAACAAAGAGCAACCCTAGCCACTATCCAAGAACAATTCGTATGGATAAACATGAGAACCAAGGTAGCCAAAATTATCAGGTCCTGTAATGAATGCCAGCTAAGTAAGCACGCTTCAGCTTCGCTTAAGGAAAAGCCAAGATCGATAATACTTGAAAAGCCATGTGAGATTACGCGATGGACATCTTTGGTCCAGGTCCGAAAGGATACCGAGGTAATCAGTACTTGTTAGTAACGATCGATGTTTTTTCAAAGTACGTGATATTGAACCCCATGCAGAAAGCTAACTCTAAGAGTGTTATTAAGCACATTGAGAAGAATGTTATC
Source organism: Meconema thalassinum (assembly GCA_946902985.2). Lineage (NCBI taxonomy): Eukaryota > Metazoa > Arthropoda > Insecta > Orthoptera > Tettigoniidae > Meconema > Meconema thalassinum. Next base: position 902,015,971 of record OX336389.2, read on the forward strand.
CCAAGAGCAGGAAAACCTAGGAGTATTTTGACGGATCATGGAACGCAATTTACTTCGAAGGAATTTAAGGACGTGATGGAGAGGTTGAGATCAAACATATTTTTAGTAGCATCCTTAGTCAAATCCTAGTGAGAGTTGTATTCGTGAGATTAGCAAGTTTGCAAGACTCTATTGCTCAGAGAACCATCGAGAATGGCTTAGAATTGTATCTCTAATTGAGGATTGTTCGAATTTTACGGTACATGAAAGTACAGCAGATATTCCAGCTCTGCTACATCGAGATTTGAAGCCAGAAAGACCATGGGATGATGTATTTAGGGGAAGTCCTAAGGACAGACTAACGTCGAGGGAAGAAGACTAGAGAAAGCTCACGAAAATTTAATCGCAGTGGCAGAGAAACGAAGAAAGCGCACGATGGGTAGATGCTATGACGAACCATTGAAAATAGGAGATTTGGTGGTAATTAGGAAACCAACTAAAGCCGATGTTACAAAGCACGTATATCCAAAATTCTCCAAAACGTATACCGGCCCGATCAACGTAGCTGCAGCCTTTGACAATAATTGTTATCAGATTGTGAATATATATGATGAACAGTTGATTGGAAACTTCAATACCAAGAATTTTAAGAAATATTTCAGGAAGTTAGAATAATAAAGCAAAGTACGGCACATTTTAAGTCTGAAGAAGGAATTACAAAGGCATTATTCTACGCTTTTGTAATTGAATTATGAGTAATTGTAATTATGAGTATTTCTCGTTACGAGAGTTATTTAAACACTCCAGGACACCAGAAAAGTTGTCAAATAATATATAAAAACTATTGAGACATATTTGAAGGTATTTGCTATGTGAAAGATTCTGTAATTTGAAAAGTTTTGAAACGAAGCCAATGATATATAAAATTGAGTCTCTATTTTGACCAGAAACAGGTTTATTTCAAGTTAGCCAGCTAACTGAGCTCAGCCAATGAGATAATTCGCTGCATAAATACAAGCTGAGGCGTAGGAAACCGGTCTCGGGTCTTTGTGATAGCAAGTCGAGCTTGAACGAAGGGGGAGACGGCACGCGCTACAGGAATTCCAACGCGCGCCAACTACTTCGACCCTACGTCAGCCACGTGACCAGAGCAAGCCAATGGAATGCAGTGTTACAACGATTAAACTAATTACCATTATGAGTATTTCTCGTTACGAGAGTTATTTAAACACTCCAGGACACCAGAAAAGTTGTCAAATAATATATAAAAACTATTGAGACATATTTGAAGATAATTAGATGCATAATTAAGAGGAAATGAGTATTTGGAATAAAAGCGCAATTTAGGCAAGTTTTTTTTATAGAGGTAACGCTACTTTTTTTTTATCGAAGTGGGAGAGAAGAGAGTTAATTCGTGGTTCTTTCTACTGAAGTCTTCATTGGGGACAGAAGTTTTCCGAGACAGCGCAACAATTCGCAAGACAATGATAAAACATATCAAGTACGTCGAATAATAAATTTAACTACAAGTATTTAATACAACAAAGCATCATGAATTGTCGCATAGTTATTGCGTAATTATTATTCTACACATTGTTGAAACTGCAATTACGATAATTGAAGGAGGCCCGTGAAAGCTGTATGAAACAACTTTCGAGGTTGACTGAAATTCTTAACTACATTCATCACCATGTCTAACGAACAGAAGTTGAGAGGGAACTATATCATCGCGACTACATAAAGTGAGATGATTCACTAAAAAGGTTAAAGGGAACATAATCCATGATGACACCGAGAAAAGCTGATATGACGTAACATAAACTACGCGGGGGAGCTAAACATATTTTCTCTCCTGCATAACAATAAATCTACGGAAGTCATTACTACATTACTACAAGTATGGATACGTCTACAAACATAAACTACGCGGCAGTACAGAAGAAAGAAGAATTTCCAGAACGTGCGAGACCAGGGGGATCCCGGTTCGATTCAAGAGAGAAAGGGTGGATCCATCTCATTAAGAAGAAGCCAAGCAGAATGAACGCTGAAATCACACGTTGATGTTGGAGTTCGAATCCCGTTCCTAGGAGATTGACGACTTCAGAAGGCGATCCAGGATGTTCCCGTACCACAACTATAAGCAAAGGGTATCCCGGAAACACCCCGTTTCTGATGATCAACGAGGGAAATCCACTTCTAGTCAACTTTACCGCAACTCAAGGTAGAATCAAAACCAAACCAGTATCCCATATTGTAGCATTTTAGATACATTTGAGAATATCCGACCATTATTTTTATTGATGCCATTTTTCAACATTTTAGAACTTTCTAAATTTTCAACTCTATTTTTTTTCTCATCGCAATGGCATGCAGGATTTTTACTCTCAATTTTTTTTATCGATCTTTGATATTTTTGGGAGGGGATTTCGACGACTTAGATTTGCTATTTGATGTCTAGAGCATTTGCGATTGCGATTTCGAATTTATTTTCGGAGATTTTATTGCTTTATAAGTTGGATGGATTTTTATTGGAAATTGTATTTTTACGATATTATGGATAACTTATTATCAGATTTTATTATGAATATTTATTTACGTGACTCATTAATAAGAAAGAATGTATTTTATTGAAGACGAGTAAGGAAATAAAACATTGTAATATTGTTATATGAGAAGAGATAACTGCAATTAATATTTAAAGTATGTGAAGTTGAAATAAATACTCGAGTGGAGTATAGGAGCTGAGAGAAGCTTGCATTAACAACGTTAATAGTGAAAGGAAGTAAGAGAATATTATTTTTATTATATTACCAATTTGGATATGTCATCTAAGGAAACAATATTTTATTACAGTATTTTTATGAAACTTGTATTGACTGCAGAGTGAGAATTTTCGCTATATGATGTTATGTATTTTGAGAACACAATGGTTGTATTAGTAAGGAAGGAACTCCGAAACATATCTGAGAGAGATATTTTATGGTATTCCCGCATTGACGGATGATGGAATTGTATTTATGGCAATGGGCAAGAAAATGTCATTGTTTCAGTATTTGTGGAGAGATATCTGTAAAGACAGATTTGCGAAATGTTAATGGTATTTGAAGCAGGAATTATTAATGGATATAAGCAGCAGTATTGTGAAAGGATTATTAGGAGTTATCGATATAGGCATTACAGTTGAAAATCCTTGAAACAGTAGGACGGCTGATCTTTGTGAAGTGTATCTGATAGGGGTATGGGAAAGACGGATCTCTATTAAGCTGAAGTAAATTGAGATCTATTTAAATGTTTCTTAGTAGAAACTGACGTAATGGTAATTATTCGACGTGAATGAAAAGTTATTTTATTAATTATTTTTACTGAGATGAAAGACCGGTGGAAGTGAATAATCTATGTCTTTACTTGACTGTACGCATTATAGAATCCTGAATTGTAACTAAAACTGGAAAAGACATAGCGAATTGGAGATTTACGAGATTCTACAGAAGTAATTCCTGTTACGAGAATTTAAGTAAATATTTTGAAGTTTGAAGTTAGCATTGCTGCTATTTTTAAATAATCTGTGTGAGATATTAGTTGACGAATTACGTCGTAAAAATTTGTGTTGTAAATAGAACGTATTTAATAGGCATAGGAATTTTACGTACCATTATTTAAAGTTTATTTGTTGTGATTTATGGCAGAATTTTTTATCACTTCTAAGGAAGATTTTACGATAATAGGAGACGGGAGTTGTTATTGTATAGATTAATAAATAGTTATTGTAATGGTGGATGCCTACGTTATAGGTAAATTCTTTTACATTGCAAGTTTAATTTAACGACATTAATTTATTTTTGTTGTTAACTCTCGTTATCCAGGGCACAGCAGTTGTTTGCCAGAATTTAATAGTTATTGTATTGTTACGGCTGTGAGTTTGTGTCATCACTCGCCGCTTGAGTCACAACTGCCCCAGGGGCTGGGCTGTGGCATGCCTCCTGTATTGCGTGTGCCTTATGCAACAGGGCTACTAAGACAAAGGGATAGTCCAGAAGATTCGTGATTGGACCAGCGATGGAAACCTCGAGAAGCCGTGGACCCTGGATGGATCTAGAACCATTTATTGAGTCACCGGCCTGCTATATAAGAGTGACCCGTAAAGCAGTTGTTGTTGTTGTGTTTTACGAGCTAGTGTGAGCGTTTATTCTGAGCGACAGAAGTGTGGTGACTTGCGAAACCCCTAGTGTAGCGGCGAAGTGAGGAACATACAGGGGACTGCCGTGTTCTGAGTAAGTGTGCTTTCACTGAGTGTCAGATATTGTGGTGTTGAAATCCAGTGACATTGTTTCTCCCAGCTGGTGAACAGCGCGCAGCAAGTGCTCGTAAGTACTGTAGTAGGCGCACATTAGAAAGAAGTTGCATGCAGTTCTGTCAAGGCCACTAGGCTCATTAGCGGCAGGATTAACTTCTGTGGTTTGTTGACAAGTGAAAGGGGCAAGAGCTCTCCACAAGCAAGATACTTTGTAAACTAGAGTAAGGCTCCTAATTGCTTGTATTTGCTGATTAGTGTAATTTTCTGGCCTGTAATAAATTATATTTCTTTAAGCAGTAATTGGTGTTGTGCTTTGTACCCCCACCGTAATCCAGTTAACAAAAGTGCCACTAGGGGGTGGCACGTAACAACTGGTGTCAGAAGTGGGATTACGAACTCAAGCACAACACCTGACGGTCCTGGTTTCAAAACCCGAGCAGGTCATTTTCTCTAATTTTCCTGTGAGTGCATGCCCTTTACAAGACAAGCAACTAAAATGGAGGAGAAATTGGCAGCATTGCTAGAAACGTTAACTGGCATGGAAGACGGCCAGAAGAAATTAGCCAAGGACCTGAAGGAGGACCTAACTGCTAAACTAGAGGACGGCCAGAAGAAGTTAGCCGAGGACCTAACTGCCAAAATGGAAGACGGCCAGAAGAAGATGGAAGACGGTCAAAATAAGCTAGCGGAGGACCTGAAGAGGATAGAGGACGGCCAGAAGAAGATGGAAGACGGTCAGAATAAGTTGACACAGGACCTGAAGAAATTAGAACTGGGTCTGCGTGAGGAAGTCACGGCAGTGGAAAAGAAGTTCGACGCCTTACAAGTGGAAGTTGCCGAGCTGCGCCAACGCCCGCTGATGGGGGTGGAGGAGAAATTCAACGCCTTACAAAAGGAAGTTGCCGAGCTGCGCCAACGCCCACTGACGGGGGTGAAAGAGGAATTCAACGCTCTACGAGAGGAAGTTGCCGAGCTGCGCCAACGCCCGCCCACCGTTACACCGGGAATATCAGGAACGGGACATAGCAGAGTGACGCCCCCAACCTTCGACGGAAAGGTCCCGTGGAGCACCTACTTACGTCAGTTCGAGGCAGCCTGTTCCATAAATAACTGGAACAACACAGAAAAGGCTACAGCTCTCATTGTAGCGCTGAGAGGCGACGCCCTTAACGTCCTTCAGGCAATCCCGACTGGATCCCAGGACTACGCTTCACTGATCGCCCATATGGAGTCCCGATATGGAGATAGCCATCTTCAGCAGGCCTACCAGATGCAGCTCCGGACCCGGGTACAGAAGAACGCGGAAACCCTGCAGGAGTTCGAGATGGACATCGCACGCCTCGTAAGGCTCGCCTACCCAACAGCGCCGGCCGACTTTCTGGAGCAGATAGCGACGCAGACTTCCACCGACGGGCTACGGGACTCGGACACTCAACAGGCGCTGCGACTCGCGCGCAATAAGACCCTGGCAGATGCGCTGAGCCACGCACTTGAATTCGAGACGGCAAAACAGGTATCTAGAATGTGTGCGCGGGTGCGTCAGGTGGACGTCGACGAACCAGCCAAAGCCAACAAGACCAAGCCCCTGGCCGATGAACTGATGGAGGCGCTAGGCCGGTTCTTCAAGAGTCGCAGTACCACCAACAAAAACTTAGCCGAAGGACATACGGAGAGGCGGCCCGGAAGAGGACTACCGACCTGCTGGACCTGCCGTAAGAGAGGCCACCTGAGCACGGACTGCGGTGATCGCCGCCGCCAAGAGTTTCCGTCGGGACAGTCAGTCGTAGGGAAACCGCGCGGCCCAGGAAAGCAAGTATCAGCCAGCCATGAGGGGCGAAGGTTGGCTTGTGACAGTCGTCAAGCCCCGGCAGTCCAAGTTCGTGTGACGCAGTTACGGAGGGATAAAAGCAGCCTGATGGTCGACGGAGTCATCAACGGAGTGAGCTGGCCCATGCTGATCGACACGGGAGCATCGAGGACCATCGTCAATCCCACTGTGATCCCGAAGTGGAGAGTGCAACCCACACCAAGGAACCTCCAGCTAATAACCGCGACCGGAGAGACCGCACCGGTACATGGCGAAGCATCACTGGAGTTCGTCATTGGTCGACGGGTGATAAAGCATCCAGTGCTTGTGGCTGACGTATCAAACGAAGTGATCATTGGACTGGACTTCCTGGACCAGAACAACATCATCTTGGACCTGAGTACCAACACTCTGCACTTCGGAGGTGAGGAACTTGCTTTGCAACCAGCACACGAGGCCGTCACCGCACGACGAGTAAGGCTGAGAGAGGACGCCATCGTTCCCGCCAGGACGGAGGTCAGCGCTGCCGTAATTGTCGACGGAACTGCTGAGGGAGTGGCGGCTGTCATCGAGCCAAAATATGAGGACATCCAGACAAAAGGATTGCTAGTTGCCAAGACTCTCATCAACACGACGTCTCGGCCGTACGTCCGCCTGTCCAACCTGAACGACTACGACATTACGGTTCACCGGGACACCAACCTAGGAGTCTGCGAGCCCGTTACCTGGATTGCCCGCATTACAGACACGACGGACGGACACCTGCAGTCGCACAACCGAAGAAGACGTGCCCTGCCAGAAGAACTACAGAAGCTGTACCAAGGATCCCAGGACCATTTAGACGAGGAGCAATCACGCCAACTTCAGGACCTGCTACGCGAATTCCAGGATGTCTTCTCCGTGGGGAGCAAAGACTTCGGTAGGACAAGCTTGGTCCAGCACAGAATCGACGTTGGGGACAGCACACCGATTAGGGCCCCATTCCGACGTGTCCCGCTCGCCAAGCAAGCCGAAGTCGACCGGATGGTAGAAGAGATGAAGGAGCAAGGGGTGATCGAGCCATCACATAGTCCTTGGAGTTCTCCGGTCGTGCTAGTGAAGAAGAAGGACGGTTCCACCAGGTTATGCGTGGACTACAGGCGGGTGAACGACGTCACGAAGAAGGACAGCTACCCTCTACCCCGGATCGACGACACGCTGGACACCATATCAGGATCAAGATGGTTCTCCACTTTGGATTTGAAGAGTGGCTACTGGCAGGTGGAGGTCCACCCTAAGGACCGCGAGAAAACGGCGTTCTCTGTGGGCAGCGGGCTCTGGCAGTTCACCGTCATGCCATTCGGTCTGTGCAACGCCCCTGCAACCTTCGAAAGGCTAATGGAGTCCATTCTGAGGGGACTACACTGGAAGACCTGCCTGGTATACCTAGACGACGTCATCGTTCTGGGGAGGAGCTTCGAGGAGCACTACAGCAACCTGAAAGAGATCTTGTTGAAGCTACGGGCTGCCCAGCTGAAGTTGAGCCCCAAGAAGTGTCAGCTCTTCCAGAAGCGGGTCCAGTACCTTGGGCATATCGTCTCCGAGGAAGGGGTGCGCACCGACCCAGAGAAGACCGCAGCTGTGAGGGAGTGGCCAGTTCCGAAGGACAAGTCCCAACTACGAAGCTTCCTGGGACTCTGCACTTATTACCGTCGCTTCGTGAGGGGATTCACCGACATCGCCAAACCTTTACATCGACTGACTGAGAAGGACCAACTCTTCACGTGGACAGCAGAATGCCACAGTGCCTTCGAACAACTCAAGCAGGCTCTGTGCACCGCGCCTATTCTGGCCTACCCCAGACCTGGAACAAGGTTCATCGTCGATACCGATGCCAGCGACTTTGGCATAGGGGGAATCCTGTCGCAAGTAGTGGACGGCGAGGAGAGAGTAGTGGCCTACTTCAGCAAGGCCTTGTCAAAGCCAGAAAGGAACTACTGCGTCACCAGGAAGGAGCTGCTCGCCATCGTGAAGACCATTGAACACTTCCACAAGTATCTGTACGGGCAAGAATTTCTCATCAGGACCGACCATGCATCCCTACGGTGGCTCCTGAACTTCAAGCAGCCCGAGGGTCAACTCGCGCGGTGGTTAGAGAGGCTTCAACAGTACAACTTTGAGATTCAGCACAGGAAAGGCCAACTGCATTCTAACGCCGACGCCCTGTCACGAAGACCGTGCCCCGAAGACTGCACCTTCTGTGCCCGAAGGGAGGAGAACACCGGGATACTGTGCCGACGGACTACTGTGGAACTTCAAGGGAACTGGTGCCGCGAATCTTTCACGCGGGCACAAGCAGAAGATGATGACCTGGGACTGATAGCCGAATGGAAGAGGGCCTGTGTCCCCAGACCCGGGTGGAACATTGTGAGTGACTGCAGCCCAAAGTTTAAGTCCTACTGGGCACAGTGGGACTCGCTGATTGTAAGGGTTGGCCTCATCTGCCGTACCTGGGAGAGCACCGACGGGAAGACATCTCGGGAACAAGTCGTCGTTCCAAAGGCTATGACGGAGGAAGTCCTGAAGGAAGTTCATGGAGGATCATCTGGTGGACACCTAGGGATAAAGAAGACCCCGGAGAAGCTGAGAGAGCGGTTCTTCTGGATCGGATGCCGAACAGACGTGGAGAACTACTGCGCGAGGTGCCACGATTGCGCAGCCAGCAAGGGCCCAGGACGAAGACGACGGGGTCCACTGAAGGCCTACAACGTGGGCGGCCCCATGGAGAGAGTGGCCATCGATGTTGCTGGGCCATTCCCGTTAAGCGAGGCAGGGAACCGCTACATATTAGTCGTCAGCGACTACTTTACCAAATGGCCGGAGGCGTATGCGCTCCCTAACCAAGAAGCCGCGACGATTGCAGAGACCCTGGTGAAAGAATTCGTCAGCCGGTACGGAGTATCCCTGGAGCTGCACTCCGACCAAGGGAGGAACTTCGAGTCGCAGGTGTTCCAGAACCTATGCCAGCTGCTGGGAATCCGGAAGACAAGGACGACGCCGCTACACCCTCAGTCCGACGGGATGGTAGAGCGATTCAATCGCACCATCGAGAATCATCTCCGAATAGTCGTCAGCGAGCACCAGAGGGATTGGGACAAACATCTTCCACTATTTCTCCTGGCCTACCGCGCCGCCGTGCATGAAGCCACCGGGTGCACACCAGCCCGGGCCATGTTTGGGAGGGACCTCCGTCTACCTGTCGATCTTGCCTTCGGCCGACCTGGGAATGATCCGATCCCGGTAAGCCAGTATTGTCAAGAACTGGTCGACCAACTGGAGGACGTGCACGCGTTCGCGAGGAGGAAACTGCGGATCGAGACCGACCGAATGAAGACCCGATACGACCAGCAGACGGATGCCGGCGGATTCCACGAGGACGACCTGGTCTGGCTCTTCAACCCATTACGGAAGAAAGGCCTGTCACCCAAACTTCAGAAGTCCTGGGAGGGCCCGTACCGAGTCGTGAAACGGATCAACGATGTCGTCTACAGGATCCAGCGGAGCCCGAGGGCGAAGATGAAGATCGTGCATCGAGATCGCCTGGCAGCCTACGGAGGGACACAGACGGACCAATGATTGATCGGGACGATCAGCCTTTTTAGGAAGGGGGTGGTGTTACGGCTGTGAGTTTGTGTCATCGCTCGCCGCTTGAGTCACAACTGCCCCAGGGGCTGGGCTGTGGCATGCCTCCTGTATTGCGTGTGCCATATGCAACAGGGCTACTAAGACAAAGGGATAGTCCAGAAGATTCGTGATTGGACCAGCGATGGAAACCTCGAGAAGCCGTGGACCCTGGATGGATCTAGAACCATTTATTGAGTCACCGGCCTGCTATATAAGAGTGACCCGTGAAGCAGTTGTTGTTGTTGTGTTTTACGAGCTAGTGTGAGCGTTTATTCTGAGCGACAGAAGTGTGGTGACTTGCGAAACCCCTAGTGTAGCGGCGAAGTGAGGAACATACAGGGGACTGCCGTGTTCTGAGTAAGTGTGCTTTCACTGAGTGTCAGATATTGTGGTGTTGAAATCCAGTGACATTGTTTCTCCCAGCTGGTGAACAGCGCGCAGCAAGTGCTCGTAAGTACTGTAGTAGGCGCACATTAGAAAGAAGTTGCATGCAGTTCTGTCAAGGCCACTAGGCTCATTAGCGGCAGGATTAACTTCTGTGGTTTGTTGACAAGTGAAAGGGGCAAGAGCTCTCCACAAGCAAGATACTTTGTAAACTAGAGTAAGGCTCCTAATTGCTTGTATTTGCTGATTAGTGTAATTTTCTGGCCTGTAATAAATTATATTTCTTTAAGCAGTAATTGGTGTTGTGCTTTGTACCCCCACCGTAATCCAGTTAACAAAAGTGCCACTAGGGGGTGGCACGTAACAGTATTATTTGAGCTTGTATAAGCGTTTTCATTTTATGATTGCTTCCGGGGGAAACTAATTCGTAAACTTTATTCAATATGAAGGTATTTACGTAACATTTTGAGTTGTTATTAACGTAAGAGTTTTAACTGAAACTTGAATTTTTATATCGTGTAATACGTGTAGTTAATAAATAGACAGGCACGTGTCTTACGTTTTCCTGACATCTTTATAGAAATTCGGCATTGTCTTTTGTAGATTATTGGTAGAGGAATGTGCTATAGGGTGGAGGTTTATCCAATGACCTGATCCTAATCCTTACTCCCGAGATTTTTGATTCTCGTAATCCCGAGTAGTGTTTAGAACCCTTGTATTTGGTAGTTAGTTACTATAGCACATTCAGTTAATTCCCCTGTCCCTGATCCGGAGTGTATTCGCCAGTAGCACTGTGTAGTTTCTATAGCTGGGGACTTCGAGATTCTACGATCCATTTTTCATCTGCGGATTTTGGTGGATCATTCCAGGAATACGGGTACAGTACCATCCCGGAGATTGCCTGGAGTTTTAGTGAGAAACCTCAGAAAATCACTTCCAGGATGGCTGAGGTGGGAATCAATTCCACCTCTTACCAGTTTTGCCTCACGAGGCTGAGTGTACCCCGTTCCAGCCCCCACACCAGAATTAAATTTCTCAGCAGAGCCGGGAATCAAACCTAGTCCTCTGTTGTGACATCAAGGAATTCTAGCCACTGCTCAACGCCCACTTTGAGGTTTCTTTTAAGTTCTCTCCAAGGATTATCGTGTTGGAAGCCCTTTTTCCGACTTGCCTTAGTAATCGAAATTTAATGTTTTCAGTGGGTCAAAACGATTGTACCCAATTATAATGGGTGATTCCCTAATCCTGAAAGTATACTACATGATATTAATAAATACACTTGGATGACCAGTTTCGATCGTCAAGTGATCATCATCAGATCCTTTACAATTAGGATATTAAATTTACTGTGTGTGGAGAATTATGGGTAATGGCATTTACAATATATACACTTAGTTAGTTGCAGTAGCAATAAAACTTGCACAACTAGTCAAGATCTGTGATTTTTTGTTGGGATACTGATAGTGGTGATTGACCTGCAGGTTAGCTTGCTTAGTGTGATTATGGGATTGTTATTAAATGGTCAGGTTATTGTGGAAGGTGCACTTATGTGTGGTCCGTTTTTGTGCACAACGTGTGGGCGTTTTTGCTGACACAATAACCTAAAAATTTAATAACAATCACATAATGGCACTAAGCAAGCAAACTTGAAGATCGATCACCACTATCAGGGTCTAAGCAAAAAATAACATATCTTGACTATTTGTGCCAGATTAATTACTACTGCAACTATATAAGTGTATATATTGTAAATATCATAACCCATACTTGTAGACATAGATTAATAGCCTAAGGATCTGATGATCGATTGACGTTCGAAACTGGTCATCCAAATGTATTTATTAATCTCGTGTAATTATTCTTACCAGGATTAGGGAAGCACCCATTAGACAATTGGATAAAATCGTGTTGACCGTCTGAAGCATTAAATTTCGACTCCAAAGATACAAATGTGATGTTGAACTCACTGTACTTTGAAAAATAACTGAACCATAAACCGCCGTTATTATAAAATTCTGCCCCTATATGATACAAGGTTTCCTTAAATACGCTCTAACAATTCTAAATTATTAATAAACATTCTTAAACTATTATCGGTAATAAAATATTTACATTAATTTACACTCTTATCTTTCCCTGAACGAAATTTTATCCTTCAATGATCTTCCTAGATCCTACATCCATTCTTTCTCTCTTTATATTTCCATTATGGATTACAAATTCTTTCAATACTTTCGTTATACTTGTCATATTCAGTTGAACATATGTCACGAGCAATTCAGCTAATAAAGAGACTTCATCTTGATTTTTAAAAAACGATAATTACAGTAAAATATACCAGACTATCTTTCGTGATTCTTATGTACTTGATATATACAGTGGTTTCAGTGCTCAACTTTACAAACATCTTTTATCGCATATTTACATCACACGTCGTTCGACTACACTGTCGTAATTACCCTATTCAGACAACGCCACCTAGAGAATAAGGCCTCCGCGCTCGGAAGCACGCGCGCCAAGAGTAGTCATTCCTCCCTGCCCTTCCAAACGATGTTTCTACTCGCAAAGAAAACGCTCATATTGTTGCACTGTACAACTGTAAATGAACACTGCATAGCCTGCAAGTCTTTGAGTAGCCAACATTGCTAAATTACCCGTACCTCGTAGAATTTACCTTCTTCCTTACCTTTCATAAAATACGCTTTCCAGTAATGCTTGAACTATGAAACTCCTCCTATACTGAGGGAGGAAAAGAAATCAACAGTTTCATCATAATAACAAAAAGGCCCGTGATTATTACGATAATGATGTTTATTATGATTTTCAGAACGTTATGAACTTATTAACCTCTTTTTTAAATGAAGGGAGAAAGGCATAAATGGAAAAGAATAATTGAACAGCTGAGTCGAAAAACGGTAACATTCCATTTCCAAGAGGAAAAAAGAACGATCATCTGTCGAAACTATACGTCGCATTGAAAAATTCACTAATTGCCAATTGTAGTACTAGTAGCAAGAAGTTATGTCTCAAAATGTCGTGATAGGAGTGTCATCAGTTAGCGACTAATTAATGATTAAATATGCTGGAATATTATCCCATTTCTTTGAATATTGTCCTTTTTCCACTCATTCGTTCAATTTTTAGTATTATTTTACTGGCGTTGGATTACAGAATATTAATTTAATTAAAAGTTTTGAATTTTGCAGGTATTTAAAATTTATCAACAATTTCGCTACAGACAGAAATACAATACAATACAGTTTTATCTTGAAACATATTTAACCGAGACTACATTGTACAGCAGGAACATAATTAACTCTAACCAACAATTCAACTTATGAGCCTACTGTTCTTGTAGCTTAATAGAGAATAGAGAGAGCATTGGAAATTTTCAGATTCTTAACTATTATTTTAACAGATTTTATATTATAATTACATTTTGCTACTAGAAAATTTCTTAAAGGATTTAAGTGAAGGTTAAAAAATTAGTTTAAAAGGGCTAACAATTTTCAAACTAGATTCAATTCATATTTTGAGAGGGTTGTTTTTGAAATTACAATAGGACTAAATTTCTTAATCTTGGGAATCAATAATATGATATGTATAGATGTTAAGAAATATGTTTCACCCCTCTGGTACATCAGGACTGCCAAAGCTAAATCTTCAATTAATGATATAGGATACATTAAGGTAAAATTATGAGCAGGGCTAGGATTTATATGTACTAAAAGTGTCAAAATTATGTACAAATGTATGTATATATATTTTAAAAATATGTACAATCTAAAAAATGTTAAAATGTAAATATATTTTATGAGATATGGACAAAAGACAAATTTATCCCCATAATACTAATTTTGTTACTTCTATAACCCACATAAATGCATTAAAAATACTGGATTTATAAATCAAATTATCCAATTTTCTTTTATTTCACTTACTTTTCACTTTCTTTCATTCATCGATTATTCCTATTATTCCTGCCTACCATAACAGTATACCATGAAATGTTCTAAATTTTCAAACTTGAAGTCTCTTTTCATAAGAATTGCTATCGTTACACCTACGTACTTCAGAAATCTTTCTTTTCATTACATAACTGTAAACTTGTCCTGTGCTGTCATATATCCAGTCACTGAAAACTACAATTCTATATATTTTTATTCATAAGAGTAAAATATGTACAAATATTGGATTGAAATTTACTAAATATGTAAAATTATTTATTGTGCATGTATGTACTGAAGTCAGAAATATGGAGAAACATGTCACATAAATTTGTTTAATTTGAAAGAGGACAACATAATCGATGGAGATAAGTTAATAGGATATGAATATCTGTGTAATAGAGAAATAAGTACTGTATTTACATATATATCCTAGCCCTGATTATGAGAAAGCTGTAGGAGAAAAGAAGTAAAGGACCAGTAGGCAGATATGTCGATTTGGACATAGGTGATTCATCAAGATTAGTGTCAGCTGCTATGGGAAAATATGTTTGTCTTTCTGGGCACAGTGTCCTTGAGGTTTCCTTGATTTTTGTTTCTACAATAATTATTAAAACTACAGCAAAATGTACAACTTATGCGCCGACCTTGTAACGCTCCACAAACAACGCGATTGACTACTGTTGGTCGAGCTGCCTAGCGCTGGTCAGCCAGCGCGGAGGCCTTATTATTTAGGTTGCGTTGATTCAGATCGCTATAATTCAACATATTCCATTGAAACATTAACGTCACCTATATACAAGTCTACGTTACATTATACGCTTAAATACTTTATTCCCATATCTCTACACCGTTAAGTGTATGAAATTCAGTGATTCTACTCCTAAACTTCAAATTACAACTTCTATAACGAGTATACATCCTTCCTTCTCTTATATTCGCAATATACTTGTTTCAATATTCCACTCCTATACTTGTCAAATATTTCATCTATTATACATTTCTTAGTGATTCGTAGCGATATAAAGCTTTGTATTAATTTTATAAAACACAGTTCCTTGAACTTTACATTTTAAAGATATTTGTCTGTATATAAATATCTCATTTAATATAAATACGTTACATATTCTCACAATACTGTTTTAGTTCCATGAATATAAATTCATTTCATCGACTGCTTATATTTGTTACAATATTTATCATAGCATTCCATCATAAATTCTTATATACTTTCTGTTTTGACGCAAATTAGCGTTGTCATGAGTTGCACTCTTCGAGTAACTATAAATTCCTTTCAATGAAGCGATAAGCTTCAACAATGCGTTTTTTCAATTTCATATAAATGTATTGATGTTCTCAACAGAACTAAATCGATAATTTATTGACTGCAAATAATCATCAAAATAATTATTTGAAATAATCCTACAATGCGAAAATTGACGTAAATGAAATTATACTTTCAACAAAGTATACTATAAAAATGTATTTTAAAATATGCCATTATCTATTAAACTCAGATACCCATAGAGATTCGAATTACTATAACAATGTCAAATAACGATGACTCTAAAAATTTACTACACGTCAAAATCGTAAACGATGACGTTTTAAAACATTACGTGAAAATTCAAACAAAGAAAATACTAACTCAAACTATTAAACATTCAATTACGAAAAGGATCAATTAGCCACACAAAATAGGGTCAGCTCAAGTGTATCTACAGCATCACAAAATAACTATCGGTACTAAATAAAGTCGAAGCACTCAAATACCTTCTGCCCGTAATATTTCTTCTGAATACTGGAACCTGTTGATGTCTTGCGCATCGCAATGGAGCGTGCGACTGGTTAACAGCTAAGCGGTCACGCTTCCTCGTCCGGCTGCTGTCTCCGCCTGCGTGAAGTGGGTCCTATCTCGACCCCTGTTTTCCCTCTGGGATTCGAACTCCTTCACTCTCGTACGTTTCAGAGCCGAGGTGTCTTCTGCCGATCATCTTCAATCGGCATCATACTCGAAGTTCATCGGTGAATGTATATAATTGCTCGTAGTAAATGAAATTTCCGAGGTTGCATTGGAAATTAATTTTCAAGTTATTTGCTGTAGTGACATTAGTGGAATGGAGATGTTATGTTTCCACTCTTCCTGTATGTGCGTCGGCGTGTAGCTAGGTCACTTCTGGAACCCACATATTGAAATCGGCTGGTTCCCCTTAATGGTTTAATATGTCATCGTAGCTTCAGTAGAATAAAAGATGTTGAACTTCCTCGTCGACTCCAGATTCTTTATCATTCGAAATTGTTACACGAATGTTCGAAATGCTTCAATAATGGTAGATTGCAGAATCTGCTTAATTTTCGAACAACTCTGGTAGTTGAGAAATATATGTTGTTCTTCCTTGTATATGTGGAACTAAGTGTGTAGAATTATACTTTTATCGTTAATATGTCGAATTCACTTCGTAGATTTTCAATCATATATGCGTATGTCTATTTCATTGGAGCTTCGATGTAGCTTAACCGTGGTATCTGTCGACTTGACCGTCGACCCTCTTGTACTTTCCTCGCTGCTATATTTTCCAATATCAAAAGTTACGACAGTACTCGATCGATGCTAGAAGTAGAGTGGTTGCACTGACGCTCTGCCCTTTCTCTTCTGGTCAATATAAAATGGCGTCTATCGTGTCAGTCCTTGAAAGTGTACTTCATAGCTATATATCTCCATAATTAGCATTCATCCTAAAATAATAATCATATCGATGTGATTTAATTTCAATTTCAAACAGACTTTGGACATTTAATTTCTTCTAAAAGTAATTCCATGTAATTATTAAAATATTGCTCTCCACCAGAATATAATATTCTGATTGGTTAATATTCAGTCATGTGATATCTATTGTTTTAATTTCCTCGCGTTGGTCTCGTGTGCAAAGTGAGTCGTGGAAAATCGGCGCGTGTCAAGGTGACTTGACTCTCTCCTCCGGCTCGTGATCTACAAAACAGGTTTCCTCTCGAAAGTATCACTGACAATCTTGCTAATTTGCCATATTCCTGATCGAACCAAATCTCATTCTTTTCATGTTAAAGATTTCATGCTACAAAATTCTCCTCTTCTCTGCGTATAAAATGGACAGAAAAAACATTCAACTCAGCCAGTGGGCTTGCTTCTGCTCTGACATTCCATAAAATGAAGCGGGTGGCCTACTCAGTTCCTTTATTTCCAAACATAGATTCTTACGTACAGACAGTTCGATTCCTGACTTGTAACATATCCAAAGTCTTTTAAATGCGGGGTCAGTACTGTGAACTTTATGCATCTGTGATGGCATAAATTTCACATGTTATTTCGATATAATTTTGTTCATGTTGGAACTGGAAGAAGGAAAGCGTTGCTTGCAGACCAGAGTAGTAACAAAGAGGCTACTCGTACGTGCTTATTGGAAACTTTCACCGCGCGCTGACAATAGAGAGGAACGCAAGGATCAACACCTGGAGACCAGACATCGAGGAACAAGGAAAATAGGTCGTTCAACTCGGTAGGGAGAGGCCAGAGTTTTAACGACGAATCTACCGGATAAGCTCCGCCCACTTGTAATAAATTAGAACAGCAATTAAAAGTCAGGAACGCAAGTTATATCATCATGAAGAGGACGATCCCAGCCTCTCAAAAGTATTTTTGAAATCTAAATTATGCCGATGTGTGATCCCGTCCTGAAGTAAAAGCAAAACGAGGGGTGGATTTGAAACAACCAATCGCAGCCGAGGACGCGAGACGCGGTCAAATCCCGCGGAAATTGATGAACAATGAGCCAATTCACGGAGTTAATTATCTGAGAATCTAACGATCCGATTTTGAAATAATAAGGAGCACTGAGACATTGAAAACGAACGCATTTAAATGAGCTACTTTGCATATCTGGGCGGATGATAATGTAGAATTAAATTTTGGAGGCCCCCACTCTTGCGGACTTCTTCGCGAAACATATAAATAATAGCTGGACCTGTAGTGAAATCAGTCAACTTTGGGCATTGCAGGAGGCGTGAGCCCTTGCCCAAGACGGTCAGGAATTGCCGCAATTTTTAAGTCCAACCAGTCGACTTAACGCAGTTAGCAATCATAATTATTCGCAAGCGCGAAGCGGAACAGTGTTACGCGAAGTGAAAAACGTGGAATAAGTTATAGATAGCCATCCGTGCTATAAGCGATGTCAGTGAGGCAGGAAATTATGAACTGTCGGCCGAATTGAGTAGGTTGACACAATAACTTAGAAGTTAGGAGCTCCATACACAAACCGTGCATTATTGTTTAAAAGCAAAGTCACAGTGGGCCTTTGTTTTGGTGATTTAACCGTGTGTAAAATCATCCTCCTTCTTCAAGATGACGCTGAAGAGTGAACTCCTGGAACTGAACGACATCATGGCATATGTGAGATAAGTAGAATCAGCATGGGGCTTGCACGCTTAAAGCTACCCATCCTGGGAATAGGATAAGTTTTCTCCATTATAAGCAATTATAATAAAATAGGTAATTTTCGGGCACAGCAGGCAAATTGTGTGCAAGTTTGTATATATTTTAACGGTGATTTTATTTGTGTTTTTTAGAAGATAGGATTTTAACATGGTCATCAAATTTTGTGTTATTTTTGTTTCTTTGAGGGTTTCATTAATGTTGTTTCGAATGCACAGTAAAGGGATAAGGGGTGTGAGTGTTTGAGCATGACCCGCAAAGTTAAAAACCAGGTATGGGGGAAAATAGCCTGACATTGAGACAGACCAGTGGTGATGCAGTCATATTATACACAACTCGTAAGTAAGGTACTGATGACCAAACCCAAGGTAAGAAGGTAGTGGCTAGGTGACAGTCTCAATTTCAGAGGAGAGTGAGAATGACCCTGGGTTGAGTTGAAAAAAGCGGAGGTTTCAGTTCCCACAGTCTACGTTGATATAAGATGGTAAGTTAATAAAAAGCGGAGGTTTCAGTTCCCGCAGTCTACGATGATATAAAATGGTAATCATCGGTAAATAATGATTGAATTCATTGTATGATGAGAGTACGTGATGGCTCCATCAGAAAGGAAACTGTACAACTCATGCCCAGGGCGGTCAAGTAGGGAAGCAGGTATACAGGACTTGGCCGACTGTCTGGATCTTGGGGGGTTAGGCGAAGGTCGTTGCCCACCAGGCGGGTTTGTTGTGAAATGAGAACGGCTGTGCGATGTCAGGTAGACCACGTGTTGAGTGGTATTATTTATCTTTGTAGAGGGCAGGAGGTTGCACTTCCCGGGGTTCTTTTGTTTTCCTGCCGCGTCAGAAGCGATGTAAAGTAATATTATTGTCATTTTTAGTGCATTCAGTGTAATTAATGAGTATTTAATTCACGGGGCGCAGGCCACCGCGTTGTTTGTTTATTTGATGACTCATGTGTTTTTTTGACTTGTATTTGATTATCTTAGCTTGGCAGAGTTGAGTTGAGTTAAATGTTTTGTAAGATAAAAAGTGATACACGCATTGCCTGCGACCGAAAAAATAAACCTATACCTTCATTTTCGGACTCTTGAGAGGAAGAAAATGATTGTAGGAGAGAGCTTGTCCGAAACCCTAAACCCACTATAATTGTAAAATTTGAGTGCGCAATTGTCTGATAGAATGGCTGGACTTTTTAGGCCACAGTTTGAATTAAGTCTGTTGACATATTGGAACTTGGAGCAGTGGACTGCTATTAGACTTTTCTTTCCTGGTTTAAGTCAGTGTGATTGGATATATCATTTTTGAGCAGATCTTTAGAATCATTAGTTTGTGTTTATAAAGTAATATTAAGGGAGTTCAGTGGCGGCTCGTAGATCAAATATCAGGTGAAGAGCCAAACTCCTAATTTCATCAGTGCATGATGTTTGCGTTTGTGAATATTGACATCCTTTTCCTATTTTAATGCTAAAATATCTACTAAAAGCCTAGCACTTAAAACCAAACCAAACATAAGTTATCGCACTAAAAAGTCAAACTCGCTTATTTGTATAGCTTAAATGAATCCTCCGTTCTCTAAGGTTGGCAATCTTATCTATGATGTCCTCATAGAAGGTCTTCAATCAATTTCAACTGCAATTCACGATTTATGGAGATAGCCAATGATGTAATTCTGGAGTCAGATATTGTGTTACATGCAAAAGTATTGAATCTTTTCAAACAAGAGAAACTGCGTTGTACTGATGCACTTGTAGAAGGTATTGCCAGTACCCAATTAAGGTCGCCACGTACTCTTACACGATGAAAAAGTCTATTTTTGTGGCATCACTTTATTAAGTATTTTCTGGATTTATGCTAAAGGTACAGCTATGATTCTTGTCACATATAAGAAGCGGTATATTCTGAGCTGTTTATGACCATGTAGTGCTACTTTGCTTTTATAGGATGTGTGAAATGAATACAAATTTGGACAGATACATTTTCAAAAAAATGTTGTATAATTTGCTTCAGGTACACATTTCTCAGTTGTTCTTCAATCAAATATTCTCAAATTCTGTTCACACACTTGGAATGGATTATGGCAGATGAGTACCGGTAACCACTTTGTTTCATTATTATTGGGACAGAATGCAAGAAAAAAGAATCCGAACTCTTTCTTTTTAAATTTATTCAAAAATATGTATTAATTTTTCTCTTCCCAATCCATGCCTACTACGTTTTGGAAGTGCAAATAGGTTAATATTCAAGTACTCCATTAGGCAAGTTAATGTAAAAAAATTAGCCCTCTATCTTAAATGGTTTCAGATTTATTGGTACCTAAACATGGAAAATGAGTATTAACGGAAAACAGCTGGCAAAGTTAAAAGTGAATTATTCAGAGCATGGGACGCTAATTTAAAAAAAAAAACGAATTTAAGGTAGTTGTAGACATTAAAAAAAACCACAAACTATATATATTTGGATTCAGAAAAGAATGAAGAATTTTATGGCGCCAAAATAAAAAATCGATATTTTCATCATGCAAGAGTACGTGGTGTCCTTAAGCAAAAGTTTGTAAGTCTCTTCTATTCACGGAGTTCTTGATGTATTTCTCCCGACTATTTTTACGATGTAGGATTCATGAGCATAAAAGAGTGACAGTTAATTTCTTAAATGTGGGGTAGGCCTATTGTTGATTATGTTTGTTATACAGCTCAAATTTGTCGGAATCTATAAGACTTATTTAAGAATTGTAATTTATCACAGCCATGCGTTAGCATAGAAAAAAGCGGAACATTATTAAGAAAAAAATGAAAATTCACAGCCTGCTTCTAGTCTCCGATCGGGTCAGGAATGGAATGAATGAAGCCCCCCCCCCCCCCCATCTAGCAGCGAGGATATGAACTGTGCCGGCTGCCGAGGCCTGACGCACTCCTCTGGGGCAATGATGAAATGAATGACAAATGAAATGATAGTGGAGAGTGTTGCTGGAATTAAATTTTTGACAGGGAAAACCGGAGTACCCGGAGAAAAACCTGTCTGCCTCCGTTTTGTCCAGCACAGATCTCACATGGAGTGACCGGGATTTGAACCACGGACCCAGCGGTGAGAGGCCGGCGTGCTGCCGCCTAAGCCACGGAGGCTCTAACATTATTAAGTCAGTCCTTAATATGATCTCTGATGTACTCTGATGTTGCATCAGTTATTTCCAGAGAACACACTTTGAATTTTATTTTAATAATTTTGAGGTTCTAAGGACTTTTTAGATATCAGTATCTTCAATAATTCCTTAAAGCGCACACGGTTTAAAGAGGTCTTGTCATGTCCTCTAGAAGACGATGATGATGATGATAATTGTTGCTTTAAGAGGCCTAACATCTAGGTTATCGGCCCTCCTCTCTAGAAGAGAGTTCCTGTAACAACTCTAATCACAAGTCCCAGGATCTGCCTATTTAAAGTCACATTCACATTACATTTAAGTGCACTTAGTCTTGCATTTTCCCGTAAAGTGTCAGCTATCGTGCTTGTGTGCGTGTTCTAAGTGGTAACTGGTTCTTTAAATGTTGCTCACTGTCTTTGTGTTTGTCCAACCCGCGCGTAATGTTTTGGAAATTTGTTACTGTTACTGTATAGTAAGCAAGGCCAACAGAACAGTTCTATAACTACTGCACAACTATGTGAACTGTTCGAACCAAGATCCCTTGCGATGAAGGCTATAGGACTTTCCGGTTTTATTTCTTTAGTGCACAGTTCTATTAATTTCTTTGGCCGCCCACAAATTAATAAATTAATTAATAAATCCCTTTTTGTCTTCATCTTTCCACCTACTGAAGGGAATTTCTAATAAAATTAGTAACGTGTCTTTCACTGCAAACATTATACACTAAAAGCCTTCATCAACAACAGGGTAGATAACGTTATAAATACATACTATTCATTGGGAAAGTAAATAAAAGCCTCAATATAAAAGAAAAAGAAGCCTGTTGCAATGTAAACTTTCATCAACTGAACTAGACGATATTGCCTTGCCGACACAGGAACATCTTCACTCGTCTGTCTAACGGCAGGTAATGACGTCACAACTGACGTCAGGTTACCATGGCAACGAGACGATGTAGCTGACATAAACAAGACACTTCGTCTCCTGCTTCCTTCCAAGTTACGGCAGTACAATCTAGCGACAGGGAGTACAACTGCTACAAGGACGTCATGCTGCCTTGCTTGCGCACCATCTAGCGACGGAGTGTAGAAATAACAGTACACTAAGTGAAAAAGTAGCCCAAGACAATGACAACATTTTTATTTAAATAAGAAAAAATAATGTTTATTTTATTTAAGAGATGGCATGTGAAGAGGCTCTTCACTCTCTTCACCTGAATAGCCGCTACTGAGGGAGTTGTTGTTTTGTTGTCTGTGGACGGGAGTAAGAGGGAATATGTGCTTTTCCTGAATAAATTATTTTGCATTAGGATTCCTCTGGCATATTGATTTTAGTTGTAAGCTTCCTGTGATCCTTCATAAAAATCCCCAGGATGTATAATTAAGTAGAGCCCCCGAACAGTCCATTACCCCGAAGATAGAGTCAGCATCCTGGAAGACCTTAAAGGGTACAGTACCTTCAGTATTTTACCCAAAAATCATGAAAGTTTTACCTCGCTTCCATGGCGAAGGGGGGAAAATATTCATTCGCTTTCTAGACTCTTTTAAATTTATGTCATCTTCACTCAACAGTCTAGTTAATGGCCTGAGGGAAAACGAGTTGAAATACGAATACACAGCAGTTTAAATTGTGTATTCGTAAAGGATTATTTCCACACGAGTATGTGCAAAGCTGGGATGTGCTTAAGGAGACATCTTCCCCTTCACAAGAAAAAGTTCTTTTATCAGCTTATGCAAAGCACAACATCTGATGAAGAGTACGCTCATGCTTTTCATGTGCGGAGACTGTTTAACATAAAGACCCTTGGTGAATATGCAATGCATTATCTGAAACTAGATTTATTGCTGTTCACGGATGTGTTTGAAAAGTTCCGACAATTATGTCATAGCATATATGGCCTGGATCCCACTCACTATTATACCAGCCCTGGCCTTTCGTGGGATGCCGCCCTAAAGTACACAAATAGCTTGATTTATTAACGGATCCTGGCATGGTATTAATAATTGAAAAACGAATCCGTGGGGGCTTTGTAGCGCAAAACCAGCGGTACGCCAAGGCAAATAATACATACATGCCTTCTTATTGTCCCGAGGCTCCTGTCTCCTATATCATGTATTATGACGTGATTAATTTGTATGGCCATGCCATGAGTCAACCTATGCCTTACAAAGACTTTGCCTGGCTTTCTCAGGAACAACTAGAAAATTTCAATGTCCATACGGCTGCCATGCAGCAAGACGTGTCTGCTATTTCAGAACTAGATTTATCCTGTCCCGCCTACCTGAGAGAGCAACATAGCGATTTCCCTTATTGTCTAGAGAAAATGGTACCGCCTCTTAGTAAAGTGAACAATGAGAAATTAATGGGAACAATGTATGATAAAAATCGATATATGTTACATATTAACATGTTGGAGGAATGTTTAGCTCAGGGCTTAACCTTAAAAGAAATCCATAGAGGTATGTCCTTTGCACAGAAACCGTGGTTGAAACGGTACATGGATTTGAATACCTCCCACGGGCAAAGTACCACTCAGCAGTTTGAAATCAACTTTTTTAACTCATGAATAACTGCAATTATGGAAAGAGTCTGGAAAACGTAAGGCAATAACGTGACTTTAAATTGGTGAATACCTGGAAAGGGTTCTATGGCGCCCAAAAGTATATTGCAAAGCCAAATTTGAAATCTTTGAAAATTATTCATAACGACCTGGTCACGATTGAAATGTCGAAAACGAAAGTCGTTATGAATAAACCTATCTATTTGGGGCAAGTCATTTTGGACTTTTCAAAATTACACATGTATCAATTCCGCTATGGCTTTGAAAAGCAACGATTTGGCAACGTCTCTCTGTTATATTCAGATACTGTGACCGTTTGACCGAAGTCCCACGTGCACACGAGTATGAATTTCAACATCCGCCGAGCATAGGACTCGAAAAACTATCTCGGGGTCAAACTGAGTACAGCAAAACAAAATTTTTAATCAAAAATCAGCCGGACGGATATCGAAATTCACACTCCATAAAGGATGGAAGGCAGTGCAAATTATTTGTGAATAACACCAATTTCTTAATATACCTCAGTTTAATTTAACTGTCTGCTGGTTCTATTAGAATACAATGATCCCCCAGGGAGAAATCTAACATTTCAGACCTGAAAAATAAAGACATCCTACGCTCCCCCTTGGGTCCCTTATCTACATACAAATTTTAGAACGCATAAAATAAAGTATTTCCAGCCTCTATCCAAAAGTAAATTCACTATTTTCAAAATATTAACTTGATGTCTGAGAAAATCATTAGTCCATCCCAACATCTGCTTCAATTAATTATTTAAACTGTAAAATTATCACTGATGTGCAGGAAAATATCAGTCCATCCTGACACCATGATTTTAATATTTACAAAAGTATCACTTGAATCAAATTTTACAGAATTGTTTCAACCTCTGCGGGGAATCACACGTCTTAAACTCATTTCAGGGAAGTCACATTCCCAAAACGGTGTGAAATAAAAATCATAAACCCCATGACGGCATTTATCAAATTTAAACTTTGACTGAACTTCCGACATTTTTCCACGATGTCACCATAAATAAATTTTATTCACCAATTCACATATAATTTAAATCCTCTTATTTAATCACTTCGATTTAACTTCTTTGATAATATTCATATAATTCAATTTATTTATGTTAATCCTTTCAATTTAATTCATTGTAAAAACATATCATTTAGAATAATCCACACTGGTATTTTATGAAGATTAATGGATCCACAAATTCAACCAGCTATCAGCTTAAATTTTTTACTACATCAACCAATCTCTAGACAAAATGCCTCTAATGCTGTCAATATGTTAAATAGGACACGGTAATGCCTTCAGCAAAAACTAGGACGAGACATCAACTTATTCATATATAAACGACTACACCATGTGGGCGACTATACAACAGTCTAGGAATGTAGAATTTCACAAACGATCTGCCACTAACTTCCCATATGAGCGACTATATTGTCCTCATTTTTAATCATATTTGAGCATGGAGCAATTATTTCACCCTCAAAACTCAACTTTATAAACATCCATTATTAATTCATATTTAAATTTCACTTAACATTTGACCATTATAATCTTACATTTATAATGACCCCTCAGCTACGCAGGCTGGGTTCAATGGCTTCTAAGCAACCAACATATGGGATCATGCTCTCCCTCACAAAATTTAAATATCTCGGCCTTTCGCCTAGGTGTAATAAACTTTTAATGTCTGCCCCAACACACTCCTGTTAAACTGTCGCATAATTCCAATACATAGTTCCTCATTTTATACAAAACTCGTATATGAATGACCTTCCGCTCCCAGTATCAAAGATCACGCTTTCGGCATGACCCTCTATTCAAAATCAACTCCCATATTATCAACTACGATCCATTATTCCTCCAATTATTAACCGCTATTTTTACCAGGAATTATTATTATTATTATTATTATTGGAAAATGTTCCAAACAATATAATCATTTACATATTATTATTATCATTATGGCTTGACTATCAGTCATACAGCCTTCCGATATCATATCTCAACTTCATTTACAACGAAAAATATTTTACATTTATTTTAAATTCAAATATAAAAATGTATAAATTCACAGAAAATTTCGAACTATTAGTCCCAAGGAATAATATTTAAACGTAATGTGGCTATCCACATTCCTCATCTATCCACATATTCAAAAGAGAAACTACTAACAAAGTCGAGAAAATATTATAAACAAATTAATTTAATTATAAACCATTTAATTTTGAACAAATCCAAATATTATTTCAAAGTTCCTAACATAAGGTTTAGGCGTGGAATGGTGTAAAATATCTTCCACACAATAGTCTACTGGTATATCGAAGCTTATCAGGTTGACATCCCAAACGCACTAGATTTCCATCAAAGAGATCCATTGGAAATAAATTGGCTGATAAATCTTCAAATGTACTATACCGTCTTGAAACAAATATCCAGAAGCAGAAACCTACTTAGCAGACAGTATAGTCGAAATTGAGAATGCAATACACTAGCTACTTAATAATAAATTTGGCTTACATCGTGAAGATCTTGTATGAAGAGTCCTTCTGACGTAGATTCCATGTAGGCCGGCTGGCACACGTTCTTTCCAGTGAACAGATGTTCCGAGTCCCTACTCGCCTATACTCCATTATTCCGGAAGATGTTCCCAAAAATCCCATGACATCTCACCTCCAGCTCTTTTAATACTTCATGGTGACGGTCCGATCTACCATTTTCAAACCACTATGATGCATGTCTGGCAACATAATGTTATAAATATTCGAGTCCCAAACTAACACTTGCAGCTTTGTGCCACAGAAAACTTCCTAACTCGACTGGTTCACTTCCCGTTCTAGAATGTCAACACCTGGTCCGAAATCATTTTTCAACCAATACTGTTTTTTCGATCCTCTCGTACTGTATTTGCTTATGGCCTTGATGTTTGAATCGATACACTGACAATCTTAAGAGTGGTTTACGTAGCATGCTAGTACCATTTCTAGTTTCTAGGCTAGATTCCCTAGATGAGTAAGGAATTCCCCAAAACTTTGCACACACCAAAGCAATGGCTTGCCCATCTAGCCTATTTATGATATATGGATTTTAAGGCCCACATCATATACGTTGATTGCCTTCCAATTCTTTTTAGACTGGTATCTTCAAACACAATATCTGCCAAGCACGTAGACCTTGAGCGCGCGGTGTTAGTAGTCATACAGTACAGACTCACCGCCTCACCTGTTGCGTGCAGCCTAACTTCCGTCAGCCACTCCGATGCGAAACATAAACCTTGCGCCTTGGATTCTTCATCTCCAATATCTTCTGATCCAAACGACGGATTCTCTTGATCTCTTCGGTATTTTTCCCAGTAATGAGTACTGCACGTTCCCCCGATGTTTTGGTGGTTCAACCTCTTCACATAGAAACTCGTAAATATACCATATGAGATCTCTCATATCGAAGCTCTCTCCATCTAGTGTAATCTTGATGAAACTAAATACCTCAGCTCCGTGCGTTCTTCAAACAGGTGGTTCCTCTAAGAAAAACAATCAGTGGCCCTCATCTAAATGGTCACAATACGGATAGCTTTATTTACCATATCCATGACTGTAATCCGTATGTTGTTCTGAGAGAACATAGTGAATGGTTTGACACTTCTTCCTTTAGTAAGGATAATGTGTTTAATATTTCTATTAGAAATAAGAAAGAAATTGGTTTAATGAAAGATGAATGCTCCGACACCATAATGGCAGAGTTTGTTGCCCTCGCACCCAAGATGTATAGTTTCAGGCAAATGGATCAAAGTGAATCCAAGCGAGCGAAAGACATTAGCCAGCATGTGGTTAAACGTCTTCGTGTTGATGAATATTTTCACGTCCTTCAGACCAACACGTCCATGTTGCACAATCAGTTTAGAATTCTGTCTAAAAACCATGATTTATTTTTATTTAAACATCGAACGCAAACGCTCGCCTTGTTAGATAATAAACAGGAGTGGTGTGAGGATATGCTCACAAGCTTTCCTTTTGGCTACAATTGACGCAGTCAATTACAACAAGTAGTAGTTGTTGTTGTGTACAACAAGAAGAAAGCGTTTGGTTTCGTTGTTTTTATAAACAGACTGTAATGTCATCTTGGTTTTTTGTTAAGAAGAAAATTGTAGCGTGTCATATATATTTTTAGATGCGTGTGCTCGTTCTCGCTTTCTGAGCCCTAAGTTGCAGGTTCGTATCCTGGCGCAGTCAGCTGTGATTTGAGGGTGCACAAATGCGAGGGAGCCGTGTCAGTAGATTTACTGGCAAGTTAAAGATCCCCTTTGGGGCAAAATTCCGGCACCCTGGCGTCTCTAAAAGCCACAGTAATTAGAAGGGACGTAAAACCAATAACATTAATTAATATTAAATGCGTGTGCATGTGTGTCTGTGTCTGCGTATGCATGTGTGCATGTATGTATGTATGTATGTATGTATGTAAAAAGGTGTAAAGAACTGTGTATATATGTATATACTGTGTATATATTTGCTTGTTGATCTATACAGAGAGGAATGCATAACCTTTTGCATTTGTCAGTTGGCACAGGCTAGAGTAAAAATGTTGGCTGTTAGGAGAGGCAAAGCAAGTATCAACAATGTAAAACAGAGGAAACCACCTACCCTTACTGTTTATGTGGCTTAGTAGGCCTCACTCTAGAGCAACCACCAGCCCTTACTGTTTATGTGGCTTAGTAGGCCTCACGCTAGAGCAACCACCAGCCCTTACTGTTTATGTGGCATAGTTAGCCTCACGCTAGGGCAACCACCCGCTCTTACTGTTCGCATGACTTAGTAGGCCTCACGATAGAGCAACCAACCACCCTTACTGTTTATGTGGCTTAGTAGGCCTCACGCTAGAGCAACCACCAGCCCTTACTGTTTATGTGGCTTAGTAGGCCTCACGCTAGAGCAGCCACCCACTCTTACTGTTCACTTGACATAGTAGGCCTACTACTACCATAACTTGACACGAGTCGTGTCGTACTTGTGTACGACATGACTTTTTGAGGATAATTTATTTAATTTTATGATGCTGCTTTACATGTTTAGCCAACAGACAGACAGAATGACATTTTATTTAGTAGTAGTTCTTTTGCTTAATTTTCATTTTCTTTATGGCTTTGAGTCAGTTGGGGGGCAGACAGTGTACAATGTTTTTTTTTCTTATTTTTTTATTCACCTAGTAAAATTAAACGTATACTTTACAGATTGAATCATGGCCAATCATGAAGATGCATGTATAGTGACCAAACAAACTACGTTTAATGAATATTCCACGATGGTCTACCTTGATCGAAAAAAGGTAGCTTACCCTTCTGAATATAAAATCTCCAAAGTAAGAGTCGATACCAGTTATTACGACTCCATTATTGAACGCGTACAAATGTTGAACGATCCAGGTCATCATCATTGTAAAACATGTATGATCAATTTTGGTTTTCAAAATAAATCATCTGCAGAAGTCATTTACCAATCATGGTTCGGAATGACCATGAAAGAAGTGATTGTGCAATTAGGAGATGAAGATTATTTCCCGGATTTTTGGTGTACCCTGTGTACCAAACCTTTGTTCAATGTCTATTTCCCCATAACATCTAGTATGTCTTGCTTCCATTTTTACAAATTTCCTGCTGATGAAGCCTACAACCTCGTATCATCAACAAGCGTTTAATCAACTTCCTCTTGCATTACCTATGAATCAATATTCACCTCATAGAATGAAGCCTGTGACATACAACAAGTTTTAAAAAAAGTTTTCCATTCGGCTTGAATTAGCACACACACAACTTAAAAAAACACTAGGCTAATTTTATTTTCAGTTATTTTCACTTAGTTATTTTTTTCTTTTGTATAGACATGGATTATTCAATCAATAGTGTTAACTTTACTTTGATGTGCATGCATGCTCATACTGACAAATATATGTTTGATACTATTTTTTATTTTAACAGTATGCAGTGTGCATTCGCAGAAAGGGTTGGTCGTCATACACATCTTGTCCAACAGGGGGAGTATATGCTAATTCCTATTCAGAAGAGAGGTGGAGAAGAATAAGTTCTGCCCTAAAACTTCCCCATACGGGAGAACGAAACGCATCAGGCGAAAGCCTGGACAAAATAACTACTGTGGTCAAGAAAATTAGACTGAAGCGGTGCGGGGTAGTGGGCATGAAATACGTGACTAGAAAACCAATATAGGGAGCAATACATTAACAATTTTTATTCCTAATAATAAATTTATAATGAATAAACAAATTGCACTTAAGTGCTTATCACAGAAATGAACAATTATAAATGTAGCAAAGTGTGAGGGCCTGATGACAGAAACCCAGATTATAGAAAGGTCCATGAAACAAGCTTGCTTGATTGGAGAAAAGTTGAGCTTAACATATAAAAATGCACTTTATAAAAAGAGAGAACCATAAAAAATGATTAAGAGTGTAAAATAACTGGTATGATATAAGTTCTTCATAAAAGTAAACTTATCTTTGAAGAGGGTTGAAGAGCCAGCTCCTTAAAAAGTTCCAGATAGCATAAATGTTGATTTAAAAGAGTCCTCACGGTTTTCTCGGAAGGAGGCGTACATGGCCTAGAGATAGGTGCACCATCGATAAAATGTCAACTCTCTCTTCTTTTCTTGCGCAGGAATGACGTTTATAGTTTCCAAGAGATGATCCAGCAATATTTCGAAAGACGATTCCAAGTATCCTCTCTAAGGTGAAGGTGAAGAGTACAGCGGCTGGCAATTATTCTTGCCATCGTGAACAATACGTCATGGTGCAGATCTTGTGACGTAACTGCTCGGTAGCGTAGATATCAGCGATGGTGTCATGAGATGCAGTAGCGGTGACCAGCAGGTTGAAGTGATCCAAAGTGATGATTGATCAGAAGTGGTGGATCAGAAGTGGTGAAGAACGCCAGCAAGCGGCGTCTTAAATAGGGACCATGGAACTCTCTCGAAGTTTGGAGATCGCCCGACCAGACAAAGACCTGCCATTGGTCGAACGAAAGTCAGGGTGACGTCAGTCGACACTACTCAGCGGACAGTGGATCAACCAGTAGATGTCCGGTATGTCGTGAGTGAGGACGCCTGAGGTAGCGAGCGACTGTAACACTCGAGGTGAGAACTATAATATCTATGAATAAGTGATCGATAACAAGATTATGCATATGGTTTAAGCAATTAACATTTGTAAAGAAATAATTACCATTCGGGGATCTCGGTAACAAGAAATAAAATTTGACCGACAAATGGGCCAAGCTAAACATTGAAAGTATCACAAAAGTGATCAAGAGGCATGCATTTGTTGTTGTTTGAGTCTTCAGTCTTTTGACTGGTTTGATGCAGCACTCCATGCCTCCCTGTCTTGAGCTAATCGTTTCATCTCTACATAGCTACCACACCCTACATCCGAAGCAAACTGTTTAACATATTCTAACCTTGGTCTACCCCTACAGTTCTTGCCCTCAACACTTCCTTCCACAACTAAGCTTGCTATTCCTGGGTGTCTTAGTATGTGTCCTACTAACCTATCTCTTCTCTTCATTAGCAGTCGCCAGAAACATCTCTCCTCTCCCACTCGTCTTAGTACCTCTTCGTTTGTCACCCTATCTACCCATCTGATCTTCATCATTCTCCTGTAACACCACATTTCAAATGCTTCAATTCTCCTCTTTTCTGCGGCTCCAATAGTCCAAGTTTCACTTCCATAGAGCGCCACGCTCCAGACAAAGGCTTTCAAAAATGACTCCCTAATACAAAAATCTATATTCGATATCAACAGATTCCTTTTTTGTATAAATGCTTTCCTTGCCTGAGCCAACCTACTTTTTATATCCCCTTTGCTTCGTCCATCAATGGTTATTTTGCTTCCTAGGTAACAGTCTCCTACTTCCTTTATTTTTTCACCAGCCAATTTGATGTCCATAGAGGTTTCTGATTTATTTCGGCTGCATTCCAGTATTTTTGTTTTGCATTTATTAATTTTCATCGTGTATTCATTCCGTAAGACGGAGTCCATACCATTCAACAACTCATTCAAATCCACAGGCGTGTCGGCCAAGATGACGATGTCATCAGCAAATCTTCGAGTTGAAATTATTTCTCCTTGAATCTTCACTCCCACTTTAAATTTTCCTCCAATTTCCTTCATTGCTTGTTCAATGTAAAGATTGAAAAGTATAGGTGATAAGTTGCAGCCTTGCCTTACACCTTTCTGAATACCAGCTTCTTTCTCATGTCCTTCAGCTCGAATGACTGCTGTCTGGTTTCCGTATAGATTGTAGATCACCCTCCTATCCCTGTACTTTATTCCAATAGATTTCAAAATGTCAAACAATTTAGTCCAATCTACGTTATCAAAAGCCTTTTCTAAGTCTACAAATGCCATGAACGTTCTCTTATTTTTCCTTATTCTACCTTCCAAAATCAGCCTAAGACTTAGTACAGCTTCCCTTGTTCCTACATTTCTCCTGAAACCAAATTGGTCTTCACCCAACTCCATTTCTATCTGGCTTTCCATCCTCTTGTAAATTATTCTAGACAGGATCTTTGAAGCATGAGTAATCAAGCTGATTGTACGGTAATCTTTACATCTGTCAGCTCCCACTTTCTTTGGTATAGGGATAATAACATTCTTCTTGAAATCAGGGGGTCCCTCACCTGTTTCATAAATCCTACACACCAAGTGAAATAACCTGATCAGACCTTCATCTCATATGCAGCGTAGCAACTCAATCGGTATATCATCTATGCTTGGTGCTTTGTTCCTGCTTAAGTCTTCCAATGCTCTGTCAAATTCTGATCTCAATATTAGATCTCCTTTTGCATCCTCATCAATTTCCTCCTCCCTTTCCATTACATGATTCTCAATGTCCTTTCCCTTATACAAACACTCTATGTAAGCTTTCCATCTCTCAACCTTTTCTTCCCTATCTGTTAGAGGCTTTCCATCTGTGTCCTTAATATTACAGCACTTAGTCTTCTTTTCCCCAAAAGTCTTCTTAATCCTTCGATAAGCTGTGTCTACTTTTCCTAATTTCAGACAATTTTCTATACCTGCACATTTCTCTTTCAACCATTCTTCTTTCGCTTCCTTGCACTTCTTGTTAACCTCATTTCTCAGAAATCTGTATTCTGCTTTCCCCTTTTCATCTCTCACATTCTTGTGTTTCCGCCTTTCATCCATCAATTCTAGTATATCCTGAGTGATCCACGGTTTTTTACCTGTTCTTTCTTTCCTACCAATGTTTTCTTCTGCGGATTTTGTTATTTCATTCTTCAAAAGTGCCCATTCGTCTGCAATTGAAGTTGGTTTAGGGTTTTTCATTAGTCCTTCCTTTATACTCTTCTTGAATCTTTCGTTTACATCCTTCACTTTCAGTCTGTCTATTGCCCACCTTTTTGGCTTTTGACTTTTCTTCAGTTTCTTTAACTTTAATCTGCATTTCATAACAACTAGATTGTGTCTGAGTTTATGTCAGCACCAGGATATGTTTTGCAATCCAAAATCTGGTTTCGAAACCTCTGCTCGACCATAATGAAGTCGATTTGGTAACGCCCTGTATCTCCTGGTCTCATCCATGTGTGTATTCTTCTATTGTGGATATTGAATATGGTGTTAGCTATGACCAACTCATGCTCGGTGCAGAATTCCATCAGCCTCCTTCCTCGATCATTCCTTTCACCTAATCCGAAATCTCCTACTATCTTCCCTTCTCTGCCTTTTCCTACCACAGCATTCCAATCTCCCATTACTATAACATTTTCATCACCCTTGATATACCTCAGAATTTCATCTATTTCTTCGTAGACCTTTTAAACATCTTCATCATCAGCTTGACTGGTAGGCATATAGACTTGTACCACTGTGGTGCACGTAGGTTTAGTATTGATTTTTGCTACAATAATCCGTTCACTATATTGCTCATAATATTCCACCCGCTGTCCAAGTTTCCTACTCAATATGAGACCAACCCTTGCTTGGCCATTGTTTGATTTAGTGCTAATGACCCTATAGACACCTGACCAAAAGTCCTGTTCTTCCTGCCAGCGCATTTCACTAATCCCAACCAAATCCAACCTCAACCTATCCATTTCCCTTTCTAAGTTTTCTAACCTTCCATCTTCTACCAGACTTCTAACATTCCACGCTCCGATCCGTAGAATGTCAGATTTCCTCTTTGTCACTTCTGTGGTGTTAACGCCCTCTCGAGTAGTCCCCACCCGGAGATCCTAACGGGGGACTAGTTCACCTCCGGTTTGAAATTTTACAAGGGAGGAGGCCATCATCACATGTAATTATGCATAGAGAGGTGCATATCCTCGGGAATAGCATTACGGCTGTAGTTTCCCGTTGCTTTCAGCCGTGCAGCAGAACGCAGTATAGCCATTAGTTGGCTTATATTATCAATATCTCAACCGTCTATAAGACAAGTAAAGAACTGATTTATTCTGAAAGGCTGCTACTCCCTTTCAGAATAAGTAAAGAGCAATTCTACTAACAAAAATAATAACCTTCTACTAACAATTAAATACCAAATTTCTACTTACGAAAAATTACTTAAGTTCCACCAACAACAAGTACTACCGTACCACTAAAACAGTCCGTCACCAGGCACACTCACATGCACCCTCACACATCACAGTCTAATGAAACAGTGAACTATATCTAATAAACATGCAACTGCCACCAGACACACTCACACACCACAGTCTAATAGCTAATGATGATGATAATTGTTGTACAGAAGATGATAAGCAGACCTGACTACATGGTCATTGGCCCAGATGATGATGATGATGATAAACAGCCCTGACTACATGGTCATTGGTCCATATGATGATGATAAACAGACCTGACTACATGGTCATTGGCCCAGTTGATGATGATTAACAGACCTGACTACATGGTCATTGGCCCAGATGATGATGATAAACAGACCTGACTACTTGGTCATTGGCCCAGATGATGATAAACATACCTGGCTACATGGTCATTGGCCCAGATGATGATAAACAGACCTGACTACAAGGTCATTGGCCCAGATGATGATGATTAACAGACCTGACTACTTGGTCATTGGCCCAGATGATGATGATGATAAATAGACCTGACTACATGGTCATTGGCCCAGATGATGATCATAAACAGACCTGACTACTTGGTCATTGGACCTACATAGTAATTTCTATAGTTATGATTGACTTTTTATGAGGGGGCTGGGGGGGGGGGGTTGAAAAAAGGGAAAAATGGGCCTCAAATTAACAATTGCCTAGTGCCACTGTGAGTCTTAATCCGGCACTGCATATGCAGCAGATAAATCGATAAAAGCCACCCCTGTGATTTTATGATTTTCAAAACCATCTTCAATATATTGTGTCAGATGGAGAACCTGTGAAGTACAACATTTCCCTTTACGAAATCCGGCTTGCTGTGGAATGAGGAGAGGTTCGATGATCGCTGAAAGTCTTTCAATGATCATCCGTTCTAGGATCTTGTATGGATGACACAACCGTGAGATAGGTCTGTAATTTTTCGGATCGTTTGGATCTTTTCCTGGTTTAAGAATTGAAATTACTCTAGCCTTCCTCCACACACGTGGTAACTTGCAGGTGCTTATGCAGTTATTGTACAATTCTAATAACCATTGATTAGCAACAGGTCCAAATTGCTTTACTTGCTCAACACATATTTCATCTAAGCCGGCAGCCTTACCATTCTTACACTGATTTATTGCTTTATTCAACTCAGATAAAGTGAATAGTACAGTGAGTGTTGGTTGGTTCTTAAGTTATTACGAGCGATTCTATTCTCTCCTATAGTATTCCCTCTCGTTCATAATACTTATTTTCAATTTTCTCTGCGTGATCACAAATGCTAATCCAATTACTTTCCTGAAACTCTGAAAACCTCTGTTCGCAAAGGCGTTTGACATCATTAATTTTAAAGGTG
This sequence comes from Meconema thalassinum, assembly GCA_946902985.2. Lineage (NCBI taxonomy): Eukaryota > Metazoa > Arthropoda > Insecta > Orthoptera > Tettigoniidae > Meconema > Meconema thalassinum. The sequence goes on from OX336389.2 coordinate 902,052,196, forward strand.
ACATTATGCGCACCAACCCACTGTTGTTTTACATCAGACCAGATGAGTTCTATGGGATTTAGATCTGCAGGGTATGGAGGCAGTCTCAATACCGTGTGTCCACTAGCGGGCATTATTTCATCTATTATGTAGGTTTTGTGTCGCGGCTTATGGTGAACTTTCAGCATTGAATCGTTAAAAGGGATTCTATTAACCCGCAACCAGTGTTTCATTATATCCTTATTAGAATTCGATGTTGGGGCCTTGTCTTTCTGCGTGTAGTGGTATGAATGATGCGTTGTCAATAACAAGCACTGAGTTGCGTTCCAAATTAGGGATCAACTTCTCTAGACGGGATAGAACACTCCCGATGTGCTATCGTCAGTCCAGGCTTTAGGCGTAGAATGGCTACTATCTATATAAGTTTCGTCTTCATATATGATGGGACGACCTTCTTCTCTGTATTTTTTATGGTATGTCTGCCAGATAAGATACTCGCATGTTTCTCTATTAAAACCTGCCTATTATTCCTAGTCTTCTTCCACTTGAATCCTAAACTCTTTTACAATGCCCCTCAAACGGGTGCAGCCTCCTTGGAAGCCAATCTTCTCTCGCAACACGCATTTACCTCCAACAAATCTTGAAGATGATCATATATAATCTTTTTAAAGCATATGTTGCTAAATAATTTTCAAGTTTACGTTTTGTTTGAAAACCAACAAACTGAATTACAACTTTTAGAAGTAGGGTACACGCAGTGGAATGATAGTCTTGTGGGTTTACATATGTTTTACCAAAAGGTGAAGGCGTTGTCATGCGAGAATTGTCCATACGCATACGTATTTCTAAACATGACGGGTAGGCTCATGCACCCAACTTATTGAGCCTCCCCTGTAAGAGAATAATAACCATTATAATAATAATAATAACATGTTTAGATACGAAATCACTTTACGTTTTTTTATGTTTTAGAAAATGATGTATCAAACCCTTTGCTCAAAAGTTCAAGATCATTTCATTATGTTAGAACATAAACAACTGTTTGTTGTGCCAATACAAAATAAAACGTTAGCTGTTAATAAACCTTTAAACCAAGGTCTTATTTTAAATTTTATTTTTGAGAGATCGCAAATATTTTTGATTAAAAACGATGGAGGCTTGGTTCCGTTTCCCTATTTACCGGATTTTGAAACTACATACCGACAGTGGGAGTGGCTTCTGTTTTGTGCTACATCCCTAGCCAGGCTCTATACCAATATAACTATTTTTAATCAATGTATTGTACCCTTTTGAACATAGGACCTTCAGGACAGGATTCATTCCTCGGGGGTGGAGCGTTCCTACTTGAAGCTAACAACTGTCCTGGCATACACCATTTGGAAGATCAATAGGGCTGATCAATGAATCATCACACACAGAATTCAAAATCAAAGAAAAACAACTTTATTAACACTGAAGAAACAAAATACAAAACCGGAAAAATAAGCAAATAAACAAAAATATCAAAATAAGAAAATCAATACCCTAAGGAAAATATACCAGAATTAAATCAAGACGAAAGTAAATTAATAAATCATGACATTTTGAAATATATCCAAAATCAGCTTAAAATCCAAAATAATTTACTCAAAATCAAAGAATATCAAAATCAATCCAAATGGATTCCAAAAATTCAAAAATAAAATAAAAAACTGCCCAAAATCAAAATATAAACTAATTGGATCTCTATTAAATTAATTACGCAATCAATTTAATCAATCAGTGAATCAAGGTGACCAATCAAATCATTCAATCCCTGATTGGACAATAAAATCCAATCAATGACCATTAATCAATTATCCAAATTAATCATTACATCAAATAATTAATCAATCTTCGATCATATACGTAACTAAAATCTGATCTGATCCCAATATAATTAGTACTCATTGAAAATTCCACATTGTGAGCTCATCACATCAAGTATCATGTCATCTCACCATAATGTACCATTTAAATTACCATTACTCTAATTAAATCATTCGTGTATCCCACTATTAAACAGGGCTTCTCCAATTATGATCCAATATCATTACATAATCTGACAATATCGCCTGTATGATCCCTTGTATTGGTTAAGATGCTCTCATAAAAATACACTTCTTATGCATCCAAATTCTTAACACAAACCTTACCCTTTTTGTGGACATAAAATTGGTACATTTTATCTATGAGCTTTCATATGTGCAACAAATGTGCACTTCAATAGGACTTGAGATGTGTTAAACTGACATATTATAATAAACACCAATGCATGAGAAACACGATTATCCAAGGATCGAACTCAAGACTCGATACAACATTTCGGGTCCCGAACTCGATACTGTTTGTCAAAGTTTCTGGGTGTATGACAACTATACTAATATGCTATAACTGAGATACTTGCAATATTCTGTCAAATATTATCTTATGCAAGACAAAAACCAAAGACTAGAAATGGATGCTAGACTGTATGCAAATTTGTGTCAATGCAATAATAAGAATATTCCATGTTCACAATTCGTACGATGACAATTAACATTTGAAACAACGCTGAGTGTAGGCCACAACGATGTTTCTCCAACACTGTAAATAAAGACATGGCACAACTGTATTTACAAATAATATTCACAGAAATATGTACACGAATAGGTTTCGAAGTAAGGACCTCGGCCTACCTATTCAGAGCATGGCATGTCTGCAACCGTCACTAGTACCAGAGAGAGAATGCGTTTCTACCTCTAATGGTTAGTGTATACCTGTACCCTACTACAAAATCCATTAATTAATTAATAAATTATTATTATTATTATTATTATCCAATATTATTCCTACAGTGATTTTGTTTCGCAACGACGCTAGGACATGAACGGTCAGTGGATACCTGTACCCTTCCGTAAAAAATCCATTATTTAATGAATTATTATTATTATTATTATTATTATCCAATATTATGTCTTACAATGATTTGTCTCTGCAACGACGCTGGGCCATGATAGGTCAGAGTATATCTGTACCCTTCGATAAAAATGCCATTATTTAATGAATTATTATTATCATCTCAAAATGTGCCCAAATCAAACCCAGATTTAAGCTTGGTACGGGAAACATATGATATGCTCAAGGCTCGGCTTTCAGCACGGCCAAGAGGGGTGGGGGGTGGGGGTTAAGTACCGTTAGCATAGGAGTGAGAGGGAAGAAGTAAAACGACCTTGGCCCAAGACAACATGCATTGAGCCCATACACACAGTGGTAGCAAGAACATCCTACAACTCTTGCACCAAATAAGCGACCTTAATGAAAATGAACTGTACGAGCAGCTAGTTTCGTAAGCCTAGTAGTCTCCAGTTCGAAGCCGAGTGTGGTACAAACTTTGGAACATACCCTATCGTGGTCAATAATTTCAATCAAATAATTGCAAGCGCCGCTCGGCCTTACCTTTCACATTTTAGCATGCTTCATACACCTTTCTTACCTTTTTATTTCCAGTTGGCGACAGCCTGGGGACATATGACGGTGTTCACTGTAGCCTAACCATGCATATTTCATAATTCTTACCATTTTTCTTTTATTCATCGTAGCTTACCTGGGATCACATGGGAACACCCCGGTACAATAATTGCATGCCTTTATCATAACCTCTCCACATATTATCACGATCCAATTCGGTGCTCATAAATGTTCCAAAACACTCAGACGGTTGTTCAATACACTCTCACTCAAATCATACCTTACCTGATATAGCAAACATGTTGGAGACGCAAAGATAACTTTCCTAGCTTAATTTCAGGGCACAACTTAGCTAAATAAATACCTCACCATGTGTCAAATTAAAATACCATTGTTAAGGAAATAAAATCCCCCTCTATCACTCATGTCATTATTATCATTATCCCCGACATTATCACTAATAACTTGTGTTATTATTGGGTCCGTAATATTGTTCGAATCCCTCTCTCTCTCTTACCCAATTTGCATGCCTCGCTCTGGGTTTCCTCCATCTTCTTCTGGGCTGAAATACACATATCGTAACAAAATAAATAAATAAATGTATACTCCTACCAATGTGTCAAATTTGTACGACTTGTGAACGTTACTTCCGCCAAGCATCCCAAAATAAATCGGCAGACGTCATGTCATCAAGGACGAGCTTAACTAAGCAAGATAAATCTAACTTCAAAAAATCAAATATTAACACAAAATTTACACAACTATGATAATCCTAAGAATACACCCATAAAACAATACATAGCAATGACATAGCATAATCAAAGGTTAATACTCATCGTGATTCCCGTCTCCTGCCATCAGTTCTCCAGCACGGATCATTCGCAGCCCCTCTCCATGGGTTTTATATCATATCACAACCACACATCATCACTGAATACACTATTACACTGATTGATTCTTCATCATAATTACCGCTGGGTTTCACTCGTTTCTCTTTATAAACTATTACTAACACTTTCATAAGGTTACCACATACTAGTACCCTAATCAACACACAACTTATTATTTGATACACGTTTTAGACACTTTTGCAGGGATTGCGCAATATGACCACGCGTATTCCTATCTCACTAATTCTTTTTTCACGATGCCGTGGGTTGGCAGATTCTACGCGGATTCCCCTCTGAATCGCGAGCTCGTAGGTGACATGCCGGTTCCACTGGACTCCGGTTCGGACCTCGACTGTCCCTCTACGTGTTTCTCACCTCTGTGACTGCTAACATTGTCTCTGTACTTGGCGCGGAAGGACTGCTACATAAATCTAAGCAAATATATTACTTTCTCGCATGTAAATACGTTTGTTAACACGATTTACGCTTCTTTAGATACTGTTCACTTGTACTTTACTAACTGTGGTGCAATCTTCACCGAGCCTGGTGCGGAAGGACTGCTACATAAATCTGAGCAAATATATTACTTTCCCGCATGTAAATACGTTTGTTAACACGATTTACGCTTCTTTAGATATTGTTCACTTGTACTTTACTAACTGTGGTGCAATCTTCACTGAGCCTGGTACGCACCCCACTGCAAACTGTTCGTAAATATGCGGCGGCTCTTTTCGCTACCAATACACTCACTGACTGAAACTGGACAAGTGACTGACCACGCAACTACTGCGACTGCACTGGCCAAGAGACTAACAAGCGAATAACCACGCGACCACGGGGTGCGGGAATATATTTCCAACATGGCGGCGCTTGACACAAATCTTTCTACACTGTCGGGAGCTCTTCTCTCAGACTTTTCACCATATTCACAGTATGTGCAAATTATTACTGATAACAGGGCCGAATTAATTATCATACTGTCACCGACATTCGATCACAGCTTTCACAGATATGCATCTTGCGTCCCCTGGATTAAAGCACGAGTTTGCCAATTCCACCATGGCCCGAAATACGATATGCGTGCCAAACCAACACTTTCTGCAACGAAGGCGGTACAATAATCCTCGATTTGGTATGATCTGCGTCTACGAACTTGTGTAACAATTCGTTATACCAGATGTAATTAACAGAAATTTTCTCTGCCTCGATGAATGCGGGAGTTCCGGGTTGCAACTTTCTCTTGAAGTAATTTATGACCATGTTCACCCAAGGGTCCTTCTCTTGTTCAATTTTGATACCCCTCAACTTTTACAAAAATTCTTGATCTGGCAGGGTGAGTTCAATTTGGTTTACTGATCCAACCTGATCCTCTTGATCTGGATTCCGGCTTAAAATGTCCGGTATTAGGTTGAGTCTTCCCGGATAGTGCTCAATGGTGATGTCAAACTGTTGGACGTTCAGCGACCATCTATTGACCCTTTCTCCTGCCATCGGCGTTTTCAATAGAAAAACCACGTTCCTATGGTCGGTTCTGATGAGAATTTTGATTCCGTACACAATTTTCCTCCACCGTTGCAGAGTGAATATTATAGACAACAGCTCTCGTTCAGTGATGGTGTAATTCATCTCGTGTGTCATCAATTTGCGACTTGCGAAAGCTAGATAAGTTTTACTCTGTGGATTTTCCGCACATCGCACAGACTCCAATTTTTGATGCGTCAGTTTGTATGACGAACTGACGTGAAAACCAGGGTAACCCAACTTAATGCTTCCCGCTAATAGTTCCTTGGCTTTCCTAAAAGCGCTATCGCATTCATCACTCCATGCCCATCGATTGTTCTTGTGCAGCATGTTCTGGAGTGGAGCCACTACCTCTGTATACCCCGGAGAGTGATCAGCGAAAAGTTACATATGTCCAAAAATTGGCGAACATGCTTCACTCTTGTAGGCTTCGGGAAGTTCCGAATTGCTTCCAATTTAGCTGGATTTGGGCTGATACCTTCACCATCAATAACATGACCCAAATATAAGACTTGCCTCTGGCAAAAATGAGATTTCTCAATGTTGATCTTGAAATTGGCCTGTTCGAGGTTTGCTAATAACTTTTCCAAGTTTGAAAAGTGTTCATCCAAATCTTCAGGAGCTAATAAGATGTCGTCCACGTATCGGGTGGTTATGCTCTTGACTTCTGGCGTCAGATTACGATCGAGAGCTCTGATTAACGCCGATCCGGCTGTCTTAATGCCAAATGGTGACCTCTGGAACACATAGGATTGTTGACCAAACAAAAATCCTGTGAGCAGTTGTGATCTTTCATCCAACTCCAAGTGATGATAACTACTCGTTAAGTCAATGGAACTGAAATAGATAGAATAGATAGAAGAATTGCTGAACTAAAATAGACCTTGTTCCTGAACTTCCGGATTATCTCCTTGATTGGTGGAGCCTGATCATATTCTGGGATCAATCTCTCGTTTATTTTTCGTTCGTCCAAACAGACTCGCACTGTCCCGTTGGGTTTCAAAACTACCACCAAGGGGTTCACAAAAGGAGTAGCCATCTTGGCGATCACACCTCCTTCTTCCATTTTCTTCAGAGTCGCGGCAACTTCTTTGACGTATTTTTCAGCAACAGGATATGCTTTTTTCTTGAAAGGTGATCAGTCATTAATCTGCATCGCATACTCAAATCCTTTGATCCTTCCAGGTTTAGAATCAAAAACTTGTCGATGCCGTCTCATCATCTCCCACAGCTTCATCCGATCGTCATCGTTAATTTTTGCCTCGTGCATTTTCTCTGCAAATTCCGCCTCAGGATCTTCGACCTCATCCTCTTTGGTCGTGCTCCATATCTCTGGTTTTATTACTTCGTCGTCAATATCAATGAGCCGTTGATTCAACTCACAGCAAATCTGTACCATCCATATCTCTTCCGAATTGCTGGGAACGTCCGGATTCAACGGGATCTTCATTGCACGATCCTCGTCCACAATTTTAAATTGGATGATTCTATTGGCCAAATGAATGACAGTGTGGCATGCTGTACCCTTGCACGTCAATATCTAGAAGAGTTTGAAATTTGCATGTGGTGGATTTGTCCGGAATGATACCCTTAATTTTGACATTGGACTGGGGCAAGATTGGGATCTTAAAATGCTTTTCCAACTCATTCACCAGTGCTTGTGAGACTATCCTAATGCTAGCTCCTGTATCCACCATGCATCTGACAATTAAGCCTCCTACTCGGGCATGTATGACCGGTAATTCTCTAATAACGTTGATTTCTGGCCCCTTTAGATCTTCGGTCAATTCCTCTTCCTTCAATACCCAGTCACTTATCCGAGCGACAACCATGTATTTATACGACCCATTTAAATTGTCCACCTCGTCCTGATGACCTAAAATTGACGTTTTTTAAAATCTTGGGACGCTTCCCGAGTGTTTTGTCCTCTAGACCTCCGGCTAGCCTGAAATTCTAGACTCTCGGCCCCAGTTTCCATAACGTCCGGATTCTGCCTTGCTTGCATACCCCTCGTCCATTTGTGCTCTTCTTCTCCTCTCGGTAAACCTTGGGCTTGGAGTTCATCCAGGTATCTCTGTGTTCCTCGATGCCATCGTTCCATCTCTTCTTGATGCGATGGATGCGGCCTCCGATTTTGCCATGGTCTTCCTCCTTGAGTCCATGAGGATCTGCCTCTCCAGAAACCTCTTCCACTCCAGGGGTTGGGCCTAGATGTTCCTCTATCCTTTCTCCATGCGCCGCTATGTCTCCAGTCACGTCTCCATTCAGCATTCTGAGGTGTCTCAGGCTGTTGGGTTCCATATCCGGGATCCTGGCGTACTTGTTGTTCCCATCTCGTTTGCTCTTCCACAGCGTCAACATTCATTCCCTTTCGCCGTTTACGAAGTGGTTCCGAGATCTCAGCCGAATTGACGTTTTCAACTACCCGATGTGCTCGTTGTGGACTGTGCACTGTGGTTTCATCCAAATGGCGAATTATTCCCTCTGCACGCACCGCGGTTCTTACATCTGCGGTCGCCATCATCTGTTGGACCGCAAGTGGTAGCTGTTTTTCAATTGCTGTTACCATTTCCTCCTCCGACGGTGGCATGTCAAGTTCCTTCATCCTGTGCAATTGGGTTATGAAGTACTCAAAGTAATTCGTTGGGGATGTCGTACTGTATCTACGAGCGTATAACTCGGCCCGCAAATTCTGTTGGGCTGATAAGCTCCAGTATTTATTTAAAAATACCTCCCGGAATTCCTCTATGGTGTTGAATGTGTAACGGAAACTCCTGAACCACTGTAGAGCGTTACCAGTCAGAAGTTTTTCCACCGTTCTCAGCTGACGGTCATCAGGAACCTTAGTTTCTTTTATGTATACCATCACTTCCCGGAGAAAACCTTTTGGCGTGACGTTCGTTGTACCAGAAAATTTGTTTGGCCGATCATCATTCATCCGGATGACTTGCACCATTTGAGTAGCCATGGTTTGCTCCACTGGCGTCGATGTCCGTCCTCTCATGTCTCGATATTCAGGACTATATGGCCTCCCATCATCTCCGAGGTTGTGCTGTTCCTGGAATCCTGTTTTATCCACTCTATTGGTCTCTGTTGCTGGTCTGACCATTCCCATCTGTAGGTCAGCTATAGCTCTATCTTGTATCGAGATCTTTACTTCATTCTTGGCCTGTTTGTTTTCCTGTTTCTCGAGTCGAGATAACAGATCCATTTCCACTCTGTGGTGTCTCTTTTTATCTTCCCCAAATTCTCGCAACATGTCCTTATTTTCCTCCTTAATTTCTTTACGAATGTCCTCGTATGCCATCTCCCTCTCTCTCTCTTGAGATCTTATCTGTCCTGAACCCATGCCTCACTTTTTCCTTTCTGACATTCCTTCAATTCTTCTTTTATCGCTTGCCAGGTTTCTTTGATCTCTTCCTTGAATCTGGAAACGTTAATCTCAACTGATTCGATTCTAGCTGATGTATCCATATGACCCTCTTGTAACTCAACAATGTCCGCTCGTGCAGCGACGAGTTCCTTCTCAATTGTAGATATCTTTGCCCGCGCAACGACTTCCAAAGCTGTCATTCTCTGGGTGAGATTATCGACCTGGCTCTCAATTGCAGCCCTGTGTTCTTGCATTTGCACATTGTTCTGTTCGCAAGTGCGACTTATTTGACTCATCTCAGACCTAATGTTATCGAACTGTGTATCATTGACAACCTTCAACTGACCTAATTGTTGTGTCTAGTGTTCTTCACTGTCGCCCTTCAACTGAGCTAATTGTTGTGTCAATTAAGCCCCCCTGTTGTGTTAACTGTTCTTGGTTGTCAAGCTTCAACTGACATAATTGTTGTGTCAAGTGTTCTTCGCTGTCAGCCCTCAACTGAGCTATCTGTTCTTGATTGTCAACCTTCAATTGCGCTTTCTGTTCTTGAATGTCATTTCTTAATTGCGCTCCCTGTTCTGTTAATTTCGCTAACTGTTCTCCACTCATCTGCTCCATCAGAGCCTTAATGTCTTCCAAAGATGGCATTACTGCCAATATAAATAAACGGAGCTGCACAAACCCATGCTGAAACAACGACTACACCTACACAAGTGCATAACACATCTCAATCCTCTAAGTGAATCCTTCAACGAGTGTCTGTTTCAACCCAAACAATATCCTCCTCTCTGAAATTAAGGTAATTAACCGCGCAGTGTTAATAAAATAAAAATCTAATCCACGTAAGCTACAATAAAATTTCATGGACTCTTGAAAAACATTAATTTGACAAGAAATTAATGCCTTCCGTAGGCCTCACCAAATAAGGCTCTATGAGTCCCTCATGGAGACTCGATATCGAAACTTTAAAGGGTGTTATTCAGCTTACTGTGTAATTAAATCTTAAAACAGCAATAATTCTGAAACACAGTAACTGTTAATTGATTGAGTTCCACGAATGCTTCAAGCATCTCCCCCTATCACGTTGGGCGCCATGTTTTGGGTATCCCTGGGCGTTTTCTTATTGTCACAATTAATTAATTTAGTGATTTCGGGGCGGGGCTTTGCTAAAATACGGCGTACCGTAGAACACTCGAGAACAAATTTTTGAGGCCAGCTTCCTGAAAAAACCTTGAAACGTTGCACCTGCTCTGGTCGCTGCGTAGCATAGAAGCGTGTTCTAGACTTTCCTTTGTTGGCAAATTTTGTGCAACACATTGCTGGTACTCCCTGCGACGTGCCTGAGCTCGGCTTGTAACATTGAGGCGGGCGTTTGCTATGATTAAATGATATGCAATCAGGTTTCCTTCTCTTCTGTAATTTGAAGCTCATTTAAACGATATACACTTTGCATGACCAAGAACTATGCGAACTTAGCCTAGGGCCTATAGGGTAAGGGCGCAGTATCCAATGAAAGAGTTACCATTGCTAATTAACCCCCTCAACTAATTGAACTAGCCACCCATTTGTATGATGCAACTAAATTATTTTTTGTACCTTTGACCAACAGTATAACCATATAACACTATTTACATTTTTTAATGACACCATAGGATATCATTTATAAAATTTGAAACAAGGCCTTGGTTTATTTATTTTTAATAGTTTAAAATAACGAAAAACTCTTTTCAATTGTTATTTTAGAAAACATGAATATGCACCATCGTGCCACTGAGTATATTGCAGACACCATAGGCTATGTACAGCAAAAGGAGTTGTTGCTTCTTCCAGTGTTAAAGAATGATTCTTTTATGATGAGAGGGCCATGGAAAGAAATAAACGTACCGCTATTAATGGATGTAATTACGACCGCAAGTCAAATTTTTCTTATTCATGATGATTGGCATTTAGAAGAGTACTCGTATTTACGGCATGTGGACGATCAAACACAGAACAACTGGCTGTTAATGATTGTTCAACATTTATCGCGTACACCCTACAAACATGATTATATCTTTGTCAATTTATCAAATACGCTATACAATACTAGGCATTAAAAGCTATGGCTTAAAGAAACAATCATATAAAACAAAAGACAAAACTCTACACAGTTTGATGATTAGGCAATTTTATAGTTGTTGTTGTTGCTGTCATAACGTTGAGACTAGAGTGTAATAGTTACGCTCCTTTGCTTATAGACTACAATGGATGGTCTCAATGCTATTGGTCAAGCCTGCGGTTTTGAACGCAAGAAGATCAGTGACTTACCCATGCATATTCCCTTTCGAATTCATAAAATAGAAAAATTAAAAACTAAATTTGGTGACCCCGCTCTTTGCCTATGTGAAGAGTTTGAAACATTTCTTCCTTCACGTTTTAATAACGTGTCTGATGATGTTTTTGAGGATGTGAATACTAGTATTCACCCTGTCTATTTGATATATGAAGATCAAAAGAATGAACGATGTATCCTACATTTTGGAAAAAAAAAAATACTAACACATACTGTTCATACAGTTTGCTGTATTTTTTTTAGTAATAACCATAACTGTACTCTAGGCATGGCTTTAGTCATTACTTTTTGATAACTATAATAATAAAAATTAAATCTTGTCGCTGTACTGCTAGACGTTTGTTAACTGTTGTTGTTGTTGCTTAACTATCATGATGGCAAAGTCCCATGTGTATGTTAACTGGTTTTAGTTCACCATGATTGGGGAATTATTTTTCAGTCTTAGGTTGCGTCAATATCATCATGGCAAAGTCCCATGTGTATATTAACTGCTTTAGTTCACCATGTATTGGAGATTTTTTTCAGCCTTAGGCTGCGTCAATAGGATCATGACAAGTCCCATGTGTATGTTAATTTGCTTTTAGTGTTTCATGTAAATATATTCAAATGTCTTAATAGTTTTTTATAGTTCAAATCAGGGGAAACGTTATGCGCTTAGAGGGCGCTTGAACATGTTGCACCCCTCGTGCAAGATGGACACAAGTCTAAAAAAAGGACACTTTTTTCAGAAAGCATTTAAAGGAAAAAAGATTTTGAGTTTATAGGAACAAAATATATAAAACTATTAACTTCATAAAAAGTCAACGTCATCATTCACTTGTAACATGGTTTAGTACTAAACCATAGCCATAACGAAAAAGTTCTTTTACAAATCATCTTGCCATGTTTTGATCAGAATAATAATCATCATAATACTAATACTACTAATAATCATAATAATAATTTTCAGTACTGTAAAATGCCTATGGATAAAGGATTAGAGCGGCCACAGTTTTACAAAACACATACTTGATGATACTCATTGATAAGTATCACCTACTTTAAAATTCATTTTTTTTACTTGTAACTGTCTTGCATGAGGGGGGTGCCATGATATTTTGTATAAACTAGGAAAAAAATCATTGTGTCATCCAATTTTTTTAAATACTTATCAACCTAGGTTCATGTTTAAAATAATAATGTTTTTTCTTACTGTCTGTCTCTATGTATATGTTTATACTCATTATACTATTATACTGATTAAACTATTATACAGATGTTAAAATAATAATTATGCTATTCACTCATGCTATTCATAATAACAGAAAAACAACATAGACTCTTGTTTTTTTGTTTTTTTTTTGTTTTCAAATCATAACAGTGATGGTATACATTTTGATTTTTTTTAAATTTCTTAATCCTAGAGTCCATATCTAGATAAGAGTAATTTGCCCTTCATACCACCAATTACAATCAATGCGGCCAACCTTTCTGATACAGTAGCATCAGAAGCTGTTAATCGTTGCTTAGCACTGTTTATCAACACTTTATCAGCAACACGTCTTACTGATGCCTCACTTTTATGATGAGCTATATCATGATTTCGACATGCCTCATCTAAAGGGTAAATTCCCATGTACCCACGCCTCAAACGTTCTTCAAGGCGAGTTCCGAGTCCACAAAAGCGGTAAACAGGTAAGTGAATTTCGAAGGGTTGGTATTGTATAACTTTATCAATAATTCCGTGGCCAGTACACATCAGACATTTGTTTTTCACTCGGTGAAATACACTTTTCATGTTGTTCTTCTTGTTCTTGTTGGTCTTGGGCAGGCGCCGACGAGCATGGTTGACTGTTTTCGCCATGACAACCGTGGAATGATGAAACAAGATCTTTACACTGACTTTTATTACTGTGATACAATTTCATCAGTTGACACGTTGCACACTGACGTATGGATGGTATTTTTGCGATAGTCACTTGCTTATGATGTGAAAAATGGGGGCATGGTTGCAATTCACTCAACCCACTCGCAAGGTGCATTTTTCCAATTTTTTTCAGTGCGTTGGCCGCCACATAAAAGATGAAGGACTTAAGAAGCGCCAATAATTCATGTTGACTAAAACTCACGAGCTTTTTCTTGCAAAAAAGAATTTACCAATAGCCTTATATGTCGCACTAGCATCCATCTTATAACGTAGATGTTTTCACCTCACGTGTAAGAATCTCACTGCTCTCATCAGCAAGTAAACCTTGAGTTTTAATTTTATTTACCATGTCCCAACACGCATTGGCAGTTAACCAATGAAACAGTTGCCAAGCATGTCCCAAGGCTTTATTGCTAATATCGCCACAGGGACAGGTATCCATTAGTGTTTGCAGTGAAGGGCATCCTAAATCCATCAAATCAATACATTGACAGTAAGGAGCTAAAAGCTCTTGCAACCATTATCGCTTTTCAGCATCTTTCACAAATACCATATTCGCTGATGACAAATGCGCTTACATCACCTTGTTGAGATATTTATACGAAATGGTTCCATATTTCTACTGTAGTTGCAATTTATTTTCATTCCATTGACTTGTTTTATTATCTTTCTCACTCAACAAATAAAAATCATAGGGCGGTTTAAACACGAGATGGGTGGGTTTTGATATCCAAAACGTTGAACAGTCAATCATGGCCACCTCTTTAAATATAAATTTGTTATCAGCAATTTTAAACCCTTGACAGTCCTCAATCAGTGTACGCAACATGATTTGTTTTTACTTGTTGCCTTGTCTACGTCTAAGCATCAACAAACCCATCTCATGTTTATCCACCATACGCTTAACCATGGTTTAAATAAAATAATAAAACGAATAGGAGTAGGAATAACAGTAAAACTTTTTTTGCATGATCTAACTTGTTTTATTCATCATCATCATCAACATCAACCTCATACACACACATGTTACAAAGTTTTTTTTTAAATCTGGCACAACATTCAAATGAACTGTTTGCATATACGTTCCACATGTATCTCCAGTTTTAGTTGGTCTGGTAAAATGATGCGATAATTTAAACTCCAAGGAATATTGCCAACATCATATCGATTCAGGTAAGGACAGGATGGACCCCAACGTTGATGGTTGTTGAATGCACGATCACCCATCTCCCAATGGCCAATTTCAATGTTGCAAAAATACACTTGACAACATCTCTTCTGTTTAAATATTAAAAGCCTGCTGCGGCCAATTCTCCAGGATCCATGAAGGGAAATGGCCAAGTCTGAAAAGTCTTTAGTCTATTAAATTCACATTTTAGATTCCATGGTTTTCGCTCATGTTGGTGTTGTTGTTGTTGTTGCTGCTTATTGAGGGGCACATGACTTTATCGTAGTAATTGTAGCAATGATAGTTGGTATGGACGGTGACAGAGCATAAGAGCAAGTGTTACCACAGCAAACTGATGATGAATAATAACTTGTTAAGACATGTTTTGTTTATCACCTCACCGCACGTGCAGCTAAGGATGATGATGATGTCACATGTTGATAATTACACGCTCGTGACAGAGTTGGTTGCTATGGCTGTGGTAATTATATATATATATATATTTTTTTTTGCTAATAGGTAAATACCAAGTCCTTGTTTATAGAAGGCTGGCTTTAAATCATTTGTGTTTCTAGCCCCCATAGCAATGGCTTCCATCGTTTCATTGTGTCTTTCAATTGTTGCTTGCCCTGTTGTGCAGATTTTTATCGTTTTAGCGACCGTGCTAGCACCACCCAGTAGGTATCCTAGGGCGGCTAACCCTGCAAAAAGGGCTGGTAAAAATCCTCCACGTTTAGGGGCAGGAATCACTCGTCCACGTTTTTCTTTCTTTATCACCGCTCGATGGTGGGATTTTTTTGGAGCAGTAGACAATCGTACAACCTGTAACGCTTTTTCAATAGCAGCCTTTTTTTTGTTGTTTTTTTTGTTTTAACACGTGGCATACACCATGCAAACCTCGTTTTCGGGAGTCCCTTTTTATGTTTCTTTCACAGAGCAACTTTGTTTCACCATGGTCATAAACAACAACCTTTCAGAACAAGGATTTCATAATAACTAACGTGTTGTGTATTATTTCATCGCTGAATATTCAAGTTCTATATAAAGCGGGAAATCATTAACAGTTTTTTCCTGCCTGCTTTTCACCCAACGTAAGAATGAAATGAAATGATAATTCATCACCCGCTTTCACTGTTTGATGGTTGTGTACCAACAGCTTATGACTGTTTATTTCTACGTGTAAATGTTTCTCATCAGGCATAGATTGCAAAATATGAAAGGTTCCATCATAGTGTAATCGATATCGTCTTAAACCCGAAGAAAGCACATACGTAAAGTTGTCATTTACCCGTGGGGAATGGTTCATGTCATTCACAGGTTTTAGATTGGTAAGCTAAACTAAAAATATGGATGGTACGAATTTATAAAACCTCTTCATTTCCCATGTGTGGTACCGTTTTGTGCAAACATCGTCATCTTCTTCCGGGCCTTGTACGTGAATAATGCGGTTATAGTTCGCAGAATAACCATTCGCTGTTAGCCTCGGAACCATGCTGTATAAACTTTGCACTTTGCGATCAACATACGTTTTCTTAGCCACATCTCTATGCTGTTTTCGGAAGGAAGCGGCCGTGGCTATAGTGACTCTTGCTCGCCCAAAGACATCCATGGTTATAGTGTAATACTAATGTACTGTTGTCTTACAAGGCTTTGTTCTGTGTATATATAAACTTAGCACACGCATAAAAAACTGAGTAGTTACCATGGAATTGATCAAACAACCAGACTCCTTGCCCGTCACCGATTTGGTGTCAGAGCTATCGCTTTCAGTGTCTCAGCAAAAACGCCATGTCACACTATTTCTATCCACTATTCGATGTATTATTGTGGGTCCTTCCGGATTTGGAAAGACCAATGTGTTGCTTAACTTATTTACCGACCCCCATGGCATAAGATTTCAAAATATTTATATTTTTGCTAAATCGTTGTACCAACCTCTCTACATGTCATCATCATCATCTTGTACAGTTTCCAGCCCCAAGCTGGGTCTGTTTGGAACATAAGCCTCGCCACTTGGTCGTTTCTTCCCACCACCTCTCCGCTGTCACTCTGGTCCAGTCCTCGCCTCTCTTCTTAACACATTCCTCCACTCCTTTCAGCCATCTATCTCTTGGTCTTCCCCTTGGTCGTTTCCTCTGCATCTGCATCTCATGTATCCTCTTGGGAATCTTCATCTCTTCGATTCTCTTTAAGTGTCCATACCACCTCAGTCTTGATGTCTCAATCCTACCCTACAAGGGCTCCTCTTTCACTATTTCCCTGACCTTTTCATTCCTCATCCTGTCTCTTCTTGTTACTCCGATCCTACTTCGTAGGAAATTCATTTCACTTGTCTGCATTCTGCTTATGTCTCTTTTCTTCATTATCCACGTTTCTGATGCATCGGGATATAGTAGCTTCTGTATAACACTTCCTTGCTTTTTTGTGGGGCATCTTTATTCCACACTAAGCTCCTAATGCTTCTCAGAAATGCTTCTGCCTGTCTGCCACGTTCCGTAATCTCTTTGTCATGTCTCCCATTTTCCTCCACTATACTTCCCAAGTACTTGAGACTTTCCACCTTCTTCAGCTGTCCACCTCCAAGTGTTATCCCACTCATTGGTCTGTCCCTTTTCCTGGTCGTTAACAGGATCTCACATTTGCTGATGTTGAACTTCCATCCGTACTCTCCCACTGTTTCTTCCCAAGCCTTCAGTTGCTCCTGAATTTCCTTCTCCTTGTTTTCCCAGACCATGAGATCATCCGCAAACACCATTGCTTTCATCTTATCTTCTCCTCTCTTTCCTGCTCCCCGTGTCATTACCTCGTCCATAACCACAATAAAGAGAAGGGGTGACAGTGCACTACCCTGTTTTAGGCCACTCATTTGTCTGAACCAGTCTGTTCTTTCCCCTCCAACTTTCACACAACTCACACTTCTACAATACTCCTCCTTCACTCTGTCTACAGTCCTTTTTTCCACTCACATGTTTTCCATTGCTTTCCAAACCTTCTCCCTACACACACTATCATAGGTTTTTTTTGATGTCCAGGAAGGCCATCAACAGATCCTCTCCAAATTCGTAGAGGTGTTCCTGGAGCTGTCTCACTGATAATATGAGATACACTGTTGATCTCCCAGGTCTGAATCCATACTGCTCCTCTCTCAATTCTCTCTCCACTTTGGCTCACATTCTACTTTCTAATATATTTTCATAGATCTTGGCACAGTGTGGTATGAGTGTGACTCCCCTGTAATTTCTGCATTCCTTTCTGCTTCCTTTCTTAAATATTGGGACAATTAATCCTTTCTTCCAATCTTTTGGGGTCTTTTTTTTCAACCATACCACCCTCATCGCACGGTACAGCCACTGTTTCCCAACCTCCCCTGCTGCCTTTACCATTTCAACACTCACTTTGTCCACACCTGGTTCCCTTCCTCCTTTCATCTTGTCTATAGCCATTTCCAGTTATCTCCAAGTCAGGTCCTTTCCCATTCCTGTGTTGTCTTCTCCATCTTCCAATACGTTGTCTTCCTCCCTATGACCATTAGGATTCAGCAAATCCTCAACGTACTCTTTCCACACTGTCTTGAGTGTCTCTTTGTTGTGTACCTCATTTCCGTTTTTGTCCACCATTACCACATCCTCTCGCAGACCTCTTCTCTTACTTTTGACCATCCCATAAAGTACTTTCTTATTTCCTCTGCTGTCTTCCTCCATCATCTCTGTCCACTTTACCATCCACTTATTCCTCTCCTACATGTATCTGGAGCAAATTATGTCATCATTAAATAAAGAATCCATGGACTATTTTAAATTTACGACACCTGAAGATGTCATTCAACCAGACAGTATGCAACCAGATTCTATTATTATTTTTGATGATGTCGCTACTCAACGGCTAACAATTATTCAAGACTATTTTAGTATGCGATGACATAAACAAGTGGATTGTTTTTATCTTGCACAGACCTATTCAAAAATTCCAAAACAGTTGGTTATCGATAATGCTAATCTGATTGTACTCTTTCGACAAGATGAAAATAAAATTTTACGAACCTTGCAGTAGTCGCATATGATGTGTAACATGTGACATGTTATCCTACTACGTGTGTCCCGGGAGCGCAAATCCCTTGTTGACAGTTAACTCTGTTGGTCATTGAAATAAATACTTGTATACCTTCAGTGCCAAATCCTGACCGTAATGAATCATAATTGTTATTTGTCGTGGCGGAAGCAATCCAATGCCTACTTGATGCGAGTTGTGCTCTACACCGGCCAGTTAGTGAACCCATGCCAGCGATGTTATTGAAAATGGCCTCGTTTAGCCGATAGAGCGTACTGCCAAGTATAGGCGCGATTAAAACTTTGGTGTGCAGAAAGTATATTAAATGTGTTTCTCCCAGTGATACGTTTAGACCAACGAAGTTTCAATTATTGTTAGCAGTCGGCGTTAATATACTGAATTCCTACGTTGTTTGGAGTGTTTGTTGATGCGATATAGATTCCACATAGCCACATAGCCGACAGTACATCGAGTGCTCACATTAAATAAGAATACAGCAAAAGTATGAAGATTTAATAAATCGTAGTTGTTTTCAGCAAATATGATAAAATTAATATTTTCACACCAAAGAACGACAACTTGAAGATGATTTATTGTGGGAATATCTTAAATGGGATCTCCAAACCTTGAACTAAACTGTATGCGATATACATTCCCCATAGCCACACGACCTACAGTGCGTCGTTGTACCAAATCTCCGCCACCACGCGCGCTTATTGTTTCCGTCCCTTTTCCAAAATCACTCCCAAAAACATGTCCAGCTACCGTGCGCCACAAAAATATCCAGGTACCGAGTGGAAAGATGTTACACATCAATAAACCTCTATCATATTTTTAACGATCATGTTAATCCCGATATGTCCTTTTCTGCTTTCGCACACTTATGTGGAAAATGTTGGAACACTCAAAACCATGCATTTTTGGTTATTAATAAACTAAGTGAACTTTGTCAAGGACGATACCGCCTGGGCTTTGATCATTTTAGTTCTCTTTGAAATGGATGATGTTTCTGTATTCCATGTTAGTTAGTTTACCATCATAGAGACACCCATAGGGTACACGAAACGTGTTCAAACAAAGCAGCGTATTATCCAGGCACAAAATAATATTCGACGTAAATTTCATGAATTAAAACGTCTAAAGATCACATGTCTTTTCCCCCTGTTAAACCCTGTTCCGTTACCTGTTCATAAGCAACATAACATCATCACTGCAGCCTCTCAAACAAGGTCCTTATCATGTTGAAAATCAACACAAACCGTTCCACAACTGGCGAAACCATCACATGGTAGTCAAGAAGAGGAAGAAGATAAAGAAAGTCAAAGTGGAAGTGAAAGCGATACCGTGTTTACTCCTCAAGAATCAACACCCCATCAACAGTTTTTAAAAATCTGCCGTTTTTGAGACACCCTCTACTTCCAAGCCAGCTACATTATCACAACTCTTATCCACACCTCAGAATAATGCTGAATTAAAACACCTTTCAAGAAATTTTATGGATCAAAGCTGGAACCCTATCTGACAAAGCTCTTTACTGGAAAGACAGATACTACGTATGGTATCCGCTATGAAGATGATGGTTTTAAAATTGGTGATGCATCTATTAAATTAACTCGTACTAGTGTCATTATTAAAAAATAAACTATCTATTAACGCCAGGTCTGTTAAAGCTGTTATTTTCCCGAACACCATCTTCAGTCGATTATACAACAGAGGATCGTGACAAATATAAATCCATTTTATTGGAAACCAATGCCCACAAAATACAGTATAAACCCTCTCAACAAGTGAATGCCAATATATCTAAAATATACAACCATCATTGCAAAAAGGTTTAGTAAGCGTACAGTCCCTGCCTCAGGTGTCACGTTTAAAAAATTAAAGCCACTAGTCGATATAACTTATTGGAATAATCCAAATCAGTTAGTAGAACGCTTACACCTGCTTCACCTGTCACGTCAAGCGGGTCATAGCGGACACGATTCTGAAATCCATGAAATTGAACAACAACTTCGGCATGCGCAAATTCATTATATAAACCCTCCTCCATCAAGCTTGCCATCGCCCATGAATTGCATAAACCTCCCCGTCGCTTATATCCAAGGCGACATGTCATTTTAAAAGGCGTGGATGAGTTGTGGCAAGCCGATTTGGTTGAGATGCTAGCGTTAACGATGGTGTAGCCTATATGCTGACCGTCATTGATGTATATTCCAAAATGGCCTTTGTAGAACCAGTCAAAAATAAAACAGGTCTTCTAGTCACCAAGGCCTTTAAACGTATTATTTCACGCTCAAAACGGACCTCAGCTGTTGCAAACAGACCGGGGGAAAGAATTTTTCAACAAGGATTTCTCCAGCTTTCTACAATCTTTGAATATTCACCACTATTTTACATTTAGTAATTTAAAAGCCAGTATTGTTGAAAGGTTTAATCGCACGTTGAAAAACCATATGTGGAAAGAGTTTACAGCTCGGGGCTCATATCGCTGGCTGGCTAGTGCCACGTTACAACAACACCAAACACAGAACGATTGCGACAAAGCCACGACTGGTGACCATGAATATTCGTCGACTAGATAAACTGTTAAACACCATAAAAACAGCTGATCCTAAACGCCACCACCTCAAAAACGGAGACCATGTTCGTATCAGTAAACATAAATCTGTCTTCGACAAAGGCTATTTTCCAAATTGGACAAGTGAAATATTTAAAATCCGCCAAGTCAAGATGGGACATCCAGTCACCTAACTGCTACCAGATCAATCAAGAGAGCCTATTCAAGGAGCATTTTACCTTCAAGAATTACAAAAATCCTCTTACCCTCATCATTTCTTAATCGAGAAAATACTCAAAACTAAAGACAGTCGGTATTTTGTGAAATGGCTTGGATTTGATAATTCATATAATTTATGGGTTAATAAACATGATTTTCTGTAATAAAAAA
The DNA here is from genome assembly GCA_946902985.2 of Meconema thalassinum. Lineage (NCBI taxonomy): Eukaryota > Metazoa > Arthropoda > Insecta > Orthoptera > Tettigoniidae > Meconema > Meconema thalassinum. Next base: position 902,073,827 of record OX336389.2, read on the forward strand.
ACATACATCATTTAATTATTTTCCATTTTCCTAAACCCTTTCCCCATATTTACTTTTCAAACTTGCCGCTCCAAACCTAGCGGCTATACATTGTACTTGTCTCTGATCCATTTTGGCCGAATAGCTTGCATATGTGGGTAGTAACCACACCTTCATGATATCAAGAGTGTTGATATCAACTTTGCGTGGGTAGAACGTCACTACCAGTGAGTCATTACCACGCCTGCAGTGATAATGGCTGAACGAATTAGCGCGCAAGGAAGAGATGTGAGGGGAGGGTACGAAGCAGCCTCGCTTCCCACGCGCTCGTGAGATAATAGACACACAAGCTCCCGTCATCGCTACTCGGGTCTTGCATTCAGTACAGCTCCCATGTGCAGTTTATTACTTCTTCATACTCATGTTCTCGTATTAATACTAATCATAATAATAAAACAGGGTCTCCCACCCCACCCTCACGTGTAGTCCTAACTCGTTTTGCCCCCTCACAGCCATGGTAAAAACATACAGATAGTACGTAAATACAGGTTATGAGCCTCGTGGTGTAGTGGCTAACATGCTCGACTGTCACCGAAAAGACTTCGGGTTCGAATCCGCACTCTGCGCGTTTTTCCGTGGTCTCCCAATTGTACGCCAGGCAAATGTTAAGCATCTACAAACATCACAGTCGCACAGGTTATCAGACAAATTCTATAAACACACACCATCTCAAACATCCTTTCACCAAACGTCAAAAACTCCAAAACTAATTTTTTCGCAAAAAAACATTCCGTTTCCCTCATTTTCAAAAATTTTAGCCCTCTTCATACAGCATAGAAAAGATCACGGCACACTGAGAATAACCCTACCACCCACATCTATATCCCACCAGCCCTTCCCGAAATATCACCAAAAATGTGAAAAAACATGTTTTACCCCAAAATCCATTTCACACATTTTCACAACATTCAGCATCTTAAAAAGGACAACCCCCTCAGAAAAACCCTACCACCCACATCAAAATCACACCATCCCTTCCCCAAATATCACCACAAATGTGAAAAATCATGTCTTTACCCCCAAAATGCATGTCAAATATTCAGTCTATTAAAAAAATACCGTCAAGAAATGATAGATCAGAAAAAAACTTAAAACAAATTCTCACTCAACCCCCTACCACTATTTCTTCCCAAGATAACCATTTTCCATCATAGGCATCCGTATTCAAGCACACACGCGACTTGCAGTAGCTCAATCACAGCTTAACTACTTGCGATGTTTTCAGTTGGTTAGCAATAGCCTGATCTTGCCTATCCATCTGGATCACATTAACTTGAATGCTTTCCACCGGGTTGCGTGATAAAGCATCCGCTAATAAATTATCTTTGCCTGGCCTGTGAACGATTGTTGCATGAAATTGCTGTAAAGAACAGTGACTATCTAATCAACCTGTCACTTGATAAATCCGTCTTTAGCATAAATTGAAGTGCCTTATGGTCAGTAACAATGATTATCTAATGTCCGATAAGCACTTTCTTCCATTGGTGTAGAGCTGATATAAATGCTAAGGCTTCCAATTCTGTTGTAAAACACCTTGCTTCTCATGGTCCTTCAGTTTCCTACTGCTAAACGCTATGTAGTGATTCTGACCTTCTTGATCTATTTGGTACAAAACAGCACTAACGCCAATTTTAGATGCATCTGTTTCTACGTAGAATACATTTCAAAATCTGGGTATTCTAGCTTGATATTATTTCTAAGCATTTCCTTCGCGTCTGGAAAGCTTTATCTGCCTCTTCATTCCATTCCCATCTGTTGTTCTTTTTAGGAGCTCATACAGAGGTGCCATCGTCTCAGAATAACGTGGACAATGTTGCGCAAAATACTGGCAAACGCTAAGAAATTCTCTCACGTTCTTTATTCTTTTAGGCTTCTGAATTTTCAAAATAACGTCTATCTTGTCTTGGTTTGAATGATAGCCGTCCTTATCTATAGCAGAGTTTCTCAAAGTGTGGTCCGCGGACCCCCGGGGGTCCGCAAGCATATTTTCAGGGGTCCGCAAAAATATTCGAATCTAATTTTGTTAATTACTCATACCAAGGACTCCTGTTTCTGCAAATAAAAGTTTTAGTTTGTATTACAAAATATGTGCGTGGCAAGCTTAGCCAATCCTATGATCAGGTCAATATTGCGGCTAGCCACTAACACACCTAGTCTGTCATCTGTTCTGTCAGCGGAGCAAACGTATCGGCATCTGTTATTCAGTTGACTTTTGTCGCTATTTGGTGCTTGTCGTGATGGTTTGTTTTGCTTTGTTGTGATGTTTAACTTTTAATGGTGGAAACATTTTACGTAAGGAAGTGTTAATTTTGGGCCTGTATCATGGATCGTTGGTTAAAGACAGGGACTGTAAAACGTTCAGTTGATAAATTAGAGAGAGACAATGATCGTGAAAGTGAGGTTAGCTGTTCAACTTCAGTAGCTAGTTCTAGCTGCAACGCTGATTTACGTAAGACTGTTAAGCACCGCAAATATTCTGAAGTGTATTTAAAATTAGGTTTTGTGCAAACTAATGACGAACAAAAACCACAGTGCGTGTTATGCTACGAGATTCTTTCCAATGAAGCTATGAAACCTGCGAAATTAAGGAGGCACTTAGAAACAAAACATCCAGACTTAGGTGATAAGTCATTTGAGTTTTTTTTTAAATAAAAAGTCAAGAAATGGAAAAGATGAAAACATCAATGGAGAAAATGGCGTCAGGTAGCGCTGCTGAAAAGGCTGTTGTGGCGTCATACGAAATAGCATTACTCATAGCTAAATCTGGAAAGCCATGTACGATTGCAGAAGAACTAATCTTACCATCGGCAAAAAATGTGTAATATAATAATAGGAGAGGCAGCTGCTAAGGAATTAAGTACAGTTCCACTTTCAAACGATTGATGACATGTCTCAAAATATTGAAGAGCAGTTACTTTGTATGTTAAAATCTACCAAAATGTAAGCTTTGCAGCTTGACGAAAGTACAGACCTATCAAACAAATCTCACTTGTTAGCCTTTGTTAGGTATGAAAATGAAAATTGGCTTTTAGAAGAGCTTTTGTTTTGCAAAGAGATTCTTCATAACAATGACCATGATGTTTTTGAAGCATTAAATGATTTTATTTTATCAAATGACTTGGACTGGCAACGTTGTGTTGGTGTGAGTACCGATGGAGCAGGGGCCATGGCCGGCAAAAAGACAGGCCTAATTGCTCGTGTCAAGTCTGTCGCTTCCAAAGTAAAGTGGACTCACTGCTCTATTCATAGGGAGGCATTGGCTGTAAAAAAAATGCCAGAAGATCTAGAAACATCATTAAAAGAAGTTGTGAAAATTGTAAATTATATTAAAGCCCGACCTTTGAACTCTCGTATTTTTACTCAGCTTTGTGAAGAAATTGGAAGTGAGCGTGTACAGCTCTTGCTTCACACTGAAGTTCACTGGCTCTCCCGAGGTAATGTCCTCACACGTTTTTTGAATTGGGTGATGAAATTAGAATATTTCTTTTGGAAGAAAAGTATGAAAACTTTCTTCTCAAAGACAAGTTGTGTGAGTTTGCGTGGTTGATCAAGGTTGCATATTTGGCAGATATCTTCCAGCATTTGAATGTCCTAAATACGAAACTTCAAGGGTCTGACACTGACATATTCCGTGTAGAAGAGCAAGTGGAAGCTATGATAGGAAAACTGTAGCTTTGGTCTGACAGTATGCTTAAGGATTCATACAACAATTTTACAACGTTGCAGGAATTCTTAATAGCATCTGAAGAAGAAATGCCTACAAATACAAAAGAACTGTTGGCTGAGCATTTAACAGGCCTAACTCAGAGTCTGAGAAGTTACTTTCCTGAACCTAATCCTAATAATGATTGGATGAAGTATCCATTCAAGAAGAGAAGTATTGGTAACCTCATCGACCTATCTGATACTGAGCAAGACCAATTGGTGGAACTCTCTTGCAGCAGAGCCTGGGAGATTGTTTATCAAGAAAATAACTTGGCAAGGTTTTGGCTACTTGTACAAGCTGAGGTACCAGAACTTGCCCAAAAAAAAAGCCCTCGAACATATTGTGCCCTTTTGTACGACATATTTGTGTGAACGCGCCTTTTCTGAACTGTGCAACCTGAAGCCAGCAAAAGGAAACAGACTGAAGAACATTGAAACCTTGAAAGCTTTCTAAAATAAATCCCAACATTTTAGAGATAGTCAAAAGCAAAAAACAGTACCATTGTTCCCACTAAAGTAACGGTAAAAACACTGATACCTTTTTATTCTAAGATAGCATTTAAAAGTCTACTCCTACTGTAATTAAGAAAATTTGTGTATACTTATGTAAGCCATGTTTTTCCAGTATTTATCCCAATTTAAATAAACTATATATACTAAAACAAACAGATTAATTGTTTTTACAACCCACCATTTTTTGGTATAAATTGAATATCTTTAAAAATGACAACCATTAAAAAATTTACAACAAAAATTAAAGGCAGTTTTGAGGGGTCCGCAATGACTACATAAATAATTGAAGGGGTCCTCGAGTACAGGAAGTTTGAGAACCCCTGATCTATAGTATGTCCCAAAAAGTTGATCTTAGCATGGAAGAAATGACATTTCTCGAACTTAACTTTTATATTAGCTTCGCGAACGTTGTCAAAAAGTAATTCCAAGTGCACAAGATGTTCCTGGAGCGTAGATGAAGAAATGATAATGTCATCAATGTAACACATTACATTCTTCTTTACGTCGTCTTTCAGCTGGCTATCGAGTGCTCTAATCAATGCCAGTCCACTGTTTATAACACCAAACGGTAGGCGATTTAATACCCAGGTAGTCTGGTCAAAAGTAAATCCGGTATACACCTTGTTTCTTCCGTCAACTTGATGTGATAAAAGGATGACGTCATGTCTAAATTTGAGAAGCAGTCCTTTCCTTTAAATTGCCTTAAAAGCTCTCTGAATTTCGGTGGGCGATCATTCTTCTTTAAGATGAGACTGTTGACCCTTCTGGCATCCAAACATAGTCTTAGTTGACCATTCGCCTTCTTTACCACAGTGATAGGGTTAATATAAGAAGTCGCATGTTTCCTTATTATTCCATCACTTTCCATCTTCCGAATAATATCAGCTACTTCTGCATAATACTTTTCTGGAATTGGATAAGGTTTTCTCGGATAGGGAGCATTGTCAGTGAGCCTTATGTGGTATCGGATACCTTTAATTAATACAGGTTTGTTATCAGATATTTAGTTATATTCCTGAATTAAATCTAAAATTATATCTTCGTATTCAGAAAATCCTTCAACCTTAAGTCCATAGTGGCTAGATTCCGCTTCGACTTCACAAATAACTTGGTTCAAAATAATCTCTACTGGTTCCTTTTCTGGAATGATATGAGAATCCTGTTTTTCTGACTTATCCATTTCTATCTCATCATAGAATTTAATTATTCTATTCCGCATGTCAATAATGGCTCCTAACTTCGTTATGAAGTCAATTCCAATAATCACATCACAACTGATTCTCCCTACCACAATAAATATGTGTTCATAACGGTGCTCATTAATAGTGAATTCTAGCAGGACTTGAATTCTACATTTTACAGATTTGTCCTTGAAAATCCCTCTTATTTTCATACTGGAGACAGGCATGGAAATAACAGCCTCTCCATCTTTCAATTTGTCTTAGGACTCTTGAGACAAGATTGGATGGACGCACCCGTGTCAATTAATGTTTTCAATTTGTTCTCCCCAACAACAATCTTAATAATTGGTAACTCAGCCGTTGTATTCCTCTCTGTAATTTCCTCTTCGAATAATGGGTCATCATCTGTAGTTTGATACACTTCATTAATAGTAATTTCGTTTGCTAATGGAGATTTCCTTTCTTCTACTACCATTTGGTAATCTTTTTTTCTTGTCCAGAGGTATCGTTATTATTCCCTCTGTTCTCTTGCCTACTAGTACTTGGTTTTTGTTCGTCCTGCCTAGGCCTATTGTCCCTCTGCCCTTCATTGTTTTCACGAAAATTCCGTACATACTCTTGGTTATCCTGGTATCTCTACTGATATCGCTGTCGGTTATAGTTATCATCGTTCCAGTTCTTATATCGAACGTAACCTTGGTTGTTAGCATTATTACGTTGGTAGTAATTGCTACGGCGATACGCATTGTTGTACCGATATCCTGACCTTCTATTCTGCTCGTCATTTGGCGAGTAACGATGATATGGCCTGATATCCCTTTGTCTTCTATACTGAGGTTCATGCATTTGCCTCTGGGTATAACCATTCCTTATAGGTACTACTCGGTTATTTTCTCTTATAGCTTCGTTCTCCATTTGCTGCATTTCATCTACTATGATCGTGTTTGCCTCACGGTGATCTGTTCTTGTGTTTCGAAGGTTCTGGTTCGAGATACTACATGTGTAGGCTTGTCTATGAAGTAGTTTGTCCATGGTCTGTAGATCTGAGACTCCGGATGATATAATGTATCTCCTTACATCTACTGGTAGCTGTCGCGATATAGATTGTATCAATTATTGATCAGACAGTGGCGGTTGCAAGTATTGAAGTTTTGCTAATTGCGAGTGATAGAGCTAGCATAGCGTGTAGGATGCGAACTAGCATACTTCCTAGAGTACGCCTCTCCTCTCAAATTCTGCTGTTCGTCTTAACTCCAATAACGCCTAATGAGTGCATCTGCGAAGTCATCAAACGACCGAAATGTCCACCGGAATGCTCTAAACCATTAAAGCGAATTTTGATCTAGATAACGCTACACCATCCTAAATTTCCTCTCTTCTGGAATGTTATTTTCGATAAAATATTCTGAAACGTCATTAATAAATTCGATCGGCGTTATGCCATTATTTCCAGAGAAAGTTCGTGGTTTTTGGTCTATGTTTCTTATGATCATGATGTTAGGGGTACGAATTAACGTAGATCCGAGTGCGATATTTTCGTTAGGTGTAGAAAATCTCACCTGATTACTTCTTCCTGGCGGTATTTCCTGCTTCTTTATACTGCGTAATTCATTCTCCGTCCTATCGATACGTTCCTGCTGTTTTTCCTGTTCTTCCCGATTCATTTCCTCCGCGTGTTCTAACATGGATCTGACGTCCCTTCTGAGTTCGGTAGTCAAGCCTTTAGTCATATCCTCTATATTGCTAGAATCTCCTACTGTTATTTCTTGGATTTTATTTTCAAGCGACTCTATTTCTACGCTTAAATCTGGGTTCTTAATTCCTATCTCTGAATTTACCTGTTCCTTAATCTTATTCTCTAGATCTGGTTCTGAATTTACACTTTGTTGTATTGGTATACTCTCAATTTTCTTAACAACGTCCTCTCTTACAGCATTGATATCTTTGTTAAGACGAAATTCTGACATTACAAGTTTCTTAGAGAAATCATCCTCCAAGCGTTTCATAGTTTCACGAGAAGCATCAATTAATTCTGTCTTAAGATTAACCATAGTACATAGTATCAGTAACAATAGCCCTTATACTGTATCAATTACAATTTCACTTTTCACAAGATCAGCTTTCTGATTCACCTCGATATGTAATTGAGCAACAGTATCTTTCAGTTGGCCCAGGTTGGTGTTGATACCTGCATTCTCGGACTGAAGTATGCCTAACTGAAGGGATACATCATTTTGAAAAGTGGTAAGTTTTTCACTAGTCTCACTAGACTGTGTTTTCAACCCTGCTAAAGTGGGTTGAGTGTTAGCTAATGTGGTTTGAGTTTCACTGGATTTCATTTCCAATGCTGTCAAAGTTGTTTGAGTGTTGGCTAGAGTATTCTCTGTCTCTGTTACAGTTCTCTGTGTATTAGCTGAAGTTACATGTAAGCCTGAAAAAGTTGCTTGGATTTCAGCTAATGTTTTCTGGAATTCTGCTAATTTTCTTTGATTGTCAGCTGCGCCAGCCTTACACTCCCTTGCTAAGTTATCTATTTCATATTTAGCCTCTCTCCTAATCTCATCTGCATTAGGTTTAATCTCCTGTTCTAATATTTTTTTCCTTGCATCTCCTGCAACGCGGCAAACATCACCCTAATTTTTTCCAGATCACCTGGCATAATCTTCATTCTTGAGAATAGGGAACACTACACCATGATAATACTTGAGAATATCCGAAACAACCATTATTCAAAAAACTACAAGGAGATTTTATTGTTTACTACAAAAACTATCACGTATTTACGAATGCCTGATTTATTTAAATTGCGGACTCGAAATCCGTCTGCCCTATATGAATCATTATCATTCGTAGCCATTGGTATAACACATATGAAAAATACAACCAGCAATCCTAATTTTGCTATATTAACATAACATTACTGATGACGTCAAATAGCCATTCAACCGGTAAATAAATAATATTTCGATCTAGCCATTACCTTCCTCAGGTTAACCTTGGACTAGTCTTTTTCAACAACACAATACATATTTAACAGTTCAGGTTAGATTATTTTCATTAATTCACTCTTTCCTCGATAAAAGTTGGTTGACCATTATTACACAATTATTGGTATTCGCTCAAATATCCAACACTCTCGTTTAACTATTAAAATATTTTCTAAGGCGATAACATAATGTCAATGTTCCGAAATATGTCTACCTTCATCCTAAATTCCACCATGTGCATGAACTATAATCTCAAGTTAATCACATCGGAATTGCTATTTTTACTCACTGGACTACCAACCGTAGTGACCAAAATCACTACCCAAACACGTTGGAATTGCTATTTTGCCTCACTGGCTATCCCAACTGTCTAACCATGTCGGGATCACCCTGATCTCGATTGCCCCAAACCGTTGGCTGGGCCATTTTCCCTAACTATACCCGTATTTCTGGAATGATCCACCAAAATCCGCAGATGGAAAATGGATCGTAGCATCTTGAAGTCCCCGGCTAGAAAAACTACACAGTGCTACTGGCGAATACACTCCGGATAAGGGACAGGGGAATTAACTGAATGTGCTATAGTAACTAAGGACAAAACACAAGGATTCTAAACACTACCCGGGAATACGAGAATCAAAAATCCCGGGCGTAAGGATTAGGATCAGGTCATTGGATAAACCTCCACCTTATACCACATTCCTCTACCAATAATCTACAGAAGACAATTCCAAATTTCTGTAAAAATGTCAGGAAAACGTAAGACAAGTGCCTGTCTATTTATTAACGACACGTACTACATGATATAAAAATTCAAGTATCAGTTAAAAATCTTACGTTAATAACGACTCAAAATGTTACGTAAATAACTTCACATTGAATAAAGTTTACGAATTAGATTCCCTCGGAAACAATCATAAAATGAAAACGCTTATAAAAGCTCAAATTATGCAATAACTATTAAATTCTGGCAAACAACTGCTGTTCCCCGGCTAACGGGAGTTAACAACAAACATAAATTAATGTCGTTAAATTAAACCCGCAGAATAAATGAATTTACCTATAACGTAGGCATCCGCCATTACAATAACTATTTATTAATTTATACAATAATAACTCCCGTCTCCTATTATCGTAATATCTTCCTTAGAAGCGATAAAAAACTTCTACCATAAATCACAATGAATACACTTTAAATAATGCTACGTAAAATTCCTATGCCTATTAAACACGTTCTATTTACACCACAAATATTTACGACGTATTTCGTCAACTAATATCTCACACAGATTATTTAAAAGTAGCAACAATGCTAACTTCGAACTTCAAAATATTTACATAATTTCTCCTAATTCTCATATCAGCATAACTTCTGTAGAATCTCGTAAATCTCCAATTCGCTAAGTCTTTTCCAGTTATAGTTACAATTCAGGATTCTATAATGCGTACAATTAAGTAAAGACATAGTTTATTCACATCCACTGGTCTTTCATCTCAATAAAAATAATTAATAAAAATAACTTTTCATTCTCGTCGAATAATTACCAATACGTCAGTATCTACTCAGAACCATTTAAATAGATCTCAATTACTTCAGCTTAACAGAGATCCGATGTTCCTATAATTTCTATCAGGTACAACTTCACAAAGATCAGCTGTCCTACTGTTTCAAGGATTTTCAACTCTAATGCCTATATCGCCCGTGTGGGGAATTGCCAGTTCCCTCCATCGGGCGCGTCCCCATTGGAATTGGGGGAATCTCGCCAGCTGTGCAGCCAGCATAGCTGGAGGGTAGGGGGAAAGTAAATGCCCCGCCGTGAAAAAGGAACTGTACTGGCCCTCCAGGTTGGGGGTTGAGTGTGGGACCAACAACCTCACCTCGTAAAAAGCAACTTGTTACGAAACCTAATACGAGCCTCGGAACTCAACCGGATCTACGACGACGACATCAGCGAGAAAAAGGTCACGATTTAAATATGGCTACATGGAACGTAAGAACTCTTTTCAGAGCAGGTGCCCTATCAAACTTAATGTCAGAGTTAAAGAAGTACAGAATATATATTATCGCATTACAGGAAATACGATGGAAGGGATCTGATACCCTCAGAACCAGAGGATATATTTTGTTCTATAGCGGTAACAAAACATTCACGCTAGGAACGGCTTATGCAGTGCGTAATGACTTATTAGGTGCCGTTATGGACTTTAAGGATGTTAACGAAAGAATGTGTACTCTACGGATTAAAGCAAGATTTTTTTAACATCACACTCATTTGTACGCATGCCCCCACTGAGGAAACAGAAGATGCAAAAAAGGACGCATTTTATGACCAACAATGCAATGCACATGATGCATCGCCACAGCATGATGTGAAGATCATTATGGGAGATATGAACGTAAAAATTGGAAAGGAATATGTATACAGGCCAACAATTGGGAAAGAAAGCTTACATTTGGAAACAAATGACAATGGTATACGGGTAATTGACTTTGCTGTAAGTAAAGGTATGTCAGCACAGCCTTTCCTCACACGAATATACATAAGGCCACATGGAGATCACCAGATGGAAAGACGCATTATCAGATTGATCACATAATTGTGGACGTCCGGCATGCATCAGATGTTATGGACGTACGAAGCTATAGACGAGCTGACGCTGACTCAGACCATTTTCTAGTCAGAATGAAGTATCGACAGTGAATATCACGAATTCAGTCCCGGAAAAATCTGCGAATACAATAGTTTGTTTGCAGGAAGCTGAACAACGTAGAAATGAGAGTTAGTAGAAAGGTACAACAATGTTTGAGAAAGGAAGTAGCAACAAGTGATGACGAGATAGGGATAGAGGAATCTTGGGCACATGTGAAATCAGCTATTAAACAAGCAGCAGAAGAAACCCTGGGGTACAGAAGACAAGAACGAAGAGAAGCATGGTTCGACGAAGAATGTAAAGAAGCAGTTGATTCCAGGAACAAGGCAAGACAAAGAATGCTGGGCAGGCAAACGAGGATGAATACAGCAGAATTTAGAAGAGCTACGACAATAGCATCATACATGTGCAGGCGAAAAAAGAGAGAGCGGGAACGGAGGAAAGTAATGGAAATAGAGGACATGGCTAAACGGAAAGAGATAAGGGAAATGTATGAACTAATAAAACAAGAAAAGCGAGGATTTCAGGCAAGAACCACAATGATACGAGATATAAATGGCAGTTTATGAGCTGATGCAAATGCGGTATTGGACAGATGGGCGAAACACTTTGAGCAGATGCTGAATCAGGATAGTGAGAGTAGCACACCGATAGATAGTGATAGCATGCCAGTAAACAACATTGAAGTATTAGAGCCAAGCGATTGGGAAGAGGAAGAACCCATTAAAACCTCAAAAAACAATAAGGCACCAGGTGAAGATTTAGTAAATGCAGAACTATTTAAATATGGTGGGAATAGTTTGAAGCTCGAAGTTTACAATTTTGTATGCAAGATATGGCAACAGGAGAAAATACCTATTGAGCCCTTAAATGTATGCCTACATTTAAGTCCTCAAATTATATTATATTTTTAACTCTAATACAGCCCAGTTGAGAAAAGGATGATCTTATTTAGAAATAGCAGTCTGTCTGGATGAACAATGTAATTCTGTCAATGTCGCCAGTGGAACAACGGCCAAGTTAAATATAGCCAATTCTGAGAAAAAGAGAAAGGCAGGTAGAGACTAGATGTCCGTTGACCAAGTTCAATTGAGAGGAGTGAAGTTTTCCTTGTGTTTGACGACGATAGAGCGAGAACGCTGGGGACAAGAAAGGACGGTGATAGTGACCAGATGAGGGAGTGGGGGATGGTCAGGACCCTGGAATCACAAAATTATTTGAACGAACAGCCAATAAGATCGAGACGCCATTTTTAGGCGCGGCGTATATTTGCGCGCGGATTCTGGAAAATGTGGTTCCCACGATGCGAATTTCTGCACGGGAGTGTCAATTAATTGTGCTGATTTTTACAAATCGAATGAGATGTGTCTGAAGTCTGTACGACTATTATTTCAATTTATTACGGAGCAAACTACCCCTTCCACTTGATATTTGAGTAAAAAAGATAAATACTGCGGTCTGTGAATAGACGCCGTCACAAGTTTAACTATTTTTGAGCACGTAGAATGTTACTCTGTCCGTGGACAAGGCATTTTGAAAGACTTAAAATTTTGCGGGTGCAAATGGCAGCACGTAGGACTCGGAAATTTTATTGTGTTGCGTGACGGGCAACTTATAGTATAAATGTTTGTGTGTTAGGTGGAGGCTGTCCACATATTGTAGGGAAAGTCTGCGGCACTGCAAATAAACTGTTGGGCGAACTAAGTAGCTCATTATGCAGTCTAGATAGGGGCCTGAACATAATAATAATAATAACTTTACTTCTACAGCGAGATGTTCGTCGCTATGAAGACAGAAATGGACAGTGTCGTGTCGCACGATATAATGTCTAGCACTATGGGCTAGATGATGCAGAAGGAGGAAGACGGCGGTCCTGTCACAGCACCGGACAGACCCAGAAAGTGATGAATACAACAATTAAATTTATTTAATTTTGTCGGGGCGGAATCATGAACAATGTTGGGAAATTTGTGTTGTAAGTAATATTTGCATTGCTGTGCGTAAATGTAAATTCGTTTCGCTGTCATAGCTATTAAATAGCATCACGTGACTTTGTTGTAAATGTTAGATATGTTGTTGCATGTTTTGCTGGTGGCTTCAGCCCTTTACTTTGATTGTAGAGTGCTTGCTTTCATGTTGCTTGCGCGCATGAACGCAAGATACTATCGAGATTAATTACGGCTGAAAAAGTTAAATAAGGGCGATAAATGGGACTGATTTCATATAATGGTAGACATGGGGGGAATTTCCCGTCTTTTTGTTTTTATTGCCCAGGCAAATGCTAGTATTGTTTTGCTTTGTGCAACTGTTGTTGCCACAGAAGGCAGTCCGCCTATCTGTAGTCATATCTTAGGTATTTTGTTCTTGGTTAGATATTCTTGATCTGGAGTACATGTGGGGTCATTTCTGGTCAAGCCTAAAGATGTGTGTGTGCGTTGTGTGCTATTTTTCTTCGATGAGTAAGCAGGATTGGACATGTGATCCATTTTCCATTTCTACTATGCTTCAGTATGCACACCTGAGGGGTGCATTGCTGCTATTTGAATCTTGAGTACCAAGGAGGGTTTTTTCAAGAAAATGATGATTTGTGTTGTATTTTGTATCGCGTTTGCAAGAGCCGGGAGGCTAATTGGAATTCAGGCTGAGGCTTGGATGTTATTGACACACACACAAGTGCACAATGGAGCTTGAACTACATAGGTGCTCAGATCCTTGAATATGATAAGCGGTAGCGTGCGCGCTTCGCATATCGTTTCCTAATGAGTAAAATGTCTTGCCTGGTAAATTATAATTTGATTTTGAATTAATTGGGGAGCTGCCCATGCTCTCATCTAATTGTTTTTCTGGCCATATTAATCGAAGTGTTACTTGTAATTGTTTTATCAGCCTGTTGAGGCAAGTTCTATTTGTTGTTGTCGTTGCTTGGATTGCAGCCAAGTATTTTAAAGTGTCAATTTTAAGGTTGCAGACGGTGAACCGATTTCCTTGTATGTCACGTGATCACATTGTTTTGTTTTGTTTGACCTAAAACCGATTGATCGGCTGTCGATAATTTGTAAATATACAAAACGTGTATGTTTGATTATTATATAAGGGTCATACTATGTCAGTGTGTATATTATAATATTAGCCATTTAGTGTTTGTTTCCCTATTTTTGTCATGATCTCCAACTCGCAGTACGGAAATTCATGACTTAATCGTTTGATCGGAAGTGAATTTCCGTCACGTACTCACATCTTTCAATGTCCGACAGCGTACACTTATCACATAAACATTGTCTTTGTAAATTTTATAATCTTGTAATTTTTATTGTAAATTCTTTGGAGGTGACGTTTTGCTACACCTCGAGTTCACAGCTGTCACAGCTGATTGTGTTGAGGTAGTTTTTTTTTGAACTGATGCTTTTAATCAGTTATTTCTTTTTGACGGCTGACTTGGGTTGAGGGTGCTTTGGAAACAAATACGAGCGGGACTTTCTAAGTCCGTGTCCGGATTTGTTGACATAGTATTAGCTGCCGGGAGGTCGCGTGTGGGTTACTGGGTCACTCGCAGGTTACTTGTGACAGGCCAATGACCCATGGCACCACACAAGGGTGGATATTTTTGTTTTGTTTCCGATTTTTATTCCGAATTAAATTGTTGTTGTTTTAACCTGTCATATACTTTATTTATAACTTTAAGTTCCTTTATGAATCCTGGAAATTATAAGAAGCACGTTCTCCTCATACTACTTTTTATGGACCGATCACGACCCCGAATGTCAGTCTTGTGTAGTGCTTCTTTTCCTAAGGGTACATAAAACGAACAATGGCGCGCCACCGTGGGGAGTTTGTGAGGTCACGTTGCTTGTTAGTCGACATAAAAAGAACAATGTTGCCAAGCAACGTAGGGCAGGAGGATAAACCCGACAGAGCTTTCGTGGCGATTTTTTTAATATATTTGGTACAAAGGCGCAAAATGTCAAAACTTTGGAAAGCAATATGGAATGGCTAGACCAGTGGAAACATTTTGTACTTGCAATTAGATCACCGGATGTGATAATTTTATTAAAGTAGTTAAAGCGATATGTTACTGTTATGAATTGTGTTGATATGTAAAATCATGGAGTTTGTGTAAAATATAAATATGGAACATAGTAGTTGGATTGAGATTTTATGGTAAAATACTAGTATTCCAGGCGCCAATACTAGTAAAAAAGATTTATTTAGCAATCCAAACTCCAAATATATGACAGGCTGCACCTTTAAAACTGATTAATATTTGATTAATTAGTTGTGTTTATTCTGAAGTAAGGCTAGAATTTGAAACGGAATTGAAGGGTAATGAAAATTATTAATAATAATAACAACACTCAATGATGCTATTGCTTTGGGGATAAATGTAAATGAATTGAGTAATTAAAGGGTTAACTTGCGTTTGTTTATGTGCAAGTGCGCGTGTGCTATATTGACAGTACCTATGTCATCGTCCGGTATTTCTCTTGTGAATTTGATATATTTTGTGTGTGGCAAGATGGCTTCGATTGACGAGATAAGAGCGGTGATTGAACAGGCAGCAGCCCGTACCCAAAGACAGTTAGATGAATTAAAAAGTGAAATGACTAATCAAATCGAAACACAGTTAGCCGAGGCTAGCGAAAAACAATCAAGTAAAGTAGAGACACAGTTAGAGGAGGTCAGTAAGAAATAGTCGAGTGAATTAGCGGAGGCTAATGAAAAACAATCACTAATATTAGAGACACAATTAAACACTATCAGTGCGGAAAACACCGAACAGATGACACGTCTCGAAGAACGGAACACTGCGAAACTAACAGAACTCTCAGTAGAAATAAATTACTACACTAAACAGCAATTGACACTATTAGCTCGCGATGTGGAAAATAATAATCAGAAACAGTTGGAAGAAATTAAGAAAGTTGAGGACACATTTTGCGGCAAATTAAAGAGCTTAGATGATGTTGTAATGGCGAAATTGAATCAGATTGAGGAGGCATGTTCGACAAACACGTCAGAATTAAAGTTGGCACAGGGTAGATTGGAGGAGAATTTTGACAAATTTGAAGAAGGAGCGCAGGAGGTACAAGGTCAAATTGAAACGATGGACGGAAGTATAAATGGCTTGGTTAAAGAGTTGAGTAAGCTAGGAATCAAATCAGGGGAACGATGGAAAGAATTAGAGGAGGAACAGCAGGAATTAAAACAGACCATTGAAGTTAATAACAATTCTGTATTAGCGAGATTATCAACCATAAAAACCAATCAAACAGGGAGTAACGAAGACATGGATAAGAGCATCGATAGGATGAAGGATACTATCAGGAAAGACTGGAGTAAAATGACTGCTGAGTCCAAGGATGTAAAATTAATGATCATTAAAAGGCTAGGGGAAAATTGTACTAGGATTCAGGTGATAGAAGAGAACATAAAATTAAAATTTCATGAACAGAATGACCGTATCGTTAAAGGCGAACTGAAATCTATGGAAAGAGGAACAAAACTTGTTTCATTGTTGGATAAGAATCAAGAGGACAGTCTGGACAGGGAAGTTACGTCAAATAACTCAGAGAATGGCAGGAGCCCTGGTACAATAAACACACAGCTATTCAAAAATTACGAAGGTCGAGCGTCAACACCGCAGGAGGGTAAAATACCCACCCAAGAAGTGCAAATTATTAGAGCGAATGAATTCCGTCCAAATAAATTCATCCCAGACACAGGAACTACTCTTAAATCTTTTCTCAAAGAACTTGACGACTTCTTTTTGGACCAAAATTTAAGCCCGGAGCGACAGCTAAGGATGGTAGAAAGATATATTGGAGGTGGGGGCCCTAATTTGGTTCTTGATCTTCCGCTACACCTTTGAAACAATGACTGGTTTCAAGGAGGCGTTTCTGAAGAAATTTTGGAGTGGAAGCCATCAGCAAAATTTGAGACTAGATTTATACGCTAGAAAGTACCATAGTTCACCACAAACTAAGTTTGCTGAATATTTTACGAGACAAATGTTAAATTTGCGCCATTTGGATAACCCGCCGAATGAACGGGACATGATTACAACCATAAGCAAGCAACTTTGCGTTAACGCGCAGCAATTCCTAGCCGCCACTAACATAAGTACGGCTATCGAAGCGGAAGGATTATTACGTAATCTCGATGAAACGAATTATCAGTTTCACGGAAGGGATAAGAGACAGGTTGAGATCGTTAAGGCTGTGCGGTCAAAAATTAAAATTTTGTTTTTATTTTTATTTTTATTCTTAATCTCTAATGTAGGTCTTTGTGAGACATTATATGCGTTTTGCAGAAAATAACGACGGCTCGTTTGCTGAGGACATGGCTTCAAAGTGGCCATTTTGAGCGTTAAAGGTACGATCACCACAACGAAACTAATAATCGGAAGACACCGAAATTTCTCTACAACAACCCCTGTAGTAGTACCTGCAATAGGAACAATTCTTATTTCGGAATTCAAATTTTGCATTAACCTCTTCAGATCTGAATACCATTTTTAGTGAGAAAAAATTGTTATATTAACTTCAAAGTTATATTAATATGAAGTGGATCTTATTCTGACCAGTAGAAAAGTTTGATAAGGAAAATTGGTTCAGCGATATACCCGTGGTGCATGCTCCTTTCAGACTCTAAAAAACGCTGGCTGAATCAGTCACACACACATACACACACGCCCGCACACACACAGCGGTAAGACAAGGTCTTGGGCAAGAGCGCGCTCGGGCACCTGCCTTCCCCTCTCCATCAACACCTTTGCTATCGCAGCTTCCGCCCCCCCCCCCTCCCCCCTCCCACCCTGACTCATCCTGCCAGGCTACACGACCAAGGTCTAGAGGAAATCGTAGAAGTGTTATTATCTCACCCATTACTCCATACAGAATGTTAAAAATTATTTATCAGTTACTTTATAAAATTCTGTAAGTTATATTAGCAGAATAAAACATGTTTATGATCAATAGAACTTTATGTGAGTTGTAATCTTCAAAATTACGGGGCTACATGACCGCGTTGTCGCAGCCCCTAAACTTAAGAACCAACCAACCAATCTTCAAAATATATCAAAATAATATATATACTAATATAATAAAGCTGAAGAGTTTGTGTGTTTGTTTGTGTGTTTAAACGCGCTAATCTTTGGAACTACCAGTCGGAGTCGAAAAATTCTTTTTTTTATATGATAGCCAGATTCAAGAGGAATAGTTTAGGCTATGTTAAATTGCGGACAGACCACTCCGTTCCCTGCATTTAGGCCTTTTGGCACAAATCTACACCGTTTCACCGATCAGAACCAAAATTTGTATACATATCCTTTGGAACCCTGCGAGTAACACTGTCCGCATTAAATTTATGACAGACCGGTCTATTCCCTGCATTTAGGCCCTTTGGCACAAATCTACACCTTTTCACCGATCTGAACCAAAATGTGTATATATAGCCTTTGGAACCCTACGAGTAACACTGTTTACATGAAATTTCAGACACACTCCATTCCCTGCATGTATGCCCTTTGGCACAAATCTACACCGTTTCACCGATCTGAACC
Source organism: Meconema thalassinum (assembly GCA_946902985.2). NCBI lineage: Eukaryota > Metazoa > Arthropoda > Insecta > Orthoptera > Tettigoniidae > Meconema > Meconema thalassinum. Next base: position 902,092,462 of record OX336389.2, read on the forward strand.
AAAATTTGAATATTACCCTTTGGAACCCTGCAAGTGACATAGTGTACATGAAATTTCGGACAGACCATCCATTCCCTGCATTTAGGCCCTTTGGTACAAATCTACAACGTATCACCGATCCGAACCAACATTTGTATACACACCCTTTGGAACACTGCGGGTAACACTGCCCACTTTAAATTTCGGACAGACCAATTAATTCCCTGCATTTTGGCCCTTTAACACAAATCTACACCGTTTCACCGATCTGAACCAAAATGTGTAAACTTACCCTTTGGAACCCTGCGAGTAACACTGTTTACATGAAATTCCGGAGACCACTCCATTCCCTGCACTTATGCCCTTCGGCACAAATCTACACCGTTTCACCAAGCTGAACCAAAATGTGTATACTTACCCTTTGGAACCCTACGAGGAACACTGTCTGCATGAAATTTCGGACAGACCACTCCATTCCCTGCATTTAGGCCCTTTGGCACAAATCTACACCGTTTCACCGATCTGGACCAAAATTTCTATACTTACCCTTTGGAACCCTGCGAGTAACACTGTCAGCATGAAATTTCGGACAGACCACTCCATTCCCTGCATTTAGGCCATTCGGCACAAATCTACACCGTTTCCCCGATCTGAACCAAATGTTACATACTTAGTCTACACTTTGGAACCCGACGAGTAACACCGTCTGCTTGAAATTTCGGACAGACCACTCCATTCCCTGCATTAGGTCCATTGGCATAAATCTACACCGTTTCACCGATCTGAATCACATTTTGTACACTTACCCTTTGGAACCCTGCGGGTGACACTGTCCACTTTAAATTTCGGACAGACCACTCCATTTCCTGCACTTAGGCCCTTTATCACATATCTACACCGTTCCTCCTAATTGCACCAAATTATACATACACTTTGAAACCCTCCTGGTAACACTGTCCACTTGATATTTTGGACAACGCTCTCCATTCCCTACATTTAGAATAACAAACAAACTTAACTTGAAAACCATGTATTAAGGCCCTAGAATCATTCATGTCCGTAGTAGTGTAAATGTAAGAGTATTTTAATAAGTCTATTGTTGACTGGCAATTAGGGCTGCATCACGTCGTCCCTACCAGTGTTCTGGTGCAGAATTGCGAAAATAGTTGAATCTTGCGCTGCTTATAAATTGCAGTCAAGGGGAGTAATTAGAGCAAAAAGACTTATTTTGCCCCTTAAAACAGTTGTCATCATGAACATATTATGCATCTGTATAAGTGCAATGGTGTTGGTGCAATAGGCTACATTGAGGTTATCAGCTGCAATAAGCGTTGGTGCTTTCAAATTTACCGTAATTTATTCCGAAAATTATCGTTGAGCGCTATGTGGCCATAAATGATACTATTGCTACCTCAGGAGCTCGGGACAGCCGAAGTTTTCCAAAGTTTTCTGATTCTTTTCCTACGGCGCTATGCGACAAAAGACGACACTATTGGTCTCTACATCTCTAACAGACAATGAGATATAGGTCCTAGGCAGTGTCTTTTATTTCGCTTATCACTCTTTCTAATCATTTTTAGAAATGTGTTTGTAAATTACATGTGTCAGTGCTGTAGTTAGTAAATAGCCGTTTCCCTATTCATTATTATCATTATTATCATTAGGGGAAAATGATCTAAATGTTACGTCCATTATACTGTACTGCTTATCACCCTCACTACATCCACCACCACCAACACCACCACCTCCACCACAAAAAGTTGTATTTTTTTTCTTTCGGTTAGCTTAAGTATCATATGCCAGTTCTGTAAAAGTATTCATTATCATCCATAAAACAAATAAATCCACCGGGCGAAGCCGGGCACTGCTACTAGTTTATATATATATATTACAATTTGCCTTACGTGGGAAGGAAGCGGCTGTGGCCTTAATTAAGGTACAGCGCCCATTTGCCTGGTGTGAAAATGAGAAAGCAGGGAAAACCATCTCCAGGGCTACCGACAGGGGGAATGAAAGCTCACAGCTCCACAACCCTAACCGCACGGCCAGCTCTCTCCGTCATCATAATATAATCTTTTTTATTGGGCTGGGCGGAGGGATAGTGCCTAGTCCTCAAATTGGTAATACGCAGGGCCGTCGCGAGACGTACGGTCTCGCCAGGCCCCGCGCTTCAGGCCATTTTTTTTCATAAATGTAAATAAATAAATAAATAAATAAATAAATAAATAAATAAAGATAGATAGTGTGTTTGATTCAGTCCAGCCCAAATTAAAATTTGTCCTCCGCTATGTTGATATGATAGCAGAAACTCCAAGGATCGTCGAATCGTTCATCGAGTTTTTGGAGGTACACGACACTACGGGAATGGGGTTAGCTGAGGTTTTAGAAGGAGTATTGGAGGATAATGATCTTGATATCATGGACTGTTGGGGACAAGGGTATGACAAGGGTGCTAATATGAAGGCTAAGTATAAGGGAGTGCAGATGCGAGTAAAAATACTAATAAACGAACAATGTTCATGGCATGTGTTGCACATAATCTTAACTTACTTTTGGGTGACATGGTTAATGCAATAAGGACGCTATGGCAATTTTTGGTATAGTTCAGCGCCTGAACACTTTGTTTGTAGCTTCCACGGAAAGGTGGGACATTTTGTGCGAACTATGTCCTGGCCTCCTCACACTAAAATCTTTAGCTAGCACGAGATGGGAATGTTGAATTGGCAGTGCCAAGCCCATCAGGTACCAGTTAGGCAAAGTAAACGAAGCTCTAGAAGAATTGGCAGAAACTACCAAAGACCCGGTCAGAGGCCCAATCTTTGTTGCTTCATACAAGTTCCTATGAATTTGTTTTAAGCCTCGTTATCTGGTACGATATTTAATTTTCTGTAAACTCAACAAGTAAAACTCTCCAATCTGAGAAGACTTCGTTAGATACGGCTTTAACCGAACTTCAGGGCCTAAAGTCATTTTTTCAAAATTATCGCAACACTGGCTTTGACAATGCAATGTCCACTGGTAGAGAAATAATGGAAAATTTGGGCTATGCAAATAAATTTTCTATTTGCCGTCAAGGCAATCGCAAAAGGTTCCTTGATGAAATAAAACAGCAAAATGATCAGCAACTGGAAAAAACTGAAGAGGAACTTTAAAAAGAAGCTGAAAATAAATTTCGGGTAAATTACTTTTTGTCTGTCGTAGATACTGCACTGAGCTGCGTAGAAAATAGATTTAACGAAGTTAATTTTTTTCGGTATACTTTGGATTTCTCTTCGATCCTTCCAAGCTTTCCAATTTGGAGGAAAGTCAATTGAAATACCATTGTCAAACACTCTCTAATTTTCTAAAAGACGGGGAGCTTAAAGATTTGGATGCAGAGGATCTTTTTCTGGAGCAACAATTATTTAGGTACGCTGTTCCGAAATCTGTAAAAAGTGCTTGCGGTGCACTAGAGTACTTAGCCCCGATAAAGGAGTCCTATCCTAATTTAACGACGGCATATCGAATTATGCTTACAATTCCTATAACGGTTGCGTCGGGGGAAATGAGTTTTTCCATTTTGAAACTAATCAAAACAAGTAGTTCCCTGAAGAACTAAAGCCTATTTTCATATATCCTACTTATGTTAATTGCCACTACCAACATACAAAATTTCAGTTTGATTGCTGTAATAGATTCGTAGATATTGAGAACCGACTAAATATTTCGGATGGTCGCCATGTTGGATTTTTATATATGTAGGTCATAGAGTTATGTACTGTTACATGAAGATTATTGTGTACGTGTAGCATTCAAACATCAATCGCATGATTAGGACACAAGAAGTAAAAACGAGATTTTAAAATTTCACACAGCTGCCATCTTGTGGTTATGGAAACATTTGTATAAGGATTTACTGTACCAAGTTTCACTGCACTCGGATGGTTATATTATGAGAAATGTCCATGTGAATAGTTTTACTTCGCGTCACCGCCATGTTGGATTTGTGATCGCCAGGTTATTGAAAGTCCTTTAGGAGAACTTATGTCCATAGCCCCTATGAACATTAAAAAATCAGTTTGATTTTTATAATAGATTCGTAGATATTGAGAATCGTCTAAATATTTCGGAAGGTCGCCATGTTGGATTGTTATATTTATAGGCCATAGAGTCATGTACCATTAAAGGGAAATTATTGCGTAGGTTCATTATTCGAACTTTCACTTCGATCGCATGATTACGACATAAGAAATAAAAACTTAATTTTAAAATTAGCACAGCCGCCATCTTGAGGTTATGTAAACAATTGAACTGAATTAAATACCAGTAAATTACAATGTGTATAAACATTTGCTGTGCCAAGTTTCATTGCGTTTGGTTCATTACATCGCGAGAAAAGTCTATTTAAAACTTTCAACTTCGCGTGGCCGCCATGTTCGTTTTGTAGTTAACCGATTTTTGAAAGTATCATAAATGAACTTCCAGTAGTGCTCTTTATCTCCGTACAAAATTTTAGGGTGATAACGGTAATAGTTTCAGAGATATAGAATGCCGGTGAAATATTTCGCACAGCCGCCATATTGCAATTATGTAAAAAATTGAACGAAGTTAGATGTCAGTGCATTACAATGTGTATAAACATATACTGTACCAAGTTTCATTGCGTTTGGTTGGTTAAATCGCGAGAAACGTCTATTTAAAAGTCGCAATTTCGCTTGGCCACCATGTTGGTTTTGTAGTTACCAGGTTTACAAAAGTCATATAGGTGAACTTCTAGTAGTTCCCTTTATCACCGTACAAAATTCCAGGGTATTCTCGGTAATAGTTTCGGAGATATTGATTGCTGATGAAATATTTCGCACAGCCGCCATGTTGGATTGGTGAGACGTAACAAAATTTGAAGGGGACGGTCGGGGTCGTCCAGAATAGTGCTATGAAATTACCGAGTTTCATTGAAATCGCTCCAGCTGTTAAGATTATATTAGGGGGACACACACACACGAATCACACACACGCGCACACACAGACAGACACACGGACAAAAGGTGATCTCATAAGCCTATTTTTCCATAAATGAAAATAGGCTAAGAAACTATTTGCGATCAATGATGGCGCAGGAGCGTCTGAACGGTTTGGCTACTCTGTCAATTGAATGTGAAACGGCCAAAAAATTAGAAATGAACGATTTAATGAGCACTTTTACCCTAGCAAAGGCCCGCAAAGCGCCTTTTACATAAATAAAAAGCTCTAAATACTAAACATAAAACAGATTTTTTAAATAAAAAATAAAAGCCTGCCTTGTAAACCATGTTATTTCTTGAACAAAGGGGCCGTTCAGCTGATATTTATCGGTGGAAGTAGACTTATAGCACTTTTAGTAGTTTAGTTTATGAATAACTGTATAGCCGAAGAAATGTTGAAATATGTAAACGTGATTGCGTATTATTATTAATGATGTGCGTTTGGGTAAGAAATTACATCAAGCACATGCTTCGATTTCCATAATATATTATTTATGCCAAAAAAAATCACCTGTGTTAGCTCATTATATCATGTTTCCATTGATATAGCTTGTTGCTTTTATCTGATCAGGTGCTTCCTGTATCCAATTTTATGCTTAGGCCTATCCTATTTGTTGAGGTTTGTTTAGAAACTAGAAATGTAATAAAATGAGTTTTAACTAGCCTAAAATTGTAATTTCTTTTAAAACATCACTCTCCGTACAACACATCCACATCCACTTAGAGTCTAACGCTATCAGTGAGAGAGAGAGAAGACATTGAGTGACGAGGAGAGGTAGGGGAGGAAGTAGGTGGTAAGTGACGGGTAGACAGATCACGAACACAAATGCAGCGGCTGTCCAACGGTGATAGTGCTGCCATCTCTTGCCATGCGATTGACGGCGGTGGTGATCGCACAGCCTTAACACGGCCGAGGTCATTAAGCCGCAGGTGACACAAACCAAGACTCAAGGGACCACTACTGGGAATAACCCGAGACGGGATAATGAGGAAGGAAGTGAGAGGAGATTCCAGCCGCGATACAATGAAAACCAGAGAGATAGATATTATAATGACGGGAGATATAATCAGCGTTGATATCAACAGGAACGTTATTATGGACGGCAGGAGACACCATATCGGAGAGGAAATTATGATAACCGATATAATCAAGGATGGCAAGGAAGACGGTACGATGATCGAGCCGGCGGAAGGAACCAACGGTACCATGAAAAATCCGAACCACAGGATGAGCATCGAAACTGGAATCAGAGATATGAGGAATCACAGCGGTATCTTGACGAGCTGCACGCTACAGAGGAGTAAGGAAGAGACCGTCGGGAACGCTTGATGGACAAGCGCAGGAATCCAGACACTCACATGGAGGAAGACGGAGCACAAAGCTTGATATTACAACAGGAACGTCAGGAGAAGGGGCGGCCACCTCAAAATGGGGGCCGAAATTATAAAATAAATTCATTAATTGATCAACCAGATAGCCTGAGGAATGAACGGTGTTCGGGAGAAGATGGATGGATTGTAGCAAATATTACGGAGTGGATAGCCAGACCGGAGGCTTGTTTGGAGGAGATCATAAAACCACAGAACGATACTCTGACACAGTTGCCTATAATTTATAAACGAGTCGGCGGATTAAGGGTCAAATGTCTAATTGATACAGGGGCACAGATCAGTCTAGTATCTGAGGCCTTAGTACGGGAGATAGGGCGGAATTATGATGTACCTATAATTCCAGTCCCTCAGATGAAAGTACGTGGCGTTATTCCTGAGCACACCGTAACTTGTAAAATACAGGCATATCTAGAGTTGGAAATTCTGGAGCACACTTTTGCCCAGACTTTCGTGATTTTGCCGAAGCTAAATTTCAATATCATTCTTGGATCAAATTTCATATGCGCATATCAAGCAGTTATCGACTTACACAAAAACACGGTCAGCTTTAAGAATATCGAAGGAATGAGGAAAGTTGGGCTAAATATGGATGGGGTAACAACAGGAAATGAGGCGAACACTTGGTTGCTAGAGGCTATTAACGAGGAGACAGAGGAACAATTAATGGAGTGGGACACTGATGACATCACAACTGCTATCGTCGAAATGGAAGGAAAAGAAGAAGAAGGCATCGAGATATGGGCATTGTTGGCTGAAGGAGATGACAACACGGACGACTTCGAAGAACAACTAGAGGAGCGGCTGGAAGGAGTTCAATTAAGGGGTGCGGAGAAGGAGAGACTTGAAAATATACTCAGAAAACATCGAAAGGTTTTTGATACTGTACCTGGGAAGATCTTAAACTTTAAATATTCTATGCAACTGGATGATTGGTGCCCATTTCGAAGTAGATTGTATCCAATACCAGAAAAACACAATAATCAAGTCAAACAGATAATTGAAGGAATGCTACAGGCGGGAGTTACACGGAAGACACCCACACCTTTTCTTAATGCAATTTTGGCTGTCGCCAAACCCAATGGTTCTATTAGGCTCTGCTTAGACGCAGGAATGCTCAATATCCGATTGTTGCCAGAATATGACCAAGTGCCGTTAATACGTGACGTATTAAAATGATTTAGAGGATAAAGCATATACTCGAGTGTGGACTTGACCTCAAGTTTCCACCATATTGAGTTAGATGAGAAATCCCAACTGTTGACAGGTTTCTTGTTCGACAATCAGACTTTCACGTTCTGTAGAATGCCTTTAGGGGTCAAAACAGCTGGTTGTGCCCTAATAAGATCTCTAGACCGTAACCTAACTGATGAGGTTAAATAGATAACTGTCAGGTACATTGACGACATATCGTTGCCCTCTAACACTCTTGAAGAACACATGAACAATTTGTATAAATTATTGGAAAACCTTCGCACTTCAAACTTTAAAATCAACCTCAAGAAGTCTCATTTCTTCAGGGACGAGATACTGTATTTAGGCCATGTAATAGACAAAGAGGGTTTGAGACCGAACCCTGCCAAAATTGAAGCAATTAAGAATTTCCCCACACCAACCAGGGTGAAACATGTTCGTGCATTTCTTGGAGTTACGGGATTTCTCAAGGAAAATTGCCCGGGGTACACTGAGACGGTAGCACCTATGCAGGAACTCCTCAAAAAGAATAATAAATGGCGATGGAATGACAATTGTGAGAAGTCTTTCCAAGCTACTAAACTCCTACTGCAAAATTGTTTTAAATTAGGCTACCCAGATTTTAGTCGCAAGTTTGTCATCCAAGCTGATGCTTCGTTTATAAGCATTGGAGCCATGTTATACCAGGAAGATCCGAGTAACCTTCAGAACCGGTCTTACCTAGCATTTGTAAGTCGCAAGTTACGTAAGCACGAACGTAATTACACTGTCACAGAGCAGGAGCTTCTGGCTATACTTCACTCTCTGCAACAGTGGAGAAAGATAATATTTGGTTACCCCATAACGATAAGAACGGATCACAAGGCTCTTACGTTCTTATTTAAAATACTATGCTCAGTGAACGGATTACCAAATATTCAATTTATATCCAACAATTTGACCTCGAGATTGAGCATTGCCCTGGCAAATTGAATGTTATACCAGACACTTTAAGCAGGAACCCTGAAGCGGAAGTTGAAGAGGAAGCTATTGTAAATCACATTGAATTGACTGACAAGGACCACAGATTTCTGGATGACTTGAGGGAATTACCAAGACACAAGAGGCTGAACTTTGGATGCTACAGATGATACGATTCTTTAAAGGAGAACTACCGGCAGGAACACCAGAACACAGAAGGAAGGAAAATACATGTACTTGAAGGGCCTACTACTCAAATTTGTAGATGAGGAACATTCTAAATTACGAATTATGGCACCAGCTTCATTGCAGCGTGGATTAACCTGGCACGTGCACGAAAATCTCGGGCACATCGGGACAGATAAGACAGAAGCGACCATCGCCAAAGCATACACGTGGCCTCGCATGAGAACAACCATATGCGAAGTCATTAAAACATGTGACACATGCCAGCGTACAAAACCGAATAACTACTTGATGAAACAATATCCTAAACCTTTGTTGCCGCAAAAGCCATGTGAGCTTCTTGCGATTGATACCTACGGTCCAATTCCTAAGGGAAGGAGAGGATGCCTACATCTACTGGTTTGCTTAGATGTATTCTCAAAATTCGTGGTTTTGTGCCCCATGCAAAAAAACACTACAAAACAAGTTCTAAGCCGCATTAAAATAAAATTATTCCTACCATGGGAAAACCTGAGTTCCTATTATCTCATCACGGGAGTTACTTCACCAGTAATGAATTCAAGAAGGGAATGTTAGATCTTGGAATAAAACATATTTTATCCTCGATTCGACATCCATCCCCGAACCCGTCAGAACGGGTAATGAGAAATATTTCCATGGTTTTTAGAGTATTTGTGCCTAATGAACATCGTAAATGGGTAGATCGTGTGAAGGATATTGAATTCTGTATAAATTCAACGAGACACGAATCTACGGGTCAGATAACCATGGTTTTGCACCACAACAGAACGCCGGAGAGATCGTGGGATAATGTTATCACTTGCCCACGTGATTTCATGCCAGGACATGATTTACGGATCCAAAACACTGTCACACATATGAGAGCTCAAGCGGACCGAAGATTGAGAAGAGTACGAGGGAAAAGGTTTCACCGGGGGCTGGTTGAAAACGAACTAGTCTTAATTAACAAGCCTCCGTTATCTGATCCATCAAACAAGGTATTCCACAAATTCTGTGTCCGATAACTGGGACCGTTCAAGAAAATCCAAAATCTTGAAAATAATGCATATAGAGGGCAGGAGTTGAGCACGGGTACACAAGCAGTTTATAATATTGCAAATATGAAAGTTTACAATAAACCTGAGCCATGGGAGCCGAGAAGAAACGACATCGTAGCAGCAAATTATGTGGATGTGTGAGAACGCACAAAATATACGTGGCACGAGTGAGCCAGCATTTGGAGGAAAACGTAAACATTTGTGTGCTTATAAGTTATACTGTGAGCAGCCTGAGGTAGCTCTGTTGACATCTGTTGTACGAGTGAGAGACAGCGAGAAGGAAGGGGGACCCGTCTTGCCTGATGCGGTGAGCTATTGGAATGTGCTCATTAGTGGGGAGTGGCCGAGCTCTGAATGACAGCAGTGGCGTTTGGAAACTTATGAATTGAGGGAGCATGCCACTGTTTGACTGATATGCTGTATGGTAGCGAAAATTGACTTCTACCTTAGTTCAATTTCCACCAATTAAGGGGTGAATGAGCCCTTAAAAGTATGCCTACATTTAAGTCCTCAAATTATTTTATATTTTTAACTCTAATACAGCCCAGATGAGAAAAGGATGATCTTATTTAGAAATAGCAGTCTGTCTGGATGAACAATGTAATTCTGTCAATGTCGCCAGTGGAACAACGGCCAAGTTAAATATAGCCAATTCTGAGAAAAAGGGAAATGCAGGACCAGGCTAGATGTCCGTTGACCAAGTTCAAATGAGTGGAGTGAAGTTTTCCTTGTGTTTGAAGACGATAGAGCGAGAACGCTGGGGACAAGAAAGGACGGTGATAGTTACCAGATGAAGGAGTAGGGGAAGGCCCTGGAGTCACAAAATTATTTGAACGAACAGCCAATAAGATCGAGACGCCACTTTTAGGCGCGGCGTATATTTGCGCGCGGATTCTGGAAAATGTGGTTCCCACGATGCGAATTTCTGCACGGGAGTGTCGATTAATTGTGCTGATTTTTACAAATCGAATGAGATGTGTCTGAAGTCTGTACGACTATTATTTCTATTTATTACGGAGTGAACTACCCCTTCCACTTGATTTTTGAGCACGTAGAATGTTACTCTGTCTGTGGACAAGGCATTTTGAAAGACTTAAACTTTTGCGGGTGCAAATGGCAGCACTTTGGATCTGAAATTTTATTGTGTTGCGTGACGGGCAACTTATAGTATAACTGTTTGTGTATTAGGTGGAGACTGTCCACATATTGTAGGGAAAGTCTACGGTACTGCAAATAAACTGTTGGGCGAACTAAGTAGCTCATTATGCAGTCTAGATAGGAGCCTGAACATAATAATAATAATAACTTTACTTCTACAGCGAGATGTTCGTCGCCATGAAGACAGAAATGGACAGTGTCGTGTCCCACGATATAATGTCTAGCATTATGGGCTAGATAATGCAGAAGGAGGATGACGGTGGTCCTGTCAGGGCACCGGACAGACCCAGAAAGTGATGAGTACAACAATTAAATTTATTTAATTTTGTCGGGGCGGAATCATGAACATTGTTGGGAAATTTGTGTTGTAAGTAATATTTGCATTGCTGTGCGTAAATGTAAATTCGTTTCGCTGACATAACTATTAAATAGCATCACGTGACTTTGTTGTAAATGTTAGATATGTTTTTGTATGTTTTGCTTGTGGCTTCAGCCCTTTACTTTGATTGTAGAGTGTTTGATTTCATGTTGCTTGCGCGCATGAACGCAAGATACTATCGAGATTACTTACGACTGAAAACGTTAGTTAAGGATGATAGATGGGACTGATTTCATATAATGGTAGACATGGGGGGAATTTCCCGTCTTTTTGTTTTTATTGCCCAGGCAAATGCTAGTATTGTTTTGCTGTGTGCAACTGTGATTGCCACAGAAGGCAGTCCGCCTATCTGTAGTCATATCTTAGGTATTTTGTTCTTGGTTAGATATTCTTGATCTGGAGTACATGTGGGGTCATTTCTGGTCAAGCCTAAAGATGAGTGTGTGCGTTGTGTGCTATTTTTCATCGGTGAGTAAGCAGGATTGGACATGTGATCCATTTTCCAATGCTACTATACTTCAGTATGCACACCTGAGGGGTGCATTGCTGATATATGAATCTTGAGACCCAAGGAGGGTTTGTCAAGAAAATGATGATTTGTGTTGTGTTTTGTATCGCGTTTGCAAGAGCCGGGAGGCTAATTGGAATTCAGGCTGAGGCTTGGATATTATAGACACACACACAAGTGCACATTGGAGCTTGAACGACCTAGGTGCTCAGATCCTTGAATATGATAAGCGGTAGCGTGCGCGCTTCGCATATCGCTTCCTAATGAGTAAAATGTCTTGCCTGGTAAATTATAATTTGATTTTGAATTAATTGGGAGCTGCCCATGCTCTCATCTAATTGTTTTTCTGGCCGTATTAATCGAAGTGTTACTTGTAATTGTTTTATCAGCCTGTTGAGGCAAGTTCTATTTGTTGTTGTCGTTGCTTGGATTGCAGCCAAGTATTTTAAAGTGTCAATTTTAAGGTTGCAGACGGTGAACCGATTTCCTTGTATGTCACGTGATCGCATTGTTTTGTTTTGTTTGACCTAAGACCTATTGATCGACTGTCGATAATTTGTAAATATACAAAACGTGTATGTTTGATTTTTATATTAGGGTTATACTATGTCAGTGTGTATATTATAATATTAGCCATTTAGTGTTTGTTTCCCTATTTTTGTCATGATCTCCAACTCGCAGTACGGAAATTCATGACTTAATCGTTTGATCGGAAGTGAATTTCCGTCACGTACTCACATCTTTCAATGTCCGACAGCGTACACTTATCACATAAACATTGTCTTTGTAAATTTTATAATCTTGTAATTTTTATTGTAAATTCTTTGGAGGTGACGTTTTGCTACACCTCGAGTTCACAGCTGTCACAGCTGATTGTGTTGAGGTAGTTTTTTTTTTGAACTGATGCTTTTAATCAGTTATTTCTTTTTGACGGCTGACTTGGGTTGAGGGTGCTTTGGAAACAAATACGAGCGGGACTTTCTAAGTCCGTGTCCGGATTTGTTGACATAGTATCAGCTGCCGGGAGGTCGCGTGTGGGTTACTGGGTCACTCGCAGGTTACTTGTGACAGGCCAATGACCCATGGCACCACACAAGGGTGGATATTTTTGTTTTGTGTCCGATTTTTATTCCGAATTAAATTGTTGTTGTTTTAACCTGTCATATACTTTATTTATAACTTTAAGTTCCTTTATGAATCCTGGAAATTATAAGAAGCACGTTCTCCTCATACTACTTTTTATGGACCGATCACGACCCCGAATGTCAGTCTTGTGTAGTGCTTCTTTTCCTAAGGGTACACTATGGAGTGGGAGATGGCATTAATATGCCCAATTCACAAAAAGGGGTCGAAAACTGTCTGCGCGCAATATAGAGGAACCTGCCTGTTAAGTGTGGCATACAAGATATTAACGAAAGTGATAGCTAAAGGACTCGAACCCTTTGCTGAATGTGTGTTAGGTGACTATCACTGTGGATTTAGGAGTGGAAAATCGACAACTGACCAAATCTTTACCATCAGAAGTATAATGGAAAAATGTTATGAATATAATATCCCAGTTCATCAGTTATTTGTGGATTGTAAAGAAGCATATGACAGTATTGAAAGACCATACATCATAGAATCCATGCACCTACTAGGAATACCTGCGAAGCTTGTGCGGCTGGTTGGAATGACACTGAAACGGGGAAAGTATCGTAGGCAGGAGAAAAATCTCGGGAGTTTAAGGCGACTCGTGGATAGAGACAAGTCGATGCTGGTAGGTATAAAACACCGATCCTAATGCAGGTGCTAATGTGCAAGGTGGCCGCCGTGTGAGTCCAAGCCGATATTTCACGAACCCATGGTCGGATTTTGACAAATAAGGTGTCGTTGGACTTGGGTTAACGCCCTCTTTCCTCTGGATAACTTATTTCAACCCTAAAAGTAAAACCTACCCTTACTAGGGGGTGAAATTTTCTTTTCTTTTGTTAAATTCACTTTCCAAATGCGACAGACATGAGACCCGATACCAGTATGAAATTAAATGTTGTTCCACATAAAGCGCATACATATAGCTGGATGCCGCTATGGATTCACATTTTTTTTGTTTTTACGCATGCGCACTTGGAGATTTTGTAAGTGGACGGGCTTTTTGAATAATGATTTATAAATGAGTTATTTTTTTAAACAATTAACCAAAAGAGCAAAACTAATAGGTCATGCGCTTTTTAATATTTAATGAACCAATAAAGCAAGGGACTTGTATGAGGGGTCGTTGGAATTGGGGTAATGACCTCTTTTTGAATGTATTTTTGAAATTTTGTCAAAAGGGCCTAAATACACTTTTGTTAATATCTTACAAACCAATAAGGCTAGGGATTTGTATGAGAGGTCGTTGGACTTGGGGTAACACTCTGTTTTTGAATGTATTATTCGTTTTTGTCAAAATGGCCTAACTGCACTTTTGCTAATATCTCGCAAACCAATAAGGCTAGGGACTTGTATGAAGGGTTTTAGGACTCATGGTACCGCCCCCTCTTTTCCTATAGCCCCCCCCCGTAATGCAACCAAAAGAGCAAAACCTAATAGGTGATTGGCATTTTAATATCTCTCAAACCAATATGACTAGAGACGTGTTAACGAGACGTCCAAAGACTTGAGATAATGTCCTCTGTTGAATGTTGTATTTATTTTTCCAAAAAAAAAATTACAAAGGGCCTAACAGTATACATGTTTAAAAAAATGTTCATAAAGAGTGGTAGTAGACAGAGAGACATTTTAAACAAGCCTGTCACGGGCCACGGTGGCCATGCCCCTAAAAATCAATGGATATTTCAACAGGACAGCTGGGCGGCATAAGATGATTCGTTTTCAGATCTTTCTTATGGCAGATTGATTGACTGAAATAACCCAAAACTGCTAGTTCATCGACCTGAGATTTTATAAACCAATAATCAGATTTGGGCACATGAGGCGTCCTAGGACTTGACAGGACATTCTCTTTGCTATAGTGCATACATTTACTCAAATATCCCAAAACTGCTAGGTCATTGACCTGAGATTTTATAAACCAATAAGCAGATTTGGACACATGAGGTGTCCTAAGACTTGACATGACATTATTTTTGCTATAGTGCACACATTTACTAAAATATCCCAAAACTGCTAGTCATGGACCTGAGATTTTATAAACCAATAATTAGATTTGGACACATGAAGTGTCCTAGGACTTGACATGACATACGATTTCCTATAGTGAACATATTGACTCAAATGTCCCAAAACTGCTAGGTCATGGACCTGAGATTTTATCAACTAATAATGGGATTTGGATACATGTGGTGTCCTATGACTTGACCTGACACCCTCTTCTTTATGGCTTATGCATTTTTCCAAAAGACCCAAAACGAAAAGTTCCCCCCCCCAATATATTGCAAACCCTCAATGTTAGATGTTTATGGTGAGT
Organism: Meconema thalassinum; assembly: GCA_946902985.2. Lineage (NCBI taxonomy): Eukaryota > Metazoa > Arthropoda > Insecta > Orthoptera > Tettigoniidae > Meconema > Meconema thalassinum. Next base: position 902,107,721 of record OX336389.2, read on the forward strand.
GATAAAACATAGGTAGAGAAACAAGTATTGTAAGCTACATGTATGGTGACTGACATGTTGTTGACCATTGGAACTTGTTTTCAAACCAGACTGTAGTGTACTAGAAGTATAGGTTGCAGGCATGGCATGACAAACCGTGTAGACAAAATCTGATTTATCGATTCAAGAATTAAGAGTAGACTATCTTTTATTTGGTCAGTTAAAGAGGCTACCTAAAAGAAAATAGTTACTATATCAAACTAAACCAAAAACCAAATCCAAACCCAACCGAACCAAACCGAACTAAACCGAACTAAACCGAACCAAACCTAATCGAGAACAAGCCAAGGGTTTAAGTGTAAAACTTGTGGGTGAATGTTGTCATTGGTGATGTCCAAAGGAAAGGGATAACGCTCTACCTTTAGATGGTAAGGTAAAGCTAGCGCATGATGCTAATGCACACACTCAAGTACATAGAGCACACATAACTATCCCATGCTGTTTTTATGGGTTGACTGTTAAAACTTGATCAGTGGTTATTGGGCAAAAAGGTTGCTACACACAACAAGCTTTAAGTACTTGAGGCTAATAATTTATACACGCACTCACAACAAACTAAACTAAACTGTTTTGCTAGCAGTGCTAGGACAGTAGGCAAATGACAGAAATGCTTGACTAACAGAAATACAATCATTTCCGGTTGTCTAATGTTACCAGCTAACCATATTGTGCTGCAGCGGCGGGCACTTGTGCCTCTTGCACTGGAAATCTTAACTCAGTTTCCAGCTTTGAGGCTTAGAACGAATCAAACTAAGAAACAAGGGCATGGTAGTGCAGTGGTTAAGCCGTTAGCCGTTTCACTAAGATACACTAGGGTTATGATAAGCTATATCATCATTTCCCACATGCATGTGTCTCTCACGTCTCAAAGAATGATCAAGCTGAGTACTGGGACAACAAAAAGAGAATCCAGGTAAGTGTATTAAAATAAGCCACCAACCTAAAACATTAACCTAAACTAAAATAAGTCATTACAAATAGAGTATTAACATAAACCAACAAAAAATAAGCCATCAACATAAGTTATCAACATAAGCCACCAACATAAGTCATCAACATAAGCCACCAACATAAGCCACCAACATAAGCCACCACCATAAGCCACCAACATAAGCCACCAACATAAGTCATCAACATAAGCCACTAACATAAGCCATCAACATAATCTTAGTTTAATTCGCACCTCAACCATCCTAAAAGTAGTTTTCTGTGGTTTCTCACTTTGTCTTTGGGCACATTTTAAAATGATACCTCCCATAAGACCACGGCCGCCTCCTTCCCACTTCTTTGCTAAACCCTCTTACTTTCCCCCTTCCCTCTTTCTCGGGTTTGATTCCAGGCTCTGACACAAAATTTAATTTTTGGTTTCAAAACTGGAACAGGGTCTAGTCAGCCTCGAATGGCCCAAATGAGTAAAAGAGGTTTGATTCATACCTCAACCATTCTTAATGTGGTTTTCCGTCGTTTCCACATGGCCAGCCACCGGTATCATTCATTCATAGCTAACTGGTTATCGTGCTAGGCTTTAGCCTAAAGTATTCGCTGGGTTCAATTACCTGCTACAAACCATTGCCTAAGCCTCTGAGATACATGATTCATGAAATATCAATGAATGCATTTGCAAGCATGGCCACCGCGGCTAGCAAACCATCGCATAAGCGATTTTGTTAACCATCGACAGTCTCTAGCTATGTTCAGAAAGAGTGGTCTTAAACAATACACTCTAACTGTGGTTTGTGTATCGAGTATCATAATAATATAGTGTCACCAAGCCATGTTAAGGCAATAGTTATATCAGTTCCTTCCTTGTACTAAAAAATTAAACTTAAGTCAAACGCATTAACCACTCAGCCAACCTGACAGTTATTAATGTAATTCGTTCTATGCACTTGAGTGTTTACAAAATTTTCTAGTGTACATTGTCTCAACCACTTGCTTGTTTTTGAATGTACAATTTTTGTTTTTCCATAACATTGCAGTTTTGAGTCTTGTAAACTGGGTGTGTAATATAGGGTTAAAGGCATTTTAAAATAATTTTAGAAAAGCTCTTAGGTATTGTGTCATGCATGGGTTTTAGCCTTGCATTACTGTTCGTTGACTAACATTTACCGTTACACAACATTATTTTGGAAAGCTCTACATGTTGTTGTTTGAGTCTTCAGTCTTTTAACTGGTTTAATGCAGCCCTCTATGCCTCCCTGTCCTAAGCTAATCATTTCATCTCTACATAGCTACCACACCCTACATCCAAGGCAATCTGTTTAACATACCGTATTCAAAACTTGGTCTACCCTTACAGTTCTTGTCCTCATCCCTTCCTTCCATAACTAAGCGATCTATTCCTGGGTGTCTTAGTATGTGTCCTATCAACCAGTCTCTTGTCTTTATTAGCAGTTGTCAGAAACATCTCTTAATACCTCTTTGTGTGTAACCCTATTTTCTCACCTCATCTTCATCATTCTCCTGTAACACCAAATTTCAAGCACTTCAATTCTCCACTTTTCTGCTACTCCAATAGGCCAAGTTTCACTTTCATACAGTGCCAAGCTCCAGACAAATACTTTCAAAACTGACTTCCTAATACCTAAATCTATATTCAATGTCAACAGATTCATTTTCTATAGATGTGCTTTCCTTGACTGAGCTATATAAGTATCCCAATCGTCTCTGGTATAATGTCTTGTTTAGCAAACATAGTCTTTCAATAGGTCTAAGCATCTGTTGTATATAACCCAAAATAGCAAACGGTTTTCTAAAAACCTACTCACTGGTCAATAATAAGCATGGTCTCCCTGGTAGCTAACTCATGTTTGGTTAGTCAATTCTTTTGCCAGGCTAGTCAAGACCTAAAAATGTATCTTAACATGTAGTCTAATCATTTTTCTATCTACATACCAGTTCATAATAAATAGTCTATATTAGTTTGGTCTTTACCAAAAAATCTAAAATCCAAGATCTAAATTCTAAAATCTAAAATTTAATAAATTATAGTATAGAAAACATAATTCCAAGTAATACAAATCCTTATCTGTCTTTCTTTAATAATTAGTTACCAAACATTTTCAGTCAATGACATTATGGTTAGGTCTTTTCACAAAACCTAAAATCAAATATTCATTAAGAGTAGTGTAAAGTTGCCTTTATAGTGTAGAAGTTAGCAAGCTCTTGGGTTCAATTCCCAGCTTTAACACAAACTTTTAGAAGTGGTACTCCCCCCGAAAATTGAATTATTCTGGGACAAAATGAGAGTATTTTCCGTCCACATGATAAAAGTTAACCAGCAAATATAAATTCTGGAAGCGTGACACAGGATGGTAGGCCGTGGGAGAGCCCGATCACGTGACATATTGCACAATAGACGCTTCTAGAAGGCTGAAATTGGCATAGCAACAGTGAGATTGGAATAAATATTATAAATATTGTTATAAATTATGCTATTGGATCCCAGCCCAGAGCCAATGAGAAGAGGTCTTATTGAAGACGGGATCAACTTCAACTACATAATTTGGAGAAATTATGCATTTAGGCCCTTAGAAAAAGATTTTCTTATTTGGTTATGAAGAGAATATTAAAAGAAATTATGTCTGATACTTTAAAAACCGCAGATCGGTTAATCTACGCAGTAATAAGCATTAGTAAACTAAGCGCTAAAATTATGGTGGGAGATTGATATGGCCGCCAAAATTTCGACTTGGAGGGGGGAAATCCAAGGATCGAGGTTCTTATTCCAGCAGTCTTTGAAGAGTGAGGAAGTGTTTTTATTGGGTTAACGGAGATTCCAAAGCTTTGTCCGAGTGCGACGACTGTCGACTTGTGGAGACGCTAGGTCAGCAAGGTAGAACGTTGGAGATTACCGCACTTCCATTTTAAGTGAAGTTGTGAGGAACATTGAAAATAGTATATCTCTTATATAATTGAGATTTGAGTTCAACTAAGTGAATATAAAGAAAGAACAGGTCGAATACTACATTCTGCTGAAAGTCGAACATTCTAAAATTTACCGTTTCGACAATATAAGCCTGCTAAGACAGATTTTCAAAAGTGTTGGAAATAAAGCTGAATATCATTTTTGATTGCAACGTGAAGTTGGCGAACGCAGTTCAAGTGAACAGTAGCGAAGAACTTTTAACATTGGCGCAGCAAATAAACATTATCATAATGACTACCATTATTCTTCAAGTGGTTTCATTCAACATAATTAACATTGTTGATATGATGAACTAAATACTCATGCGCCAGAGACATATTCGATAACAGAAGTTAAGATACAACGATGGAACTTCGTTAGACGACGTATTCTTGAATACAGACGTAGTGTACGTTCCATCCTGTATATTTTCGTCAGTCTACGAACACTAATGTAACATCAATTAGCAATAGAAATATTTCATTCACAATCTATTGAATATTTCTGTAAATTATTTTCCAATGATGAGGCTGATACATATTTTTCGACGGAGAATGAAGATTCTACAGAAGAGAAATTGTCAAGATGCTAGGGGTAGCCCAGCAACACTAGAAGAATTTGCCAGAAGGATGTCGTTCAAGCCAGGCGAATGTTGGTGAATTCCGGAGAGGGAATGTGTTTCCTATCTCTGAGGTCGCAGATCCGAGGTTCGATTGCAGATCCATCTCAGTATCTTGAACTGAGGAAACATCTAAAGTATTGTGTGAATACTTACATAGATCTTCAAGTTTTCGTCCAAATAAGGTAGCTGTGTCTCTTATTTCTAGTATAGAGCTTGATTAGTGACATCCTGAGCCTACGATCTTACTCCATATTTTCACATTTCATGTATTTCAGTGTTCTCATGTATTTTACACTTCAGATGTGTGCTAAGATTTTTATGCTTCAAGATTATTTAGGAGATGATTGCCTTTCATCTATTTTTCAATTTTATTCTACGGATCAGTTGTTGAACTGACATTAAAATTTTTGTTTGAGGAATCATATTGCCTCATAGCAGACTAGTCGTTTCGACTCTCGAATCTTAATAATTTATTTAAGCCAAGTATTCTGACATTGTGTCATAGTTTCAAATTAAATTCTTTTTAAATTTAATTTGAGCACTTTGATGTAACAACATCAAATTTCAAGAACGGAAGAAACATCGAATGATATTGTCATATCATTATTGTACATACGCTTTCGACGATCTAGGAAATACTAGTCGTTTGATAAGGCCGAAGTCTTAATCCCTATAAACATTCTTTGTGTAGAGTGGAAAAACATTACGACGTTGACAAACCTCTTTAGTATTTGTAAAGCTGAGAGCTTTGTTCATTTAATATGTTAGAGGAAATATCTTTTGATGGAAGATTATTCAAATCTTTGGCTAGGAATTCAAAGCTAGTTTATCCCGGTCAAGATTGAATTCTATTCGACACTATAAATAACATGTGTGTTATTTTACACTATTTGTGTAATATCACGTCATTATGTAGACCTGATATTACAACGATATACAATTTAAAATTTGATAAGTGAAGTGAGGCAGGAGTATTATTTTATTACATGTATTTGCGACAGACGAGTTAACAGTTAATTATCTTTTTGTGTAGTAAACTTTAGGAGGTCAATCACGACAGTCTAATATCGTTCATTACGATTGGAAGTTTCGTTTAAAGAACTTAAGGATGTATAATTGTAGATCAGTAGTCATGTGAAACGATACTGAGGGTCATGCCATTATTTAAGAAAAGTTCCTACAGAAGAAATGTTAACCAAAATTAATCCGTTTTGGTTATTGTTTAACATAGTGGATGATAATTGTTTATACTATATATTGTTATATGAGGATTTGTAGAGCTATGGAGCGCTCATGCGAAGGAAGTTCCGCATTTTAAAGGAAGTCAATGAAATTATTGTTCTTTGATAAGAGAAGGCATGGATCATGATAAGAGTCGTTGTATGCAAGTAGTGCAGTTCATGTGAAGTAACGTTTTAGCTGTGTTGACAGAAGGGTTATAGCGGAAATACAATTAGAGAACGATTGTCTACTCATGTCAATGATACCATTATTATATGTTATTAAACCTGAAGTTATGTAATTACGTACAGTTAACCTTTGTCAGTCGACTGTATTAGACCGACAATGTAATGAAACCTATATAAGACGATGTGTGAGCAGTATATGAAAACTACGGAGTGTTAGAAAATGTTTACGTGGAAAACAGTGTAAATAATTAATTGAGAGTTGTATTGTAACCGAGAATCCAGAATCTCGAAAGTAACGTGTTAGCAACGTTAAATAGTGTCTATTAATATGAACAAATTACATGTAAATATTTTTCGGAAATGATTTAATTAGTTAAATAATTTTGGTAGGATCTATTAATCGAATGTTTTGGAATAGCGTGTGTTTTGTGAGCGGATGTTTTTGTATGAATGATTGCCCACTGTTAAGAGTAATTGTTGAACCGAATTGGTCTTGAACAATTCCGGGGTGCGAATGAAAGATTGTATGAAGATTTCAGAATGATTGTTAAAGGAACATAGAAGTTATGAGCATTTTGTAAGATCTGAATGTTAATTTTATACGTGTATTTTAAACGCACACAAGGCAGTCTCAATGTAGGCCAGACAGAATGATTCACCGTTAGAAGCGAAGAGCTTGCCGTGACATAATGTGAACAGGTGGCGACTCACAGGCTTGTATAAATTGTAAATAGTTCCGACCTCAACGCTGTGCTATCGCTCATTCATGGAGCAAGCCAATGAACGTGCGTTTTCAGACGTGTGCCAATGAAGGTAACCTGTTCTCAGGAATGCCATGAATGTAAGAGCATCCCTTAAAAGTTTTTTCTTTTTTTTACGTAGTGTAGGCCTATACCTGCCAAGGCTTTTATGCTGATATTTTTGCACAGCATTGTAGTAAGATGTGTTGTAGAAAAGAAGTGTGTATGCTTGTGTAGTTTTATTCTTTCTGTTGTTAGGTTAGTTTATTGTTATTTTTTTATATTAGGTTAGTTTACCATTGTTAATAAATTTATTCAGTTCGTTATTTCTCGTTGTTGACGTGTGATTCATTTTAAATATAAGGATTAGAGTATTGTGGATGTATTGTAGGCGAAGCTGTGTTCCCAGTCCCCGAGAAACGTAAGTAAAGGTAATTGTGCCCCGTGTAGTTTATCCACAATATTCTTGTAACTGCTGTATTTAAATCCCTAAAGACCATGTTGGAGCGATTTCTAATGTACTAATTGGCCGGTGCTGTTAGAAATAGGCAATCCAGCTAGGGCAATGGATATTCCAACAGGCTACTTTCCGGATTTGCGGGTACAGTACGAGAACTAAAACAAGTCTACTCAGTCTCGAGTGATCCAAATAAGTAGAGTGGGTTTTATTCACATCTCAACCATAGAGCACCATGTTTTTTAATTTTTAAAAATAATAATAATAGACATTTGTTCATTTTTTCCATTTTCACCTTTCACACATTGCCATTTGTTAATTTTCCATTTACACTTTTTAAAATGTTAGTTTAAAGTTTTTTGAATTTCATGATATGGAAACATGGATTTTCCATTTTGTTGTTTACACATTTGTCAATTTCCCATTTATATTTTATTTTAAAATGTCAGTTTAAAGTTTTTTTAAAATTTTGTCATTATGGAAACATAGATTTTCCATTCTGCTGTTTACACATTTTTCTTCATTTTGTATATGTCAAAAGTTCATATTTGCGAAACATGATTTTTTCATTTTAAGTTTTTGTAAATGATCTTAATGCAAGTGAATGACCATGGCGAAAGTGCAGTCTGTCTATGTGTTTTCAGAAACGTAGAGGCTTATTACTACTGCAAGTAAGACTGTTTTACAAAATAACACCTATCTACCACTGCATTTGAAAAAGAAACTATTGAAAATACATAATTACTACTTACAGTTCATATATAAGTGTTCATTTTCCCCCTCCCCACCCTACCTCACTGTAATTGCTCTGGTCAAACAATCAATGCTACCCACACACACACACATACACAAGATTTATCTCTCTCTCTGTCTCTCTCTTTCTCTATATAGTCATACTTTCACACAACCATACCTGTATTTCGAAACAAACAAAACCACGCTACTTATCACCAAAGAGCATTCTTAACATGCACACTCATCCCAAAGAACTTTTAGTTAAAAATTTAACATTTACCATTACAAAAAAGTGGTTTCCTGTATTTACAAAAAAGTCCACTATTTACAATTACAAAAACAAATATTTACAAAATAAAAAATACTAAATTTACTAGTTACAAAAAGCCATGTCTCTAAACCATAAAACACAATAATCACACCTCCTCTTTATGGTCATAACCTCATGGTAGGCCAATGCGTAGGTCATTCATTTGCACACGTTTGTTATCCATTGAGGCGTGAGTGTGTTTTCTTTGTTCCATAAGGTATAAATTATGGTTGCTGGATTGTATCCTGCACTGTTTATGTGACATAGCTTTGCCTGTTCATAATTCCGTTAGGTAGTTGTCTACACATAGCGATTTTACAACTGCTCTACCTACACCTTTTGCTCTTTTGTCTTTCTCACAGTCTAGTGTGCGATAAGCAGCATTAACTGTATATCAAACCCAGTTCACCTTTGTATTTGTAATCCATGAAATAATTTGAAAAGAGACAAGTGTAATCGGTTTTAAATATTATCTCTATTTTTGTATATGTTTATGACATGCATATTAACCTAAAATCAAAACCTAGTGTATCTTAGTGAAAAGGCTAACGGCTTAACCACTGCACTACCATGCCCTTGTTTCTTAGTTTGATTCGTTCTAAGCCTCAAAGCTGGAAATTGAGTTAAGACCTCCACTGCAAGAGGCACAAGTACCCGCCACTGCAGCATAAAATAGTTAGCTGGTAACATTAGACAACCGGAAATGATTGTATTTCTGTTAGTCAAGCATTTCTGTCATTTGCCTACTGTCTGAGCACTGCTAGCAAGACAGTTTAATTTAGTTTGTTGTGAGTGCGTGTATAAATTATTAGCCTGAATTACTTAAAGCTTGTTGTGTGTAGCAACCATTTTGCCCGATAACCACTGATCAAGTTTTAACAGTCAACCCATAAAAAACAGCATGGGATAGTTGTGTGAGCTCTATGTACTTGAGTGTGTGTATTAGCATCATGCGCTAGCTTTATCTTACCCTCTAAAGGTAGAGCGTTATCCCTTTCCTTTGGACATCACCAATGACAGCATTCACCCACAAGTTTTACACTTAAACCCTTGGCTTGTTCTCGATTAGGTTTGGTTCGGTTTAGTTCGGTTTAGTTCGGTTTAGTTCGGTTTGGTTCGGTTGGGTTTGGATTTGGTTTTTGGTTTAGTTTGATATAGTAACTATTTTATTTTAGGTAGCCTCTTTAACTGACCAAATAAAAGATAGTCTACTCTTAATTCTTGAATCGATAAATCAGATTTTGTCTACACCGTTTGTCATGCCATGCCTGCAACCTATACTCCTACTATACTACAGTCTGGTTTGAAACCAAGTTCCAATGGTCAACAACATGTCAGTCACCATACATGTAGCTTACAATACTTGTTTAATGTTTTATCACTCACCATAAACATCTAACATTATGGATTTGCAATATATCGGGGGGAGGGGACAAAAGTCCATGAACTTTTCGTTTTGGCTCTTTTGGAAAAATTCATAAGCCATAAAAAAGAGGGTGTCAATTCAAGTCCTAGGACACCACATGTATCCTAATCCCATTATTACTTTATAAAATCTCAGGTCCATGACCTAGACGTTTTGGGATATTTGAGTCAATGTGTGCACTATAGCAAATAGTATGTCATGTCAAGTCCAAGGACACCTCATGTGTCCAAATCTAATTATTGGTTCATAAAATCTCAGGTCCATGACCTTGCAGTTTTGGGATATTTTAGTAAATGTGTGCACTATAGCAAATATAATGTCATGTCAAGTCTTAGGACACCTCATGTGTCCAAATCTGCTTATTGGTTTATAAAATCTAGCAGTTTTCGGATATTTGAGTAAATGTATGCACCTTAGCAAAGAATTAATAATTATTGTTGTTTTAAGGGGCGGAACTACGAGGTCATCTACCCCTACCATAGCAAAGAAAGTGTCAAGTCCTAGAACACCTCATGTGTCCAAATCTGATTATTGGTTTATAAATCTCAGGTCAATGACCAGCAGTTTTGGGTTATTTCAGTCAATCAGCCTGCCATAAGAAAGATCGGAAAACGAATCATCTTATGCCGCCCCGCTGTCCTGTTGAAATATCCATTAATTATTTAGGGGCATGGCCACCGTGGCCGGTGACAGGCTTGTTTAAAAATGTCTCTCCGTCTACTACCACTCTTTATGAACATTTTTTAAACATGTATAGCGTTAGGCACTTTGTATTTTTTTTTTGGAAAAATAAATACAACATTCAATAGAGGACATTACCTCAAGTCTTTGGACGTCTCGTACATGTCTCTAGCCTTATTTGTTTGCGAGATATTAAAATGCCAACGACCTATTATTTTTTGCCCTTTTGGTTGCATTAGTTGGGGGGGGGGGGGGGTGGCTACATGAAAAGAGGGGGCGTTACCACGAGTCCTTAAAAACCCCTCATACAAGTTCCTAGCCTTATTGGTTTGAGAGATATTAGCAAAAGTGCAGTTAGGCCCTTTTGACAAAAATGAATAATACATTCAAAAACAGAGTGTTACCCCAAGTCCAACGACCCCTCATTCAAGTCCCTAGCCTTATTGGTTTGTGAGATATTAACAAAAGTGTATTTAGGCCCTTTTGACAAAATTTCAAAAATGCATTCAAAAAGAGGTCATTACCCCAAGTCCAACGACCCTTCATACAAGTCCCTAGCCTTATTGGTTCATGAAATATTAAAAAGCGCATGACCTATTAGTTTTCGATCTTTTGGTTAATTGTTTTTAAAAAATAATTCATTAATTAATCATTATTCAAAAAGCCCGCCCTCTAACAAAATCCCCAAGTGCACATGCGTAAAAACAAAAAACAAAAAATATTAATTCATAGTGGCATCCAGCTGTATGCATGCGCTTTATGTGGAACAACATTTAATTTCATACTGGTATCGGGCCTCATGTCTGTCGCATTTGGAAAGTGACTTTTACAAAAATAAATTAACCCCCAAGTAAGGGTAGGTTTCACTTTTAGGGTTGAAATAAGTTGTCCAGAGGAAAGTGGGCGTTACCCCACGTCCAATGACACCTCATTTGTCAAAATCCGACCATGGGTTCGTGAAATATCGGCTTGGACTCTCACTGCGGCCATCTTGCACATTAGCCCCTGCGCCAGGATCGGTCTTTTATACCTAATGACGCTCGATCATGCATGCTGTTTAACATTACGCTGGAAAGAGTAATAGCCTACATCAATCCAGATGGAACAGTGTTGAACAGAACAATGCAATGTTTTGCATATGATGACAATGTGGATATTTTGAGCAGAAATGAGAGGAGGCTTACGGAAGTGTTGAGAGAATTGGACATTGAATCATTGAAAGCAGGGTTGTGCATTAATAAGGACAAAACAAAGTATATGGTAATGAATAGAACTCAAAGAAATATAAGAGGAGATCAGGTAAAAATAGGAAGGTATAGTTTGGAAAGGGTTGCATCCTTTAAGTATTTAGGGTCAGTCTTGACAGAGAGAAACGAGACGCATTTGGAAATAAATCAAAGAATTAAGGCAGGCAACAAGGCTTATTACAACTTGCAGCATCTTCTGAAATCTCGGCTGATCAGCAGAAGGAGCAAGAAACGCATATATATAGGACGGTGTTACGACCCATTGTAAAGTACCTATCTGAGACATGGGCAATGACAAGACGTGATGAGACCCGATTAGACACCTAGGAAAGGAAAATATTACGTCTTGTATATGGTCCTGTGCTGGAAGAAGATGGATGGCGTAATAGAAAGAGATCAAGAGAGCAAGACTCAGATGGCTGGGACACATCGAACGTATGCCAGCTGAAAGAACTGTAAAGAAGGTGTATTGCCAGAAACCAGAGGGACGTCGCCTGCCTGGATGTCCAAGGAAAAGATGGATTGACGACGTGGAGGAAGATCTCCGGAAGATGGGTGTGAGAGGCTGGCGCCGTCGTGCCCGCGACCGGAACGAGTGGAAGAGGATCGTTGAGGCGGCCAAGGCTCTACATGGGCCGTAGTGCCCATGGGTAAGGTAAGTAATGCCTATATCGATAACTCCTAAAAACCCTTTCACAATACTGCAGCTTTTATTTCCATTAATAATTCGTGCTTCAAATACCATTATCATTTCGCAAATCTGTATTTACAGAAATCTCTCCGCAAATACTGAAACAATGACATTTTCTTGCCCATTGCCATAAATACAATACCATAATCCGTCAATACGGGAATACCATAAAATATCTCTCTCAGATATGTTTCGCAGTTCCTTCCTTACTAATACAACCATTGTATTCTCAAAATACATAACATCATATTGCGAAAATTCTCACTCTGCAGTCAATACAAGTTTCATAAAAATACTGTAATAAAATATTGTTTCCTTCGATGACATATCCCAAATGGTAATATAATAAAATAATATTCTTTCGATAAATCTTACTTTCTTCCGCTATTAACATTGTTAATGCCAGCTTCTATTATTTATTTATTTATTTATTTATTTATTTATTTATTTATTTATTTATTTATTTATTTATAGGGTACAGAACAGCTGATATACTCCACTCGAGTATTTATTTCAACTTCACATACTTTTAATATTACGACGTAAATTGCAGTTACCTCTGTTCATATAACAATACCACAATGTTTCCTTTCCTCATTCGCCTTCAATAAAATACATTCTTTCTTATTAATCAGTCACGTAAATAAATATTCACAATCAGATCTGATAATAAGTTATCCATAATATAACTCAATTCATATATTCATATAGACCGTAAAAGATCGCAGTTCCTAAATATGCTATACTGACAATACTCTTGGAATACAATTTCCAATAAAAATCCATCTAACTTATAAAACAATAAAGTCTCAGAAAATAAATTCGAAATCGCAAATGCCCTAACCTACAAATAGCAAATCTCAATCGTCGAAATCACCTCCTAAAAATATGAAAGATCGATAAAAAATCGAGAATAAAAATCCTACATGACATTACAATGAGAACAAAAATATAGTCGAAAATTTAGAAAATCTTAAAAAGTTGAAAAATTGCATCAATAAAAATAATGGTCAGATATTCTCAAATGTATCTGAAATTCTACAATATGGGATACTGGTTTGGTCTTGATTCTACCTTGAGTTGCGGTAAAGTTGACTAGAAGTGGATTTCCCTCGTTGATCATCAGGAAAGGGGTGTTTCCGGGATACCCCCTGCTTATAGTTGTGGTAAAGGAACATTCTGGATCGCCTTCTGAAGTCGTCAATCTCCTAGGAACGGGATTCGAACTCCAACATCAACGTGTGGTTTCAGCGTTCATTCTGCTTGGCTTCTTCTTAATGAGATGGGTCCACCCTTTCTCTCTTGAATCGAGCCGGGATCCCCTTGGTCTCGCTCGTTTAGGAATTTCTTCTTTCTTCTGTACTGCCGCGTAGTTTATGTTTGTAGACGTTTCCATAGACTTGTAATGTAGTAATGACTTCCGTAGATTTATTGTTATGCAGTAGAGAAAAGATGTTTAGCTCCCTCGCGTAGTTTATGTTACGTCATATCAGCTTTTCCCGGTGTCATCATGGATTATGTTCCCTTTAACATTTTAGTGAATCATCTCACTCTCTGTAGTCGCGATGATATAGTTCCCTCTCAATTCCTGTTCGTTAGACATGGTGATGAATGTAGTTAAGAATTTCAGTCACCCTCGAACGTTGTTACATACAGCTTTCACGTGCCTCCTTCAAATATCGTAATTGCAGTTTCAACAATGTGTTGAATAATAATTACGCAATAACTATGCCGTCATTCTCGATGTTGTATTAAGTAATAGTAGTTAAATTTCTTCTGCGACGTACTTGCAATGTTTTATCATTGTCTTGCGAATTGTTGCACTGTCTCGGAACACGTCTGTCCCCAATGAAGACTTCAGTAGAAAGAACCACGAATCAACTCGCTTCTCTCCCACTTCGATAAAAAGTTAGCGCCACCTCTATAAAAAAGACTTGCCTGAATTGCGCGTTTATTCCAAGTACTCATTACCTCATAATTATGCATCAAATTACCTTCAAATATGTCTCAATAGTTTTTATATACTATTTGACAACTTTTCTGGTGTCCTTCAGTGTTTAAATAACTCTCGTAATGAGAAATACACATTATGGTAATTAGTTCAATCGTTGTAACACTGCATTCCATTGGCTTGCTCTAGTCACGTGACTGACGTAGGGTCGAAGTAGTTGGCGCGCGTTGGAATTCATGTAGCGCGTGCCGTCTCCCCCTTCGGTCAAGCTCGACTTGCTATCACAAAGACCCGAGACTGGGTTTCTGCGCCTCGGCTTGTATTTATGTAGCGAATTATCTCATTGTCTGAGCTCAGTTAGCTTGCTAACTTGAAATAAACCTGTTTCTGATCAAAATAGAGACTAGATTTTATATATCATTGGCTTCGTTTCAAAACTATTCAAATGACAGAATCTTTCACTTAGCAAATAGGTCTACGAGTACAGTACCTAATTTATGAGCACGGTAGGTTCCTACCCAAATTCTATCTAAATTACAAATACACACACTGGTACAGACATCGCAGTGACACATGTTATCAGGCAAGTCTTAAACACACCCCAGTACACGGGGCTACGTGACTACGATGTTGCAAAGCCCCTAAGAGAATAACAAATATCACCCATTATGGGACTACCCAGGCTAACCATGTCGAGTGATTGCATTAAGAAACCAAGTTGTGTCATAGTTTGTTGATTCTGTGTGAGCGTTGTTAAAAGTGCGAATTACATTAATTAATCGACAAAGCAAATCGAAATACCGATTAATCAATTAATCGATTATCTGGAATACCGATTAACCGATTAATCAATTATTCGAAATAGATTAATCGATTAGCCGATTAATCGTTAACTGCGGCTATTAATCGATTAATCTATATCTGAAATTAATCGATTAAAAGTACCAGCGCTACTACAAAATAATATCTCTCGACTATAATAATAATAATAATAATAATAATAATAATAATAATAATAATAATATACATTTCCAGGGGTTCAGAATTAAATAATATCAAAATTATATATGCAGTACTATTAACGCCCAGCGTATTATAATAATAATTATTATAATGATAATACACCTCGTGGTGTAGCGGCTAGCATTCTTGGCTGTCACCCGAGAAGTCCGGGAGTGATTCCTGGCTCTGCCAAAAAATTAATTATGGTCTGAGGGCTAGAACAGGGTCACTCAGCCTCGTGAGCCAAAACCAAGTAGAGGCGGGTTCGATTCCCATCCTAGAGTTGGTTTTCCATGGTTTCCCCACTTCTGCCCAGGCACAAGCTGGGATGGTTCCTAACATAAGGCCACGACCACCTCCATCCCAATCCTAACCTCAATTACAAATACCGGCCGCGGTGGCCGAGAGCGCTAAAGCGCTACCTCGTGCCTCGCAGGCATCGGGAGAGCGTGGGTTCGAATCCCACTTCGGCCGTCCTGAAATTGGTTTACGTGGTTTCCCATTTTCACCACCAGGCAAATGCCGGGACGGTTCCTTTCAATAGGTCCACGGCCGATTTCCTTCCAATATCACTTCTCTGACCCGTCCTGAAAAGAAAAGTACATGGCCATTGGCTGCATTAATAAAATTATTATTATTATTACAAATACACACACCACAATAATAACGGTTATCAGACAAATTCTGTACATATCCAACTACTGGGTGCTGAAATGACCACGATGTCAAAGTCCCTAAAAGAAAACAACAACAGCAACGTTATTGGACCGATTGTTGGAAAAAATTGTTAATCTTGTGGCACTGAATTCTCTAGCTTGTATTCATAATGTAATAAGTCATGCATATGAATTTTCCTAAAATGAACACCTGTGACTCGCTTCAGAAAAATATCTCTACGGGAGGACTCATATTATCCGATTTTTGTAAGCATTGTTTAATATAGTGGTGGTTATTGTTATAAGGAGTGGAATTATCCAGCGAAGGTATTGTAAATTATAGATAATATATATATATATGGGGGGGCGTGATGGCGCAGTGGCTTAGCTGCTCGTCTTTGACCCGGACGACCGGGGTTCGAATCCCGGTGACAGCGGGGTGGAATTTTCACCTGAAAAATCACGTGGTGTCAGGAAGGGCATCCGACCTTAAATCCCCGGCCAAAACCAAAATGAGCCTGGTTGGCTCCAGTGACCCCAATTAATTGGGAAAAAGCCGAAGAAAGATGATATAATATATATATATAGCCTTCTCAATCCCCTAAGCGGTATGGCCTCCTGCGTGCAGGGAAGTGCTCTGATTTAAACTAATTAGGCGAGCATGTCCTAAAGAGTTGTAATTATAGATAGACTAATACGCATGTTAATTTCTGAAAACGAACATCATTTAGGTCTACTCACGTTCTATTGAAACTGTCTTTGGGAAAGGTGATAAAATGAGCTAGTACCATGAACTAAATATTCTAGTTTCGGCCTATACAGATAGTTCTGTAGTGTTGTATTCATCTAATGAAGATAGCGCATCATCATATGACTTTAGACACATGTTTTCCAGTGCTGACGGTGTTGAAAGCTTTGCTGGAAGACAGAACAAGCCGCAATGTTGTATTGGTGACAATTATTAAAATAAGAAAGGCACGGTCGAGGCCTGACGAGGTAACAGGAAGCCCTTACCAAGTTTTATTGGAAACGTACCTGCCGTTTGGATTTTATTAGGGACACACACACATACGCACGTGGATGAAAGTTTATCTCATAACTTCATAAACCTATGATTCATAAATGAAAATAGGCTAATAATGACGGTTGCACGCTGCGTTCAGTGTGATAATATTATAATTAATGGTAGCGAGATCTCTTTTATGATACTCCTCTCTAACCAAGATATGTGTTAAATCCGCAATTACGCCATGAGTTATTGGTTCTAATGTTTTAATATGACGCCTAGTCACTGCCGGTATCTCGAAAGAATGGAATCGGTGATATCTTTGCCTTGGACACAGACGGGTTTACCTCATTGATGAGTTTCGCAATGGTGGCTCATGAATCTAAGTGCATGCTAATAATTTTACATGCATGGTTATCTACACTATTTTTAACAATTAATATTTCAACTCGACATTGTCTCAATTTAAAAAGTACAGCGCACTCACATTAGGCCTATACTTATTCTAACGAGATCGAGCGTGATAGATCAAGGGTCTATATCCGGATCAGAATTATCTCTACGTAAACAGCATGTGTCAGTGCGCTGTTTGTTGGGGCACGCGTAGCACACATCATGTGCTTTTAATTGCAATAAATTGATTTAAATAAATGCTTAATAATTTAATCTTTGAATATAAACAATGTTAGGACTGATGAATCCTACCTTACTGTTTTCCGGCAAAGGTGTTGTGCCTCAGCTCATTCCTGCTTATAAACTCGTCTGCCAATGAACTAAGTTCTAAGTTCAAGGCTTCTTCACGATGGCAATGAATCGCAGAAACAACGTTTAGGCGATCCCACTTCATCACAGACCGAAGATATGTCTAATCCTCGCAAACCCGGGAACGATCGTTCAGCATTGCATGTTGATACAGGAACAGTCAGCACAATTTTCACAAGTTCAGGTAAGAGATCTTACAGATGTCTCTCCTTTTTAAGGTACTCTACTAGATCAGCAAAAGGACTGATTTCGCCCACTCCGTTTCCGAGTAGAATTTCAAAGAACATCCTTCGTTGGAGAAGCAAGCGGTCCTTATCACCCGACTCATACAAACACAAAATTTTATCACTATAGTTGTCAACGCATAGCAGAAACTGCAAGAGTTTGTGTACATTTGTATCAAAACGTGATGCCAGGCAGCTGAGAGTTACATCCATTACCTGGTAATAAAGTTTTTGGTATTTTTCTCGAATATCTGAAAATTGGTGATTGGTAGGGTCACTAGATTGATCATATCTTCGAGGCACTTTTCTTTTTCGTGGTAATTTTGGAGAATCGACATCCATTTCAGTTGTCTTCAGCATTGTCTCATTCCAGATTTCTTAAAAGTTCTCTCTTAGTGACTGAATTGTTGTTGAAAGCGTAGAAGTCATTTTAGTTGCCATTACAAAATTAAGGAGCTTTCCTTGCAGGACAGTATTTACAGCATCGATATGTGCGAATAGCTTAACCAAAACACATAATGTGAAAAAGAAATCGAAGGATTGCATCTGGTTCATGAATACGTAGGTCTATGCTTTATAACCAGTTTCAGATTATTATCCTTACAAACCATATCTTAACATTCTTGTAGTGCAGTATAGTTGGCTAAAACAGAAGACAACGCAAGGTGCCTTACTTTCCATCTAGTAGGGCAGAACGGTCTAAGGTTCGCAGAATCATCAATTTTTAAATAAGTGAAAAGGGACAATCTTTTGGGAGAATCCCTGACAAAATTGATTGAATCCTCCATTACTCCTATTACATCCTGTAATACAAGATTTAGATAATGTGCCAAGAAGTGCACAAACAGAGCTCTATTCTCAACTGCTTGAAATTTAGTCTGGACACCATTGTAAACACCGGCCATGTTAGCTGCCCCATCAAAACACTGTTCTCGGCAAACTGACACCAGTAAGTCGAAGCGCTTTAAGATGTTAATAATGATATTAAACAAACTCTGAGCTGAAGTGTTTTCCGTACAGTAAATTCCCAAAAAGTATTCATTTATCTCTAAAGAGTTCTGAACAAATCTTAAACAAATACTGAATTGTTCCTGTGTTGATGCATCTGCGGTTGCATCCCCTATTATTAGGGGTAGTGTTTTTTCGCAAATGCGATTAAGTGCGAAATGCTCATAATGGCTTGTGCTCTTGTATTGTCACTTTTCATGACTCGTAAACCTCTTTTTAATGTATTTTGAGAAAGCGACAAAATGCGAAATTGACTCAAAATGCAAAAATTATACCAAAATGCTACATAAATGCGAAATCCACGATTTTGTTTTCAAATATATATTTTTTTATTCTTTCTTTGCTTATGGAAACTTCAAGTGAGGAATGTTGAAATGTTTATGATGGCTTGATCACCAGTCTATAATGCGGATAGTAATCTCTCCTGCATCTCATTGCCCGCCCGTCGCTTTCATTCCCTTCGCTTAGGTCAAGTCAACAAGTGCTAAGATGGTGAGACCAAAATGTCTATAGAACAGTTCTATGATTTCATTCAACAATGATTCATGAATTCACCCACTGTTGTGAATATTGAAGCAAGACGAGTTGATTTTGTGTCCTTTCTCTGTATTATTCTGGTTTTGCATCAGTATAAATTGATATTTTCTGTGTAATGCTTTAGCCTGTGACAATTTTCTTCTGTGATATTTTAACCTAACTAATTTAAAATAAATACACAATTACTTCATGCAATTTTATCTCACTATTAGCCTTTAACTAATGTGATTTTAATTTCACATTAATGCCATTTCAAAAGACATTACTCATTTGACAGATTCAACTCAAATTATACGTTTTTTTTTTCAAAATGCTATAAAATGCTGAATTGCAAATGTATAAAAGCTACAAAACGCTAAATGTTAAAATCAAAATACTAAAATTCACCACCCATACCAATTATAGAAACATATTTTGCAGCGTTGATATCTGCGATCAGTTTCCGAAGTAAGGTGTGATGAAAAATGGATAGCAATTCGTTTTGTATGTCGTGAGAAATCCACTTATAGGAATCACGTTGCATCCATTTTTTAAGTTTTTGGCTATTCTCACACCTGTTGTACCAAAGTTTTAAAATTAAGTTTGTCATAATTGTGTGTCCACGGATTGCAATTCCTTGTATTGCCACGTAACGTAATGTAGAGATTAATTTGAGTAGGCAGGCGCGATTTTCCTTCATTGACTTTAGTTTTTCATGTGTAAGCTGGGAACTAATATACAGTATATGTAGTCTATTATTTTAGAGTAGTACATTTTACTACTGCTTCCCTGTGGCGGGCCGACTTCTCATGTATTTTATGTTTGTCAACCTCTTTTTTCCACTATCGGAAACCTGACTCTATGAATGTCGTTTCATTATTTTATTTGTGGACATTTAAGTTGCTCCTCCATGTACATTATTTTGTCTACATAATTGACAGAAAATAACATCTTTTGATTTTTCATACAGTATCCATGGAAACTGCGTAGCTTACTCCAGAATGACTGAAAACTGCGCCCTTTGTCCTTGTTTTGCTGGATTTTTGTTGACAAATCACTTGAACTATTACTTCAGTACGTTTCCACTAATGCACTTTGGTTCACTTTTCTGATCCCCCGTACGAACATCAACATTATCAACACTTTTCTTTATTAAGAATCTATCCATTTTGAGAACTACAAGACAACAGCTCTGGAAAAAATAGACTTAGCACACCACTGCTACCATGATCAACAATCAACGCAATAATAATGATCACTAACTGCTGATTACTGTTCACACTCGCATTCACGGTTCGTTACAATAATGAACTCAAAACATGGAATGCAATCACAACAGATTGGAACAGTCCATTAGGAATGTAGTGAGGGGTGAAATTCAAATTATCCATTAGACCTGGACTTCTTAACAATTCATTCTTCCGTAGGTAAAAAAATACCAACGCGCGCGTCCTCACAGGTTAAATGATAAATCTGTCCTGATTGTGGAGCCAGGAAACTGCAATAAAATTGTTGCGGGAGGGGGGATGCCCCTGGCTTTTTAAGCTGGGGAGCGGGGTGGAAAGTGAATTGCCCCCCACGAAATCGGCGCATTGTTAGGTAGGCATATTCATTTTTAGTGTACAGTAGCGCGTATTGTCCATGAAATAATGGTTGATATTTCTCTGAAGTCAAGTCTAATGAAGGCGACGTGAAGCTACAGCCGTGGATTTCCACTAGAGAAAATCTCAGCCTAGCTGCCATTTTGTGAAATGAGAAATTTGACCTTAATGAGAGATGAAATAAATGAAGATGAATGAAACTGGGCAAGGGGTTGAGAGAAGCAACCATGGTTTGTTAGAAGGTACCGTCCCATCATTTGCCTGGAGCTTAATGGTAACCCTCAGAAAACCATGGAAAACCATTTCAAGGACGACCGACGGTGGGGTACGAACCCATGTCTACAGAGACGGGAGGTAGCTTGGCCATATCGCCTTGCGCTACTCCTTACCGAGCGTAGCTACTGTGGTCGGTACTTAATTATTTTTAGTATTAGTATCATATACTGTATATAAAGCGTTAAGGTGCATGATTCAAAAAACTCAAGCTCTTAAACCAGAAGGTTTGCTTTGTGCCAAAAGTTTCCAAATCGTCTCAATCGTACAGGAAAAATCTTGTATTTCGTGAAAAGTCAACGTAAATACTGTATATTAGTTTGTTTATACAGTGCGTTATAAGAATTAAACAAGACGATACGCTCTGTCATAACTGTGTCGCGCCCAGACCGCATAACAGTACCGGTAGGCCTAAAGCCAGGCGGGTGCTAGGATATACACATGGGGCGCTCACAAATAACCTATAATAACGAAATGATATGAAAAGTAACATGTCTGCCCAAATCCTTATTGACAGAGTTTAATTTGGTAGCAAAATATACCTTAAGTCAATAAAATCCAATAATAGGGTACACTGTACCGGTTTTGGCAATATTATAACGTTCCTCAGCAGATACGATATGAATGAAGTTGAAAGATTATATATAATTTGATAAAAACCATGAGTTCAAAAATACTTCCATAAACGTTAATTATCTAAATGCTTAAAAATACTCTAAACAAATTTTAAAATCAGATCTGTTACAATTTGATTTAAATTAATAATGAATTAACAAATTCTTCAAAAAAAAGACCGCCTCTAGTGGAGAAGTCAAAGATCTAAACCGAAAGAATAATGTTGAAATGAGAAATGTATTTATATATATTATATTAGAGAGGAGAGAGAAAAACCGAACCTTAAACACTTACATGGAGCTAATGTTTTTGATCAATTGAGCAATTTAGAGGTTGGGATTCATTGTGAAACTTATGTTTACGTTGTAATAAAAGGTCTTATGGCACATTATCTGTTGAGGAGAGAAAAACAAACAATATAAATCAAGTATACTAATTTAAATGGCTAAATCATAATTCACTGAAAACGTGAAATACTTACAGTGATAAGAGTTTGTCAAGAAGCTAGAAAGGCTATAGATGAATGTTTGATCATGGAATAAATTACTTAGAGTTGTTTGTAGAATAAGAAACTGACGCTTGAAGCGGGTATATAAGGCTTAGATAGAAAAGTCATTGAAAACAGATATGTTCAAACTGTTGCTAGGAAACTTAAGTAAAGATTTCCTGTAGGTGGCGTGGAAAAGTGAAAGAACTTGTTAAAAGTCCCGTTGTTATGGAGGCGTTGTCACGCTATTTTAAGTAAGTTGGAGAATAAAAGCATTTGTTGAAAAAATATGTGAAGTTGCTAAGAGGTGAATGGCATGGTAGATGTGAGAATGGAGATGTTAATATCATGCTTATGGGGTAAACCATTAATAGAAATGGATGTCGTTGGAAGAGCAAAATGTCTGATGTGTGTAGTTGAGAACCATGAGATGATACATTCTCATTGTCATGTACTAAGGTTGCGTTGAAATGTCCTAAAATCTTTTAGATAATTTATGGAGAGGATTATTAATAATTAATAGTAATTAAGATAGATGATAGGTCTGGACCTCAACACACGTTTTAAAGAACATTTTAATGCAATGAAACATAACACACATTCGGCAATGGCCATTCAAATGTTGGAAAATAAACATAATTTCACCAATGTAATGAATGACATGGTTGGTACTTCTACACAATGTGCAGAAAGGATCTTTAATGAACATTTTGGAAAATCTGGAGATCTCCATCTGTCAAAATATACACCCGAACAAGAATCTAAATGAAATTATTCGAACGGACAACCCGCTTCTTTGTTTATTATTCAAATTTCTAGAGGACTAAACTAGTCAATGAATACAAATTAATCTTTATTTTGCCAAATACAATTTATCATCCATCTTAATTACTATTAAATATTAATCTTTAATATCTTCTTTCTCACATCTACCATGCCATTAACCTCTTAGCAACTTCACATATTTTTTCAACACATGCCTTTATTCTCCAACTTACTTATAATAGCGTGGCAACGCCTCCATAACAGCGGGACCTTTAACAAGTTCTTTCACTTTTCCACGCCACCTACAGGAAATCTTTACTTAAGTTTCCTAGCAACAGTTTGAACATATCTGTTTTCAATGACTTTTCTATCTAAGCTTTATATACCCGCTTCAAGCCTCAGTTTCTTACTCTCTAAACAACTCTAAGTGATTTTTTCCATGATCAAACATTCATCTATACCCTTTCTAGCTTTTTGACAAACTCTTATCACGGTAAGTATTTCACGTTTTCAATGAATTATGATTTATCCATATAAATTAGTATATTTGATTTATATTTTTTGTTTCTTCTCTCCTCAACATATAACGTACCATAATACCCTTTAATACAACGTAAACATAAGTTTCACAATGAATCTCAACCTCGAAATTTCTCAATTGATCTACAACATCAGTTCCATTTAAGTGTTAAAGTTTCGTCTTTTCTCTCTCCTCTCTAATTTAATATAAACACACTTCTCATTTCAACATTATTCTTTCGGGTTTAGATCTTTGACTTCTACACTACGGGTGGCCTTTTTTGAAGAATTTGTTAATTCATTATTAATTTAAAGCAAATTGTAACAGATCTGATTTAATTTTTTAGAGTGTTAATTTAGATAATTAACGTTTTTGGAAATATATGTAATCTTGCAACTTCATTCATATCGTATCTGCTGAGGTAGGTTATAATATAGCCAAAACCGGTACAGGGTAACCTATTATTGGATTGTATTGACTTAAGGTTTCTTTTGCTATCAAATTAAACTATAATAATGTTATTTGTTTTACGTCCCTCGTAACTACTAAGGCTTTTAGAGACGCCGTGCCGGGGTGCCGGAGTTTTGTCCCGAAGGGTATTTTTAACGTGCCAGTAAATCTACTGACACGGCTCCCTCGCATTTGCGCACCCTCAGATGCCAATTGACTGCACCATGATTCGATCCTACAACCTTGGTGACAGTAGGCGAGAACGTTACCGCTGCACAACGCAGTCAGTGGGGCAAGTAACCGATCGTAACAAATGACCATTCAAAATGAAGAGAATTACCCGCAGCAGTGATGAATTGCAACCTGATTTCATAAATATCGACAATTTGTTCAAAATTGCGGTTAAACAAATAAACAAGACGATAGACTCTGCATAAACTTTTCGCCTCGAGCCGACATACCTATAAAGCCATGCGGGTGGTTTATACACATGCGAGGCTCTGCTAGTTATTATTATTATTATTACCGTATTAAATGATCTGACGTGTTTTAAGTGATTCTGATTCGATGAGTCTAATAGAGTTAAATGGGGTTGGGGCAGGTTGCCCCACGAAACTGACATTTAAAAGCGGTCGCGTTTGCTTATATTTGGGTTAGCTAGATGCCCTAGTGAGGACTTCGCTGGCGGCCTCCTGTCTCTTTGACTGCCGGTACCGGTTTACCCTGTCTCGTCTTTCGTCTGCAGTGATTCATCATTGTACCTGTTTTCACCGGTCAAGTTTCTTTTTCTTCTTTCTTTTTGTGTTGCTCAGCTCCACTGAAGCATGTAGGTTGTTTTGACTGGCGGCATGCAAAAGCTAACTGGATAGCAAGACGTATCCACGTGCTGTGCAGACCTGCTCCCCCACCTCCCCTCTCATTTCGATCTGTCTAGTCTCGTTTGCTCTCAGACGGCTGACATGCCGCGAGGACCACCGAACAGCTGATGGCAGTATCAAAGGCTTGCGCAGTGGACTGCTGCGCAAGTTGTGGCTAGTGTCTGGTAACTTAACGCTGGATCGGTCGGCAGTGTGCGGTCGTCTCTTGTGTCTGCATGGGTCTCACTATGTGTTCCGGAGTTCGTTCCTACCGGTCGTGAATGTAGAATTTTAGAATTGTCCAAGTACCACTGAGGCGTGTGTTATTGAAAAGTATAATGGTTGCATGCCGGGTACTTCATAATATTTGACACCTGAACTCAACAGTCTGAGTTATAACAATATTAGCCAAGTTACTCTCCTTAAATGTCTTATTTCAGTCAATCTCGAACAGATATGATATATTTGTCTCGCTGCCATCATGTCACCGCAAAGTGTAACACCTATAGCTGATGATACAATGAGTGCGGAAACCAAGTTGTGTCCTTTTATAGAGAGAAATGAAAATACTTTGAAGAGGAAGTTAATATTTAAGACATATATGGAAGCTGTTACTTGCCGTATACGTTTCATTGAGAATGGTGACATAAGTACTTGAACTAAGAACCAGCAAAATTAAATCAAATAATAGAAGATTGCCACTGTCACAATAAATACCACCGTACTTTCGCATTTTTTCCTTATTCCTAACTCCGCACTATCCTTAAATCGAACAGTTGGAGAAGGAAGGGAAGAAATAAATCTTTTTTTTTACAATTAATATTATTTATTACTTTGTAAAGGAGTTACGATGTCTATTACTTATTATAACCGGAAGCATTGGTGGTGTTTCCGCTATAGGCGCTGGTTTTTCTCAGCTGTCACTGTGGCTCTTCTTGTGGCAACTGTGACAACAGTAAGTGCTGGACCACTCCACATTCATTACTCTCATAACCGTTTACACAGGAAGAATGACAGTCGGTACAACAATACTTATTTTAATCACAACAATGGCAGTTATCATATTCTAGAGAAATCATCAAATCATCGGTTACATTCACAACAAGTAGAACATGTACAAAAAGTAACCCTTCGCGAAAGAAAATTATCCCGATGTCCGAACTGCGTGTTGTTTAATAACGAGAAATACGACAGGAAGAGTTTGAGGAACAGTAATACCGACAGCGAGGATTCTATTAGACTCGAAACAATTAAGCGACAAATTTTATCCAAGTTGGGGTTAAAAGCGAAACCCAATGTGACGTCTCCTGTCCCCCTCGATGAAGTTGTGGCAACACTGTACCGTGCCGGGGAGACCAGGACAGCCTCGTTACTCCAGCAACAAGATTCGACAGCACGTCAGGCTTCTCAGCATACCGGTAACACAGAACAAGATACAACCTCATCTACTGGAAGGCCAGCAGAATCTGAACCAGATGACTTCTACGGAAGAACTTCAGAGATCATCACGTTTGCAGAACCAGGTAGGAGACCTGCGACAGGCAAACTCTAAAAACGGATTGTCTTGCTATACTTATAATTTAGGCAGGTTCTTTACTCTTAGCGGAAGTATGGTTATGGCTCAAGAGCACCTGAGCTAAAATGTCATTCTTAGGTTTCGAGAATTCGGTTTCATACGGAAAGACGTCGGCCATTTGAGATACTGTATGGTTATTATAAATTCAATGCTATTCATTAGACGTTCTGTGTATATACCGTACCCTAAATCCTGAATTATTAATTTTGAAGTACGAATGGATGTGTTTAGCATTGCCGATATCACGTATCTTGAACGAATGTAGGACTGAAAAGGTTGGAAAATACTGTACACCTTCCTGTTGAATATTTAACTGGCAGGTGGTGCAGGCCTATCATTATTTTCAGTTATCTTGTGGGAATATATTATTCATTCTCAATCTTGAGAGGTTGTTGAGACCACGACGTTTCTAGTAGGCCTATAATTTAAGATACGACATCGAGAAAGATGATGTTGCCCGAAGAAGTCTGGAAGTTGCAATGAGTAACAAACAGTACTGGACACAATATTCCATTTTGATGGTTCTATTACGTTTATAATTGTCAACCTTTTCTTTTTCTTTGGTAGATGAAACTGGATTCTCTAGAGTTCTGCGTGTTTAAATAATTCGAAGTTATATAATGGAGCTCACTACAGTCCAGTGCATGCTGTTGGAAGTTTTGAAAATAATCTTCTAAAATATTAATGTGATGGTTTTCACTAGGTAGAGTGATTACGAAGACAGAGGAGCCGTAGTAGAAGGCTTTCCCAAAGTACTGTAGTGAATATACGGAAATTGTGGAAGGTGCTCTAACTCCCTTCAGTGGCCCTTTCATCTGCTGTATAAACCGCTCCTTGTGTTTCAAAGATTATTCATGTCTTCTTGGTTGAGCCACTTCATAAACCCACCATCAAGGCTGTTGAACACCGGAAAAGATGTAGTGGTATTAATGACATCTCTGCGGTTGGTTGCGTCATCCAAGAATTTTGGTGGTCAGTTCGCTCCATTGTTTCGTGGCCTGATCTCTGGATTACCTAATTAACTGTGGGTTAAGATCATCGGCGACTCGTGACTATTTGACTGGGCCTGTCAGAATCAGTTCCGAGGTGAATAGCGCTCGAGTGAAACGGATTGACTAGGTTTCGTTAGGCAATGCATGCATGTATTACAACCTTCTGTACATATTTCGTTTGAGTTGTAGCACTGACATATTTTCTCCGTAACACACCAGATCCCGTTCATACCTGCCACCACATGTTAGGAACTCATGTATGTATTCTTGTATCAAAGAGGAGTCGTCCATACCACACCAATATCGCTCCAGCGTAACTAAAATTAACCCCGCGCGCATCCAAGGATAACTGCCACCCATATGGAGGACGTGTTCCTGGCGCGGCGTCACCCTCAGCCGCGTTAGAGGACCGCGCGTATCCAAGGATGACTACGCAGTATGTTGCCGGCGCGGCGACACCCTTGGTTTTAGGCCATGGGGCGCTACGTATTATATCAAACAGCTACTCAATTTTCCTCACGAGACTTTAGTTTTAGTTATTCAGCTACTCTCCTTTTTTTTTGTATCTCTTTGGATGTTCATTTACTTTAAGATTTTGATCACTGTGCATTAATAATTCCATTTTCATTGTATCTGAACGTGTTCAGCCACTACAGGAATAAGCCATATTCCTTTCAAAATGTAATTAAAGAGTCAATTCTACTTTTGAGATTGAATTAGGAACGTAAAGAACTATGGAGCTTTAGCACGTTTTAAATTATATGGACAACTCTGGCATCTTCACCATTTCCCCGGAAGAGAAAGGAAAACCACAATAGTTTTTACAAAATTAATTTTAGACCTATGTCTTCTTTACATTGTATACTATTTTTGGCTGTATGTACATCGAACAGAGTCGTACAGAAAATGTCATAATAGTTTTGACACTAAATTAAATAAAGTTGTCTATTCTAAGTCCTTTCACCACCTCATGCCCCTTTGCAAATCCGGGCCCCGGATCACAATAACACAGGTTATCACACAAATTATACACACCCAAGTACACAGGGTTACAAAACAACGATGTCGCAAAGCCCCTACAACTTAATACTACTGTTAGTTGTTACTTACAGCTAACTTACAAATCGGAAGAATAAATGGAATAAACAGTAAAATAATAAAGAAGTACCCTCAGCGCATGAGAATTAGCCATTTGCTAAGGTTCTGCATGGCTACAGCCCCACTTGTCCCTCCCTCTCGTCGGGTCTGGTACCATGCGAACACCTCGTTAGGGCATCTTACAGTGGGCAGGGGTACAGTAAAAAGGAAAAAAAGGAGAAATGGTGGTATCAGGACGGGAAGACAAGGGCCAATGAAGGCCGGAGGCCTTGGATACCGTACCGTACTCTAATACCGTCGGAGTCGGAAGATGACAAGGTAGATAGGAAAGATCAAAGAGATGAACCCGGCACAAGTGAGTGGAAGCAATACCGTGCTCACAAATCAACGTCCTACTAGTTGTGAGTTCCCCATAGGCCTAGACGCACAAGGTTCAGTTGCCGTTATTCTTCTAGCTCTGCATGGTGGGGGAAAGTTTTATGTTGTAATCTCATTTGCTAAGGCGTAGGTTCTATGTTGAAATCTCATTTGCTAAGGCGTAGGTTCTATGTTGTAATCTCATTTGCTAAGGCGTAGATTCTATGTTGTAATCTCATTTGCTAAGGCGTAGATTCTATGTTGTAATCTCATTTGCTAAGGCGTAGGTTTTATGTTGTAATCTCATTTGCTAAGGCGTAGGTTCTATGTTGAAATCTCATTTGCTAAGGCGTAGGTTCTATGTTGTAATCTCATTTGCTAAGGCGTAGTTTCTATGTCGTAATCTTATTTGCTAAGGCGTAGGTTCTATATTGTAATCTCATTTGCTAAGGCGCAGTTTCTATGTCGTAATCTTATTTGCTAAGGCGTAGGTTCTATGTTGTAATCTCATTTGCTAAGGCGTAGGTTCTATGTTGTAATCTCATTTGCTAAGGCGTAGGTTCTATGTTGTAATCTCATTTGCTAAGGCGTAGATTCTATGATGTAAACTCATTTGCTAAGGCCATTTGAGAAGGTGTAGATTCTATGTTTTACATAAGGGGTGGGTTCTATTTTTTACATAAGGTGTAGGTTCTATGTTTTACATAAGGGATAGGTTGTATGTTTTACATAATGTGTAGGTTCTATCTCTACGTTCATTTTCCAAGATGTAGGTTCTATGTTGTAAGTTCATTTGCTGAGGTGTAGGTTCTATTTCTAAGTTCATTTTACAAGATGTAGGTTCTATGCTGTAAGTTCATTTTACAAGATGTTGGTTCTATGTTGTAAGTTCATTTTACAAGATGTAGGTTCTATGTTGTAAGTTCGTTTTACAAGATGTAGGTTCTACGTTGTAAGTGCGTTTTACAAGATGTAGGTTCTATGTTGTAAGTTCTTTTGACAAGGTGTAGGTTCTATTTTTTTCATAAGGTGTAGGCTCTATGTTTTACATAAGGTGTAGGTACTATGTTTAAGTTCATTTTACAGCATGTAAGTGCTGTGTTGTAAGTTTATTTGACAAGGTGTAGATTCTAAGTTGTAAGTTCGTTTGACAAGGTGTAGGTTCTACGTTGTAAGTTCATTTTCGAAATTTTTAAAACATATTTTTGGTTTACAGTCGGCTTCAATTTGTATTTTTTTAAACTATGATTTTGTGTGAATTCATTTGATAAAGGTCATACAGAAATAAACTTATAGTTCGGGACAACACACAAACACCCATGGACCAGGTCGGACTCGTACCGACAGCAGGCGGATCGCTACGCCTACTGGCATTTTCCAAGTTGTAGGTGCTGTGTTGTAAGTTCACGTTTCTTGATGATAAACTACCTTAAATTCCGACAGCAATAATTAAATGCTTAAATACAAGTGTAGTTATACAGTCTGCTCAACACCCGACAGCTGGGCCCTTTTGAAATACACGCACAAAGTGTTACTCATTTGTAGATATTAAACATCGAATTACAAGTTTACAATGCTGTTTAGTGCCACCCCTGGGGTCTGGTCCTGGTTCGTTTTCTGGCTCTGCCAAGAAAATTAATTCTATTTTGAGGGCTAGTTCGGGGTACACTCGACTGCCACCTCAATGATTCCAGAAGTGGTTTTACGGGGTTTCCCCATTACTACTCCAGGCAAAAGCCATGTCCTGCCGCGTGAATAAGTGGATAGCGTGCTGATCTTTGACCCGAAGGGTTTTGGGTTCGATTCCTGGCCGGGTCATAGGGGTTGATTCCCTGGCCCGGAGACTAGGCGTATATATTAGTGCCATTTTCATCATCACTTCATCCTCATTGATGCGTAGTTCATACACGGGTGTCAACTGGAGAGACCTGTACTTAGCCTCCCAGGAGGCCACACGACATTATTATTTAGGGATAGCACAGCCATCACAGTGGCACAGGTTATCAGACAGACTTCACACACTCCCAAGTACATGGACCTACATGACCACGTCGTCTCAAAACCCCCAAGTAAATCAATAACAACAAAAACTTATACTCGGAACTAATTTTTCAATATGTCAAGGATACTGTTGCTAAAGGATTTAAGGTCAATGCAAGTGTCATATTAACGCCCACTAAGCAGAAGATACCACAATACTTGCCGACAGCCTGGAAGGCCTCCAGTTCCTGCTATAAAAGATCAACATTATTTGCAAGGATGTTGTAGTCGAAATCAACACAAAGAAGAAAAGGAAACATGGATCAACTAGCGAATAGATAACGCTTCCTTCACCTGGGACTCAAGCCTGGCTGACGTTAAGGCCACAATTCGAGTACCTAGGATGCTGGTCAACGGAAGAATGTAGTCCGGAAGTAGAAATCAAAATCATATTTGGTAATGTGGGGATAGTATTGTATGTAACAAATCTGCGATTTAACTCTCGTTAGCGTGCCGTGAAGTGTTATTATCGCAAAAGTCGAAGTACGACAATATACTTGTATAATGAAGGTAGGTATTAAATGATGGAGTAGTTCGGGGATAATACACATTGAGCGTATACTATAAACCGTGATGTCTAATGTATACTAATTATAGAAACGCAATAGATCATTAGCCTACTTTCATTCATGAAAAGAATAGGCTTATGAGATCACCAATTGTCCGTGTGTGTGTGTCCCCCTAATAAAATCTAAACGGCCAAAGAGATTTCAATGAAACTAGGTATGTGCATACTACTACCTTGTCCAACCTCGACCGTGCCTTTCAAAGTTTAATACATTTCACCAATCCAACATGGCGGCCGCGCGAAATATTTCACTGGCATTCTCTATATCTCCGCAACAATTTTGTACGGTGATAAAGGGTAATACTATAAGTTCATATATGTGACTTTCATAAACCTGTTAAGTACAAAACGAACATAGCGGCCAAACTAAGTTGAGACATTTAAATAGACTTTTCTCACGATTTAACCATCCGAGCGCAGTGAAATTTGGTACAGCAAATGTTTATATATATTGTAATGCACTGACATCTAATTTAGTTCAATTGTTTACATAATCTTAAAATGGCGGCTGTGCAAAAGTTTAAAATGAAGTTCTTATTTCTTGTGTCCTAATCATGTGATCGGCTGGCTGCGTGGTTCAGCGGTAACGTTCTCGCTTGCTCTTCCCAAGGTTGCAGGATTGAATCCGGGCGCAGCCAGCTGTCATTTGAGGGTGCGCAAATGCGAGGGAGCCGTGTCAATAGATTTACTGGTACGTTAAAGATCCCCTTCGGGGAATAATTCCGGCACCCCAGCGTCTCTAAAAGCCGCAGCAGTTAAAATGGACGTAAAACAAATAACATTATTATTATTATTACATTAATCATGTGATCGAAGTGAAAGTTTGAATAATGAGCCTACACAATAATCTTTATCTAATGGTACATAACTCTAAGGCCTACATGTAATAACAATCCAACATGGCGACCATCCAAAATATTTAAACGGCTCTCAATATCTACGAATCTATTACAGCAATCAAACTAAAATTCTGTATGTTGACAGAGGCTATTAACATAAGTTCATCTATGGATCATTCATTAATCTGGTGAGCACAAAACCAACATGGCGGTGACGCGAAATTTAAATATTTAAATGGATTTTTCTCGTGACTTTTCATTTGAGTGCTGTGAAACTTGGCACGGTATATCTTCATGCAAGCCTTAATATACTGACGTCTAATGTAATAGAATTTTATGAAAACCTAAAAATAACGGTTGTGCAATTGTCTAAAATCTCGTTTTCATTTCTCGTACATCCTAAGTAAGACCAGTAGGATCTATGAAAATAGGCTATTTAGTTCTTCATGGAACTGCTTGTTTATATAGGCTAATTGAGTACAGTATAGTGACATAAATTACTGACATTGCTAAATGAATACACGATACACGATTCTGCCATTTATATTAAGGAAAACTAAATTAAAGCGGAGTTCAGAAGATGACAGCTCTCTTTTCCTGGAACTGAATCTTGTTTAGTCACTTAGAGAAGGGGATGGTTAGAGGTCGTCTTGTTCTGAGCCAGACTTTATATTCCACAACTGTTCTCATTTAGGGGCTTGGACATCGTGGTCATTTAGCCCCGTGTTTTTGGGTGTGTGTACAATTAGTCTGTAGGATGGCTGCGGTGGGAATCGAACCTACTTCTTCTCCTCCTCACGAGACTGAGTGTACGCCGTTCCAGCCCTCAGACCAGAATTAAATTTCTTGGCAGGGTCGAGAATCGAACTCGGACCTCCGTGACGACAGTCAAGATTGCTAGCCGATACATCACGAGGTGATCAAAATACATCCTTATAGACGTCTACATGTCATATCCGTTCCAAAAGAATAGCTGTCACCATATTTTAAAATCAGTATGAATATACTCGTATTATTATCATCTCTATATACTTCATAAAGTAAAGTGTCTGACTGTTATTTTGTTTGTCCGGGAATGGTGTCCAAACGGCTATTCCGTTCATCATGATAATTTGGGAGGAGGAATATTGGTATATTGGAAGGTCGTGGGCACAGAGGGGCCTTTAATTTTATTGAACACCAAATTAGCTTGTGAAATGTCGTTTAAAGGGTATGCTGTAAACGAATTTTTCACTGAAAATATTTGGTGTCTGGTTTGGGGGAACAGGGGAGCAACACGTAAATTTATTCCTGAATCATTAATCCGAAAAATGTCCCCAATACACTTTCTCGATGTTCTTGAAATTCTGTTATGGGAATACAACATCTATTTGAGGCACAGTTTAAATTCTACTTCATGCACAAAATTATATTGACGACAGGGGGAGGTTAGGGGAGCCAAAACAGCCTTACTTTGATTCCTCTGTAAAAGACTGATCAGCATGAAAAGTTTGGAGGAAGATATATTATATTTCTGGGCACTGGGTAGACTATATATCAATTCTGAAAATATAGGGGGTCGGGTCTTTAATTATATTCAACATCAAATTAACTTGTAAAATCTCGTTTGAAAGGTCTAACCGAGTTTTGTACGAAAATATTTGTTGTTTTTTTCTTTTTTGGGAGAGGGGGCGAGGGGTTGGGGGACAAGGGGGGAGGGGAATATATCAATTTATTACCGAATCATTTACCCGACATATTTACACAATTCACGATATTCTTGACATGTTGTCATGGGAACTCAACATGCACTCAGGCACAAAAGAGCTTGTACATTATGCACGAAAATTGAACTGAAGATTCCTCTATCAACGGCTGTTCTGATCATAATGGTGCAGTGGTCAAGCTGCTTGCGTCTCACCAAGACGGATCGGGTTCGATTCCCGGTCAATGCATGTGAGATTTTCGAAGTGAAATATCACGCCCTGTGGTTCGGACTCCACGTAAAATCGAGGTCCCGTGGCTCATGACCACGAGATTAACGGCCACGTAAAACTACAAACTTCCTTCCTTGTTCTGATCAGCATGAACATTTGGGGGCAGATATGTTTTGCTTTATTTTTCTGGGGACAGGATGGACTATTTGTCTTTTCCAAAACTGTAGGGGTTTGGGGCACATACGAAGAATAAAAATGAACTCCCGCCATTGAATGTTGTCCCCATCAGAGGGCTATCGCTAATCGTATATGGGTATCTCCGAATAAGGTCATATTAGTGGAAGAATGTTTGCTATGGTATGTGCTCTGCTTTATTTGACATACAGTATTTCTCATCAAATGAAAATGAAAATCCACAGCCTGCTTCCAGTCTCCGACCGGGTCAGGAATGGAATGAATGGAGCCCCTATCTAGCGGCGAGGATATGGACTGTGCCGGCTGCCGAGGCCTGACGCACTCCTCTGGGGCAATGATTAAATGAATGACAGATGAAATGAAATGATAGTGGAGAGTGTTGCTGGAATGAAATGTTGACAGGGAAAACCGGAGTACCCGGAGAAAAACCTGTCTGCCTCCGTTTTGTCCAGCACAGATCTCACATGGAGTGACCGGGATTTGAACCACGGACCCAGCGGTGAGAGGCCGGCGTGCTGCCGCCTAAGCCACGGAGGCTTTTCTCATCAAATGCATGGATTAATATGAAGATGGTCTTATTTTTGTTGATCTTCGAGTTAATGCAGGCCAGGCCAACGCGAGCACTTAATGCTTGCGCACCCCGGTGACGCACCGAGCGGCACCGGTGCTTTTCCCCTCTCTCCCCTCTTTCCTCACCGTGTACTGGCGGCAGCACAGTCAGACTTGGGTGATGAGCAATGGATCGCTGACCCCGCTTTCATAAAATACATCATGGGGTATTTAAATGATTTAAATATCTCGTTGCAAGGCAAAAATAAATTAATCAGTACTATGTGAGACCGTATTGAAAGTTTCAAATTGCAGCTTGTGCTTTTTAAAAGTCAGCTTCAAGAAGGAAATTGGGTCAATTTTCCCTCTCTAAAATCTTTGAATTTAAGTACTTATGAACACATCAGTGATTACACAAAAGCGTTAAAGTCATTGCATAAATAATTTGAAGATAGGTTTGAAGAAGTAAAACAAGTAAAACCGGCACTCCCAAGTTTTTATGACGCCTTTATGGCGCCCATCAAGTCTCCAAGTTGAGCTGATGAAACTACAGTGCGATCCAATTTTGACGGACATCTATTACCATTACAATGGTGATTTGATTTTTTATAAAGGCGTTGAGGAAGAAGAATTCCCGAGAATTCATGCCCTTGCCCTGAAATTTCTTGCTATGTTCGGAACAACGTTCGTTTGTGAACAAATGTTTTCAATTATGAGTATTAACAAAACAAAAACAAGGTCAAGTTTGTCTGATGCTTCCTTGGAAGATATATTTCAGATTGCAACTGCCAGAACGATTGTTCGAAATATCGTAAAATTAGTGGCTTCAAAGCGATGCCAAAGATAAACAAAGAATGTTGAAAATTAGTACAAAATCAGTAGCGCAATACAACTATTATTTCTGTCTGTACACAAAATTGGCATTATTATTATTATTATTCGTTTTTATACCGGTACACCGCTTGACGCGCGCTGATTTGCCCAGCTCCATTCACCAAATAACAACAACACGACTCTCGCCTCACTAAGAACTGCCACTACACGTACTTCTCTCCTACAGCCGGCCAGTGCTCGCGAAGCACCAGAGTTGGCGTGGTCTGAGTTAATGCGAGTGGTTTGAAGGCATATGGTGCTTCATTTGACTATTGAAGGTAACTCAACTGGTTGCTGCCATATACTGTATCAGTAGATCCTTTGCTCCACCAGGGTTGTAGTAAACTGTAGGTTTTCAGCAGATGGCTGAGTTACTGTAGGTCTTGCATTTCCTTATCCGATAGCTTGTAGTGGGCAACTCATTTACTTTTTGTTTCATTGACTCTAGCCGGTATGCTAGCAATATGGCAAGCGGAAAATTTGGTGTGATGAGGACTAGTCTATTGGGTTCTTTTCCACGTTTTGGTGATATGTCATATCCGATTTGTCCTATTGGAGGTAATTTATGGCAAGTCCAGAAATTATTTTCTGTTAATTCAATAGGGTAGGGGGCCAAAAGGGGTTTCATACCGCAATTTCATCCTGTCTCATTTTCTCATTTTTAAAATCCACGCTGTTGCTTATAAAGCGACATGTTTTGAATTCTCCAGAAAACACGCAAGAATTTATCTTTACCCATGTAAATAATAGGGCGGGGTGAAACGTCACGAGCGAGGCACGCCATGACGCGTGATGGGCTCCATCTTGGCAACGCTGTACAGCTTTCCCCCGAGTGGCTAGCTGGTGAACCATGTCTTATTTTCACGTACACATACAAACCGATATAAAATAATTGAATTAATTTACGTATTTCGCAGTCATACAGCATAACGTTTTGATGTATAAGGATTACAACGCGACCAAGAACTACATTTTCCAACCACCCCGAGCCGAGAAAACGTTGCCTTACAAAAATGATAACAACTTTGTTTCTTGGGCACACAAAATTTTGAAATTAAGAAACCAGTTATACAACATTCCAATGTATATTGTGTTAAAATTTGGATTCGATCTGATGTTGGGTTTGTGAGATAATAATTCTTAAATGTGACACGTGGTTGAAACACGCTTAAAAATGGGCACTTTTATTGTTCCAACTATGATAAAAAATATTACAATTTAAATTAAAATTCCAAACCTACATGAACTAACGTAAAATAGAACGACAAAAATGATGATGTAATTGGATTTGATGTAGGTCTATTGGTTACTTCAAAAACAACCTTCAAACTCGAGTTCACATACTATTTTGGTCGATAGTAGGTCTTCCTTGTCCTCTCTTTCCAGTCATCCATCCGTCTCTCCATCACTTGTTTCGGCATTCTTTCATCATTCATCATTCATCCTTTTCACATGTCCATACCATCTCAATCTGTTATGCTCCAGCTTATCATTCAGCTTCTCTACATTCACTTTCTTTCGAATGTCTTCATAAACTCACTTTATCTGAAATGCTTTACTACTTCCAGATCTATATCTCCAATTTTAAGAATCCCTTTTCCTTCTTTCTTTCCTCTTGTCGTTACCATTGTCTTACTTTTCTCTACACCGATTTTTATTTCCCATTTCTCAATATTTTCCTTCAGTACATCCAGTTGTTCTTCGACCACATTCTCATTCTCTCTCCAAATCAGAACATCATCAGCAAAGAGGATTATGTTCATTCTTGTACCTGAGTTATATCCCTCGTCTGGAATAGGACCCTCGAACACTAATACTAATACTAATACTTTATTATTATTATTATTATTATTATTATTATTATTGTACTGGATGAGTTGTCATGCAGTTTCTACAGACAGTATGTGTAATGGTTAGTCAATTTATTGTGAGTTGAGATGTGTATATTTCCAGCAACAATTCATAGTCCAAGTTGATACATATCCTCGTGCCTGGCAGAGTCCACCCAAATCTTTTCGTGACATATGTCCCCCACACCCGGTGCAACCAGAAGTCACTTCCTATCCTACCAACTTTGCTGTGACGTATGTCTCCCTCTTCCCTGGTAAATACCCAGTAAGAATGTAATGTATCCCACCCAGGGATTTACACGTGGCTGCCTTAATTCACATAAAACCTGGACTCCAGAGAGAACAACTCTCTTGACATCCAGTCTCTTAAGACCTACTGTACCAACTGATTTAGTTGGCTCTCAGGCGTTACGCATCAAGACTTGTATATATAATGAAAATAACTTCATATGTATTAATATTATTAGTCAGCTAATGAATAACATACTTGGAAAGATTCGCTCGTGGAGAATCTGAGAGGACCTAGCTTAACATCAAGCTAACCACGAAATTGTTAAGCGACAAGCTTAACTCCTGTGTACGCTTCCTTTGTGGCCTTTAGTATATCATCTATCGTCGGTATAAATAGCAATGGGGAGAGTACACTCCCTTGTTTCAATCCTTGTTCAATTTCAAACCATCCTGTTGTACCTACTCGAGTCTTGACACAGCTGCAACAATTATTGTACATTTGTTTTATAATTTGTATTGTTTCTTCTCCAATACCTTTTAGGTAGATCTCATTAGAGATCTAACTAATGCAATGGGTACCATGCTTTGACTTCCGGAAAATTTCGACATATCTTCGCGTTTCACATCCCCTAGACCCCAAAACAATCGTCAGTTCAAAAG
Source organism: Meconema thalassinum (assembly GCA_946902985.2). Classification (NCBI taxonomy): domain Eukaryota; kingdom Metazoa; phylum Arthropoda; class Insecta; order Orthoptera; family Tettigoniidae; genus Meconema; species Meconema thalassinum. The sequence goes on from OX336389.2 coordinate 902,146,422, forward strand.
TTTATATATAATTTATGTATATATATTGTGCCCGTTTGACGAGAATTTCGGGGAGCCATAGACCTTAAATGGCCCTTCCGAAACCCTCATCTCCCAGGAAGACATATAGGACGGGAAGGAATGCATTCTTGGACTGGGAAAGCACTAAAGAAACTGTACTCGGGGGGTGTCGGGTATAATGAGAGGTGAAACAACCAGTCCAGAGGAATACAAACACAAAAATACAATAAAGAGGCAAGTCTTACATTTAAATCGCAATCAGTTTATTAAAAAAGTGGCAGACCCCTAACTACTTCAGAGAGGTGAAAACGGCTAGTCCCTGCTAAACAATGGTGATAATAATTTAACTCGTCTCCGTGCGAAAATCCAAATAACTTAAGCCTCTCGAAGTCCTACGCAAAACTGGAAAATCACAAAATGCAATCTAAGAGAATGACACGCAGTTCTTCCCTATACAATTACTTCGGAGATTCAATAATAATAATAATAATAATAATAATAATAATAATAATACAAGCATGGCTCTTCATCAAAGAAAGTTATTTACTTGTTTACAATGCAAGGTATTCGTTACATTTACAGCACAATAAGTTTAAAGCTACGCTATGATGGTGTCATCGCCAACATTTAACGTTATTGTCATTTAATCTATTACCTATCGTACGTTAATAGTAACAATGATGTAAACGAGAAGCCTTTCATCCAAAATTTATTTCCAAGCAAAATCTATGCACATTCTGAACCTAACAGAACACATGAAAATCTACTCTAATTTACAACACAAATAAGTAACATGTAACCCTTTTAATACTGCGCAATGGGCGCCACTGTTCCTGCCTACCTACATCGCAGCTTCACTGTTTGTGAAGTTGGGTCATGATTTGTGTGGGGAGAGAAAAATTAGGTCGGCGACTGCATGAGTAAAACATGTCTAATGTCGCATTATCAGGTTAGCTACCGTGTTTAAACACGTAACTAACTGATTGTCGTCTCACAATAGGAATAGCTATATTTGCATTTAGATGTGTCGAAGAATCAAATCTAAGTACCGGTCATCAAGGTTCCTTTAAGTTTATTGGTTTATTTACGTTTTATTAGACTTCCTAGCTCCTTGTTTATGTTCATTATTAAGTAGAAAATCCTGATACTTGATTATTACTTTCTTATTTATCAGATTAGTTCAGTCCTATCAGTTTCATTGTATTGTTTAGTGACCATGTTAACTTCGTAAAGTGTGAAAAATTGGTGTAAAAAGCATCCAATATCAAACTTATCATTGGAAGAAAAATCAATTCCAAACCTCAGCTCGCACCTCTGTGTGCTGATCAATATCACTGATCCATCGATCATCTGCTGCAATACAGTAACGAGACAAAAGTCGTTCACGTCATCAGCTCATATAGTACCAAAACTTGTACTGGGCAACTAAGGGTAATCAAATCCTACCTCTGTAGTGCATTCTAACATAACAATGGTTTTACTAAATTTATGCAGTTCCAGCTTGTGGACAAGATTTTATTCTGCTGTAATGACAGCTGTGCATTCTGAACATATAGAAAGTGTGCATTATGTGCTCATATATCAGACATCTACAGTCTGGGAAAACTTGTATTAATAAACCAGGGTCTTTCGTTTACAGTCCTAAAATGACCCCTCACTTCGAACTCAAGATAGCCTGCTTGGCTCATCTTACAAAATTACAGTTCATAGCTTGTATCATAGTCGTATGAATGTCGAATTTAATAAAGTTACACTCCCACTTCTCCACATATCGTAAACAGGTTTTATGCAGTATTGTCTAGTGTTCACTCCACTCACAGCCTTCTAAGTAATATCTCAAGAAAAGAGTGCGCTTTAGTCACGTTTACAAGGTCAATAATAATTAAAGAAATGTGGCATTGGCTTGTTTCACGGCCAACAGGTGATTGCTGGGTTTACTGTCCCAGTACGGATGCAGTTATTCAGACATGATTATTGTAACCAAAAATACCTCCACGTTAAAGAGTGTGGGTTCGATGCACTGTCGAACTAGAAAATGTTTATTTACAAAAATGTTGGCAAAAGCGTTTGTCCCAAGCTTTTGCAAATTATACGACAAAGATTGTGGTTACCTCACCACTAGGAATGTGCGGCGTAAGGTCTTACTAAAACTAATCCCCATAACGAGATCGTACATAAAAATGTGTTTCGGCTTCTAGCCAGACTTACGTGTGTGCTTCACATTTCCTTCGTGAAATGACTTGCCTGGTTTAGGTTGCAATCAAGGCATGGTGGTAAGATGCCTAGGATACTCGGTCCTTTCTTCATAATATTATCCAGCCATCACTGAACCCCACCATCATGAGGTTTCTATTCCATTTCCAACTCCATCATAATGGGAATAATTAGCATTTCTTGGGCATGTAGGATGTGTGTAATTAATGCCATGGTGATGTCGTGTTTGTAGGTTTGCACTGAATCTATTATTAAATTGTAAGTTGCAATTTCTCACTGAAGCTACACTTGTATCAGCGGGTAAGCAATAATGGCCATGGATTTTTCTCCGCTCACAGATTTTAATTTTAGCAGCTTTTGCTACTATTCTCACTCAAAACTAGGTGAATTAAATCACACGTGATTCGTTCATTAGCATTTTGCACTGTACCTTTTACCTGGTAATATCGTAACACTTAAGCTACACTTTGAAAAAACGTGCTAGGTGGCGTGTTCGATGCCAGCGTGGACAAAAATACTATAATGCCGCAAATATTCAGAATTTGCCTTCACGAATAATTTCACATTCACTCAGCAGCCTTGCTGAGCGCTAAAGCACATCACTGTTCGTCGGATTAAGTTTATTTCACTCGATATTCGTCGATTTTTGACGATAAAAATTTTTCACGTGATGTCAGGACCATGCCTGCAGTAAGAGTCGTACGTTATGTCAAGACCATGCTTGCAGTAAGAGTGGTTTAGCAAGAAGCCGGATGTGCTACCTAGCTATCAGTCAAATGTGTGACTGTGAAATCTCTATGGCATTCTATGTTGGGTTTTCGTCTTCACGTTTCCTTCACATTATAAATTAAATCTTCCTCCGGTGCATCGAAAATATGTACAATAATGGTTAATAATACAGTCTCATGAATTACACAAAATTATATACATCAGCGGCGCGGCAACTCATACTAAATTAAATGAGCGCTACTCATGCCTTCTCCTTGGAAGTCTTCGCTTCTCTCAAGGATGGTAAATTCCTCATGAGCCATAGAGGTCACATGGCAGATTTGATTTCGGGCTCAATATATATCAGTTTCTTGTGGACACGATAACTGCCGTACTTTTGCACCAATCACTTTGAATTTTTTACATAATATACATAAAATCTCGGTCGAGTTCGGGGGTCATTTTTCGAAAAAGTGAAATATCGCTATAACTCTCTTAATACGTGAAATATCGAATCCATTCTAAGTTCATACTATGTATCGGATAAGTGCCAAACATTTATATTACACAAGTATTTTTGATAGCACCAACCATTGACCAACGGGGTGGAAAAAAGTGGTATTTTCGGGAAACATTAATCGTATCTCTCTTAATAGGCACAATATCAAAACAGTACAAAATGGACAATATTCACCTAATAATTACCTAAAACTTTTGTCTGAAAGAATTTTTGATATGACCCACCATTACGCCAAGGGATGACAAAAATGATTTCGGAATTATAAGAGAATGCCAAGTGCCATCAGAGGTTACCATGACAACGCTTCTAAATTGATGAGGGATGAGCTATCAGAGGTTGTCATGACAACGCACTTGCACGAGATCACATTCAGTTTTCCATCTGACTCTGTGGGAAGCGGCTTCGGTGACGTACATGGTAGCATGCTGAACTTCTATACCCAAGGTCGCGGGTTCAAAGCCGGCCGAAGTAGTCGGATTTTCTAAGAGCGCTCAAAACACCTCAGTATGCTTTTTCGGAGGGGAAGTTCCAACGATCGTTGCAAGTTGCTGGTTGTGGTGGCATCTAGTTGCCAAGTTCACAGCTAGGTGTCGTTGACGGTAGTATTTTCTACCAAAATTAGGAACTACTACTTGAAATTGACCGTCTGCAGTCCTTACCTGAATTACGGACTAATACAGCCATCACAATTAACACCGTTTATCAGACAGATTCTACAAACACACAAAGTACACGGTGTTACATGACCGCGTTGTCGCAGCCCCTAAACTGAGGAACCAACAAACATCTCTGCTGGAGAAAAAAATTGGCGTGAGGAAGTAACAGACTGTTAGATAGTTACATATCAATTCCAAGCCTTGCATAAGGTCAGTGTGACCACAAGTATAAAAATGGAATCCAAATGACAAGAAGGTTACCGTCCCCATAAGACAATAAAACGTTAAAAATATGCATAGAAAGACGAAAAAAAGTTAATTAAGCTCCAATAGTAAAATACTTTCTCGCAATAAATGAGGTCTGATCCTTCTACGAAAACCATTATAGCTTATCCCCTAGTTTGCCCGGTGAGATCTACCTCCGCCTTCCGGCGTGCCGAGAGATTTTGTTTTGTTTTAGGATTTCCCAAACTCTGTCTCTATGGACACTGTCATATGCCTTTTCTAAGTCAATGAAGGTCATTATCATGTCATTTCCATATTCACAGTGTTTTTGTCTTACAACAAAAATAGGTTCCAATGTTGATCTTCCCCTTCTGAACCCAAACAGTTCCTCTTGAATTTGGTTTTCAACCTTTTTTAGGATTCGTTCCTCTAGTACTCTTTCCATGATCTAGGCAGCATGAGAGATCATAGTAATTTCTCGGTAGTTTCCACACACCTTCTTGTCTCCGTTCTTGAATATTGGTATAATAATCCCTTTCTGCCAATGCTCTGGAGCTTGTTTTGCTCTCCACACGATCTTGAGTACTCTGAATGTCCAGTATATTCCAATGAGTCCCGCAGCCTTAATAATTCCCATGGCTACTTCGTATACTCCCACAGCTTTTTCCACTTTCATCTTCTTAATGGCCGATTCCACCTCTGCCATTGTAATGTCTGCCTCCATTTCATCTTCTTCTAACTAAACAATAGTTTATTTCCACACTGACAACCATCTTTAATTTTCCTGTGTGAATACGTCTGAACTTTTCTTCTTCTTTTCAGCCACCACTTTCTTGCAAATTTGTTTAGCTTCTACATATCTCATTCTACTTTCTTCTGTCCTTTTTATTTTCCACGCTTTCCAACTCTTCTCCTTTCCCTTTACATTTTCCTTTACTCTTTCATTCCACCAAGATGTTTCTTTATCCTTTATCTTTCTTTATCTTCCACATGTCTTCTCTGCACAACTAACAAATGTATCCTTAAAATTTTTCCATTCTTCTTCCACGTGTCCATCTGTCTTTGGTATTAGTTGTTGCAATTCCCTCTTAAACTCTTCTTGCACTAATACTAATAATAATAATAATAATAATAATAATAATAATAATAATAATAATAATAATAATAATAATAATAATAATAATTTGATGTTGATAGTTCGTGTCATTTTTTTGCATTCACTGAAGGTCAGTTACCTCGTCCCTCGTGCAGCTTCGTATCTCTCTCGAGATCTCCGAGAATAGATAACCCCTCACGGAAATGTGCCAGAATATGAATGTAGGTCAACGGCTTCCATCATGACGTCCAGTCCTACATAACTTATTATCCAACGAACAAATTCCACTTAATAGTTCATATCTTTATAATTGTATACGAAAGCATTTGCTGTCACTATAAATTGCGTATGACCACTTGTGAACTTATTCCAACGACCTGTATATCAGATCGAAATTTATTGACATAGAACTAGCACCAAGACATCTCTAGTGCCGAAATAAAAGAGGATTCGAAGATAATAATTAAACGTATCGGTCACACGGTGATCTGATGAATCTGACTCTTCTGGGTTGTTCATGTCTTCTTGCTTATCCTGACAAAACCTCGTGACATCCTGAGAATTAGATAATGAAGTGCCCACACACAATGGAAATCAACACGCCACCTGTCACACGATGAAGCCTTCTTTAAATCTTCGCACTCTTCTGATGGCGTCTGATGCTTGTGATTTCAGCCATTCAGACAACCATCAAATTTGATGTTTCCTGTTCTCTGTTGTTCAAGTGGCGCTATGCCCTTGTGCAACTAAAAGCTTAATTGTCTCCTGACAGACTTTACCATGCAGTTGCCAATGCCAATACATGCATTATTAATTTAAAATATACCTAATGATATCTAAAGGTCGGCAAACCGGCAAAGGCAACTGTTACACATTAACATGGAAGATACATCCTAACTTATATCAAACCACGTATGTGAATGAAATGACTCGGTTGAATAATAATAATAATAATAATAATAATAATAATAACAATAATGACTAATAATAGTATATCATTCACATTTCGAAATTCTGATCAGTTTATCTGACTCAAAATTTTCCCGCGTGAAATCCTCTTAATTTCAAAATTCTGATTAGTTTACCTAGAATTTAAAAAGCAAATACGCCAATATATCTTTAAGCATTCTCAGGTACATGGAAAGAATATTAAGAAGAACTTCCATATTAGAAATTAAATCTAAATTAATGATACTAAAACATACCAGTAAGTTCATAAATTAATTGGAGGTTTCTGATGTTAACGACACGTTACGCTTATGACGTCATTGCCGCATACGTGGTGGCGGATATCTTGCACAGGGATTCCAACCTGATAACGTCATAATCTCCTAGTGTGACCAACTTGACAGAGACTATTTCTCTAACTTTTCTCGACCTCATCATATTTGGCACGTGATCTAAATGTTCCTGTTGTGGCATGTGGGCTTAAATTTTTCGGTTTCATTTTTCAAAAACGATTTTTCTGTGTTTTATGTTAGAGTTGTGTGAATGGCGTACCTGTGGTTGATAGTCACCAATCCTTAGGAAACCAATCATATTTTGGTGCACAATTTTACATTTTATTTTTGAGTGATTATTAACTTTATTGTTATTAAAATTATTAAAATTACTATTATGAAAATGTTGAAAGTATTTGGTTATCAAACTTATTAAAATGGTTATTAAACTTAGTAAACATATTACTTAAACAATTAGAAGTATTTAAAGTATAAAATTATTGTAAGCATTACTGTTACTAAGATGTTTATTATTGACCGTGATAGTCCATGACTGAGAACTCGGAACCATTCTGGGACCATAGCTGATTTAATTTTAAATTCAAACCATATTGTATAATGTAGGCCACGGCCGCTTACTTCTGACGCCATGCCCACTTTCATTCATCTTCACTTCTCACTTCTCTTTAACTCTTCTCAATATTATGATTATTTATTATCACCATCATCATCATCATCATTGAATTCATATTATAAGCAACAAGTGGCAACACGATTCAAGATAACATTTCGAAATCTTTTGTTTTTATGATAAAATTAAATTTACCTCGTGTGGATTTGAATATGTCACCACTTGAACGGAAAGTTGGCACTCGATCCAATCAGCCACGTTGACTGAAGCTTATACTGTATTTATAATATTTAACTGCTTAGGCCTAAATGCTACACCAATATTTTTAGATTTTATTTTCCCCTAAATAATTATATTTTGGGCTCTAAATGTTTCCTTGTTGGCATGACTGAACAAATAATTCTGTAAGCTAATCATTGACTTCCTTGAACACTTCGATATACAGCAGAGGTTCCCTTTAGGTGGTCCGCGGACCCCGGGGTCCGCGAAGAGTCGTCAAGAAATAACGCAATAATGAAAATGGAAAACGACGAAAGTATAGGTACAGAGAGCTCCTTAAAAATAATAATTATGCGATGCCACCCACAACATAAGTGGCGCACTCATAAATGTGGCGCAGTGTAATTTGAGCTTTTCAAGTTTCCCGCTAGAGAGCGTTCTGCTCCTTTATCTCTGTGTTCTGCTCCGCAGCCATTTTGTGTGTTTACATATTTACAGTAGTTTTGAAAGTTTAATCTTTTGATTGTTTTAATTGTTAAAAGTCCATTGAATATGGATCGTTGGTTGAAGAGTGGATCTTTGAAACGAAGTAGGCTCTCTGCTACAGATAGTGACGAAGAGGAATCTGCGGTAATAAATATAGAAGTGAACGGGCCGCCTGCTGCCTCTCTTGAGCCTAACCATTCAAAGAGTAAGCCTACTGCAGAAAGTAGGGAATACGACATAACATACGAAGTACGTCCAGAAGTTCCGTTTGGTAATAACATTAAATTGTGTACAGACACAGCAAAATTATTTATTGCACAAAATTCTACAACCCTTAAACTACTTTTCCACATAACTGCCGAAATGTTGCAGGCATTTGTCGTAGCGTGGCACGAGTTTTTGTATACCTTCTTCATAGACGTGTGCCGCCTGTGTCTTCAACTAGTTGTACTGTAATGGTTTTTACCGCTCCTCGTTGGTCGTTAAAGGTAATGTGCTTACTGCTCCTTGCGTTGAGCGTACCAATGTAATGTTTTCTACTTGGGCGGACTATTCGCCAGAAAATACTACTGCTATGTTTGATCTATGTTGGGCGCCAAGCTGGATACACTGTGTTCCAAGCTAAATTTATATATTTAATATCGACCCCTAGCGTGACTAGAACATATGAGAAACTCTTAATGACTAGGCCGTGGGATGATTGAATCATCAACCCAGACAACATTTGATTGTGGAGAAGGATGTGGTATTATAACTATTGCTACCTACTGGAATTAAAGAATCTACTTTGTAATAATTGAATTTAATACACTTAGAAAATATGATGGCAACATGAATAAAATTAACACTGTTAACGGAGCACACTACTTTAACCATTGCCACGAACAAAATTACTTAATACGCCGGTCGGGAGAATAACGTGAATTTAACTTATTTCCAAATTTATGCATAAAGAATTTATACTGGCCCTATCGAAAAACAGAGAGTGTGTGTCGTAGATTACTTGTGCTTACCCACGGAAACATTGTCTCCACGTTCTTGAAGTCTCGTCGCGTCGGATGTTCTGCATTGGTGTTGACGGCGTCAGGTCCTTCCTCGTTGATCAAAAGTAATCGTTACAGCTTGTGGTGGAGTCTATTCCATGAACCACAACACGTCGCTTGCCTAATCACTGCAAGACGCGTGGAACCCATGATCTGATGTGATCAGCGGAGTTAGCGTGAATAAATTGTCCCACTTGGGACTAACGAACAAAGTACGCCTTACTGTACCAAGCGTAATGTCTTAATGCCTGACTTCTCTCACCCAGCGTCCACTATATGCTTCAATCTTCTCCCACCAGGGTCTAGCTTAACACCGCGGCCTCGCTGCTTCGACCAATCCGCGTGCGTCACGTATCTCGCCATGCCCCTGCAACGTTGCTTCTTCTCCCTTGATTGGCTGGTCACCTCACGTGGCTCTTCCCGCCATGAGACTCCTTCCCCGTATTTATATTTTCCGTTTCCGAGCAAGACGTAAATCATACACGTTTTCTTGCTTTGAAGTGTTCCCTCGGATTTCGTAATTCTATTGTACTCCAATCTATTCTTGTATTGAAATACCCAGTGAGTCACACACCACACTCTCTTACCCCTAATGAATAAAATCCCGACTTTACGTATGAAATGATTTGCCGTGCAACATTATATATTGGAATCATCCAATATAGATACGGATTTCTACTAGTAGAAATCCTATCTGTAATCTTCCAAATTTAAAAGCTCCGAAAAATGACGTAATAAATATTAATAATAATAATAATATGAAATATGAAATTGAATAAACTGAAATAATATAACTTGGCCGAATTATTGCCGCGTTTAACAAATATGATATAGTCCAACTAACTTGTGTTAGTGGCATAAAACCCCCTAGAAAAACATGTTACAGTACGTTCCGCTGCAGCGCAGTTCCGCATATGCGCGGTAGACGCTCTGTATCAAGGAGAAGAAACGTGCGCCATTTGGAGAGCGATTTCAGCCTCGTACGCGTTGTTGTGCATGTTTACTCGTACAATGTCGGTGTTGATTGAAAATCCCGCCGCTTGTGAAATCAGATCTGTGATTCGTTTTCTGAATGCTAGGAAAGTGAAACCAATTGAAATTTATCGGCAAATCTGCGAAGTGTATGGACAAAATGCGAAGAGTGATTCAATGGTGAGAAGATGGGTCCGACAGTTCAATGAAGGACGTAGTGAAGTGCACGATGAAGAACGAAGTGTGCGTCCATCTTTGGTTACAGAAGAACTGGTTCACGCGATTGATGACAAGATCCGGGAAAACCGCAGGTTTACAATTAGTGCTCTCGCTATGGAATTTCCCCAAATCTCACGATCACTAATTCATGAAATTGTTACCGAAAAACTGAACTTTCGTAAACTTTGCCGACGTTGGGTACCAAAGATTCTTACGGAGCAACACAAAACAAAACGGATGGGTAGTGCACTTCAGTTTTTGACACGTTACAATGAAGGCGGCGAAGAATTTCTGACACAGATAGTCACAGGAGATGAAACTTGGGTTTCTTACGACACCCCTGAAAGTAAGCGGCAATCAATGGAATGGAGGCACACTTCATCCCCAGCAAAGGTTAAGCCGAAACAAATCTTGACACCTCGGAAAATGATGTGCACAGTGTTCTGGGACTGTAAAGGCATCTTACTCATTGATTTCTTACCGCGTGGTCAAACAATCAACGCAGATGCTTACTGCGAGACACATAGGAAATTGCGCCGCGCAATACAGAATAAGCACCGAGGGTTGCTGTCAAAAGGTGTTGTTTTTCTTCACGACAACGCATGACCACACACTGCAAATGTGACAAAAAACCACCTACAGGGATTTGGCTGGGACGTGTTTGACCACCCTCCGTACAGCCCTGACCTCGCTCCTAGCAACTTTCATCTGTTCACACATCTCAAGTCTTTCCTTGGCGGTCAACACTTCAACAATGACGACGAGCTGAAAGAACATGTTTCCAACTGGTTGAAGAAACAGGCGGCAAACTTCTATGAAGAAGGTATCCAAAAACGTGTGCCACGCTATGACAAATGCCTGCAAAAGTTCGTCAGTTATGTGGAAAAGTAGTTTAAGAGGTGTAGAATGTTGTGCAATAAATAATTTTCCTGTATCTGTACACAAATTAATTTTATTACCAAACGGAACTTACTTTCTGGACGTGCCTCGTATTTGGAAATTGGCTTTACGTATTGTGGACTTGTCCTATGCCTCAAGCCCTTGCCAACGTGTATGAAACCTGCAGTGACAGATAGTGACGAAGAGGAATCTGTGGTAATAAATATAGAAGTGAATGGGCCGCCTGCTGCCTCTCTTGAGCCTAGCTATTCAAAGAGTAAGACTACTGCAAAGAGTAGGAAATACGACATAAACTATTTGAAAATTGGCTTTACGTAGTGGACCTGAAGATTGTCCTAGGCCTCAAACCCTTGTCAACGAGAGTATGAAACCTGCAAACCTCCGGAAGCATCTAGATACCAAACCCTCGGAGCACAAAGGTAAATCCATTGAATTCTTCAAAATAAAGTTAGCTGAACTGAAATCATGCCAGAAAGTAATTACCAAAAGTTCTGGTGCTAATGTAAATGGAAATGCTGAAGAGCTCATTCTACTTTCAGCAATTATTTTGTGCAAGAGAATGCTGGAAGATGCTGCCGCGAAGCTTGTAAGTACCGTCCCGCTGTCTAACAATACTGTGCAATGGCGAATTACTGATATGTCAAGCAAAATTGAAGAGACTTTGGCAAGGCTCCACATGTGTGACATGTTTGCTCTGCAATTGGATGAGAGTACCAAAATATTTAAAAAAAAGGTGATAATGTTTTTTTTTTTACGTTTATTTATGTCATGATGAAAAATATGAAGATTTTATTTTTTCCTGTGAGGTAGTACACACATCAGCAGATGATACTTTCCCAGCTCTGAACGATTATTGTAATGAACATGATATCGTTTGGAAGAAATATGTGGGTCTGTCTACAAATGGCGCGAAAGCTATGTCCGGATACAGGAAGGGCCTCCAAGCTGAAGTGAAAAAGTAGCTCCAGATATGAAGTGCCCAAATTGCTGTATTCACCGTGAAGCATTAGTAACCAAAAGACTGCCTGTACTGCTGCTGAGCACCCTTAATGAAGTGGTGAAAATAATAAGCAATGTCAAAACCAGCTCCTTAAAATGCAGGCTATTTGCATTGCTCTGCAAAGAAATGGGTAGCGAGCATGAGCAGCTTCTCATTCATACTGAAGTGCGATGATTTTCAAAGGGCAGGATCTTATCGAGGTTTTTCGATCTGAAGATGAGGTACGTATCTTTCTTCTTGGGACAATACATGATGATTTGCTCTATGGCATTTCTTGGCTTTGCAGAACTGCTTACATAGCTAACGTGCTTGATCACTCCAATGTTTTGAATTTGAGTTTGCAAGGTGACTACGTTGATATCTTCAGCGTTGAAGACAAGATCAGTGCGATTGGGAAAGTGTAATATTTGGGCAGCAAGGGTCCAAAATGGCTCACATGCCCATTTCCCCAAACTAAAAACGTTTCTGCAGTCATCTAGCGAAGGTTTGCCTTGCGAGGTACCAGTAAAAGAAAATATAAACAAACATAGTCTATTCGTAGTCTTGCAACTACTTTTCGGGATTATTTTCCCGAGCCCGATGGCTGCTGGCCCATTCAGATCCTATCTCAAAATTGAAAATATCCAGCTACTATCAGAGGAGGAACAAGACCAACTCGTTGAATTGACCTCAAGTGGTGAAATGAAGAAAAGCTTTAATGGAAAAAAGCTAGCAGCCTTCTGGGTGACAGCTTGAAAGGACTACATCGGAATCATCGACTTACTTGTGCGAACAAGCTTTTGCCATAATGTGCGTAATGGAAAGCAAATATAGAAATAAATTAGATATGGGGCCTGATTTCAGGGTGAACATTTCGAAATTGCAACCAGACATTCGAGAAAGAACTGCGGGAATGAATAGGTTAGTTCGTCTCATTGAACGCCGGCCCCTTTAACACATTAATGCTGTTAACAAAATAGTAATAATAAATAGGACTTGTTCCTTCTTTTTTTCTCAACCACTACATTGTTATTTTTATGTCTGTAGCACTGGCTTATCGGCCAGTCAAAAGTGACAATAAATTCGCAAAACATGATGTATCTCTGATTTTTTAGTATGTTGTTTGGACCCATTAGGGCTATGTATACCCAAGTTTTCAACTCTCAAAAAGTTGTGGAAGAAATTTTACACACCAAAAACCGCGAAATTTTTGGACTTGTATCAGATTCTGCTCTATATCTCCTAATCCATGCTATCTTCGTCGAAAGCTTTTCTATCTACATTTGTTAAGAGCATAAAATTATTGACAAATTAAGCCCAATCGGAGCTCTGTAGGTCAATTGGTTACCGAATTACGACACTTCGAAAATAGGCCAGTTTTTCTAAAAATTGAAAATTTTAGAATTAGACCTTTTCTGGACCGATAGTGCGTCGAAACCATCGATACTACGAGTAGAACTTGCAGAATATAATTTGTAGGCCATTTAATTTGCTATAAATTAAGCGCAGAGCGGGGTATGTAAGCCTGGCAGTTCTCCCCAAATATCAAAACAACCCATATAAGGTAAAATCGCATTTTTTCAGAAATGTTCCATAATATTTCCTATCCTTTGTTTTTTGTTTTGGTAATGGAAAAGAAGGCATATAATCATTGAAACAAACGGTGAAATGTATTTTAATATAATAGTAATATTATATAATAATATATATAATATATTAAAATAATAAAATAATAAACATACGAAATCAAAAGTACAGTAGGTAACTTAATCAAACAATCAATCAGTCAATCAAATTTGACACATTGTTAAACTCGTCGCCTTATTTTTGATGGCCCTGTGCCGTCACTTTCGTTTCTCTCTTCAATAGGTAGGTCTCCCACAATTGGTGGGTCGTCGTCTTCGTCCCCTATACGTAGGTACTCCAGTATTGATGGATTGTCAAGGTTGTCCTGAGGCTCGTCATCGTCGTCCTCTTCAATGATGATATGGGCAGCGTTCTGGCACGTTTCCCCAGAGCAGGTAGCACACATCACAGAACATCTGAGCCCTGCTTTCAGTGTTGCCAACTGGTAATGGGGATGAGTCCAGCCGAGGTCAATTCCCAACCCCAGTCGGTGGCCTCTTTCTCCACCCCCGACCACTTTTGCACCTGGCGGTATGTGCGGTAGTGGTGATACGACGCAGCCTCTGTGGTTGGGGGCGAACGGGCCAGATTCGCTTTGGCGTTGGCTGCTGTCTTCACAAAAGTGCGGAAGCGTAACTCGTTGAGGGTGTCTGTCATTTGGTATCCTCCATCAAGGGCACCGGCTGCTGCAACTTTTTGGTGTGTGGCATCTGTCTGGAGGAAAACTCTTGCTTGATCAACTAGGGCTTGATTTTGTCTGAAGTGGCCCCACATTTTCATCTTCCCCTGCCAGAAGAGGGCAGAGGTGGTGTCGCACCCAGTAAATGCGTGGATGAAAAGTTCAAATCCAGGTGGTAGCTCCACTTCCCCTTGGTTGAATGAGCTGATGGAGAATTGGAAGCAATCCGCCTCACCTCTGCCACTCTTCTGGAAGTATGGGTACGTTCGTTTTAGTGGATCCTAAACCGCAGAGGAGCACAAGCAAACCCACATTCTCTCCAAAGAGAGGTACTTTTTTGCACAGCAGTCACGACGATATCGCGGTCTGCATCTTCTTTTGATATTCTTGTCTCAATCCCCTCGGGAGCAAAAGCAAAACAGAGATGCTCAATGAGACGAACCTTGTTTTTGTCATTCGAGAGCATCTTCTCTTGGGGGACTGTGATGATGGTCGATGCGTCAAACACAATTTCCGCTGATGCTGCAGAATACCGTCGTGATCGCTCTGCAAATTTGGTGCTCTTTTTGGGCGCCATCCTCAGGATACCCGTCGAAGACTACACACACATTTCTCCCAAAGTGGTTAAATATGTAGTTTAAGTAGCTTGCTGTGATAGCCCGTACCGAATCATTCCGATGCCACACGACTTAATGGAGGAGGTATCCTCCATCGATGACAGCAAATTATTTTTCCTGCACACTGATGTTCTCTGTGGCTTGAGTGAAGGCAGCGTAAAACGCTGATTTTGTGCCTTTACGCATCCCTTCGTCGGAAAATGGGGCCATTGGAAATGGAGCGAGCTCATATGTGAAGTGGGCCTTCAACTGTATGTCTGACTGTTTCATGATACACATGCGCTGGAAGATGGTGAGTGGCTCGACATCGACTCTCTTCTTGTGGATCTTGACAGAGGTGGTAGGCGGTGCCAAAGAGAGGACTTTTTCTTTCCTAGAGAAACTTACATTCCCAAACGTTTTTCCAATAATTCGGTTCACCCATTTCAGTCCTTCTTCTCGGGCAGTGTGGCAATTTATGTGGAGGCCACATACAGTGCCACTGCTGATAGATACGAGTTTATATATCGATGGGAACGGTGGATGGTTATTGAACCAGGCTTTCAGTTTTTTCACGTCAGAGGTATCTCTTGCAATTTGCGTAGGTCGCATATCGACATGCTGTTCGCTTGTTTTGGAGGAAATATCCCAACACCCTTCTACCTTTTCACATATATTCAGCATATATACCATCCCGCCCGTCCATTGAGAGAGCACACTTGTAGAGATACCTCTGCCATGGGTTAGGCCACCCTGGCTCTTCATTGAACGCAGCAATATCTGTTCAATTGTCAAGTCAGTCCACAGACCTGACCAAAATTTGTCAGATCTGCGGATGGTGAAGCATCCTTTCGTGAACAATTGATATTCAGTTGGGTCCATCCGGTCTTGCAGAGTGCTCATATCTTGTAAATATAAACGAGTACTTTTCGCATAGAAGAAGTGTCCACACGAGTGAAATAATGGGAGCATTTGGCTGATTATTTGCAGGTGAAGGTTCCAATCTCCCATCCTTTCGGCTTGAATGAATTGCTTCACGAGTAATGTCATCCGATAGTAGAGTACCCAAAGTTTTGCGATCGGTCCTTCTTCTTCAAGTTTTTCAAGGGCGCTTTTGAATTTGGCAGTTACACTTTGTACATTTTCATTGTCTTCTGCAAACAGTATTTGTGACCTTTCAGTGCCAAGCAAGAGCCTCTCTGTCTCACGGGAGGTCATAGCTGCACTGAGAAAAGGAATGAAAATTGAAAATCCACAGCCTGCTTCCAGTCTCCGACCGGGTCAGGAATGGAATGAATGAAGCCCCCATCTAGCGGCGAGGATATGAACTGTGCCGGCTGCCGAGGCCTGACGCACTCCTCTGGGGCGGTGATTAAATGAATGACAGATGAAATGAAATGATAGTGGAGAGTGTTGCTGGAATGAAATTTTGACAGGGAAAACCGGAGTACCCGGAGAAAAACCTGTCTGCCTCCGTTTTGTCCAGCACAGATCTCACATGGAGTGACCGGGATTTGAACCACGGACCCAGCAGTGAGAGGCTGGCGTGCTGCCGCCTAAGCCACGGAGGCTTGTACTGAGAAAAGGAATATGAATTATAAATTAGTTTGAAAGGTACCGTATAATTAATTAATTAATTAAATTTAAAAAAATCCATGGCCTCACCCTCCCCCTCCCCCTCCCCCCCCCCCCCCCCCGGACCTCGGGGCCCTGGGCGGTCGCCCTCCTCGCCCTCCCCTAGATTCATAACACGTTTTGCATGTTTAAATCTCACTTCATGCAACAAAAAGTGGTTAGGTACATTTCTGAAAAAAAAAGCGATTTTTTTCTTATATGGGTTTTTTGAGATTTTGAGAGAACTACGAGGCATACAGGCCCCGCTCTGCGCTTAATTTAAAGATAATTAAATTGCCTACAAATTATACTCAGCAAGTTCTACTCGTAGGATCGACGGTTTCGGCGCAGTATCGGTCCAAATAAGGTCTAACACTAATATGTTCAATTTTTGGAATCCTGGCCTATTTTCAAAGTGCCGTAATTCAGTAACCAATTGACCTACAGAGCTCCGGTTGGGCATAACTTGTCATACATTTAATGTTCTTAACAAACGTATAGAATAGCCTTCGACGAAGAATGCGTGGATTAGGAGATATAGAGCAGAATCTGAAAAATGTCCAAAAATTTCGCGGTATTTGGTGTGTAAAAATTTTTCCACAACTTTTTGAGAGTTGCAAACTTGGGTATACATAGCCCTAATGGGTCCAAACAACATACTAAAAATCAGAGATACATCATGTTTTGCGAATTTAGCCATTTTTTGTGTCACTTTTGAATGGACTATTAGACATTTTAAATGATGTAATAAGATTAATGAAATAAATATTAACATACAAATTATTGAGCACAGTACTCCAAGACAGAGGTTCCCATTAAGAATTTAAATATTTTAAGTCTTGATTTAAAACATTTTGGAGCAGGGGCTGCTTACATAACGATCGCTTTAGGGGGTCCGAGAAAAAATCCTTACGGGAACCCCTGTTATACAGAACTCGACGCGCCAGGCGTTGCGACCGGCCTCCAACGAGAAGGGACTGTCCCGCCTAGCGTCGAGCGTCCATTGTTTTCAGACCACACGCACAGCTCAAAACGGCAATTTTGATAATATATTGAGCTACTGACCAAGGAAAATCGCAACTAAAACCTCACATATAGGATTCAATTGGCCAATACTGTGCATGAAAAGGAGAATGAAGAGATAGTGTTTCGATGGCTCAAAGTGGCCCATGGTAAAGTTAAAATAATAAAAGGAGACATACGTTGTCGTGGCAATGTTTCCTGATTCCGAGTCCATGCTTCAATCAACTCTCGTAACGCGCCAAACCCATCGGGAATAGATGGGATAGAGTTGATACCGGGCAGTGATGCATAGTCTACAGTTAACGATTCTCGTTCTCTACCTCTCTTCTCATTGTGTGACACCTAATGATGCTAATTGATGCAGAAGGCAGTTACCGCCTTCATCTCCAGTGGCGAATCATTTCCAAGACTTATGGAAATATAAGAGGAAAACATTACACGTGTGACTATATAGAATTATTCACCACCCAAAGAAACAAAATCACAGTCCCAATATGAGGTGACTAGTACATGTGGACCAAATCATTCGAGGATTTTCAGTGTATGACAGGAGTGTTTGTTGGGACTTAAGTGGTCGTCTTTCACACGTATGCGATCTATAAAAATTAGTCGACCCATGTACAGCTGGCCTATAAAGCCCATGCGTAGGACGGGTCAATGGTTGTTACAACCTCCAGTTGGTAGATATACCCCCACCCTCTGTCTCTGAAGGGCGTGGGCATTTGTTGGGACGTTAAACCGTCGCGTCGTCATTATTACACAGGTTATTTCCATAAGTCATAACAACATAACGTATTATCCCTGACTTACAGTACTGCAAGCTCGCTATGAACACATCTTATCAGAGTGGAAATGAAAGTCTGGTGAAAGCCGCTGAGCGCAAAGTCATTGCATTTGTAACTTTCGATGAAACATAGTGTGATGCCTAGAATCCAACATATTAAGTATTGGAAAATTATCTTGACAGCAGAGACAGTTTCACCTCCACTGTTCAGTCTCCAGTCCCGACATGAAACAAATTGCCCCTATACCCTCCACGAAGAAGGAAGAGCTGGTTGCTGGTAAAAGCCTCAATCTCTCTCCCTGCGACTATCACGTGTTTGATCCACTGAAGAAGTTCCTGAAGAGTAATAAGCGTTTCACCACTGATCAAGCGGTTCATGGTGCTGTGAAAGAGTGATTTCACCAGCAACCAACGTCCTTCTTCGAGTGGAATGTATGGAAACAGGGACAGGTACCTGAACAGTGGAGGAATGCCGTGATACAGTGTTTATTGTGTTCCTTTCTAGACATCATTTGAACTACCCTTTATGAATCCGCGACAGATTTAAACTCGCAAAGACCTACAGACTGAACGACGAAAGCCAGCATGCGAGCAAACTAAATTAATTAAAGGTAATTAGATTAAATTGAATTGAAATGAATTAAATTAAATGTTTCTCTTTGCAGAAATAGTAATCAGAATATATTTTCAAAAGTGGGAAAAGTATTTCAAAATGAAAAGTTGTAAGTGGTAGTCTGGAAAACTAAAACTGTGAAACTGTGAAACTGTGATTGACACTTTCTATCTCTTCTATAATCTGATCAGAAGAGCATGTGCCATTTCATGTGTATATTTTGAATTTTCTGAAGAAAAAAAACCTGTTTTGCCCGGAACGAGAAAATGTAGCCATGACACGAAATAATCCACGTATTATTATCATTATTATTATTATTATTATTATTATTATTATTACCTGCACAAAGAGTACTGCTGTACTTTCCAGCGTTCAGTCTCGAAGCACCAGATAACGAGCTAGACCCCTCCTAGGGCCCCTAATTGCAATTAGTATTACATGATCTTCTGCTGATATAAATCTCACTACCAAACCGAATCGATTCATTCTATCCTGTGTTTACCCTTACGTCGCATACCCTCTACAGCTGAGTATTTTACCTTCCTCGTTAATCTCTTCTCACGTATGCGTGTTACTTGGCCCTCCCCTCTAATTGAACTCATAGCAACTTTGGCTTTATTTCTTCTCTAGTACTTGAATGCGGCTTCGCCCGGATGAACAACAATCAAGGTTTCCATGTAAGTTTAGGGCTCCTGAGCCCTAGTAGATCACAAAAATAACGTTTTTCTCGACTATGACACACATCATTGATCAGGTTCCTCATAAAATGACACGAGGGTTTAGTACCCTTCATATTTTAGGCTTATTGGACTCAACCCTCAACCCTTCCTCCCTATTCCATCTATACTTAGCTACTGCACGCACATCCCTGCCAATCTTTTAAACGTAATTATTGTAAACTTCGCCTTCCTCTACAAATCTTGCCCTCCACCGTTGCATCTATAACTAAGTTATGGCACCTATTGCTAGTTAATAATACCTTCGTTTGTGCTCTTACCAACTTCTCACCTTTTCATACAACTCCTCCTTAAATCTCTTATTACTTTCACGACCATTATAATATCAATGAAACTGAAGGCGTTTGAGATGTTGTTGTTCATTTAGGAGCTTTGGGACATCGTGGTCATGTAGCCCCATGTACTTAGTTGTGTATATAATCTATGTGATAACCTGTGTTATTATGATGGCTGTACTAGTGTGTATTTGTAACTGGTGCTAGGATTTTGGGTAGGAGGCGGCCGTGACCTTAATTTTGGTTTCATCCCGACATTTGCCTGTAGTAGATGTCGGAAACCACTAAAAGCACTTCTAGGATGGCTCTCCTCAGTTCTGCCACACTAGGCTGAGTGAACCCCGTTCCAGCCCCAGGCAGAATTAAATGTCTTGACCGAATCGGGAATCGAACTCGGACCTCCAGATTGACAGCCAAGAATGCTGGTCACTACGCCACGTGATGGACCTTTGGCGATGTTATATAACGTCATATTTATTGGCTAGCTGACGTTTCGCACTACTTCAAGATGGCTAAAGATCAGCCAAACATTCAACTTGTGTGTACTGGTTCAAAGCTTGGCTGAAAATGACGATTCGAGGTGTATCAACATTGGGCCAACAGTCAAACAATACTAGAGGAAGAAGATATGACTGGGGTGAGACACAGATATCATTAGCTATTGGTGTGTTGAAGAAAATTGGGAGAGGAAACTAGAAGGTAGTCAACCCCACGTACTGAAAATAAAGTGGGACTGGTTCCATAAAGCGGTAGAAGCCAACGTCATAATAACACAGTAATAATAAAGGTGGATAGGACACGGTGGGCACAAACAAAACCCACGAGAGGAAAAGCAATAAAAGGGACGTACAAGCAACAACAATAATAATAATAATAATAATAATAATAATAATAATAATAATAATAACGGTAATAATAAATTGAAATTGGAATCCCCCAACCATGGCGCTACAACCCATGTAGTGCCAAGGCCTACCAAGCGACCGCTGCCCAGCCATTTAGCCTGCAGATTATGGGGTAACGCGTGGTCAGCCCGTCGGGTCCCCTCGGCCGTTAATTTTGGTCTTCTTGACCGGGGCGCTGCCCTCACGTCAGTTTCTAAGATCCTTGACGGAGCCGGGAATCCAACCAGAGGCCTCGAGGTGCGAGGCTGCCGCACTACCCCATGGCCAATCACCAACTCCATATACTTGTGACAAAATGCACTGCACATGGGTCAGACGAAACGTTCGGCTGCTGCCAGGCTGAAGGAACATCTCACCTAGTTCATCTATCCAAAGCTGCAATTAGCAAAGCATGTTTATAAAACTAAACATGCAATCTTGTTCGATGAGGTAAAGGGGTCATCAATACAACACCAGAGTGGTGAAAGAGGCTATGGGACTGAGAAACAACCCAATAACCTCTATTGCTAGAGCCCTGCGCGGATAAACAGAACGTTATCCGCATCCACCCCACATCCACACGACTGTTATCCGCATCCGCCCCGCATCCGCACGACTGCTATCCGCATACGCCCCGCATCCACACGACTGTCATCCGCATCCGCCCCACATCCACACGACTGTTATCCGCATCCACCCCACATCCACACGACTATTATCCGCATCCACCCCACATCCACACGACTATTATCCGCATCCACCCCACATCCACACGACTATTATCCGCATCCACCCCACATCCACACGACTATTATCCGCATCCACCCCACATCCACACGACTATTATCCGCATCCGCCCCACATCCACACGACTGTTATCCGCATCCACCCCGCATCCACACGACTATTATCCGCATCCACCCCAGATCCACACGACTGTTATCCGCATCCACCCCGCATCCGCACGACTGTTATCCGCATACGCCCCGCATCCACACGACTGTTATCCGCATCCACCCCGCATCCACATGACTATTATCCGCATCCACCCCACATCCACACGACTGTTATCCGCATCCGCCCCGCATCCACACGACTGTTATCCGCATCCGCCCCGCATCCACACGACCCCACATCCACACGACTGTTATCCGCATCCGCCCCGCATCCACACGACTGTTATCCGCATCCGCCCCGCATCCGCACGACTGTTATCCGCATCCACCCCACATCCACACGACAGTTATCCGCATCCGCCTCGCATCCACACGACTGTTATCCGCATCCGCCCCGCATCCACACGACTGTTATCCGCATCCACCCCACATCCACACGACTGTTATCCGCATCCGCCCCGCATCCACACGACTGTTATCCGCATCCACCCCACATCCACACGACTGTTATCCGCATCCGCACGACTGTTATCAGCATCCACACGACTGTTATCCGCATCCACCCCACATCCACACGACTGTTATCCGCATCCGCCCCGCATCCGCACGACTGTTATCCGCATCCGCACGACTGTTATCAGCATCCACACGACTATTATCCGCATCCACCCCACATCCACACGACAGTTATCCGCATCCGCCCCGCATCCGCACGACTGTTATCCGCATCCGCACGACTGTTATCAGCATCCACACGACTGTTATCAGCATCCACACGACTGTTATCCGCATCCACCCCACATCCACACGACTGTTATCCGCATCCACCCCACATCCACACGACTGTTATCCGCATCCGCACGACTGTTATCAGCATCCACACGACTATTATCCGCATCCACCCCACATCCACACGACAGTTATCCGCATCCGCCCCGCATCCGCACGACTGTTATCCGCATCCGCCCCGCATCCACACGACTGTTATCCGCATCCACCCCACATCCACACGACTGTTATCCGCATCCGCCCCGCATCCGCACGACTGTTATCCGCATCCGCCCCGCATCCACACGACTGTTATCCGCATCCACCCCACATCCACACGACTATTATCCGCATCCGCCCCACATCCACACGACTGTTATCCGCATCCACCCCACATCCACACGACTATTATCCGCATCCGCCCCACATCCACACGACTGTTATCCGCATCCGCCCCGCATCCGCACGACTGTTATCCGCATCCGCCCCGCATCCACACGACTGTTATCCGCATCCACCCCACATCCACACGACTGTTATCCGCATCCGCCCCGCATCCACACGACTGTTATCCGCATCCACCCCACATCCACACGACTGTTATCCGCATCCGCCCCGCATCCACACGACTGTTATCCGCATCCGCCCCGCATCCACACGACTCTTATCCGCCCCACATCCGCATGACTTTTATCCATATCCGCCCCGCATCCGCACGACTGTTATCCGCATCCGCCCCGCATCCGCACGACTGTTATCCGCATCCGCCCCGCATCCACACGACTGTTATCCGCATCCGCCCCGCATCCGCATGACTTTTATCCATATCCACCCCACATCCACACGACTGTTATCCGCATCCGCCCCGCATCCGCACGTTTGTTATCCGAATCTACTGGCATTACAATACTATTGTCAATTAGATAAAAGATTAAAGCAACACATTTAGTTTTGAGGAGAATGTCGTTTCCTTAGGGTAGCCTATGTACAGTATGTCAAGTTCTATGTTTAAAATCAATGTTATAGGTACAGCCAGAATTGCAACCCTTTTCAGTTCGGAGTGTTAATTGTGCTTAATAGCATTGTGAGGTTTGAAGCCATTTTTCAGTGTTGCCTAAGTAAACAAAAGTTTGGTGCTTTTCAGTCGGTCAACACGAATGTACCCAAATAGAGCTGGGTCGTGTTGACCGACTGAAAAGCACCAAACTGTTGTGTTTAATAGCATAATTTGAATGAGATTAGCGTAAATCATCAACTTACATTTGTCATGAAAAAGGAAAAATAACGGAAAAATATGATATGTCATAAACATCCGAGTCCTAGTAATGATATTCAACAAGTTCGGATTGTATTCTAAAAACTTTCCGCAAATTTACCCCACACATTATCCGCAGCTTATCTGCTATCTGCACAGCCATGCAAACTAGGCCTATATCCGCATTCGTGCAGGGCTTTGGCTATTGCCTATATTACCCTTTGACGAATTGATTGCCGGCGGTCGAGATGGGAACTATTCCTTGTTTACTTGTGTCACACCTCAGCCTGCTTCGTTGACAGGTACAGTTGCGCGAGTAGGATATGACTCAGCCCAGTTATCGTTTGACTGTCCATGGTGACATGAGCTCCTGTGACGCGCAATGCTGCTTGTCTTATGTGCAGGATGAACTCTTGTCATCGCTGTGTTCCCCGCTTCGTCCCGCGGCGCGGCTGCTTCAATAAACAACAAACACTGGCGCAGCCAGGCTCAGCGGCAATCAAATGTTAAACGGGTAATACTCTGTACACTGCCAGAATGGGGATTGACATTTGGCCGGAAATTCCACGTCAGTCATCAGTCATTACTCCTCTGCGTCTTGACCAATCCACGTTCGCATAGTAAATGTCATAATACTCTAAGTTGCAATATCACAGCCCACGTGCTCCAGTGCCTGGTTAGCTGTCTGTATCTCTGGATTGTACAGCGTGATCGCTTGTTAATTCAAAGTGTGCATTGGTGCTTTAGTGATAGTGATAGTGATAGTGATTGTGCTTTAATAATTGTCTGTATAGTACGCTAGAGTAGAACAGCAGTAGTTAAAAGTAATTAGTAACTTATATTTGTGTGACTTTATTCAGTTTGCATTCACATTAACAGTCTAATTTCTTACTATATTTCGCTATGTCGGAGGGGGGGGGGGGGGGTACGGTGGCTAAGGGAAGGGGTGAACTGAAAACCACAGGGCGAGAAATCGTTCTGCGAGGTCAGTCCCGTGAATTGATATGCACTTTACGGGGATATTTATTGTTATAGTGATAACCTGATAACATGATGATGATGATAATTGTTGTTTTAAGGGGCCTAACATCTAGGTTATCGGCCCCTGATGATCTGGGTGATAGCGAAAATGATAATGAAATGGAAACCAGAACGAAAAGTATGTGAGACGGAAAATACGTACAAAAAGGAACACAGATGGAAACAACTCACAATATGGTCTTACAAAAGGGAATTTAGAACGAAGAGATTCACAAAAAGAATAGATTGAAAAAGACCCACAAAACGTAGCCTAGATTCAAAGTACGTACAAAATGCAATGTAGCGTCGAAATACTTACAAAATGCAAATGAGATCGAAAATACGTACAAAATGCAATTGAGGTTCAAAATACTTACAAAATGCAATTGCAATTGAAAATACACAATGCAATTCAGATTGAAATATCCCAGTTCCAATCCAAATTATTCACAAAGTGCAATTGAAATTCGAAATACTTACAAAATGCAATTGAAATTGAAAATGCTTACGAAATGTACGGTAGATTCAAACGACTCATGTGGATTGACAATACTTACAAATGCAATTTAGATTGAAAATACTTGACAAAATGTAATTTAGATTCAAAATGCCCACAAAATGCAATTGAGAATCAAAATATGTGCAAAATGCCCACCAAACAAAATGCAATTTAGATTCAAAATTCGTGCGAAATGCGGTTTTGGTTGAAAATACTTACAAAATGCAGTTGAAATTCAAAATACTCACTAAAATGCCCTGACACCTGCATTGAAAGACTTAATTAAAAGCAATTTAGATTGTCAATCTTTACAAAATGCAATTGAGGTTGAAAACAATCGCGAGATGTAATTTAGATCGAAAAAACTTACAAAATGCAACGTAGATTAAAAATGCCTTAAAAATCGCTAAAAGGGAATTTAGATACACGGTGAACCAAGTAACAAAAACTGTGCGGGAATCTTAAAGAGAAAAGGAAATGTGATGAAAAGAGGAGAGGAGACGAGAGGGGAGAGAGGTGAGGGTCCGCCCCAAAGGTAAGGGACAAAAGGGGAAAACGGACCCAGCTCAGGAATCCCTCGGGGTCGCAAACTCCCGAACTCACCAGCCGTGAGCTCCTGGGGGTGTAGCATTATCTAGGGTGCACCAGAAGGGGTGGGGCTACATTCACCCGGCCTCCTTGAGGGCCTTGAGCACAAGGCAGGAGGTAAAAGGAAAGAAAAAAGAAGGCTGACCCCTCACAGAAGGAGGGTATCAGGAAAGATGAGACAAGGGCCAATTAAGGCGGGAAAATGAAAGACTCCCTAGGCCTCGGATAACCGAATACCGTCGGGGTCGGAAGAGAACAAGAGTTGAACAAGGGAGGTCGACAGGAAAGAATACGAAGAGGAGCCCGGCACAAGTAAGTGGAAGCAATGCCGGACCCAGCTGGGGTCCCGTGGTCGCCAACCCACGTCCCACTAGATGTGAGCCCCTGGGGGCAACCTGATAACACATCTAGCTACCAGTGTGAAGGTCCTTGATGCTATCCTTCAAACGGCAAGCTTCCTTTTTTAACCTATTCTGATTTTATGAAAAATAGGCCTATTAGATCACATTTTTTTCCGTGTGTGTGTGCGTATGTGTGTCTGTGTGATGTGTGATTTGTGTGTGTGTGTGTGTCCCCTAATAACTTCTAAACGGCTGGAGATTTCAATGAAACTCGGTAAGGTCATAGCACCATTTTGGCCGACCCCGACCGTGCCCTTCAATTTTTTTTACGTCTCACCAATCCAACATGGCGGCTGTGAGAAATATTTCACCAGCATTCAATATCTACGAAACTATTACCGATATCATCCTGCAATTATGTACGGTGATAAAGGAAATTACTTAAAGTTCACCTATGTGACTTTTGAAAACCTGGTAACTACAAAAGCAACATGGCGGCCAAGGGAAGTTGCGACTTTTAAATAGACGTTTCTCGCGATTTAACCAACCAAACGCAATGGAACTTGGTGCAGTATATGTTTATACACATTGTAATGCACCGACATCTAACTTGTTCAATTGTTTACATAACCTCAAGATGGCGGCTGTGCGAAACATTTCACCGTCATTCTCTATCTCCGAAACTATTACTAATATCACCCTGAAATTTTGTACGGAGATAAAGGGCACTGCTGGAAGTTCATCTATGAGACTTTCAAAAACCTGTTAACTACAAAACGAACATGGCGGCCAAGCGAAGTTGAAAGTTTTAAATAGACTTTTCTCGCGATTTAATTAACCAAACGCAATGGAACTTGGTACAGCAAATGTTTATACACATTGCAGTGCTCTGGTATCTAATTAAGTTCATTTCTTTATATAACCTCGATATGGCGGCTGTGTGAATTTTAAAATTAAGTTTTTATTTCTTTTGTCGTAATCATGCGATCGAAGTGAAAGTTTGATTAATGAACCTACGCAATCATTTTCGTTTAATGGTACATAACTCTATGGCCTATACATACAGAATAACAATCCAACATGGCGACCATCCGAAATATTTAGACGGTTCTCAATATCTACGATTCTATTAAAGCAATCAAACTGATTTTTTTTAATGTTCGTAGGAGCAATGAACATAAGTTCACCTATGGGACTTTCAATAACCTGGTGATCACAAATCCAACATGGCGGCGACGCGAAGTATAATATTTAGATGGACCTTTCTCGCAATTTAACCATCCGACTGCAGTGAAACTTGGTACAGTAAATGCTTATAGAAATGTTAACCCACTGGCATCTAATTTATTTCAATTGTTTTTATAATCACAAGATGGCAGCTGTGCGAAATTTTAAAATCTCGTTTTTACTTCTTGTGTCCTAATCATGCGATTGAAGTTTGAATACTACACATACACAATAATCTTCATGTAATAGTACATAACTCTATGATCTAGATAATATAAAAATCCAACATGGCAACCATCCGAAATATTAGACGGTTCTCAATATCTACGAATCTATTACAGCAATCAAACTGATTTTTTTATGTTGATAGAGGCAATTAACATAAGTAGGATATATGAAAATAGGCTTTAGTTCTTCACGGAACTACTTGTTTAATCTCTGAACGTGCGTATAGCAATAAGTTAATGGTAGTGAGAACTGATGAAATGCCTAGACCTTCTTCTTGAACATACGGTACTTAATGAGCTGTAAAAAAGTTGAAGACATGTTGAGTAAATATTTCTCGGGTTTAAGTGCAAACCTTGCCTGAATATTTCGTATGCAATATAGGAGCAAAATCCTCTTTTACGCCTGAAGCAGTAGATTGCCATAGAAAACTGTAGGCAAACATTATTGTAAGTTATCGAACTCGGCGTTTTCTTGATGTCATTAGGCCTATTATCACAAAACATAAGGTGATATTGTATGCTCTACATCTGTAGCAACTATTTTAGATACTAAATAATTCTGTAGCTTATCACTGAAATAATTATTAAATATATTATAGCGAGTTGAATGAACTAACTCATTTGCCCACGCACGCGCAGTAGAAGCGAGCAGTTAGGCAACCTCGTTCTCAGACCACAAGGCGAGGAGAGAACTGTCAATCCCATTCTGGCAGTGTACAGGGTATAAGCAGAACCTGAAGCCTCTATTGAGATAGGGGGGCGTGGTGGCTCAGCGGTCTAGCTGTATGCCTCTCACCAAGGCGGTCCGGGTTCGATTCCCGGTCATTGCATGTGTGATTTTCGAAGTGAAATGCCATGTCCTGTGGTTCGGATTCCACGTAAAAAGGAGGTCCCGTGGCTCATGATCTCTAGATTAACGGTCACGTTAAACTACAAGCTTCCTTCCTTCCTTCTATTGAGATACAGTAGGCTATCTATTACAACAATTGGCACGATCCTCGAGCATAGAACTTAAATTGAGGGATTGTACAATTTATTATTAATATTACTACTACTACTACTACTACTACCGTACTACTACTACTTGAGCGTCCCTTGGTAATTTTCACTGCCCTCTTTTGCCCTCCAAGTCCATCCACCGTTTTTTCTTGTTAATGTGTTAACTTCTCCTGTTTTATGAAACGAGTCCAGTTTGTGGGATTGACTACCATGTAGTTAACCCATTCCCCCCTCCCCTGTTTTCTACAACATGCCCATAGCTACCAATATCTTTATCTCCCCAGTCGGATCTTCTTCAATTAGTAATGTTTGACTGTTGGTCTATTGTCATTCCCAGTAGAGCCTCGAGCCAGTACGCATCGCAGTTGCCTCACCAATGGCTGATCTTTAGCCTTGATAATGCCTACCGCAGTAGTTGGCTAGTCAATCAATATGGTGCGGCATAACATCGGCAAAGCCTTCAATGTCATCTCTTCTGGCCACTATACCAGTTGGACAAGTTTATATGATGTATAAAGAAGGAATTCTAAATAACCATTACAGTGGAGGTTCGAACTGGTAACAGTCGAGTAACATATCCACTACCTTACAAAGCCATGAAGTTACCGCGGCTCCTAATACGGGCATCAAGTCACTGCTGCACGCTACCTCGTAAAAACTAGTATTTAGGGCTGCTTAAGTAGAAGTTATTATTCAGAGACATTCTGAAAACTAAGAGCGGTACAGTTTTGTTGGGAAGTGTAGACAAACCTCACAATCAGTACGCTGCGCTGTCTCGATGTAGGCTATTCACTAGAAGTTAAATATCGATTATAGGCTATAGCCCAATGTTAATAAGTTTCACTGCCCGGCACAGCGAAAAGTTTCTCACCTAATCTGCCAATGATCATGTAATTCATGTAATTTTTTCAGGAAAGTGTGTTATACACTTGCCGAATCTAATTGAAAAAAAAGCGTGTTGACGCACTAAAAAGTATACATTGCTAGTCATGTACAGGCAACACTGAAAAGACGGGTCCAAAACTTCACATACTGTATGTTCTGTCAAAGATTGAGGGATCTGATCTCGGTGTATTTGAGGATGCTTAACATTGTATGCTGTGTTCGAGTCTTCAGTCCTTAGACTGGTTTGATCCAATCCTTCATGGCCCCCTGTCCTAAGCTAATAATTCTTCTCTACATATCTACCACGCATAGCGTACTCTGCTGTCCTGCACACTTGCATCCATAACTAACCTTGTTATTCCTGGGTGCCTTCTAGCCTATCTTTTCATTTCATTAGTGGGGCGTGGTGGCGCAGCGGTCAAGCTGATGGCTTCTCACCAAGGTGGACTGGGTCCGATTCCCGGTCAATGCATGTGAGATTTTCGAAGTGAAATGCCATGTTCTGTGGTTCGGATTACACGTAAAATGGAGGTCCCGTGGCTCATAATCACAAGATTTACGGTCATGTAAACCTACATTCTTCCTTCCTTCCTTCCTTCCTTCATTTCATTAGCACTCGCCAGAAACTTCTCTTCTCCCCCACTTGTCTTAACACTTCTTCATTTGTTAATTGGGCCGATAACCTAGATGCTAGGCCCCTTAAAACAACAATTATCATCATCATTTGTTATTCTGTCTAATCTTTCTCATTCCCCTGTCCCCGCGGCATAGCCGTGCTCATTATATCGTGCACCACGACCGCGCGGGCAACTGCAGCAAGTCTAGAGATCACAAGTTCGAATCCCAGCGCTGGCAGTGGCTATCCTGAGTGTGGTTTTTCCCCAGTTATTTCACATTACCTCCAGGAAAATGCCGGGATAATCATCACATAAATACAGACTATGAGACAACTTCAACACCCCCCAACTAAACGGGGCTGATGACCAAGATGTCCAAATACCCTAAATTGAATTAACAACAACTAACTCATTCCTCTGTAGTCCTAACACCATATTTCAAATGCTTCTATTCTCCTTTTCTGTTGTACAAACGGTACAAATTTTACTTCCATAGAATGCCACGCTTTTAACAAAGGCTTTCAGGAACGACTTTCCTTGCCTATGCTAATCATTTTGTATCCTCTTTGCTTCGTCCATCGCTGCTTACTTTGCTTCCCAAGTAACAGAATTCTCCTACTTCCTTTAGCCTTTCACCTGCAAATTGAGGTCAATAACGGTATGGGATTTCTTCCGGCTGAATTGTACAATTTTTGTTTAACGTTATTGAATTTCATAATGAATTCTTCCCTCAAGACTGTGTCCATACCAATAAGAAATGTGCTGAAATCCTCTGGTGACTCGGCTAAGATGACAAAGTCGTCAGTAAATGTCAGAGTTGTAACCATTTCACCTTTAACCTTTATTCCTACCATAAATTACTCTATAATTTTCTTCATTGGTCTAATACACTAATACAGGTTATCAGACAAAAAATCCACACACACCCAAGTACATGGGGCTAAATAACCACGATGTTCAAGACCCTCAACTGAACCAACAACATTTTCATTGGTTGTTGACTGTACTGAATGAAAGTGTGGACTATAAATTGCATCCATCCCCTACAACTTGCGTTCTCAACTTGTCTGAGACTGTGAGCACCACCCTCATGCCACATCAAGTACTCGAGCTCCATTAAGTCGAATATAATAATAATAATAATAATAATAATAATAATGCAACAAGCATGCACCTCTATTTCCTTTTCCTATCTCTCTCTCTCTCCCTCAGCTGAAATGGCTGAAAGTCCACGAGCGCAGTTCCCATTCTGACACAAAAAATATTACATACCAAGACCTCGTTATATCTCTACAATGCCTTTACACCAATGCATTCTGTTCATAATTGAGAAAATAGATACACAAAATTAACACTCCAGATTCCTATACACCGAACCATGAAGTTCAATAAATCTTTTGTTTGCACCGCCTCACGCCTCTTCAACACCTTCGATTTATATAAGTTCGTCAACATTGCAAGCACTGCAGCTCTCAAAAGACATCTTTCATCCTGCTTCTTGGAGCAGTATACCTCTCACATTTGATTACTGCATTATGTTAAAATACTTTTTTTAAAGTTCAATTATAACATCAGGACAATAGCTGAAAACCTGTCTACTTTAATAGATTTTCTTGTAGCCTATATGGTGTTTGTTTTTCGGCCTGATAGTCTGTATGCACTCTTTTGTACATAATTTTTCCATTATTATTATTATTATTATTATTGTATTGTTACTATCTGTTTGTTACTATAATTGTTAGACTATTATTATTTATATTGTGAATGTAAGTGAAATGTTTTATTTTTATAAGCCCTAATCTTATTTTATGTAGGGCGCTACTGTAAAGGAGCTCCTAATCTCTATGTGTAGCCGTGAAAATAAAATAAAATAAAATTTTAAAAAATCAAATCAAGTGTTGAAATAGCTAAGGATCAACCGCTCACCAGGCATGCTGCCACTGCGTGCATGACTTATGCAGGTATGATACACTTGCGTCGAGTCGAGTTGAATCAGCATCTTTCGTATTATTCATAAAACAGGGATGTGCAATTATTTTTACTGAAGATTAAAAATAATATTTTCCAAAACAATAAAATTTCTTATTGTCAAAACTGAAAAGCTGCAAAAGATGTCAAAACTTGTAATGGAAACTAACACTATTATTCCGGTTCGTGCAAAAGAAATTGAATTGCAGAATCGCTCTCAGGGAAGTTGGTGCTTGAGAACGCCTGCCTTACAGCGTCTGGATATCTGGCTGGCTCTCTCACTCTATCAACTGTAGTTTGATTTCTGCATGGACCGTGGATTAGTAGGCCTACCATTGTAACCACAATATGGTGAAATGAACGTTGATGTAGCACACAAAGTAGGTCTACCCAGCTTTGTTCGCTTCCACTCCGAAAGATTTCCAGTTACTGTAGGCCTATATGGCGCAGCCTGGTGTAGCCTAAATTCTACGTGAGCAACCTCTACCATACTACACTCACATCTATTGTTTTTACTACTAATAAACCCCCAAATTAGGCAGCGTGATGCCTTAGCAACAAATAGTGAACTCAAAAGGATGCCAGGTGATATTGGAGTCTTGAGTGCACAAGACAAGACACGTTGTAATCCATTCACAGTTTCAATGCATTGAGTTGGTATTATCCTATTAAACATCTGAGTGTCATATCTACAAAGGATATAGGCGACCTGATCAGAGGGATCACTACCCAGGGATCCTGAGTCGAAGTTTACGAGCGGTAGAGTGGCCCGTTCCTTTCTGCTCCTCCTCCCACCACAGGATCCGGCATGCTTCCATTAGACATCACGAGGCTGGGAGACCCCGTACCGGACCATACTAAGACTTCTACATATTTGGCAGAGCCGAGAATCGAACCTGGAACATCGCGGGTGAGAACTAACAGTGCTATCCACTACACCGTAAGGTGCTATCCCTTTGTAGAAATTTATCAAAATGGTCTCATGACTTTGGAACTGTACGTCCAGTTGTATATTTCCTTATGTATTTGCATCCAGTACTGTATATTACTTAACTGTCACAAAGTCATGACAAACAACTCGACTTTGAACACAGCATATGCTGTGTTTATTAGGGCTTCGATTGGGCTTGTCAGCAGATGTCGGTAGTGCCTGTCTGGACCTCTTGTGGGATAGCAACTACTAGCTATGTGCCATGATATCCAGTAATCCTATGTAAAAAAAAAAAAAAAAAAAAAGACGTTCAGTAAAGAACATATAGTCTACGTTCTCCTAAATGCATGGGTATAGTTATAACTCTTTGTCCTTTTCAAGGAGTATTTCAATGTTGATTGTAGTAGCTTGTTGAAACACAACGTGCTATACGGATATTATACTTTGATTGATTGAATCCTCACCTGAATTATATATACACACACTAATACAGCCATCACAATAACGCTGGTTTTCAGACAACATTCAACACTCACCCAAGTAAACGGGGCTAAATGACCATGATGTTCATGCATCTCAAATGAAACAACAACAGCTTTCTACCCAAATCTTTCCTCGTATAAAAGTACGCACACTTGTAAGCCTACAGATATCACAGTGACACAGGTTATCAGACAACTTCTACACACACCCAAGTACATGGGGCTACAAGACCATGATGCCGCAAAACCCCTAAAGAATCAACAACAAAATCAACAATAACATTAGACTCTACCGCGGATCAAAGACAACGAATTTTAATAGCTCTAGTCGAGTGTTTAAGTATGCGGTGTTATATAAGTATACGTATCCCCTACTTTGTGCCGTTGCCCGTCTCCCACGTCGTGGGAGACGGGCAACGGCACAAAGTAGAGGATCGCATGTAGGGGCGAAGTACAGTGGGGGCTTCGTGTGCCCCGGGACCGTTACGGTAGCTGTGAAGGTCCTACAGGCACCCTGAAAAGTGACGGCTAACGGGGCTCTGGTGAAGCTACGATAGGCCCAGCAAGCCAGTAGTGGATGAAACCAAATGCTTTCAAAAATGGAACGAGCCTCGGACATGATGGATTTAATAGACGACGACACGGCTGTACACATGGACTAAGATTTGGAACTTTAAACCTAAGAACGCTGACGGGGAAGGTGGAGGAGATAGTTGATATGATGGAAAGAAGGAAGTTGGATTTATTGGGATTGGCAGAAACAAAGTGGAAAGGGGAAGGAAGGAGAGAACTGAGAAAAGGCTATAGACTGTACTGGAGTGGGAACGAAGAGGGAAAGAGGAATGGAGTGGGAG
This sequence comes from Meconema thalassinum, assembly GCA_946902985.2. Taxonomy (NCBI): domain Eukaryota; kingdom Metazoa; phylum Arthropoda; class Insecta; order Orthoptera; family Tettigoniidae; genus Meconema; species Meconema thalassinum. The sequence goes on from OX336389.2 coordinate 902,180,898, forward strand.
TAGTAGTACGAGATGGTTTAAAAGAAGAAGTGAGGAGAATAAGTGATAGGATGATGAAAGTGAAAGTAACACTGAGGGGAGGGACCGTAGAAATAGTGCAAGTGTATGCTCCACAAGTAGGCTGCGTTTGAAGAGGAATTGCAGAAGCAGCTGGTAGGAAGAAATATGATTGTTATGGGGGATCTCAATGCCCATGTAGGAAGAGAAAGACAAGGTTATGAGAGTGTTCTAGGACCAGAGGGTTGGGGCGGAAGAAATGAGAAAGAAAAGAGACTGTTGGACTTCTGCCAGAGGAACAGCCTGCTAGTTGGGAACTCCTGGTTTAAGAAAAGAGAGAGCCACACAATCACATGGTACAGTGATGACTTGACCAGGAAGTCGGTGGTCGACTATATACTGTATGAGAAAGAACTAAATAAGAACATCACGGACATCAAGGTTATACCATCGGAGAACCTGAATAGCGACCATCGATTGCTGGTAATGAACCTGAGAGGGAGTAAGGAGAAGAAAGGGACTGAGAACTAGGAAAGACGTATAAGGATATGGAAACTGAAAGAAGGGGATAGAAGGGTCGAGTACCTCAAAATGGTAACGGAAGGAATTCCAACAGATGAAGAAAGAGGGGTGGAAGAGGAATGGGCTAGATTTAAGAAGACACTAGTAGGTGCAGCAGAAGCAGTATGTGGGAGGACAAGTAGTAAGAAGAGGTGGAAGGAAACACCATGGTGGAATGAGAAGACAAAAGATATAGTAAGGGAAAATAATAGAGCCTTTAGGAAGTGGTATCAAACTAGGACGGTAGAGACAAGGGAAGAGTACCAGGAAAGAAAGAAGGAGGCGTAGAGAGTAGTGGCTGAGGAGAGAAGTAAGTGGATGGAAGAGTGGACAAAGATGATGAAGGAGGATAGTGAAGGTACAAAAAAAGTCCTGTATGGGATGGTAAAAAATAAGAGGCGGAAGGATCCTACGGATTATGTTAGAATGGTGAACAAAAGGGGACAAGAGATAGAAAATAGGGAAGAACTGAAGAAAATGTGGAAATAATATTTTGAAGAACTTCTGAACCCAAATGGAAAAGATGGTGAGGAGGAAGAAATCGGGGAAGAGGAAGATGAACTGCAAACAGAAAAGGACTTAACATGGAAAGAAGTGAAAGATGCAGTGAACAAGATGAAAGGAGGGAAGGCACCGGGTGTGGATGAGTTGAGTGTGGAGATTGTGAGAGCAGCAGGAGAGGTGGGGTTACAGTGGTTGTACCGAGTGATGAGGACAGCATGGAAGGAAAGGAAGACCCCAAAGGACTGGAAAAAAGGAATAATTGTCCCGATCTTCAAGAAAGGTAGTAGAACAGATTGCAGAAACTATCGGGGAATAACACTGATGAGTCATTGTGCAAAGATCTTCGAGAAAGTTTTGGAAAAGAGAATTAGGACAAGGATAGAAGGAGGGATGAGGGAAGAACAACATGGCTTCAGAGCAGGAAGGTCCACAGTGGATTTGATTTTTGCTGTAAGGCAGTTACAAGAACAGCACTATGAGTATGGAACAGATCTACTGATGGCCTTCCTGGACATTGAGAAAGCATATGACAGTGTATGCAGAAACAAAGTATGGAAGTCCCTGGAGGATAGAGGAGTACCAGTACGCCACAGATGCCGAACAATTATACAGGGTTTACAACTGGCTTACATGAAATACATGAAATATAACTCCACAATATTTTGTTTTGCGATAAACGATTTCATTAGCGTTTTCTGCCGTTTCTATAAACCATTTGTTACTAAATATGTATTATTTTCTTTCAGTACATTCCTAAAAGGACATAAACTTCGAAATTACGGAAATATATGGATTTACGAGCAAAGCATAGCGGCCATTCTTCCCAACGGGACGGCACAGACAAGCACGATATAGCGCGGTCAGCCCGAACTGTTAGCCACTACTGCGGTTACATATTCTATTTTAGAATGACAATATCCTACCGGTCACCTCCATGAGGACAGTTTAAACCTCCCTATGTGCGATGATTGTATTTGGTAAGGCCAGGCCTTGTTGAATCGTAAGTTACGATTTGGCTATTATACTTGCAAGATTCAAAACTCTGCCATCTTGAAACTATTTGGCTGATGGCCTTGTAGTTTGGGCAAAATACGCATCTCACATTAAGGTACATTGTTGCAAGATTTGGCAGAGATTGGATGATTAGGTTAGTCGTAATTTGATTTAAGCTCAGAACATTTGGGTGGGCACCATTTCTCTTTTGTTATGATGGCGGCGATATACAACATGACACTGAGTTATCCTTTGCTAGTGCTACCCCTGTACCAAAGGGGATTCGATTTGGTTTCGTTGTGTTTGAATTGATAGGGGGAATCGATTTGCACACATACTCGGCCACCATCTGCAAACTATTGGGCTGATGGGCATGTAGTTTAGTCAAAAGACGCTTCCCACATGAGGGTATGTTGTTGCAAAATTTGGTAGAGATCAGATGATTAGGTTAGTCGTAATTTGATTTAGGCTTTGAACATTTGGGTGGCCGCCATTGTGTTTCCGTCAAGATGGCGGCGATATAAAACATGACACTGAGGTGCCCTTTGCTAGTGCTACCTCTGTACCAAATTTCGTTCAATTTTGTTTCACCGTGTTTGAATTGATAAGGGGGGGGGGGGGGGAGACAGACATGCAGAGTGCACACACATACAGACACACACACATACCACACTCACAGACACACATTTTTTGGCCCTGTGTAGACTTTCATTTTTTGCAAAAATCGAAAGTAGGCTAATAAAGTACAGTATAATCAAATTGGGGTTACGAAATATACAGTATCTGGTTCACCCACTGATCTCTATACATGGATCGCCGATGGCAGCGCTCCGCTGCACGAGAAAGTACGCCAGGTTGAGCGCGCGGTCCGCCATGTTGGTCTACCCATTCTCGAGTCCTCCTTATGGGCAAGCAATGATAATCTAGTCAATTTTAAATCGTAATTAATGGTGCTTTGGAGCACATAAAAATATAGAGACATGTTCACTCATAGCATAAGAGCATTGGGATCACTGACACGTCATTCCGAGGTCAGTAAATCTTCGGAATATCGATAAAAATGAATGTATAATATCGGCTGACAAATATCAACTTAGGTGCTGAGTACACGCAATTAGCGACCAGTAACAGAGTAACGAGTGAAAAACAATTTCTGGAAACATTCTTGTAAATTGTATATAGGCTACGGTACACATGTATATATGCCACAAAATTATGCATTCTTCAAATGATGTACCTATAGGCCTAAACGTAGCTCACTATACAGGCCTAGATTCGACATATCGTAATCGGTAATTGGTACCGTAATGAATTCCTGTTTCCATGAAATAACCAACACTTCCTCCAAGTAATCCCAGCACTCTACATCAAATACTACAGCTTTTAATCACGCTAGCAGCACAACAAACTTAATAATAACGGGAAGTAGATCAAAGCCAAAAATGCACTTGAAGCCAAACCAATTTCACTCCTCAGCTCCACATAAAACTTAACACAACTAAAAACCTACTCAAAATATACTCTCCCCACCGTTTTACAACTATTAAGCGAACTATTCGCACCCAGAACCGAAAAACCCTGAAATGGGATCAAATTTAAACACGCAATAGCCTAGCCCGATCACGTCTGCTTCAGCACCACCGCATATGTATACTTAACTTCACAATAACTTCAAAATTACGGCTAAGCGACCTATCTGCCTGAGAAGTAAAGGTATTACCGGCTTGCCTGGGATGATGGGTCACCAAACCGGTACTTAAAACTAAGATTTTACGCTTTAAATAACCAATTTCAGCCCATTTTACAACTACAAGAAACACAAAATATTTACTGCCAGTATAAATACATGTATAACATCAAACTAACAGTAACCAATCACAGAGCCGGATTCGCAATATTGCACCATGCGCTCGCTGCCATCTTGCTACACCTGTCATCGTCTATTCGGCTTACTGCTGCCTTAGCTACCAGCCATCCATGTATAGAGATCAGTGGGTTCACCTCATGTGGCAGTGATTAGCATTCATGGCTGTCACCATAGAGGTCCGGGTTTGATTCCCAGCTCTACCATGAAATTTAATTCCCGTCTCAGGGCTGGAATGGGATCCACTAGCCTCATGAGGTAGAACTGAGAAGAGGTAGGTTAATTCCCACCCCATAAATCCTAGAAGTGGTTTACCGTGTTTTCTCCACTTCCACTCCTGGCAAATGCCGGGATGGTATCTAAATTAATGCCACGGCCGCCTTCTGGCCGAGTCCCAACCCCAATTACAAGCACACATACTGGTAAAGCTATCACAATGATTCAGGTTATTAGACAGATTCTACACATACCCAAATATTGTACACGGGGCTATATGACCGCGATATCGTAAAGCCCCCGACATGAATTAACAACAACAATGACGACATATTTTTGGCTTCGCAAAAGGAAATGCCACAATTAACGAAATAATTACATTGATGTAGTATCCTCATAGTCGATCAAATTAATGTAATGGAAGTTAATGTGACATGCCATCATATAGTAGGGTCCCATGTCCGCCATAGCTCCTATATTGCTGAAGGAAACTCAGAACACCTGAAAGGACGATGCGCCAATTTTGATCGGATGATACCATATGCCATCTGGGGTATAGTGTATGCTCAGATGACGGTTTCAACTCGTCCGCCAACAGATAGCATTTGACGAAGCTATCAGTGTACCGCCTGTGCCTACATTTTAGAAGCGAATGGCCGCTTCTAGAAGGCTGACTGTGGTGCAGACACCGTGGCACTAAGACGCACTTGTGCTTCCTACGTGATGATGATGATAATTCTTGTATTAAGGAGCCTAACATCTAGGCTATTGGCCCCTAATGAAATGAAATGACGATAAAAACAGCCCACTGCCAGAGATGAAAATAAAAATGGTTTGTACAAATCAGACAGCGAGCCCCAACAATTATGCCTTATTTGGATAAAAAGAGTAAAAAACTGGGATGATAAAAGACAATAAAGCAAATAAGGCATGTTAAACAATTAAAATAGATAAGAACAAAATAAAGAACATAAAACAAACTAAACTAAAAGTCTTAAACTATATTAAATCCTTAAATGGTCTCCACTGAAGCCTCCGTGGCTTAGGCGGCAACACGCCGGTCTCTCATTGCCCCAGAGGAGTGCGTCAGGCCTCGGCAGCCGGCACAGTTCATATCCTCGCCGCTAGATGGGGGCTTCATTCATTCCATTCCTGACCCGGTCGGAGACTGGAAGCAGGGTGTGGATTTTCATTTCAAATGGTCCCCACTCTCCCTCATGAACCGGATGAAGAGATCTGCTGACTGCCCGCCATCACGTAGAATAAGGGAGATGATGTTAGGCAGTTTGAGAGTTCTTTGCAGATCGGCCAGGTCCACACACTCCAAAAGAGTGTGTGCCACGGTAAGGTGGGCGCCGCAAATACTCACAGGTCTTCTGTCTTGAGCAAGTGGGAGTGCGTAGCATTCCCATGGTCGATCCGGAGTCGACAGAGTACCACAGTTTCTTTTCGGATAGATCGGAAGGAATATTTCCACATCTTCGCTGTCTCCTCGATGGCTCTCAGTTTGTTGGGCAGAGGAGTGGCACACCACACATCCTCCCAATGCGACAGGCTACAATGTCGCATCTAAGAGCGTACATCACTAGAGGGAACCTTATACGGGAGCCAGGGCAGTGTGACTGTCTCTTTCGCCGCCTGATCAGCAAGCTCGTTTCCCGCGATACTCATGTGGATGGGAAGCCACACAAAGGTCATCCCTCTTCCAGCGTTACACGAATTGACTAGCAGGTCGTGCACACGCTGGATAAGGGGGTGTTTTAGGAAACACACATCGATCGCTTGCAGTGCACTAAATGAGTCAGTACACACAAGAAAGTGCTGGTGATCGTCTGATAACGTGTACTGTAAAGCCTCTATGGTGGCATAGAGCTCCGCTGTGTACACGCTACAGGCCTTGGGAAGTGGAAGTGCTTCCTACAGGCAACTGAGCGAGTTTGAGAAGGGTCAAAATGTGACTTTTCGGGTGGCAGGGTGGTAATTTCCGGGGAATTGCTGCACAAGTTGGACGTGCCGCGTCGGTTGTATAGCGATGCTGGCAACAGTGAAAAATGAACATTTCTTCACCCGTAGACGAGGTTCTGAACATTCGCCCGGCACAGACATCCATCAAGATCGTCGTATTGTAAGGACAGTGGTAGGCCCTACAGTTACGAGCAAACGTGGCCGATGAAGTGTCACCATGAACCACAGGGAACTGGCTACTTGAAGGGGGAACTGCAGAACGCTACCTCTAGTCTAGTCTAGTCCATCTGTCTTTCACGCTGCGGCATCTACGTGCACGGCTTAACTGGTGCCGTGAGAGGAGCACTTCGAAGATGAAATGGCGCTACGTAGTGTTCAGCGATGAAAGCAGATTCTGTCTGTACGCAAGTGATGTTCATTCAAATGTATAATGTAGATCTGGTGAATGTCATCTCGTACAGTGCAATCGTCCAATACACACTGGTCCCTCTCCAAGACGTATAGTCTGCAACATGTCGTTCGCATTTGGTGTTTGCCAAGCGAACACTGACCAGCGCTTAGAACGTACAGAATGTCGGTCGGCCTGTTCTTCTGTTCTGTCGTTCCTGTATCAGCAAGGTGATGTCTTTTTTCGACAGGATAATGGTTGCCCACGCACTGCACGTGCAACAATGTTCATGCCAGAACGATCACCGGAATGGTATCCAACCGAGCATGAGTGAGACTTTCTTTTGTCGTGTGGCCTCCTGGGAGGCCGAGTGCAGGTCTTTCTAGTGAGGGACCTACGCGTCCTAATGAAGATGAATTAATGATGAAGTGGGCAAGGAGGTGGAAGGAAGCAGCCGTGGCCTGTCAGAAGGTACCGTCCCAGCATTTGCGTGGAGTTGAAAATGAGGAAACAACGGAATACCATTCCAAGGATGGCTGACGGTGGGACTCGAACCCACGTCTACAGGTGAAGATGACCTCACTGTTCCGCCCCTTAAAACAATAACAACACCGAACCCACGTCTACCGAGTTCACAGAGAGCTTGGCCCGATGGCCTAGCGCTGCGCGTTAGCGAGCGTGCTACCCGTGTCGGTACGTACAGGGGCATGGCAGATCATAGGGAGCGCGTGGGTCGGGGTAAGGACTTGTACCAGATGTTCTGCCAACCAATGAAGAATTAATTTTAGTACTATGGTTCCGTAGTTGGCACTCACCCAACGCTCACACCAAACCGACTGGCGGGAATAGTCTCTGCACAGTCTGTGGTCTGTTTTGATTGATTTTCCTCGTGGTGTGGTTGGTTGTTTTGTTATTTGATTTTGATTATTTAGTGTCTTTGAATTGAATTGATTCGAGAGTCAATCATGCCACCGCAAGGGAGAAAGAAATGCCAAGCACAGGGCTGTAAGAAATATAATGGTGGTGAGAACAATATGGCAGTTTTCATCTTCCCGAATGAGTGGACAATATGGACTAATCTTAAATAAATGTTTTGTCCATTGTGATTTAAAAAAATGGAGAATACATGTGTGCATTTCATCCCTTGTTTGTTTTCTTACCCATTCTCCTTTGCATTGCAATGCAATTTGTGGTTTAGGGTGGGGAGGGTTGGGAGGGCAGCTGGTATAATGGACGAAAAGTGAGGTTATGGCAATCTAGTATGTTCATTTGGACAGTTTTTTTATATTTATCTAACATCCCGACAATTCTGTAGAGTAGGAATGCAATGTTTAATTAGCCTAAAGGTGAATTAAGCTCTAGAACGTCATAATTATGTCCTTCGTGACAAATCTATTGCCAACATTGATATATATCAAAACGTACTATATTCCTATCTGGACGTATATTACTGCGCCTAGCGAAAGGCGCAGTTATGTTTGTGTTATTTTCATCAATAATCAGTAACTCATCGCAGATCATACTGTTCAATTACGTGTAATAAAGGCTACATTCATATGGCTTTTTTTTTATGTTGGCAGACTTGCTTGTACAATTCATAGCCTCGGGCTGTGTTCTCTCTCGGAAATTCTATAACCAAAAGTGACGAATCTCTTATACTTACATCATCCTTGGGTACGTGTGAGAAATGATGAGCGACAAGTGACTCGTGCGACAGCGTTGCATAAACAGGTCGAGCAGACATGGGATAATATATCCTATGACTCTATAATCACCTTCCACCGGTGAATCAGAGATTTTCTCCCAAAACGTCTACTGTAGAGAGTGATGCGTATCCACTATGGTTAAGTATTTTCTTGTTCCATTGATAGTGACTGTCTGGCCCCATTATGTGGGGGCACTTGGAAGATGATATGGCATTACGTGGTGTTCAGCGATGAAAGCAGATTCTGTCTGTACGCAAGTGATGGTCATTCAAATGTACGATGTAGACCTGGTGAGTGCCATCTCGAACAGTGCCTCTTACTTAGGAAGCCCCGATTCCTGGCTTCGTTGGAGATATTAGAACTGACGTGAGGACTGGAACGGGGTATACTCAGTTTCGTGAGAACAATTGAGTAGCTGTTCGATCTGAGAGGCAGCGACCCCAATCAAAAAGCCTAGATTAATGGCTGGGAGACACGTTATGTTGACTACGCGTCTTCTCGCAATCTGAAGACCATATGGATAAGCAGCTGTCGCTTGGTGAGCCAAGGCCCTCAATGGTTTGTTGAGCAAAGGTTCTTCTTCTTCTTCATTGATAGTGATTGGATACATACATATCGTTTTAGAAGCTCATAAGCACGGTAATACATTACTTTGCAAAGAAACCCCTCAACAAGTTCACCAGATTTTTGTAGAGGAGACAAAGTGAAATGAAAGTATAGGAGAATTTGGAGGTCAAGTATAATTTTTAGGCTCGTCTTGCGGGGATACCTTCATTATACGACAAAGAAAAAAAAATAATTATATACTTGAAAATCGCACGGCCGCCATGTTGTTTTTGTGTTTATCAGGATTTTTAAAGTTATATGATATGTACTTAATTAATAGACCTCGATCACATTGCAACATTTCAGTTTGATTGCTGTACTAGTCATGGAGATATTGAGAACTGGTGAAATATTTCTCACCGCTGGCATGTTCGATTGTATATGTTGGCCATATAATTATATACCAGCAGATGAAGATTATTACGGTAGTCCATTACACAAACCTCCAATTCGATCGCTTGAATAGGACTAAAAATTGAAGGCGTGAATTTTTAATTTCCCACAGCCGTCATCTTGTATTTCTCTTTAAACATTTAAATAAATTTAACACCAGTATAATAAGATTTGTTTAAAGATTTATCGTGCTAAGTTTCATTGTGCTTGGATGATTAAATCGCGCGAAAAGCCCATTTAACTATTTAAAATTCACTTGGCCGCCATGTTAGCTTTGTACTCATCAGGTTATTGAACTCTGCATAGATGATTTTACTTTGATAGTTTCTATCGCCATACAAAATTTCAGTTTGATTGCTGTAATAATATAGAATCGTAGATATTAGGAACAGGTGAAATATTCCTCATGGCCGCCATGCTGGATTGTTTTTATAAGTAGGCCATATAAATATGAACCAGTTTATGAAGATTATTAGAATAGCTCATTATACGAACTTTCACTTCGATCGCTTAATTAATGTACAATAAATTAAAACACATTTTTAAAATTTCCCATAGCCTCTTTGTTGAATTTATCAAAACAATTGAATTAAATTAGATACCAGTATATTAAGTCTTACGTAAAGATTTATGATGGCAGGTTTCATTGCGTTCAGGTGAATAAATTGCGTGAATAGGCTAAAAAGGAACCCTGAATCCTCGAAGAATGAGTGTATCAGTTTATTTACGAGGGGCATTCCGAATATAAGAAATAAAGAGGCAGATAATTAAAAATCCCCACAACTAAAAGGTATTGAATTAAAATGGTATTTACGAGGGGCGCACAGTGTGTCGAATCCCAATTCTAGGTGGAAAAAATTAATAACTTCGTTAATAGTGCTGGGATTCTATTAAAAGTTGGCAATATACCGTTTTCGAGGTCGCTGAATTCATTTCTGGCATCGTCTAAAGTGTACGATCTTCGGGGGGTAAATATTTAGGGGTGAGGGGTAAGGTGAGGTGTAAAAATGACCGAAAGCAACACAAGAATCATCCATTTTTGGCAGTAAAAATCACGATTTGGGTGTGTATATGAACGTTTATGACAGTGGTAAACATACTATTTAAAACTGGATAAAATATGAATAACAATGAGACTTTCAGTCAAGTATTCTTGTTACACCTTATTTGAGGGAATAGACGAAGTCACTGTATGTAAAATCATCCAGATTAAAAACGTATATTAAATTGTTATTAAACATAGAACGACGAAATATGCACAAAAAATAACATTTATTTTCTAAAAGTTCATCAAAATCATACAAACAATTTCCTTATAACAAAATGTAATTGTACAGTCCTGTTAATAACGTAGTTTTAGTAAACACACTTCACACACGAAAACAATATTATTTCTCTAGAAAAGCATGGAAATAAAGACAACATATATTGAATATTAGGCCTATTTCTCCTATTGCAAATAAAAAGAAAACGTCCATTCGTCAAGAAATGTTCTCATTAATCTCAATCCCCTTAATAATAACAAAATGTATAATGTTCATTCGTCACCTGATTCTTCTCTAGAGTCCAGAACATCGTAGTCATTGCTATATTGGTTTTCATCATTGATGTCAAAGTTCCTTGGGGGTCATTAAGTAACTCAATAGCTTCCATAGGTAGATTCCTATGTACGTAGCATTGTTCTTCCTGCAATCTCCAATTTTTGTTAATATTATGGGATATCAACTTAATTTTGTTCTTAGCTCCTGCACTTGAGTGTCAGTAAGAGTTGTAGGATCAAATTTATTCATAACATATTGAAATATGACGTCTGTACGCCCCTATTTACGACACGACCGCCACGCGTTGAAAAATTCTTCTCACGGTAATGCCTACATAGTCACTGAAAATAAGAAAATAAACCATCAAGCACATTCGTGCGCAACCAAACCACTTCAGATCCTGAATCTACATTAAATTTCCTATCGAATGACGTATAAAGTAAAGTGGCACTATGAGGCACTCATAAAGTAAATAATTTATTTAATGCAGAAAGCTAGTATTACGCATAAAAGTGCGAACACATACCTCTTTTCACGATTCCATGAGCCGCAGAAGACAACACCTCGTTGAACTCACTAGAATTACAATGTTCGGTTCACTCCGACACCCCCTATCAAATGACCTGATAACTGCCAGGAAGACGTTTCAGCACCTCTAACCTCCCTCCTACGCAGCAGAGAGCGGAAAGGAAGACCGAAGGTCACCATCTGGTTTGTTCACTATCGAATGAGCCAGTTTTCGCTTTCATTTGCGACAGTGAAATTTTTCCACCTAGATATGGGATTCGACACACTGTGGGGGCGTTCCGAATATAAGAAAATAAAGAGACAAAGAAATAGAAATTCCCACAACTACAAGGTATTTAGTTAAAATGGAATTAACGACGGGCGTTCCGAATATACAAGTCTCGCCACTTTATTTCACAGGGGCACTGTATTGCAAAGTGAGAAAACATAACAATACACACACTGTTCCACACAGTCGCCACCGGCATTCATACATTTGTCGCACTGTGCAATCAATTTCAAAATGTTATTCACAGCCTGTTGCTTCCGAAGTGACCTTCCTCAATAAAATTGGTTTAAAGACTTGGAATCCCACAGGTGAAGTATGCCTCGAACGTGAAACAAAGAACCAAAGGGTGAGGAAGAGATGTGGCACTTGGTGGTTAGAGGGTTGTAGGCCTATCTCAAACGAACCCCATAATGTATCATCCCAGAGTCTGGGACAATGGGAGTGAGGATCTCCCCCACCTTCGAATCGCACCCTGGAGTAGCATACACTTCCTGAAAACTCTGGGTACTGAATTTACCACGAGAATTTCTTGCAATTGATTTCACGGTACGACAAATGTATCAGTGTCGATGGGGAAATAGCCTTTTGTTACGCCAGTGTGTTTTCTCACTTTGTAATAGACGTGACTGTGAAATGAAATGAAGAAAGTGATATTCGAAACGCCTTCTGTTTATCAGAGATAAAGGGAAAGTTAAAATTAATACTACTAGTGCCATTCCAAAATTTGAAGCTAATGACAGCACCCGCGAAATTTGATATCCTGCTGAAGAAAGCAGCTGAACATAGTGGAAAAACAGATTGCGTCTACATATTTACCCACTAACCTATAAGGGGTTACGGCTTAAATAAATAAATAAATAAATAAATTTTAAATAAATAATCAAATCTAGAATCAATTAATTGACAACAAAAACCAATCAAAATCAATTGTTTTTCGGTTGTTCAACAAGTTAATGTGTCCAATTAAAGGTAATTAATTAAAGAACCTTAGAGCTATGCCGGTGCGAACATCTGCTCCTGGTAGAGCCACTCAAGCCGGGCAGCCAGACTAGTAATTAATTGAAGTATAATTACTTAATTAATTAAATTTCTACATAATGCAGTACCCTGGATCCATGCTACATAAGTAAATGTCCCCATAGTTCGTTAATTAATTACTAAACTACCGTTGCCTATTTCTAAAAATCTGCGATTGTGTGGTTTGGAGGCGGGGATGCAAGGATGAAAGCACATGGGAGAGGGGTGGGGAGTTGAGTCAAAATGTGACTACGTCTGGTAGTGTTCCAATAACTATCCAAAAATTAATCTTTTGCCTTATTTTTTTCCGATGTTAAACCTTAATTTTGTGGGTTATCTCGAAAATTTGGCGCAGTGCCCGGTGGTACCATCGCTCCTCATGGAAACCAACTTGTCGAACAGTATATAATTTTAAAGCTTATGAAGCAGGCTACAAATTTATCTCTAAGAATTTTTCCATATTATAAGTGTTTTGTAGCTACAACATTTATGTTTTAATGCTTAAAATAAATTTAGCATTTGCTTTAAACTCGTATTTAAAATAAGAGAAATGTGTTGGAATTAGTATAACTTTGATAAGGGACACTTTATGGTGTCCAATAGGGTTTCGCTACGACTAGACTACTAGTGATGGAGATGTAGGTCCGTTTGAAATATTCTGCGAATATGTGACTCCTAGAACAATAGTGGAGGGAGGGACAGGAACTTCTGTTAAATAGAGGTCTAATTGCTGACCAAAATTCATTTTTCCATTATTATTTTGACTTATTTTATTATTCAGATTTAATCGATAACACCATCAACTATGCCCTCAATGTCCGTTCAGTGGTTTAGCACCTCATATATCACTTGCACTTGGGGCAGATGACCTCGTAGTTCCGCCCCTTAAAACAACAATTCAATAACTAACTAACCATCACTTGCACTTCTCAGGCTTATTGCAGCGTACGTATTACATGGATTCATAAAAGTAAATGAAGAATTAGATTGGTTGTGTGTTGCTGACTCTGATAGTTCCAGCGAGCGGGTATGGTCTAGAGGTAGGCGTAGTAGCCAGAAATCGTAAATGTTGTCCCCACCTCTGCCATGATTTCCATCCAAGTGTGAGGATTGGGATGGGGTTTGCTCAGCTTCGTAAGGACAACTGAAAAGAAAAATGGTTAGAATCCCACTCTTAGTCAACTCAGAAGTAGAATTTCTTGGTTTCCCACTCTAACTACAAACGCTTGTTTGGATAGCACCTAGCCCAAGGCCACGATCACCTCCATCTCCAATGTAAGCCCCTACTTGAAGTGTACACTTTAGTGCGGACGCTACAATAACACAGGTTATAAGACATTTTAGCATCCCAAGTTCACTGGGCCAATGACTAATCGCTTGTATGAAACGCCAACAATAAATTGTGGAACATTTGTGATTGTGAGTTGATACCAGCAATAGAAGTTGAACGGTTCCGATTTGGGACGGTAACATTTTCAGATATTCTAGGACACGTCATTAAGAAGTGGGTATCTGAAAGTTAGTTTTTTTTACACAATTACAAGATGTATTTCCTCGTTTTCTTTTATAACTATTTAGTTCAGCAGAAGTGGAGAGGATGCCTTGAAGGAAGTGTGTAATCATAGGTGAGAAAAATACTGTCAAATGAAAAGGAGCCTTATTTATCGAACATCTTAATTATTTTCGTGCTTGTCAATGGCCCGTTTCCCTGAAAATTTCAGCTTAGTGAATATTCCGTGTGTCGATAGAATGTGAGTGTGTGTTAATTGTAGTTTTGGGGAATGTGTGATCTGTGCGACTTGTAGGAGCTGCAGATACATCAAGACCTGAGACGGCTTCTCCGCCGAATGAGGAATAAAGGTAAGTCCTTTCCTGATTGCATTCTTCTAGTCGTTATTTCGCATGATGAAAGGTGATTGTTACTTTCAGGATATTTTTTGTATTCGAGATGGAAGGAAATCTAATCTCTCCCTAGGATTAAATTTATATGAAGATATTCAACTACACTGAAGAAAATAGAAATTGCAACACCCAGAAGGAGTGGTGCTACATTGCTGCAATTGAACATGCAGGACGAGTGTTCGGTTGTGATTCGATGATTACACTTTCAGGTCCCTCTGACCGCAAGTTTGGACAACAATCAATACAGGATGTGCCCACCAAGAGCTGCAATACATTGATGAATTCGGCGAGGCATGGAGTCAATAAGGCCCTGGATCGCTTCCTGAGGAATTGTGGCCCATGCTTGCTGCACTGCATGGGTCAGTTGTTCCAGAGTTGTGGGTGGCTGAGGACGGTTGGCCAGTTGTCGACCCATCATGTCCCACACATGCTCAGTAGGACTGTGTTCCGGGGATCTGGCGGGCCATTCTAGGGTTGTGATGTCGTGGAGAGCTTCTCCGGAGATGCGTGCAGTGTGAACCCGGGCATTGTCCTGCTGAAACATCCCATTAGCAATGTTCGCCATTATAGGGACAACCATTGGATTGAGTACCCTATCAACGTACTGTCGAGCAGTCATAGTGCCCTCAACAAGCACTAATTGTGATTTCACATTAAAGCCAAGAGCTCCCCAGACCATAATGCTTGGTGTTGGCCCTGTGTGCCCCTCGACAATAAGGTCTGGGTGGCCCCTCTCGCCGGTACGTTGGCGCACAAGATTCCGGCGATCACTACGAGCAAGACAGAAGCGCGATTCATCACTAAAGACGACCCTATGCCATTCGTCGGCCCACGTCGATCGTTCTCGACACCAGGCCAGCCTTACACGTCGCTGTTGTGGGGTCAATGGAACACCTTCTGCAGGGTCACGGGATCGTAAGCCAGCTGCACGCAGGCGATTGCCAACTGTTTGTTGTGTAATGTGGGGTGCCACAGCTGCTCGAATTTGCGCTGCTGTTGCATGGGGTTCCATCCGGGCCATCCGAATGATGCGGCGATCCTCTCTCACAGTTGTCTGTCGCGCTGGGCCTGTGCCAGGTCTACGAGTGTGGGTACCTTCATTTGACCACTGCTGCCATACACGTTGTACCGTAGGTGCCTGTCGGCCAACAAGTGCAGCGACAGTCCTTAGCGATAATCCAGCCTCACACAGCCCAATTATCCGAGCCCTCTCAAACGGCGACAGTTGTTGATAGCGTGCTCTTCTCTGTCGTCGAGGCATGATTGACGGGGAACACTTCACTGCCCAGACTGCAAGTCAACTACTCTACACCAGAGACCGTATACTGGAGTTGATTCATCCGCGACCAATCACGTGGGGAGACCTGCAGCAACAATCCAATGGGTCTGAAACTTTGATCGTTTATATACCTACATGGCATCGTTCCATATCTTGAAAATCAACACAAACGACCAATGCCTTCATGGTGTTGCAATTTCCATTTTCTTCAGTGTATCTTGTTTAGTGGAAGGTGATAACTTATTTCTTAAAAGATTCCTGCAAATCACTTATATTTCCAACTGCAGTTTCTTCGAGGCAAGTTCCTGTGTTTACTAAACTCTCTGATCATTGGGAAATATTCATGATGCTTCTTCTCTATACATTTCTTCCAAAGTTCAAATCTGTGCTGTAATGACGTAATTTTTGTGACCCCGGTGGTGAGTATCGAAAAGCATTTTCCTTGACATAAGAGATGAAGTTAATTTTCCTTTATAAGAAATATGCGCATGGTAAGGTAATTATTGTAACCAAATTGTATTTCATAGAAGTTCAGAAAGATCAAATGGGTTTAGAATATAATCATTTTTGAATTAAAGTACCTATGAATACATACATGCAATGTAAGCACAAACTTAAATACACAAGGGACGTTTATGACTGTTTTCTACCTCCATAGCCACATTCTCAATTTGGTCTATCTTTTCCAAAGGAGGCTTATAAGCATAGATTACCATAATCAACACTGACAATTTGAATTCGATGTTGACAAACGGGTGTTTTCAATTGAAAAACCTCTCCCCATTACAATTTGGTGCAGAATGATTTAACCTATCAAGATCATTTTACAGCAACCTTCAAAAGCTTGACGTCGAAAGAGAATAGTTTGCATGATAATCAAATAAGTAATTTTAATTTAATTTACCGACAGTAACACATGGAAGAACAATTTTACAAAACAAGATACTATTTCTTTAGTTTTGAACTTCAGGGTTTTAATTAGCAATATGTTTAGGTTATATGGTATGTTTTTAATTTTCATTAAAATATCCAAGTGCCAGATCTGATTGTTATCATCAATATGCACAATTTGTGCGATTTATCTTTAATAAGATCTGATTTTTAAAAAATAATATACAACTTTTTTACCATGATTCTCTAAATAGTGTCGGCTGACTGCGTGGGTCAGTGGTAACGTTCTCGCATGCTGTTCCCAAGGTTGCAGGATCGAATCCTAGCGCAGCCAGTTGGCATTTGAGGGTGCGCAAATGAGAGGGAGTCGTGACGGTAGCTTTGCTCCCACGTTAAAGATCCCCTTCGGGGAAATATTCCGGCATCGCGGCATCTCTAAATGCCTCAGTAGTTAAAAGGGACGTAAAACCCATAACATTATTAGTAGTTACCTAAATCCTTATGTGAAACACATCTGATTGTTGGAAAAACTTTTCGTCAGGATCCATTATCCAGCACTGTCCGTCGTGAACTAACTTGAAATCACCTGTGAATCTTCTTATTCTTCTTCTTCCTAGCATTAATCCCTTGCGGGGTTCCTCCACTTCTTTCTGTCGTTAACATCTACTGGTGTTAGACCAACAGCGTGCATGCCAGCTCTGATGTTGTCAGTCCACCGCTTTACAGGTCTTCCACGTGGTCTTGTTCCACCTGGGTTGATGTGGAGTGCTGTTTTTGCAACTGAGTTGTTCTGTCTTCTCATGACGTGACCGTACCAGTGTAGACGAGCCTCCCCTGTAAATCCTGGGATAAGAAATATACTGGAAATACTAGGAATGGTGTACTTATGGGACAGGAACTTACGAAGGGAGGCGGATAGGGTGTGTAAGAAAGTGTGCAGAAGTTAGTTAGTTATTGTTGTTTTAAGGGGCGGAACTGCGAGGTCATCTGCCCCTAGTGTGCAGAAGAGTAAAGGACATAGAGTTGCAGGTTTCAGAGCAGAGTGTGGTAACAGGAGAACCTTAACAGAGTTCTGCGAAATAAAGCAATTTATGAGTAAAAAGCCTGAAGGTCCAACGAAAAGGGAAATGAGAGGGATAATTTGCTGGTTAATGGGGGTATATAAGAACAAAGCATTGAGAGAAGTAGGAAAAGAGGACCTTTGCCCTTTATGTGAGATGGTTATGGGTGCAGCACACCTGATCAAGGAATGCAATGAAACCAATATAATAAGAGCAAAGCATATACTGTAGATAAGGGATATATAAACAGAATATAAAGTGAATATGAATATCACACTTTAATAAAATTACTAAATTTGCGAATGGAGGAAGCCAGGTAAATTGGCGAAACTTTTTAATGATATCAGAGGAATGTGCGATAGGAAAGCGACAGATGAGAAACCCGACAAAGATGTATGTGAAACAAGTATAAGGGTACAGGAGACGGTATCCTAAACTATAAAACTTAGTTAAAGTCTAGAATAGCCTCTCTGTATCAATTAGGATAAGATTAAGATACTACACAATTAATAGCCATTATTGGTGTTTTGATAATGGTTTGTAACATTTAATACGTTGTAAATTACACACATCAAAAAAAGTTTTGCATCACCTCGGTTCCAAGAGTTCCGGAACCTTTAAATACAAAGGGAATAGAGATCAACACAAACAACATTTCAGCTCGTTTTATTGCCCATGAGACCCACACATTGCATGTTGTACCATCATACAGCTAGACTTTCAGCATTTGTGGTCCAGATTGCAGTACACACCACTACCTCTAATACCCAGTAGCACGTCCTCTTGCATTGATGCATGCCTGTATTCGTCGTGGCATACTATCCACAAGTTCATCAAGACACTGTTGGTCCAAATTGTCCCACTCCTCAACGACAATTCGGCGTAAATCTCTCAGAGTGGTTGGTGGGTCAAGACGTCCATAAACAGCCCTTTTCAACATATCCCAGGCATGTTCGATAGGGTTCATGTCTGGCGAACATGCTGGCCACTGTAGTCGAGCGATGTCGTTATCTTGAAGGAACGCATTCACAAGATGTGCACGATGAGGTCGAGAATTGTCGTCCATGAAGACAAATGCCTCTCCAATATTCTGCCGATATGGGTGCACTATGGGTCGGAGGATGTCATTCAGGTATCGTAAAGCCGTTTCGGAGCCTTCCATGACCACCAGTGGCGTACGTCGGCCCCACATAATGCCACCCCAAAACATCAGGGAACCACCACCTTGCTGCACTCGCTGGACAGTGTGTCTAAGACGTTCAGCCTGACCAGGGTGCCTCCAAACACGTCTCCGACGATTGTCTGGTTGAAGGCATATGCGACACTCATCGGTGAAGAGAACGTGATGCCAATTCTGTGGGGTCCATTCAGCATGTTGTTGGGCCCATCTGTACCGCGCTGCATGGTGTCGGGGTTGCAAAGCTGGACCTCGCCATGGACGTCGGGAGTGAAGTTGCGCATCATGCAGCCTATTGCGCACAGTTTGAGTTGAAACACGACGTCCTGTGGCTGAACGAAACGCATTATTCAACATGGTGGCATTGCTGTCAGGGATCCTCCGAGCGGCAATCCGTAAGTAGCGGTCATCCACTACAGTAGTGGCCCTTGGGCGGCCTGAGCGAGGCCTGTCATCGACAGTTCCTGTATCTCTGTACCTCCTCCATGTCCGAACAACATCGCTTTGGTTCACTCTGAGACGCCTGGAAACTTCCCTTGTTGAGAGCCCATCTTGACACAAAGTAACAATGCGGACGCGATCGAACTGCGGTATTGACCTTCTAGGCATGGTAGAACTACAGACAACATGAGCAGCGTACCTTCGTCCTGGTGGAATGACTGGAACTGATCGGCTGTCGTACCCCCTCCGTCTAATAGGCCCTGCTCATGCATGGTTGTTTACATCTTTGAGCAGTTTTAGTGACATCTATGAACAGTCAAAGGGACTGTATCTTTGATACAATATACACAGTCAACGTCTATATGCCGGAGATCTGGGAACCGAGGTGATGCAAAACTTTTTTTGATGTGTGTATGTGTAAGTTCTGTGACTTACGCTATTTTTAAATTCATGTTGCGGTTTATTAATCTTACTGAGCAGGATTTTTGTTTTGGGCTATTAGGAAATTACTGTAACTAATAATCACATGTATCAGGTGATGGTTGCCATAAATAATACTCTCGCACCAAACTCTGGCTATCCGAGATTTGGAACAGAGGGTATTCTATTCTTATTTTCTAACTGACTGTTTAATTTGTCTGATAACCTGTATTTATGTGGTGACTGTAACAGTGTGTGCATCTGTATTTGGGACAGGGATGGGATAGGTGCTCTGGGGTTTGAAATGAGGTACTATCCCGGCATTTTCATGGAGGGAGTGTGGAAATATCCTGGGAAAATCACACTCACGATAGCCGCTGTGAGCGTCGGGATTCTAACCTACGATTTCTGGACTTGCTGCAGCTGCCCACGCTGTCGTGGTGCACAATTTAACGAGCAAGGCTACGCCACGGGGTATTGTTTCATTTAGGAGCTTGGACACCGTAGTCAATTCAACCCTGTATACAGTACTTGGCTGTATGTAGAATTTGTCTAATAACCTGTGTCATTGTTGATCTGCAGTAGTGTGTGCATTTGTAATCGAGGTTAGGACTGGGAAGGAGGCGGCCGTGACATTTGCCTAGGGCCGAAGTTGGAAACCTCGGAAAACCACTTCTCGGATGGCTGCGGTGGGAATCGAACTCGTTTAATCCCATTTCTTCCTCGCGAGGCTGAGTACACCCTCGTTTCAGCCCTTAGACCAGAATTAAATACAGTATATTGGCAGAGCCAATCAAACCCAGGCCTCAGGGATTCAAGCCAAGAATGCTAGTCACTACACCACTAGCCTCTAGTTGTGCCCCTAGTTGTGATTCG
Source organism: Meconema thalassinum (assembly GCA_946902985.2). Lineage (NCBI taxonomy): Eukaryota > Metazoa > Arthropoda > Insecta > Orthoptera > Tettigoniidae > Meconema > Meconema thalassinum. The sequence goes on from OX336389.2 coordinate 902,201,492, forward strand.
TTAATAGTTTACATTTCGGGCGCACCGCATCGGACAGGTGATATCTTATTTATAGACTTGATAAAACACTTCTTGAACAAATGGGGGGGGGGGGGGTTAATTGGATGACTAGTTTCGTTCGTCAAACGAACACATCGGATCCTACTTACTTAGGCTTAATTTAGGTTCGGTGGATATGTATGTAACACTTATGTGCAACAGAATTTCCAATCATATATATTAAAATAGTCAGGTAGAAATTTGACATTTTACTAAAACTGAAATATCATGGTAAGTATTTACGCTACGGCAACGTTTGTTACCTTAAAACCAAATTCACGTGACGCATTATTGACTGAGCCCCAACTTACCTGATTATGTCATCCGTTTGTTAAAATAATTGCGAATATTAATTTCACCAAGGTCACATTTCACGTTTTACTAAAACGGAAATATCTTGATACGTATTTGCGCTACGACAACGTTTGTTGTCTTAAAATGTAATGCACGTCACGCATTATAGATTGAGCCCTAACTTACTTGATTAGGTCATCCATGTATTGGAATAATTGCGAATATTCATTTATTCCGCTTTTAGCCGCCAGGTGATTCACAGCGCCCCGGCTGAGCAAAGTTCCACTTTTAAACGCCAGGTGATTCACAGCGCCCCAGTGAAGTAATGGCTGCCTATTTCTGATAAATAAACGTATATAATAAACCTAAGAATGTATAATCCTAATAGTACCATAGCTAATACAGACAGATTTCGAACGAAATTATCAAGGGCATATGCTCAGCGACATTACATACCACACCTGAAGCTCTCATACGTTATCAAGTATCGTTCCAATGGTACTGAAGTGGGGTGTACTGGTGGTCTAGGACAGAGGTCCTCAAAGAGTGTGTGGGGGAGGTGGGGGCAGATAGTGATAGGTGGGGGGTGGGGGGGAAGGGGAGGGGGCGCCTGCTGTGATTGAAATATTTATATTTCGTTTTCTGTAACAAATATCGCTATCCTCATATCCATGAATCTGTCATACGCAGGAAGCTGACCATTCAAGTCTAATAAACTCGTACTTTTGATGCCTTCCCGCCGCTAGATGGGGGCTTCATTCATTCCATTCCTGACCCGGTCGGAGACTGGAAGCAGGCTGTGGATTTTTTTTCATTTCACAAGAACTGACCAGTAGATCCTGGCAGCAGGAATTCTTAGGAATGATGTAGAGTAACATTCCCCACACAGCACCCTTTCACCCGCCACCCGCAGCGGTATCTCCTTACCAAACACATAACAACAACTAATGACAATAAGCCGCTTGACAATGTGGCCACCACTTCCTTACAAGTATAGATTCTTCTATTTCTGCCATTATCGACTTGAATTCAGTCAGGCCTTTGCAGTGTTCAAAGACAGTGAGTGAACAAGGGAATTCTAGTGCGTGTTCAGTGGAAGTGGTTACCCCGATTTACAATAAACTGACACAAGTAACACCATTACATTATTTTTTACATAAAGTTGTTGAACTTTGATGTGCTATTATGTGTTATTAATATTGTAACTGTCGCCTCAATAGCGTAGCGGTCAGCATGGTTAGCTGCCGCCTCGGAGGTCCTGGATTCGAATCCCGGCTCTGCCACGAACTTTGAAAAGTGGTATGAGGACTGGAACGGAGTCTACTCAGCCTCGGGTGGCTCAAATGAGTAGAGGGGGTTCGATTTCCACCTCAGCCATCCTCGATGTGGTTTTCCGTGGATTCCCACTTCGTCTTCGTCCAAATGCCGGGATGGTACTGTACCCGATAATCCGGAAAGGATCCTGTTGGAATATCCATTGCCCCCGCTGGATTGCCTATTTCTCATTGCTCCGGCATATACAACATTAGAAATCGCTTCCAACATGGTCTTTAGGGATTTACAGACAGCAGTTACAAGAATATTGTGGATCAACAACCAACTACACGGGGCACTCACCTTTACTTACCTCGGGGACTGGGACTTCAGCTTCGCCTACACTATATCCACAATACTCTGCTCCTTATATTTAACATGAATCACTCCAACAACAATGGAAAACAACCTGAACAAATGTATTAATAAAAAGGTAAACTAATCTACTATAAACAAAATAACAACAAATGAATTTAACAATTAACATTAAAATTAAAAACACGCACTCATTTACACCTCCTTTCAATTCTACATCTTACTACAATGCTGTATTAAAAATTATGAGTATAAATCTTGGCTTGATATAGGCCTGCACTGCGTAGAAATAAAAAGTTTAGTGAAGCCTCTGAATGGCATTCCATACACATGGTTTCATTCACAAACCTGCGTTGTAGAACGCACGTGCAGAAACTTGGTTTTATCAATGAAATATCGGCACCATGCCGTAATCGAAACTGGTTTATACAATAAACAGAAGGCTGTGAGTCTACATCTGCTTAAATATTATGTCATCGCTCCCCAGAGCAAACGGTGAATCATGCTTGCTAGCCCACAGAGACTGCATGTGTGCATTTATAAAACACGTAAAAATTAACATTTAGATCTTACAAAAGTTCATATAACTGCCCTGTTTCTTAACCAATCATTCTAAATTTTATACACTCTTTCATTCGCACCCCGGATTGTTCTAGACCAATACGGTTCCACATATGCTCTTAACAATAAACAATCATTCATTCCCAAAACATCCGCTCATAAACACACTCTATTCCAAAACAATTGATTGATAAATCCTACTAAATTGTTTAACTAATTAAATCATTTCCACAAAGTTATTTACATGTAATATGTTTATAATAATATCCATTATCTAGTGTTGCTAACGCGACACTTTCGAGATTCTAACTTCTCGGTTACAATATAATTCTTAACTAAATATATACACTGGTTTTTCACATAACCACTCTTTCTTTAACGTTCTGTAGTTTCAATATACTTGTCATATTGCACAATACACCTTGTCTTATATAGGTTTCATTTATCATATCGGTATAATACAGTCGACTGATTAAGGTGAACTGTACTTAATTACATAAATTCGGGTTTAATAAAATTTAATAATAGTATTACAGACGTGAGTAGACAATCTTTCTCATGTTGCTTTTCCGCTGAAACCCTCCTGTTAACACAGCTAAATCGTTAATTCACAAGAACTGAACTACTTGTATACAACGGCTCTTATCATGATACATGCCTTTTAATCAAAGAACAACAATACTTTGACTTCCTTAAAATGCGGAATTCCCTCGCCTGAGCACTCCATAGCTCTACAAAACCTCATATAACAGTATATATGGCATAAACAATAATCATCTACTATGTTAAACAATAATCAAAATGGATTAATTGTTATTAACATATCTTATGTAGGAATTTCTCTCAAATAATGGCATGACCCTCAGTATCATTGCACATGATTACTGGACTACAATTATACATACGTAAGTTTTTCAGACGAAACTTCCAATTGTAATGAACGATATTAGACAGTCGTGATTAACCTCCTAAAGTTTACTCCACAACAAGATAATTAACTGTTAACTCTTCTGTCGCTAATACATGTAATAAAAAATAATACTCCTGTTTCATCTCACTTGTCTAGCTATAAATTGTTTATCGTTGTAATATCATGTCCACAAAATGACTTGATGTTACACAAATAGAATGAAATAACACACATGTTATTTATAGTGTCAGATAGAATTCAATCCTGACCGGGATAAACTAGCTTTGAATTCCTAGCCAAAGATTTGAATAATCTTCGATCAAAAGGTAATTTCCTCTAAAATATTAAATGAACAAAGCTCTTAGCTTTACAGATAATAAGAAAGGTTTGTCAATGTAGTTATGTTTTTCCACTCTACACAAAGAATGTTCATAGGAATAAAGACTTTGGTCTTATCAAACGACTAGTATTTCTTATATCGTCGATAGTTTATGTACAATAATGATATAACAATATCATTCGATGTTTCTTCTTTTCTTGAAGTAATATGATGTTACATTAATGTGCTCAAATTAAATTAAATAAGAATTTAATTTGAAGCTATGACACAATGTCAGAATACTTGGTTAAATGAAATTATTAAAATTCGAGAGTCGAAACGACTAGTCTCCAATGAGGCAATATGGTTCCTCAAACAAAATTTTAATGTCAGTTCCACAACTGATCCGTAGAATAAAATTGAAAAAAAGATGAAATGCAATCATCTTCTAAATAATCTTGCAGTATAAAAATCTCAACACACATCTGAAGTGTAAAATACATAAAAGCACTGAAATACATGAAATGTGGAAACAAAGAAATATGTAATAAAATCGCCGAACATATTGAACCCTTGCAAAGAAGCTTATGAGACTCAGTTTCGGGGGGGTGTAACAGTCCATATCGTAAGTTGTTGTTAAAGCGCTTCATTAACATGCAGGGTAACATATAACAAAATAACATGCAGGAAAAAGTGAAGCCAGGGTTAAAAAACAAATGAATTTAATAACAAATCAGCTATTTACAACAAGAATTAACAAAACAAAACTCCCATATGACTCCCACTGAATAAAATTAAATATGCCAAAACTAGGCCAAATCTCTGGAGAGATTATACTTGGACCAAATGTCCCAAAGAAAATCAACAAAAGTGACAAATGTATGCGCGCGTGCTGTTCTACATGCTTCACGATGAGTACAATCGAATGCATGATTCGTCATCATCCAGAATAAACTTTCAGACGACGAATCCACATTGCTTAGAGCTAGACAGACGCGGGGAACAACTATACAACACTTAAAACTAAACCGACACTTCCTATACTTAAAAATAAACAACACAATAATTTCCGCATGAAATTGGAATCAAAACTGCCGTAGCAAAACATTACTGCCTAAAATTAGGACTTCTCACACAAATCAACCCAAGTACGATAACACGTGACCAACAAAAAAAACCACATATGACCGCCGTCATATTTACAAGTACACTACCACTACTCCACACAGGGCGTCACATACTAAATTACATGAGTTGAGTCATAAACAAATACTAGGCTCATGCCAACATTTACATTATTAACACAATATTCTATCCATACAACATGCAATAATCCGTCACACACATGGCGAACTCCCCAATTAATTATGGTTCAAAATAACCATCACAAGGAAACAGGTTTGCTACATGAAAGCTTAAAGGGGCCAGTCGAAACATAGGACTGCCTAACAAAAATAAGTCACCAGGCGCGCGTGCTGTTCTACATGCTTCACGATGAGTACAATCGAATGCATGATTCGTCATCATCCAGAATAATTCGTGGAAATCTGCATATCTGTCAACCCACGTGTCACAATAACCTCGACCTCCAAGGGCCGGGATCGAATCTCGAAGAAGCGTGCCCCAAAGCACAATAATACGTGTGTGTGTGTCAGAACAAAATATCCCGGCATTTCCCCTAGGAAATCCAAGAATCAGCATATGGACAAGGTACAGCGGTCTCCCTAGAGCACCCTGCCTTTCCATCAAAAATACAACAACAACACAATATGAGGGCGGAAGGACCTCTACCCCTCTTCACGTAGAATCAACACACACCTGACACAATAACACACACAGAATCACACGTATGGGTTTGACAGACCCTGAAATAAAATGACATAAATATTCCACCTGCTGGCGCCTCCGTTCGATGCCAGTGACTAATTAACCTGAAAAGGACTAAAAAAAATCTAACAAATTAGAACTAAGGTGTTCTATAATTACATCTTAAATTGTTGCACTCGGCAACCCTAATATGAATAATAATCTGTTCAGCAAACATCTTACAGTAATTACCTCCCTTTCCTATCAAAATATGAACTTAAATAAAGCACCACTTATCGAATGTAACGGGTTTCGCATTTGCATGGATAAAAATCACGTACACGCGCCGTGTACATTAAATATGACTCCAAAGAAAAATAAATACACAACAAACACTTTGGCCACGTACCAACGTATATTTAAAACATTTAGTGTCGGTACCAGAAAAACATTCTAAAACAAGAAAAAGACTAAAATTAACTATTTACAAAGTTCCCCCGCCAATCTAACTGCATAATTGAATAATCAATTGTTGTACATCACCGTCTCAGCTTGTAGAACATATGACCTCCATCTCAGCCCATTTCCCCACGGGAAAATTAACACTCCATCGTTGTCTTCGTAGAAGCGTCGGACATCACTCCGGCTCCTGACCACACGTCGGACATCTTGGTGTAGTCTCTTTGGAAGAAAAGTTCAATGTTATTATAATTTGACCTGGCTATAATCGCTTGTGAGTTACTAAATTCGCCCACAAATAGTCCTATGCGATTAATCACGAAGACTTTCCCTAATTCTCGCTCACACACGCACGATACACACATGGAAAATACAATAAAAATTTACATGAAATATACAACTTCGAGTCCATCGTCACTGGCTCGACAATACAAGTTTTAAAGTCTGACTGACTTACAGTCGCTATCTCGCTTGGTAATCTCTACTGCTCTGCTTGACCTTCGCTCGGGCTGGAGCGCTAATTAGAATGTTCCTCAAGTCTTGCCCCCTAAGAGCTGAAATAGTTGTCTTTAAGATAATATTCAAGCTTTAAATCACCACGCAAACTGGTGTGAAGTTTGCTCACAGAGCTCACAAAGTATTAGACTTCAAATAATATGTTAGAGCTTTAAAAATCGCTACACAAACTGATGTGAAGTTAGCTCATCAGAGCTCACAAATAAAATGACTTCGAATAATATTAGAGCGTTAAAATCTTTACACAAACTGGCGTGAAGTTAGCTCACAGAGCTCCAAACAGAAAATACATCGAACAGCGTCTCGTCGGTCAATTTATTAGAAACTGACAGGGGGATGAAGAGTGGGGTAAATTAAGAAACATTTTCCAGAGTTTTCATCTCACACACACGGGACTAGTATCAATCTTCATCAAATACTTCAAACGTCTCAGCGCACTCGTGCGGAGATAATTATGATCGGCGGTTCTTTAGATAATCAATTCCGCGCGCTTTTTACCACTGACGCCATCCATCGCGTGATCTTGGCGTGGTCTCTCCTGATTGGGTGATTCAATCGTAGGTCGGTTGCAAGTAACTCGTGACCATCCCTTTATGATTCCAATTCTGGTGCAAGTTGTTACACAATTTGGCCTTGAACTCAGATTACCAGGCCGTTTTCAAGAATAGCTACCACTTGCTACTTCTGTGGCAATCATTGCGACACGCTACCTTGCCTTTATCCTCGTCAACTTCCACAAGTACTGCCTGGGCTGCAGTAATAATAATAATAATAATAATAATAATAATAATAATAATAATAAATTATGAATACTTATTTATCGGAGATCAATAAGGGTTCATTTATCCTCAGCAAGGTTTTGAAATTCGAAGCAGGTGATTGATTTGGATTTCAAAAACAACATCTACAGTAGTAACAACAATATCTCTTTAGTACCTCGCTCAGCTGCTCGAGTGTACACTTCACTGACCCAATTAGTGTGTGCGCTCCCTCGCCGGAATGTCATTCATACTTCTTCGCTAGACCTCCCCTTCTCCTCACGTGATTGCCACTCCTGTCGTCTCAGCTGCTTGTTGTTTACAAACAAAGCGCGCTCTCTCTCAAGCACTCCACGGCCACGTACATTTGAGTGTTGGCTCTCAAAATAAAATTCTGCAATAAATGTTTTGCACACATCATCCTTCTTATTCATCAAATGGTTCTCTTCTGTAATATGGTTTTAAGTTGGCGCTATTAAAACAGATTTAGCACCAGTACTCACTTCTTCAAGCCTGTAAGCATTGTTACCCAGATTCTTAATGACACGGAACGGGCCAATAAATTTTGGACAGAATTTTGCAAAGACTTTGTTTTTGGGATCAGATATCGGCGGTCTGCGAACCAGCACTAACTCTTGTTCTTGTAATTCCCGGTGAAACTTCTTTCCTCTGTACCTTCTCAGTCTTCGGTCCGCTTGGTTCCTCATGTGCACTCTCGTTCGCTGAATTCGCAACTCATGCGCTAATAGTGGATCCCTTGGGCATGGAATAATCTTGTCCCAAGATCTCTCCGGCAATCTGTTGTGGTGTACAATTAGTGGGACTTGACCCGTCGACTCGTGCTTAGTGGTGTTCATGCACATCTCAATATCTCCTACTTTGTCAACCCATTTATTATGATCGTTAGGAATCATTACTCTGTAGTACTTGGCAACACAGCGAATCGTTCTCTGGCTCGGATTTCCACAAGGATGACGAATGCTCGAAAATATATGTTTTATTCCTAGGCTCTCTAGACCTTGCCTAAAAACATTGCTCGTGAAATAAGTACCATGGTCTGATAAAATGGATTCCGGCTTCCCAAGCATCGGAATAACTTTGTTCTGAATTCTACTGAGGACTTGTTTTGATGTCGTCTTCTGGATTGGACATAACACTACCATCTTTGAAAATACATCGACACACACCAGAAGGTGTCGGCATCCACGCTTCCCTTTAACCAGAGGGCCAAAACAGTCGATAGTGAGCATCTCGCATGGTTTTTGAGGTAATAGTGGTCTTGGAGGTTGTTTCATAATGAAGTTGTTCGGTTTAGTGCGCTGGCATGCGTCACAAGTTCTTATTACTTCCACAATGGTGAATCGCATCTTAGGCCAAGTAAAAGTCTCCCCTATCGTAGCTTCAGTCTTATCCGTGCCGATATGTGCTAAGCTCTCGTGGACATGCCACGTCAATCCTCTCTGTAGTGATGCTGGAACTAGGATTCGCAGTTTGGTATGATGCTCATCCACGTACTTATGCAACAGGTTATTTAAGTAGTGAAATCTCGCTTCTTTAGCACGGGCTTCTCGGTATTCAGGTGAATCTAGTTGTAATTCCTTCCTGTAGAACTTGATCATCATCATCATCCATGGGTCTGCTTCTTGCTCCTTCTGAATTTCCTTTAATTTCTCCAAAAACTCTCGAGCCTTAGGTGTTAGTGTTATATGGTGAACTTCCGCTGTTACTTCGTTCTCGTCTTCAGGATTCCTGCTCAAAGCATCTGGTATGACGTTCATCCTTCCAGGGCAATGCTCTATTGTAATGTCAAACTGCTGTAAGTAGATGGACCAACGCGTAACTCTCTCACTTGCCATCGTCGTCTTGAATAGAAATGTCAGTGCATGGTGGTCGGTTCTGACAATAATGGAATAGCCGAAGATCATCTTACGCCATTGTTGGAGAGAATATAAAATTGCTAGCAGCTCAAGCTCCGTCACAGTGTAGTTCCTCTCGTGTTTCCTCAATTTACGACTCGTAAATGCCAAATATGATCTCTTCTTGGGTTCTTCAGCGTCCTCTTGGTACAGCATAGCACCGATTCCAATCAATGAAGCATGTGCTTGAATAATAAATCTCTTCTCAAAGTCCGGATATCCAAGCTTCACACAGTTTTCCAGTAAGTCTTTCGTGGCTCTAAAAGACCTGTCGCACTCCTCATTCCACGACCATCGATTTGGCTTCTTTAACATCTCTTGCATAGGTGCTACTGTTTCTGTGTATCCAGAACAATTTTCTTTGAAAAAGCCTGTCACTCCCAAAAACGCTCTTACATGTTTGACTTTAGTTGGTGTGGGAAATTTCTTGATAGCATCAATTTTCGCTGGATTAGGTCTCACGCCCTCAACATCAATTATATGCCCCAAATACAGAATCTCGCTCTGGCAAAAGTGTGATTTCTTTAGATTAATTTTGAAGTTCATGGTTCTCAAGTTATCCAGAAGTTTGTTTAAGTTTATCAGGTGTTCCTCCATTGTTTCAGATGCAATTAATATGTCGTCAACATATCTCGTAGTGAAGCTCTTGACCTCCTCAGTCAGATTCCTATCTAGTGCTCTTATCAGTGCACATCCAGCAGTTTTCACGCCAAAGGGCATTCGAGACCAGATATAACTTTGGTTATCGAATAAAAATCCCGTCAATAGTTGGGATTTTTCTTCAAGTTCAAGATGGTGGAAACTATTTGTCAAATCGACACTTGAATAAATCTTCTTCCCACGGAAGCCCTTCAAAACATCTTTGATCCTAGGTGCTTGGTCACGCTCAACTAGCAGTTTACTGTTCAAAACTCGCGCGTCTAGGCATAACCTAATTGATCCATTTGGCTTGGCCACAGCCAATATTGCGTTCAGGTACGGGGTTGCTGCTTTCCTTATCATGCCGGATTCTAATAAATTATTAATGATGTCCTTCACCTGAGCAAAATGTTTCTCTGGGATCGGGTACAATTTACTTTTAAATGGGGTCCAGTCTGTAACTTGCATGGCATATTGAAAATTTAAAACTTTTCCAGGGATGGTGTCAAAAGCTCCTTTATGTAATCTCAAAATTTCTTCCAGTTTCCTTCTATCAGGTTCCCCTACTATAGCCTCCTTAAGCCGCTCCTGAAGTAGAATTTCAAATTTAGTCCCGCTAATTTCTTCTTCCGCCAAATGTACCCAAAGTTCCTGCGAAATATCTCGGCTGTCAATTTCCACCACTGCTGTCTGGCTTACTTGTTCCTCCGTCAAGTTCTTATCTCTGATCACCTCATTAGTGCATTCTTCAATGACCCAAGTATTCGCCTCTCTCTCTAGTGGACTCTCTTCCATGTTTAAACCCACGTGATTCAACCCCTCAACTTGTTTGAAACTTACAGTGTTGTTATGTAAGTCAATTACAGCATGAAAATCACAGATAAAGTTGGCTCCCAAAATGATGTTATAATTCATCTTCGGTATGACAATGAATGTTTGCGAAAATGTGTGGTTCAATATTTCCAGATCTAAATATGCTTGCTGTTTACAATTTATGGTCTTGTCAGGAATAACCCCTCTGACTTTCATTAACGGTACAGGCATAATTGGAACAGTTTGTTTTCTTCCGATCTCTTTTACCAAGACTTCAGTGACTAAGCTCACCTGGCTACCTGTGTCAATTAAACATCTCACCCTCATACCTCCAATATGTGCGTAAATAATTGGCAATTGTCTGATGACATTTTCTCGGTCTTTCACCACTTCCTCCAGGCAATCGTCTGGGAATGCTACCCACTCTTCTATATTAGCCACAATCATCTCTTCTCGCTCCCTGGCGTCCTCCATTTTCAGGCTATCAGGTTTTAGTTCATTTGAAGTTTTTTTTTTTTATCCCGGGACCCATTTGTTGTGTTCCGCCGGTTGTCATCGCGCCTCTCCTGCTGCCTCAATAAACTTTCTGCCCCCTCTCCTTGATGATTGTCTGGGCTCTGTCTGTTCGCCATTGCACGCCCCCACTTCTCCTTCTCCGTCTCTTCGGCGTTTAATTGATCTAAGTACTTTTGAGACTCGACATACCGCTCATCCCAATTGTTGCGATAGTCTCCCCTATTTTCTTGGCGATAGTTCCTCGCGTTGTTCCACCTGCCATCTCCATTTCTTTGGTAAGGTCTACCCTGCCTTTGATTTCCCCTCCAATTGGTGTATTCCCGCTGGTACGTCCATTGATTTTGCTGGTTTGGATTGTTCTGGTTATATCTATCTCGGTGATTTTGAAAATTTCGATGATTCTGGTTGAATTGGTTCCGGCCATCAAAGTCTTGCCTTCTCGGTGTAAACTGCGTTCCTGTGGATTGAGTTTTCGTTTGGTTCCCCTGGCTGTGACTATTTTGGTGTCCCTGAACCACTTCTGCCGTGTTGACACATTCCATATTTCTCCTCCCTGTCTGTGGACTCACCATACTTGTCTCGTCTAGGTGTCGGAGTAATTCTTCGGCCTGCACTGCGGTCTTAATATTTCCGGCTACTAACAGCTGTTGAATGTTCATAGGAAGTTGTTTCCCGATGGTTAGAACCATATTTTGTTCGCTAGGGGGGGGGGGGTCGTCAAAATCGCGGAATTTCACCAGCTGTTGGCTAAAGAATTCTGAAAATCTGGTCGGATGCGTGCTGTGGTATTTTCGAGTATACAGGTCCATTCTTAATCCCTGCTGTAAAGAAGGGCTCCAGAACTTCTTTAAAAACGCTTCTCTAAATTGAGCCATGTCGGTGAATGTATATTTAAAGCTTAAAAACCAGGTTAAGCTTGGTCCCTCTAAAAACTTCTCCACGAGTCGCAACTGTTTTTCGGGACCGATATGCTGATCATTAAAATAGTCAGTCAACTGACGTAAAAAGGCTTTGGGAGTGGTTCCTGAGTGCCTCCTGAATTTATCGGGTTTGAAATCATTTCCCCTAATGACTTGAATTACTTGGGCGGGTGCCAAGTTTGGTTGTGGTGTGGAGGTCTCCCCCCTGTACTCTTGGAATGCGTTGCTCGTTAATTTGGGACTTTGACCTCGGCTGTTATCCTCAGCCAACTTCAAGCCCACTGGACTTCCAATGCTTCCCTGCTTTTCTGCCGTATTTTCAGCCGAACACAATGTAGCGTTCTCTAATGATCTAATTTCATTTTTAATTATTAAATCTGAGTGTTCTTGTAGTTTAGATTTTACGTTTTCCTCCAAAGCCTGCATTCTCGAATTATATTCCCCTAAGCGTTTTAAAATTGTCAGCCTGTCTTCTTTATTTGCATTTGCCTGCTGTTCCCAATCTCTTCGGATCTTGCTCTTCAAACTGCTAATTTTCTCTTCGTTCCTTTCCTGACTCTTCTCCAGCTGTTCCCCTATTTCTTGTATCTGCTCCTGTGTTTTGCCTAATTGTTCTCCAACCTCCTCTCTTATAACCTGCTGGGTTTTAATTAATTGGTCTTCCAGATTATCCCGATTTTTAATGAGCTGTTCTCCCACCTCTTCTCTGATTACCTCTTGTGTTTTAACTAATTGTTCTTCTAAGTTTTCACGCAAGTGCATACGTTCTGTTTCGGCCTTGATCTCAAGTTTATCAATTTCCTTGATTAATTCAAGTACGTTGCTGTCGACTGAATTAATTTGTTGCTGTAAATTATCTTGTGTGCTCTTTATTCCCGCTGTGTTGTCGACACATGCTGCCTCGATTTGCTTTAATTTATCGCCCACCATTTCATCAAATTGTATTAGTTTATTATCAAATTTCGCCTCCAACTTTTTAATTTCACCTAATTGTTTGACGTTATTCTCTGCGACCTCACCTGCCAGTTTCTCTACCTCCCTAACACTTTGATTTATGTCGTTAGTGATCTTCTCTAATTGCTCTGTTTGTGTTATTTGTGTTATCGCCTTTTCTGATAATTTGTGATTTAACTCGTTTAATTGTTTATCAGTGTCCAATTTCTGGACCTGTAATTGGACCGAAATATTACCGCTCATGTCGTGTAACTGTTTTTCACTGTTCTTTAACTGTTCTTCCGTTTTCGCGGACATCTGCACTAACTGTTCTTCCGTTTTCGCGGACATCTGTTCTAATTGTTTACTTAATTGTTTATCATTGTCTTCGCTTATTTCCTCCTTCATGTTCTTTAACTGTTCTTCCGTTTTCGCGGACATTTGGATCGACATCTGTGCCAACAATCCCTTAATTTCCTCAACACTCGCCATTGCACAATACACAAATATAACCAGAGAAAAACAGGGTCATGCACCGAGATTTCAGTCATACACACGCATACATGTCATAACATTTAAATATTACTGATTCTAATTTAATAAAAATTTCAGTAATCAAAGTTTACTGAATAAATTACTCTTATTTCCAAACAACAAAATAACTCCCTAGTGATCTGCTCTTAAATTCCTAACCAACAGAATTTACGAAGAACACCAATTAACCGAAGTTAATTAAATGTCAAATATAAGGCAACACCTTCCTGCATTGACTGAGTTCAATAATATGCAAATTTTCTAATTTTAATGCCGGGCGCCAGAACAAGTTTATAACAAATACAATATCAAATTCTAATCTTGTTCAATATCTCTAACTTTAGGAACTCAGTGATTTTACTAATGCACGTGGCGGTACAACATCGCCTCAATTTACTGAATTTACTTTGCCCGCTTGACCTGGCATTATTTCTCAGCGAAATAAATATGAGATCAGCGAAGCAACAACAACAACAGTCCCACTTGGGCAGCCATTTTTGTTTTATGAACCCTTGCAAAAAAGCTTATGAGACTCAGTTTCGGGGGGGGGGGGGGGTGTAACAGTCCATATCGTAAGTTGTTGTTAAAGCGCTTCATTAACATGCAGGGTAACATATAACAAAATAACATGCAGGAAAATGTGAAGCCAGGGTTAAAAAACAAATGAATTTAATAACAAATCAGCTATTTACAACAAGAATTAACAAAACAAAACTCCCATATGACTCCCACTGAATAAAATTAAATATGCCAAAACTAGGCCAAATCTCTGGAGAGATTATACTTGGACCAAATGTCCCAAAGAAAATCATCAAAAGTGACAAATGTATGCGCGCGTGCTGTTCTACATGCTTCACGAGGAGTAAAATCGAATACATGATTCGTCATCATCCAGAATAAACTTTCAGACGACGAATCCACATTGCTTAGAGCTAGACAGACGCGGGGAACAACTATACAACACTTAAAACTAAACCGACACTTCCTATACTTAAAAATAAACAACACAATAATTTCCGCATGAAATTGGAATCAAAACTGCCGTAGCAAAACATTACTGCCTAAAATTAGGACTTCTCACACAAATCAACACAAGTACGATAACACGTGACCAACAAAAAAAAACACATATGACCGCCGTCATATTTACAAGTACACTACCACAACACCACACAGGGCGTCACATACTAAATTACATGAGTTGAGTCATAAACAAATCACTAGGCTCATGCCAACATTTACATTATTAACACAATATTCTATCCATACAACATGCAATAATCCGTCACACACATGGCGAACTCCCCAATTAATTATGGTTCAAAATAACCATCACAAGGAAACAGGTTTGCTACATGAAAGCTTAAAGGGGCCAGTCGGAACATAGGACTGCCTAACAAAAATAAGTCACCAGGCAAGACGGGCGATTCGTGGAAATCTGCATATCTGTCAACCCACGTGTCACAATAACCTCGACCTCCAAGGGCCGGGATCGAATCTCGAAGAAGCATGCCCCAAAGCACAATAATACGTGTGTGTGTGTCAGAACAAAATATCCCGGCATTTCCCCTAGGAAATCCAAGAATCAGCATATGGACAAGGTACAGCGGTCTCCCTAGAGCACCCTGCCTTTCCATCAAAAATACAACAACAACAAAATATGAGGGCGGTAGGACCTCTACCCCTCTTCACGTAGAATCAACACACACCTGACACAATAACACACACAGAATCACACGTATGGGTTTGACAGACCCTGAAGTAAAATGACATAAATATTCCACCTGCTGGCGCCTCCGTTCGATGCCAGTGACTAATTAACCTGAAAAGGACTCAAAAAAATCTATAAAATTGGAACTAAGGTGTTCTATAATTACATCTTAAATTGTTGCACTCGGCAACCCTAATATGAATAATAATCTGTTCAGCAAACATCTTACAGTAATTACCTCCCTTTCCTATCAAAATATGAACTTTAATAAAGCACCACTTATCGAATGTAACGGGTTTCGCATTTGCATGGATAAAAATCACGTACACGCGCCGTGTACATTAAATATGACTCCAAAGAAAAATAAATACACAACAAACACTTTGGCCACGTGCCAACGTACATTTAAAACATTTAGTGTCGGTACCAGAAAAACATTCTAAAACAAGAAAAAGACTAAAATTAACTATTTACAAAGTTCCCCCGCCAATCTAACTACATAATTGAATAATCAATTGTTGTACATCACCGTCTCAGCTTGTAGAACATATGACCACCATCTCAGCCCATTTCCCCACGGGGAAATTAACACTCCATCGTTGTCTTCGTAGAAGCGTCGTACATCACTCCGGCTCCTGACCACACGTCGGACATCTTGGTGTAGTCTCTTTGGAAGAAAAGTTCAATGTTATTATAATTTGACCTGGCTATAATCGCTTGTGAGTTACTAAATTCGCCCACAAATAGTCCTATGCGATTAATCACGAAGACTTTCCCTAATTCTCGCTCACACACGCACGATACACACATGGAAAATACAATAAAAATTTACATGAAATATACAACTTCGAGTCCATCGTCACTGGCTCGACAATACAAGTTTTAAAGTCTGACTGACTTACAGTCGCTATCTCGCTTGGTAATCTCTACTGCTCTGCTTGACCTTCGCTCGGGCTGGAGCGCTAATTAGAATGTTCCTCAAGTCTTGCCCCCTAAGAGCTGAAATAGTTGTCTTTAAGATAATATTCAAGCTTTAAATCACCACGCAAACTGGTGTGAAGTTTGCTCACAGAGCTCACAAAGTATTAGACTTCAAATAATATGTTAGAGCTTTAAAAATCGCTACACAAACTGATGTGAAGTTAGCTCATCAGAGCTCACAAATAAAATGACTTCGAATAATATTAGAGCGTTAAAATCTTTACACAAACTGGCGTGAAGTTAGCTCACAGAGCTCCAAACAGAAAAGACATCGAACAGCGTCTCGTCGGTCAATTTATTAGAAACTGACAGGGGGATGAAGAGTGGGGTAAATTAAGAAACATTTTCCAGAGTTTTCATCTCACACACACGGGACTAGTATCAATCTTCATCAAATACTTCAAACGTCTCAGCGCACTCGTGCGGAGATAATTATGATCGGCGGTTCTTTAGATAATCAATTCCGCGCGCTTTTTACCACTGACGCCATCCATCGCGTGATCTTGGCGTGGTCTCTCCTGATTGGGTGATTCAATCGTAGGTCGGTTGCAAGTAACTCGTGACCATCCCTTTATGATTCCAATTCTGGTGCAAGGTGTTACACAATTTGGCCTTGAACTCAGATTACCAGGCCGTTTTCAAGAATAGCTACCACTTGCTACTTCTGTGGCAATCATTGCGACACGCTACCTTGCCTTTATCCTCGTCAACTTCCACAAGTACTGCCTGGGCTGCAGTAATAATAATAATAATAATAAATTATGAATACTTATTTATCGGAGATCAATAAGGGTTCAATATGGAATAAGATTGCTGCTCAGAATGTCACTAATCAAGCTCTATATAACAATTGAGATACACTAATACCTTATTTAGACGAAAACTTGAAGATCAATGTAAGTATTGCCACAATACTTTAGATGTTTCCTCAGTACAAGACACTGATATGGATCGGCATTCGAACCTTGGATCTGCGACCTCAGATATAGGAATCGTCTCTCTCTGGAATTCACCAACATTCGACTGGGCTCGAACGACATCCTTCTTTCAAATTCTTCTGGGTTGCTGGGTTACCTTCCCTAGCATCTTGACAAATCTCTTCTGTAATGTCTCCTTTCTCCGTCGTAAATATGTATCGGCTTCATCAATGTAATAGAATTATGGAAATATTCATATAAATATTGAATGAAATGTTTCCATTGCTAATTGATGTTATATTAGCATTCGTAGACTGACGAAAATGCACAAGGTGGACTGTACACTACGTCTGTATTCAAGAATATGTTGTCTAACGAAGCTCCATCGTTGTATCTTCACTTCTGCTATTGAATATGTCTCTGGTGCATGACTGTTTAGTCCATCATATCAACAATATTAATTAAGTTGAATGATAATGTTTGAAGAATAATAATAGTCATACTGTTAATGTTTATGTGTTGCTCCAATACTAAAAGTCCTCCGCCACTGTTCACTTGAACTGCGTTTGCCAACTTCACGTTGCAATTCATAATGATCTTCAGCTCTGTTTCCAACACATTTGGAAATGTAACTTGACAGGCTGATATTGTCGAAACGGTGAATATTTAAGCACTCGACTTTTCGCAATATATAGTAGGCGACCTGTTCTTGATAAATGCTCACTTATTTAACTTCCAATCTCAATATTATAAGAGATATAATCAATACTATGTTCCTCGCAACTTCACACAGAATGGAAGCGCGGTGATCTCTAACGCTCCACCTAGCTATCCTCGCGTCTTCACAAGTCGACAATCGTCGCACTCGGACTAAGCTTTGTGATCTACGTTAACCCAGTAAAATCACTTCCTCACTCTTCAAAGTCTGCTGGAATAAGAACCTCGATCCTTGGATCTCCCCCTCCAAGTCGAATTTTTGGCGGCCATATCAATCTCCCACCATAATTTTAGCGCGTAGATTAGTAATGCTTATTACTGCGTAGATTAACCGATCTGTGGTTTTTAAAGTATCAGACATAATTTCTCTTAATATTCTCTTCATTAACAAATAAGAAAATCTTCTTCTAATGGCCTAAATGCATAATTTCATCATATTGTGTAATTAAAGTTGATCCCGTCTTCAATAAGACCTCTCCTCATTGGCTGTGGACTGGGATCCAATAGCATAATTTATAACAATATTTATAATATTAATTCACAAACTCTCTGTTGCTATGCTAAATATAGCCTTCTAGAAGCGTCCATTGTGCAATCTATCACGTGATCGGGCTCTCCCACAGTCTCGAGCTTGTAACACGACCTTCTTGTGTCACACTTCCAGAAATTATATTTGCTAGTTAAATTTTATCATGGGGACGGAAAATACTCTCATTTTGTCCCTGAATAATTCAATTTACGGGGGCAGTACTGCACCCGTATCCACGTGGTCTTACCTGGTGAAATCCGGAGAAAATGCAGGATCATAGAATCTGGAAGCCCTGGCTGAAATAACCCCCAAGACACCACCACCAAGGATCGACCATGGATAGGAATACCACAAAAATTAAAAGAATGTGATAAGAAGATGCCAGTGTTCGATGAAATAAAAAGAAAAATAGCCCAAAGTGAGCTAACAAGACTCTTAGAAATAATTAAATTAATCTAATCTCGGGCGCGTTACAAAGCATCCTAGCTAATGACCCACTGGTCCTCGTAGCACATCCTAGTTCGAATAGAAATCACTAAGTCATTCGTAAGAATTTTTAAAATTTAACAACAGTTTATTAACTAAAACCGCAGTGTCGTGAAGTAGAAACTCCACTGAACAAAAGTATATAATATTATGCCTCTGCCGAAGCATGAAAAATGTGTTTAAGTGACAACCGCCTTAACTAGGCCACACAAACTGCCTAACGTCGCATCATTATCAACGAAGTTCAGATTTAAAAAATACACACAAAAATATTATAATATGATCGTAAACCCTTTTTGGCACAAATATAAAATACCCTATTCAATCGTAGCAATTTATATATACATAATTTACATAATTACACTTTAATTCTGGGAGTTAGTTGCGCCTAGTATTATTCATCTCTGTTACTTTCATGTATTCATATACATTTATGTGATTTCAATTTCAAGTCTGTTCCGTCCTAAACGACAAACAATTAAGCTAATTGGACGTCATGTTAGTAATTATGATGATTATGTTTCAATTCACTTTCTCACAGATATTAGATTTTCTATCACTCAATATTTTAGTTATTAATATCTGAAGTTTATACAAGTATTAATATTACTGTCTTTCCAATTAAACTCTACTCTAAAAACAATTGTTGCTAAGTTTTTAACAAATTATTAACGATGTTGTTACAATACTTGGTTTCTTAAATGTTGGATTCAAAATTGTACATTAGCTTTCCACTAGCGAAAATCGTGACTCAATTTCACGTTCAAAATAATACACCGTAGTGCACTCAGCAATAGCTCCATAGCTAATTCAGTGCTGGAAAAACTGATATTGACTATCCACAGATGTCTAATATCTCCTAAATTCAATTCAAATACGCAGACAAAATTCCATTATTACCATATTATCGCTCAACAGCTCTTAATAATTTCCAAACATTTCAAATATTACACAAGTTTTTATACAATCATAGATAAATATGTTGCTTCAAATTAGCCAAAAGTTAAAGTGTCGAGAATAATCTTTATCAGAACAGTGATAAGATATTGTATTCACAAGTCTAAATAACTGTGTGAGAATTCGAAAAATCTGTCATCTCGATTATGACTTACATATATTTTAAACATTTATTTCCTTTCATTGCATATCATTACTAATTACACTTTCACAAACAATTTATTTCAATATTTCTCGACCGACCACTGTGAAAAGAACGATTCAGTTTTCGCCTAATTGAAATAATTCAACTGGAGATCCTCCTCTAAGGAAACACGTCAGAACCTACAGCATGGAGGAGAGCCAATCTTGAGAAGGTACAAGATAACCATTAGATTTGAACGCTTAACCAAGTTGGAGTTTCTCATAAGAATCAACAAAAATTTAAAACTGACCGAGCTCACAAAGGGTGTCGAAATCAAAAGAAAAAAATTCAAAAAACTGGATTACCAGAAATAAATTCGCACAATCGCAAATAATCATACTAGAAATCACGATGTTCCATCTCTATGCTCAATTCGACAAAAATATAGACCTGCATGTCTATCAGATAAACTTGCATGAGCTTTTAAAAATATTCGATAACAAATTCAAAAAGTCCAGAGAATTTGTTCAAATCGAATTCACGTATACGTTGGATATGGGACATCTGCTTGAGTTAGAATTATTCTTATATAATTTTACCGTAGTCTTCTTCCTAAAATTTTCTCATGTTGTCTTCCCAACAAACTATATTCTTCTATTTATTCCCAAATTATATCTTAATAAAGGCAACGTAATGTTCAAAATAACACTACAATAACTACTAAATTGAACTACAAAGTGAAATACATACTCGGACAGAAATGATTAAAGAATCACCCTAGCCATCGGCTGTATTTCTTAACTACTTTAATCAAAATTGGTGAAAAGGAGCACTCAAAAGCATGACAAATTCATACTGTTTACTAAAAGAAAACTGCCAGCTACCTTGTTGAAGTTCTAGTTTAATGGACTGAGAATGCTAGAACACATACTCCTGTCAAGGATCGAACCCTCATCTACTCAGCTGCACCGGTCACGAAACGACTGGACATCAAGAAGACCCGATTACCAGTCGCGAACGAGATGAAGCTAACAGATGTTCGTTTGACAAAGTTCATTGTTCTATCACTTGCTAAAGAGCACGATAACGTTGATGTAGTAAGCCAAAATAGGTTCATTATGTAGCTGTACGAATTGTCATTCCAACTTTCACAATCTCTTCAATCTTCTCTTATAAAGCCTTGTGCTGTAGTTGCTCATATTGGGATCAAGTAATCATCCTGAGTATTCAATGCTGCTATGTGTCACATTCCTTGCCTGTATTTAGCCCATGTTCTGCATCTTCATAACGCAGCAATATCTCTCTCTTCTCATATCATTTATCACAATCATGGCTAATGCTGTTTGTACTGTACTGCAATGTAGAACAAGTTGTTATGCTATTGGCTTGAGAAGAAGTTATCATACGTGAATGCAAGTTCACTGTGCTCAAATTGAAGGTTAACACTGTCTGAAACTATAATAAGATCACACGAAAATCCTATCACGTTTTGTACTGTAACACGTATACGTCAGTTCAACTCCACGTTACCGAACAAACACGATTTCACGGCGACGCATGCACTTGTGCTTAGACCAGAGAGCTGTGACCCTCCTGGCTGAAATTGTATTCTCTAATCAACTCTTCATCTGCTCCCGTAAATCATACTGTCTCCAGTTGATCCACAATGCACCTCGTTCTCTGAACGATAGTGACAATCGATATATACACATTGCCGAGTTAGATAATCACCTGTTATAGTACTGTATGCATTTATACTCATATAAAATTTCTCAGTTATTTTCCTTTGTCCTTAGGATGCATTTCCCAATCTTTGTTTCATACTGCAAAGTGTATATTACTTTACCACAGTGTGCAATAAAACGACAGTGGTGCTGTCTCCATCTTGTATTCAACACAGGTATTACAGATGTCTGGCATGTGGTCATCACTTTGTATGGCGGGCGGCTGGCTGCTCCTAACCTCGCCACAGGCTCGCCGCGCACCTGCATTTCAAAGAATGTCGCAGTACTGCCATCAGTGTTATTGCCAACTTAACCTAATTCCAACTAAATGCAAAATACGGTTTCAGTACCGTACCCGTATTCTCGTGGTCGAATCCGATGACACAGCTGGATCATAGAATCTGGAAGTACCCGGCTAGAAAACCCCCGAAATTCTACCAACATTGATCAACCAGGAATAGGGACGCATATAATTATAAGAATGCGCCAAGATAACCACAATGGAAATACACAAAATATAAACTAGTTCAAAAGTAGAACTCGAGAATCTACGAAAGATCTCGTGGACGAAGTCTTATGTTGGGAAATTATCAAACACTGGTCCTCCTAAGACATCCATGCATGAATATAAATCACCAAATCAGAATAAATTTAAAATAAAACATCTATTTATTCAAAGAAGACACACGAAGAACAAGGACGATAATCAAAATCAAAATATTTTATGTCATCGTATGTTGATGCAAACCTGCATCTGTCGCTCTCGACACAAGCATGAAAATCTCTATAAGTTATTTATCAAGAATAGCTTTACCCTAATTTATACACGTAGTTCAGTTCAAGAATTATATATACATATATTTACAGTTTTAATCATGTCTGAATCAATGCATGATTCACGTCTACCATATATTTCCATCTCCTTCTCGTATTTTATAATTTCGTCAAATCATGTCCCATTCGACAAACAATAAAGCTAATCGAACGTATTTTTAATAATCCGTGAGTAATTTTATAACATTATCATTTCTGAGCATCATTGTATGCTTCTCTCACGTTTCGTATTAATATTTCAACATGATCTATATCTTAAACAATCAATTCTATCATTTCAAACTTCCATTCTTAAATTCATCTGAGGTACAGAAATATTCTTACATAGGTTTTATAACAATAGTTCTCGTGCTCAATCACGATAAGAATTCACATCATAATTAACCAAGCAACTTCCAATAAGTTCGCATAATATTCCAATAAATTCATCATTAACATTACTATTCTCATTATATTCGAGATTATCTTATACAAAATTTCACCACTTCTCGAAATATCCAACGATATTCTATTATCATATCATGGTTCCACTTAACCATTCGTTAATTCATTTCAACACATTAATTGTTTAATATAACTATGTTTTTAAATACCTCTACCACTTCAAAATTCCTCAAACATCAATTCTGAATTCTGATTTATCATGTATTAATATATTTCCAAGATCATTATTATGTTAACACCTTTCGAAAAACTCCTCTACAACACTCTTAATCATTTCGTTAAAGAACTGCAATTATCAAATATTTGTCCGTCACACATAATTATTATTATTAATATTATTGGTAAGATTCGAAACAATTCACTTTCAAAAATCGAAGTATGCCAGACTTTCGTGAAATTCGATCAGTCCTACACCATGGAGTTTATTTCAAATGCTAGTTGAATTTAATTTTTAAAAACATTAGAAAAGATCGACTCAAGAAATCACTAGCAATGATCTCGGATCAATGAAAATTGGAAAACTGAAATGATTCCAAGACAACAAATAATTACCCTAAACGTCATTCTAAAATCAAATGTATTGTCCAAAAATTAGCGAAATAACTTTTATACAAAATTCCGAAATCTCACTTAATTCAAATCCAAGTTCCAAATCGACGTATAATATCATTCATCAAAGAGTTCTTCTTTATTTCGCCGTAGCCTATACTGAGCAAATATTCACAATGATTCGTTAATGATACTCGTAGAATTTTCAGTTATATAATTCAAAATATAATCTTCTTATAATCACATTCTTCTCTACAAACGCACTCATCTTCCTAACGCAAAATCTTCTTAACAGTTAGAATCTTCAAATCGTAATGTCAAAATTTAAATAAACGAAGTTCAAAAATGAGAAATCCAAAAACGTGATAATTACTAAAAGACAGACAAAAGATGCATTCGTAATCAAATCAAAATCTTGGTAAACGAATAGATAAAATGACAGAAGCGTCAGAGTTAAACTATTGTTCACTTTCAACGTACTAGAAAATATGGTGAAAAAAGTTATCTACAAATACCTCTACATCTACTGTCTACTTAATGAAAGTCTTCCCAGCTACCTTGAGATGCCTTCAAGATGTACGTATGTATAGGAACACACACCATTCCTACTGCAGATTTCACCTCGGTTCCGAACTGCATATGACCCTCCTGGCCTTGAACTGGGAAACGAACTCCTTCGCCCCTGCTCGTACATCCTCGAATGGTCAGAGGCATCTCTCCTTGGACAACCCTGTATCAGGTCTGAAGCGATGAGTTAGTAGACACCATCTCGCATGACTGTCGATTCTTTAATTTTGTAACAATATTTCGTCTCAGAGTGATATATGAAGATTCCCTTTGTCGTCTTTTGTAGTAATACCTTGTATAATTCACATACATTTTCAATAAGGTAGTTACTAATGATATCATACTCTGCTCCGTCAGCTATGTTCCTTCGATGATTTAGCAAATCATGATAGCACGTTCAAAGAACTGCGTATTTATTCCCTCTGACTCCTGTTCGTATAACATATCGCTGAAATATGTGTAACAATTTCTATGTTGAAATGTTTTCAGCTGCACCGTATAATATTATGTAGTTCCTCTGTGAAGATTCTAAGTTCATTTTCTGACAATCTTAGAACGAAGAAAAGTGGTTCTTCCAAACTTCTTTCCTGCCGTTAACACGGCGTGTATACTTCGCTGCACGTTGCACGTTTCAAAGAAATATGTAACTTTCACTTCAGAGTGTTCTTGACCGCTCACTATCAAGATTCAGAACAGAATGTGGGCTCTGCTCTCGGCATAAAAATCTCTGTCTAAGCCTTCCCCCATCACTCAGGGTGTTTGTATCGATTTATATCGAAGTTATTTGCATAAGAATACGATTACTATTGTTGAATACCTTCTACGAAACGAACAATTCAATTAAATTATCTCCATAATACATCATATTAACATTCATAACATTAGCGTGTCGTCGATCCCCTCTGTGTTCTCTGTAATTCCTTATTTAGCGTGGTTTATGAGTTCATTGCGATATCTCGCCCTCCCGCTCTTGCTACGGAATGTGTCCTTGGTTGTCAGGTGGTGGCCTGTTAGACCAGACGCAAGAAAAGCTTGCCGAAACTCATCGATGCGCAGATACCAATATCAATCGGCGTATTTTAATGCTCATTCCGGGGCTCCTGTGTGTCCCCCGAATGCTGATTACCTGCCTCACTGCTCACTCAACTCTTCAACAACGCAGCTCGCTCCGAGACGGTCTACAGCTGTAAACCAAACGTAGAGTGCAGGAGGCATCACACGTGCGTATTATTACTATTTTATGTATATTACGTAGCTGAAAGTGCGTTAGTTGAATACCTAAAGCCTTGAAAATTGTGTATAATATTCAGTGTACTTAGCAATGCCACCGTTTCGCTCTAAATTAGGGAGTGCCAAAACTTCACACAGACAAGCTAGGGAAGTTATTGATGTGTAATATCTTTCCGCTCGGTTGCTGGATAGTTTTGTGGGAGTGATTTTGAAAATTGGGGACGGAAGTGGATCGGAACGATCGAGCTGGCAGTGGAGGATCGAACGGAAGTATGCACTGCCCGCTCGATCGATCGAACGGTAGTGTACTAGCTGGCAGTGGTGGAAAACGGAAGTATGCACTGCCCGCTCGATCAATCGACCCAGCGGGCAGTGGTAAGACCCAGCTGGCAGTGGTACGAGAAACAATGAGCGCGCGGTGTCGGAAATTGATACCATGACGTACTCTCGGCCATGTGGAATGTATATGACATACTGAACGGAAAACGCTCATGCGAACTCTGGTGTCAAGTGATTGAAACAAATAACATGGTACATGTTCGAAGTCTTCGTATCAGTATTTAAATGGTAAAATGCCTTAATATCAAACATTGTAAGTAGTCGGCATTCGCGGTATTATGTTTCTGCACAATGGCTATTCAAATATTAACCCACATAACGGTAATGCAGTCTTCAATATAATATAATCGTTGTGGTTATACGAGAAATGAGCAAGCCTTCGTGAAATATTACTGAATACATTCTCTTTACTCACAAGAGAGCCTATTCATAAGGCATTTTAAATTCAATTTCACGCAGGAAC
Organism: Meconema thalassinum; assembly: GCA_946902985.2. Lineage (NCBI taxonomy): Eukaryota > Metazoa > Arthropoda > Insecta > Orthoptera > Tettigoniidae > Meconema > Meconema thalassinum. The sequence goes on from OX336389.2 coordinate 902,227,626, forward strand.
ATTATTGAAACAAGCAAAATATAAATGAAACTTAATTCCGTAATGTAGTATTATTGGAACGTGGAAATAAGTCACCATTTTGTGCCCAAAATTTGCGTACGGTAATCGAAATAGCCGTGGGGTTAGTGCTTATGACTGTGAATCTAGAGATCTTGGGTTCGAATCTCGGGCGGGGTAGATATTTTTGCTACCAGATTATCATTTTAAACGATATTTATCATATCAATATGACTCATTTTAACAGAATCCATATGAAATTACGTGTTGGTCTGTGAACGAAGAGGACCTGTTTATAAGGAATTTAAGGTTATGAGCGGTGTCGCGTCTATTAATCTAGTTGGTCCATATCGTATTCTTTATTTAGGCTAGTGGTGGTGGAAGCTACAAATCATCTAATAAAATGAGTTCCGTATTATAAACTACAATATCTGTAAAACACTCCCCTTTTACAATAGATTAATATTTGTGCCAATAATAGTATACAATATCGGTGTATCAACAATTTCACGTGAGGTTTCTTCTATGTCAGATGTTACACATCATATGCGACTACTGTAAGGCTCGTAATTTTTTTATAATGTGTATACATTCATGAAAAACGAAACACATCTCGCTGGAAACATATGCGCAATTCAAAATGAAGTGGCTGAAGCAACAGGAGTGTCAGAAAGGTCGGTGCGGAATATAATACAAGGCGCCAAAAGAATTGAAAGTGGTGAAGTGGATTCATTTTCAACGCCTGGAAAGAGAAGACCAAAATCTGTCAATAAGTGTAAGTTAGACGATTTTGATAAATGCGTGGTCAGGCGTACGATTCATAATTTTCACACTATCAATGGCGAGAGGCCAACGCTGGAAAATATCCGTGGGAAACTGGCTGAGGATATAAATTTTAAAGGTGGGGTACGAACATTAAGCAAGATAGTTCGAGGCCTATGCTTTAGTTGGAGGAAGACAGAAGACATGCGTAGAATACTTATGGAGAAGCCTGACATAAGGCTCCTACGTATGCAGTACTTACAGAGCATAAGGCGGTACCGACAACAGGGTAGGCCTATTGTTTACGCTGATGAGACGTATTTGCATAGTTCGCACACTAAGCCAAGGGCTTGGAGTGACGGTTCTCTTCATGGACCGAAGTCACCTATCTCGAAAGGGCAATGATTAATAGTGGTACATGCCGGTTCAGATGCAGGTTTCGTTCCAAATGCTTTGTTGGTTATCAAATCCAACCAAACAACAGGGGACAATCACGATGAGATGAACTATAGAAATTACAAAAAATATCTGACAGAGAAATTAATTCCCAATTTGCCAACCAATTCTATAGTCGTGATTGGCAATGCCTCGTACCATAATGCCCAATGTGACCGCGCACCCAGATCATCTTCCCGAAAAACGGTTATGCAGGATTGGTTGACCGATAAGGGTATTCAATTTTCTACAGAGATGATCAAACCTCAACTGTACGCTTTGATTAAATCCCATAAACCACGCTATAAGACGTATAAAGTCGATACACTGCTTGCTACCTGGACACACGATCTTGCGTCTACCACCGTACCACCCTGACTTGAATCCTATCGAAATGATTTGGGCTCATGTTAAAAATTAGGTAGCTGAAAAGATTGTTACTTTCAAACTTGATGATGCAAGAACATTGCTTATGTAAATAGCTGCGTCAACTGGAGCAGAAGAATGGTCGAGTCGTTGTAGGCACGTAATAGACATTGAGAAGAAGTACATTGACAGCGATCATATAATGGATGAAGTATCAGACCGCATAATCATTAATCTGGGGGACGATAGTGACAGTGACAGAGAGCGTGTTAGTGACTCCAGCACCAATAGCACAGATGACAGTGAAGGAGATATGAGTGGCTTTCAACCTCTTTCAGAAGACGTGCACTAGGAATAGGCCATTGGGTAAGTTAACTGCTATTTTACGAATAGATCATTCTTAATCTCTTTGTTGTTTCCTGCATCTTCAACAGTATTTTTAGGCTATTACTGTGTAAGACATTACGTACACGCGCTGAGATCTCACATGAACCCCAGTCACAATCAGCCTGCCAAGCCTGGGCAGACAATCCGTTCAGAACTGTTGCTAGCCAGCTACTGCCGGGAAGTGGGAGGGGCGTTGTATGCCAATACCGAACACACCCGAACACCCGAACATGGCCGAAGATCTGCGCAGCATTCTTCGGCAAGCTTTTCTTGCGTCTGCTTTATCTAACTGCGACCTCGACTGGTTGCGTCTAATGTGTTGCGGGCTAGCATAATCCCTCCTTGCACAGCTGGGACGTTGTTTGCGGAAATATACTCGCATCATAATACATCGCAGCTCCACATAAAGATAACCAAACCAAAATTACTTCAATACCACAGGAAAATACTGGGACAGTACCCACTCTAAGGCCACGGCCACCTCCTTCCCCCTTCCTTGCCTATCCATCCTAATCTTTCCTCCCTTCCCTCATGAGGGCCCTGTTCGCGTTGCAGGTGAGGCCTCCTGGGCGAGGTGCTGATCACACCTCCCCAGTTCTATCCGGTACTACCAGATGTTCCCTGCTCTAGGACACTGCCCGTAGAGGCGGTAGTGGTGAGTTCCCTCGCTGAGTCCGTGGGAGGGTAAAATCGATTTAAAAAAATTGTAACTGGTAGTTGCAGTAATTAGACAAAGGCAAATACTGTAGATCTTGTGATCCGTTTTTATGTGCGAAGTAGCCTATGAGAAGTGCTAAGAAAGGAAAGAAGAATAAGGGGTGGGGTCGTTAGATATTTCATGTTTCAGAGGGGGTCGCGACAGAAAACGATTTTGAGCACCCCTGGGCTAGGAGATAGCATGCTTGACTTTCGTACAGATATACATTCATACACTGTTCGAATCCCGCCAAAATAGAATATTTTTGCCTGGCAATTTTTGTTTTATTTTAATGCTTGGTGTTTCAATACATCCAATTTAATTATAATATTCAAATTTCTGTAGGCATTTTAATTAGAAATCATTTGTGTAGGACGTTAGCAGCTTTGTGACATCGTGGTTATGTAGCACTGTTTACTAGTGTGTGTGTGTGTGTGTGTGTGAAATTTGTCTGATAACCTGTGTTATTGTGATGGCTGTATTGGTGTGTGTATTTGTAATTCAGACGAGGATTGGGAAGGAGGTGGCCGTGACCTTACTTTAGGAGCCATCCCAGCATTTGCCTGGAGTTGAAGTGGGGAAACCACGGAAAACCACCTCCAAGATGGCTGAGGTGGGAATCAAACCCGCCTCTTCCCACTTTTGCTTCACGAGGCTGAGTATACCCCGTTCCTTCCCTCAGACCAGAATTAAACTACTTGGCAGAGCCGGGAGTGCTAGCCACTACGCAACGGAGTGGTCTATATTAATATAATTGGAAACAATCTCATGAATTGAAATAATACTTTTACAAAAAGCAGCCATATTCCAAAATTGGAATTTTTGAACGGTGACCACCACTTGGTACTTTGCTACATGCAGCACCATTTGACATACAAATATTTCACAAAAACGTCCATAGTTCTATTATAAATGCATTTTAAGATTTGCCCCGTTTTACAAAAACAACCAATGTCCTCTGAATTAATTTCAATTTTATGTTTTTCACATTCAATACAATTTATAAATTTAATGTTAAGTGCACTGATAAGTGAAATAAATCCTATAGTTCGATATAAAATTATATATACTAAGATTTGATGGAAGTAAAGGAAGAGACTGGATACTGTTTCTTTTTTTTTTACTCTACAGAAAATTTCACTTTTTGGACTATGGCTGTTTTTGTAAGTGTGTCTTCAATTGGGAAGGAATTTCACCTTTTACTAAAACTGAAATATCTTGACAAGTAATTCTGCTCCGACTACGTTTATTGCTTCACGTCGTAGTTGCTACTAGCTTTCAGGATCTACGAACATACAAAGCCGTTGTCTATTTCACTTTTAAAGAAATATGGAGCGGGGTTTGCTGATTGATGATTCTGAACGGCAGCGTTGTTTGGCAGAAGCGTTACAATTTCAGATGCCTTCTCAGTTACTACAATTGCTTTCTTATGTATCTTTCGGACCCCTTCAAATGTAAGGCAGTTATGGGATATTTTCAAAGATTCTTTATCAGAAGATTATCTGAAGTTTCACGAACCTAACATTGCTTATCAGTTCACTCTTATACATATTTCTAACACATTAAAGCTCCATGTCCTTCCCATAACTTCTCTCGATTTTCCAGCTACGATAATTTCCCTCAGACAAATCTACCAATGAATTATCCAAAACTTAATGAGTATCAATTATGTCGGGTGATAATCCAAGCAAATGGAAACCAAACGGCTATACTTGCCGAATTAATGAGCTTAGTACAAAAGAGCAATGAAAGGATGAGTAATGTATATTTTATTGACGGTCCAGGGGGCACCGGGAATACATTTCTTTACCAATGCTTGATTCACAGTTGCACAAATTTGGGATTAAATGTAGTTTCTGTCACATGGATTGGTATTGCAGTAATGTTACTACCTCAGGGGTAGTTCAAGTTACCTCTAAATTTACATGAAGGTTCTATGTGAGGAATAAAAGTTAACAAGCAAGGAAGCTTTTTATATTCGTTCAGCAAAACTTATCATCTGGGATGAAGCTCCTATGGCTAATAAGCACGCGTTGATGTGTGTAAATCGTCTGCTCAAGGACATCATGAATAACGACATGCCATTTGGTGGAAACAATATAATCTTAGGAGGAGATTTTAGGCAGGTATTGCCTGTTGTGTCTTGCGGATCTAGAGCAGCTGCAGTCCAAATGTCAGTACGGTTCTCTCCCTTGTGGCCATTATTCAAAAATTTTCAACTCAACAAAAACATGCGAGCGGATACAAATCATCGTAACTTTGCAAACTTCTTGATACAAATTGGTAACTGTGAATACCCTGACGTCGATAACGAAAATTCAGAATTAGTCGACTTACCACCCACCATCATTGCTGAAATATATGAGATATACGTAGGCCTACTTGAGATATTTCACGCTTTTCAAAAATAATTATTTAAGCGCCTAAAAATGAACGTTGTAAAGAAATCAATGACAAAGGTTTAGAGTATATCCCGGGAGCATCGAGAACTTACATCAGTTACGAATAATTTGATTACTGAATATGAGAGTGAACTTTTACAATTCCCAACGGAATTTTTATACTGTTTAGACATAAGTGGATTGCTGTCTCATATCCTTCGACTAAAAGAAGGCTCAATTTTGATTTTGTTACTGGCAAAAATGTTGGAGAAAATGTCCTAATTCCTCGCCTTGACCTTACGCCATCAGATACTTCTATGCCATTTTCCTTCAAAAGAAGGCAGTTCCCAGTATCACTATCACTAAAGCTCAAGGTCAAACACTAGATCAAGTAGGCATTTATTTACCTCAGCCGGTGTTTAGCCATGGACAGCTGTATGCTGCACTATCGCAAGCAAAATCCTTTCAAGACGTCAAAGTTCAAATAGAAACAAAAGGCAAGCGAACAGAAAATGTCGTATGGAAAGAAGTGCTATTCTAATGTTGAAACGAATGCTGCGGAGCAGCACGGGTCTTCTAGTTATTAAGTTAAAATAGTTTCTTAGTTAGACATGCAATGATTCAGTGTTTTTCAAGCAACTATTATTATTTCTTTAGTCTTTTACACTTCTGTAAGTGTTTTTGTATATGTATAAAAGTATGAAAACCTTTCTGAATCGTGAACTTCTACCGTAGCGAGCTTTTGAAGTGATTGTGTTCTAAGTTATTAAGTAACCGTTACAATTTAAATTTCCCATTTATGTGATGAGCTTTTGTAATTGGATAGTTCGGTTAATCACATCAACAATGAATAAAATATAACTGAGTTGATAATGTATTGTGTAGACTTATCAAATGCCGACATGGTTCCTAACTTATCAATCTTATTGTCAACCCTAATATTTTTACTGGTTTGGATTTCCACGCATCCTCAGTTACAGTGTTACAAACTTCTGTTGAAGTTACCTCTCCAGCGCAACGTTCTCTGATACAGATGTGCACAACCATCAACATAAGAATTAGCGTTGGCACCTAAGACTAGAGTCGGATCAAGAGCTTCCCAGTTCCGTTCGGTCTCGTAGGCTTCAGAAATGCTATTCCGGATAATGTGGTATCAAGAATGATCATTATCGACATTTTCGTTTGACCAGCATGGCCTGGTCATAAGGTACAGCACAGGTTACAGGAATCCGTTCATTCTGTTGGCTTAATCTGCTCATATTGGTGTCACGTTGATGAAACGATTTTAAAATCACTTCCACAAGCATTCAAGCATACCAGTACACATTATATGATATTTGATCATTTAAAAATAATTCCACCTGAAAATTCATCCAGCTTGCACATGTTCTATTACTGGCATTCTTTCCGAATAATTTCAGACTTCAATCTACGAGTTTCTTCTTTAGTGAGAGAAGCCATGTTAACAACATCAGTACGGTATAAGCAGAACAAATAACAATATCCTATATTTTATTGTTGAATTTATAGGAGTGGTTCACATTCCGGGGTAACAGAGATTTCAGACTTGGCACGAGCGGTGACTTTATTGAGCCCGGGTGTTTCCTTTAACTCGACACTGTCGACAACGCCGAGAATAAGGAATTGCAGATTTATTGAGACTTTAGATCAGTGGTTCCCAACCTTTGTCAGCTGACGCCCCCCTTTTCAGATACGGGAGTTCATCGCGCCCCCCTCCTTCCTCCCCACCACTCATCGCTTCTATAACCTCTTCGATTGACGCGGAGGATATAGACCTAACCTAATAACACTACATAGTGAATTACATACTAACTTCATTTTAGCACAATACAAAGAACACACTTTTACAACAAATCCTTAAATTAGTCAACAAATGTCAGTGAGAGGGTTGAGACTGTTTTTTTTCTCTTGGTAAGATTCGGAATGTTTGGATTGATATTTGACAGAGCGCAGCGGAGATCACTTGCAACATCCAGCCGATAGTGCTGCTTTGTTTCTATGACACTCAGCGTTGAAAATCCTGACTCGCATAAATATGTCTTTGAAAATGGGACAATGACACGCAATGCAAATTTGGCTATTACAGGATACACTGCAAGACAGTTTACCCAAAAGTCACCCAGTCCTAATATTTTAGAATCATCTTCTAGGTTTGTTTCACACTTCAAATCTATGGCTTCTTCTTGAAGCTGTCCTGGCAGTGGTTCAATGTCAATGACAAATGGATTTCTTGTTAACATCCGGGACCATTCTTCCAACGAGATATCAGGAAAGTAGAAATTAAATTCTTGTGCCAGGGAATCCAAATGTGACTGAATTTGCACCAAAGTTTATTACGATCACGTTCATTTTCCGGCAAAATTTCATTAAGGCGGTGAAAGGATGGGAAGTTGTTCAACTGAAGTTTCCATAACTGTATTTTTTTTTTCAGAAATGCATAATATTGGAGTTTTGCCATGGAGCTTTAAGTTCAAACTGTTCAAAGCTTCAAAGAAATCACAAAGATATGCCAACGAGACGATAAAACTGGCATGATTTTGCTCCTTACAACACAGCAAATTCCTTATTTCACCTCCAACCTTGCGGCTCCGCAGAGGTTTGTGCCGACAGTTGGCAATCACCAGAGCTTTTGAACGATTGACTTGGTGCGACAATCACTTGGAGAGATTCGAAAAATGTTTATTTTACAAAATTGTAATATTCGAGTTTAAAAAAAGAACTTAATTCGGAAATCTCTTCACGCCCCCTTGATAATGCCCCACGCCCCCCAGGGGGGCGTGCCCCTCAGATTGTGAACCCCTGCTTTAGATTCTCACTCAGTGGAGGAACTTGACCTTGAGTGCCCTTGAAGGGAGAGAGTAGAAATAGTCATAGGTGGATGAATTCCATGTGAGATAGTGTAGTAATCAACAGATAGGTGGTGCAGGTAACAATGATACGTCATTCTCGATGGCTTGGAAACTAATGATGAAAAACAAGCTAATGTTTCACAAGATTCTGTATTGGCGTATTCTTGCGTGGATTTCAATTTTAAATTCCTCCATGGCAGAGCTCATCCTAGAAGTAGCTTTCCCCACTTTTATACTCCAGGCGACTTCCAGGTTAGCACCTATCTTAAGGTTATAGCCATACACTAGTGCACACATGATGTCAGGCAGACGTGGGGCTGATAACCACGATGGCCTGGACTCCCTGGTCCCTGGACCAGGCCCCTAAATAAAACAATAATGGAACAAAGTCCAGTAACCAATTCCCTCATAATGTAAGCATATTTGTAACATGAGTAACCCGTGTAAGTCATTATTACCCTTCGTTAGAAAATTGTAGGTACCTAATTATTTCGCGCATAACGAACGATGGTAGGAGAGGGCAGAAGTTAGAATAAGACACAGACCAGGAATAAAAGTATTCCGGTTTAGTCAATAACAAGGAAGGAAGGAAGGAAGGAAGCTTGTAGTTTAACCTGGCCGTTAATCTTGAGATAATGAGCCACGGGATCTCCTTTTAACGTGGAATCCGAACCACAGGACATGGCATTTCACTTCGAAAATCTCACATGCATTGACCGGGAATCGAACCCGGTCCACATTGGTGAGAGGCCAACAGCTTGACCACTGCGGCAACACGCCCCTAGTCAATGACAGCAGTGGATATTATCATGTTCATCTTCTCCAGGCAAATGCAAGGTACATGTTCCCGTTCGGATTCAGTCGGTATTTTTAATTAGATTTGTAATTTGGTTATTAAAGTAGAAATATACATGGTGGATTAATTCCATGTGAGAAATTGTAAAGTTGTGATCAACAGATAGGTGATGCAGATAATTAATTATGAAATGGGATCCTGAAAAAATACATCATACTACTTTTGACCCATCCGTATTATTTTGTTCCATATAAAATAGCATGTTGCCGCAAGAATGGACATTGATATTGTGCCCGTAAGGAAAAGGCCATAAACTTGCATGCTTCATTTTGATGTAAAACATCGAGGGTGTGCACGCATAGCGTAGGCCTAGAGATGAGAGCCAACATCAAGCTCAAATTTGTATGTGTAATTATATATTTGTGTGAATGCGTTTGGTAAATGACGTACCGAAATAAACTTACAACTAACAAGGGATGTATCAGGTAAGACAGGTGGAAACCTATCTTGAAACTTGGTGGACGCAATCGTTATACTATAAGAGGACAACATGTGGCAAATCAGTTGCCATTTTGAACTGCAAGGCTCCGAAATTGTAACTGACATCCTGATACGCAGGCATGACGGCTTGCGGAACTGGACATCCCTGAGGCACTCGGAGTTGTCGCATGGCGGGACGTATATGCAGTCGGTCGCGCGACCGGCCTTGAGTGCCCGGGCTGTCAGGGCTGTCCGTTCCAACATGTACGGTACTCGCTACTTCCCATTGATTTATATGAGAGATTCGCCACATGATTTCGGACTGGACAAACACCCATGTCCTAGGCCGGACTCGAACCGACAGCAGGCACATTGCTCACCCTGAGCTACGCCTGCCGGCAAGCCAGCTGAGTGAAGCAGGAAGTGTCCACAGGCAAGGCAAGAGTATAAGGTGCGTTCAAAAAGTAACGAGATGGAGGCATAATTACAGAAACCATTACCTGTATGTTAGAAGTATTGGCCCTGGCTGTTGAGGCACTTGTCCCACTGTGACACGAGGCGGTGAATGGCTGTCTCATAAAATTCCCTGGGCTGCGATGTGAACCAGTTCTGCACGTACAACTGGACGTTGGCGTCCGAGGTGAATCGTTGGTCCCGTAGAGCCCTTTTCAAGGGACCAAACATGGCGTAATCACAGGGAGAGAGGTCTGGACTGTATGGAGGTTGGCCGAGAACCTCCCATTTGAATTTCTGCAAGAGTGCCGCGACTGTGTTGGCCGTATGAGGTCGTGCATTGTCGTGGAGCGACCACGGCGGCTATGGCGTTCACTGTCACTTGGCGGTCCTGGGTAATGGGTGCATCAACCAGCTGGACGTTGTCATCGGTAATGCAGGGGGGTGCCCCAGACCGGGCATCATCGGCTAAAGACACCCGTGCTTCCCTGAAGCGCTTGTGCCACGCCTTGACCCTTGCAAGGGACATGCAGTGTTGGCCGTACACTTGTGACATTCGGCAATGAATGTCCGTTCCCCCTACTCCTTCCGCTGTCAGAAACCGAACAACACCTCTTTGCTCTTCGGTTGACGCCTCCATGTCACTGTTTTCAATACGACTTGCAGCTTTGGACGATTGATGCATGCTGCTGCTCGCTTTGTATCGTCACGTGACATGCACGCGTGCCCTCTAACGACGAGCTGTGACCTTTCACGCTCTGGTCGGAACCACATCTCGTTACACACGCCACGATTAGCCGATGTAGTCACCGGTTTGCGCATTCCAGCCTCCGTCTCTTTACTTTTTGAACGCACCTTATAGCTTACATCACGATTCTGTTTAAATATCCAGCGAGGGTTCCAGAAGTTTAGTTTCTGAGCGTATTCCATGGTCTCAGCATGTAATTTCAAGTTTTTTTTCTTTGGGAGTCCAAGAGGAAATATCAAGGCTTTTTAATGCATTTTATGGGTTTTGTAAACATTTTTGTCCTAGCCAATGAAAGGCACATGCCGACAGGGGACCATATAAACCCAACCCCAGAGCACGTAAAACATTTGACGATCATTGCATGCACGTGGAATCGTGGGTCAGCAGGAGGAAAGTACAGTATCGAAAATATTGGACATAAGTTTGGTCATGAGTTTATTTATGTTAGCTACGAAAGTATACAATGTGTGTGAGTCACGAGCGGACGTTCAACGGCGCAGAGGCTCATGCGGAGTACCTACAATAATTATCTGTGAACATTTAAAAAGTTTCGAATAATTGTGCGATAATCTGAGATAACATACCAGAGTTGTGCCGTGAAAATATACATTACTTTCTGTAAGTGCTCAGATGTTCAATACGTGCGTAACATCCTATAATAGCCGAGTGAACATTCCAGACTAGAACGGGATACAGTGCAGTTGTGAGATAGACAAGTGGAGCGCAAAGTTAAGAAAGTTGACAGACTAGAACTAGTAATACCACATAATCTGTAGTTGGAAAGTGTCATTGGTTATGGCAGCTAAATATTTCCAAGAGAACATTGCAGTGTCAATATGTGAACACGGTCATCAGATCTAGAGGCTGCATGGACGGTTAGATGGCATCAGGGGATGAATGGTGACACTTAAACAAGATCTACCCGTGTTTCCCGTTAACCACATGGACAATTTTATCAGGAACCACGGAAGGAGAGCGGATACCAAATCAACCCGAGATACACTTCAAATGCATGACTTTCTATTTTTATTTTCATAAATCTCTGTCTTAGAGAGCGATCATATAGGTTATTTTACGAAGGTGAGCTGAAGTGGGGTATAAGTGGCATGGCCAAGGTTTAGTGTTACGTTCCTCAGGATATGGACTGAGCCGTGTGGCACTGGAAGAAATGTGGCATGGACACACATCTGCTTCGATACGGAGAATACACTACTAACTTAGTGACAATATCGCCAGTATAAATGCACTGTACTGGGAACTAAGATTACTCGTTCGTCCTTCTCGGAAACAATGCGGATAGCAATTTCACCAACTCCTGTTCGTCCAGTCTTCCCCCTTTCCCCAGGTGCGCAAGCTGAGACCTGAACAATAGGACGTTGGTTATTAAACCATTTCCTAATATTTTTATATTTAATAAAAGAGAGTAGATGTTGACCGACGTTAAACGATTGTGAGGCAAATAATTGAATTCGTTTAGCTGACTTTTAGCGGCGCATTTGTAGTAAATTCGTGTCAAATAATGGAATCAGTAAAACGACCCCAATCGAAATATAATTATCTGTGACAGCAATAATATGTGATAAAGCTAGATATTGAGTGATCCTTTAACATTAATGTCAAGGTAACATTATGAGTGTATACTAGATATAGGCTACGTATGTGAGATGTGGCATACATAAGAGTAAAATTGAATGTTTCATAAGGAAGTCTTGTGCCTAGCGACATTCCACGGTTGTAGTGAATATGATAGGCCACGAGCATTATGAAAATCCCAAAGTAAGTAATTAAGTGTAGAATTGTCAGGGATCATCTGTTGTTTCTTTTACAGTCGATTTATGTATATCATAAGGTTTATGCCAAACCCTACTTAAGTGAGCATACAATTCAAGCCATGATTTATGAAGGAAAGAGCTGAGCACAAATTGATAGTTTTAAGTGTGGAATATATTTTCTAAATCGTTACTTACAGTACTGTTGAATCAATACAAGGTTTTAAGAATTTTTTATTTCGGATTTAAGTTTTGACTTTCAATGATCCACGAATGACTAGGTGATTAATGAACCATAATCAGAGTGTAATTTTTGTAACACAATTTAGGTGACGAAATATTAGTTGAAATATTTATCATGGAATCAGTATTAGAGTAATCCAACGAGTGTCTCCATTGAGTTAATTGTAATAAAATCAAGATACGATATGCATCAATCAATTTCACTTTTGAGACAACAAGTCGCCTCCAGGATCCCCTATTAGCAGTAAATTCTGCTTCTTCGTCTATCACCTTCAAATCGCCCAACACTGAATTTAACAATCGCCTCCTTGGCCTATCTCTGCTTCTCTTAACATCTACAGCAGAGTTCATTAATATCCTCTTATTCCATTCACATGATCCCACCATTAGATTCGGTTCATACGAACAGCCTCATCCAACGTGTTCATTTCTAACATAGCCCCTATCACTCCATTGCGAGTACCATTCTGCCATTGGTCTCGGCAATGATTCATGCTGCCTTCATGCCAGTTACCTCCAGTTAATGCACTGTATGATATATCCTGAGTCTATTCAAGTCTCACTTCCGTACATTATGTTACTGTTCTTCATCTTGACTCTATCTCTTTCCCCATACCACCATCCTGCGAGAATACACTGCCCAAGTACTTAAGATGTTCCATCTGCTCCAAATTAGTTCCTCCTACCTGGCATTCTATTCTCTTGTGTTTCTTCGCTAATTGCATAACCTTCGTTTTTGAAATGCTGATTTATATAACACATTCCCTATATTTCTGTTCAAGTTCTCACATGTTGGCTTGTAAGCTTTCGACAGAGTTCGTCATTACAACCAGGTCATCAACATGAGACAGACTGTTAACCTAATTATCAGCTGACTGAATCCCATGCAGTAGTAGCCATTTCTCCATTGGATCCCTCACAATCCTCATCATCTTCTCCCTGGATACTCTATCGTACGCCTTCTCTAGATCTACAAAGCACAAACACAACGGTGTATTCCTCTCGTATCATTTTTCAATAACTTGGCACATACCGAAAACTTGATCCTGACATCCTCGTTGTGGCCTGAAGCCAAACTGGATTTTATCCATCTTGCTCTCAGGTAATGATCCAACTCTCCTTTCTGAGTACACTTTGCATGGAACACTTATCAAAGAAGTACGTCTCTAATTTTTGCAATCTTTCCTGTAATCTTGCTTATAAATTGGGGCGATTACTGCTTTTGTCCAGTCAGAGGGTACATTTCCTAAACCCCATGCCAATTTGATTATCCTATGCAACCATTTGAGCCCTACTTTCACACTGTACGAAATTTGAAATACTTTTTAGTCGGCCAACACGACAGTAGCCAATTGCAATGGGTGTTGTTTCCCATACCTGAAAAAATTCATGAGAATAATGCACTCACTATGATGGACTTATAGTGGGTACAATCATGTTGACCAACTGAAAAGCATTTCGAATTTCCTTTACTAAGGCAACAATTCCAACTCGATAATGTTCCCACTTTAACAATTTCGGCTGCTGCTTTGTGACATTGTAGTGATTTTACTACCCTTTCTACTCCCTCAACCGAGATCCTGTGCCCGTCAACGTTTTCCTTCTGCATAATCAGCCACATTGCCAGAAAAAGTTTCCATTTACATTTATACAGGTTTGAAAGTATTTTTACCACCTTCTCAATGCTTCATTGGCAAGTACAATGAGTTTCCCCAGAAGTATACAAAATACTGCTCATTTCTCTTATTCCCTGCTGTCTGACCGACCGTTTCCAATTTATTTCCAAATTCCTTTTTTTTTTTTCATACTCTACTATTAATTGTTTTTTCTGGCTCCCTAACGGGTTCCTCATTTGGAGCCATTTTTGGTAAGCCTTCTTTTTATTTTGATTTTTTTTATTTAGTCAATTTACCCTCTAGGTTGGTGGTTCCCACGGACTCAGCGAGGAAACTCACCTCTACCGCCTCTATGGGCAGTGTCCTGGAGCTTGGAACATCTGGTCGGGATGGATACAACTGGGGAGGTGTGATCAGCACTTCGCCCAGGCGGCCTCACCTGCAAAGCGAACAGGAGCCTCATGAGGGATGGGAAGGGATGGAAGATTGAGATGGATAGGCGAGGAAGAGGGAAGGAGGTGGCCGTGGCCTTACAGTGGGTACCATCCCGGCATTTGCCCGAAGACGAAGTGGGAAACCACGGAAAACCACTTCGAGGATGGCTGAGGTGGGAATCGAACCCCCTCTACTCATTTGGACCACCCGAGGCTGAGTAGACCCCGTTCCAGTCCTCATACCATTTTTCAAATTTCGTGGCAGAGCCGGGAATCGAACCCAGGACCTCCGGGGCGGCAGCTAACCTTGCTGACCGCTACGCTACGGAGGCGACATTTTGATAATTATACTTCACTATATCATCCCACCAGGATGTGCGCTTCTTCCTATCTTTACACACTGTTGTCCCTAGTAGCTACTTCTAGTAGCTTTCATGTGTCCTGACCACTTCGTTTCAATTTCCTGCGATTCTTTACCATCTACTCTTTGAAATTTCTTACTAATCATTTCCATGTATTTCAGCGCAAGTTCCGTAACCTGGAGATTATCAACCCTTATCCGTCTGCAAACCAACCTCACTTTCTGCACTTTTGGTCTAACTATGCTCAATTTCCAGCAGATGAATTTGTGGTCTGTTTCATTAAGGGGAGGCCCTGTATACACTGCAATTCCTTACCATTTTTCTAAATTGAAAGTCAGTGATTATACTTAGTCTGTTATCGACCTAGCTCTATTTTCCCATCTGTATCTGTGAATCTCTTTGTGCTTCGAGAATGAGTTTCCAACAGATAACCTCATACTAGCACATAAATCCAGTAAACATTTACCATTGGTGTTCGCTTCACTATCCTCACCCCACTTACGCATTACTTTCTCATACCCCTCAATTCTATTTCTAGAGTTAACAATAAACTCTCACTGCCACATCACTCAGTGCCTCATAAAATCTGTCTACTGCATCCTGCTTCGCTCCTTCGCATGTAGCATGCACTGAAATAATCCTGACCGGAGTTCCTGTCATTTCCAAATCTAATCACATTAATCGTTCATTTACATAACTCACAGAAACTATGTAACGTCCTATGGTTTTCTTCACATACAACCCTACTCCATACTTTACCCTACCCCGTTTTACACCCGACAGGCTTATAATCTCTTACATACTCTTCTCTATCTCCCTTTATTTGAACCTCACTAATCCCTAAAATATTCAGTCGCATGCTACTTGCTGACTGAGCTAGCTCTACTTTCTTATATCCTTCTGCAACTTGCCTCGATATTAATATCACTCTATCGAATACCAGTTTCATTACCTGTTAATTTTAAAGGAGCCGATAACCTAGATATTAGGCCCCTTAAAAACAATTATCATCAACATCATCATCATCATGTTCATTTTAAATGAGTCCTTGATCTTTCAGATGGGCGTAGGACTTCCGAGGCTTGCTTAAAACATTGTTAACAGGTTTCCAGAAAGTACAAGTGAAGCAGGTTGCTAGCCTTACTTACACAGGGCCCTTGACGGGTCAGGGAGAAAACCAGTGAGTTGGTAGTCCTAGCCACATGCATAGAAGTAGGTCCACGACTCAGAACAACTCCAAGATGCCCACTCCTATTTCATAGTAACCAGTATCCGGACTGAAAGGAGCACTTACTAGGCCACTTACGAACTAGGATGTGACTATGCAATTAAAATGTTTTATTTTTATTATTATCTTCACAACGATAGGTTTTATGAAGAAATTGACCACGACAAAAATGGCTGGAAATAAAATTGTAATCATTTTATGTCCTGTTTGCTGTTCTGATAGAATGATGCGTTGAAGTATTATGACAATAGACGTTGGGAAGATGACCAACCAGTATAGTGTGGCGTGGTACGTAGATATTACTCAATATGTTGCGTCCTATTGGACTGGTGTTGATCCTGGCTTTGTACGAAGACAGGCTCTAATCCTGTGGTCACATGGTTTGTAATTATACACACATCAAAAAAAAAGCGTTGCAACACCTTGGTGCGAAGAGGTCCTGCACCTTGACATACAAATGGCTTAGAGATATACACAAACAACGTTTCAGCTTTCTTTATTGCTCTTGAAAACCACACATTGCCAGTTGTACAATCATACAGCGAGCCTTTCGGAAGTTGTGGTCCAGATTGAAGCATACACCAGTACCGCTAATACCAAGAAGCATGACCTGTTGCATTGATGCATGCCTGTATCCGTCGTGGCATACTATCCACGAGTTCATCAAGGCACTGTTGGTCCAGATGGTCCCACTCCTCATCGGCGATTTGGCGTAGATCTCTCAGATTGGTTGGAGAATCATCTCGTCCAAAAACAACTCTTTTCAATGTATCCCAGGCATGTTCGATGGGTTTCACGTCTGGAGAACATGCCGGCCACTCTAGGCGAGCGATGACGTTATCATGAAGGAACGCATTCACAGGATGTGTACAAAGCGGGCGAGAATTGTCGTCCATGAAGGCGAATGCCTCCCCGGCATTCTGCCGATATTGTTGCACTATGGGTCGGAGGATGTCATTCATGTATCGTAGGGCCGTTTCGGCGCCTTCTATGGCCACCAATGGCGTACGTCAGCCCTACATGATGCCACCCCAAAACATCAGGGAACCACCACCTTGCTGCACTCGCTGGACAGTGTGTCTACGACGTTCAGCCTGACCAGACTGCCTCCAAACGCGTCTCCGACGATTGTCTGGTTGAAGCCATATGCGACACTCATCTGTGAAGAGAACGTGATGCCAAATCTGACGAGTCCATTCAGCATGTTGTTGGGCCCATCTGTACCGCGCTGCATGGTGTTGGGGTTGCAAAGGTGGACCTTGCCATGTACAGTACATCGGGAGTGAAGGTGCGCATCATGCAGCCTATTGCGTACAGTTTGAGTCGAAACACGACGTTCTGTGGTGGCATGAAACGCATTATTCAGCATGGTGGCGTTGATTTCAGGGTTCCTCCGAGCTGAAATTCGTAAGTAGCGGCCATCCAATGCCGTCGTGGCCCTTGGGCGGCCTGAGCGAGGCATGTCGTCGACAGTTCCTGTATCTTTGTACCTCCTCCATGTCGGAACAACATCGCTTTGGTTCACTCGGAGGCGTCTGGAAACAATGCGGATACGATCAAACGGCGGTATTGACCTTCTAGGCATGGCAGAACTACAGACAACACGTGAAGTGTACCTCCTTCCTGGTGGAATGACTGGACCTGATCGGCTGTCGTACGACCTCCGTCTAACAGTCCCTGCTCATGCATGGTTGTGTACAGCTTTGGGCAGGTTTAGTGGCAACTAGGAACAGTCAAAGGGACTGTGTTCGTGATGCTATATCGACATTCAGCGTCAGTGGTCCGGCGATCCTGGAACCGAGGTGATGCAACACTTGTTTTGATGTGTGTAGTAGTTTCGGTAAGTAAGAACGAGCACAGTCTTAAGAGTTGAGTGAACATAAGGTACCGTAAGCAAATTTCTAGCGATCTCATTGAAGTATTGTGGATTTTTTACTTCGCAGTAGGCCTACGGGTTAGGAACGCCGTGCATGAAGACCAGGCGGGCGGAGCGCCCTCCCTGATTGTCTCTCAGCTCAGCACCAGCGTGGTGGGAACAGTTAAATCACACGAGGTTTACCGTTTCTGACAAACTAGCTACGGGTTTCGTCTTCCCGCTATTGTCGAGCGATAAAGGTACCGGTAACTTCATGAAGATTGTAACTGTCACCTAGCACTTTTAGAGGGTATCTTATCCAACTCTATTCAAAACATTCCCACTTTTCGAAATGTTCTTTTGGAACGATAAATACCGTATTTGGGAATGTGCAATTCTATCTTTCAAACTTTGCTAGTGAAAAACATCATGGATTCTTGAAAGTGGCACAATGAAACAAATTAATGTTGTAGTTGTTTCATTTGAGGGGCTTGGACATCGTGATCATTTAGCCCCGTGTACTTGGGTGTATATACATACATACATACATACATACATACATACATACATACATACAGATTTTGTCTGATAACCTGTGTAATTGTGGTGCCTGTAGTTGTAGTGTAGGCCTATGTATTTGTAATTCAGGTAAGGATTGGTAAGGAAGCGGCTGTGGCCTTAAGTTAGGAACCATCCCGGCATTCGACTGGAGTGGAACTGGGAAACAACGGAAAACCACTTACAGGATGGCTGAGGTAGGAATCGAACCCACCTCTTCTCAGTTTTGCCTCACGAGGCTGAGTGTGCCCCTTTCTAGCTCTCGGACCAGAATTAATTTTCTTAGCAGAGCCGGGAATCAAACCCGAACCCCGACAGCCAAGAATGCTAGCTGCTACACCTCGAGGTCTTATTGAAGCAAATGAAGAGCTGTTTAGTTCAATTGTCGGGAATTAATAACTTGCTGTACGTCTTGTGATGAGAATCTGCGTGAAGACTTGTACTGTACGAGTCTAGGCTCCCTAGAAAACTGTGCCATACTTTAGGGGAATAATATCCATTATTATAAACGTGTATTTTGGAGTAAAAGTTGATATGCTGTTGTTGTTTTTCAAAGACACAAAAATATGCAATGACAAACAGTAACGAACGGTTCATTAGGACTCTGACAAGAGAGTCCTCCCTAGAGAAGGAAGGACAAAATATATTTTTTAGTCGATATTTCACGTCAAAATTTGTACTCTCGTGATGCTAAGAGATTCATATTCTCAGCAGAGAGGTATTAACACGCTGGGTACGTGTCGGAGCAGCAACGTCATCGCCTGCTGTGCCCAAGGTTGCATGATCGATTCTCGGTGCACTCTGTTGGCATTTGAGGGTGCTTTTAAATCCGAAGAAGCCAAGTCAGTAGATCCCTTAAGGGCAAAATTTTGGCATCCCGGCTTCTCTAAGAGCCGCAGAAGAATAAAGGGACGTAAAATCCATATAATTCAAGTATTAGAGGGCCAATAAACTAGTTGCAGTTCTCAGGTAAATTTTTCGGATCGGGTAAATCGTGAATTCTCTCCACTCCGTCCTAGGGTGAAGTGAGGGTGACGGGTTAGACGAAAGGGGATCATCTCGGTGGTGGGTGGTTTCAGTGGCACGAAGGGCCTGGAGAGAGGTATATTCGGTAACTCCTCTCTGAGTGTGCGTCAGTAAGCTCTCCATGGTCACATACAGTACATTAAACATACATAATAATTCATACGCTTGGTTGTCTTATTGCTTGCTTCTGTTCTAGAAGCAGAGAAGTACGCTACCATTTTTCATATTATTTGTGAATATTTCGTATTTTAAAATGATCATAGCATTTCGGCATAATGCTAGTGTTTTTCTTCGTCTAGGCTAAATTCTCTCTCTAGTAATAACGAAATAATACGAGACTGAAAAGCTCTGCGTAAACGGGAATCCTACTTCATACCGGGGTTGGGTTAGTTCGTTACAGTTATCGTTACTTATATTTGAATTGCAGCCAATTGCCATAGCGGGGTATTAGAATTGAACGCCCAAAATCTCCCAGCAAGTTCAATTTCTAGCTGCGAACGTTGGAACTTGATAGAGCGTTTCTAACCAAATAACCTACAAATTTTGCTACAGACTAGACTACTAATTTTAGTAGTAGATTCTTTTACTGTACATGCCATAAATCTATGACATGGGCCCACCACCCTTACTTCCCCTCCGAAGGAAGGCATATTGAAAGATTTAAACGCTCTTAAAAACTTTGACGACCGGGTTTTGAACCCGCGATCTTGATCATAGCAGTTTAGCATCCTACCGACTACGCCACCGAACAACAATAACAACGGAGTTATATGAACTGTAATATGAGCTACCAACACAAGCTATAAGTGGGCCGTTCCTTCTTGACCGGTACATAATTATTACGTGCGCAGTAGTGTCCCCAAGCACAGTGAGCCTTCATACCTTTGTGATCAATGCAAATAAAGTACACAATGTGTCCTTGTCAGCGCAGGTGCATATTCAGTGGTCTCAGTGTTCTTCTCGGGCTTTGAGAAGAATTCTCACGCGCTTACGACCAACCACGAATGACCGGCTGATGTGTAATTCCCACAATTGCAGTTCAACTACAACTCCTCTATGTCTGACTCAACATTTATCCACAATAGTAGGTAGAATTTAACCTAGTACTTTTTACTCAAGCAATATTAAACTTTGATAATTCTTCCACAGACTTTGATGATGATAATTGTTGTTTTAAAGGGCCTAACATCTAGGTTATCGGCCCTAATGGCTTTGAATGTCAAAATAAAACCAACAATGTTTTACGACCTATAAGTTACACTTTATGAAAGTGTCACCTCCACTTTCACTTAAATAAGAAAATCCATTATGCAAATAAAACACATTTATGTTTGACCAAGCCGAAATATAAATATTATATGCCAGAAAACTGCATCTTGAAGAGGCTCATTATACTGTATTAGGTAAGGATAGCATCGTGACTAGTGTCATAGTAGGGTATTTGAGGAGACCGTGGTCGAATACAAGGTATTCTCTGCGTCCCATGCTCTCATTTCAGTAAATTAAACTGGCGGAATCTCGACAGATATTTATGAATATTTATGTTCGAACATAAAATAAAGTTATAAGTATCGTCGAACCTGAACAGTCGTATGCAACTCACCTATAATGGTAATTAAGACAGTCGTAATATAATGTCTTAATTATTGCCAGTAGGGGGGGCTGTGGGAGTTCTAGAGCACCCCGTCAGCAGTTTTTGAATTTCGCGCGCAAGATGGCGGCCAAGATGGCGGCCAACAAGGTGGCCAACCAAAATGGCGGCTAACCAAAATGGCTGCCATGGCTTAACTAACCTAGTAACCTCACCTACGAGGTGTGATCGAAAAGTTCCAAAATGTTGACCCATAGCCTACTTTCCTGGTAACGTCACAACGAGGGGTGATCAAAGAGTTTCAAAAATGTTGACCCATAGCCTACTTTCCTGGTGACTTCGCAACAAGGGGTGATCAAAAATTCCATAATGTTGACTCAAAGCCTACTTTCCTGGTGACGTCACATACTAACCCGCCATACATTCAGAGGCAAAGCCGATATCTCCCGAATGCATGGTCGGATTTCGACGAATGAGGTGTCGTTGAAATCGGGCTGACAGCCCCTTTCCAAAATTCCAAAAATGTTGATCCATAGCCTACTTTCTGGTGGCGTCACATACTAACCCGGCAAAGCCGATATCTCCCGAACGCATGGTCGGATTTCGACGAATAAGGCATCGTTGAAATCGGGCTGACACCCCCTTTACAAAATTCCAAAAATGTTGACCCATAGCCTACTTTCCTGGTGACGTCACATACTAACCCGGCAAAGCCGATATCTCCCGAACTCATGGTCGGATTTTGACGAATGAGGTGTCGTTGAAATCGGGCTGACACCCCCTTTCCAAAATTTTCCAAAATGTTGATCCATACCCAACTTTCCTGGTGACGTCACATACTAACCCGGCAAAACCGATATCTCCCGTACGCATGGTCGGATTTTGACGAATGAGGTGTCGTTGAAATCGGGCTGACACCCCCTTTCCAAAATTTTCCAAAATGTTGACCCGTAGCCTACTTTCCTGGTGACGTCACATACTAACCTGGCAAAGTCGATATCTCCCGAGCACATGGTCGGATTTTGAATCGCAGAGGCTTATGTGGCGGTTATGATTGTCAATATTGTGAATTGATTGTGATATACCGAGTCATGGAATTGAATGAATGAATGAACCGTCTTGGTATTTGCCTGGTGGTAAAAATGGGAAACCATGAAAACCATTTTCAGGACAGCCGAGGTGTGATTCAAACCCATGCTCTCTTGTAAAGCCTGTCGCACTTTCCTGAGACAATGATTAAATGAATGACTGATAAAATGAAATGATCGTGCAAAGTATTGCTTGATTGATCGGTCAGGGAATGGAATAAGTAAAGACTCCATTAAACAGTGATGATATGAAACAGTGCCGACTGCTAAAGCCTGTCACACTCCCCTAGGATAATGATTAAATGAATGACAGATGAAATAAAATGATTGTGGAGAGTTATGCTAGAATGAAATAGTGACAGGGAAAAACCGGAGTGGCTAGAGATTGGAAGAGAACAAGAGTTAACCAAGTGATAAATTGCAGAGGCTTATGTGGTGGTTATGATTATCAATATTGTGAATTGATTGTGATAGACCGAGTCATGGAATGGAATGAATGAATGAACCGTCTTGGTATTTGCCCGGTGGTAAAATGGGAAACCATGAAAACCATTTTTTAGGACAGCCGAGGTGTGATTCAAACCCATGCTCTCTTGTAAAGCCTGTCGCACTTTCCTGAGACAATGATTAAATGAATGACTGATGAAATGAAATGAAATGAAATGATTGTGCAAAGTATTGCTTGATTGATCGGTCAGGGAATGGAATGAGTTAAGTCTTCATTAAACAGTGATGATATGAAAGAGTGCCGACTGCTAAAGCCTGTCACACTGCCCTAGGATAATGATTAACTGAATGACAGATGAAATAAAATGATTGTAGAGAGTGTTACTAAAATGAAATAGTGACAGGGAAAAACCTAAGTAGCTATAGCTTAAAAGACAAAAAGAGTTAACCAAGTGAGGTCGACAGGAAAGAAAACGTAGAGGAGCCCGGCACAAGTAAGTGAAAGCAATGGCGAACACAGCTGGGGCCCTGTGGTCGCTTACCCACGTTACATTAGATGTGAACCCCTGGCGAGAAACTTGAAAACCGACTGCTTGCTTGCATGTATTGAGTGCAACCTTGAGACAATGAAAACTGCAACGCTTGTATAATGCCAGTGTTAAATTACACATTCTCTAAACACACTGTCTGTCCGATAATATTCAAGTACACTGCATGTACCACTGTATGAATTATTGAATATCAAAGAAATCGACTGTGGAGCTATTGAAAAAGGAATTGTCTTAACATTTGCCTGGTGGAGAAAATGGAAAATCATGAAAACCCATTTTAAGAGAAGGGAATTCACTCCTGAGTCGCTTTTGTAGCGTAGCGGTTAGCATGATCAGCTGCCACTTTCAGAGATTCTGGGTTTGATTCCCGGCTCTGTCAAGACATTTAAAAAGTGATATGAGAACTGGAACGAGGTCTACTCAGCTTTAGCCCAGACCCAAATGAGTAGAGAGGATTCGATTCACACTTTAGCCATTCTTGAAGTGGTTTTTCTGTGATTTCTCACTTCGTCTTTGAGCAAAATGCTGTGATGATACCTACCATAAGACCACGGCAGTCTCCTTCCCACTTCCTTGTCACACCCTCCCACTCCTTCCATCCCTTTATGAAGCCCCTGTTTGCTTTGCATGTGTATCAATGGTCGACCGCGATGTTCATGCTTAAAAAATGCATCCATCGCTATTTCATGAACCATGAATCGCAGAGCTGTATGTAATGGTTTAACTCTAGATTGGTAAAGACAAGATTGAAAAATGAAAATTCACAGCCTGCTTTCAATCAACCGAGCGGGTTAGGGAATGGAATGAATGAACTCCTCATTTAGCAATGAGGATTTGAAACAATGCCAAGAGCTTAAGCCTGTCGCACTTTCCAGGGGGGGATGATTAAATGAATAACAAATGAAATAAAAATGATTGTAGAAAAGTATTGCTCGACTAAAGGATTGGAAAATGGAATGAATAAAGTTCTCATTTATCTACATGGATATGAAACTGTGTCAGTGGCTAAAGCCTGTCGCACTCCCCTGGAGGTAATGATTAAATGAATGATCATTGAAATAATAATGATTGTAAAGAGTGTTGCTAGAATGAAATGACGTCAGGGGAAACTGTCATTGCCAGAGAAAAGAAAAAACTGTATCTCATTGCTTTGTTCAGCGCAAATCTCGCATGGAGTGGCTGGGATTTGAACTATGGACTCAGTAGTGAGAGGCTAGCATGCTTATTATTGTTGAAAAGTATTGATTGACTAAAGGATTGGGGGATGGAATGAATAAGGTTCTCATTTATCGACATGGATATGAAACTGTGTCAGCGGCTAAAGCCTGTCCCACTTTCCTGGAGGTAATGATTAAATGAATGATCATTGACATAATAATGATTGTAGAGAGTGTTGCTAGAATGAAATGACGACAGGGGAAACTGTCATTGCCAGAGAAAAGAAAAAACTGTATCTCATTGCTTTGTTCAGCACAAATCTCGCATGGAGTGACTGGGATTTGAACTATGGACTCAGTAGTGAGAGGCTAGCATGCTTTCGCCTAAGCCATAGAGGCTTTTAAATGCGAGTGACATACACCAAGTCTCTGAGCCACATGAATGAATTCCACCATTCTTGAAGTGGTTTTCAGTGGTTTTCAGTGGTTTTCCACTTTGTCTTTGAATAAAATGCTGAGATGATACCTACTGTAAGGGCACGCCCGCCTCCTTTACACTTTCTCGCCAAATCATTTCATTCTTTCAATCCCAGGTTAACAGGATAGAAAATAAAAAGGAGTTTTGATACAAGCATGTGAAAGCAATGCTAGACACAGCTAGGATCTTGTGATTGCCAATCCTACATCCCACTAGATGGGAGCCCCCAGATTTTGTAAAGGATGAACTAGGTAATATCTTTCTTTATTTCATCACTTAGCAACAGTTAACTAATAGCTGAGATTTTGAAACAGGATGTGGTATTGCAATACAAGCTATTGTGTTTGAAAGAAGCTGATATTGCAGATAAGTGAAAACGGAAAACTTATTGTACATGTCATTTCCGTTTGACGTGCCATGTGATGTAAAATGTTTTTTGCAAGCTAGCAATATTGAACACTATAAATGCAAGGTCATAGCTATCATCGACACACAATTGTTCCATTACAGGCTATTAATGCTGCAGTCTTATAATTTATTATAAGCGACTTAAGAAAGCAGTGGCACTACTTGGAGAAAAAAAGAAAGCTATTTGTGAGGTATGTATTTAATAGATTAAACTTTTTTTAAAACTGTTTAAATATAAATCAATGTGTAAGTCATGGATTGAAATGGATGAATGGATTGATTGTTTGGTTTATTTATTTACAGATAATTGGTTATACATAATCCAGTTGGCAACAGCAGTTATTATTAAAGGTGAGTACCTATTTTAATAACTAAACGTGTAGGTGAGATTTGATAAATACTCTATCCAGTGTCAATGCTGACAACTCGATGTCATCAACAATGCAAGTTTGCAGATCCATGTTAAAATAACTTAACCATTTGTGATTTGATTAACACTCTATCTAGTATCCATGTTCATGACTAGATGCCACTGGCAATACTATTTTGTGAATCCGTGTTGAAACAACTTGACCATTTGTAATTTGATTAATGCTTTAATCAATGTCCATGTTGACTACTAAATACCAATGACAATACTATTTTGTGAATCTATGTTAAAACGACTTGACCATTTGTAATTTGATTAACGCTTTATTCAATGTCCATGTTGACAACTAAATACCATTGACAATACTATTTTGCGAATCCATGTTAAAACGACTTGACCATTTGTGATTTGATTAAACGCTCTATCCAGTGTTAATGTTGACCACTAGATGCCATCGACAATGCAAGTTTGCAAATCCGTGTTAAAACAACTTAACCATTTGTGATTTGATTAACACTTTATCTAGTATCCATGTTTATGACTAGATGTCACAAGCAATACTATTTTGTGAATTCGTGTTGAAACAACTTGACCATTTTGTAATTTGATTAACCCTTTATTCAATGTCGATGTTGACTACCAAATACCATTGACAATACTATTTTGCGAATCCATGTTAAAACGAGTTGATCATTTGTGATTTGATTAAACGCTCTATCCAGTGTTAATGTTGACAACTAGATGCCATCGACAATGCAAGTTTACAAATCCGTGTTAAAACAACTTAACCATTTGTGATTTGATTAAAACACTATCTAGTATCCATGTTCATGACTAGATGCCACTGGCAATACTATTTTGTGAATCCGTGTTGAAACAACTTGACCATTTTGTAATTTGATTAACGCTTTATTTAATGTCGATGTTGACTACTAAATACCATTGACAATAGTATTTTGCGAATCCATGTTAAAACGACTTGATCATTTGTGATTAGATTAAACGCTCTATCCAGTGTTAATGTTGACAACTAGATGCCATCGACAATGCAAGTTTACAAATCCGTGTTAAAACAACTTAACCATTTGTGATTTGATTAACACTCGATCTAGTATCCATGTTCATGACTAGATGCCACTGGTAATACTATTTTGTGAATCCGTGTTGAAACAACTTGACCATGTGTAATTTGATTAACGCTTTATTCAATGTCCATGTTGACTACTAAATATCATTGACAATACTATTTTGCGAATCCATGTTAAAACGACTTGGCCATTTGTGATTTGATTAAACGCTCTATAAATGTATTGATTAATCATTTGATTTACAGATAATTGCTGTGAGATAAGAATTCGAATAATCATTACCGACGCATAACAGCAACAAGTCAATCACAAGTGGATTGCTGATAAGCAGTAGCGTGACTTGTATCATTATTTGAGAGGTATGTATTTCATAGCATAATTTTTTTTAATATGAATAAATGTACAAGTCATGAATTGAAATGCATTAATTAATTGATTTTTTATTATTATTTACAGAAATAAACAGCAGAACTTCCTATTCCAAATAGTATCAACACGTGCAGTTTTCAGAGTCGTTTGCACATATTAATCTACATTGCTGTATATTAAAACAGAGGTAGGACTTTTTTAAAAACAAAAATGGCATGTTCTATGACTACAAACAATTTAACATGGAACCCTCTTGCTTCATGCTTTATATCTCGTGTTTGTTCAGGCAGAATAGCTAATAGCAATGAAAGTATTATCCCCAAGGAATTTGTATTGTCTTGTTTTAATGTAGTTAGGGGGGAAATGTATAGGGCTTTGGAATTATACAAGGCTTTGAAAGTAAATATGGAGTTAGTGTGCGATTTTGTCTACATAAAAAATGACATGGAAATCAGGGATAAATTTCATTTGTGTACAAAAATGCGAGAGCTTTTCGTAGCCCATAATTTAGAAAACTGGTACGAAACCCATGTTGTGGAAGCCTTGCTAACAACATTTGATAAATTTCAAGAAGGACCCAGTGGCCTTGCTCTGGAAAAAATACGTTATTTGCAAATGAATATCTGTAAATTCAACCCATTGAATGCTGGGTCACGCCATATTGCAACACCACCAGCGATTGAGTCTCGGAAAGCGGTGGTGAACATTAAGAATGCAGATGACTATTGTTTCATTTGGAGTATTTGTGCATTTTTGAAACCAGTGCAACAAAGTGTATGTCGGCCTGGAAAGTACAAGCAGACATTTGATGGCTTGATGCAAAATTTAAATTTAAAAGACGTATCGTTCCCTATGGATCTAACTCAGATTCACAGGTTTGAACAGAACAACCCTATTTTTTCCTTCATAGTCTATGCTGTTCAAGGAGAAGAAGAAATTATTGGCCCTTTATATGCTACAAAAGAATTCAAACAACACCACATTCATCTTTTATATTTGTCTCATGGAGAGGTGAATCACTATTTTCCTCATTAAGAATTTAAGTAGATTGCTAAGCAGTCAAGCATCCAAACATAATGGTAAAAACATATTTGCGATCATTGCCTGCAATATTTTACAACCCCTACGCTTTTGGAACGACATAGGGTTGATTGTTTATCTCAGGAAACAGTGAAACTTGTTTTGCCACAAGGATAGGATGCTGTGTTGAAGTTTAAGAATACTCATAAGCGTGACACAGTGCCTTTTGTAGTTTATGCAGATTTTGAAGCTCTGACTACACCCATGGCGGGATGTGAACCAGATCCCGCCAGCAGCTCAACCACACCCATTCAAAAACATGAACCCTTTGCCATAGGATTTAACGTGGTGTGTGCCTATGACCCCACAAAATCCTATTACGACTACCGTCGAGGACCAGATTGTGCAAAATGGTTTTTGGGTCAACTGGTCAAGTTGGCTGATCATGAGCAGGGGTTATTGGACCACCCAGTACCCATGATCCAAACTCCAGAACAGCAGCAGCGGTATGCGCATGCCACCACATGCCATATTTGTGAAAAGCCGCTGGTCAGTGCTGAAGACACTGTTCGCGATCACTCGCACTTTACAGGGGAATTTCGCGGAGCTGCACACAGAAAGTGTAATGTCAATTTCCAGCTCCAAGATTTATGAGTGTGTTTTTTCACAATCTGGCTAGTTATGACATGAATTTTTTAATTCGTGAATTGGGTCATGTTAGCAAATGGAGTTTTTTCATTATTCCTCAAAACCATGAGCGTTTCACCGCCTTGACACGGCGGCTGGGTGAATTTTCCATTCGATTTTTGGATTCTTTAAAGTTTATGGTATCCTCGCTAGATAGTCTTGTCAATGGCTTGGATGAGGAGGAATTAAAATACACGAAAATCCATTTTAATAATCCTGAGCATATTAAATTGTGCATTCGGAAAGGTATTTTCCCCTATGATTTCTGTGCAAGTTGGGACGTGTTAGAGCAGAAAAACTCCCACCGCAAGAGAAATTTTATTCAAAGCTAACACGTACAACCGTTTCCGATGAAGACTATGCACATGCATGTCAAGTTTGACGAGTGTTTAATATCAAGACGATAGGTGAATATGCTGAGCATTACGTAAAACTTGATGTATTGCTGCTCTCAGATGTGTTTGAAAAATTCCGTGAGTTGTGTCAACACATCTATGGCCTAGACCCGGCTCACTATTATACAAGTCCTGGCCTGTCATGTGATGCAGCATTGAAATACACTCAAGTGGAATTAGATTTACTCACGGATGCAAACATGGTCTTATTCTTTGAAAAGGGTATTCGCGGTGGCTTTGTATCGCTTAACCAGCGGCATGCCAAAGCGAATAATGCATACATGCCTGATTATTCTCAAGACAAACCAGGCTCGTACTTAATGTACTATGACGTGAATAATTTGTATGGTTATACCATGAGCCAGTCTTTACCCTATGGGAATTTTGGCTGACTGACAAACAAGTGTCAGAATTTGATGTCAACGCAGCCAGTCTTGAAACAGGCCGTGGATGTGTGTTAGAAGTGGATATTAAATATCCGTCATCCTTGTATGATGAACATGCCGATTTCCCATTCTGCCTAGAGTGAATGGCCCCCCCTGAAAGTAAAGTGAACAATTCAAAACTGATGGGAACGCTTTACAACAAAAATCGATATGTAATACATATCCAACTCTTGGTGCAATGTCTAGCCCAAGGCTTAGTGTTGAAGAAAACCCACATGGGTATATCCTTTGCCCAAAAAGCGTGGCTTGAGCCATACATGCGACTCAACACAGAGCACCGACAAATGGCAACACAGCAGTATGAAATCATTTTTGTTAAATTGATGAACTACTGTATCTATGGCAAGTCCATGGAAAATGTCCGCAAATACCGCGACATTAAATTGGTCAATGTCTGGGAGGGGCGTTATGGTGCCCAGCGATACATTGCCAAGCCCAATTTCAAATCCATTAAAATTATCGTTGAAATTGAAATGAGTAAGACCAGCGTGACCATGGATAAACCCATATACTTGGGTCAAGTCATTTTAGACTTTTCCAAATCAGTCATGTATCGATTCCACTATGAGTTTGCCAAACAGCATTTCGAGGATGTATCTTTTTTGTATATGGATACAGACTCGTTCATTTATCACATCCGCCACTGCAATCCCTATGTCGTGATGGAGGAACATAGTGACTCGTTCGACACCTCTTCCTACAGCGTTGACAATAAGTTTGAGCTACCCATAAAAAATAAGAAGGAAGTGGGATTATTAAAAGATGAATGTGGTGATTTGATTATGACAGAATTTGTCGGACTAGCATGTAAGATATATGCTTATCGCACATTAAATGACAAGGAAGCAAAAAGAGCCAAGGGTATAGGTAAGGCTGTGGTAATATCTCTTCATGTTGATGACTACCTGGAGGTTTTACAAACAGCTAAAGCTATGATGCATACACAGTGCAGGATACAATCTAGCAACCACGAATTGTATCTTGTTAAACAAAGGAACAAACACTGGCCTTGTTAGATAACAAACGCAAGTGGGGTGATGACCTTCTTTGCAGCATGCCATGGGGCTATTCCAACAAGGAGAGTGTGTGATTTCATTGTTTTTATGATGTTGTAAAATAGCCTTTTTCTTTTTGATAGGATAGTTAATAGTTCTTTTCTTTAAATGATAGGCATTTTAAATATTAGCAAGTGTAAGTACAGTATAAACAACCTATACCCTTGTCACTTTTTGTTTGAAAACAAAGCTTTGAATAAGATCCTAATTATTATGCTAGTCATTGTAAATTTGTAAATTGTATTTCTTTGTAGTTTATGTAAACAATAAAGATTCCTTGGATTAGCATGCATGCGAATAGTTAAATGTTCTTTAGGAAAAAATATAGTGGTTGCTTTCCTAAAATGACAGGTGTGTGTGGAATTAAAAAGTGTAAGTTTAAACAAAAATGTATGTATATGTGTGTCTGTAAAATGATGCTACTAGTACTTGCCATTAGTTATTTAGCATTTGAGTAAATACGGTGAGAGGGTTTAACATTTAATTTTTTAGTTTTGTTCATTAATTTTTTATTCATGTAGTCATAACTATGTCTTTTTTTAAGATAGTCTTATTTGTAAACCAAGGGGGGTTGGGGTTTGCTAAATAAATTAAAAACCATGGATGATTGTTGTTGTTGTAACAATGTTGAGACTAGAATGTCATAGTTACACTCTTTTGCATATAGACTATCATGGAAGGTTTGAATGCTATCGGTCAAGCCTGTGGTCTAGAACTCAAGAAGATGAACGACTTGCCTATTCATACACCTTTTCGCATTCATAGAATAAAAAAATAAACACTAAATTTGAAAAAACGCGCTCTTTGCATTCGTGAAGAGTTTGAAACATTTCTTCCTTCA
The DNA here is from genome assembly GCA_946902985.2 of Meconema thalassinum. NCBI lineage: Eukaryota > Metazoa > Arthropoda > Insecta > Orthoptera > Tettigoniidae > Meconema > Meconema thalassinum. The sequence goes on from OX336389.2 coordinate 902,259,080, forward strand.
CGTTTTGATAACGTGCCTGATGATGTTTTTCAAGATATCAATATAAGTAGTCAACCTGTATATTTGATTTATGAAGGTAAAACAATCATCGATGTATGATACGTTTTGAATAAACAAAAAACATAAATGCCTATTTTTTTTAAATCATAGCAGTGATGAAATACATTTTGATTGTTTTTTAATCCTAAAGTGTATCTATACTAATATAACAAAGCTGAAGAGTTTGTGTGTTTAAACGCGCCAATCTCTGGAACTACCAGTCGGATTCGAAAAATTCTTTTTGTATATGATAGCCAGATTCAAGAAGAATAGTTTAGGCTGTATAGAATTAGGCTACACCTCTCAGGGAACCTTAAAGATTGATTTTTGTTCAGTAAGTCGGAAGAACAAGTGCTCCCGAACAGCTCTATCCGCATGCGCTGGCGTTATGGTTAGTGATACGTACACCGTTTCACCGATCTGAACCAAAATTTGTATACTTACCCTTCGGAACCCTGAGGGTAACACTGCCTACTTGAAATTTCGGATAGACCATTCCATTCTCTGCATTTAGGCCGTTTGGCACAAATCTACACCGTTTCACCGATCTGAACCAAAATGTGTATAGTTACTCTTTGGAACCCACCGAGTAACACTGTTTACATGAAATTTCGGACAGACCGCTCCATTCCCTGCATTTAGGCCCTTTGGCACAAATCTACACCGTTTCACCGATCTGAACCAAAATGTGTATACTTACTCTTTGGAACCCTGCGATTAACACTGTTTACATGAAATTTCGGACAGACCGCTCCATTCCCTGCATTTAGGCCCTTTGGTACAAATCTACACCGTTTCACCGATCTGAACCAAAATGTGTATACTTACCCTTTGGAAACCTGCGAGTAACACTGTCTGCATGAAATTTCGGACAGACCACTCCATTCTCAGCATTTAGGCCCTTTGGCACAAATCTACACCGTTTCACCGATCTGAACCAAATTTCAGATACTTACAGTATGGAACCCGACGAGTAACACTGTCTGCTTGAAATTTTGGACAGACCACTCCATTCCCTGCATTTAGGTCCTTTGGCACATATCTACACCGTTTCACCGATCTGAGCCACATTTTGTACTTACCCTTTGGAACCCTACGGATGACAGTCTCCACTTTAAATTTCGGACAGACCACTCCATTTCGTGCATTTAGGCCCTTTATCACAAATCTACACCGTTTATCCTAATTGCACCAAACTTAACATACTCTTTGAAACCCTGCCGGTAACACTGTCCACCTGATATTTTGGACAACGCTCTCCATTCCCTACATTTAGAATAACAGACAAAATGAACTTGAAAGCCACGTATTAAGGCCCTAGAACCATTCACGTCTGTATTAGTGTAACTGTAAGAATATTTTAATAAGTCTATTGTTGACTGGCAATTCGGGCTGCATCACGTCACCCCTACCAGTGTTCTGGTGCAGAATTGCGAAAATAGTTGCATCTTGCGCTGTTTATAAATTGCAGTCACGGAGAGTAATTAGCGCAAAAATATTTATTAGGCCCCGTAAAACAGTTATCATCATGAAAATATTATGCCTCTGTATAAGTGCAATGGTGTTGGTGCAGTACATTGAGGTTATCAGCTGCAATAAGCGTTGATGCATTCAAATTTACCTTCATTTATTCCAAACCTTATCGTTTAGCGCTATGTGGCGATAAATTATACTATTGCTACCTCAGGAGATCGGCACAGCCGAAGTTTTCCAAAGTATTCTGATTATTTTCCTACGGCGCTATGCGACAAAAGACGACACTATTGGTCTCTACATTTCTAACAGCCAATGAGATATAGGCTCTAGGCAGTGTCTTTCATTTCACTTACTCCTCTCTCTAATAATTTTTTTAAGTTCGTTTATAAATTACATGTTTCAGTGCTGTAGTTATTAAATGGCCGTTTCCCTATTCATTATTATCATTACGGGAAAAGGACCTGAATGTTACGTCCAATATACTGTACTAATTATCACCCCCACTACAACCACCACCCTCACCAGCACATTAAGTTATATTTTTCAAATATTTCTTTTCTGTTAGTTTAAGTATCATGTGCCAGTTCTGTAGTAGTATTCATTATCATTCATAAAACAAATAAATCCACCGGGCGAAGCCGAGCGCTACTTCTAGTAGATAGATAAAAGTCGTTGACCATTCATTCCACTAATAATTAACAACACATCTTAATAATGCATGACTGTTATGATAAGCTATATCCATTATTTCCCACCTGCATGTCTCTCCCACCTCTAATACAATCATCAAGCTGAGTGCTGAGACCACAAAAGGAGTAGCAAGGTAGGTATATTTTTTCAAGGGTTTATATTCAATGACTTTATGAATATTTCTATAGCTAGTGTACCATATCCTTTCTTATCGCCATAGTCATCCTGGTATAAAACATGTGGCTGAGCACCCAGTTTTGCACCCACTTTTGTACCCACTTTTTGCACCCACCTTTGCACCCACTTTTTGCACCCACTATTTGCACTCACTTTTGCACCCACTTTCTACACCCACTTTTGCACCCACTTTTACATCAACTTTTTGCACTCACCTTTGCACCCACTATTGCACCCACTTTTGTACCCACTTTTTGCACCCACTTTTTGCACCCACTTTGCACCCACTTTTGCACCTACCTTTGCACCCACTTTTTGCACCTAAGCCATCACCATAAGCCACATAGCCATTCACATAAGCCACCATAAGCTACTCACATAGCCATCCACATAAACCACTATAAGCCATCACCATAAGCCATTACCATAAGCCATCACCATTAGCCATCACCATAAGCCATCACCATAGCCATCCACATAATCCACCACCATAAGCCATCCACATAGCCATTCTCATAAGCCACCACCATAAGCCATAACCATATGCCACCACCATAAGCCATCACCATATGCCACCACCATAAGCCACCATCATAAGCCATTACCATAAGCCATCACCATAATCCATCACCATTATCAATCACCATAAGCCATCACCATAGCCATCCACATAAGCCACCAGCATAAGCCATCCACATAGCCATTCACATAAGCCATCATAAGCCACCACCATAAGCCATCATCAAGAGAGTGTGGTTTTGAATCTCACCTCGGCTGTCCTGAAAAATGGTTTTCATGGTTCCCCATTTTTACAACCAGGCAAATACCAAGACGGTTCATTCATTCATGGGATATCGGCTTTGACCCTGAATGTATGGCGGGTTAGTATGTGACGTCACCAGGAAAGTAGGCTATGGGTCAACATTTTTAGAATTTTGGAAAGGGGGTGTCAGCCCGATTTCAACGACACCTCATTCGTCGAAATCCGACCATGCTTTCGGGAGATATCGGCTTTGCCGGGTTAGTATGTGACGTCACCAGGAAAGTAGGCTATGGATCAACATTTTTGGAATTTTGGAAAGGGGCTGTCAGTCCGATTTCAACGACACCTCATTCGTCGAAATTCGACCATGCATTCGGGAGATATCGGCTTTGCCTCTGAATGTATGGCGGGTTAGTATGTGACGTCACCAGGAAATTAGGCTATGAGTCAACATTATGGAAATTTGTATCACCCCTTGTTGCGAAGTCACCAGGAAAGTAGGCTATGGATCAACATTTTTGAAACTCTTTGATCACCCCTCGTTGTGACGTTACCAGGAAAGTAGGCTATGGGTCAACATTTTGGAACTTTTCGATCACACCTCGCAGGTGAGGTTAGGTTAGGCTAGGTTAGTTCAGCCATGGCAGCCATTTTGGTTAGCCACCATTTTGGTTAGCCGCCTATTTGGTTGGCCACTATCTTGGCCGCCATCTTGCGCGCGAAATACAAAAACTGCTGACGGGGTGCTCTAGAACTCCCACAGACCCCCTACTATTGCCATTATAGGCTTGTTGTATAATAACCTATTATATTACAGTATATTTTGATAAGAATTTTATTCTATTAGGCTTTATTAGATCTCAAATACATGTTCAACTAATTTCTGAAATTATTTTGTAAGGACGTCTATTTTTCCTAGACTTGGATATTCTAAATTGGATATTTTAGAGTTGATTATTTTTCATTGAAAATAACCAGTTTAGTACGAGTATATAAGGATGTTATCCTAATACAACCCATGCTGACGATGACCCCAATGAATGTTTCATTAAACATTTAAGTATTAACAGGTGTCTCATTATAAACTTAATTATTAATGACGATGTTACCATTACAGTTACTTGTAACGAATAATTACTTTTGCTCAGGATAGCTGCTCTTGATTTCAACGAAATAGTGGATTCCAGTAATATGGAAAACAAAATGAATTGACACTTACCAATAGTGATTAAAAATCCCTCTTGGCACGCCGGAAGACGGAGGCACATTTCACCGGGTAAAGAAAAATAATTCGAATTCACTACATTTGTCAATTGTTGTATGCCCACAAAAGTTCCACATGCCTAGCATACGAGAAGTCCTATCATATACTGTGCCCTTGCGAACAATTAATACGTGAGCATACATCCGCTAGCTCAATGGTCGGGGCGTACTACATTCATTCCCACAATATGACATACGTATTTTGGATCAAAAGCATTAGGTTAAACACTTGAAATAAACAAAAAATTCAAATAAAAACATTATTTAATTATACTCAAAAATAGGCGCTACAAAACTCAAAATTAACATAAAAATAACTCAAAAACATACTAAAATCTCACACTTGTTCTCAAACAACAAGGAATCACTTAACTCCTCTAACAAAAAATCAATAAATGAGGTTCCATTGAACCATTCATGTAGGTTTCACTTCCATAATACATCTAAGTATGATTATTTATCTGAGCTCCTGACGGCTCCACAATTACTTTGTAACTTTAATTATTACATTTAACGTGATGATACTCTTTAATTTGGTTCTTGTTTAATACATATTCGTATTTGTTTATAACAATAATAACAACAATTACCAATTCTTTCTGTGGGATCCACGTGAGTTAAAATCTGATCTCTCTCTCTCTTTATCGTACAAGCTTTTTATTGGTGGGAAGTTCGCTACACCATGAATACCAAAAACTACTGAAAAGATCAAGTTACACAATACTCCCGGATTGTCTAATATTTCTGATAATCCCATTATTTGGATTGTCACACTGAGATTTTCTTATAAATGTTTATCACATTTCCCTTTAATTCACGCGATCTGATCATCCTTTGAATTATACAATCACAAGGATAATTTAACTACGGGTACACCTCCCGTCTTTTATAAAAGAAATGTTTTGCTAGACCAATACCACATGGGCTATTTATAAACCATCTCGTGGCTCCCCTCAGGCAAATAGAGGTTTCTTGACCTGCCCTGGGCACTTCTTGATATTTACGACCTGTCAACCGAGCTTTTCGCTCTCAATGGGCTGGGATTTTATACTATAGCTGCCTCTCCAGCTGTCAGAACGCGGAAAACTTAAAATGAAATCGTATTCCTTTCTACTTTACACGCGGCACTTCATAGCCGGTAATTACTTCACAAGACATGATGTTAATTGGTGATCATCCACATTGTCTGAGTCGATATGCGGTCAATATTATTTTAGGGGCTCACACACATTCAACATATGACACTCCCGTGTCTACAAATAGTCAACTTCCTAGGCAAATCCACCTTCAGAAGCGATCAACATAACTTGCGGCAATGAGGCGTTAGTAAATAGTCCCCCACGCGCTTTTGACAATTTCTAGAGTGGGAATCGAACCCGGTTCTCTAGTATCCACAATAGCTCCCTTTATTACCATACTTAAGACCCGTATTTTATCGAACTCACCACAACTACGATCACAATTAAACGGTCTTGGATATTAGATATGACAATCTATCAACAACTTTTTATAATGCATGACTTTGCATATACAACAATATATTTAAGTTTTCCGTAATTCTTTTATCTTTGAAATCCATTATTATTACCCACAATTATTCTTTAATACAACATTATATGTTTCAGACACGGTCATAAACGAATTTTGTTATACATTTCAAAATGAGCACTAAGGTTCTTAGTCACTTATTATTTTATTCAACACTTTTTGAATTATTATTCATTTCTCTACATTTATTTGCGGTACGTTCAGATCCGTATTTCATTTTCTGCAATGTTACGCATATCCCTTCACTATCTCATTAATATTAATGTGCTCTTCCCTATTTTAGGTTTTTTCACGAACTTCCCCCCAAATGTATACATTCATGATTGAAACTTTGTACTGAACCCTTTACCTACACGATAAACCTCGAACTTCATGGTTGGACCTTTTCACCCACATTCTTGGGTCTAGTATGCACCCATTGCACATATTTCACAAAACAATTTTCTAATGCTATTTTGATTTCACTAAATTCTACACTGGAATGATTTCCCGACATGATTAAATTACAAATTATACACTGAATAACCCTAAAATAACTCAAAACAATTATAAAACAATAGAAGCTTTTCACTTCAAGCTCAACCTTTCAGCCTGTTTTCACTCGTGGTTTTCACACGTTTCACTCCCTACTACCTTCTCCAAGGAATGCAGGCCTGATGACGACTTGTTCCGGTCCTACATCCCCTTGAACTGCTTGGAAGTCTCTAAATGCAGCTACCCTTGGCTGTTCACCTCGGTTATTCCTATCAGTGTCTCTCTACTCGTTCCTCGTTGGAATTGTCTTTATAGACTATCGCTTGGAATTTGCTCTGAAGTCTTATACTGACTTCACTGATGTCTACCGGTCCTAATCCGTGCTGTACTTCCGAACTACCGTTTTCTATATTCTGATCTCCAGGCACGGATGCATTCAGAATAGTATTTGCGTTAGACCCACTTTGGTCCTAGACAATTACTTAAACACTCTTAGTGTTGTTGACTTCTTCGATACTGGTGAAATGTTTTTACTTTGTCCGCAGTTTGCCGAACTAATTTCTGGTCGCACAGTAGACATATTATTACTCAAGTCCTTGCTAACTTGATAACTTCCGCAGTCTACTTCTGGCAACCCGCAATGGTTCCAATTATTTGTTAAGTCTGATATGATACGTTTCACTTGGAAAGATCTCAAGACTTTATACTGTTGCTTCAGAGTGACACGTTTTCACGTCCATGGTAGACTGACTATTTCGATGCAGTACTTCTATACTAGAAGTCTGATGTTAACTGCGTGTACGTTGCAACGCAGCGTGACCGTACGTGGTCTGATGTGAACTGCATGCACTATGAAGCAGCTTGACCGTACTGATGTAAACTGCATGATTGTTGGTGGGCGAGCTTGCTATTTATTCATTTCTGAACAAAATTAAGACACGTCCTCCTTCTTGAAATTATATCTTAAACTAATTGCTCTACGATCTTAAAAAATATGTCCAGAATCCTTATGGTCTCAATGTCTCAAAATGTCCTTCTTTTTGAGAATCGATCGTGGCGAATTTTAATATTAATTTCCAAATGCTCCCAGACTGTGTGGGCGACATAAAATTTCCTCAGCCGTCATGGCTCCTCCTCAAATGACGTGATGCTGACGTTGTGCTTCTTTCCTGTACGTTAATTACTTCAAATTTCTCTCTGATAAATTCTTATTTCCAAAATGATTCATATTGCCGTGCTCTTTTTCTTATAATTTTGCATGCATCCAGATTTTGCATAGATTTCACCATAATGTGGCTTGGCTCGGGGAACTCCCTTCCTATCTAGTGCTTCCTGACTCACAGTGTTACTGCTGAGTTAGTTCCCTTATCAAATTTATGGGCATGACGCATATGCCTCACGTGTGCATTGCTCATATCCTGCTCTTATCTTTGCAGCTGCCTGATAACTCTTGGTTGCGACATCTAGTCTCTCTTCCACTGGAGATCTGGTCATATAGAATGATTCCTTTTAAATCCATATATTTTATACCTTAAAATCAAGGATTCGAACTTGTACCGATTTTAATAAGGGTACAATACATTTTTCAGTAGTATAGATCCCTCCTGCGGCGCTCACAAGTGACCGATAGTCACAAATGAGCATTCAAATGAAAGAGAATAGACTCTAGCAGTGACAAATTGCACTCTAATTCCAATAATATCTATAATTTCTTTAAAAATGACTTAAAGAGTGCTATTTGTACATACTGTTGCTGTAGGAAAATAGCTCCATAATTGCTGTCCACTTCACATTCTGGCCGCTGTGACGCTTGTTTCATGTCATTTTAACATTCTGAGGTATTTCCTTTATCATTTTGCATGGATTTCAGAAACAGTAAATCAAAGGAATGAGTACTCAAATCGTATCATTTCATAAATATCGAATAACTGGGGAGTGTCATGATGATCCAATTTTCAGTGATTACCTTCTTAAGTTAGGGAATGTAGAACTTTGAATTGTAACTGAAATGTAAAAAGGTGTTATATAAGCATTTGGTTGAAATAAAAACATAACAACCTTTTCCTTAAGTCTCTCATTACAAACTATTGGGGAAAGTGTGGTTTATGAACATGCGAGATTTCTCGCACGGGTCCACTAGTCTTGTTATAATTCCGTAAACATTTTGCTCATCCCTTGGCGTAAGGGTGGGTTATATCTAAAATTCCTTCAGACTAAAATTTTAGGTATTCTTTTGAGAACTATTGCCCATTTTAAACGGTTCTAATATTGTGCCTATTAAGGGAGGTATGATTTTTTCCCTCTCAGAACTCCATTTAACCTCACGTCAGTGTCAGTGGTTGGTGCTATTAGAAAAACAAATTCTGTGATAAGTTTTTGGCTCTTATCCGAAGAATAGTTTGAACTTTGAATGGATTCGATTTCTCACATACTAGGAAAGTTATAGCGATTATTCACTTTTGCAAAAAAGGCCTCCTATTTCTACCCTTGGCCCGATATTGACCATTAACGAACTTGACAGAGATTTTAAATGGAAATATATTTATGTATAAATTTGAAAGTGATTGGCGAAAAATGACGGTAATTATCGTGTCTACAAAAAAGGTAATTATAAAAATATTAATAATGGGAATAATAATAATGGCTTTACGTCCCTTTCAACAACTGTGGCATTAAGAAACGCTGGGGTACCGGAATTTTGCCCCAAAGGGGATCTTTAACGTGCCAGTAAATCTACTGACACGGCTCTCTCGCATTTGCGCACCCTCGATGCCAACTGACCGCGCCGGGATTCAATCCTGCAACCTTCGGACAGCAGGCGAGATTGATACCACTGCGCCACGCAGCCACTCCCACAAAAAATGATATATAAATAATTCTATATAAACATTTGAACTGACGTCGCTTTTGGGGGCTGGGGGATGTGAAACGCGACGAGATGTCCTAATTTACCGGAAGTCTCAACAAGGTAACATTGCAATAGGTAGCTTTTTCATGAAATGATCATTGTGACAGTCTTATTTCTGCAGATTTAGGCTACGACTCGTAAATTAATTCCTTAGGTACAACATTGAAAGTTGTTATAAGTTACCCTGACTTTTCTGATGACCGACAAACACTTTTTTCGCAAACCTGTATCCTAATGGGAACCAGTCAGAGGTCACCTGGGACCAGGCACCTAGACGTATCTCTGATCTACAATCACAAGTTCACCCCAAGACACTGCCGGTTAAGTTGCTCTTTCTGGAGTCCGGGGTAAACTTAAGGTAAGAAAGATCCGTCTAGGGGCGAAAAAAAAATGAAAAATTATTTTTTGGAGTTTTTAGTTATTTACAATGTAGAGAACAGGAATTTGTCAAAAAAAAGTCGAAAAAATATGACAAATGGTCATTTTCCAAGATATAAATGACTATGGTGCACCATGAGTGAAAACGCCCACTTTTACAGAGATTTCTGTTTGTGCGTATAACTTCTGAAGTATTATAGCTAGATTTCTGAATTCACTTCTTGTCTGCTCTGTTGAGCGCAGACTTTGTGTTGGTAACAATGACAACTTCCTGCATTGTTTATGTTACTAGTGGTTACTGAACATCGTCATAATATTATCACTGTGATTTTTCACTGACCTATTAAAAAATATTGTTTAAGGGGCGGAACAGCGAGGTCATCTGCCCCAATTGTTAATAATAGAATCGTTGATTTGAAGAGGGAAACAAGTCCGTTTATTTGCAAACAGATAAGTTGAAATACGCATTTATTTATTTATATTGTTTTCATTTTCTTATTTATTTATTTATTTATTTAAAAGCTAAAGGAAGTACGAGAAGCAAAATAACCAGTGATGGACGAAATTATGCAAGTTATGGGGCAGGAATGTTCTAAGAATTGTCAGAGGTAACAAATTGTAATGAAAAACTTCAACCTCATTTCTCTCAGTTTAACATTTTTCACTACTTTAGTACCATTTGTAAGAAAACTAATGAAGATAGGTCCATAAGTTTATGTTTGTCTACCAACATCATCCTAATGAACAGTAATAAGAAGGGATATCCCTTCAAATAATAATGAAATATAAATATTTTTGACATAATTTTGGATTAAAATATTGTACCGTACCTTTTAAAAAATCATATTGGCAAACGTATTTCGTTTTCGTCAATAATCCTTCTTATTATTGCAGATAATGATCCAAACATTAATCCCTGAAAATTTCAATTGGCTAACCCATATAGATTTTGAGTAAAGTGTACCAAATTTTGAGGACTTAACATGGGCGAGATAGGCAGGTCTTTCTTACCTTGAATGAAAGGTCCAACTGCAGCAGTGAATAACGCTAGTTGATGGGTGCAGGTCGTCTCCTGGACGGATGGGTCTCAGCCCATTGTCTCTAGTTTGCTAGGCCACACGCGCTTCATGATCACTTTAGAGTGTTGATGATGATGTGAATCCTACAACTAACGTGCTAGAGGAAGAAAAGGACAAAAAAGGAATAAGGAAAATAAACGGTGAAGAAAATAAATGCGACCAGCCTTCGAAGAGTGAGGATTGAGGGAAAGAAGTAGAGCCATGAAAGGCAGATAAATGGATAGAGGAGAGGGTCTGCCCCAAAGTCAATGGAACAAGGGAGAAACGGACCCAACTCAGGAATCCCTCGGGGTCGCCATTAGCCGAACTGACCAGCCATGAGCCCTTGAGTGTGTAGCATTATCCAAGGTGTGCCAGATGTGGTGGAGCTACGTACATGCTGCCACCTTTAGGGCCTTGAGCAGAAGGCAGGATATAACATGAACAGAATCAGAAGAGGTCTGACCCTTCCAAGAATGAGAATATCAGGAAAGATGAGAAAAGAACCAATTAAGGCGGGAAATTGACAAACTCCCTAGGCCTCGGATCCCCTAATACCGTCGTGGTTGGAAGAGAACAAGAGTTGACTAAGGAAGGTCGATAGAAAAGATGAGGAGAAGTAAGTGGAAGCAATGCCGGACTCAGCTGGGGTCCCGTGGTCGCCAATCTACGTCCCGCCTGGAGAAATGTAAGGGTCTATGTAGGTGACTAATATGGGGATGGACCCACCACTTTCTCCTCTGTTGTTGCTGTCGACGACAGATAAGTAAACACAATGTTTGTCTGATCAGTAGCCTATGAGTAGTTGGTGTAAGTCATCTCGCTGCGCTGCCCCTGTGTGGGGTGGGGTGTTGGCGAATTGGGCCAGCTAATCTTCCGAGTGGATCTTTCTTATCTTGTCATTCCATCGCACAGTCCTTTTTGGCCAGTTGCCCCAGGCCAATTCTGGTTCTTCCGCTAAACTTATCCTCCCTACCCTCCCCCACCACTATCATTGTGAAAACCCAAAAGAAGACAACTTATTTGTTCTTGCAGAATTTCCTGTAAACACTCTGCATGCAGGGCTGTACAAATTGCACAATTCACAGAAACAAACATTATGCCTTAATTCTTTTAAAAGGCCACATCAGTTAAAAGTTACCTTAAACCCGTTACATTATTATTATTAATAATTATTATTATTATTATTTTAATTATTATTGTCCCCCGTGGTGTATGGATAGCACACTTTTCTCTTACCGAGGAGGCTCTGGATTAGATTCCAGCCATAAACTTAAGATACATATAATGTTATTGGTTTTACGTCTCTTTTAACTACTGTGGCCGGGGTGCCTGAATTTTGTTCCGAAGATCTTTAACGTGCCAGTAAACCTACTGCCACAGTGCCATCGCAATTACGCACCCACAAATGCTAAGTGTCTGCGCCAGGATTCAACCCTGCAGCCTTGGGCACAGTGGGCAAGATCCTTACCAGTGAGCAACGCAGCCAGTCATACTTAAGATCTGACTTGAGGGCTGGAAAGGGGTGTCTTTTGTAGTTTATTCATTTTGAAGGCTTTGCGATCATGTAGTGCTGTGTACTTTGGTGTATGTGAAATCTGTCTGTTAATCTGTGTTATTGTAACTGCTGTAGCGTACTATTGTGTAAACTACTTGTAATTTGGATAGGATATGGTTAGAAGGGCGCCATGGCCTAAATTTAGGTACAATGTAGGCATCTGCCTGGAGTACAAATGAGAAACCATGGAAAACCACTTCCAGAATGGCTGACGTAGGAATCAAACCCGCCTCTTCTCATTTCTGCATCAGCAGAAGGAAAGGTGTACACTCAGCCTCATCATGACAATTAAGTACCTGCTTGATATGAGAAGTAGTTCCCCATGACCTAAAATCGAGGTGATGTGGCTAAGGGTGTCGTCGCGCAGGTTATTCGTTCCCCACAATTTTTAGGCTACGAGCTGGGTTGCAGTCGGCTTGATGTTTGGGTCCTCCCAACCACGGGTTTGTTAGACCATTATTGTTGATTCATTGAGGGGCTTTGCGACAACGTCGTCATGTAACCCCGTGTAGTTGGTTGTGTGTGTGGAATTTGTCTGATAACTTGTCTTATTGTGATGGCTGTATTATTGTGTGTAGTTGTAATTTAGATGAGGATTGGGAAGGAGGCAGCCGTGGCATCCAGTCAGGACTCAATCTGGCATTTGCCTGGAGTAGAAGTGGGAAACCACGGTAAACTACTTCCATAATGGGGTTTTGACTCACGAGGCTAAGTGTTCCCCGTTCCAGCCCTCAAACCAGAATTAAAATTCTTGGCAGAGCCGGGTATCGAACCTGGGCCTCCACGGTGGCAGCCACTACGTAACGAGGTGGACATATAATGCTCAGTGAAATTACATCTAAAAATACTACAAAAATGAATGAAAACGACTTTAAAAGAAACTATTCCATCAAACTGAAATATGGCGACAGTTTTACTGAGGATTCATAGAAGCAATCCTGTTTTATTAACTACTCAATTACCTACTCTCATTAAAATATACTAGAATTTAACAAGGAAATGGCAGTTAAAATGTCATTCTTAATCTTAGTGTTTCTTTGAACCATATTAATTAAAATCTCTAAAACCAACTTCCCGGATAGACAAAAAGAAAAAACGATTAGCTGGAGTAATTTAATACAGCAATACTTTGGAATTAATTTAAATTATGTAGAACACTTTTCTCATTTAACTTAAAACAACTCGTTGACTCGTGTCAGTCGTAGGATTCTTTTTTCTAATCATTTTCAAAACTAACTGCATTCCCCGAACAAGTCGCTTTACTAGCCTACGAAGAGTATTTTAACATTTTTCATCGTATGAGAAAAAATATACGATGCATTAAAATTATGTAAAAGAATATCATATTGGTAAATATTGTCGTAAAATTGTCTAAAATGCATGAATCATAAAATGGCAAAAATATAAAATAATGTTGAATTGAGCGTGTGTTATTCCCCTTCGCTACTGCGTAGAAAGTATTTCTACGGCAATGGGCGTCGTATTACTGTAATTTGAAAAGGAAACATATGACATTTCAACAGCATCTGCCCTCTAGTCATCACTAAGAGAATTTATAAGGTAGAATTTACTTGGGATATCTACCCTTTTCTCGCCGGGAATTAGGTGCCATGAACGTGGTGGTTTCTTTGACGGCCGGATGCCTTTCCTGGAGCCGACCTCACAACATGAGCTAATGAGAGAAGAAATTAATGAACCTAAGTAAGGAGTTGGAAGGAAGCAGCCGTGGCCTATTGGAAGGGTCAGTTCCTTAATTTGTATAGAGTTGAAAATAGGAAAGCACGGAAAACCATTTCAGTCTGGCTGCGTGGTCGAAATATAATTGCTAAATAATATTGCGACCCTTGATTAGTATATAAATATAATTTACACCAATTAAAAATTCAGTACACGGGGCTGATTGACAAGCTACCCCAGCCCTTAAAATGAATCTCCAACTGCTAATTACGTTACTGGTATTAAGCATGTTTTAATTTCATCTAATAGGTTAGGCTATTCAATGAAAATTGTTCACTTGGTTTATTAAAAATTTATTTTGTTCATTCATTAGTGTATGCAATGAAGATCGGGTAAAATATTAGAGCTTGCACTTAGGATATATTAACGCTGTCAGTTTATCGAACACAATCTCATAGACTATTTGTGAAACTATTGAGGACATATCGTATTCCTTGTATAAAACTCCTCCACATACAATAGTTGTCACCATATCCTGAACGCTAGGTCATACATAGAGTATGTGAATTTATAGTAATTGACACCCCTGGGACCATCAAACAGAGCCACCTCCCCTCCAACAGTTTAATGACGAAATGTTGGAACATGTGAACAGTATGGTATGTGTTGGCTGCAGAGTGGGGGAAGAGAAGGGAGTTTGCTAATGAGCTATCACTGGCCGAATTGGACTATGTCTTATCAAAGGGGCAGATCATGGTGGCCAGAAAAGTCTGTCCGATTTTATCAGTGTAATTAACTGGCCCAATTTGACTGCGCCCCCTGTGTGGCCTGTCATTCCGAGATACGGTAACTCAACACTAGACAGCTCGGACGTGTTCGTGTGGTCACCTGTAATTACTGCTCTGGTTTGCGACAGTTGCAGCTGCTTCATTTGTAGATTTCGAGGAGTAAATGTTGCTCATGTGGCCGAAGCCTAAGGACAGAAAGTACGGTACCTACTGTAAAAGACTAATTAGGAGAGATTCTGAAGGTTTGGGTTAGCTTTCTGCAAGTACATTTGACCTTCTGTCGTGTCCTCGACTCACTACTACTTGCATAGTGGCTTGGTGGCTATAACGGGAGTTTTATGGCCTAGTGCTCACAGCTTCAGGGTAAACATTTAAATAGCGCTATAAAGTGCAGCGCACTAATGAGTTATTGTGGAAAGAAAATAAACAGCTACAGCAGGTCTGGACGAAAACAAACCATGTGGTTTAGGGATCTTTGGCATAGGAAATTATGCATTTTGAAACCCCCATAACGTGCCATCATAAGAAGGAAGGAAGGAAGGGGAAGGAAGGGGAGGGAAAGGCAAGAAAGGAAGGGGAGGGAAGGAATGGGAAGTTAGGAAGGAATGTGGAAGGGGAAGGAAGGAGGAAGGAAGGGAGGAAGGGAAAAGAAGAAAGGGGAGGGAAGAAGGAAGATAAAAGAAGAAAGGGGAAGGAAGGAGAAACGGGGAGGAAGAAGGAAGGGGTAAGGGAAAGGAAGGGGAAGGAAGGACGGGAGGAAGGAAGGAAGGAAGAGAGGAAGCGGAAAGAAGGAAGGGGAAGAAAAAAAGAGGAGGGAAGGGGATGAAAGAAGGGAACGATGAGAGGAAGGAAGGAAGGGAAAGGAAGGAAGGGGAGGGATGGGAAGGAAGGAGTGGGAGGGGAGGGAAGGAAGTAGTTATTCCTAATTATAATCTCGCAATCATAAACAACGAGACCTCTATTTAATGTGGAATACGAACCATCAGACGTGACTTTTCAACTCTATATTCTCCTATGTATTAGCCGGGAAACAAGCTGCACACCCCTGTAGACCAATGGTATTCAAACTTCCCCAATATCCACTTGTTTGTCCTTCATACTGCGATTATACCAGAGATGAAAATGAAAATCCACAGTCTGCTTCCAGTCTCCGACCGGGTCAGGGAATGGAATGAATGAAGCCCCCATCTAGCGGCGAGGATATGGACTGTGCCGGCTGCCGAGGCCTGACGCACTCCTCTGGGACAGTGATTAAATGAATGACTGATGAAATGAAATGATAGTGGAGAGTGTTGCTGGAATGAAATGTTGACAGGGAAAACCGGAGTACCCGGAGAAAAACCTGTCTGCCTCCGTTTTGTCCAGCACAGATCTCACATGGAGTGACCTGGATTTGAACCATGGACCCAGCGGTGAGAGGCCGGCGTGCTGCCGCCTAAGCCACGGAGGCTTATACCAGAGATATTACTACTTAATAAGTTGTGTGGCCTGGTAAGGATCTTCGACCAGTGCGTCGTGTCTTGATGAGGTGAAAATAAATGAAGAAGAAGTCAAGCGCCTTGCCTCTCATGATCGCGGAACGAATGCAAGTGGTCAATGCAAGTGAGATTTTCGAGGTGAAAAGTCACGTCCAGTGAAGAAGAATCCCTGTGGCGTAGAGGTTACATAAGAAGTGTGGCAGTGCTGGCTTAAAATCACTTTTCATGTCACTGGCCATGGTGACCGTGCGCACTCGCTACTCTTCCAAGTTGGCGGCCCAAGAACCCCACTCCCACCCCCAACCACCCTCACCTCTACCACCCCCACCCCCTCAAAATAATAATAATAATAATAATAATAATAATAATAATAATAATAAAAGTTACTAATAAATAAAAAAATAATACTAAACTCTGCACGATTTCTTGCCCCGCCCCCCAGATTTCCCCCAAATTCCCTAAAATCACGCAAATGTACCCAAATTCCCCAGATTTACTCCACAATTCACCAAAATTCTCCATATTTTCCCCAAATGCCCCCAGATTTACCCCAAAATTAACTATAACTTCCCGAATTCACTAAATTAACCCAAATTTCATTAAATCACCCAAATTCATCCAAATCCCTGAAATTAACCCAAATTTCCAGAATTTCCCTGAAATCCCCCACATTCCTCAGATTTATCCCAAAATTCCCAAAATTCCCCAAATTCACCCAAATTTCCCAAAATGTCCCTAGATGTCCCAGAATCCCACCCAAGACTTCCCTCAACTACACCAGATTTACCCCCAAAACTCCCCAGATTTCTCTTAAATCCCCAAAATGTCCCAGATTTCCCCCAATTTCCCCCAAATTCCCCGAAATCCACCAAATTTCCCAGAATTCTCCCATATTCCCAAATTTACCCAAATTCCCTAAAATTCCCGATGATTAGAGCAAAGGATCCCACGCAAGGTTCCTCAAGCTCATGCAGCTATATAGACAAGTGGATGCTCGTCTCAAGATCGGGAAGCGCGGTAGTCATATAGGGAAGAAACGGGTCTTGCTATACTTTCAGCTACCTAGTTTCAGCTACTTTTCCAGGTGACTCTCCCTAGCATTGCCGGAGATTGCCGAAGGTTATCGATCGGATTAGGAGTGGGAGGCGGGTAGAAATTAAGAAAAACAAGCGGTACCCATACAATATTGTTATTGATTTAAGTACAGTATATCTACAATATATCCACATAATACATTTCTCTTCTCAATTTTTCTTGTTGTAGATTTTTTAATAACATTCAATTTAATTTTTAGCTCGTAATTTAAATCTTTGCTGAAATATTTTAGGTCCTTTTTGTAACCATTGATTTAATGCAAACAAGGAGCCTATATTCTCTAATTGTGACGCATATTTGCACACAGAATACAACTCTCTCATTATGTTTGCTTGGTGTAGTTTTAATAGCATCCAGCTTAATTTTTAGCTTATAATTTAAATCTTTGTCCGAATCTTCTAGTTCCCTTTCCAACCAGAAATTTGATACAAACAAAGTGTCAATATTCTCGATTTCTAACACATATCTAACTTTCTGTCTATATGTATTGGTTTTATTCCCTTAATATTAGTTCTGTTCCTTCTTCCAAACCTTCTAACCGAAAGCACTGTGAGATTTTTATTTTGCCTTTGATTTCCTGCATAGTAATGTTATTAAGTAGATCCACGTCGTCTTGCGTCTAAGTTGTTGACTCTTTTTTATAGTCTGTTTGAGTCTTTGTGTAAAAAGATGGTATATTGGCTTTCACGGCCAGTGAATTAAAACTCAGCAATTTTTCTAGGTTTATACCGTGTCTTGTATGGGGTTTCGCCTAGGACACCAAGCTGGCTCATTAGCGGGCTCTTGGTGTCCCCGCTCGGACCCCCACAGGAGTAGCGAACTGCTTGCTACCTCCCTCTTTATGAAGCGCACCTGCACTTCTTAACTACGAGAGCTAAAAGCTTAAGCAGCTCTAACTTCCCTATGAAGGCTTCCAAAAAGATGGTACCGTATATTGGCTTTCACAGCCAGTGAATTAAAACTCATAATTTTTTCTAGGGTTATGCCGTGTCTTGTGTGGGGGTTCGCCTCGGAAACCAAGCTGGCTCATCAGCGGGCTCTCGGTGTATGTGCCCGGACCCCCACAGGACACCTCATAAACCTAGGAAAATTGCTGAGTTTCTTTGTGTAAAACTTAAAAATCTTGATCTTAGCAAACGAGTTACCATTAAATGTAGTCATTCCGTTAGTGATGAACTCTGCAAACGGGTTTTCAGTTTCTAGATGCACAATGTACATCCATTACATGGAGTCACAACAAACCCTTCCTTTTTAAACATGTCTAAATTAGCACGACTCTTAACAGGCATCGATTTTAAATATCCTCTTAAGTAGCACACAAGTGCTACAAGCACTTCAATGCGTGGATAATTTCCGCTGTTGTTAACATTAAATGCAGAGAGTTTGTATTTCCCACTCACATCTAGATTTTGCAGGGACTTTGTTTAAAGTAAAGTGTGAACCTGTTTCTCGTATCCGCAATAGCCCGTTCTTTCTGCAACACTGCTCCGTACTCTTCCCTTAGGGCAGTAGTCTCCGCAACATACTCTACCTTCCTTTTCCTGATCTCAATTTCATCCAACTCTAATTTTCGTTTCCTTACCATTAGCACATTAACTGTACCGGTACTTAATGGGGCGATTTCCTTAAGAGGGTGTGGTTTAAGTCTGTTACGTTTATTGGTCCTTTTCCTTAACATCTGGGAAAGAATATGATTCGTAGGAATCAATCCTCATTCGCTAATGACAATGACTTGTTTTGAAAAAAGAATGTTACCCCAGCTTTAATGTAGCAATTCTACATAATACGAACATTGGCATTACCCGAATCCTCGTTAACAATTTCTACATTCCGGTACAGTAGTTTACGGGTAAGTAATTAAAACTATAGGCAGACAAGACATAGTTTATAATCTTCTCCCGATCTTGTCCATGTTCGATTAGTACATCATTCAAATCTCCGAGTATTTATATTACCCCAGTAGACAAACTGCAAAACAATGTTAAACATCACACAGCAACTGTTCCGTAAGTTATCCGCTAGTTTGATCCACATGGAAGCGATCGACGCTAAGTACAGAGGAGTCTCTTTTAAATAATGTTTGTTAGCTTCTTTTACACCAACAAAATCTTCGAGAGGAACAAACACACCATCCATTTTGTAGCTGTAAATTGTTGCCCCCAGTCTTGTAATACCATGTTCTTTGGCTAAGGCAGAGCGTTCATCCATGCTAAACAGTCTTTACCAACCGTTTTATCATTTTTTACAATAACATTGCACCTTTCTCGATACTCTCCCTGTACACAAAAGTTATGATTCGATGTTAGGTAACCACACATCTCTGTCTATGTCTATGTCTATGTCTATATCCAAATCCATAAGATAAGACTTCTTTACACGAAACTGTTGCAATATCCCTGGGAGTTAGGCTTACATAATGTCTAATTTGTCCACTTTGTATGGTATAACTACAGGATTTTTAAACTTCTCCATATTGTTAGCCATTCCTTCCTCCCCAAGTTGTTCCCTGAGTCCTCGTGCCATCGCACTGTTGTTGTTGAGTAGAGTACAGGAAATGGTTATTTCGCCTTGAAGCCGTGTCTAACAGAAATGATGAACTTGGAAAGCACCACACATCTCCTTCTTTAGCAGCACAGACTTCTTATCTACTTTTCCCATTGGTCTTTGCAGTCCACTTTGTCACATATCCTAACCTCCATAATGTTATCGCAAAACGGCTCCGTAATCGGTTTAAGTAGATTAACATTTACTATTACTTAAGAGCGTCTCGTTTTCTGTGTAGTTGATATTACCAATGTATGTAACCACATTGTCCAGGTTTTCCAATAACAACCTCAAACCAAACCGCTCGTCGGCAGGCTTAGTTCTGTTCCCCATAAGTTGAGGGACGCTAAGCACGTTTTTGGACAGACCGCTCAGCTACCCTGTCGGGACAACCAGGTGTCATGTTTCATGACCTTGCGGAAGCATCTAAAATAAAATAAAAATATTAAAAAAACTCAAGTTTGAGTTTTGCACTTAGGGCCTAGACGGAAAATTGAAAAATGTCTTGCCCTCTGGGATAGGAGCGTGACTGCCCTTTTTTGAACCATCACACAACTTTCTCCGATTACTCGTTCGGGAGATATCGACTATTTTCGGCAATCTCAATTAGATGATCTTGAAAAGTAGCTGAAAGCATAGTATGACCAGCTTTTTACTTATAGGTACAGTCCCCTTGGATGGTAGTTGAAACTAGGTAGCTGAACGTATAGTATGACCCGTTTCTTACGAGCAAGATAGGTAGCTGAAACTGAAAACACTATTTTCCCCGTGGTAGGGGTAGTTTTTATCCTAGGGTGGAAATGACTTGTTCTCTGGATAGGGGACTTGGACACCTCTCGTTTGAACCATCATACATTTTTTTACGATTAATAGTTTAGGAGCCACGACTGCGCATGCCCGAAATCCGACCAAACCGGCACTAGCTCACTACTCACGTAGCCTACTGTAAAATGACATGCTTGTGCTGTGCACGCAAACGATTGCTGTAATCGCTGAACATCGCATTCGATCTTGCAGCTGACACCGAGTAAGTGAGGACTGCCCGTCGCAAGCCATCAAGTATTGAACAGTCAACTGCGTTCTAGTTGAACCAGTGGCAGCTTCACTTCCTTGATTACAACTCTAGAAACCATACTTCAGATAAGATTTCAATAGTTTTCTTGCAAGCTGTGACACGGGTTATTTCCATATACTCTTCTCCTAGCTTGCTTACAAGGCAACATGACTGTGGCTCTCTGTATGTAATCTTTTCCCCTCTCAAAGTGCCCCCCCCCCCCCCCCCAGGGGGCGCAGAGAGTGATAAAGGGGGGCGCCAGCTTTGATTGAAATATTTATATTTCATATTCTGTAACAAATATTACTATCCTCATATTCATGAACCTATCATAGGCAGGTAGCTCCCAAGACCATCCAAGAATAATAAACTCGTACCTTTGCTGTCTTATTTCTCAAGAACTGACCAGTAGATCCTGCCAGCAGGAATTCTGAGAAAAGATGGTGAGTAACATTTCCCACACAGCTCCCTTTCACTCGCCACCCGCAGTGAAAGGAAGGAAGGAAGCTTGTAGTTTAACGTGACCGTTAATCTTGAGATCATGAGCCACGGGACCTCCTTTTTTACGTGGAATCCGATCCACAGGACATGGCATTTCACTTCGAAAATCTCACATGCATTGACCGGGAATCGAACCCGGACCGCCTTGGTGAGAGGCATACAGCTAGACCGCTGAGCCACCATGCCCCTCACACCCGCAGTGACATCTCCTTACCAAACACTTAATGACAATAAGCCACTTGACATTGTGACCGCCACTTCCTTTCAAGAATGGATTCCAAGAATGGATTCTTCTATTTCTGCCGTTGCCGATTCGAATTCAGCTAGGCCTTTCCAGTCAGTTCAAAGACAGTGAGTGAACAGGTGAATTCTAGTGCGTGGTTAGCCAACTTTACAATAAACTGATACGAGTGACGCCATTACCCATGGATAAGTGGCTTATTAGAAGTGGTAAAAAGAGACCACATGAAAGTGACAGTGCTTGCCCTCCTTCGGGAAAAGAACAAGGTTCGAATTTAAACAAAGTCCATTGTTCTTCCGCGTCTACTTCTGCTCCCATCAGGATTATTAATTTTAAACACAAAGTGAAAGTGCGTAAATATCAAGACGATTATCTGACATTAGGCTTTACCAGCATTCTTTCGAATAATAATCAGGGACAACCTCAATGTGTTCTTTGTTTGGAGATTTTAGCAAACGACAGTTTGAAGCCTGTGAAACTTAAGAGACACCTGCAGACTAAACATCCAGATTGTGTAAGTAAACCTTTAGTAATTTTTAAGCGCTGCGAGCAACAACTAAAAGGAAATGTCAGATTCCTAGAAAAACACGCAACAGTTCCTAAGAAAGCGCTAAGAGCATCCTTGGAGGTATCCTATTTAATTGCAAAATCAAAATCACCACATAGTATTGGTGAGAAATTACATCTTCCTGCAGCCGTGAAAATGTGCGCGATCATGTATGGAGAAAAACTCGGCGAGTGTTTGAAGTCGATACCGCTCTCAAATGATACAGTAACTCGTCGTATTGATGTAATAGCCTCTGACATAAACAATCAATTGCTACCACGTCTTCATGATAGCCCAAAATTTGCCCTGCAACTTGATGACAGTACTGATATCGTAAACAGTGCCCAGCTTCTTGTTTTTTGTACGCTACTGTCATGAAAATGAAATGCACGAGGATTTTCTATTTTGTAAAGCTCTGGAAGGGTGGACTACAGGCGAAGATATTTTTTCTCTTGTGAATTCTGTTTTCATTGACAACAATTTCTCATGGACAAAGTGTGTTGGTATATGTAGCCAACTGATGGGGCGTCGGCATTTACTGGAACTAAAAAGGGTTTCAGAGCAAGAGTGAGTGCTGTTACTAATTCTGTAAAATTCACACATTGCATGATACACAGGGAGGCATTGGCTTCAAAAGTACTACAACCGGAAGTCAATAAAGTGCTGAACGATGTAATTAGTGTTGTAAATTTTGTGAAAGCAGGAGTTTCAAACAGTCGGCTATTTCCATTCTTTGCGAGGAGATGGGATCTACACATGATTCGCTTCTATTGCACACGGAGGTACGTTGGTTGTCTCGTGGTCGAGTCCTTCGTCGCGTTGTGGAGTTGAAGAATGAACTTCGTATTTTCCTAATGGACAGCAGTCCTAGACTCGCAACCCTGTTTCTGGATGAGAAATGGCTTCTAATACTGTGCTACTTGGCTGACGTATTTGAAAAACTGAATGAACTTAACGTGTCACGTCAAGGACGAAATAGTAATACTGTATTTTCATTCTAAGCGACAAAGTGCTTGCTTTTAAGAGAAAACTTGAACTTTGGAAAGCCCAGATGGACAAAGGTAACTGTGAGATGTTTCATTGTAATGAACTCCTGGAAGAAAATGAGTTAGATATTTGTCAAATTAGTGGAATTGTCGTAGAACACCTCCAAAACCTTCGTCAAAAATTCGAGGGTAGATTTCCACAACCTTCAACTGAGAATGACTGGATTCGCAATCCGTTTGAAACGAACATAACAGCCCACCTGTCAACGGCAGAGCAGGAGGAACTAATAGAACTCTCAAGTGACAGAATACTTCGAAATGAATTTAAGTCGAAGTCTCTTGAAAATATTTGGGTGCAGATTCGGAATGAATATGCCATTTTATCAAGAAAAGCAGTGGACCTGTTATTACCCTTCGCTTCAACTTACTTGTGTGAGTCAACGTTTTCCGCAATGGCATCCGTCAAGACGAAGCATCGGTCTTGGCTGCAGCTGGAAGGTGATCTGCGGGTTGCTGTTTCAAACATCCAACCAAGACTGGATTTACTTTCATTTCAAATTCAAGCTCACACATCACACTTACTCCGTAAGTGTCTGAGAATTACCGAATTCTGATCCATGTACACTTTTATTCTCCTGTTTTACTTTTTCATGTTTTTTTTCATAGTTTTACGTGACTAAAAGCTTCTTTGGTCCCTAACTATAGGCCACAGCCGCTACCTTCCAATTCCTCGTCCTTACATTCACACTTTCCTCCCCATACAACACTCCACACCATGGGCGCCCATAGGATTTTTTCAAGGGGGGGGGGGGGGCAAGTAAATATTTTCGTTTCATTGCCTACCTGTCACCCCCCCTCCCCCATCGCGCCCCCCCCCCCCCACACACACACAAAAAAAGTTTCATTTCTTACTTACTTCGTCTTCGTGATATTCATTATTTGACTGCTCTGAAACTATTGGCTACTTTGTGGCAAGTTTGGGAGGAATGTTTTCTTTGAGTTTTTGTCCGTTAACTTTCGCTTTTCTTCGTGATTCAACGTCGTAATGTTCAGTTCTTAAAAACAGGAAAAAACTAGTGGTATCGACAAAAATAAAAATCAAGTACCGTAGTTCATTAAAATGGTATCGTTAATCCAGTTCGCCAACTTTCTAAATAACTGGATATATTTTCACATGATCCCAAATCACTAAGTTAAATTGTGGAAATATCCCAACATCTGAATCAGACAATTATTTAAATAGCACTGTTTCCAAATACGGTAGGCTACGGTATCTAGTTTGTACTGGCCATTACAGCAGATCGTCATGTCTTTCCCCTTCTAAACAACCCTTCGCATTGCTCTTACTAGAATCATGAAACACTTGTAGTTTACGAACTGATAAACTCGAGCCTATGGTTTTAGTAAAAATTAGTTTTGTCAATAAAAAATATTTCGCCTGATTATTAATAACCACTAAATAAAATGGATAAAAACCACTATATCACTTACTTCTTACTACCATTATTCGCATTCTCGACTGAAACAAGAGGAATTGTGATACAGGAATGGTGATACGAACGTAAACAAACCACTTCTTTCAATGAGTAATTCAGCCTTATGCTCAAGCTTTTCTCTGTTTATGAAAATAATAGACGATAAAATAAAACTAACAGATATCGTACAATTCCGTTGAGTTTTATAAAATAACAAGTGATATATTTCGCCGTATTATTGTACCTGTGACGTAAAAAATATACTGTCTAACCAATCTAATACAAATACTTTTTGAGTTTTAAAATTATGTGTGTTAAGGCTACCCTTGAAGAGGGGAAAATTAACCTTTTTATATTCAATAACTGGCATTGTTGTAAATGTAAACAGGTTTAAACTTGTACTTGACTGTGAGTGAAATTCTGTTATATGTTATAACGTGTCATTAGGCGAGTGTGTATATGTAATGTTATTTCAGAGTACCGATAGCGTAGTTTTGAGATGAGTGCCCCGGAACATGAAACATGATACGTACGTGGTATTTCCCTGAAGGTAGTGTTGAAAATATCATAGGCCTACTAGGGATGGCTGCTGTCGGCGTCGGCAATCAAATTTCGAATATTTAGGTAACCAGTCGTCATCGTGGAGCTTAAATTGAGGTACTCAACTACACAGATGGGCTTACAGATCAAATTACTACATCCTGTCCTTTCTTACAATGCATGCCACGATGGATTTACGTTGCTGCCTCCAGATTTATTAAAGTTGTAACCTTCCCAGCTCACAAGGGATCGAACCCTTACTTTCGGGACGTACGATTTTCATAATCGTCCACATATTTTTATTTGATGTCTTTTTGTGTTTTATAATTATGTAATGAAGTGTATAATATTATGTGATTTATTTCCGATTAATTTGTTTATGTTTTAAGGGATTGTAATTGGCAAGATCTGAGTCTAGTTGTATGTGAATATTTTAACATTGGAATAATCTTCAGTCAGAGAGTCTGGAATTGTGTGCAACAACCAGGAAGTAGGGTTGTTGTCGCCTGGGTTTTTCTCTCGCAAGCTCAAGTGCATGATGACTCATGCAGGTAGGAGGCTTGGTAACCCTGTGCCAGGGGTGTGTCTAGGGTATTTTGAAGACCAAGAAGGCACTCCTTATATGGTAATGTTTTGTTTTGATTGGCTGGACCCGTGAGGGAAGCTAGGTAGGCCAGTGATTTGTGGAGGGGAGATGAATGTTATTAGGACTTGACAAAGCTGTGAGGGTGACTCATTCTTAGGACTCCGTGGGGAGTAGTACTCATTCTTTGGACCGCGTGTAGGGCGGTGTACTCATCCTTTGGACTCCGTGTGGAGTGGTTCGTATTATTGGTATGACTCCGTGAGGGAGTGGAACTTGTATTTTGGACTTGTGTGTTTTTGGTGGAGAAGGAAGGTATTTCAGACGATCACAAGTTGGTGTTCGATGTGCAATTACTGAGTTGCTGGCTATACATTCTCAAGGGAATTATGAGCCTAGTTTCAAACAATTAGTCTAGATTGTTTGTCTCGAATCGCATGAAGTATTGTAAACTAACGTCTGTTTACCGAAATTCTGAGACCATAGCGGTAAATTGTTATACGACAAATACTAGTAAAATATGCTATGTATTAGTAAATTCAGGAGCGAACTAGATGCGATAATCCAACACACGGATTTAAAGCATCTTTGTATAATCAGATCCACGAAACTAGATAAATCGTTGGACGCTGACCATCAAAGTAATAATGTACATAATATTCATAGTTGAGAGGCTTGCGTGTGAAATATATAGTAATTGTGCTGCGAGTAAGTAGGAGTGATTCTCTGGGAGCAACTAACCCTCGAATCAGTAGAGTTAAGTCGTCACAGCTGAAGTCAACGCCTGTAAGTACCAGTCATCATTATTTCCGAGGGTCATCAACATGTCATAAGTGTGCCTGTGTGAATATGATAGGGAGTTTTAGATAGTCTGTATGACGAGGATCGTGCGAAGTGTATTTCATGTCTGGTATCAGAATATATTGTACATTTTACCAAATCTATAGTGCTTTTATTTATGAAGTAACCAGTGTAGTTAAGAGTGAATGTTTATTGCTGTTACTCATACCGTACAGGTGTTTAACCCTCACTCAACCAGTGAAGCCGAGCAGTTGCAAAGTTTCCATAACATATGACGCTGTTTCTTCGCCTGAGTGTGTATTTAACTACGAGTGGCATACGCTATAAATATGCGTTTGCTAAAATTACATTTTAAAAAAATAATACAAAGAATGTAGATTGATTTTTAACAGATATCATACACAACCAATGTGCAAAAACAATTATTTAAATACCGGTAACAAGTTTGGAATTTCCTCATTGGTACAATTTCACATTCAAGTCAGATCAACAGCAAGAACACCATGGTGACTAAGGCGATCTTTTCATTTATGTCCTTAAATAATCCACAATGCCAAAGTATATTCTCTTGTGGAGGGCTTAAACTTAATCAACTTGACGTTTAATGACCAAGCAGTTTCCCAGAATATTTTCCGTCCCTAAAACCTGCCGCCTTAGCAGTTGCAAGTTTGTCCCCCCGTCAATACGGGTCTGAATATAGTAAATTATCCAATATTGTAAGCACGACCTTACAGGACCAGGGTTTTACTAGTCAGCATAGAAAAGCTTATTTTAGGAGTTAAGAAACGCTATCGATGTTGCAATGTCTAAAAATATCTCCAGAACGTGCTTTTCATATCGACACTGCCGAAGTGAGGTGGCAAATGTAGTAGCCACTCAAGATAGTGATAGGGAAACATGCGGTATTTAACACTAGGCATAACCGTATTGAAATTTGGAGCTTACCTAGATATCAGGCCCTTTTAAACATCAATTATCATCATCACCATCATCCATTGGTGACAGAGTGCATGGCATCATTAGAACCATATTTTTATTTAACAATTGTAAGTACATATTAAGTCAGCAACATTACAGAATTTTGTTATTGTAACAGTTGTCAGTTGACTATTTGTAACTTCCATTTATGAAATAAACTGGTGTGACAATGAACAATCTTATTTCAACATTCTCGGAAATCCAGGCCCCCTAAGGGCGCCCACGATATTAACCCATGCATGAGTGCCAAATGGCCGAACAGACCCACTTAAAGCTTGAATATTCTAAGAACAATTCTTAGTCAGCACCCACAAACTGAGAGTAATCAACATGCAAAATTTCAGTTTCATAGCCCTTGTGGTTACAAAGATACGATGATTAACGAGTGAGTACCTCCTTTTTGGATTATATATAATATAATAAGATAAGATTGCATTACTTACCTTTAAATTAAATATAAATACATTCGTAGACGAAGTACACAAAATGAATGAATAATACTGTCGGCACACAGACACAGTCTGGGCGGCCGTTCATAGCGAACACAATACTCACGAATGGAATGTAGGCTACGCGCATATAAATTACATTATTCCTTTGTAATATTACTCAAGTGTCTAATTTAAAGCAAAGCACACCAGAACTATTGCATAACTGACATAATATGTAGGATGATTTTAACCTTCCGGTGGGTGCTACTGATCTTATCTCATATTCGTCAACATATTCGTCAACTACCTTACAGAAGTTACGTCTTTCCACATGACATTCAAATCCATATCGGCCAGTTTGTCAATGACGCTTCTACACATTTGCTGTTGTTGCAAAAGTGATATGCGAGGCAGATTGCGCCTGATCGAGCACCATTACGTAATAGACTATGTAGAGAACGAATGAGTGTTTCACTAATTGAAGCAAAACTATTCTTCAGCAAATATTGTAATTTTTAAAATTCAGATTTCTGAGGTGTGCCAGACAGGCTTAAAGCGCCCACTGCCACTATACAGTATTTAATGTTTGGCCCGTCAGAATGTTAAATATGTGAAGTATTTATATTTAGTACAAATTAATTAGAATACTGTAAGCACTTTTGCAAAAAAAAAAGTTTGTTCTCAGTCTGATTTGCATATCGTTTTATTTTTCAAGGATCCAGGGGGGGGCATGGCCCCCCCCTGCCCCCCCGTATGGGCGCCCATGCTCCACACGTGACGGTACTTGTAGCTCACCCCATGGGTGTCCGCATAGAAGCAACTACAAACTCTGGCGAGCCGAGCATGTCCTCGGACACTCCCGGCCCTAAACGCCATACGCTAAAAACAATCTATACCATTATCAGTCAGGCGCTTCGCGAATATTCCTTGAGAGACACGCTCCACATATAATCCCGTACTGGCGCGATAACGTTGTCGCCTGTTGTGCCCAAGGTTACAATATCGAATCCTGGCGCAGTCAGTTGGCATTTGAGGGTGAGCAAATGCACGGGAGCCCTGTCAGTAGTTCACCAAAAATGGTATAATCGCAGGGAGACAGGTCCGGTCTGAATGGAGGGTGACTGTGGCTAACAGCCACATTAGTTAAAAGGGACGTAAAATCAATATTATTATTACAGTGGAACATGGATAATTCGAACCTCAAGGGACCAGTAAGAAAATTCGAATTATCCAAAAATTCGAATTAAGAAAGTTCTTTGAAAAGGGTAGAGAAAATATATTGTACTGTATTACGTTCGCATGATGTTTTGCGTTCAACAAAGCATATTAACAGACAACGGCACTACATAATCACTGTACCGTGAATAACCTCAAAAGTTTCAAATGATAAAATAAAACCAAAATGTACTATTCACCTGTTTAACGACAGTAGCAATCCAGCAATCTAGTTAAGTCTTAGAGAAATGTACTCTTTTTCAAAAAGGTTTGAGATTTTTACCTGTTTCCTACAATTAAGTCTCTCGGCCATCACAAAAGAATATAAGAAATTTAAGGAACGGAAAAAGAACTACTTACGTCATTTCTATTGTCAAAAATACGCCTAAGCTCTGGGTTGTCGTTTGTTGCTTGGGTTGCACTCGGAACAGTTTTTTCGGGAACCATCTTGTTTTTCGGAGTTTTTACGCGTAAAAACTTCGAATTATCCAAAATATAATTCGAATTAACCACGCTTTTTTTAGCATTGATTGTATATAAAATGCTAGGGACCAAGAGAAAAATTCGAATTAAAGAAGATTTCGAATTATAGAAGTTCGAATTAGCCACGTTCCACTGTATATTTATTATTATGAGAGCATTTAAAAAAGAAACGAGTCGAAGGCTATAAAATTAAAACCGCTAAACGGAGTGTAATGCCCTGGCCTAGGGACGACGGTGCGGTCCCTATGAGAGCACTGAGGTACCAAACTCTCCGCTAGAGGGACACGGGCGCACACCCACTTGACGACAGAGCGAGCAAGCACACGCGTCGACCATCCACTGCACTAAGTCGTGCGGAAACCAGTGACATGGAGGCTTCAAAAGAAGGGCAATGGGGCGCAGTGCGTTTCCTGACAGCAAAAGGAGTGCGAGGAACGGGAATTAATCGAAGAATGACAAGTGAACGGAGAGCACTGCCTGTCCGTGGCAAGGGATAAGGCGTGGCACAAGCGATCCAGGGAAGGACAGATGTCATCAGTCGATGATGCACGGTCTGGAGCGCCACACATCATTACCGATGACATTATCCAGCAAGTGGATGTCCTCATTATGCAAGACCAGCGAGTTAAGGTAGCAGTCATTGCCACAGAGGTCTGAGTGAGTGTCGGAAGTTTTCATGCCATCATTAAGGACCGATTGCAATTTCACAAACAATGCGCCCAATGGGTGCCTCACAATCTTCAACCACCACAGAAAGCATGTCGAATGGGACTCTCTCTGGAACATCTGCTGCGCTATGCCTAGGAAGGGAATGCGTTTCTTGCACGGGTGGTCGCAGGAGACGAGATATGGTGCCATCACTTTGAACCCGACTCAAAACGACAAAGTCGCCAGCAGGGGCGGATCCAGACACTGGTCTGGGGGGGGGGGGTCATGCTATCTGTCCTAGAAATGGAGTGGGGGGGAGAGGGGGGTAATATACCATAATTAGATATGCAAATTTAAAAGTTAACAATAAACATCGAATTATTTGCGCATACTTTTCCCAAAATGTGAAATTTTTCGTTACTTTCCTACTTTCTGTGTGGTCAATAAACAATATTTTGTTTGCTTATACTTACCTATACTTACGTACACACTCTATCAATATCGGACTGGCCCTAAGAGGCCTCGACGGGAGCGGGAGAGTAGGGGCCTTCCCCTCCCCCCCCCCACCCCAGTGACTTGCTCCAATTTTTACGCGGAAAAATATTTTTATGCGGAGTTTACTGACACGGGGATCGCGTGCATTGAAATACTGTGATCGTAATGAGCCCCCTTCGGAACTTATCCCCCTTCCCCATTTTTAGATACAATATGATAAGCTGATGTTAGAGGCCTACTCGCACAAGGGCCGAGGTCATTAATTTTAAGGCCCCGAGGCCCCTTGATGCCTCAGATGCCTTGAATGGTCCGAGCAGGGTCAAAAGTCCCCCGGACCTCCTCATAGGTAATGATTGACTTTGTCCCTTTTGCGAGTAGCCCTCCCTCTCTTACTGTAAGTTGTAAAGAAAGACGCAGAATATATTAGCTAGCTAATAACTGGGGTCACAAGCCTATTTGCGCAAGGGCCTAAGGGGGTGGGGCTCAGCACTCAAGAGTCTCCAGAGGCCTCGATGGGAACTCCCGTTCTTCCCAATTGGCCAGTCCAACACTGCACTCTATTTTATCATTTGCCATGCCAATAATATCGCTAGAGCGCTTTCGTAAAGATAGACGTTTAATTTTATCCAAAACGCTATCATACCGGGTTCATAGTTTATAGTTACTGTATTAATGTAATTAAAGGGTAGGAGAGTAAAATCAGAGTTATATAGTTTGCTGACTGACAACCGTAACAAATTAACTATACTGTATAGCTTAGACAATAGCTTCAAGATTAAATAAAAACCCGGCTCGAGGCCCGAGGAATTTTAATCGATCGACGAGAAAAAGATCGTTAAAGACACAATTTAATCAGATTTACGGGAGTTTAAAACCATATTTAACCTTTATTTTAGGGGTATAGGTTGAGCGAAATAAGAACAAGGCTACCCGAAATTATGACAGGTACATGTGTATTGCTAATAATTGTACGTAAATATTACAAATACGGCAATTTTGTTCATAAAAGCAATTGTAAGCCAAACAACAAACTCTAGTCATCAGTTTGTTTTTTTCGCGTACCGATCAATCACGCGAGATGGGTCAACATAAACATCGTAGTGGACTTGCAACAAAGCAAGTCCGTTTAATCGTTCATCGGACATAGTTGACCGCAACCACGTCTTCAGTCTTCTCAAAGAAGAATATGACCTTTCCGATGAAGCGGCGCTGACGGGTAAAGTAGCATAAATCTTGAGACATCGATGAATATTGGGGTACAACTATTTATCGCAGGCAATTAAAGCTTCCATAGCTTTCTTTGGGATAGTTGATCCCGATTCAAGCTCCCGGGACCACTTTGACTTCCACATACGAAGTTCAGCCTGTAGAAGCCTTGCCACAGACGCGGCAGAATGTTGATTGAGAAGTTGGAAGTACTTTGCAGCGATTGTGTCCGCATCCGCTGACGTCCATGATGATACTGGCATCATTGCTGAGAGGCAGTGTAACTCCTGCGTTGCTTAAGGGAAGCGAGTATTTAGGTCTTCTAGGACGTAGTCTAAAATGGGTATGAAAACGGCCCGACGATAGTACTCTTCTACGGTTGACGCTGGATGATTTTCGCGGTGCTTTTGCCGTTGTGTGATGCGTGGGAGCAGAAGTTCGGTTCCAAGTTGTTTTGCCAGAGGTTCTGCTTCTTGGAAGAGCTCAGCAAATTTTGTTTCGCACTCTTCGCGCCTCTTGCTCAACACAGTAATAGTGTCGTCTAGCGCATCCTGGGCTTCCTTCAAGTCTATTTGCCCTTTTTGAAACAAAATGCTGAGTGTTTTATGTCTCCAAGGATTTCTGACAAGCAAATGACGGTAACTATAAAATCACTCTCACAAAGAGCAGCTATGAGCGTTTTTGCCTTAGAAGCACTTTCTGAGAGAGAGTCCTTCCATAAAGTAATCGAGTCTAAACTCTCGACTATGTTCGGGAGTAAAGAACGAAATTGTACAAAACCGTCGCGCCGTTCGATCCACCGCGTCTAACAAAGTCCACATAGAAGTTCACCTAGAGTTGCTTTAAATACATAGGAGCGTTTTGAGGACGAATCAATGAATGTAATAGTGGCCTTCATAACTCCTATTGCATTTCGCACGGCGACGACTTTCGAGGACTTCGAAATAGACAAATTCAGAGCGTGGTTATAACAAGGACATCTAACGGCATGCTCTGCTTTGGTTTGCACCTCGGCGACAGCACCACAAGCTTCTGACGCCATCATAGCACACCCGTCAGTACCAACGCCAACACACCGACATAGGACAAGACTGTGATGCTTGAGAATACTCAACACAGTTTTACCCACGTCTCTGCCGGTTTCGGTAGGCTCTGGGACTCTTTGGTTTCTTGTTTCTTGCTGGTTCTCTCTTTGGTTTGCGTTTTCTTCTTCTCATCTATAGTTCTTGCATTTGCATCTTCATTTCTTGTTTGTTGGTCGTATTCATCTTCATCCTCTGGTTCTGCTACATTCTTTCTTCTTTTCCTTGATAGTAAGCTCTGCAATTTCTTTGGTTTCTTGTTTCTTGGCTTTATTTTTGGCTTGAAATTTTCTCTTCGAATCCTCCTTAGTTTCTTCTCCATCTTTATCTCTTGCTTGTATTTCCGTTTCTGCTGTTCTCTTAATTTTTTCACACATTTGGATTTACATCGTCCTCTTCTGTTTCCGGTTCCTGAGGTCTCTTCTTTCCAGCGGCATCTAGGATTTCTTCTTCGGTTTCTGCTTTCTTTGGTTCTTTTCCTTCCTGTAGCTCTCGCTCGGTTTCTGTTTCCGTCACACTGTTTGCTTTTTCAGTATTGCCATCATTTAGCTGCTCTTCTCCAGTTTTCGGATTTGGTGATTTTGCGCTAGCCCTTCAGTATTAATTTTATTTCTCTTTCCATCGATATTCCATTCGTTTCGGGCGATATCTTCCTGTTCGGATGCTGGGATTTCGTCTTTTCTTCTTCCTTTTACTTTCCCTTTAATTACGTATTTTCCCTTTAAACGGTTGTGCACTGTTTCTCAGAGATTTATAAAGCTTATGAAATCTTCATACAATTTACGTCGATAGACATATCTCAGGCCGAAGAGGATTGTTCGATTGTACTCGGCTCCG
Source organism: Meconema thalassinum (assembly GCA_946902985.2). NCBI lineage: Eukaryota > Metazoa > Arthropoda > Insecta > Orthoptera > Tettigoniidae > Meconema > Meconema thalassinum. The sequence goes on from OX336389.2 coordinate 902,293,097, forward strand.
ATCGGACCGGCACGGGCGCGGCGACGTGGCGGCTGGGCTGTGCTGTGCTCAGTCAGCTCGGCTCGTCACAACAATAGCAACAGTGCGAGCGGGGTAGCGAGAAGAGAGCGTCGCGGCTAGGTAATTTAATTTATATTGCACGATTATTAACTGAATACTAGTTAGGTTAAAATCGTTGTTTATAGTTCGTTTTGTGCGTCTCCTCCTTCGCTTCTCTCCTCCCCATTCTCTCCACTCCTTCGATTTCCCCCTTTTCCTTTCTCTTTTTCCCTCTTTTCTTTTCTCTTGGGTGGGGGGGGGGGCAATTGCCCCCCATCGCCCCCCCCCCCCCTGGATCCGCCCCTGGTTGCCAGTGGAAGTATGCAGGCTCGCCTCCACCCAAAATGTCCAAGGCCGTCCGCCCGAGTATGGGGAAGGTTATGCTCAGCTTCTGCTTTGACCAAAAGGGACATTCAAATGGGAGGTCCTCAGTCACCCTCCATACAGTCCAACCTGTCTCCCTGCGATTTTGCCATTTTTGGTGAGCTGAAGAAGTCTCTGGGAGGCAAACGAGTCACCTCGGACGACGACGTCAAGCACTACGTTCGGAACTGGTTCACAACGCAGCCCCAGGAATTTTACGAGACGGCAATTCGCCACCTTGCGTCGCAGTGGGACAAGTGCCTCAATAGTGCTGGGCAATACTTTTGAAAGAACGTTACTGGTTTTCATTTTATAGCACTCTGCTCGTTTCTTTTTGAATGGCTCTTATTCGTATATAATCCAGTGTTGAGAAATCCAGTCCCGAATTCTGCCTTTGTCTCACTTGACTGAGCTTTGATGGCGATAGGAACAAGTATTTCCGTGACGTACTAAATAGCCTATTTTCATATATCCCACTGGTCTTTTCCATTTAAATTCTCCTGCCTATTACAAGGATTTTCCGAGAAACACCTAGGCTATATAAATATTTAAATTTCACATCGCCGTCATGTTGGGTTTGTGTTCATCAGGTTAGTAGCCTCTATCAACATACACAATTTCACTTGATTGCTGTAATAGATTCGGAGATATTGAGAGCCGTGGATTGTTCTATATGTAGGACATAGAATTATGTACCATTAGATGAAGAATATTACATAGGTTCATTATTCAAACATTCACTTCAATTGCATGATTAGGATACAAACAATAAAAATAAATATTTTAAAATTTTGCACAGCCGTCATCTTAATGTTATGAGAAAAATTGAATTGAATCTGATACCAGTAGATTAAATCGTGTATAAAGATTTATCCTACAAAGTTTCACTGCACTCGGTTGATAAAATCTCGAGAAAATGCCATTCAAATATTTTAACTTCGCTTGGCCGCCATGTTGGTTTTTTACTTATATTTTAAGCATCACATAGCTGAATTTAACTGAGTATTCTGTATCACCGTACAAAATTTCAGGGTGATATCAGTAATAGTTTCGGAGATATATACAGTACAGAATGCCGGTGAAATATTTCACACAGCCTCCATGTTGGATTAGAATAACGTATTAAAATTTGGAGGACACGGTCGGGTCGGACAATATAGTACTATGTCCTTACCGAGTTTCATTGAAATTGCTCCAGCCGTTTAGATTTTATTAGGAGGGGGTGGTGGCACATACACACACGGACTAAAGGTGATCTCATAAGTCTATTTTTTTCATAAATGAAAATAGGCTAAAAATAGTGGTGTTATTTTTCATAATGCAAGAGAAAACCTTCCCCGTTCCTACCACACAATTTCTTCACATGCACTCTTTTCGCATGCAAGTCTGTTCCAAGATTAGCCCACTAATAGGGAGCATCCTCAACACCCTGTAATAAATATATGTTTTTTTTTTTGTATTTAACATAACAGCAAGTAACGTCCTTTGTAGTTATACCTGCTGTGGCTCTAGAGAGACTTTGTTCAAGGAAGGATCCTTCTAGTGCCTGTAACTCTACTGTCACGAGGTCGTTCATTTCAACACTTTTAAATACTCTTTGACTGACGCAGGCTCGAACCCTCAGCGTGAGAATTTGAAGGTCAGTGGTAAATCAACTCCACCACTTGGCCAGACACGGATATAACTAACCGATCGTATATAATTGTTAGTTTCGAAACATGTCATCCAATGAAATACCGGTACTTATGTGTACATAAAAGTGTGGTAGTTTGTAGGGTATGTAAATACTTTTTTTCCGCCTAATGTAATTGGGCACAATTTGTGTTGACCGACTGAAAAGCTTTCTTCATAGAATTAGGCAACACTGAAAAAGGCTTCTATCATGACAACTTGAAAATCAGTCATCATCGTGAACTGGGATCAATCAATATCGAATAATTTTCATTGTTTCCTGGGTTTTAATGGATGTTGCTTTGTTTTATTGTCAAACTACAACCCCAAGAGCAAGGCTCGTATGACGGGTGGCATTGTGACATACAAATCAAGTATAAATATACAAGTACCAGTACCTCACCTCACAGTATTCAAATTATGACTAATATCATATACTGCACAAAATATGAGATTGTCTAAGTTACTTCCAATTGTATTATAAAATGTTGTAGCTTGTAGCATGCATACGAGAGTGGCTCATTTATTAAGATATTGGGAAAGAAAGAGTGCTAATACTAGAGGTTTAAACTGTTACAATGGTCCATTTGTTACAGAACCATTGTCCAACTTGATGCTTCAGGTAACATGCCATTTAAACCAGATTTAGAGGTTGCATTGTGTGATACAAAGAAGTGATTGTAGTGTGGACTATATCTTGAACTGTAACTAATGCGCGTTTCATTTCATAAGACCAATTTCGACTGAATGCAAATGATTGATATAGCAGTATTAATGCGCACACTAATAGGATTAATTCCTGAAATTTCACATTTATCTGTGGCATGTGCCCTAAATAGAATATCGTAAATTAGCTTGATAGCTCTATTTTGGATTACCAACAGTTCTTGTGATAAATCTTTCCTGAAATTTCCCCAAATGTATCTAAGACATTTGAACTAAGCTGCTATAGTAGTATACTAAATGATGTATCATAACTAAGTATCTTAATCTATAAAGACACCCATGAAAGAGTACGGTACAATCCAAAAGCGATGTTGACTTAAACCTACGCACAGTTTTATCTTTTAATCTCAAAGTATTACTTGAATTTACAATGTAAGCATTATTGTGAAAACGAAAACATGTGGAAGATTGATACCATCACTGCCCATCGTGGAATAGACTGAACCTTGATAAAACAATGTCACCTGTCATGTATATCTTACCTTACACAGTGTCAGTAAACATTTCGGGACTGGAATAAGTATGGTCGGCAGCCATGCAATTACAAGGAGATTTCTATTTGTCTTGAAATAAGAACTTTTCCTAGTATATTAAAGATTGGGAGATAAGAGTTCCTATATATATACGGTACGATACTATTGATCCAGTCCCGCGTTGTAGCTGTGTTCATTAAATTGTGCACCACGGCCTCGAGGGCAGCTGCAGCAAGTCCGGTGATCGCAGGCTCGAACACCAGCGCTGACAGTGGATATCGTGAGTATGGTATTCCCCCTGTGTTTTCCACACTCCCTCCAAGCACATGCCGGGATAGTACCTTACTTCAAGTCCCGGGGCACCTATCCCCTCCCTGTCCCTAATACAGCTACCCACAACATTTCAACCATCGCAGAAAAACAGGTTATCAGACAAGTTCAACACACACCCAACTACATGGGGCTGATGACTAAGATGTCCAAGTCTCCTAAATGAATTAACAACAACATAACTATTGATCCAATTTTTACAATGACGAAATGAAATTGTTTATAATGGATGGGAGCATTTTGTGGCAATGTCTAAACTTTAAAGCCCGCGGCGCGGCGTAGCCATGCACGTTTAATTGCTTACCATTACAACTTAAATTCATTATTTCAACACCTAACATGTTGCATTAATTACCATTTCTTGTCTTCTCGTGTCTGATCGTCTGTGAGGTAGCGCTGTTTGGTGGGCTTATCAAAGTACAGTGTGGGAGTATAAATACAGAATGACTTTACTCCTGCTTCACTTGAAGGCAGCAGTCCGCTTATGCCAGACCGACCTAACGGACCAGGCGAAGCCTGTGTCGAGATGGTTGCCGCACTTCAGGCGGAGTGAGGAGTTGCACCAGTGGGAGACACTTGGGAATCTACCAGCCCGTTTCTAGCTTAACAAACTCCAAGTTTATTCAACGCCAATGAAATTATGTTGTTAAATCATTTAAGAGCTTGCGATATAGTGATCATTTAGCCCCGTGTACTGGGGTATGTATACGATTTGTCTAATAATCTGTGTTACTGTGGTGTCTGTCAGTTGTAGCTCTTCAGTCGGTCAACACGAATTTGCTTAATGACTGGGCGGGGTACAATGTGTATAATATGTAATTAACACTCCTGGAAAAAAGTACATGTATTAGTTATGATCAATGTTATAATGGGTCAATTTTTAGGATTACGCGCTTCGACCTTCAAGCGGTTATAATCAGATCCTAATCACTGTGTTAGGGTTTAAATTTACACACATATATATTATCTAACTACAAAATAAATTGTAGTGCGTTTAATTGGTGTTTATAATACGATTCGCAGTTTGAATCACGTTATTAGATTAGTTTGTATTGTTATAAGGGAGTGTAAATTACGCATGGGTACCGGTATTATGCACGTGTATACAATTTAGAACAATACTATATAATAAATAAAATGAAAATAAAATTACAGCATGCACTTCAATTCTATTATGTACAGTAATCTACATGGTTACTTATCGCAGGCGATGGGGAAACAACTGTACGGCCAACGGCTCCGCTGATATAGGAGAGACAGGCCTACAACACAAGTTTAAGCAATGAGATTCAAGACGAAATTAGATGCAAATCATAATTTATGATTCAAAGAATTCAACTCGTTCATTAAATATAGCATTTCCTGTGCCATAAAAAAAATTACATCTCCAAATGTTCATTGTGATCGGAACAGCCGTTATGGTGCCAATCCCGGTTAGACAGTGTTGACACTTCAAAGCTCGCCCCCTTTTATTCAGTCCCGTCTGAGCATGAAATAGAAGATAATCTTAATTGCACATTTGAGGTCCTCAGTATGTATCAAATTTAGTCTATCGTCTAAAATTTTAGCCAAGATCAACGAAGCCGTTTTGACGAAGAGTCCGGATATACCCTATAAACACATTTTTAGATTAGTCTATAGACCTCGTGCGAATGGATGTTGCTGCGCTCTGGTGGCAAGTAGCGCGACTTGACGTAGGATTTGCTTGCTTGTCAGTTAGGTGTAGCAACGTGATAAGACTGCGTTTGTTGAGGTACCAGTTTACTGTAAAAGTTCGAAATGAAACACGGTTCAAAACCAAGTAGAACAAATTAATAATAATAATGTTATTGGTTTTACGTCCCTTTTAACTACACTGGCTTTTAGAGACGCCGGGGTGCCGGAATTTTGCCCCGAAGGGGATCTTTAACGTGCCAGTAAATGTACTGACACGGCTCCCTCACATTTGCGCACCCTCAAATGCCAGCTGACTGCGCCAGGTTTCGAACCTGCAACCCTTGGCTCAGCAAGCGAGAACGTTACCCCTGAGCCACGCAGCCAGACTAGAACAAATTGTTGTGTAGTTGGGTGTAACTATACGCACGGGAATTGTTCGCCTGGGACGAGGTTCTTCAAATTCCCAAACAATAAGCAGCACATTCTTAGAAGGAACGCTTGGATTGCGGCATTAAAACGGGACACGAGTGATGGTAAACCATGGTCTCCTACAATTAATTCACGTGTTTGTAGTCGGCATTTTATAAATGGGACACCAAAAAGAGAACCTGACAGCCCCGGTTACATACCGGGGCACTACATGAAGCCAAATGTACCAACAACGTGAGTGCAACAGAATAACTGCGAGATATAATAGCCTAAAAATGAGACATGCAAATAAGAGGAGTGAAGGAGATGTGATGGTGCATGGATCATACAGTGACGCGAGCACACAGACAAATATTGTCACCGTAAATATTGACGAGACTCAAGTGAACATATTGTTTCCTTCTTTGAAAAAAAATTGCGAAGCAGAAGTCCAAACAAATCTGTCAATGCCGCGTATGAACAAAAACACAATGACTGAAACTTGTTTTAAGCAAGACTGTGTTGTTAATGTAGACCTTGTGGATAAGAAACATTATTTTTGTGGTTACAAGTCAGTGAAAGAAAACGAACACCGTCTTCTTGAAATAGCAGATGTAAAACTTGCAGTGTTTCGTACCCTACTATCGTTGTTACCCTCTGTGCATCATAAATAGGGCCCGGATTTTTAGGAGCTAACAATCGGGAAAATATTTATTTTATATGTATTAAAAATACCTCAAATATGGGACAAAAAAAGTAAAAATATTTAATTATAATTTAGTTTATTAATGTGATTATAAACGAGCCTCCGTGGCTTAGGCGGCAGCACGCCGGCCTCTCACCGCTGGGTCCGTGGTTCAAATCCCGGTCACTCCATGTGGGATCTGTGCTGGACAAAACGGAGGCAGACAGGTTTTTCTCCGGGTACTCCGGTTTTCCCTGTCACAATTTCATTCCAGCAACACTCTCCACTATCATCTCATTTCATCTGTCATTCATTTAATCACTGCCCCAGAGGAGTGCGACAGGCTTCGGCAGCCGGCACACTTCATATCCTCGCCGCTAGCTGGGGGCTTCATTCATTCCATTCCTGACCCGGTCGGAGACTGGAAGCAGGCTGTGGATTTTCAATGTGATTATAAACAATATGCAGTACCCATGAATGCAATTTATTCTATGTCTCACTGACTGCTGAAGCACTATAATACACAACGAGATACATCTTCAACTTGTCCATCACAAATGACCGATGATTATCGCGAAACACTTATTCTGAAGGCGCAAAACTGCGGCTATAAGTTTCTTGCCCTTAAGGTATTGTGTAACTTGAGATCGCTGTTCAGCCTCGATTGCTTTCCCACATGGCTGGCAGAACAGAATCTTTAAATTCTGCAACAGACGATATCTTGTAGTTGTTTTTAATTTAGGCATCGTAGAACTGCCTAACACTGAAATGAACTGCATGTGAGTGACACTGGTACCAGGTAGCCGGGGGAGGTCTAGCACGTGGTGCAATATGGCTATGGACAAGGAAATCCCCGGCTTCCACAGCGGGGCGACAAGTTAAGAATAACACAGTTGCAAGCTGACATACGCTCTGCATAAAGATTAGATAGCTCACAGGTTCTTCCCCGTTGAAGTAACACAGAACAAAAATGCAATAAATTGAATGATCTAGCATACTGATTTTTTTTTAAATGTAAATATTATGTCTTTTATGTGCTAATATTTGGCTGGCTGCGTGGCTCAGCGGTAACGTTCTCGCTTGCTGGGCCCAAGGTTGCAGGTTCGTATCCTGGCGCAGTCAGCTGGCATTTGAGGGTGCGCAAATGCGAGGGAGCCGTGTCCGTAGATTTACTGGCACGTTAAAGATCCCCTTTGGGGCAAAATTCCGGCACCCCGGCGTCTCTAAAAGCCAGAGAAGTTAAAAGGGACGTAAAACCAATAACATTATTATTATATGTGCTAATAAGTGAAAAACAGGAATTTATGTATTTATAGAAAAAATACTTAAAATATGTATTTACATAGAAAAATATGTATTTACCTAAAAATCCTAGCCCTAATCATAAATGTACTCTTGACAAGGAAAATATGCTACTTCTTCTGTTAATGAAGTGTTGACTGGAATTAGTTTTGCTGCACTCGGCGTTATTTTTAACTGTCACAGGACTACGGCTTCTGCTGTCTTTAAATTTTCACTGTACCATATTTTTGAGGAAACAAAATTTGAATTTTCTGGCCACAACGATCCACTATTAAAAGTACCATGCCAAATGCATTTAAACATAATTTTGAAAAATGCACATGCATCATAGATTGTAGTGAAGTATTCTGTGAAAGACCTCAAAGTGTTCGTCAAAGAATTTTAATGTTCTCTCATTATAAAAATTCATTCACTGTTAAATTTCTCGTTTCCATTACTCTATCGGGTCATATTTCCTTCCTTTCTAAATGTTATGGTGGAAGGGCGACTGACAGCTACATTACCGTACATTATGGTATACTAAATCATATTCAACCACGAGATCTTGTTATGTGTGACAAAGGGTTCCCTCAGATAAAAACGTGCATTGAAAATAAGAACGCAGTAATGGTAATGCCACCGTTTCCATTTGATCCTCGGTTTTCAGCCGAGGAAGTTGAAACAACATATGATATAGCATCTGTTAGAATTCATGTTGAACGAGCCTTACGTAGAATGAAGATTTTTAAAATATTAAGTAACAGAGTCACTATGGATTTGGTACCTCATTTAGACCAAATTGTTCATCTCATAGGTGTCGTGATGAACTTCAGTCCTCCAATCATTAAAACTAATGAGTAATGACTAATATATTTTAGGTAGAACCTAAATCCAGAAATGATTATAATTATAATTTTTGTTTATATTGAATACCACAATAGAATTTAGGACTGAATTGTAGGCTACATGTTTGCACCAATTTACTTCACTGTAATTTTCAATTTCCAATAAGCAATGAAGTAGAAAATATGTAATGTTTCCAAAGGTTCAAAAGTTGTAAAACCAAGGCAGAAGAATGGTAAAACTAACACTATGTATAATGCTTGAAAATTAACGGAAAGTAATGTTCGAAATAAAATCTCTCGACTGAGGGAATGACATTTGAAAGGAATTCTTCATTTCTGGAAACACTAACTTTCATAAACTAACTATAAACAAGTCACAGCAGTTGAGGTTCAAAATATACAATGATGCCTGTACCTGGGTATAACAAACGTGAGTTTCCTTCAACTTGATATCACCACCACTATTTATGTACAAATATGGAACATTACAGGTGTTGTCGTCAATCACGGGCTTTTCCCAACATGAGTAAGGGTACTTAATCTCCAGAAGAGTGAGATAGTCCTGACCTACCACTATCCCGTCCGGGCTGCAGCAAAGCCACGGTTGTTGTTCTTTTATTACTAAGCCCAGCTGTGACATGCGACATTCGGACAATAAGCAGAACTCTTGAAGTGCATTCTGCTCATTATATCTACCGTATCTCACTGCAGGACTATTTATGTCTTTAGATATAAGAAACTGAGATGCTAGTTTATTAAAATCTCCACTCTGCAGTGTCATGATCTTGTGTACATTCTGGCTGGCCGATATGCGTAATTTTCACTATTGGAACCACGCAGGATTTTTAGATTGGGCCCTAGTTTCAATTGCAATTGTCAGCTTCTGAGAATTTGTTACTTTCACATTTTCATGATAAAACTGCAGGACTTCACTTGGCAACATAAACTCATAATGTTTTGGCACCATTTTTTTTTAGCGTATGGCTTTTAGTGCCGGGAGTGTCCGAGGACATGTTCGGCTCGCCAGTTTTGTAGCTGCTTCGAGACGGACACCCAATGGGTGAGCTACAAGTACCGTTGGGGAGGAAAGTTGAAATGGAAGGACGGGGAGTTGGAAGGTAGCGGCTGTGGCCTATAGTTAGGGACCAACCCCGGCATTTGCCTGGAAGGAAGATGGGAAACCACAGAATACCATCTTCAAGGTTGCCGGCGGGGGGATTCGAACCTCCTCGCCTCCCGGATGTGAGCGACTGCCATCAGTCCTGCCGTAACGACCACGGCTAACTCACCCGGTTTTGGCACCATTGATATCTTGCAACTAGACAAGTAATGTATAGCATAGCATTCAAATAGAGTATTAGAGTTGTTATTATCTAATTGCTGAAGGCACTGACATGAAAGTCCTATTTCGCTCTTCCCTGCAGCATCATCCACGGTAGCTTCAACAATGGATATGGAGATAATTATGGATTCACTTTCACACTCAGCCCTTTTTCTTTTTCTTTTTTGTAAAAGCACAGTCTACGGTTTTAATTTTCTCGTATAGTTCCGATTTGCTGAATGAATTTAATCCGTCACTATCTGACACGCTATAAACTGGCCTCTTATTTAATCTGTGCTTGAACACTTCTCCTAAATTTTCTCCTTTCGCGACAACATTCTTAGGTTTTTCTCACTGTTGTAGGACGGAAGTCTTCGAGGAATCTCTCTCGGTATTAATGTAGATGCATAGCCCAGCATGTGTTTACAGCGTTTTGAAAGGCCTGCTTTACAGCACATTCACACTCGGCTGATTGAACAATCCTGTAGCAGTCGATCTATATATAGGAAAAATAAGCTAGCATCAGTTGCTATAAAAATAATTTTTACACAGACACGATGATTTATGGTGCAAAAAGGAAGATATCTCTTACCTTAAGTTTAACAGCATAAGGCGGTTGATTAATGCTTGTTTCCCGTAGACACAAGCAGGATATTTGATCTCCTAATCGTTCTTTTACCTGGAATATGTGGCTACTTTCATTGAGCTGTCCGCCTTTCTTTAGAGTAGAAGCTCTGAAATACGAAGTGTCCCATCGAATATTTTGAAAACCCACATAAATCTCAACGGACGACGACATTTTACCTCGTGTCCTCCCATGAGTTCCGATTCCCACCAGTTCCAAATTCTTTAGCGGATTAGCAATCTGCCAATTACACTACCTGAGCGAGTCCCATCAGTTCCGAACACTACCTGAGCGAGTTCCAGCTTGGTTTTCTACAGCAAAATTGTACCATATTAATTTGTTTATTACTGAAACAAATAAGGTCCATTGTTAGCGCCAGCTGGGAGTGCGTGCCATCTTGAATGAATTGGCTCCTCTAACAGAGGGGGGGGGGGGGGGGACGCCATGGATCGGTAGCTCCCATAAGCAGCTTTCGCCTAGTCAGTATCTGTATCAGCATGTGCCTTCGTCAAAATAATCAGTTTTGAGTTATATTTACAAAGTTCTTAAAATAGCATCAGCATGTCGCTTCGTCTTTGAACTGGTTTTTAAAATCTTATTTACAAGCAGTGGCGGTTTCTGGGTATTCGCCCTGGAGCCAGTGCACACCCATTCTTGAAAAATTGCCGTTCACATTTGAATTTTACGAATATAAAAATTAATAAAAGATTTTATGGTAGTATAAAGCGTTAACAAATGTCCAGAATACCGCTTTTTTAAATTTAAATGTACCGCGTTCGTTGCGCCTCACTGCACGTTGCTTGTGTGCTGACTCAGGTATCATCAAATATCGCCGTTCGCCACCTGCAAAATTGTAGCCAGCGTTAGGCTTGATGGCAGGAGAGGGGATGGCAAGAGGGGAGCGGGGATGTGTGTTTACTATAACAGAATCGGAGCCAAATCCTTGCCTGGCGAATTGTACTGCGCATGCTCCGTTTTTTTCCAGCTCCTGTCGCATCTGATTGACAGACGAAGAAGCGATGACCGCTAGCGTGTAGGAGCTACCGCACTATCTGTTGGTGAATTTTTGTACCAAGTAGAGTTTCATGCGCAGATTGAAGTGGTTTGAAAGGTTGTGTCTTTACGCAGCTAGCGCCACTGCCATTTGATTTTCAATGTGCATTTAAAAAACCACAATCATGCAGCCAACTGTATGATATTATATAGTCTATAGTTGTAACAGTGAATTCAGTTTCATTACATTTCTTTATAATTTACAGATTTTTAAGGTCCAGTAATTTGGAGGATTAACGCAGCCTATTATCTTGTTGATCTTGGACGTGGCAAGTATTTGTCACAAGTGTGTTTCTAAAGTGTGGAATATTTGAGTGCGTGTGCATTATTACGTAATTGATAGCTTATCCTCCCAGCTTGGCTTCACCCACTGACATAGCTAGAATCATTCCTCTACCGTCGGAAGGATGGTGTCTGGGAGGCAAACACTCTTTTTCAGCAAATGCAACTGGGGATGGTGACATGTGACCGCAAACATGGGTCTAATTCAGGGTCAAAGAAGAGATTTTGACCGTTGGCCGGTATTTGCCTAGTGATAAAAATGAAAAACCACGAAAATCATTTTCAGGACGGCCGAGGTGGGATTCGGGATTATTATCGCTACTGTTCAGGCTATTACATCGTCTCAACTTACTTACTCTGCAAGAAAAGGTGGCCATATAATAAGAAATGGGAAGACCTATTCCAAACCTGAATTTAATTCAAACATCCCTGTGCAAAGCGAAGGTTAGGAATCGCTTATTCCATGATGAAGTTACAGCAAGTTAGTATGAGTGGGCTTGTGGCTGTGAACTAACCAACTGGATGTATTGCTTACCGTGCTTAAAGTCGTGCTACGTGCACAAGAAAAGAAAATCCCCATCTGCACGCTGGAAGCGGAGGTAGATTTCACCGGGCAAAGAAAAATGCTTGGAATTCACTAAATTTGCCAATTGTTGTACAGTATACCTACGAAAGTTACACATGTTTAGCATACAGCATCTTCTTATAATACCTGAAACATTTTGCTCATCGCTTGGTGCAAGGGTGGGTCATATCAAATATTCTCAGGCAAAAAAATGTTGTTACATTTTAGAGGGGTATTGGCCATTTTAAACTGTTTTGATATTGTGCCTATTAAGGGAGGTATGATTTCTTTTCTCTAAAAACTCCATTTTCCCCACCCCTTTGGTCAAACTTACGAAGATAAGCATTTGGCCCTTATTCCAAAAATAGTACGAACTTTGAATGGATTCAGTTTTTAAAATACTATGAAAGTTATAGCAATATTTCACCACCCCCTCCCCCATTTCCAACCCCTTGGTCCGATTTTGCCCGTTAGCGAACCCGACCGAGATTTTGAATGGTTATATTTTATGTAGGCCTGTACATATACATTATAATATTAACTTTTGAACTGACGGTGGTTTTGGGATCTGTGGGATGTAAAACGCGAAGATATGTCAATTTTTTTCCGGATGTCGAAATGGTACCCTTTGCAATAGGTAGCTTTCTAATGAAATCTAACTAAAATCGACAAATGTGAACAATCAAAAGCCTACATGAATGCAGAATTGGAATTACAAGTACTAGGAAAGTAACAAATCAGACAACAGCTTCATTGTGCATTCAGGAGGGAACATAGAACAGCAAAATATCGAGGTGTCGAAAAACCAACTCCAAGTGCCACTAGATGCATATCTAAGCATACAAAATAGAGTAACATAGTGAGGAGACAGTTATTTTGTATGCTTAGATATGCATCAAATTTAGACTTTTTTTAAAGAGTGCACACCCACAATTTTTCTTCACCAGCCGCTACTGTTTACAAGTCACTTAGTAATCAGCATATAGCTTCGTCAAATTGATCTATTAACTGAATTATTCTTCTCTTTATACTCTAATCAATTTGTACAGCAAAATATAACCTTGAGGTGAGGAATGCAAATGCAGCACACTGCCTGATGGTGTTTCTGATTTTCTGGCTAGTTTTATACATACCCGAAAGCCCAATTTCTTGCACTTTTCTTCAAATACTTTGGCTTAAGTGAAAAAAAACAGCCTTGCACTTGGACTCTTGGAAATACTTCTTCTATCGCTTTGATAGCTCCAACCTCAAAATCCATGTCTACTATTATTAGCCGGTCTAACCTCAGAACTGACAGCTGGGTTTTCCAGAGACATTCGGAACTAGTGGGACTCATTAGCGTATTTAATCAGGCGTGAACACGCGTTCGGAACTCATGGGACGTTTTTCCCAAGAAATTTGTTCTCGGAACTCATGGGAATGGAACTCGTAGGACGGAACCATTTTACCTTGATATAATGTAGCTTCCTGTACTGTGAAACTGGATTCTCCCGCACGAGCCATTGCACACACTATTCCTACGGACCAAGTGAGCGAGGTGCCGCTAGGGGCTCCAGCTCAAGCTCGCACGAGGTCTATATGAGATTGATTGATTGTTTTTTTAGGATTATATGCATAGGGTTGAGATTCATCATTTGTTGCACTTATACATTAAAAAGCATTACATTAAATAATAACACTGGAATACATTACATTAAGTAACAATACTTAAAATAATTACCTAATAAACTAAGTATTCAATCTCATGATGCGCTTTCAAAGACCCTGTAACCATCTGAAAATATCATTAATAACCTCCAATTAATACATCGGTAAGGTGCCTCCTGAGTTCTGAGTGATATGAATTCTCATACGCATGCAGATTATACAAGAGAGAGAGAGAGAGAGAGAGGTAACGAATTCCAGTGAGGAATTTCTAACCTTCATATTAGTACGAACATCAGAAAGTGTTCTTTTATCTACGCCCAGGTATTTGACACCTTTAGAATTACAGTAGGCTATATGCCACGCAAAGATGTAGCACAAAAGTATTTGGATCTTATCTGTGTCATGTCACCTCTTCACGTTTTCCGTTTCTATGTACAGTAAAACTTTGCGTAGGTCTCGACTTAATTTCTACATTTAGAACTACTGCAGCTCTGAAACATCGGGGGTTCTGGGGGTTATGAGACACCCCCTCAGGCTTTCCCCGCGAAATTAAAAAAGGAATATAGGTTTAATGACATTTCATTTCTTATAATTTAAACAACGTTAAGCGAAAAAGAAACTTAAAACATTAAAATTTCACAATTTACTTCCTAATAATCATGCAATTTGAACCATTGAACATCAGTTTAATCTAAATTAGGCCTTAAGTTGGTTGTCATAAGTTGGTGTATGTCCATTTATTATTTTATAGCTTTTCAAATTTGACCATCAACATTTAATTTATCTGAGAAAAGGATCCGGAGCTCTGCTCTGGTGTGAGTAGTATCAGCAGTGTTCGGGCTGAAATCATGCCCTGGTGTAGGTTAAGCTCACAACCGAGTACCATTATAATGATCCTTCTTGAAGAGGACGGATCGTAAGGAATACAAGACTTGTCTGAACTGGCACATTGCTGAGTTCAACTAGACAAGTTCGCTCCTGTCAAGTTACACTTTTAGTTTACTTTTGGCTTGTTCTGCACACGGGGAGTTGGAGGAACCCAGCACGTCCACCTCGTGGCGTAATGACTAGCATTCTTGGTTTTCACCGCAGAGGCCCGGGTTTGTTTCCCGATTCTGCCAAGAAATTGAATTCTGGTCTGAGAGCTGGAACAGGGTACACTCAGCCTCGTGCGGCAGAACTACGAAGAAGCGGGTTTGTTTCCCACCTCACCCATCCTAGATGCGGTCTTCCATGGTTTTCCACTTCTACTCTAGCTAAATGCCGGGATGGTCCTTTACATAATGCCAGGACCACCTCCTTCCAAATACTACTCTCGATTATAAACTTCGAAAAAGCGCCTCAGAACAAATCTTTGAATATGCCAACCATACTTGCTGGGGAAACGTCACATAGGAAGAAACTTCTGAAGATTTTTCACCCGGCTGTGAAAGACTTCACATTGAGCGTGATATTCCACTATTGCTCCTGCCAATAATAAGTATTTAAAGTCCTGGGGCGCCTGTCCTAATCCTAGCTGCGCGCACTCACAAAAACATGGGGCTGGCGACCACGATGCCCCTAGATGGTAACAGTGTGTGTGAAAAGACCTGCAGCGTGGCGCCTGGATCTGGCGCGGTGCCTCTAGCATGTAAACTGACTCGTGGTGTAACTCGATATTATTAGCTGTTTCCTAGCGGCCTTGGCTTCACGCATACCGCAGCTACCAGTTCAAATGTATCTTACAAGTGGACGTCATTTTGCAATAAAACATAAATAACCAGATAGTACGTAAAAAAATTACGGGATGCAGATCAAGCAGACAAAGATGTTTCCATGAATTTACCATTTAACCTGCATGCCGTAGTAACGTGACAGATTATCGGAGGGAACATTTATTACCTCTCGATGAAACTAAATTTGAAATAATTTTATATACCTACCTGTTTCGGATAATTTTCTTTGATTGCCTCGTTTTAAGTGGAAAACAAGAAACTACCATTGCATCCATCTTAACGTCATCGTCCTAAAACTTAGTTGTAAGGATGTCGGGTAACGTGTCTGCACACTGTATTTTCAGTTTACTTTTACCCTGGGCTTATAAAAATTCCCTCCGATAAACCAAAATGTTAGATCGCCATACTAGTTAAACATGAAAACATTTTAGTGCTTGATTTAGGGCAGTATCCATCAGCCTCGCGAGGCAAAACTGAGAAGAGGAGGGTCCGATCCCCACCTCAGCCATTCTGGAAGTGGTTTTCTGTGGTTTCCCACTTCTACTCCAGGTAAATGCTAGGTTGGTTTCTAATTTAAGGCCACCTCCTTCCCAATCCTATCCCCAATTTACAAATACACACACTAGTACAGTCATCGCAATAACACAGGTCATCACACATATTACACACACATCCAAGTACACGTGGCTTCATGACCACGATGCCGCAAAGCTCCTCAACAACAACTACTACAGCGTTGTATCCAGGAGCAGTATTGCTCTGTTCTGCGTCTCTTGGCGAGAACATATTTGCGGGGTAGACTTGACTAACTTCATCTTCCATTCTACCATGTTCATAGAGATACAGGGGGCGTGGTGGCGCAGTGATCAAGCTGTTGGCCTCTCACCAAGGTGGACTGGGTTCGATTCCCGGTCAATGCATGTGACATATTAGAAGTGAAATGCTATGTCCTGTGGTTGGGATTCCACGTAGAATGGTTCATAATCACAAGATTCACGATCACGTAAAACTACATCTTCTTCTTTCATAGAGATACAGTATTTTCATTTAAATTTAAAGCACAAATGTAGACACAATATCTCACGCAAATGAAAATAATAAAATCGTAACATTAATACCATAATAAACAATCTCCATTCCACCTGTTATCACGCGCAAAACACAAGCCGTCACTGAACTGTACTGTATACCTGAGGCTAGAGGAAACTCGGTTCTGGGACAGATTACCTCGATGTTCATCCCCAATCATCATCTTCAGCTCCTGGCAGCTAAGCTGTGTATGAGCGAGCTAGCTGCCCAGTACGAGATCGTGCTGGAGATTTGTGATGAATTACTGAACTGTTACTAATTAGAACACAGATGGCCTTCAACATTACACGAGGACGTAGTGTGTTGCTTGTGTGCGAGGTACATGTTGGGTGTTGCCCAATTCATCTGGGCACTGTTTGTCAGGTACAGTAGTCTCAGCTAAGCTGCTCGTTCCTAGTTGGCCACTTCCTCCACTTGGGCGGAGCGTTGACAGCTTTGTTACGAGGGTCGAGGAGGAAGTATGTGACAGCCTGACAGACTCCTGCACACGTGCGAGACTCTTCAAATCCAAGTACACGGGGCTACAGGGCTACATGAGACTGGGCAGGTTGCTGGCGGGGTGTGCCGAGTCAAGAGCACGAGCTTCAGACCTATGGAACAGCTCTACAACTTTATTGCCAATGTCAAGGACAAGATTATCGGCTTAATAAACTGCCAAGTCTTTTCTAGCAGGTAGAAATTGTGTCTATGGAAACCAAAAAGGACAACAATTAATAAATCGGATGTAACAACTTTCTTCCAATCCCGTACCATTTCGTATTTCTGGTTGCTGTTGTTGTTGTTTCATTTGAGGGGCTTGGACATCGTAGTCATATAGGTATACTTGGATGTGGATAGAATTTTGTCTGATAACCTGTGTTATTGAGATGTCTGTATTACTGTGTGTATTAGTAATTTAGGTGAGGATTGGGAAGGGGGCAGCCGTGGCCTTAAGGAACCATCCCGGCATTTTCCTGGAATAGAATATTGTCATGGGCTATTGAAGAAAGAACACTACTAAGTGATGACAAGTTTCGCTCGTCAAGCGAGCATCATCAGATCCAAATCTACAAGAAAATAGCTCTAAAAAAACTAACAAACCTACAGTGACACCCACAGAGTCCCTGCCTTACAAAAGCAAAAAACAAAAAAGAACCGGCGGAAAATTTAGTAAGTGTGGTAATTATTAGTCTACTGTTAAATATTATGGCATTAAGCACTCGAAAGGAGAATTATTTATTTTATTGTTGCCAAACGTAGATATGACTGTTTCATTGCTAAGATCATCATTTCTAAGTTTATCAGAAGTTTCACAATTCTCTATTTCAGTTCTATACTTTGAAGATGTATTGTTATGATATGACACGCACAGGGTAGATCGTATCTACTGCACTCATTTTTACATAGAAAATTATACATAACTAGCTGAAGTACCCGTTCTTCGAACGGCTTTTAGTACTTGCTGGCCTAAATCATTAATATATATAATCACACATTCGCAATGTAGTTATCCCCCAGGGGCTCACATCTAGTGGGAAGTGGGTTTGCGACCACGGGGCCCCAGCTGAGTCCGGCATTGCTTCCACTTACTTGTGCCGGGCTCCTCTCTGTCTTCTTTCCTGTCGACCTCACTTGGTCAACTCTTGTTCTCTTCCGACCCCGACGGTATTAGGGTATCCGAGGCCTAGGGAGTCTCTTCCTTTCCCGCCTTAATTGGCCCTTGTCTCATCTTTTCTGATTCCCTCCTTCTGCGCGGGGTCAGCCTTCTTTTTCTTTTCATGTTCTCTCCTGCCTTGTGCTCAAGGCCCTCAAGGAGGCAGGGTGTATGTACCCCACCACTTTTGGTGCACCCTAGATAATGCTACACCCTCAGGGGCTCGCGGCTGGTGAGTTGGGGAGTTGGCGACCCCGAGGGATTCCTGAGCTGGGTCCGTTTTCCCCTTTTGTCCCTTACCTTCGGGGCGGACCCTCTCCTCTTTCACTTTCCTATCTGCCTTTCATGGCTCTCCTTCCTTCCAAGTCCCTCAATCCACATTCTTCGAGGGTTGAGGGCATTTCTTTTCCTCCTGTCCTTTATTTGCCTTATTCTCCTTTAGTTTTCCATTTCTTCTGCTAGTATGTAGGTTGGTAGTTATTTTTAGTTTTAAGTTTGCATTTCATTTTCATCTTCACGATCACCCAAACCATCAGGGACCGATAGCCTAGATGTTAGGCCCCTTAAAACAACAATTATCATCATCATCATATCGCAATGTAGTTATGTTATTTCCATGTTACCAACTACATGTGTTGACTACATGCATTTTCACTCACCCAATTATTAATCAGAGGTAGGAAAGTGAAAATCCTCAGCCTGCTTTCAGTCGACCGACGGGGTCAGGGAATGGAATGACTGAAACCCCCATCTAGCAGCGAAGATATGAACTGTGCCGGCTGCCGAGGCCTGTCGTACTCCCCTGGGGCAATGATTAAATGAATAACAGATGAAATGAAATGATACTTGAGATTGTTGCTGGAATGAAATTGTGACAGAGAAAACCGGAGTACCCGGAGAAAAGCCTGTCTGCCTCCGCTTTGTAGGTGAGAAAGTGCGTTTATATATTGGAAATACATATCAGCTTCTATGTAGTAAAAGTTAAATAACCTGTCTTAAATATTGAACACCTATCATTTAACGTCTTCATACTATATTTAAACATATAAACATTATGCTAAAAACACATCAAACTTGATCGCAATTATCATATCCGCAATAAGTAATATTGCGGAAACTACGTACCATGTCATGATAAAGAGTAACAGTAACGGAACAAACTTCAATCATCCCAAGTAATAACAACAAAAACAAATTAATCACAGAAACATTTTCTAAGTTTATGTCGTGTCTTGTGCGAGATTACGCCTAGTAACTCCGAGATGGTTCATCAGCGGGCTCTTGTGGTCTATTTGCGGACTACCAAAGGAGTAGCAAACTGCGCGATATCTCAATTCTTATTTAGAATTCCTCCGCTACTTTACTGCGAGAGCTAAACGCTAAAACAGTCTTTCACCTGCCTATAAAGGCTTCCAAAATGATTGTATATTAAATTTCAGGGCCAGGCAATTAAAACTCGGCAACTTTTCTAGGTTTACGCCGTGTTTTGTGCGTTTTTTTATTGGCCGTGAAAGTCAAAATACCAACTTTATTGAAATAAATTTGCCCAGTTCTGCAGTAATATTAATATGAACACTAAATAAACTAATGTGACAGTCGGTAGTCTTCGACACATTCGTCTGTGAATTTGGGTTTCTGATCATGGTAAAAAAAAGACAAAAAGCAGATAAATATTGGCCAAGAGAAATATTCAGTTAACAAAAAACAAATCGATAAAAAGAATGAAAGCATACCGTGCAAAGTAGAAAGCACTATAACATTATGAAACAGCGTATAGTTCCAAATACTCACATACAATAACTGGCACAAAGAGTATAAAATAAAACTCAAAACCACGTTTCGTTTCGTTCATGTAGACTAACATAGACTAACATCGCTCGTCGTTGACCGTGTTTTATAGCACATATTTAGGTTTTACTCGCTAACCGTTGGAGATACACGCACGAAAAGTGGTAAGCAACTTTCGGATAGAAAATTATATTTTAAAGCTCGTATATGCCATCAAAAGTTTGCTATTTCTTAGCGTTCTCTTTTTATTTGAAATGGAAATATGAAATTTTGAAACCAAAGGGTGTAGTGACGTCACAGATGTAGGTTTTACTCGCTAATCGTTGGAGATACACGAAAAGTGATAAGGACCTTTCGGATAGGAAATTAAATTTTAAAGCTCGTATGTGCCATCAAAAGTTTGCTATTTCTTAGCGTTCTATTTTTATTTGAAATGGAAATATGAAATTTTGAAGCCAAAGGGTGTAGTGACGTCACTAAAATGGTCGCCATTTTTATATAGTGCAAAATATCAAAATCAAAAGTAGCCTATGTGTAAACCTGGTAAATCAGCAACATCCATGCAAAATTTCATTTCAATCGGACCAGTGGTTCTTGCGTGATTGAGTAACAGGGCGACATACATACAGACAGACAAACACCATCTCATTTTTATATATTAGTATGATAACGCAATATGTTTGAAAACTTGCTGTAATGAAGCACCGTTAAATATAAACAAGGGGATTTATGTTAAATTTTTGCATTAAGACTCAAACAAAAATGTTAAGCATATACGCAGATGAGAACCGCATTGATGCGCTGCTTTTCCCCACTTTCGTGGTATTCTTTGAGAGTTTACACTCTTGTCCGATGTCACTGTAAGCGACAGTTTTGTATGAGACAAGTCTCATTTACCCCAAGGACAGCGGACTCCCCGTTAAGCATATACCAGATGCTGTTGTGTTGTAAACTGGTGTCACTGATATTTTTCAAAATGATCTTACTTTGCGTATTGTATCAATGTTTTTTAACCGATTCACAGCAATTAACAGCATTAAACAAGTTATATTCATTGAGTAATATAAGAATCCAGTTAGAAATAAGCTTCATTTAAAAATGCAAACATAATGAAGTCGTGTTTTGTAGCAGAATGATGCAGTTATATTGAAACTAACAGGATTTTAGCTTACTTTTCACATTTTGCAAAAAAATATGTAAAAGTAGACTACAGTGTATGAGATTAATCCGGGCTGATGAGTGTGTCGGGCTCTCCATCTGTCTGTGTGTTTGTGTCCCCTCCCTATCAACCCCTAAACGGTTGAAACTATCGAAACCAATTTTTGTATGATTGAGAATCTATACCAGGACATCTCGATGCCACTGCTATCAGGTGTTGAAAAACACAATTGAAATATGAACTCAAGTTGGATATCTCAGAAGGTATTCATGGGAACTGTTCCACAATTGGCACACATATAGATAATACTGTTTAAGATTAATTTTCTGGAGCCCATACACGACAGTGAAACCAAGATTCCTCTCCGCCTGCTGATAGGTTTAATGTTTAACTGCATGTAACTTCCTTACTAACACATGCATTTCTTTCAAAATTGGCACATATTATGTATAATATAATATAATATAATATAATATAATATAAAATAATATAATATAATATAATATAATATAATATAATATAATATAATATAATATAATATAATATAATATAATATAATATAATATAATATAATATAATATAATATAATATAATATAATATAATATAATATAATATAATATAATATAATATAATATAATATGGGGGTAAGTACTGAACCTAAATGTTCTAAAAGGAGAGGATGAACTGAAAACCAGTGAGTACCATTACATCTGATTTTGAGCATGCATTAGTGTAGTGCATGAAGGAGGAAGGTATTTGTTGTTATTGAAAAGTGTTCTTGCATGTATATTGTAGTGTGATTAATGTGGTTTGAGGTGATTTTCTTCTGGTGATATTAAACTATTGTTAATTATACAGTATTGTATGTATTTATTTACCAGGCTAACTAAAGGTTGTTGCCGGCTTTTGGGGCGAGAGGCCCGCTTTCACCCAACGGGCTTGGACCCGGTTTCCCTCCCCCTCTTTCTAATGGTAGCAGTAGTAATATATTAGGAATGGGGGGAGAGTGCAAACAAGGTAACTTATCCTTTAAGGGGGGTTACATTAGTGGCAGCCTTAGAGCGTGGTTAGGTTATTGTTTTACTTATGGTATAGCCTCAGGGGCTCACGGCTGGTGAGTTCGGGAGTTGGCGGCCCCGAGGGATTCCTGAGCTGGGTCCGTTTTCCCCTTTTGTCGCTTCCCTTTGGGGCGGACCCTCTCCTCTCTCCCCTCCCCTCTCCTCTTTTCCTTATATTTCCTTTTCTCTTTCAGATTCCCGCACTGTTTTTGTTACTTAGTTCCCAGTGTATCTAAATTCCCTTTTAGCGTTTTTTGTAGGTATTTTTAATCTACGTTGCATTTTGTAAGTCTTTTCGATCTAGATTGCATTTTGTGAGTGTTTTTCAATCCCACTTGCATTTTGTAAGGATTGACAATCTAAATTGCTTTAGATTACAACACAGTAAGTATGTAGTTAGTTTGTTTATTAGATATATGTCATTGTTCTATTAGACTGTGGTATGTGAGTGTGTCTGGTGGCAGTTGCATTGTTTATTAGTTATAGTTCATTGTTTCATTAGACTGTGATGTGTGAGGGTGCATGTGAGTGTGCCTGGTGACAGAATGTTTTAGTAGTAGTATTTGTTGTTGGTGGAAATGTAGTATTTTTTTCGTTAGTAGAATTTTGGTATTTAATTGTTAGAAGAAGGTTAGTATCTTTTTTAGTAGAATTGCTCTTCACTTATTCTGAAAGGGAGTAGCAGCCTTTCAGAATAAATCAATTCTTTACTAGTCTTATAGACGGTTAAGATATTGATAATATAAGCCAACTAATGGCTACACTGCGTTCTGCTGCACGGCTGAAAGCAACGGGAAACTACAGCCGTAATGCTATTCCCGAG
This sequence comes from Meconema thalassinum, assembly GCA_946902985.2. NCBI lineage: Eukaryota > Metazoa > Arthropoda > Insecta > Orthoptera > Tettigoniidae > Meconema > Meconema thalassinum. The sequence continues at coordinate 902,316,333 of OX336389.2, forward strand.
GATATGCACCTCTCTATGCATAATTACATGTGATGATGGCCTCCTCCCTTGTAAAATTTCAATCCGGAGGTAAACTAGTCCCCCATTCGGATCTCCGGGTGGGGACTACTCGAGAGGGGGTTAACATCACAGAAGTGACCAAGAGGAAATCTGACATTCTACGGATCGGAGCGTGGAATGTTAGAAGTCTGCTAGGAAGTGGAAGGTTAGAAAACTTAGAAAGGGAAATGGATAGGTTGAGGTTGGATTTGGTTGGGATTAGTGAAATGCGCTGGCAGGAAGAACAGGACTTTTGGTCAGGAGACTATAGGGTCATTAGCACTAAATCAAACAATGGCCAAGCAGGGGTTGGTCTCATATTGAGTAGGAAACTTGGACAGAGGGTGGAATATTATGAGCAATATAGTGAACGGATTATTGTAGCAAAAATCAATACTAAACCTACGTGCACCACAGTGGTACAAGTCTATATGCCTACCAGTCAAGCTGATGATGAGGATGTTGAAAAGGTCTACGAAGAAATAGATGAAATTCTGAGGTATATCAAGGGGGATGAAAATGTTATAGTAATGGGAGATTGGAACGCTGTGGTAGGAAAAGGGAGAGAAGGGAAGATAGTAGGAGATTTCGGATTAGGTGAAAGGAATGATCGAGGAAGCAGGCTGATGGAATTCTGCACCGAGCACGAGTTGGTCATAGCTAACACCTTATTCAATAACCACAATAGAAGAATATACACATGGATGAGACCAGGAGATACAGGGCGTTACGAAATCGACTTCATTATGGTCAAGCAGAGGTTTCGAAACCAGATTTTGGATTGTAAAACATATCCTGGTGCTGACATAAACTCTGACCACAATCTGGTTGTAATGAAATGCAGATTAAAGTTGAAGAAACTGAAGAAAAGTCAAAAGCCAAAAAGGTGGGCAACAGACAGACTGAAAGTAAAGGATGTAAACGAAAGCTTCAAGAAGAGTATAAAGGAAGGACTAATGAAAAACCCTAAACAAACTTCAATTGCAGACGAATGGGCACTTAAATGAAATAACAAAATCCGCAGAAGAAAACATTGGTAGGAAAGAAAGAATAGGTAGAAAACCGTGGATCACTCAGGATATACTAGAATTGATGGATGAAAGGCGGAAACACAAGAATGTAAGGGATGAAAAGGGGAAAGCAGAATACAGACGTCTGAGAAACGAGGTTAACAAGAAGAGCAAGGAAGCGAAAGAAGAATGGTTGAAAGGGAAATGTGCAGGTATAGAAAATTGTCTGAAACTAGGAAAAGTAGACACAGCTTATCGAAGGATTAAGAATACTTTTGGGGAAAAGAAGACTAAGTGCTGTAATATTAAGGACACAAATGGAAAGCCTCTAACAGATAGGGAAGAAAAGGTTGAGAGATGGAAAGCTTACATAGAGTGTTTGTATAAGGGAAAGGAGATTGAGAATCGTGTATTGGAAAAGGAGGAGGAAATCGATGAGGATGCAAAAGGAGATTTAATATTGAGATCAGAATTTGACAGAGCATTGGAAGACTTAAGCAGGAACAAAGCACCAGGCATAGATGATATACCGATTGAGTTGCTACGCTGCATAGGAGATGAAGGTCTGACCAGGTTATTTCACCTGGTGTGTAGGATTTATGAGACAGGTGAGGTACCCCCTGATTTCAAGAAGAATGTTATCATCCCTATACCAAAGAAAGTGGGAGCTGACAGATGTGAAGATTACCGTACAATCAGCTTGGTTACTCATGCTTCAAAGATCCTGTCTAGAATAATTTACAAGAGGTTTGAAAGCCAGATAGAATCGGAGTTGGGTGAAGACCAGTTTGGTTTCAGGAGAAATGTAGGAACAAGGGAAGCTGTACTGTCTTAGGCTGAATTTGGAAGGTAGAATAAGGAAAGATAAGAGGACGTTCATGGCATAGAAAAGGCTTTTGATAACGTTGATTGGACTAAATTGTTTGACATTTTGAAATCTATTGGAATAAAGTACAGGGATAGGAGGGTGATATACAATCTATACAGAAACCAGACGGCTGTCATTCGAGCTGAAGGACATGAGAGAGAAGCTGGTATTCAGAAAGGTGTAAGGCAAGGCTGCAACTTATCACCCATACTTTTCAATCTTTACATTGAACAAGCAATGAAGGAAATTGGAGAAAAATTTAAAGTGGGAGTGAAGATTCAAGGAGAAATAATTTCAACTCTGAGATTTGCTGATGACATCGTCATCTTGGCCGACAAGCCTGAGGATTTAAATGAGTTTTTGACTGGTATGGACTCCGTCTTACGGAAAGAATTCATGATGAAAATTAATAAATGTAAAACAAAAATACTGGAATGCAGCCGAAATAAATCAGGAACCTCTATGGAGATCAAATTGGCAGGTGAAAAGCTGAAGGAAGTAGGAGACTTCTGTTACTTAGGAAGCAGAATAACCAGTGATTGACGAAGCAAAGAGGACATAAAAAGTAGGTTGGCTCAGGCAAGGAAAGCATTTCTACAAAAAAGGAATCTGTTGACATCGAATATAGATTTAGGTATTCGGAAGTCATTTTTGAAAGCCTTTGTCTGGAGTGTGGCGCTATATGGAAGTGAAACTTGGACTATTGCTGCAGCAGAAAAGAGGAGAATTGAAACTTTTGAAATGTGGTGTTACAGGAGAATGATGAAGATCAGATGGGTAGATAGGGTTACAAACGAAGAGGTATTAAGACGAGTGGGAGAGGAGAGATGTTTCTGGCGACTGCTAATGAAGAGAAGAGATAGGTTGGTAGGACACCTACTAAGACACCCAGGAATAGCAAGCTTAGTTATGGAAGGAAGGGTCGAGGACAAGAACTGCAGGGGTAGACCAAGGTTAGAATATGTTAAACAGATTGCCTCGGATGTAGGGTGTGGTAGCTATGTAGAGATGAAGCGATTAGCTCAGGACAGGGAGGCATGGAGAGCTGCATCAAACCAGTCAAAAGACTGAAGACTCAATGATCATCAGAAGTGGGAAACCACGGAAATCCAATTCCAGGATGGCTTAGGTGGGAAGTTTTGCATCACTAGGCTGTGTGCACCCGTTCTAGTCCTTAGACCAGAATTAAGTTTCTTGGCAGAGCCGGAAATCGAACCCGGACCTCCTAAGGGACAGTGTAGAATGCTATCAACTACACCACGAGGTGCTCCATTTGGTATTTAAGTTTATTGAATATAATAGCCGATGTACCCGTTGTTGATGTACTGGTATATACCGTAGTTTCATAAACGTAAACTGTCTCCAATGGTCATTAAAGGTGGGCGGGATGTCTGCTGTTCCCGCATGTCGATCTTCTATCATAGCAAGCTGCGGCACTCTTACAGTACACCACCAATCGCTTGTAGTGCATACTACGGACTGTTCTAATAATGGCGAATTCCAGCAACAACAACAACAACAACAACAACAACAACAAAAAAAGATTATCATTTTCATGTTGAATGGGAAACTGATTACATTTTTACCCAGGTAAAGGACAAATGTGTGTGCTTATTTTGTAATGGAAGTGTAGCAGTTGGGAAGAAAGCAAATATTGTAGCAGCCATTCAAAAGGAAGGAAGGAAGCTTGTAGTTTAACGTGACCGTTAATCTAGAGATCATGAGCCACGGGACCTCCTTTTTACGTGGAATCCGAACCACAGGACGTGGCATTTCACTTCGAAAATCTCACATGAATTGACCGGGAATCGAACCCGGACCGCCTTGGTGAGAGGCATACAGCTAGACCGCTGAGCCTCCACGCCCCAGCAGCCATTCAAATGCAGTTGTCCAAATGTTCATCAGTCAACCGGTTCCTGTACTTGTTTATGTTGTTGTAACAGGGCTGTGAGGGGCCTTGCTTGTCAAGGGTCTACTTTTAAACAGGCATAGTGTTTGTACTCACGCTGGGTAAGATTTTTCCCCACAACTTCAGCTTTTTTGTGAATGAGACCACGTCTGAAATGGTTCCACCAAACTCTTTATCTTTGCCTTAAAGCTGCAAGTTAATGGTATTTAGCTTTTCGATTATGTCTACAAGAAATGCAAAATCTCGCAGCCAAACCGGATCTTCTAGCTCAGGTAATGATTCACCTCGTTCTTTCAAAAATTCCACCAAAGCAGGAGGTAACACCTTGAAACGTTGCACAACCCTGCCTCTGCTAAGCCAACGAACTTCTGTATGAAGCAACAGATCACCATACTGGCATTCTAACCCTTCAGTCAGAGTTCTGAACAAACGTCTTTGAAGTGCATGAGCTCTCACTCGATTTACTACGTTTACGACTGTTATAATTTCATCGCTCATACATAAAAAGTTACCACATAATGACTGCTGGTGTACTATGCAATGGTAAGACAGATATTTCGGAAACCTGTTGTCTTAACGACACAAGGCAATGAATCCCTTGTCGCTAACTACTATCGCAGGAGCAGCATCGGTTGCCAAGCCCACGAACTTTTGTACAGGAATATTTTCAGAGTCGATGAGGTTTTTAAAAGCTGAATATATGTCCTCTCCCGTAGTGTTTCCTTGAAGTGGTAAAACTTTTACCAGCTCTTCTTTTACTTGGAAATCATCAAAATACATTCTCATAAAAATGGCCAACTGAGCTGTATCAACAACATCGGTTGATTCGTCAAGATGCAGGGAAAAATAACTACAGCGGTCTAAGTCATTTTTAAGTTATGAAAATACATCAGAACTCATTGATTCAACTCTTCTCATAACTGTATTTTATGACTGATTAACAGATTGAATAGCAGACATTATCTCACCTTTGTTTTTAAAATTGTTAAAAAAATGTATCTGCAGCTTCTCAAATGCCTCTTTGATTAATTCACCATCTTCGTAAAGTTTTTCATTTTGAGCAATCATTTTGGAAACACGAAAAGATGCCTCATTTGATGCTTTGTTGCTGTCTAATTTCTTGAAAACAGTAGATTGTTGAGCATGTAATTAAGATTTCAGTTGTATCACCTTCTTTTTCTTTAAGGCAGAATTCTGAGGGAAACCCTTTTCAATACTAGAGTGAACGGTTTTGTAATGACGTTCGACGTTTGCTTTCTTCCCAACTGCTACACTTGCATTACAAAGTAAGCACACACATTTTTCTTTTACCTGGATAAAAGAGTAATCCGTTTCCCATTCAACATGAAAATAAGTCTTTTGTTTTTTTCTGGAACTCGCCAATATTAGAATCAGGCCCTGGTCTAAGATGATAGACGCCCTGAGCAAATGGTCTACTGGCACCCTTTTTCTCATTTATGTGTTATAAAAGTAGCATAATAGTTTTTTTTACAAATAACTACGTTACCAATATTGTATCACAGGAAATAATATGAAAAGTAAGTCGTACATACAATTTTGTAGCCATTTATTGGTACATTAATCACACTTAAAACCAAGATTACAAATTCAAAAGTTAAATTTTAAAAGTACATTCTACAGAAACATTTCAATTTTTTTTCTGGCTTTTAACTTTGCAAATTTATTTATGATGTCAGAAAAGTCTGTGCTAAGGGTTACGTCTTTTTCACAACACAATAACAATAGAGAATTTAGTTTGCTGTCTGAATGAGTTGATCTTTTCACATTCTTTAGCCGAGTCAAAACAGAAAATCCTCGTTCTGCGGAGCAGTTGGTGACTGGTAAAGTCAGAAATATTCTAGTTGCTACCTCAAGATTAGGGAAAGTAGTTTTCAAATAATTTTTATGACGTATTCATATACATATATTGTATATCAAGAATGCTAGTAATTCTTCCTGTTCCACATGCATTTTGAAGTGCTGACATTCGTTTTCAAATTCACTTCCTATATCATTAGAGTACAACTCATAGAGTTTATTCGCAGCCTGTGATATGACCTCTTTCTGCGATCCCTTTTTTTTACAAGAATAGAAAGTATTGTATTTCAAATTTGTCAGATACATTTCCATAAGCTGTTTTTCGCCTTGACAGGTTACTTATCAAGGAGTCAAAGATTTTAATGTAAACTTGGGATTTGAAAAGCGACCTTTCATCAAGAATAGCTTCATCGCCTAGGCTCTCATCCGCAAAAGGTTTTCTGATTCTTATTCTTTTGTAGTCGGTGTTGGGTGATTCAACTTGTAACAACTTCATGGCTGCTTGTTCATACTTGTCAAACTCATTTCTTTTTTCATTTGAATCTGCTTTGTACCTACTACGAGATTAAGGGTTTCACTTTCTAGCTTGTTGCTAACTTTATCAAATCTTTCCAAAATATTACTCCACAAAATAGTGAGGAAGGCTATTTCAAATTTGTCAAACTTCTTTTCTAGTCCTGAAGCTTCAACTTGGACTGCAGGCTTCTGAGTAGGGTCTAGAGATATTTCCTTCAGTGATTTATGTATCGCCTTGAAGCCTTTGACCAGGGCCTTTACAGCATCGACTCTCGCTGACCATCTTGTTTGAGACAGGGATTTCAACACTGGAATTTTACTGTTTTCTAAACATGATTTCAAAATACCCCCATCTATGGGTTGAATTGGATAAAAAGGTGTAAAGGTTATGGACGAATACAAAAAAACACAATAGCTTCAGTGCAGCACTCTGCAGCAGAAGAACCAACAAGGTTGAGAGAATGTGCTGCACAAAGGACAAACTCCGCAAAAGGGAAGTGTTGTTTAATTCTAGCTTGTAGACCTGAGTAAGCTCCAGACATATTTGCCGCGTTATCAAAGCTTTGTCCTTGGCATTACTCAATATCTAGATCTAATTCCGAGATTGAACTTAAAACTGCCTCTTCTAAACTACTTGCTGTATGGCCTATTCTAGGGAGAAGCTTGAAGACACATTCCTTTGGCTTTGGCTTAGCATCTTTGAAGCAAACGTAACGTAGAACCAATGCTAATTGATCGGTGTGCGAACAATCAGGAGTAGAATCCACGATCAGGGCATGGTAGCGAGAATGCTTGACATCCTTTGTCATTGTTTGCAGCACTTTGTCTGACATAACATTGATAAACTCGCCACACGTTTGAGCAGATAGGTATGACACTCGTCCTAGCCCTTTGTTCCCATACTGAGCAAGGTGCTGGGAAAGAAAAGGGTCGAAATCGCTTATCAACTCAAGGCATCCTAGATACAGACCATTAGAGGTAGATCCTAAACGTTCATTGTCACCTTGAAAAGGTAACCCTCTAACTGAGAGAAATTTCACAACAGACACAATTCTGAGTAATACATTTCGACAATATGTGATCTCCTGCTCATATTGGGTGTTTTCGTCTAGGTAAGATAGCATGTTGGAACGATGGTCTGCTGATTTTTCATTTTAATCAACTCATTTCCATGTTTCCAATAATTGAACCCGGATGAAAATCCAGTTTTCTTGTCCAACGGCTGAAACAAGCAGCAAGGAACACCAAAGACTTTTCCAGACGATTGTGAGTAGATCAGGCAATCTCTAACATAAGTTCACCATTGGAAAGTGTACATTTAAACAGTTATAAAGTAAGTGCACGCTCAGTTCCGTCATTGTAAATACGCTAAGATCTAGAAAAATCCGCTTGAAAGTTTTATTTTGGGGGATTGTTCGCAATAGATTCTATAGTTGAAGGCCAAGTGACCTCCCATGTTCATTGAAACTTGCAAGTAGTGGATCCTCCCTTTTCGTAACTTTTCACAAGGTAGATTATTGAAAATATATCGTTTATGATTTACATGCCTTTCTGGGAGTCCTTGCGAGTTCATTTCAATTTCAATTGTCACTGCCTGCACCGGAAATAATTGCTTTTTACGTAAATAAAGTATTTTTGAACGTGTTCATTTCACTAGGTCCGTCATCTTACATTGACGTCGGACAGTACGTCATACTCCATGTGACACGCCATGTGACACGTGGCCAACATCTGGATATGGTGAATAATGAAATAAAAGGCAAAACCATTGGCCTGGATAAAGATTATTGATGCGTGACAAAAACCGGGGGTGTTATCTATGAGCTAATGCGGCCCTGACCTAACCACCATTGGTCTGGACGAAAATATTGGTCTAGGCAAAACCATTGGTCTGCCGGATGTGATATAGTACCTAATGCGTGGGGTTGGCATTATTCACTCCTTCCCAAAGATGGCTGTCAGAGCTGCAATTTCAACTATATAAGTCGTGATCCTATTAGGGATGGCTGGGTGGGTCTATGACAGCGGAGGAGTGAACATCTAATACTAAATCTACTCCAGATATTCTCCCGACTATTAATTCAGTTAATTTCAGTACTTATTTTTTTTATAGAAAGGATCAACTATTTGCAAGCGACCCCATGTTGCAGGGTCATTGAGGTTACAAGTAAAAGCCAACACATCATCAGATTTTGATTCAGAAACATTCTGGTCATCTGAATTTTCATCATTGTTGGAAATAATTGTGTCTGTATTAGCTTCATTATTGGGAAGAGTCAAAGTAAGCGTACCTTGAGAGAGATCGTTTAGGCCTAGAGTTTCCTTGCTTGAAGTAGCAGTAGGCGTGATAGTTGTTGCTCTTTGTGTAAAGAACGATGCAATTTTAGGCACTTTCTTTACAAGTTCTTGTTCGTCACTTTCCTTCTTGACAGCACGTTTCCTGAATTCTGATCCACTTAATTTTTTGTTCATTAAAAAGAAATTAAAGTAGACACATTTTCATAAATCACAGTTGACACGCAATACAAGCAATACAAACAAACAACCTTTGAGGTTAGGAAGTTGACAAGATCACGCGGCACATACGCCAGTTGTAAATCCATGAGTATTGCCAACAGCGTCAATCGTGCATCACTGCCTACATTGTTGCCAACACTAGTATTCTTTACAGATAATACTGATTATATTATAATACTGTATTATAATATAATCATGATTAAACATAAATACTACGAATGTATGTGATATTTAATATTACTTTTATTTTATAATCACGTAAATTATACTCGTAGTTATGTTATACTACTTTTTAAAGATTTCCATGTCATACTTATTTTTAATGTTGGGATTGTTGGGTCAACATTTTTCAGTCTTCAGCATCACCTAAATTTCGGCACCCCCTAAAATTTGGCGTTCTGAGAAATAAAATTACCTGCACTCACGATCACACACCAGACACTGACCGACAGACGCGCGGGATGCGTAGTGGGAATAAGGAGGATGAGTAGTGCAGATTAGCCAACCAAAGTGCTGCGTCTGAAATTTCCCCACGAACTACCAGGAATTTCCCTGCGACCACTGCTCTAAATCGACAAAAGTTATTGAGCCATTTTGTACTTACGGAATTGAAGGTTCCTTCAAATCAACGACAAATGAGTAGTGTGTTTTGGCCGGATCTAATGCCTCCACCTCCACACCCTCCACACAAGATGGCGGCGGCGCGATATCTCTCGAACGCATGGTTGGATTTTGACAAATGAGGTGTTGTTGAACTCGGGCTGACACCCCCTTTCCAATGGACAACATATTTCAACCCCAAAATAAAACCTACCCCTACTAGGGGGTGAAATTGTAACTTTTTAGGGAATCTCTCTTTCCAAGTGCAACATGTGAGAGTTTGAATGCCGATATGGAATAAAATGTTGTTCCACACAAGAGACATGTGTGCGGTGGATAGCCAATATGAATTAACATGCTTGTTTTTTTGTTTTTACGCATGCCCACTCATAGCTTTTGTAAGAGGGCGGGCTTTTTAAAGATGGCAGCTGTAGTGTAACCTAACCTAACCCAACCCGCGAGTGGTGATCAAAAAGTATTTTAAGTGACGCTTGTCGATCGGCAAACCAATAATCAAAGAGGGATATGTCAGGCCTTGAGGTGATAGCCCCTTTTGATTGATCCCTGTTGATTGGTCCCTTTTGATTGATCTCTGTTGATTTGTCCCTTTGGACTGGTCCCTGTTGACTAGCCCCCCCCCCCTTGGACGGGCCCTTTTTGACAGGGGGTCATTTTTGATGGATCCTTTTTGACGGGTCCCTGTTGATGGGCCCCTGTGGATGGATCATTGTTGACGGGTCATTGCTGACGAGTCCCTTTGGACGGGTCATTGTTGACGAGTCCCTGTGGACGGGTCCTTGTTGACGGGTCCCTGTTGACAGGTCATTTTTGACAGGTCATTGTTGACGGGTCCTTGTTGATGGGTCCCTGTTGACAAGTCCTTTTGACTAATTCCTTTAGACCGGTCCCTTTGAACTGGCCCATGAATTTATCCAAAGTGTGCCAAAGGGCTTAACTAACGGACTAATAAGGCTAGGAACTTGTATGAGGTATTGTAAGACTTGGGATGAAGCCCCCTTTTAGAATGTATTTTGGAAATTTTGACAACGGGCCTAACCACACTTTTGTTAATATTTCGCGAACCAATCATGCTAGTGACTTGTATGAGGGGTCTTAGCAATTGGGACGATGTTCCTCTTTGGGGGTGAAACTATCCCCCCCACTCCCAAATTGGAAAAATCGATATCGTGGAAACTAAAAGTCCCTAAAATTATGTGTGATAGCTTTAAAAATAGGTCATAAGATACGCTTTTACCACGATAGGTCATTTCACTCCTAAAATAGTAAATAGTAATGTTACAGGGAAAGAAAGGGGTTAAACACTTAAAAATGATAAATGAACCTAAGATCTTTTAATTTTGATGAAAAACTAGTAGGAGGGTTAAAACTACCCCCAAAATTTAAAAATCGTTATCTTGGAAATTATGAACCTTAAAATTAAGTGTGATAGCTTTAAAAATAGGTCATGTCATACGCTTATACCACGATAGGTCATTTCACCCCTAAAACAGTGAATAGTGTTTTTACAGGGAAAAAGGTGTTAAACGCCTAAAAATGATAAATGAACCAAAGATCTTTTACTTTTGATGAAAAATAGTAAGGGGGTGAAAACTACCCCAAAATTAAAAAAATCGATATCTTGGAAACTATGAAACTTAAAATTAGGTGTGATAGCTCAAAAAATTGGTCATTTAATACTCTTTTACCACGATTGGTCATTTTACCCCTAAACAATGCATGTAGATTTTACAAGAAAAAAGGGGAACCAATAATCAGATTTGGACACATGAGGTGTTATAAGACTCAGGGCGACAATCTCTTTTTGAATTTATTATTTATTTTTTGAAATTTTGACAAAGGGCCTAACCACACATTTTTGAAAATTTAGATTTTTTAAATTTTTGAATTAATTTTAATATTTTTATTTTTAGTAGAGAGAGACAGTACCGGTTGTGTTTAAACGAGCATGTCGCCGATCACCGTGGCCATGTTCAATGGATGAATCGATATTTTGTTAGCATTGATTGAAGAGGGTCATGCGACGACTTGTTTTAAGAATGTTTTTTTTATGATTTTTCCTATGATGCATGCATTTATTTAAATATCCCAAAACGGCAAGGTTACTGATTTGAGTTTTATAAACTAATAATGGGATTTGGTCTCTTAAGGTGTCCTATAACTTGACATGACACTTTCTTTATACGGCTTATGAATTTTCCCAAAAAAGATTGAAAACAACAAGGTCGTGGACTTTTGTTTCTCTTAATATATTGCAAACCCATAATGTTAGATGTTTATGGTGAGTGATGAAACATAGCTAGGTAGAGAAAGAATTATTGTAGGCTACACGTATGGTGACTGACAAGTCTTTGACCATTGAAACTTGTTTTAAACCTGGCCGCAGTACATAGGGAGTATAGGTTTCAGGCATGACATGACAAACGGTATGTACAAAATCCAATTTAACGATTCAAGAATTAAGAGAAGACTATCTTTAATTGATTAGTTAAAGAGGATAGCTAAGGAAACAAGATGGTGATTACACTGAACCAAACCGAACCACTACAATCCTTTTTGGATATATAATGTTACTTGCTAACCATTTTGTGCTGCAGTGGCAAGCACTTTTGACTCTTGCACTAGAGGCCTTAACTCGTTTTAACTTTAAGGCATAGAACGAACCAAACTAAGAAAGATGGTTATAGTGGTGCAGTGGTTAAGATGTTATACTTTGACTAAGGTAGACCAGGGTTTGATTTTAGATTAATACGCATGTCAAAAACATATAAAAAAGCAGGGATAATGTTTTAAGACTGATTACACTTGTATATTTTTTCAAATTATTACTTAGATTACAAATACAAAGGTGGACTGGGTTCAATATACGGTTAATTCAAGTAAGATTTTGTATTTGTTTTTTATTTTAGACTTTAGATTTTAGAATTTACATTTTACAATTTAGATTGTACAAAAAGACCAAACCATAATGTCATGACTTTCAATTTTTTGGAAACTAATTATTAAAGAAAAACATATAAGGATTTGTATCACTTGGAATTATGTTTTCTATACTATATTTTATTTTGGTTTTAAATTTTAGAAATTTGATATTAGATTTTAGGTAAAGACCAAACTAATATTGACTATTCATTAGACACTGGTATGTAGGTAGAAAGATGATTAGACTATATGTTAAGATGAATTTTTAGGTGTTGACTGGCCTTGCAATAAGAATTGACTAACCAGACATGAGTTAACAACCAACGAAACATTTTGGCGACTATGCTTGTTACTGACCAGTGAGTAGGGTTTTAGAAAAACTGTTTGCTATTTTGGGTTATATACAACAAATGCATAGACCTACTGAGCGTCTATGTTTGCTAAACAAGACATTATACCAGAGATGATTAGGATTCTTATGTAGCTCAGGCAAGGAAAGCATTTCTACAGAATTTGTTGACATTGAATATAGATTTAGGTATTAGGATGTCATTTTGAAGACCTTTTGTCTGGAGCGTGACGCTCTATGAAAGGGAAACTTGAACTATTGGTGTAGCAGAAAAGTGGAGAATTGAAGTGTTTGAAATGTGGTGTTACAGGAGAATGATGAAGATTAGATGGGTAAATATGGTTACAAACAAAGAGGTATTAAGACAAGTGGGAGAGGAGAGATGTTTTTTTGCGACAGCTAATGAAGTAAATCGATAATTTGGTAGGACACATACACCCAGGAATAGCAAGCTTAGTTATGGAAGAAAGGGTTGAGGACAAGAACTGTAGGGGTAGACCAAGGTTAGAATATGTTAAACAGATAGCCTTAGATGTAGAGTGTGGTACCTATATAGAGATGAAACGATTACCTCAGGACAGGGAGTCATGGAGAGCTGTATTAAACCAGTCAAAAGGCTGAAGATTCAAACAACATGTAGAGCTTACCAAAATAATGTTGTGTAATGGTAAATGCTAGTCAACTAACTTTAATGCATCACTAAAATCCATGACACGATACCTGAGAGCTTTTCTAAAATTATTTTAAGATGCCTTTAACCCTATATTAAACACCCAGTTCTCAAGACTCATAACTACAATGTAATTTAAAAAAACAACAACAACAAAAAATACATTTAAAAACGAGCAAGTGGTTGAGTCAATGTACACTGGAAAATTTTGTAAACACTCAAGAGCACAAAACAAATTACATTATTAACTGTCAGGTTGATCGAGTGGTTAAGGCGTTTGACTTATGTTCACATTTTCATTGTGGTGTTTGAAGCCATATTTTCAGTGTTGCCTTAGTAAACAAGAGTTTAGTGCTTTTCAGTCGGTCAACACGAATGTACCCAAAAGAGATGGGTTATGCCCTAATCCTGAAATAAATTACATGTTTTATTAATCTCATGTAATTTATTTCAGGATAAATAAATTACATGTTTTATTAATCTCATGTAATTTATTTCAGGATTAGGGCATAACCCATCTCTTTTGGGTACATTCGTGTTGACCGACTGAAAAGCACTAAACTCTTGTTCACATTTTCAATACAAGAAAGCAAGGATTTGAATCCCTTACCTTTTTATTAAATTCATTTTATAATAGATACACACTGAATACAACTTTCTCTATTTACCATTGTTTGATATAGATTTTTTAAACACAACGCTTGTTGTAGATCCTTTTGTAACTTTCTCCAGGTACTCTTGTTCTTAAAAACTGGGGAAGTCGCAGTGGTTTTATAGACATAAAACCCTCATCCTTTTCTCTTTCATCATCATCATCATCATCATCCTCTTCATTATGAATATTATCATCAAAATTATGATAGTCATTGTCACCATCATTATCATTTTCATCATCATCATCCTCAACATCACTAGAACTATCCAATTCCTCTTGTTCGTTTTCCACAGGGACCTCTTTTAAAGTCTGCGTTGCTTTTGATAGTGTTAAGGGCTTCTTAGACCTTGACAACTGTCCTAACATGACTTTTTGAGGACATGATAAGTGATTTAGAACAAACACTGCACTATCTTGAGCAGCAATCTTTTTTTCTTGGACTTGCTTTTTTTACCTTGGTTAGAGTATTTTATCCATTTAAGTGTGTATTAATTTGAGATTCACAATGATGCTCGTTTGAAGTAAGTACGTTGGATTCTTTTGTTTGAATCATTCCTCGACACTTTTTAGATCGTTGTTTTGAATATCGCCAAATAACAGTTCCATCTTTATTGGTTGTTTTTACAATATATGTATATCCTTTATAGTAGGCACATGGCTTACCATGGCTGGTTGTTGAGACATCCATATTAACTAATACACATTAATTTAATTTTAGTAAAGTCACTTCAGTAATAATAACAGTAAAAATAAATGAAGTGGATTGATATTTTTTAAAGGTGGAATTTTCAAAGTACTGTCAAGAATAATAATCACATGAACAAATTTTAGACTACAAGTGATTTACACACACATTGCTCAATGTCAAGATTTATACTGAACACAATTTATAGTGATTAAGATTTTTATTGACTGTAATTGATAGTAGCCATGGTTAGTAGAGGCAATGTATACTGGATGCGTTTTATAGCACGCTCAATTTATAGTAGGTACGAATAGTAGACGCGTTTGATACTGGGCGCGTTTTATACTGATTATGATTTATACTGAGCGCGATTTTTACTAGAAGCTATTTTTACCAAGTGTAATTGATAGCAGGCGCTATTCATACTCAACGCAATTGATAGTAGGCGTAATTGATAGTAGGCGCAATTGGTAGTTGGCGCAATTGATAGTAGGCACAATTAATAGTAGGCTCAATTAATAGTAGGCGCGATTGGTAGTAGGCGCAATTGGATGTAGGCGCGATTGGTAGTGGACGTAATTGATAGTAGGCGCTATTGATAGTAGCCGCAATTGACTGTAGGCGCGATTTATAGTGAACGTAATTGATAGTAGGCGCTATTGATAGTAGGCGTGATTGATAGTAGGCGCGATTAGTAGTAGGCGCAATTGGTAGTAGACACAATTACTAGTAGGCGCGATTGGTAGTAGGCGCAATTGTTAGTAAGTGCAATTGACAGTTGGCACGATTGGTAGTGGGCGTAATTGCTAGTAGGCGCTATTAATAGTAGGTGCATTTAGTAAGTGCAATTGATAGTAGGCGCGATTGATAGTAGGCACTATTAGTAGACGTGATTGATAGTAGGCGCGATTGGTAGTAGGCGCAATTGATAGTAGGTGCGATTGATAGTAGGCGCGATTGATAGTAGGCGCGATTGATAGTTGGCGCGATTGATAGTAGGCACAATTAATATTAGGCGCGATTGGTAGTAGGCGCAATTGACTGTAGGCGCGCTTTATAGTGGACGTAATTGCTAGTAGGCACTATTGATAGTAGGCGCTATTGATAGTAGGCGTGATTGATAGTAGGCGCGATTAGTAGTATGCGCGATTGGTAGTAGGCGCAATTGGTAGTAGACACAATTACTAGTAGGCGCGATTGGTAGTAGGCGCAATTGATAGTAAGTGCAATTGACAGTAGGCGCGATTGGTAGTTGGCGTAATTGCTAGTAGGCGCTATTAATAGTAGGTGCAATTAGTAGGTGCAATTGATAGTAGGCACGATTGATAGTAGGCGCTATTACTAGACGTGATTGATAGTAGGCGCGATTGGTAGTAGGTGCGATTGATAGTTGGCGCGATTGGTAGTTGGCGTGATTGGTAGTTGGCGCAATTGATAGTAGGCACAATTAATAGTAGGCGCGATTGGTAGTAGGCGCAATTGACTGTAGGCGCGATTTATAGTGGACGTAATTGATAGTAGGCACTATTGATAGTAGGCGCTATTGATAGTAGGCGTGATTGATAGTAGGCGCGATTAGCAGTATGCGTGATTGGTAGGAGGCGCAATTGGTAGTAGACACAATTACTAGTAGGCGCGATTGGTAGTAGGCGCAATTGACAGTAAGTGCAATTGACAGTAGGCGCGATTGGTAGTGGGCGTAATTGCTAGTAGGCGCTATTAATAGTAGGTGCAATTAATAGGTGCAATTGATAGTAGGCGCGATTGATAGTAGGCGCTATTAGTAGACGTGATTGATAGTAAGCGCGATTGGTAGTAGGCGCAATTGATAGTAGGTGCGATTGATTGTAGACGCGATTGGTAGTTGTCGCAATTGATAGTAGGCACAATTAATAGTAGGCGCGATTGGTAGTAGGCGCAATTGACTGTAGGCGCGATTTATAGTAGACGTTTTTGATAGTAGGCGCTATTGATAGTAGGCGCGATTAGTAGTAGGCGCGATTGGTAGTAGGCGCAATTTGTACTAGACACAATTACTAGTAGGCGCGATTGGTATTAGGCGCAATTGATAGTAAGTGCAATTGACAGTAGGCGCGATTAGTTGTGGGCGTAATTGCTAGTAGGCGCTATTGATAGTAGGTGCAATTGACAGTAGGCGCAATTGACAGTAGGCGTGATAGGTAGTAGGTGCAATTGATAGTAGGTGCAATTGATAGTAGGTGCAATTGATAGTAGGCGCGATTGATAGTAGGCGCAATTGTTAGCAGGCGCTATTAGTAGACGCGATTGATAGTAGGCGAGATTGGTAGTAGGCGCAATTGATAGTAGGCGAAATTCACAGTAGGCGCAATTACGCCCACTACCAATCGTACCTACTGTCAATTGCACTTACTAACAATTGCGCCTACTACCAATCGCGCCTACTAGTAATTGTGTCTACTACCAATTGCGCCTACTACTAATCGCGCCTACTATCAATCACGCCTACTATCAATAGCGCCTACTATCAATTACGTCCACTATAAATCGCGCCTACAGTCAATTGCGGCTACTATCAATAGCGCCTACTATCAATTACGTCCACTACCAATCGCGCCTACATCCAATTGCGCCTACTACCAATCGCGCCTACTATTAATTTTGTCTACTATTAATTGTGCCTACTATCAATTGCGCCAACTACCAATTGCGCCTACTATCAATTAAGCCTACTATCAAGTGCGTTGAGTATGAATAGCGCCTGCTATCAATTACACTTGGTAAAAATAGCTTCTAGTAAAAATCGCGCTCAGTATAAATCATAATCAGTATAAAACGCGCCCAGTATCAAACGCGTCTACTAATCGTACCTACTATAAATTGAGCGTGCTATAAAACGCATCCAGTATACATTGCCTCTACTAACCATGGCTAGTATCAATTACAGTCAATAAAAATCATAATCACTATAAATTGTGTTCAGTATAAATCTTGACATTGAGCAATGTGTGTGTAAATCACTTGTAGTCTAAAATTTGTTCATGTGATTATTATTCTTGACAGTACTTTGAAAATTCCACCTTTAAAAAATATCAATCCACTTCATTTATTTTTACTGTTAATTATTACTGAAGTGACTTTACTAAAATTAAATTAATGTGTATTAGTTAATATGGAAGTCTCAACAACCAGCCATGGTAAGCCATGTGCCTACTATAAAGGATATACATATATTGTAAAAACAACCAATAAAGATGGAACTATTATTTGGCGATATTCAAAACAACGATCTAAAAAGTGTCGAGGAATGATTCAAACAAAAGAATCCAACGTACTTACTTCAAACGAGCATCATTGTGAATCTCAAATTAATACACATTTAAATGGATAAAATACTCTAACCAAGGTAAAAAAGCAAGTCCAAGAAAAAAATATTGCTGCTCAAGATAGTGCAGTGTTTGTTCTAAATCACTTATCATGTCCTCAAAAAGTCATGTTAGGACAGTTTTCAAGGTCTAAGAAGCCCTTAACACTATCAAAAGCAACGCAGACTTTAAAAGAGGTCCCTGTGGAAAACGAACAAGAGGAATTGGATAGTTCTAGTGATGTTGAGGATGATGATGATGAAAATGATAATGATGGTGACAATGACTATCATAATTTTGATGATAATATTCATAATGAAGAGGATGATGATGATGATGATGATGAAAGAGAAAAGGATGAGGGTTTTATGTCTATAAAACCACTGCGACTTCCCCAGTTTTTAAGAACAAGAGTACCTGGAGAAAGTTACAAAAGGATCTACAACAAGCGTTGTGTTTAAAAAATTTATATCAAGCAATGGTAAATAGAGAAAGTTGTATTCAGTGTGTATCTATTATAAAATGAATTTAATAAAAAGGTAAGGGATTGAAATCCTTGCTTTCTTGTATTGAAAATGTGAACATAAGTCAAACGCCTTAACCACTCGATCAACCTGACAGTTAATAATGTAATTTGTTTTGTGCTCTTGAGTGTTTACAAAATTTTCCAGTGTACATTGACTCAACCACTTGCTCGTTTTTAAATGTATTTTTTGTTGTTGTTGTTTTTTTAAATTACATTGTAGTTATGAGTCTTTAGAACTGGGTGTTTAATATAGGGTTAAAGGCATCTTAAAATAATTTTAGAAAAGCTCTCAGGTATCGTGTCATGGGTTTTAGTGATGCATTAAAGTTAGTTGACTAGCATTTACCATTACACAACATTATTTTGATAAGCTCTACATGTTGTTTGAATCTTCAGCCTTTTGACTGGTTTAATACAGCTCTCCATGACTCCCTGTCCTGAGGTAATCGTTTCATCTCTATATAGGTACCACACTCTACATCTAAGGCTATCTGTTTAACATATTCTAACCTTGGTCTACCCCTACAGTTCTTGTCCTCAACCCTTTCTTCCATAACTAAGCTTGCTATTCCTGGGTGTATGTGTCCTATTAACCTATCGATTTACTTCATTAGCTATCGCAAAAAAACATCTCTCCTCTCCCACTTGTCTTAATACCTCTTTGTTGGTAACCATATTTACCCATCTAATCTTCATCATTCTCCTGTAACACCACATTTCAAACACTTCAATTCTCCACTTTTCTGCTACACCAATAGTCCAAGTTTCCCTTTCATAGAGCGTCACGCTCCAGACAAAAGGTCTTCAAAATTGACATCCTAATACCTAAATCTATATTCAATGTCAACAAATTCTGTAGAAATGCTTTCCTTGCCTGAGCTACATAAGAATCCTAATCATCTCTGGTATAATGTCTTGTTTAGCAAACATAGACGCTCAGTAGGTCTATGCATTTGTTGTATATAACCCAAAATAGCAAACAGTTTTTCTAAAACCCTACTCACTGGTCAATAACAACTATAGTCGCCAAAATTTTTCGTTGGTTGTTAACTCATGTCTGGTTAGTCAATTCTTATTGCAAGGCCAGTCAACACCTAAAAATTCATCTTAACATATAGTCTAATCATCTTTCTATCTACATACCAATGTCTAATGAATAGTCAATATTAGTTTGGTCTTTACCCAAAATCTAATATCAAATTTCTAAAATCTAAAACCAAAATAAAATATAGTATAGAAAACATAATTCCAAGTAATACAAATCCTTATATGTTTTTCTTTAATAATTAGTTTCCAAAAATTGAATGTCATGACATTATGGTTTGGTCTTTTTGTACAATCTAAATTGTAAAATGTAAATTCTAAAATCTAAAGTCTAAAATAAAAAACAAATACAAAATCTTACTTGCATTAACTGTATATTGAACCCAGTCCACCTTTGTATTTGTAATCTAAGTAATAATTTGAAAAAATATACAAGTGTAATCAGTCTTAAAACATTATCCCTGCTTTTTTATATGTTTTTGACATGCGTATTAATCTAAAATCAAACCCTGGTCTACCTTAGTCAAAGGATAACAGCTTAACCACTGCACCACTATAACCATCTTTCTTAGTTTGGTTCGTTCTATGCCTTAAAGTTAAATCGAGTTAAGGCCTCTAGTACAAGAGTCAAAAGTGCTTGCCACTGCAACACAAAATGGTTAGCAAGTAACATTATATATCCAAAAAGGATTGTATTGGTTCGGTTTGGTTCAGTGTAATCACCATCTTGTTTTCTTAGCTATCCTCTTTAACTAATCAATTAAAGATAGTCTACTCTTAATTCTTGAATCGATAAATTGGATTTTGTACATACCGTTTGTCATGTCATGCCTGAAACCTATACTCCCTATGTACTGCGGCCAGGTTTAAAACAAGTTTCAATGGTCAAAGACTTGTCAGTCACCATACGTGTAGCCTACAATAATTCTTTCTCTACCTAGCTATGTTTCATCACTCACCATAAACATCTAACATTATGGGTTTGCAATATATTAAGAGAAACAAAAGTCCATGACCTTGTTGTTTTCAATCTTTTTTTGGGAAAATTCATAAGCCGTATAAAGAAAGTGTCATGTCAAGTTATAGGACACCTTAAGAGACCAAATCCCATTATTAGTTTATAAAACTCAAATCAGTAACCTTGCCGTTTTGGGATATTTAAATAAATGCATGCATCATAGGAAAAATCATAAAAAAATATTCTTAAAACAAGTCGTCGCATGACCCTCTTCAATCAATGCTTCACAAAATATCGATTCATCCATTGAACATGGCCACAGTGATCGGCGACATGCTCGTTTAAACACAACCGGTACTGTCTCTCTCTACTAAAAATAAAAATATTAAAATTAATTCAAAAATTTAAAAAATCTAAATTTTCAAAAATGTGTGGTTAGGCCTTGTGTCAAAATTTCAAAAAATAAATAATAAATTCAAAAAGAGATTGTCGCCCTGAGTCTTATAACACCTCATGTGTCCAAATCTGATTATTGGTTCCCCTTTTTTCCTGTAAAATCTACATGCATTGTTTAGGGGTAAAATGACCAATCGTGGTAAAAGAGTATTAAATGACCAATATTTTGAGCTATCACACCTATTTTTAAGTTTCATAGTTTCCAAGATATCGATTTTTTTAATTTTGGGGTAGTTTTCACTCCCTTACTATTTTTCATCAAAAACAAAAGATCTTTGGTTCATTTATCATTTTTAGGCGTTTAACACCTTTTTCTCTGTAAAAACACTATTCACTGTTTTAGGAGTGAAATGACCTATCGTGGTATAAGCGTATGTCATGACCTATTTTTAAAGCTATCACACTTAATTTAAGGTTCATAATTTCCAAGATAACGATTTTTAAATTTTGGGGGTAGTTTTAACCCTCCTACTAGTTTTTATCAAAAACAAAAGATCTTAGGTTCATTTATCATTTTTAAGTGTTTAACCCCTTTTATCCCTGTAACATTACTATTTACTATTTTAGGAGTGAAATGACCTATCGTGGTAAAAGCGTATCTTATGACCTATTTTTAAAGCTATCACACATAATTTTAGGGTTTTTAGTTTCCACGATATCGATTTTTCCAATTTGGGAGTGGGGGGATAGTTTCACCCCCAAAGAGGAACATCGTCCCAATTGCTAGGACCCCTCATACAAGTCACTAGCATGATTGGTTCGCGAAATATTAACAAAAGTGTGGTTAGGCCCGTTGTCAAAATTTCAAAAATACATTCTAAAAGGGGGCTTCATCCCAAGTCCTACAATACCTCATACAAGTTCCTAGCCTTATTAGTCCGTTAGTTAAGCCCTTTGGCACACTTTGGATAAATTCATGGGCCAGTCCAAAGGGACCGGTCTAAAGGGATTAGTCAAAAGGACTTGTCAACAGGGACCCATCAACAAGGACCCGTCAACAATGACCTGTCAAAAATGACCTGTCAACAGGGACCCGTCAACAAGGACCCGTCCACAGGGACTCGTCAACAATGACCCGTCCAAAGGGACTCGTCAGCAATGACCCGTCAACAATGATCCATCCACAGGGGCCCATCAACAGGGACCCGTCAAAAAGGATCCATCAAAAATGACCCCCTGTCAAAAAGGGCCCGTCCAAGGGGGGGGGGCGCTAGTCAACAGGGACCAGTCCAAAGGGACAAATCAACAGAGATCAATCAAAAGGGACCAATCAACAGGATCAATCAAAAGGGGCTATCACCTCAAGGCCTGACATATCCCTCTTTGATTATTGGTTTGCCGATCGACAAGCGTCACTTAAAATACTTTTTGATCACCACTCGCGGGTTGGGTTAGGTTAGGTTACACTACAGCTGCCATCTTTAAAAAGCTCGCCCTCTTACAAAAGCTATGAGTGGGCATGCGTAAAAACAAAAAAACAAGCATGTTAATTCATATTGGCTATCCACCGCACACAAGTATCTTGTGTGGAACAACGTTTTATTCCATATCGGCATTCAAACTCGCACATGTTGCACTTGGAAAGAGAGATTCCCTAAAAAGTTACAATTTCACTCCCTAGTAGGGGTAGGTTTTATTTTGGGGTTGAATTATGTTGTCCATTGGAAAGGGGGTGTCAGCCCGAGTTCAACAACACCTCATTTGTCAAAATCCAACCATGCGTTCGAGAGATATCGCTCCGCCGCCATCTTGTGTGGAGGGTGTGGAGGTGGAGGCATTAGAACCGGCCAAAACACACTACTCAAATGTTTTTAACATATTTCCCCGTGTAAATGCTTATCCAAAACATATAATTTATGAAATTAGTGCTGAAATAATTATTGCGTCCTGGCACACCTGTATCTTCTATATCTTCGTTAATGTTTAGGCTATTTTATGCCTTCAGAAATTATATATCCATTTGCATGTTTTCCTTACGCATGGAACAGTTGTTTAGACACCAAACCCAGTCAGATAGTTTCGACCCCGAACCATCGAAGGAACATATTTATTTAATGTACCGTTACTCATGATCACGATATTAACGGTCACGTTCAATTACAGGCATCCTGTTTACATTTATCTGATGAGTGATGTGGGTTTACTTGTATATACTACCTCCCTGTGTTCCTGAAACAAAGCATTTGAGAACTTGTCTCCATGTGAAACTCGTTTTGACCTATCAAACAGTATCATTAGTTAATTTTGTATTCAAAATATCTAATAGCACTGTCTGCCCCAACTACCCGATATATTCTTGTGTCCTGAAAAATAACGTGTTTCCAAATTTTCATTATGATCGGAGCAGCCATATAGACAGGTATCTTGGTCAGGCAGCTTTGAACCCCGTAGAGCCCCCAGTGTTCAATTTAATTGTTGGGCATGAAATAGAAGGAGTTCTTTGTCTTCAGCGCATGTTGAGATCCCATAGCAAAAATATCAAGAACAATGAGAATGAAAATTATATAAATTTACCAGATTTTCTAAGTATTCGGGATTAAATGGATATATCCCCCCCCCCCCGTTGCGCCCCCATCAAAAACAAAACAAAATACATATTTTTCACGTGAAACCATTCATACGACACATCATTAGTTTACTTCATGATAAAAAATAGTTCAAACCCCCCGCCCCCTCTCTGAGCTCCCAACCCCAATATTGTTTCGTGGGGAAATTACATATAGACTATTCTGTACCCTGAAAATTATAGATCAGTTTTCAAATGTTCAACGTGATCAGAAAAGTCGCTTTGACAGGAATCCTGGTATGGCAGTTTTAACCCCCCAAAACCCTCTAATCAGCAATTTATTTTTTGGCAAAACATGTGCTTGTCTATGCCTTGGGTGCATGTGAAGTTGAGTTAATACTTCAAGAACATCGAGAAAGCATAGTGTTGTAATTTATCTGGTAAATGATTCAGGAATAAATTGGTATATCGCTTCCCTATGCCCCAAAACCAAAAATAGGTTCTGTTTTGTGTATTTCTGAAACTGCTTGAGCGAGAATTGTGAAAATTAGGAAAAATATCGTACTTAAAGAAGTCAGTGCCCTTGTGGAATGATGTCAGGATATGTTCGTTGCTAATGACTGACAATAGACAGCGCACAGTATATTATTAAACATGAAACCTCAAAAATTAACACAACTAAATTTACGGGTATATTAGGGTAAGGCAACACGTTATATATCCAATTGAATATTAATATAAATTCGAATTGGCTCCAGGCATAAAATAAAGCCCATTATTTGATAGGCACACGTGGGTGTTGGCGAATTGGGCCAGCTAATCTTCTGAGTGGATCTTTCTTATCTTGTCATTCCATCGCACAGTCCTTTCTGGCCAATTGCCCTAGGCCAAGTTCTGGTACTTCGGCTGAAATCCTTCTCCCTTCGGTCCCCCACCACTATACCATTGTGAAAACCCAAAGGTAAGATAACTTACTTGATCTTGCAGAATGACCCACTGGCTCTGGAATTTCTCGTAAACACACTTCATTGTAGGGTTGTGCAAAATTGGATGTAGCATAATTTCAGTGAAACAAACATTATGCCTTTATTCTTTTAAAAGGCTGCAACAGTTAAAAGGTACCTTAAACCCCTTACATTATTATTATTATTATTGTCCCTCGTGGTGTATGGATAGCACGCTTTTCTCTTACCGAGGAGGCTCTGGGTTAGATTCCAGCCAGAAACTTATGATCTATAGACGCCGGGGGTGTCGGAATTTTTTCCCGAATGGGATCTATAACGTCCCAGTAAAACAACTGACATGGCTCTGGCTCCATCGCATTTACGCACCCTCAAATGCCAACTAATTGCGCCAGGATTCGATCCTGTAACCTCGGGAACAGCATGCGAGAACGTTACCACTGAGCAACGCAGCCAGTCATACTTAAGATCTGACTTGAGGGCTGGAAAGGGGTACTTTTTGTCGTTTATTCATTTTGAAGGCTTTGTGATTATGTAATACTTTGGTGTATGTGGATTCTGTCTGATAATCTGAGTTATTTTAACTGCTGTAGCGTACTATTGTGGACTTGTAATTGGTCTAGGATATGGTTAGGAGGTGTCCGTAGTCTTAATTTAGGTACAATCTCGGCATCTGCCTAGAGTAGAAATGAGAAACCATGGAAACCCACTTCCAGGATGGCTGAGGTAGGAATCGAACCTGCCTCTTCTCAATTCTGCATCAGCAGAAGGAAAAGTGTACACTTAGCCTCGTTAGGACAATCGAGTAGTTGTCTGACAGTGGGGCAGCGCCCCGGTTTCGGAGACCTGACCTCGCTTCACCCTTCAATCTGTAGGCTGAATGGCTGGGCAGCGGTCGCTTGGTAGACCAGGATCAAACATGGGCTGTAGTGCCACGGGGTAGTTCGAGTTATTTTGCGTGGATTTAAATTCGTCTAGATATATTTGCATTCAATAAGTTCTTAATCAGCTGTTTCACTCAGACTAACAATATTTGCATAACATTAGCCTATGTTTTGGCAGATGGCCTCGCTGTTCTTTCCGTTAGGACACCAATCATCATCATCATCATCATTATCAAACTTGTTACATAATCATGCTTATCCTGAAAATTACATGTGCAGTTATTTTTCTCTAATTTTGAAATTTATCAACGGTAGGCGTAGCCCAGTGGTTCCCAACCCTTTGTGGCCCATCTCCCCTTTCTGGAGGTTGACTAACACCTATCGCCCATTTTCATTTTCATTATGTGCCTAACTTGAATTGAAGTAAAGTAAAAATAATACCGCAGTTGTATTATTTTAAACAATTTTACTACCGTATATAAAAACAACCGAAGCAGTTTTATCCGGTCACTCTTAAAATTAAAATGTACATTTTTACATGTTTTTTTAGTTCAAAGAATTGAAATAATTAACTAAGATCATCGACGTACATTTAAAAAATAGGATTTCGTGTTTTCTTTTTTAAATTGGAATCTGGAAAAAGTTGACAGTTAAAATTTGAAAAAACAGATGACAGTTTGAAAACATTGTTATTGTTTTATTTTACATTTTCAATGGCTGCCTTGTGCTTGCTGGATTTCAGTTAAAGCTTGGATATCCGGTTTTATGTTCGTCAAGTTCACGGGCAAGTCTCCTTTGAGGCATGTCCAACTTATTTCTTTGTTTTGTGAGGAGCTGGACAACAGAACTAAATCCTTTTTCAACTAAATATGTTGACGGGAACGAGATGGGAAGTGGTTCAGTTTTTCCCCACAGTTGTGGGTAAGTGTCCATAAGCTTCACCCATGTTAACTCGTAACCGCTCTGCTTGAAAATGATTTTCGACTCACATTCATACTTCAGCTCTATATACTCCGTCTGCAAAGAGTTATCAAGCTTATCCACAACTTCAAACGAGAATGGATCTAGAATCCAATCCGGAATTTGTAACTTGGTCAAATCTTCAAATCTTGATTCCATGTCAGTTTTTAACCTGGTCAAGGTGATCTGACCAGTAAAAATTAGGATTTTGTCTGTTGGGAGATCAGGAGTCTCGTTATCTGACACTGAACACTTTTGAAGGGTTGGAGACTGAATCAGCCCTTAACGGCCAATATTTACCTCGTGAATATCAAACTTGGCAATGATTGATGAACATGCGAACGGGAGGCGCTCCTGTCACATTTTTCCGTGTACTACCCGGCAACGTCTACTGTACAGTCCTATTTTAATCCCCACCCCCCCTTTATGAAAACTCATCGCCCCCACTTATTTATTGCCCCCCTGATAACCCAAATCGCCCACTTTGGGGCGATCGTCCCCAGGATGGGAACCACTGGCGTAGCCTAATGAAAATGAAAATCCACAGCCTGCTTCCAGTCTCCGACCGGGTCAGGACGTAGCCTAATGCACGGGACAAAATATAATAGTTACACTATATTCGAACTACCTTGTATTCATCATCATTATTTTATGAGTAACAGTGCTCTTACCATTCCGTGAAACTTAAATGATATACTGTACCTATAACCTGATAAATCATAAGAGTATATTTTCGAGATCACAAATAGTAGATGATGATGATGATAATTGTTGTTTTAAGGATCCTAACATCTAGGTTATCGGCCCCTAATGGTTTGGGTGATAGTGAAGATGATGAGAATGAAAAACTATAACTAAAACAAACTACTAACTTATATACTAGAAGAAGAAGAAGTGGAAAACAAAAGGAGAATAAGGCAAATAAAGGACAGGAAGAAAAGAAATGCCCTCAACCCTCGAATAATGCGAATTGAGGGACTTCGAAGGATGGAGAGCCATGAAAGGCAGATAGGAAAGTGAAAGAGGAAAGGGTTCGCCCCACAGGTAAAGGATAAAAGGGGGAACCCGGACCCAGCTGAGGAAT
The DNA here is from genome assembly GCA_946902985.2 of Meconema thalassinum. Taxonomy (NCBI): domain Eukaryota; kingdom Metazoa; phylum Arthropoda; class Insecta; order Orthoptera; family Tettigoniidae; genus Meconema; species Meconema thalassinum. The sequence goes on from OX336389.2 coordinate 902,343,633, forward strand.
CCCTCGGGGTCGCCAACTCCCGAACTCACCAGCCGTGAGCCCCTGAGGGTGTAGCAATATCCAAGGTGCACCAGAAGTGGTGGGGCTACATACACCCTGCCTCCTTAAGGGCCTTGAGCAGAAGGCAGGAGAAATCATGAAAATAAGAAGAAGGCTGACCCCTCGCACAAGGAGGGTATCAGGAAACATGAGAGAAGGGCCAATTAAGGCGGGAAAGTGAAAGACTCCCTAGGCCTCGGATACCCTAATACTGTCGGGGTCGGAAGAGAAGAAGAGTTCACCAAGTGAGGTCGACAGGAAAGATGACGGAGAGGAGCCCGGCACAAGTAAGTGGAAACAATGCCGGACTCAGCTGGTGCCCCGTGGTCGCCTACCCACGTCCCACTTGATGTGAGCCCCTGGGGGGTCACAAATAGTAGTGCCGAGTTGGGAAAGTACTAAAAAACAAAGAAAGATTTCTGTACTTCCTACGTAGAATGAATATCTGTATTCGGTAGTCTACATATTTATTGTAATTTGTATGCTTTGGCATAATTTGGAGAAACCCAAGGGAGAATGATGCCTATTAATACATGCAGTGGAGGGAGTTTCCAGTCTTTCTGCTCTTATATAAGACACAGTGAATGTTGATAACTAGTCATTAGTCAGGCTTTTGTTCAAAATGGAATTGGAACAGACTGTAAGCTCACGTGGGCAAATCAATATGATTTACAACAAGTACAAACTTCGTCGGGTTAATGAGACTTTGCACGGTTGGAGGTGGCGTGATATGGTTACAAACTGTCTAGCGAAAATATACGTCGATGGAAATGGAACTACTATTCTCAGGTACGAAGGCGAACATAACCATGCACCGAGTGAGAAATTAGCTCGCCAAATTACTGCAAGTAATGTGAAGAGGAAGGCTGCTGAGGACTTGAATGAAACACCAAGGAAAATAATCAGAAGGGAAATCTGTAATATGAACACTGAAGCGTCACTAACTATACACGACATTAATCTCCTACGTCGAAGTGTGTATAGAGTTGGTCGGAGGAACAACCCGTCTTACCTAAGTCAGCCGCTGAGGTTCAACGTGCTCTTCAAGAAATGAACATTTCAACAAACCAGGGCGAGCTTTTCTTGCAGTTTAATGACACCGAGAATGGCATGATATGCTTCACAACAGCGAAGAATTTGAAATTTGCTTGTGGTCGAGATAAAATTTTTGTCGATGGCACTTTCACGTATTGTCCAAAGTATTTTTATCAGTTTTTTACCATCCACGTGTTTGAAAACGGTCATTATATACCAACAATTTTCCTGCTTTTACCTAACAAGAAGACGACGACTTACGTGAAGGCATTTGCAAGTATTATTGACAAATGTCAAGAATTAAGAACTACGTTTCGACCAAGGCAAATCGTTGCGGACTTTGAAGAAGGAATTCATCGCGCCGCCAGGAGAGTATGGCCTGATATTGAGGTAATTGGTTGTAGGTTTCATCTCACTCAGTCCTGGTGGAAGAAAATCCAACAATTAGGCCTTTCACAAGCGTACGTGGAGAAATCATCGGAGTTGGGGCAATGGCTTCGAGCAATTTTTGGCCTTCCCTTATTGAACCCCGAAGAAGTTGCTGATGCCTTTGTAGAAGATTTCATGTCCTGCAAGCCTGAAGACGAACGAGTTACTGAGTTTTGTGACTATTTGACGGAAACATATATCACAGAAGACGCAAAATTCCCGCCTACTATTTGGGCATCATCGTCAGTATCTTCGCTTCGTACAACGAACGCTTGTGAAAGCTTTCATTCGCATTTTGGATCTTCTTTCTACACGGCACACCCAAACATATTCCGTTTCGTGGAAGTTTTAAAGCAGAGGCAAATGGAAACCGAGATTTCTACTAAGAGTGTGGGAATCAAGAAACTGGCAACCAATCGCCAATACAGGAAGTGGATTGAGATTATGGAGCGAACGCGACGGGAATACGAACAGGGGAAATTTACTAGGTCACGATACACAACCTGCGCCGGATACCACTATAAGAAAAGGGAAAACGACAACAAATGAATGCAAATAATGTAAACTGGCCGTAATAAATAATATGTGACGTGCAGGAATCAATATCCTGTAAATAAATTAATCAAGCAAAAAAATAAAATAAAAAACAAACAAAAAATGGGGTGCAATGAGAGACTACCTCCTCGTGGTTTACCCTGGAAACGGCAGAGCCGGCTAAACGTCTCTTCTAATATAATTTAATTGAACGTAAATATAGTACATGATGTGAATTGTCATCACCTGAGGGCGGATGTTGATGCCTTGAAAATTCGCCTACTGCCTAATGCTCAATGTTGTTGTTGATTGAGGGGCTTTGCGACATCGTGGTCATGTAACCCCACGCACTTGGGTGTGTGTGTTCAGTGAAGTCTGTATTATTGTGTGCAGGCCTAGTGTAATTCAGATGAGGATTGGGAAGGAGGCGGCCATGGCCTTCAGTTAGGACCCAATCCAGCATATGCTTGGGGTAGAAGTGTGAAACCACGGAAAACCACTTCCAGGATGGCGGGAGTAGGAATCGAATACACCTCATCCCAGTTTTACCTTACGAGGCTGAGTGTACCCCGTTCCAGCCCTCATACCATAATTGAATTTCTTGGCAGAGCCGGGAATCGAACCCGAACCTCCGCGGTGACAGCCACTACACAATGAGGTGGAAATATAATGCTCAATGAAATGTAATCTGAAAAAGACTGACTTAAAAAATATATTCGATCATACTATGACAACAGTTTTACGGAGGATTCATAAAAGCAATCCTGTTTTATTCACTACTCAATTACCTACTCTCATTAAAATATATTGGACTTCAATATAGAAATGGCAGTAAAAATGTTAGGCCTATTCTTATTCCAAATGTTTTTTAGAACCATATTAATTAAAATCTCATTAAGACAAACTTCCCGGATGGACAAAAAGAAAACGATTCGCTGAAGTAATTTAATACAGCAATACTTAGGAATTAATTCAAATTATTTAGAACACTTCTCTCATTTAACTTAAAACAACTCGTTTACTCGTTGTGTCAGCTGTAGGATTTTCTTTTATACAATCATTTACAAAACCCTGCAGAACGCTGGCCTCTCACCACTGGGTCAGTGGCTCAAATCCCGGTCACTCCATGTGAGATTTGTGCTGGACAAAAGCGGAGGCAGACAGGTTTTCTCCGGGTACTCTGTTTTCCCCGTCACAATTTCATTCCAGCAACACTCTCCACTATCATTTAATTTCATCTGTCATTGATTTAATCATTGCCCTAGGGGAGTGCGACAGGCTTCGGCAACCGGCACAGTTCATATCCTCGCCGTTAGATGGGGGATTCATTCATTCCATTCCCTGATCCAGTTGGTCGACTGGAAGCAGGCTGTGAATTTTCATATTTACAAAACCAACTACATTCCCCTAACAAGTCACTTTACTTGCCTATGAAGAATTTTTTTAAATATTTCATCGTATGATAAAAGAAATATGATGCATTAAAATTATGTGAAAGATTATCATATTTACAAATTTTGTAAATACAGTCGTAAAATTGTCTGAAAATCATGAAACATAAAATGGCAAAAATATAAAATAATGTTGAAATGAGCATGTGCAATTCCCCTTCGCTACTGCGTAGAAAGGATTTCTGCCGCAATTGGCGTCGTATTATTGTAATTTGAAAAGGAAACACCAAGAGGATTTTAAGGTAAAATTTACTTGGGATATCTACCCTTTTCTCGACGGGCATGAGATGCCATGACATTTTTATGTGGCGGGTATTTTTGACGGCCGGATACCTTTCCTGGAGCCGACCTCACAACATGAGTTAATGAGAGAAGAAATTAATAATATGAATTTATTGCAGCCGAAAGGCCAAAAGAAGAGAATTTACATCTTACTGTACTCAGTCAATGATAATGTTCTTTTGGAGCACTTTGATAGGTGGTACCTGTCACATTTCTGGTTACACAGCTCACATACACTACCAGCTACAGAACATTACTCTAAACATCTGGAGAGGGGGGAAAGCCAAAAGCGAAGATATAGATCCGGACTTCTACGCTACAAGCGCCATGGTGGACAGGAAATGGATGAAGGAAAACCAGGAACTGAGACATGTCGTGACGAGACACGCCATCCACGGTTTTCATCACCGAGTGTGTGCAACAAAATCGTATCATAACCCAAGCGAAAGAGAAGAAATTAATGAAACTAAGTAAGGAGCCGGCCCCGTGGTGTTGGGGTAGCGCGCCTGCCTCACACCTGGAGGCCCCGGGTTCGATTCTCGGCTCCGTCAGGGATTTTAGAAACTGACGCGAGAGCAGGAACGGGGTGCATTAATCCTCGTGAGGACAAATGAGTAGCTGTCTGACAGTGGGGCAGCGTCCCGATCATGAAAACCAAGATTAACGGCTGATGGGATCCGATGCGCTGATCACGCGTCACCCCAATATCTCCAGGTCAAATGACTGGGCAGCGGTCGCTTGGTAGGCCTAGGCCCTTCATGGGCTGTAGTGCCACGGGGGGAAAAGGTAAGGAGTTGAAAGGAAGGAAGGACAGTTCCTAGATTTGTATAGAGTTGAAAATAGGAAAGCATGGAAAACCATTTCAGACTGGCTGCGTGGTCGAAATATAAATACAGTAGGCCTATAAATACTGCATGTAATTACCCCAATTAAAGATTCAGTACACGGGGCTGATTGCCAAGCTTCCCCAGCCCCTAAAATGAATCTCCAACAATTAATTACTGGTATTAAGTATGTTTTAATTTCATCTAATAGGTTAGGCTATTCAATGAAAATTGTTCACTTGTATTTTTTTTAAATTAATTTTGTCCATTCATTAGTTTATGCAAAAAGCCTCCGTGGCTTAGGCGGCAGCACGCTGGCCTCTCACCGCTGGGTCCGTGGTTCAAATCCCGGTCACTCCATGTGAGATCTGTGCTGGACAAAACGGAGGCAGACAGGTTTATCTCCGGGTACTCCGGTTTTCCCTGTCAAAATTTCATTCCAGCAACACTCTCCACTATCATTTCATTTCATCTGTCATTCATTTAATCATTGCCCCAGAGGAGTGCGTCAGGCCTCGGCAGCCGGCACAGTCCATATCCTCGCCGCTAGACGGGGGCTTCATTCATTCCATTCCTGACCCGGTCGGAGACTGGAAGCAGGCTGTGGATTTTTTTCATTAGTTTATGCAATGAAGATTGTGTAAATCGTTAGAGCTTGCACTTAAGTTATATTAACGCTTGAAGTTTTTTAATTTTCCGCCTTATTCAAAATTTAAAAACCTCAAGTTTTCATATTAACTGTCAGCACGGAACCTGAAATGGATATTTCTTCTAATAAATTATATTAACGCTGTCAGTTTATCGAACACAATCTCATCGATGTCCATATTTCTGAAACTATTGAGGACATATCGTATTCTTTGTATAAAGCTCCTCCACATACAGTTGTCACCATATCCTCGCTGGGTCATATATATGCGACTTTATAGTAATTGACACCCCTGGGACCGTGAAACTGAGAATCACCTTCCCTCCAACAGTTTAATGAGGAAAGGTTGGAACGTGTGTACAATATGCTTGTGTTGGCTGCAGAGTGGGGGAAGAGAGGAGAGGTTGCTAATGAGCTATCACTGGCCGAATTTGACTATGACTTATCAAAGGGGCAGATCATGCTGGCCAGAAAAGTCTGTCCGATTTTATCAGTGTAATTAACTGGCCGAAATGGACTGCGCCCGCACACGTATAACAAATGAAGGAATAGAATACCTTAGTTTAATATGTAGTGAAGAGTTCAGTGTTCGATACGTATATATTGGTTTGTACTGCTCGTGTACTTTCTCATGACTTATGTCAGTGTGACTCAGTTTGAGTTATGTTTGCTCTGCATTGTGAATGTCACTAGTAATCAGGGTTGGGGAGTAACGGCGTTATTAAACGGCCTAACTAACAGTAGCATCATCCGTCTATAGTATATAGTTGATTGGTTATGCTCATAATTTGAATGCTCGTACCCTAGTCAAGGAATGTCCGAATCATAACGGATTAACTGCATCAACAACGGTGGATCCATCCCACAGAGACTCAAGGATCCAATGCTAAAGAACAATAAAGACGAAACTTTGAAAGAAGAATGTATCGCATAAGGAAATTTCTGTGCTATATTAAAAAAAACACAGACTGAATATTACGCCAACCACCATCTAGAATATATAAAACATTAAGATCAATAACTGATAATATAGTAAACTTACAAAGCAAAACCTCAGCAAGGCGTTAGGGTTGTATTGGACATTTACTCTTCGTATGTTAATGGATCAAATTCATTGACCTAATGTATGTCGGTCAAGTGTACTATCCAAACATTAAACTGGAAAGTTCAAAATGAGGTGAAGTGAGGAATTTTCAAGAAAGTTGACAAATGAGGAGCCAAAAATAAGGGAGGTAATTTGTCCAAACTGCAAGACTGATAGATACAATATATTCAAAAAATTTCATTCTGCATCAAAAGTTTCGGAAACAAAGTACTGTCTTATATTCGCTATAACATAGTGGTACCATGGTGCCTGCTTGTTCACGCCTTATATAACTGATAAAACGCAGCTTTGCGTTTTGCACGCCGCGGAACGGATCATGCCTGGACGAAGTATCCAATAGTGACCTTCATATGCACCACATTCAAAGCTCTTCTGTCACGCGCAGTTCTCTACTGATTGTACGTAAACAAATCGCCTGCTGAGTCGTGTCCGAAATGTCAGTCGATTCGTCCAGCACAATCGATAAAGCAACATATTCCCCAACATTGCTGATTAGTTGCCTGGGGATATCACTTCCCCCAAATGATGGTGATTCAACTTGTGAGACTATACGAATAAGCAAGCTAATGACGACTCCTAAACTTTTAGCGAATTCTCGTTTGTCGGAAAACGCTTATAGTTTTATCAATTTGCTTACGTCCGGTTAAACCACGAGTTCCATACCCTCAATAATGCAGGCCTTGATCAAGTCGCCGCATCTAGAGGAATTGTGTATCCTGTCACTTTTAGGCACTCATATTGCTGCCTTTAAAACACGTCGTTTGTCTGAAAGAAAGAATTACCGTATGTAACGAACAGTCAATACCTTACTTTTTCCACTTTACATTGTATCATTCTAAAGAGAAATATATGAACATAAAATACCACACACGTGTGCAATAATTAGGAGGGCACTTAATTCGAAGTAATCTGGTTGCGTAATTACAAGAGGCGTTCCGAATATAAGTTGTCATTTTGTATCACATTGCGGCCCATGGAGTAGTGGAAGGTAGAGGCTTCCACGTGTTTTTGTTTTGTTTACAAAGACAGCTACAAACACTGATCACTAAATACAATTCCCTACTCAAGATAATGTTCAAAGTTCACTGCAGTTTTTGAAATGAAAATAAAAATAAATTTAAAAAACACAAAACACAAGAAAAAAAACACCAAGAATCATAATAGCACATTGATGACCACACGTATTTTTAGAATTTATATAAAAAGTTGCCAAAAGCACTGTTGATACTCTTTCGCTGTACGAGTTTCCATCGTTCTTTCCGGAGGTGATTCAGAAAACCAGGCAGGGTAGTCACCAGGGGTGTTCGGTAACCAGTAAGGTTGTAGTGGATTGCTCCAGCTGCTAGCCATAAGATGGCCTTTTTTTCAGCTCACCAAGTACATCCCGTATTTCGAAGTTCAAGATGTCTTCCTCCCTGTTGCGTGTTAGCCCGTTTATGCTGTGTGTTACGAAATTATAATTCTCGAAAGCCTAACCGGCGTGTAGGTTCTTTTATAATACTTATTTTATTTCCAAAAACCAAGAAGGCATGTTCAGCCATGTCCTTCAAACAGACTACAGAATAAGATACAGAGCCCGCTTGCAATAAACGAACACAGAAAAGAAACACAAAGTGAAGATAATAACCATCATTAACACACTCCCACCTTAAGACATTTGTCTCAACACACATTGTCATTTTAGTTTTACAGTTTATGTCAGTAGAAGGAACACTAATTTTACACACAAAAAATTATTCTTGAATCTTCAAAAAATAAAGATAAAAAACAACGAAAGTGTACACATTTTTTACAGTTCACTCGAAAAACCTTGATGGCATTTGTACTTTTCTTCCACATCTTGTCTTCACCATGGAACAGCCAACACCTACAGGTATCTCCTCAGCTACTGGTTCCAACGGTGACTGGTCTTCTAGAGGTAGGGTCGACTGATTACAACTACACCAAGCCTCAGAAGATATCTCTAAAAGTCAGAGTCTTTGGACTGGCCGAATCTGAGTTCCATATGATATCTTCAGCCGTGCCACCCTTTTCACTCCATCCTTCCCTGGAATAAGTTTCTGTACAATAGCAATAGGCCAGTCAATTTTCTTGCTGTTGTCTGAGCCTATTAGAACAACTTCCCCAGTCATCACGTTGTGCTTCTGATTCTTGGAAGTAAGTTTGAGTTGACCAAGATACTCAGTTCTGAACCGTTGCCTCAAGCTTTCGATTACTTGTTTTTGATACCGTAGTCCTTTTCCTAAATCAGTGGCATAAGCAGTATCACAATCGGATACTCCAATCTCCTTTTCACCTTGGATAAACATAGAGGGAGTAATGGGAACAGAATCAGAATTGTCCTCTGAGACGTAGATCAAGGGTCTGGGGTTCAATATCGCTTCGCAGTCACACAGTACTCTTGACAACTCCTCCACAGTTAATCTAGATCTCCCAAGCGTTCTCTTCATAAGCTGCTTCAGAAGACCGATGAGCCGCTCCCACCATCCACCCCACCATGCAGCAGTTGGTGGATTGAACCGTCAGTCAATCCGTTCCACATTGCTGTATTCTGCTATTTTCTCCCAGTTCATAGCTTTAAACATCTTGTAGGCTCCTGTAAAGTTGGTTCCGCTATCTGAATACACAGTCTCTGGTCTTCCACGACGAGCCACAAATCGTCGAAAGGCTCACAAAAAGTTTCCAGAAGATAACGAAGAGACTATCTCTAAATGAATCGCTCGGTAGACTGCACACGTGAAGAGACAAATCCAAACCTTATTTTCACGAGTATATAGTGGTCCCATTAAATCAACACCTATAATCTCAAACACTGCAGCATCTCTTACACGCGTCTCCGGTAAATGTGGGGAGCTAACAACCATCTTCCTCCCACCATGTCTCTTGCAGATGACACATTTTGAAATAACAGCGCGCACAGACCTCCTTCCTGGTAAAATCCAATACTTCTCTCGTAAGATACCGTACTTAATAGTCCTTGAACACCAACATGACAGTTTTTCACATGTGTGTCATAAATCAATCGGCAAACCACTGCATGTTTAGAGGGAAGCACTACAGTCATCTAAAATCCATCAAATCTTTCCTTTCTGTCACCTTCGTAGTTAAGCGTATTACTCCATCATGATCTTCGTAAGGAGCGAGTGATGCAAGTTGCTTATCTTGAACTCCAATGAACGACTCCTTCTGGAAATGTTTCATGACCCTAGTTACGCCTTTTCCATTTCTTCTCTTGGCATTTCTTCTATAACATCATCACGTAACCATTCAGTCAACATGGCATCATAACGCTCAAAAGAATTACTGCCCGTCATCTTCTTCACTGTAGAGTCCAATCTGCGCTTAGCCAGGTTCAAATTCCCAGGAAGAGGTGGTGATCTTCTAACCAGGGAAACTGGACCTCATACCTTCCATCTTCATTTACACAAACAGTTTTCTCAAAATGGTTTTTGGCTAGGCATTTCATCTCAGCCTTGCTGGTTCTCATTACTGGATCCTCAATTCCTAATAAATCTAAGTCTCACAAGGTAGTTAACGACTTCTCAGTGGGCAAAATTGACAAGGCCATCATTGAACGGTTAATGTTCCCTGAGCTTTCATTTTCGTTCTTCCCCAAGATTGTCCATCCCAAGTGTGTTTCGATAGCCACAAGACCACAATTAAGATTCTTCTTCTTACCAGTCAACAGCTTACCACAAACATCTGCTCCAAGTAACACATCGATAGGATCCCCATTATCACTAGTAAGCTTTATTCCTTCGTCTTCCAGTTCGCTCAACCATGGACCTTCTCGAGCAGTGGGCACATTTGAACAAATGACGTCCAGATCCAAAGCATCAAAGTTGCAGGCATATTTCCCATCCATACTACCTAACCTTACTCTGTAACACTGGTGTTCATATGGCTTAGAATGGAAACCACCAAAGAGTGCATGTACCACATCGAACAGAACACGTATGGGGTTTTCAGCAACACCCTTAAACACAGCAGTCAAAGTTTTCAAAAGAACTTGTCCACAATTCACATTTGACAAATTGTTCTCGACTTGTGTTAGATATGACAGACACACTGGCTTTGTTACCCATAAGAGGCACGTGCCTACCCTCACAAACAATGCATTTTAAGAAAATTTTACATTTCTTACTAGTGTGGTTGGGTTTCAAGCAGCCGAAACAGCATCTTTTATCTCTGACAACTTTCCTCTTCTCCTCCAAACTAAACTTCGAGCTTTGTAACATTCCATGCTGTTATGAGTTCCGTCACAGAAGATACATACGGGTTTGGAAGCTTTAATATTAATTAGACAGGCCGCAGTTCGTAACTTACTTTCACTAACATTCTTGCCTTTTGAATCTAAATGAATTCCTTCTATAGCCATCGATATCCTTTCCTCACTTTCCACTTCCTGCTTCAAAAATGCCATCAATTTACCCAGCTTTGAATTTTGTGCTGACTCCCCCGAGGTGAATGAACTCCTCTGCCAAGCACGTAACAGATCCTCTGACCGGCACGATTCCACAAGTGGAAAAAGCATTGCAGCATACTTCTCTGATGTCACTCCTAGCGTCTCTAAAGCACGAAGTTGTGTTTCTATGCGATCATACATGGACGAAAGATCAGGTTTATCGCTACTGGTGGTTAAATTTAGGGTTAGTTTCAGAAGCTCCCTAACATATACTTCAACAAGTAATTCATCACGCCCGAATCTAGACTTTAAACTATCGAGAGCCATTTGATAGTTTTCGCTAATTGGTGGGAAACTTTCAACTATCTCGCGGGCGCGAGAGTTAGGTAATATTGATTGTAATAAGTACTGAAACTTATCTTCATGGGCTCTATCAGAATCTGGCTGCTGGGGCGTGGAGGCTCAGCGGTCTAGCTGTATGCCTCTCACCAAGGCGGTCCGGGTTCGATTCCCGGTCAATGCATGTGAGATTTTCGAAGTGAAATGCCATGTCCTGTGGTTCGTATTCCACGTAAAAAGGAGGTCCCGTGGCTCATAATCACAAGATTCACGGTCACGTAAAACTACAATCTTCCTTCCTTCGTCATCAGCTACTTGTTTGTGCCGCTTCATTTTTTCACCAGTGGGGATGATTTCATTAATGCAGGCATATATAGACAGTCGCCATTCTAAGGGAAGCCATTTGTTGCGCACATTGCCCCAAATATGCTTCCAGGACTTGGTGGGGGTATTTTAATTGCACCAGGGGTGTGAAATTGCGGAGTTGTAATAAAAAAAACACAAATGTGTTTAGCTTCATTAAAGGAACCATCGGTGATTTGGGCAGTGGGAAGTTTTAGCAAGAACAAAGTTTGGATCGGATGGGGCTGTCGTAAAGGAGTAGATTCAATTACTTTCAGAACAGCACTAACGAACGGATCAGCTTTAAACTGTCTCGCCTTGATAATATGTTTCAAGAAGAGTGAAGAGCATTTCAGTTCAACTGCAAAAAGTCGCAGCCCACCACACTGTTCTGGTACCGTAACTGCAGTTATTCCCGTCGAATTCTATGGCGATAGCCTTTCCAAAGATAGAATCCAATCGCCATTTCAATGCGCTGGCTGATTATATGTGGAGGGGGAAGGACTCGCGCCATGTACCACAGTTTCGACAGAGCAAACGTATTAATGTGCCAGTTTTTTTTGGTGCAGAATATTGAGCCGTCTTGAAAGTTCCTCTTTCAGTTGGAACCGCAGAACATTTAATCGAGCAGTCCAGTTGGTCTGGATGGTCTCCGCAATATCTCGACTGAAAGTTATACCGCATATTTTGCATGCGGTGACTGTAGGAATACTGGTAGTATTGGAGTAGTGCCTATTTTACCTGGGCATAAGAGCAATAAGGATGACTGTATATAGTTTACTTGTGCTCCAGTGGCCTGAGAAAAGTGACTCAAGGGACTGCTGGGCGAGTATCGCGTCGCCTTCATATGTGAGTAGTATCGTTACGTCATCAGCATAGGCTCGCAGTGTGAAACGCTCTCCGTTGAGCGTGAGGCCAGTGAGTATGTTATTCATCCTCTTGACCATGGGTTTCAGCGCCAAGACGAATAGAGCCATTGATAGGGGACATCCTTGTCTGACAGACTTCTTAACTGGAATTTTCGATGACAGAAACCCATTGATCATTACAAGAGAAGAAGCCGTTTAGTAAAGTCGTTGGAAAACTGCTATGATTTTGTTGGGAAATTCAAAGCGTTCTAATACCTCCCATAAATACTTGTGGGATATTCTGTCAAAAGCCTTGTTAAGGTCAATGCTTGCAAGTGCAGCTGCGGGGTTATCAGTGACAGAGTAGTGGATGATAATATTACGAATGGCCAGAAGGTCGTGCATGATATTTCTTCCCGGAATGGCACAAGTTTGCCCCGTGCTAATTAAAGAGGGAAGAATGCGTCTGGTTCTGTTTGCTAACACCTTGGCCGCCAGAATATATAATTGGTATTTAAAATAGTAATGGGTCTGTAGTCAGTGATATTGACACATTTCGATTGTTTAGGAATCAGAATAACCCCTTCTGTGAAGGTGCTCGGAATGTCAGCGGTCAATGCTTGATTAAGCACACTGGTAGGGTCATCTCCGACAATGGTCCAAAAGTGTCGGTACCAATCGTACGGGAGGCCATCAACGCCGGTTGTCTTATTGGTCCAGTGCATGTTTTACCTCTTCCTTGGTGATAGACGTCGCAATAAATTCTCCAAGCATGTCACGAAAGTATCTTTCACATTCGGCGAGTAGGTGTTCGTGAGTTCTGATGACCATACCTTGTTCATTAATCCATTCATGTACAAATTGTCGGTTTGCTGATCTTCGAAATTTTGCTAAATGAAACAGCGACATTCGTTCATCTGCTAAGATGAAGGTTCCTTTAACGTGAGGGAGCGTCCTGGAGACTCTGCTCATTAATCCCTAAAACAGTCTTCGTGATTGAATTCAGGGGTGTTGAAATATTTTCTCCTAGCCGTTCCCTCCGATACAGTTTATACATGACTGTGGTATAAAAGTCGAGTTTCCTGTTTAAGTCGTGGTACCGTTTGGCTGTAGATTGAATGGTAGGCTTTAACTTCTCTATCCACCAGTCCATGATGTTATTGTATAGATATTTTGTCGTAGTACATTGCTGGTAAACTGCGACAAAGCGTTGGTCATTGTCGTGGGTTTGAAATGCATTCATGTTCATTTTCCATGAGACCCGACCAATGAAGCATCTGTCTTCCCGTTGCGCTTTAAGAGTAAATATTACACTGTGGAGGTCACTGAAGGCTACAGAAACTACTTTACAGCTATCAAAAAGATGTGCTTGAGGCTGTGAGATGTAAGTTCGATCTATTCTAGATCTGGAATCCCCACGACAAAAGGTAAATTCCACGTACGAACCATGTAATCGTTGCCAGATATCCATCAGCTGCATTCTATGGGTGTCTGCAGCCCTGAGCAGAAGTTGAATGCGCCTGTTTGGTCACGAGAATGCGGCGTGAAATTAAAATCCCCGGCTAAAATCACCAGACCTGACGTTGCAACATGTGTCAAGATGTCATGGGTGAACAGTGCGTTCCTGTCATGCTTGTAGTTCGTCCCGGACTGCCCATATCCATTGATCAGTCTGGTGTTATTATAGGAAGCTGACAAAATTCTACCCGATGGGTCCATGATGACATCGGTAATTTAGAACCCTTTTCTATACACGATTGCCGTCCCCCCCGGACGTTGTCCCCCACGTTCACAACATGGTCATAATTGTACAAGCAGCTAAAATTATTTTCATTGACCTCCTGAAGAAACAGTATATCAATATCATCCTCTTTTAAGAACCTACACAGCAAGGCAGGTGTGGTGACATTCTTCACTCCATTGATACTGAGAGTATCATACGTCTTGAGAATACCGACCATGCTATGAAAACCAGCACGAAATGTATAAACAAAAGAGAGAAATACATGTTCTATATGTGATAGTGACCCGTAATACTGACGTTATTTTTTAAAACAAAGGAACAGCAGCAAAGATTGTAGTTCAGCGTTTAGAAGTGGCCAGGGTCTTGCCAGTACTCTTCAGTCTCATAGGTTATCGTGGGTCTTGGTGACTAAGCGTGGCGAGTTTTACCTGAGTGACTTTCTTGTTCGATGTAGCAGCTGATAGGGGTAGTTACGTAGCCTTCCTAGGGTCCGGAGCCGTCACGTGGCGGTGAGCAGTACGTTGTAACCAGTCATTTTATCGCAAGTTGTGGTGAATTACAGTATGTAATACTAGCTGATCCACACCCAGCAATCTCAATTTCCACATCGTCATCTTTGGCAAGGATGTTTGCAGAGTCGGGGCTGGATCCCGAACATATGGTGTGGAGTTATCCTGCAGAAGATCAGAGATCGTAGGCGCAATTACTTCAGCCGTTGTGTCCATGTCGGAAATCCCGTCAGTATTCCCTGCTGGTGGTGGGGCTGTAAAAATAGGTAACCTCACTGTGTGGTTTCCGACGTTTGTGTGTGCTTTCATCAAGCGTGGGGAATTCCGAGTGATCAACAGAGTGCTTACTGATATGAAACTTAATTTCAAATGTGTTCCCCAAAATGTATGCTAATGAAATATCCTAACAGGAATTGAGGGGTGAGCTGTGTCTGAAGGCATCTTGATAGAAACCAAACAGCTCCAGTTTATATACAGGGTCATCGAAAAATAATGCCAACATTAAAAAAAAATATAGCACCGAAACCCTTTATGTTAAACGTGTAATTCTTTCACTGAACGCCAGCTGGTTAAAGTAAGTTTTGTTTTGGAGGGGACGTGACCTTGCTATGCGCACACTAGATGCGCAGTAGCCAAGGTCGGCCGGGGGCGCGCGCGCCAATGACTGCACCGCCCGACAAACTGCACCTGATTACAAAGCTGTCATTCGATGGTTTAATCAGTTTAAGGAAACAGGGACTGTAGAGAAAAAAAACTAGGCCAGACCGACCACCAACATCAGCATTGAACGCACGCTTTCCCAATGGCTGGATTGGTACGTGCAATCATTTCAGGAGTAACTGTCAAGATTGCGGCAAGAATTCGCTCCCGCAGGTGCTCCAAATCCCGAATTTTTCTGCATACACAATGTTTTTAATGTACCCCCAGAAAAAAAATCCAAATGGGTGAGGTCAGGACTTCATTGGCGCCCCCCCGGCCGACCTTGGCTACTGCGCATCTAGTGTGCGCATAGCAAGGTCACGTCCCCTCCAAAACAAAACTTACTTTAACCAGCTGGCGTTCAGTGAAAGAATTACACGTTTAACATAAAGGGTTTCGGTGCTATCATTTTCTTAAATGTTGGCATTATTTTTCGATGGCCCTGTATATATAAAATGCTAAGGTGTATGTTTCACAAACCGCAAGCTCTTAAACCAGAGGGAGTTAGAAGGTGCGGTTTGTGCCAAACTCTTGCAAATTGTCCCAACAGTGCAGGAACATTCTTGAACTACCGTACCTGAAAAACCAACGGATACATACGTATTATGATTATAAAGTACGTTTAAAGAACTGTGTCGCGTCAAGCCCACATAACCTGAAGCTGGGCGAGAGGTTTATACACGTGAGAGTTCACGCATGGGTCCACTAGTTAAAATTACAATCGAAGCAAAACTTAATTCAAAGCACAATAACGTAGTGAAAAGCGACGCGAAACTAAGTGTAGTGCGAAACGAAATACGTGGCACAGGAGTTTGATTTCGTGCCACGGTCAATATAAATGCGCTGAGGGTAACAAGGAAGTAGTAAGGAATGCCAAGCTTCTCCGATACTGCAAGGGAGCAGGAAATATTTCCGAGAGTCAGTCATTTCACCGGCTATAGTTCTATCCAGTGGCGTACATAGGGGAGGGGTGTTGGGAGTCAACCTCCCCCTCGAAATTTCCGGAAGTGAAAGAAAAAATAATGTAGAAATGAGTGGAATGAACCCCCACCCCGTTGTTTGAGCAACCCCCCTCCGAAACAGAACTCTATATACGCCTCTGGTACTATCACATACGATTTATTGTTATTTGTAACTCTTCAGGCGGTCAACACTAATTTGCCCAATAACTGGGTGGGCTACAATGTATAGGCTATAATATGTAAGTAACACTCCTGGAAAAAACTACATGTATTAGTTTATGATCATTTCCCCATTATAACAGTGATCATAAACTAATACATAATGTTTTCCATGCGTGTTATTTACATATTATATTCATTGCACCCCACTCAGTTGTTGGGCAAATTAGTGTTGACCGACTCAACAGTTACAACTGACAGTTTGTATTGTAATGGGAGTTCTTCACTTATCTTGAATGTCTGTCCGCTCGGCACATTCGTCTCCTTGTTCGCTACCGAACAAGTAGAGGTACGTGTTGCCCCATTTTGCACTAAGTACTGTGCCCGTTTGGCCCGAGATCCAAAGACCACATTTTGTAAAATACCGAAATCAGATTAGCACGAGAAAATCTATCTCAGAGTCTATCTAGGTGAATCTTAGGTCTAATATGGCATCCCTGATCTCGGTAATTCACAAGTAAGGTAAGGAAAGAAATTATTTTGAAAGTAGCACATTTCTTAAAATCTCAATTTATTTATAGTTAAAATATTAATCTGACTGGCAAAAACCTCCAACAAAAAGAAAACAATCACACATAATAAATCAACATTCCCTAAAATATATTCTTGAATGTCGCAGACTTGATATTCAGAAAAATCATTAGTCCATTCTGATATCTAAAACAAAACAAAATAATTTTCAAATATTAACACTGGGTAATCACTGTTCGATGAAGAGTTCAAGTGAACCCTTTTATTTACTGATTTGTAGTTCACTTTACGAAGAATTGTTTTGATTGTTCAAGTATTTGTTGTAAGATATTTCGGAAAAATAGTCACTTGATTAATTCGATGTTGTTCCAAAAATTATTTGAAAAAAAGTTATTATATCACTGTTTCGTTGTAGCATAATAACAATATCAATATTCGGCTGACATAAGGTCGAATGTTAATATTTGTTTGTAAAGATTTTCATTTCAAAAACAAAAATTGTTCATAAACTTTTCATAATAATTTGAAAAATTAATCTTCTTTTCTCACATTCATTTGTTTCAGCGTCATCAAAATTTAAATTTACTCATCTTGTCATGATCGTTAGCAAAATTTGTTGTTAACAATAAAAATTGTTGTCATCAATATAAATTGTTGCTATCCACTATCGGTGGATTAAATCATTATCTCTTTTACCAAAACTTTTCTATCATTCAGAAAATTTACGTATTATCTCACACAAAAAAATGTTAATCATAAAATTTATTATTATTATTAATTCGTTTCAAAATTTCTCATCACTAGAGCTATGTAATTACATATTTTACATATTTTTTCATATTTGTGGGTATTCTACATATTCTTAGTGATATTACATAAAATTACATATTTCAGAGTTTCCCTGTTTTTATATGAAATAAATTGCTGAATTGAAGTTTCACACTTAATGTGAGGCTGTTGTCTGTCCTCTCAACAGGGGGATTAAGGTAATTATGAGCGACAGGTATTTGAGAGGATGGTAGGATGATAAGTGCTGTGCATGGGGAAACTGGTGCAAGTGTATTGAGTTAATTGCAAAAATTATTGAAGATAAATCCTGGTTATTCAACATTTCACAGTGTGTCCCGAATTCTAAATGGAGATGACGTTGATCCTCCCGAGGACATTTCTCCAGCGAAAATTCCTCTCCTTAAATTTGCCCCAGTTACATCATGTGATGTTGAAATATATTTCTCTGCATATAAGAACATCCTAAGTGACAAACTCCTTTCTATGACCCCAGAGAACACCGGAAAATATTTAATAGTTCACTGTGCTACAAAATTTAATGAATAAACGTGCTTTGAGTTGTGAAAATAAGAAGTTTCTATTGGATATGTGTGTGATATATTCATATAATATAACTCCAAAGAACATTGAAAAAATACTTAATTGTTCACTGTGCTACAAAATGTAATATAAAGCGTGTTTAGTGTGTTGTAACTGACAAAATGGCAAGTTTATATTAATTATATGATATTACATATTTTGCCCAATCTACATATTTTGCTACATATTTGTTACATATTTATGTACATATTATGCCACTTGATATTACATAAAAATCCCAGCTCTACTCATCACTTTATTTATAACAAGTTTCTCACCCTCTCATATTGTGAATATTTAATTTGCTCATTTCCATTGTTATTATTATTATTATTATTCCAAGCACAAAATAAAAATTTCACTAATTATTTATTTTATCTTATTTTATTGCATTTGCACTTTTTCTTTGATTTTTTTCTCGGTCAGGTTCATCAAATCTAAACTCATTTTCTTCAATTATTTAGGCATACTATTTGAAATTCAAGTTGATCCAGAAAAAAAATATTAAATATTTGAATCGACAGTAAAATGAAATTTGACAAGAATATAGGGCGGTCACTATTGCCTAACCCTTCTTTTACAATTGAGCCCTCATGCTCTTTTAATAACACACGCACATCCTTGTGTGCCCACAACTATGGGAACAAATGCCCTTTTGGATGACCCCCTAGGTCTCCACAACTTTAAGTGTCGCCAAACGCACACTAAAATCATCTCATTATTATTTGACTCCAAATAAACTTCACCACACATCATATTATTATTATTTATCATATAATTATTATTTTTTCTCTGATATTCTGTCATGATTACTATACTGTGTTCTTCAGTTTTATTTTACCAATAAAAAGATGTATTTAATTCTGGTCAATCTCCCCTTGCCTCCCCTTTACATAAACTCGCCCTAATTTATACATTTAATACCTGCCGCTTCCTTTTTCTTCATCTGAATATTTTTAAGTGCTTTCGGAAAATATTTCTGAGCTCAAAATCTTACTATTTCACTTTCTTCATCCATAAACTCATTTAAATTTATTTGTAAATCCAAACTTTTGTTCCAAAAATAAACAAAGATATTTTATTTAAATCCTTGAAATTAATTATATTCATCCACAAACTATTATTATTTTTCCACAAATTATTTAAATTCTCCCAATAAATTATTATTATTTTCCCACAAATTATTATTATTATTACTGGAAAATATTTAGGCATCATCAACGTCATAATGATTATTATCGCCCTATTTCCTCAATAAATAAATATTTAAATCCTATCTGCAAATGATTATTAATAACATCTCACTATCTGATTATTAATGCATTAACTATATAATCTCAATTAACAGTTAACAATTTAATTTAATTCCTAATGTTTGGTGCTATCACTCCCTAAATTATTTATTTATAACTTTAAATGGTGTAGTTATATTTATAATATTATTAACTTATTTATTTCACAGTTGTTTATTATTATTATTATTATTAAATAAATCAAATAATTTAAATAATCCAAGTTGTAATTACGTCTCCTCTCATAATAAGAGTTAAAGAAAAAAAATACTCATATCCCTTGGAATAACTGAAACATTTCATGTCGGAACACATGAGCTAACTGTCTGTCCTGACAAAAATCGAAAATAGAATAATAAATTGTCAGACAACATGCTCCATTTGTCATCCCGACAAATATAATAGACGTTCTAGTTACGATGAAAATTATGTTGATTTCTTATCGTGACTGTGTTAAATATGGAATTCTCTAATACTATAGGCTAGCGGATAGTACATGAATGGTTGTCTTACTTCATTCTTGCTGTGTAGGTAGAGCGTGTCCTTCAGTTTACACACTCCCAATAGTGTCCTTCCATGGTCATCTGCTGTATCCGTATCAATTCATTCGTCTCCATGTCCTACCTATCCTTCGAGTTTAACGGCGCATGTTGATATACAAAGTCACTCGTTCAAAATAACTTCCGTTATCATCAGTACAGTCTAACATGATGAAATGTTGTACAGTCATAGACTGATATAGTACTCTTGAAATATTGAGAACAAGTCTCATATCCGAACAATGCGGTTTCGTTTGCACGCTATGACAGGAACACCTGTTAGCTGCATAGAACGAACTGTAAGAATAAATTCTTCCTGATATAATTCGAAGTGCCTGATGTATCGTTTCACCACAAGAAATACATCATTCTGTAGGCTAACGTCCGTGAATGGTTTTTCGAAACTACCATCACCTGACCTGTTAGAATACTTGACCTTAAAGTCAGTCGATATTCTAAGTCCTTCGCTGCTATAAGATGTGTTCATTCACCTGAACAGAAACTAAGTCCTACTGACTGCTAGTCCAGCGACTATGTCCTACTGACTGCTAGTCCAGCGACTAAGTCTTTCGATGGTCAGAATCACGGCGTATATACTCGTACTTCACGTTTCGTAGCTGCGCACATGAGCAAGTGCTCCGTTGGAATACAATACTGTCGAAATCCTCGCTCCTTATATAGTCCAGCCGGTCTTCTTACTAGAACCTTCCATTTCGTATATCGGCTTCTACTGAACGGATTTTCATGCATGATGGCTCAAATTTCTTCTCATTCAATTGCCAGTAAACTGTACTACTTTTCTAGGTTCCATTCCTTCTCCTAGAGGAAATTCTGTAAAACTAATTCTCATGACGTAGGCGAACTCCCACGTCACATATCCACGTCACTCGCTCCTTCGTTGCATACTTCCCTCAGCACTCGGAGTGTCCTGCCGCGATATTCAAAATATCAGCCATTCCCTCACACAAATAAATCAACATCTCTACTTTATAATAATGACGTCAACAATGCCACGCACGTGAGAACGATCCGGGTACATCCACCCCTCACGCCAATAAAAACATATGTGACACATCATATATTTTTTATTATTGTTGTCTGGCTCTTGAGTGATAAATCTTCAAACTTGCCGCGTTGAATTTTCCCACGACGTTACCAGATTTTTCTTCAACCAGAGTATAACTTCCATTATCAAAACTTTCTGTAATCATGAACGGGCCGAAGTATAAACTAGCAAATTTTAATATTCTCTATTCATGACGTCAGACGGAACAGGTCTCCTTACAAGAACAAGAGTTCCAACATTCAGAGGTCGTCTGAATTTCTTCCCTCGGACTCTCCTTTCTCCCTTGTCAGCTTGCTTGCGAATTTTCTCCAGCGCTTGCACTTCTCTCAGTTGTCTGCTAGGCTCTATTTCTGGTGGTATGGAAATGACCCTATCCCATGGTCTTATGGGTTTATTTCCATGATGCAGTAACATCGGTATCTGATTCGTACTCTCATGTACAATAGAGTTAATGGAGTTTGATGCAATGGGTAACACATCCATCCACTTCCAATGTTCAGCAGAACAAAACAAACGACAAAATTATGCTATTTCTGACATAATCCTTTCAGCTGGGTTGCTTTCAGGATGGCGTATTGAACATAGGATCTGCTTAATATCCAATACTTCCATAGCATTTCTAAATTCGTAAGATGTGAATTGCGATCCATGATCGGTTAAAAGGTATTCAGGTTTCCCTGCTTCAGGAATCACACTATCTCTAACCCTCTTCAAGATGTAACGTGTATTCGCTTTTTGGATGGGGTGTATCATTGTGAATTTGGTAAAAACATCAATGGTTACCAAAATGTATCTATTTCCCCTCTTCGACTTCGGTAAAGGTCCATAAATATCCATAGCGAATAATTCCCGTGGTTTCAGCGGAATACTAGGACGAGGCGCTTCTCTCAGCAGCTTAGAATTGTGCTTGCTTCGTTGACACAAGTCACATGTCCTAATCGTCTCTCTGACTGTAGTCCTCATCTTCTCCCACGAAAATTTCTCTTACACAAGTTGTACTGTCTTATCCTATCCAGCGTGTCCTGAAATCCTGTGTGCTAACCATATAATCCGTTTCTGAAGTATGGGTGGTATCGCTACTCTCAATTTTGTATGGTCCGCATCAATGAACCGATACACAATATCATTCATGACCACATAATTCCTCGAAATTCTCTCCGTTTCCTGATAATCGGCGTCAGTATTATCCATGTTCCCTTTTAGAAATCGATATATCTTCCTCAAAGGTGTGTTCCTCTTCTGAGTAACACATATCCTTTCCAAACGTTCTAGAGTGACCATCTTCTTGCATCAAAGTAATAGGCATCCCCTTAAATGTTGGTTCAACCGCACGACATAACAAGTCGGCTCCTACATTCGCTTTTCCAGGTTTGTGCTCTATCGTGATGTTGAATTGCTGTACAAACAAAGCCCAATGTGTGATCCTCTCACTTGCAAAATTCGTTTTCAAAATAAAATCAAGTGCATGATGGTCTGTTCGAATGATGACAGAATGACCTATCAGCATCTTTTTCCAAGTTTATATAGCGTGAACAATAGCTAAAGCTTCAAGTTCAGTCGTGTAATAGTTTCGCTCTGAAGGTCTCAGCTTTCTACTTATAAATGATAAATAATGCCTAGAGCGATATTCGTCTTCTTGTAATAGGATAGCTCCTATACCCACATTTGAAGCATCTGATTCGATAGTAAAATTCTTCTGAAAATCAGGATATTCCAGCTTTACACTATTCATCAATAATTCTTTTGCCTGTCTGAAGGATTCCTCGTGTTCTTCACTCCACTTCCATCTGTTTCCTTTCCTCAAAAGATTTTGCAAACAATGCAACAATGTTGGTGTAGTTATGACACTGTCCAGCGAAGAATTGGCAAGTCCCCAAAAAACTACGGACATGCTTTATCCACGTGGGTCTTGGAAAGTTGGCAATTGCTTCGATCTTGGCCTCATTTGAACGATATCCCTGTCCATCTAGGATATGCCCTAAGAATTTAATCTCTTCCTTAAAAAATTGGCATTTCTTCAAATTCACCTTGAAATTTGACTTCCTCAAGTCATTGAATAAATTCCTTAGTTGTAACAGATGTTGTTCTTCATTTTTAGACGCTACCAGTATGTCATCGATGTAACATATAACTGAGTTCTTCACTTCTGGACTAAGATTCTTGTCTAATGCTCTAATTAGAACTGATCCTGATGTTTTCATTCCAAGCGGTAACCTTTTGAAAACATAGGTTTGTTGGTCGAACATGAATCCTGTGAATTTCTTTGACTCTTCACTTAATTTCACACGATGGTAAGATGAAGTAAGATCAATAGTGGAAAACCATCTCTTGCCTTTAAATTTCCTCAACAATTCTTTAATAACAGGAGGTCGGTCATATTCTGGCATAATTTTGGAATTTAGAGATCTTACGTCTAAACAAATACGAAGAATTCCATCCGGTTTTGGCACAACCGCTAATGGATTCACATAAGCTGTGGTATATTTCTCTATTATGTCATCCTTTTCCAAATCTGCAATAATGACTTTCACCTGCTCTCGATACTTTTCTGCGATAGGGTCAAGTCTACAATGATATGGTGCTTCATCACTCACTTGGATGTGATACTCAAAATCCTTAATCTCCCCAGGTTTCGTATTGAATATGTCCTCAAAATCTAACAACATCCTTTTCAACTTGGGGCGTGGTGGCTCAGCGGTCTAGCTGTATGCCTCTCACCAAGGCGGTCCGGGTTCGATTCCCGGTCAATGCATGTGAGATTTTCGAAGTGAAATGCCATGTCCTGTGGTTCGGATTCCACGTAAAAAGGAGGTCCCGTGGCTCATGATCTCAAGATTAACGGTCACGTTAAACTACAAGCTTCCTTCCTTTTCAACTTAGGTGTTTCCTCCACTTTGACCACTTCTTCTTTTTCTTCTCCTTCAATATTATGAATAACCTGTGACCACCGGATGTTTCCCTCGGCGAATTTCTCTTCGTCACCTTAAAAATCTTCCTCTCCAGTTTGATGAAAACATATGGTCTCTGACTTCATATCGATAACAACCTTGTACTTTGTTATAAAATCATTTCCTATGATCAAGTCATGGATAATGTCCTTCATAACCACGAAAATGTGCTCAAAATAACAATCTCCAATTTTCAGCCTTAAATACAACTGTACTTTGCATGTAGTCAGTTTGTTAGGGATAATTCCTTGTATCTTGATGCCTGATACAGGCATTTCCTCTAAACGTTCTGTGAGCTTCCATAAAGCATAGAGCTTCTCACTAACTACACAAAGCATAGCTCCAGTATCTATCAGCGTATGCATTTTCGTGCCATAGACTTCACATTCTATAATAGGTGATTTAGATCTTTTCTCTAGTTCAATTTTCTCTTCCTTCAAATCCATTAAATTTTCGTCCTCTACTTGCCATTCAACAATCTTCTAAATGTAACTACTTATTGACTTTTTGACGTTTTTTTGTCATCAACACCTGTCGACTTCTGCAACCCGGAAGTACTAGGTTTGTTGTGCTGCTCATCTAGGAATTGCTTGCTATCTTGATATCTCCTGTCAAGATCTTCCCTAGCCTGTTGCTTGAAATTCTCCTTCCCTCGTTGTTCCTCTCTTCTATTCGGTAATTGACTGTTCTGATAAAATCTTTGTTGATTTTGATTTCCATACTGTTACTGTGACCTATTATATGGTTTCGATTGAAAACCAGGTTTTCTCCATTGATTCCATATATTCTGGTATCTGTATGGCCTCAGATATGGTCTATTTTGATATGGAGTGTCCCTAGTGTTGCTCCATTCCTTATTCTCAACATGGTCCTGAGATTTGTTCCATTGTTGATTGGTTTGACTGTGACGATCAGTTACTACAGTATTTATCGAATGATGATCTGTTTTGTTACTCCCTCTTAAGTGAAAGAACTGTGCATTGGCATGACCTAACCTCTGCAGTACCTCATCAAATTCTTCCATATTTCCTATGTTCGCTGCAATTAATCTCCATTGCACCTCTATGGGAAATTGTCGTATGAGCGCAGATATCATTTCAAAATCTGGCATTGGTGGTTCAGGAAATTGTAATTTAGATATCTGTTGCGAGAAATAAGCCGAATACTTCGTTGGCTGTGATGTCGAATATCTCTTGGCATACAATTCCGCCCTTATCTGTTGCTGAGTTTCCGGCGACCAACATTTTCTCATCAGCCCCCTGGAAAATTCTTCGAAATCATGGAAACTTGACCTAAACGCCCTGAACCAAACCAGTGCAGGTCCATCCAAAAATCTGCTCACAACTCTAATCTCTCTCTCCTTTGAAATCTTGGAATCCTGGATGTAATCCTCAACTTCTCTCAGAAATTCTGCCGGTGGAATACTTCCAGTTCCTGTAAACTTCCTTGGTTTATCATCCTTGTCCCTATATATGGCAATAGGAATAGAATTTGTTATGATTTTCTGATTCTCCCATTCTTTAGAAATCTCTTTCTTCTTATCTAGTTCAAAAATTGGTATCTCTTCCAAATTTCTTTGCTTCAATTGAGATTCGTAAAAAGCAAGTTTCTCTTCCAACGTTCCTAATGTCATTTTCAGTCCAGAATCATCTGTCTTCTTTTCCATCTCTCCTCTGATCTCTTCTATGGTCTTCTCGACAAACTCTTTAGTTAAATGATCAATTTCTTTCTTTCTCAAGTCCTTATTCGTGTCCTGAACATCTTTAACTAACTTCTCTATTATGGTCTCATGATTCTTCACTAGATTAGTCACTTTAGACACATCTTTCTGAATTTTTTCCACATCTTCTGATATCACCTTGATATGTGTAGAAAAAGAACTTCTCACTTCCTGGACATCTTATTTCGCTTCCTCCAGTATTGAACTTCTGACCTCAGTAAGTGCTATCTCTTTTACATTCTTACTAAGTTCTTGGATCAGCTTGTCTTCTTTTAGTTGCTCTATAATAGTCCCCTGGAAATCGGTTGCCACTTTCTGCAACACCTGCCTTGCAGTAACATTACACTCTTCTGTAATTTTGATCTCCAAGTTTACTAAGTCTTCAACTACTTGTCTGGAATGCTTGTAAAATTTTCTTCCATGCCCTTCAATTTATCATGCGATTTTCCTAATTTGTCCTCTAAGTTTTCCATACTGTCATTAATTTTGGTTTCCAGTGAAACTTTATTTTCCTCTAACCTGGTTTCTAAATTCTTGGATTTTTCAAATAATTCGCCAAGTTTTTCCCCAAAAAATTTTAGATTTTTCAGCGAATTGTTTCCCCAGGCTTTCTGACAATCGGTGTTCTAACAGTTTAGAATTATCAGCTAAATCTAACCTTAGAGTTTCTGAATTACCAATGATTTTAAATCCATTATGCGTGAACTTTCGGTTAATCTATCAAGAGCTTTGGAATGTTCGGAATTTTTTTCTTCCAAAGTTTCTCTTAAGGATTCTGTGCTGATACTTAATCTGTCCTCAAAATGTTTAGAGTTTTCTGATAGTTTATTGTCAATATCTGACCTGAGTGAATTAGAATTCTCTAATAGTTTATTGTCAATATCTGATTTAAGTGAATTAGAATTCTCTGATAACTTTTCAGATAATTTATCTTCTAATGAGTCTGTTTTTTTTTCAGATAATTAAGATTCAAATGATTCATTTAATGTTTTAGAATTTTCATTTAATCTGGATTCTAGTAAGTCTGATTTTTCATTTAATTTGTCTTCTAATGTTTTAGAATTTTTAGTTAATTTGATTTCTATTCTACTTTCCAAATATTGAGAATTTTCTTGGATCTGTTTTTCCAACCTTTTGGAATTTTCCAATAACATGTTCTCCAATTGAGTAGCTTTTTCGATACTCAGCTTGTTATTTGACTCCACTCGAGCCAACGTCTCCAAAATCTTATCCATAATTTCTCAAAGAGAAATACAGGATAGGTATTCTATAGATTTGAACGAAGCCTTAATACTAAACATATACTAGACCAATAGCATTTGAGAATTCCTAATAAATTGAGATAAACCCTACGTCGATGTCTAAATGGAAAAAAAATCTACTCATTTAACTTGACTTTCAAACAACAACAAATATGCAAAAATTCAAAAATCCTCCAACTGGATACTATAAATGTGCTATTTCACCTAACCAAAAACAAACTCCCAAATCTAACATTTATTTCAAAATATTTAATTTAATAAAACTCCCTTAAGAATTACTACACTCCCATACGAAACAAAGTCGTTACAACAAAACAAAATTCAAAATACTTATTCCAAAATGAAAATGTGACTATGTCCTCAAATATGGACTTAACAAATTTCCTTAATAAAAAAAAAAAAAAAACTGGACTTTTGTCAATTGTCGAAACAAGAGGCAAAATTCACAAGTCTACTCGAATGCCTCTTCGAAAACAAGTTCGAAAGACCCATTCGGTATCCCCTTAGTACGGGCGCCAAACGTCTTTCCCTCTACCTTATGTGCCCGTTTGGACCGAGATCCAAAGACCACATTTTGTAAAATACCGAAATCAGATTAGCACGAGAAAATCTATCTCAGGGACTATCTAGGTGAATCTTGGGTCTAATCTGGCATCCCTGATCCTGGTAATTCACAAGTAAGGTAAGGAAAGAAATTATTTTGAAAGTAGAACATTTCTTAAAATCTCAATTTATTTATAGTTAAAATATTAATCTGACTGGCAAAAACCTCCAACACAAAGAAAACAATCACATATAAAAAATCAACATTCCCTAAAATATATTCTTGAATGTCGCAGACTTGATATTCAGAAAAATCATTAGTCCATTCTGATATCTAAAACAAAAAAAACAAAAAAAATTTCAAATATTTACACTGGGTAATCACTGCTCGATGAAGAGTTCAAGTGATCCCTTTTATTTACAGATTTGTAGTTCACTTTACGAAGAATTGTTTTGATTGTTCAAGTATTTGTTGTAAGATATTTCGGAAAAATAGTCACTTGATTAATTCGATGTTGTTCCAAAAATTATTTGAAAAAAAGTTATTATATCACTGTTTCGTTGTAGCATAATAACAATATCAATATTCGGCTGACATAAGGTCGAATGTTAATATTTGTTTGTAAAGATTTTCACTTCCAAAACAAAAATTGTTCATAAACTTTTCATAAAAATTTGAAAAATTTATCTTCTTTTCTCACATTCATTTGTTTCAATGTCATCAAAATTTAAATTTACTCATCTGTCATGATCGTTAGCAAAATTTGTTGTTAACAATAAAAATTGTTGTTATCAATATAAATTGTTGCTATCCACTATCGGTGGATTAAATCATTATCTCTTTTACCAAAACTTTTCTATCATTCTGAAAATTTACATATTATCTCACACAAAAAATGTTAATCATAAAATTTATTGAAAAAATGAAAATCCACAGCCTGCTTCCAGTCTCCGACCGGGTCAGGAATGGAATGAATGAAGCCCCCATCTAGCGGCGAGGATATGAACTGTGCCGGCTGCCGAGGCCTGACGCACTCCTCTACGGCAATGATTAAATGAATGACAGATGAAATGAAATGATAGTGGAGAGTGTTGCTGGAATGAAATTTTGACAGGGAAAACCGGAGTACCCGGAGAAAAACCTGTCTGCCTCCGTTTTGTCCAGCACAGATCTCACATGGAGTGACCGGCATTTGAACCACTGTCCCAGCGGTGAGAGGCCGGCGTGCTGCCGCCTAAGCCACGGAGGCTCCTTTATTTTACCAATAAAAAGGTGTATTTAATTCTGGTCAATCTCTCCTTGCCTCCCCTTTACATAAACTCGCCCTAATTTATACATTTAATACCTGCCGCTTCCTTTTTCTTCATCTGAATATTTTTAAGTGCTTTCGGAAAATATTTCTGAGCTCAAAATCTTACTATTTCACTTTCTTCATCCATAAACTCATTTAAATTGATTTGTAAATCCAAACTTTTATTCCAAAAATAAACAAAGTTATTTTATTTAAATCCTTCCAATTAATTACATTCATCCACAAACTATTATTATTTTCCACAAATTAATATTATTATTACTGGAAAATATTTAGGCATCATCAACGTCAGAATGATTATTATCGCCCTATTTCCTCAATAAATAAATATTTAAATCCTATCTGCAAATGATTATTAATAACATCTCACTTTCTGATTATTAATGCATTAACTATTTAATCACAATTAACAGTTAACAATTTAATTTAATTCCTAATGTTTGGTGCTATCACTCCCTAAATTATTTATTTATAACTTTAAATGGTGTAGTTATATTTATAATAATATTAACTTTTTTATTTCACAGTCGTTTATTATTATTATTATTAAATAAATCAAATTATTTAAATAATCCAAGTTGTAATTACGTCTACTCTCATAATAAGAGTTAAAGAAAAAAAATACTCATATCCCTTGGAATAACTGAAACATTTCATGTCGGAACACATGAGCTAACTGTCTGTCCTGACAAAAATCGAAAATAGAATAATTAATTGTCAGACAGCATGCTCCATTTGTCATCCCGACAAATATAATAGACGTTCTAGTTATGATGAAAATTATGTTCATTTCTTATCGTGACTGTGTTAAATATGGAATTCTCTAATACTATAGGCTAGCGGATAGTACATGAATGGTTGTCTTACTTCATTCTTGCTGTGTAGGTAGAGCGTGTCCTTCGGTTTACACTCTCCCAATAGTGTCCTTCCATGGTCATCTGCTGTATACGTATCACTTCATTCGTCTCCATGTCCTACCTATCCTTCGAGTAGTTTAACGGCGCATGTTGATAAACAAAGTCACTCGTTCAAAATAACTCCCGTTATCATCAGTACAGTCTAACATGATGAAATGTTGTACAGTCATAGACTGATATAGTACTCTTGAAATATTGAGAACAAGTCTCATATCCGAATAATGCGGTTTCGTTTGCACGCTATGACAGGAACACCTGTTAGCTGCATAGAACGAACTGTAAGAATAAATTCTTCCTGATATAATTCGAAGTGCCTGATGTATCGTTTCACCACAAGAAATACATCATTCTGTAGGCTAACGTCCGTGAATGGTTTTTCGAAACTACCATCCCCTGACCTGTTAGAATACTTGACCTTAAAGTCAGTCGATATTCTAAGTTCTTCGCTGCTATAAGATGTGTTCATTCATCTGAACAGAAACTAAGTCCTACTGACTGTTAGTCCACCGACTAAGTCCTACTGACTGCTAGTCCAGCGACTAAGTCGTTCGATGGTCAGAATCACGGCGTATATACTCATACTTCACGATTCGTAGCTGCGCACATGAGCAAGTGCTCCGTTGGAATACAATACTGTCTTGAAATCCTCGCTCCGTATATAGTTCAGCCGGTCTTTTTTCTAGAACCTTCCATTTCGTATCTCGGCTTCTACTGAACGGATTTTCATGTTTGATAGCTCAAATTTCTTCTCATTCAATTTCCAGTAAACTGTACTACTTTTCTAGGTTCCATTCCTTCTCCTAGAGGACATTCTGAAAAACTATTTCTCATGACGTAGGCGAGCTCCCACGTCACATATCCACGTCACTCGCTCCTTCGTTGCATACTTCCCTCAGAACTCGGAGTCTCCTGCCGCGCTATTCAAAATATCAGCCATTCCCTCACACAAATAAATCAACATCTCTACTTTATAATAATGACGTCAACAATGTCACGGACGTGTGAATGAGCCGGGTACAGTACTACGGTTTGAACGTCAGGGAGGGCCGGCCCCGAGTCCAAGTTGCAGTCGACGACGATGATGTTGATGCCACAGCATGACTTTCTCCTACACTGGAGTGATGACCATTGAATGACTCCCGTTGCTGTTGCGGCCCAGCATATTGTGCACGTGGTCTACGCTAATACTGTCGCCAACGCCGGGACTTTGAACATCGTACCGAACATCGATACGAATATATTTTAATTTCATCAACGAAATGAAATGTTTCATGCATTTTAAATTTATGTCAAGGGAGGGGGGCAAAACTAACTACCGTTTGGGAATTTAAATTCGTTTCGGGAGTGAAATCAAAAGTCTGTAACGAACTTTATTTCGCACCGGGAGCGAAATTTAAAGCCTATATCGAATTTTATTTCGCGCCGGGAGCGAAATTAAAAGTCTGTAACGAAAGTTATTTCACGCCGGGAGCGAAATTGCAAGTCTGTAACGAAATTTATTTCACATCGGAAACGAAATTAAAATTTTACAACGAAATTTATTTCGCGCCGGGAGCGAAATTAAAAGTCTGCAACGAAATTTATTCCGCGCCGGGAACGAAATTAAAAGTCTGCAAACAAATTTATTTCGCTCCGGGAGCAAAATTAAATGTCTGTAACGAATTTCATTTCGCACCGGTAGCAAAATTTAATTCAATTGCATAATGGAATATCAATTCGAATTAAGTTTCGCTTTGATTTCATTTCGCACCGACAATCATTATCATTTCGCTCCCGAATATCGCGCTCACGGCGAAATTAAATTATTTTCGTCCCCACAGCCATGCATTTCGTTTCGCTTGCCAGCCCTGATTCAAAGACACATTTTAAAGTGAGCTTGCGCACAAATTTAGTAACCATGGTGTTTTCTTTACTAGTACAAGAAGAGATTTATGCGAATATTAATCACGCAGAGAACATGGTAACGCTGTATTCAGTGGGACGGGGAACAGATATACGCACTGAACTAAAACAAGCGCAGTGCCGGTGCCTCACGTAAGTCAGACTCGACCGCACTCCACCAAGGCTGGCGAGCAGCTACGTACGTAGCCTATTTAGACACGGCACTAGATGCAATGGGGGGTTCTATACAGATAAGGGGCAGAGGAAGGTAGAGGCTTACACGTGTTCGAAAATCGGCGTTAGATGGGATGGGGGTTGTATACAGATAAGGGGCAGTGGAAGGTATAGGCTTCCACGTGTTCCAAAATCGGCATTAGATGGGATGGGGGTTGTATACAGATAAGGGGCAGTGGAAGATAGAGGCTCACTCATCCTTAAGAATAATAATGTAATAATAATGATGTTATTTGTTTTACGTCCCTTTAAACTACTGAGTCTTTCAGAGACGCCGGGGTGCCGGAATTTTGCTCCAAAGGGTATCTTTAACGTGCCAGTAAATCTGACACGGCTCCTTCCCATTTGTGCACCCTTAAATGCCAGCTGACTGCGCCAGGATTCGATCCTGAAACCTTGGTAACAGTAGGCGAGAATGTTACCACTGAACCACGCAGCCAGCTACATCCTTAAGGGACGAGTTGATGTGAGACCGTGTGCTTTAAGTTTTAATGCATATTTACTGTCGACTACTCAGATGATGGTTTCTTGCAATATAGTTCATTAATTACAAAAAATCGCTGTTCTATTTGCAGTCTTATAGATAAATACTTGTTCTGATCTAATAATTATCTAATGAAGCCATTTTACATTCCTTAAGAATTGTACTGTTTGAAATGAGAACAAGATTTGCTGAAAATTGTGTTTTTTGTCATAAACAAATCTTAAAAACCGCTTTTATACACTCTCAACTATATTTTCCTTGCGACCCGGTGGGCTGGTGACCGGTCTATTGCACTATAATCTTGTACGGAAATCTGAGAGGTTGTAAACCCTGTGGTCTAAGCACGGCTGATATCAACGTACGGGTTACCTGCTTGGCATCGCATTACAGCGGATAACTTGACAATACGTTGCAGCGTGTACAGCGCTGCGCCGAAAGGCTAATCGCTAATCCCTCGTTGTTCCCCTTCCCCTTTGTCAAAATGTCCTTCTAATGAGGCAAGAGCGAAACAAACTGATTTGATTTTCCTCTAAAAAGCCTCCACAGGCTCCGTTGCTATTTACCCCTTATGCCGACTGTCATTGGCATGTCGCTCAGTTCGAAGAGGATGAGGCGCAACTCTCGTTCCGCCCTTCGCTCGAAGCAACGCCTACCTGACAGGTTTCTACGGCCGATCCGCGTGACTGTGGAACACACTGCCTATTCGGGGATCAAGTCGCTCATAAAAAGTACATTGTGTGAATAAACTTTTGTATGAGTGATTGATCGTCTCGCCAAATGAATGAGCATCCGAATGAAATGAATAAATGATCAAATGTATGTATGTAAGTATGTATGAATGGATGAATAAATGTATGTATGAATAAATGTATGTATGAATAAATGTATGTATGAATAAATGGATGAATGTATGAATAAATGAATGGATGAATGAATGAATGATTAAATGTATGTATGTATATAAGTATGAATGGATGAATAAATGTATGTATGAATAAATGAATGGATGAATAAAAGAATGAATGAATGAATGTATGTATGAGTAAATGAATGGATGAATGAAAGAATTAATGTATTGAACCCTTGCAAGAAGCTTAATGAGACTCTGTTTTCGGGGAAGTGTTCTGTCTATATCGAAATTGCTGTAAAATTTGATTCTTATCAATACAAGATAACGTAGCCTAAAATATATGGCACAAAGAAAGAAAAGTGAAGCCAAAATAAACAAAACAAAATTTATTATCAGATCAAATAACAAAATAACAAAAACAAAAAAATCTCCCTTACTGTTACACCCTCAATTAAATCATTAATATTCACACAATATCTCTCCCTAGAGATTTCATAAAATTCAGGAACTGAGACTTGTCCTGTCATTACTACAAATCATGTGCGTGAGTGATGTGATGAATGCATGCAAAAATATGGTATGAGTACTATTTATACGTGATTCGTGACCATATGGCGTAACCGTCAAGCCGCGAATCCGTATATTAGAAGATAGACTAGCGCTGGGAACTACAACGACAATGCATAAAATATACAAATACCGACACTCACTAGCTTAAATAAATATCAAAGATTCCCGCTTGAAATCTGGACCCATGTGCCAAAGCACCAATAAATTGCCTCATCTAGGACTTCACAAAATAACACAAGTATAACTAACGTGACTACGCTACCAGAAAACACAACCAAATTACCTGGTGTCATTTTTACCATAACACACAACAAGGTGTCAAATTACAAATCAAATCATTAAATTGAATACAAATCACACTGCTCAAACGGCAATATTTACAACAAAAACATATTTCAATTTATCGCCATACTTGAGATTACAGCTCGGGTGTGAAGATCTTCCCTTTCATAAATTCAAGGCCTCAACCGAACAGGTAAGCAAAATTTAACATCTGGGTCAGGCCTGGCGATTCCCCTCGCCTCATTAGTGTCTCTTATCTCAGATCAGTGCTCACTTGTGGACCCTTGCTGCTACATGTCAATCACCCACGTGTGTAAACAAAATATA
The DNA here is from genome assembly GCA_946902985.2 of Meconema thalassinum. NCBI lineage: Eukaryota > Metazoa > Arthropoda > Insecta > Orthoptera > Tettigoniidae > Meconema > Meconema thalassinum. The sequence goes on from OX336389.2 coordinate 902,378,115, forward strand.
TTGGGCCTAACCCTTGCATGGCTCCGAGAAGACGAAGATTCACAGCTGTACTCCAGCTAAATATGTGTGTCACAAAATAATATAACCTAAATAATTCCCTTTGGAATTACAAGATTCGCTGGGACTGGCCAGGGTCTTCGCAAAGCATACCTGCCATCCGTCGTGCAGCAGACAAGGAATTGGACACCATGCCAGATTCCTCCGTGCAAATTCAAATACACACAAATTGACACACCAACACAATATCACACGTTTGGGTTTGACAATCATCTAGAAAAAACCACATAAAATATTCCACAGTCTCAGCGCATCTGATCTAAGCTTCGACCGAAGAATCGAAATAATACCAACAGAAAAAATAAATCATCAATCAAAATTATAAAGAACGGATGGTTGTTTCAAAAATTGTTGCAACTCGGCAACTCAAATAAAATGCCTGTTCAATTAAAACAGCAACACAAAGTAGCTCAATTCCCCCCATGTCTATTTTTACCGTTACGCTAATGCAGCTTCACTTATCCCCCGCTCCGTACCTCATGTTCACGTAAAATCAAATAATCACAACATGTACACGCACTACATGGATTACATTACATTTAATAAAAAAAAAAGTGTTTCAAAGAAGTAGTCACGCGTCATTACACATTTACTTCTGAGTGTCGGAAACACAAAATCCTTACAATCTAACAATAAAAATCAAGCAAAATATATACAACGTTCCCATGCCAAAATCTACCTACATAATTGAATAATTCAATGTTCAGTACTTAACCATATCTGCAACATCACCCTCAGCGTACGTCACCGTGCATGAGCCATTCGGTATCTGCTCAGTCATCATCATCGCTGTGGTAGATCCAACGGTCATCACTCCAGTTATTGGCCAGGTGCCGATCATCTTGATATCTTCTTTTGATGAAATAAATGTTCAAATTATTAAATAGGTCGCTGCTATTCCTACTAGAATTGCTATAAGAGTTACTACTTTCACTCAGAGTACTAAGCAATTTCTCTCGGCGACAATTTCCCTAATTAAGCATAATTGCTCTAATTGCACACGAAACTTATCACACGTTATAAACATTTTTACAATAAAATCTGAAGTATTTGAAATGTTAATGTAGTCCGACCATCGCCTGACCTCAAAATAACTCAGTTCAAATTGCCGATAAATATATCTCATCAGAGATTCAAATTACAAAGTGTCGTGAAAATAGAAGTGTCTTAAGCTTGCACAGTGGCCTTATTTATACAGAACTGGCATACATCACTAGGGTGGGGACGATAATTTTACATTAAATCTTAGAAATTGGCTTACAGACTTGCGACTGATTTCATTGATCATCAAATATCATGCAGGTTACAGATCTGCCACGCGGAATAAAATTCCACCGTAGATTAATCCAATTTCGATTTCCCTCCAATTCTTGATACCACGCCGATTTCCCGCCGTAGAAAACATCATCTTCCTGATTCGTTGATTTAAGTTCAATTCGTTGCTCTCGTTTCACAGACTCCGCCCCCTTAACGTCACAAATCATTTTCCTTCTCGCTTGCTCGAACACTGCGCTCTCACTCTTGCATGCTTAGACAAAGGTGCCAGGACTCCCTACATCACCGGTAACGCCACGCGTCCCGTCCACTGACCCATCATTTCCAAGAACTAGTTCAATAAAACTCCCTTGTTTCAAGTGCTCGAAATCTTGCAACATCAAGTAGCGACTTCATTCTGCCTTACTGATACCTCCAATACAGCATACAATAAAACATGAAACATTATTATATGAACAGTATAATAAGGGTCCAGTGTGTATGAATAAATGAATGGATGAATGAAAGAATAAATGAATGTATGAATAAATGAATGCATGAATGAATAAATGAATGAATGTATGAATGAATAAATTAATATATGAATAAATGAATGGATGAATGACAGAATGGATATATGAATAAATGAATGAATGAATAAATGAATGAATGTATGAATAAATGAATGAAAGAGTAAATGTATGTACGAATAAATGAATGGATGAATGAATGTATGAATGAATAAATTAATGTATGAATAAATGAATGGATGAATGAAAGAATGAATGTATGAATAAATGAATGGATGAATAAATGAATGGATGAATGAAAGAGTGAATGAATGCATGAATGGATGCATGAAATAATTAATGTATGAATGAATGTATTAATAAATGAATGAAAGAATAAATGTATGTACGAATAAATGAATGTATGAATTGATGAATGTATGAATAAATGAATGTATGAATAAATGAATGGATAAATGAATGGATGAATGAAATAATGAATGAATGCGTGAATAAATGAGTGTACCGGTATGCATAAATGAATGGATGAATGAAATAATGAATGCATGAATAAATGAATCGATGAATGAATGCATGAATGTATGCATAGATGAATGAATGAATGAATGAATGAATGAATGTATGAATAAATGAATGGATGAATGAAAGAATGAATGTATGAATGAAAGAATAAATGTATGAATGAATGTATGAATAAATGAATGGGTGAATGTATGAATAAATGAATGGATGAATGAAAGAATGAACGAATGTGTGAATAAATGAATGGATGATTGAAAGAATGAACGAATGTGTGAATAAATGAATGGATGAATGAATAAATGAATGTATGAAAGATGATTGGATGAATGAATGAATGAATGAATGGAGTGATTGAGGTGATGATAGTGTGTACGTGAGAATACGAACGACGCTCTCCGGAACGTTGTCAGGGCTTTCTGGGACCAGGTGGTGACAAGACATATGCTTATGACCTAATTGATTCTATGGCCGCACGCCTATAAGCGGTCATGCACAACGGACGTCCTTTTCAGAGCTGCTAATAGGCTAAATCATTGACAAAAATGGTATGATAAAACAAAGCATGTTACGTGATTCGACATATATGTCAAGGTAGGAATGAAAATATACAAATAAATGCTGCTTCACCCAACCGATGTTTGATCTCTTGGCACCAGAGGCGAGTGGCAGAGCTGAAGATTTAACACACATGGCTACCGCCTTAGCTGCCTTAGGCTGCACGTTCGGAGGCACTTCACAAAACTGTAACACGACCGCCGGATAAAATATAGTGTACACATTATAACTAATGTGGCCACTGGATGGATATACGAGGGGAGTTTCGAAAGTAAGTTTCGTAATTGTATTGCACGAGCAGATGGTACTCCAGGTGACACAAACAATCGCCATAAGAATCCACACCCGTGGCTGGTTCAACGATGGAAGGAGCGTCAGCGGAGGGGGAATGGAGCATGCGCAGAGCGCTGAGCAAGAGAGAGGAGCAGCAGACCGGCGTGCCCGATATTCTACAACTCACGATAACAGACAGACGTGGTTGCCAGTGGAAGTGCGTGCTGTTATCCGGTATGAATGGGCACGTGGGACTAGTGTGTCAGTGTACAGACCGTGTATGGTGAAGCGATCATGCCTCGTCAAATGGTTGGTCACTGGTGTTACATGTTCAGTGAAGGATGGCAGAGTGTGGAAGATGAACATTGCTCTAGTACAGGACAATGGTGTTAGTGGACAGGCGCATAACGGTGGCAGACGTGGCGTCCACACTGTGTATTGGTCGTGCCCGGGCCCATCACATGCTCCATGATGTGTTGGGTTACCGAAAAGTGCCCGCAAGATGGGTACCGAGAAATCTGACCCCGGAGCAGGCTGTGCCACAATTCCTTGCATCGCAGGGCACCGAGTTTTACCAGAGTGGTTTCTTCAAACTGATTGCACGCTACGATAAGTGACTCAATGTCGGCGGTGACTATGTGGAAACATAGTGCAAGGAGAATAGTTCATGATGGTATGGTGTATGTCAGTTTGACAATAAAGGGTTCCTGGGAAAAACATGACGAAACTTATTTTCCGAACTTACCGGTACCTAGTAAAATGTACCAGGCCGAGAGATTCAACAAGCCATGTCCTGTGGCCGTATAAACAAGACGTAAATGGAAACGCCATGTTGCATGTACTAACCTGCCACCTGTACGTGTTGCTGGCAACCATATCTGCAAGGGGATGCTCATTTCCTGTGTCAACGACTGTACATGAGGAGGGCTCTATTAGATAATAATAGGATTGACCATTTACCCATTATGTTGGTATTTTAGCAGATAATAGCATATAGTCTCAAGTTCACAGAAAAACATAATATTTCTGAAAATTCATCAGCGTTTTGAGGAAAATGCATATGATTTTTCTTGCAGAAAAAAATATTTTAAGTAACTTTCTCTTGATGGGCTCACTTCTTGATAGGACTAACCGTTTACCCTTCATTTTGGTTAATGAAAATTATAGCTATGAAAACTTTCAGCTCAACTCGGTTATGTAGTTGTTTGTGTGAAAGGAACTACCAATCAAAATTTCAAGTTGTGTGCTGCGCTCGACGGGGCTTTAACACGGAAATGAATGAATTCATTTTCCAGGAAAAGCATTAGAAACCATTTTCAAGAAAACTGCAATAATTTTGTTGTTGTTGTTAATTGTTGTTAATTGAATTTTAGTACGTGGGATTTATAGGATTACCCGTTTACTCATCATTTTGGCACTTAGCAGAGACGTTAATGGAAAACTCTGAATTGCTGGAAAATCATTACAGTTAATAAAAATGCTTATGACATTTCTTGCAGGAAATTGAATATTAAGTATACTGGGAGGGTTTCATTTCGTGATAGGACTAACCATTTGCCAAATGGTTTGGTGTTTAGCAGATAAGACATGAGCTGACAAATTACGCTTTTCAAATGTAAATATCCAGTGTTTAAGGAGCATATTTGAAACGTTTTAGTGCAGAGATACATTATATTGCTACTTTTAGTGCATGAACTTGTGCGATCTAATATTAGTGATTGTTGAGGGATGCAGTTACATCAGTTAGTTGCAATGTCACATTCCACTCCTTAATTCTTCTCATCAACAGCCCGTTATGCAACAGTAATGTGTCACTGTGTCGCCACCAGAGCAACCTTGTCCACTTTATTGCGGATGTCAATTACCAAGACACGCTCCCCGGGAGGAAGTAGTTCGATCCCGGGTCACCACTACTTGAGTCTCTCCCTTTGGGGTAGTAGACTACTTTATTTAACCATTGACAAACCTAGTCCTAAATAAATGCAGCTAGCTATTACGTCAAAATTAAATGTCGTTTTTGAGAAGGTATGAAGAATTTCGTTTATCTGAAAATCAAGAATCACGTCCCGTTGATAAACCCAGTAAGCAAAGAGAGCACACAACCCTGGTGGACAGAGATGAAGCTCGGTGGTGTCAAACTCGCATGCCCTGGAATCTTCTGTACCTGCATTAAAAACTTTATTAAAAACAAATAGAATCAATTAGGGCATAAGCATACGTATTGTCGCCACCTGGTCCCAGACAGCGCTGACAACATTCCAGGGAGCGTCGTTCGTATTTGGCGCGGGATCGGGCCACGTCTCCACCATTACTCTCTTCACTGCTCACTCGTTCTCTTTGGGATTCATCTCTACCTTACAAGTTCTTCCTGGCCTGGACTTGCGAACCATTCCTGAACTAATCGGAGACAACTTCTGTTGAAATTGTGTAACACTGGCTGGATGAAGCACCTTCACGGAAAGGACCATAATATTCTCTAAAATATGCACATATTGCCCGGTGGTGAAATATGTCAATTCTGTGCAACATTCCTATCCCGCGAGAACTCATCCAACCCCAACACGCAACAGATGTACTGTATCACCAGAGCGCCGTGTTGAGTGCCGAAAGGGCAAAGTACGCATGCCGGCTCATAATTTGACGAGGAAAACGTGCTCTCATCAGAGGAAATGACATTCGACCAATCACCTAGCATAATGTCCTCGCCAAAAGCAAGGTGGCGTACCCTCTGCTCATCAGTGAGCTTTTGTTTCTTACAAGGGGAGGATACGATGCATGGGTCACCGTTTCGAACCATCTTTAGTACACGTGTAGGGCATGACCAGGCGTATACCAGGTGCAAGTAGTAAGGTGCGCTTCTCAGCCGTTTCCGAGAAATTAATTATTCGCAATTGCAGTGCGGCGTCTATGTGCGTTGTACACTAGCAAGTAGCCAACGTGCGCGTGGTGCATTGGTAAGAGCTCTGCCTCGTAAACGCGGGATCGCTGGATCGAATCCCACCGGCGAGCATTTGCAGTGTGTTGTGCTTTTTGTTGTTGTTGTTGTTGTTGTTGTAAACATTGGCAATTCATAACAATGTAGGTGTCTTGAACAATGTTTATTTTGCAGTCAATTGTAATAACGTGTTATGTTAGTGGGAAAAGGGATTCTGAAATCACCGTATGGGGTAAACGTTTGTGACATTACATAATGTACAGTATCGGCATTGCAAATACATTGGTATCATACACGGTCAAGTGTATTCCATTATATGTACCGGTATAGAGTACTTTTATACAATGAAGGCCCAGTCTGTTCAGTTCATTGCACGTCTGTGAACCATCTGACCATCCCGTACCCCGCAAGCAATGACTCATGCTATGCGTATTGGTTGGAAATTGCCAATGGTTAAAAAATAAAAACAACACAACACACTGCAACGGCCCACCGGTGGGATTCGATCCAGGGATCCCGCACCTACGACGCAGGGCTCTCACCGCTGCACCACGCGCTCGTTGGATTTTTGCTAGTGTACAACGCACACGGACGCCGCACTGTAATTGCGAATAATTTATATCCCGGAAACGGCTGAGCTACTTGCACCTGGTATACGCCTGGTTATGTCCTACACGTGTACTAAAGATGGTGACCCATGCATCGTATCCTCCCCTTGTTAGCCATTCGTAGGGATTGTAACCCTGCCCCATTCAGGGCTCTCAAGACCGTCCTCGAGCTGCCACGAAAATGCTCGGCCTGTCGTAGCTTCAGGGCGTTCTTTAATGGGCCTCAGCGAACACGTGATTGTCCTGTTCCCGTTTTGAGACTGGCTACGAACCCAAGCCAACACGTCCGTTTCCTTCTCTCTATTCCAGAAAACGTCTTATCCAACGTGTCACCGTACTCCATGGGATGACGTAGCGTCGTTCAGCTTCTGTTGCGTTTAAACTTACTTGTTCAATGAGAGCAACTATCCACTGACGAATTTGAGGTCCTTGGTTTGCCATAGCTGTCAATAGAATAACCTACCTGTGTGTAATAAGCGTGGCAGGGGCATCCAGCAATCTGATTGGTTTGCCCGGTTTTGCTACCAGCCCAGTTAAAAGAAACACATCCCTAGTGCATTCAAACCAGCCACCTTCACACTGTGAACCTAAATCCGTACCAACTGGGTTACGGTGCATTACGAACGTGAAATTAAATGAGTGGCTGAGTTGAGAGCATAAGTTACAGCCCTGTACAGCACTGACATAAAGTCGTTTCCGCAACATGTCATTTCATGCAGAGTGTCAGGAAGGCTGTAGTTATGTCATTACAGTTGGGGTTTTTCATGCGTCAAAGAATTTATTTTGATGCCGTTCAGAGCTATAGCATTTGTTGCCAACTCAGCCACTTTTATCATAAGCTCACAATTGTACTTAAATTCAATTTTCTACACACAAAATAGGCATATGCATTTTCTTTTTTACTCCGTAGCTTCCCAGGAAATTATGGTTTCCCGTGTTAAAGCCCCGTCGAGTGCTGCATCACACTTGAAATCTTGCATGGCAGTTACCTTTCACACAAAGTACTACTTAACCGACTAAGCTGAAATTTTGCATGGTATATTTTCCTACGGTCAGCTAACACATAGACCTATTCAGATTTTAATATATTCAAACATTTTAAAACGGCATCCATATCTATAAATATAAAAATCAATGTTACGAGATAGTATGTGGGTGTGTGGGTGTGTATGTCTCCTATGCATTCATATACCACTCATCCGATTGCGATGAAACTTGGGTAAGATGTTCAGTACACTTCAAGGAAGGTTTCTGGTTTAGTAAATCCATTTTAAAATAGGTAGCGCACGAGTAGATTCAACAAATGGGCGACGACGCGCGAAGCGTTTCAACAAAGTCCTTTATGCGTTCATATACCATTCATCCGATTGCGATGAAACTTGGGTGAGATGTTGAGTACAATCCAGGAAAGGTTTCTGTCTTAGTCAAACCATTTTACAAAAGGTAGCGCACGAGTAGATTCAACAAATGAGCGAAAATGTGCGAATCGCTTCAAAATGGTCCCGTATGCGTTCATACACCATTCATCCGATTGCGAAGTTGAGATGTTGAGTACACTTCAGGGAAGCTTTCTGGCATAGTAAATCAATTTTACTAAGGTAGCACACGAGTAGATTCAACAAATGAGCGACGATGCGCGAATCGCTTTAACAAAGTCCGTTATGCGTTCATATACCATTCATCAGAATGCGATGAAACTTGGGTGAGAAGTTGTGTATACTCCATTGTAGGTTTCTGGTTTAGTACATCCATTTTAAAATAGGTAGCGCACGAGTAGATTCAACAAATGAGCGACGACGTGCGAAGCGTTTCAACAAAGTCCTTTATGCGTTCATATACCATTCATCCGATTGCGATGAAACTTGGGTGACATGTTGAGTACAATCCACGAAAGGTTTCTGTCTTAGTAAAACCATTTTACAAAAGGTAGCGCACGAGTAGATTCAACAAATGAGCGAAAATGAGCGAATCGCTTCAAAATGGTCCCGTATGCGTTCATACACCATTCATCCGATTGCGAAGTTGAGATGTTGAGTACACTTCAGGGAAGCTTTCTGGCATAGTAAATCAATTTTACTTAGGTAGCGCACGAGTAGATTCAACAAATGAGCGACGATGCGCGAATCGCTTTAACAAAGTCCGTTATGCGTTCATATACCATTCATCAGAATGCGATGAAACTTGGGTGAGAAGTTGTGTATACTCCATTGAAGGTTTCTGGTTTAGTACATCCATTTTAAAATAGGTAGCGCACGAGTAGATTCAACAAATGAGCGACGACGTGCGAAGCGTTTCAACAAAGTCCTTTATGCGTCCATATACCATTCATCCGATTGCGATGAAACTTGGGTGACATGTTGAGTACAATCCACGAAAGGTTTCTGTCTTAGTAAAACCATTTTACAAAAGGTAGCGCACGAGTAGATTCAACAAATGAGCGAAAATGAGCGAATCGCTTCAAAATGGTCCCGTATGCGTTCATACACCATTCATCCGATTGCGAAGTTGAGATGTTGAGTACACTTCAGGGAAGCTTTCTGGCATAGTAAATCAATTTTACTTAGGTAGCGCACGAGTAGATTCAACAAATGAGCGACGATGCGCGAATCGCTTTAACAAAGTCCGTTATGCGTTCATATACCATTCATCAGAATGCGATGAAACTTGGGTGAGAAGTTGTGTATACTCCATTGAAGGTTTCTGGTTTAGTACATCCATTTTAAAATAGGTAGCGCACGAGTAGATTCAACAAATGAGCGACGACGTGCGAAGCGTTTCAACAAAGTCCTTTATGCGTTCATATACCATTCATCCGATTGCGATGAAACTTGGGTGACATGTTGAGTACAACCCACGAAAGGTTTCTGTCTTAGTAAAACCATTTTACAATAGGTAGCGCACGAGTAGATTCAACAAATGAGCGACGATGCGCGAATCGCTTCAAAATGGTCCCGTATGCGTTCATACACCATTCATCCGATTACGATGAAACTTGGTTGAGATGTTGAGTACACTCCAGGGAAGCTTTCTGGCTTAGTAAATCAATTTTACTTAGGTAGCGCACGAGTAGATTCAACAAATGAGCGACGATGCGCGAATCGCTTTAACAAAGTCCGTTATGCGTTCATATACCATTCATCTGAATGCGATGAAACTTGGGTGAGAAGTTGTGTATACTCCATTGAAGGTTTCTGGTTTAGTACATCCATTTTAAAATAGGTAGCGCACGAGTAGATTCAACAAATGAGCGACGACGTGCGAAGCGTTTCAACAAAGTCCTTTATGCGTTCATATACCATTCATCCGATTGCGATGAAACTTGGGTGACATGTTGAGTACAATCCACGAAAGGTTTCTGTCTTAGTAAAACCATTTTACAATAGGTAGCGCACGAGTAGATTCAACAAATGAGCGACGATGCGCGAATCGCTTCAAAATGGTCCCGTATGCGTTCATACACCATTCATCCGATTGCGATGAAACTTGGTTGAGATGTTGAGTACACTCCAGGGAAGCTTTCTGGCTTAGTAAATCAATTTTACTTAGGTAGCGCACGAGTAGATTCAACAAATGAGCGACGATGCGCGAATCACTTTAACAAAGTCCGTTATGCGTTCATATACCATTCATCCGATTGCGATGAAACTTGGGTGAGATGTTGTGTATACTCCATTGAAGCTTTCTGGTTTAGTATATCCATTTTAAAATAGGTAGCGCACGAGAAGATTCAACAAATGGGTGACGACGCGCGAAGCGTTTCAATTTAGTCCCGTATGCGCTCATATACCGTTCGTCCGATAGCGATGAAACATCCGTGAATTGTTGTGTACTCTCAAGGAGATGTTTCTGGCTTAGTAAATCCATTCTACAATATGTAGCGCACGAGTAGATTCAACAAATGAGCGATGACGCGCGAAGCGTTTCGACAAAGTTCCGTATGCGTTCATATACCATTCATCCGATCGCGATTAAACTTTGGTGAATTGTTGGGTACACTCCAGGAATGCTATTTGGCTTAGTAAATCCATTATACAATAGGTAGCGCACGAGTAAATTCAACAAATGAGCGATGGAACGAGAATATTGTTTTAACAAAGTCACGTAGCCTATGCGTTCATATACCATTCATCCGATTGCGATAAAGCTTTGGTGAGTTGTTGTGTACACTCCAGGGAAGGTTTTCGTCTTAGTAAATCCATTTCACAATAGGTAGCGCACGAGTAGATGCAACAAATTAGGGACGACGCACGAAGCGTTTCAACAAAATCCCGTATGCGTTCATATACCATTCATTGATTGGGATGAAACTTTGATGTGTTGTTGTGTACACTTATGTGAACGTTTCTAACTTAGTAAATCCATTTCACAGTAGGTAGCGCACGAGTAGATTCAACAAATGGGTGCCAGCCCACGAATCGTTGAAAAAAAATCCGTATGCGTTCTTATGCCATTCATCCGATAGCGATGAAACTTTGGCGAGTTGTTCTGCACGCTCCCACGAATGTTTATAAATTAGTAAATCCATTTTACGATAGTTGAGAGGCAGTTAACCGAAATTGAAAACATACTGTGTATCCAAAAGCATTTCATGAAACAAAATTACAATGCCAACACTTTCTTTTATTGGCATTGCAACGCATGCAGGGTACAGCTTGTACTGTATAAATAGTTATTGATGTGTAACATCTTTCCGCTCGGTTGCTGGATAGTTTTGTGGGAGTGGTTTTGAAAATTGGGGACGGAAGTGGATCGGAACGATCGAGCTGGCAGTGGTGGATCAAACGGAAGTATGCACTGCCCGCTCGATCGATCAAATGGAAGTGTACTAGCTGGCAGTGGTGGACAATGGAAGTATGCACTGCCCACTCGATCGATCGAATGGAAGTGTGCCCTAGCTGGCAGTGGTGGATCGAACGGAAGTATAAGACGCACTGCCAACTCAATCGATCGATCCAGCTGGCACTGGTAAGAGAAACAATCAGCGCGCGGTGTCGAAAATTGATACCATGGCGCACTCTCGGCCATGTGGAATGTATATGACATACTGAACGGAAAACACTCATGCGAACTCTGGTGTCAGGTGATTTAAACAAATGACATGGTACATGTTCGAAGTCTTCGTATCAGTATTTAAATGGTAAAATGCCTTAATATCAAACATTGTAAGTAGTCGGCATTGCATTGGCATAAGGCATTTTAAACTCAACTCCACTCAGGAACATTATCGAAACAAGCAAAATATAAATGAAACTTAATTCCGTAATGCAGTATTATTGGAACGTGGAAATAAGTCACCATCTTGTGCACAATAATTGCGTAGTCGAAATAGCCGTGTGGTTAGTGCTTATGACGGTGAATCTAGAGATCTTGGGTTCGAATCCTGGGCGGGGTAGATATTTTTGCTATCAGATCATTTTAAACGATATTTATCATATCAATATGACTCATTTTAACAGAATCCATATGAAATTACGTGTTGGTCTGTGAATCAAGAGGACCTGTTTATAAGGAATTTAAGGTTATGAGCGGTGTCGCGTCTATTAATCTAGTTGATCCATATCGTATTCTTTATTTAGGCTAATGCTGGTGGAAGCTACAAATCATCTAATAAAATGAGTTCCGTATTATAAACTGCAATATCTGTAAAACACTCCCTTTTACAATAGATTAATATTTGCGCCAATAATAGTATAAAATACCGGTGTATCAACAATTTCACGTGAGGTTTCTTCTATGTCAGATGTTACACATCATATGCGACTACTGTAAGGCTCGTGATTTTTTTTTGAATTTGGTCATGTGTTTTCTAATGTATGTCTACGCCTTATTATTCCCATTATCCAACGGGGTCGGGGATGAGATGCGATGGAAGTCTTTGTGGCGTATGTTTTTACGGCTGGGTGCCCTTCCTGACGCCAACCTCATGAGAGGAGTTAATGAGAGATGAAATGAATGATTCTGAATGAAACTGGACAAGGATGTGGAAGGAAGCGGCCGCGGCCTCTCAGAAGGTACCGTCCCAGCATTTGCCTAGAGTTGAAAATGGGAAACCACGGAAATTCATTTCAAGGATGGCCGAGGGTGGGGCTCGATCCCCCGTCTACCGATTCCGCAGAGAGCTTGGCCCCATGGCCTATCACTGCGCGTTAGCGAGCATAAGTTATAGCCCAACCATATATTCAAGATGGTGGTTGAGCGTAAAAACTTGAAACTTCAAAATCAATAATTCAGGATCCAATTGCGCAACTATCATGAAACTTTGTAAGAGCACGCAGCAGCCATCTTGAGTATATAAGATATTATATTGATAATCCATTATTTGTTACTTATTATTTATTACAGTCACAATGACGAAACGCAGCAAGCATGTAGTCTAGTCTCACATAAGAGGCTCTCTCTGCAAAAGGCACATGATCAACGATTCCATACATTCAAGATGGATGTATTTTTCCAATTTTAGAATCAATTCCTCAGGTGCAAGACTGGAATTACAACGAAACCTAGTACACAAGGAGTCTTTTATAGGCCACAACTGTTAACGCTCATCACAAGACCATTAAATTATACTGCTTGATAAGGACAAAGAGTTATCTTATAACTACAATATACCCATACATGTAAGAGAAAGTAGACTACATGTTCGTTACTGAACATCTTGTTCAATATAGGTAAATGAAAATATTGTCAAACTGTAAAACCATTACTGTGATATATTATTATCTTTATATAGCCTATGTAGGCCTCTATACTGCCTTGATAAAACCAGTCATTTAATGAAAATACTAGTCACTTCTTGAAAGGTCACCTTTTAGTTGTTGTTAATTCATTGAGGGCTTTGCAACATCGTGGTCATGTAGTCCCGTGTACTTGGGTGTGTGTTGAATTTGTCTGATAACCTGTATTATTGTGATGACTATATAAGTGTGTGTATTTGCAATTCATATGAGGATTGGGAAGGAGGCAACCATGGCCTTAATTTAGGAACCATCCCGGCATTCGCCTGGAGTAGAAGAGGGAAACCACAGAAAGCCACTTCCAGGATGGCTGACGTGGGAATCAAACCCGCCTCCTCTGTTTTGCCCCACGAAGCTGAGTGTACCCCGTTCCAGCCCTCAGACCAGAATAGAATTTCTTGGTAGAGCCAGGAATTGAACCTGGGCCTCCACGGTGACAGACAAGATTGGCAGCCACTACCAGCTTTTAGTGGAACAGCCTCTCGGCTTGATCAAATTACTTCCTCTCGCCGTAACATAGTGTAAAATCGTTTCATTCATCATCTGCTGGTTAATTCATCCCGCCACTGTGTCTTCTGGTCTGTTCAAGTTATAAAGGAAACGTATAGTGGACTGAAGTTGAAGTAATGAAAACGTACCATATTGAAAACGTGTGAAGCCCAGTCGTTGAAAGTCTTAGGCTACAGTGTTGCAAAAAAATACATGTACTTTGATCAGAAATATTCTGTTACATGAAATTAAACATAATATTACTCTAACGATCGTCTGTCCATAACTAAACTCGGCCAATATTCACTTTTGTTGGTTGAACAACTGTCAACAGTACCTGGAGTTCGATATAAAAGCACGCGGAATGTGAAGTATATCTATAGTGGAGGTGGTAAAGCGTGTGCTCTTAGATCACGTCATGCTGGGTGCGAATCACACTACGGAGGAGAATATTTTGCCAATTATTTATTAATGGAATTCATTTCTTGGCTTTAGATTGCACATATTTACTGAACTTCTAAAATAAAATAAAAGTTCTGAGAATTAATTTTTTATAAGATATAATTTGAAGGAGAGCTTTGCGCAATACGGTTCTGAGTTTTTCTGCCGTACCAAGTTAATTAGATGTGTCGTTCTTGTTGTTTTATTTGAGGGGCTAGGGCATCGTGGTCATTTAGCCCCCGTGTATTTGGGTCACTGTTTAATTTTGTGTGATAACCTCTGTTATTGGGATGGCTGTATTAGTATGTGTATTTGTAATTAATGTGAGGATTTGGGAGGAAGCGGCCGTGGCCTGAAGTTAGGAACCATCCCGGCATTCGCCTGCATTAGAAGTGGGAAACCACGGTAAACCACTTCCAGGATGGCTGTTGTGGGAATCAAAGCCACCTCTTCTCAGTTTGGCCTCACGAGGCTGAGTTGACCCCATTCCAGGCCTCAGACCAGAATTAAATTTCTTGGCAGAGCCAAGAATCAAACCCGGACCTTCGGTGCGACAGCCAATAATGCTAGCCGCTACACCAGGAAGTGGAATAATTAGATCTATGGAATCAACCAAACGAATATAAAGACATATGCAGTGAGAAAGATGTTAGTTCATTTTAGGGGCTTGGAACATCTTGGTCATCAGCCACGTGTGGTTGGGTGTGTGTTGAAGTTATCTGATAAGCTGTATTTATGTGATGGCAGTAGTAGTGTGTGTATCTGTATTCGGGGGATGGATGAGGTAGGTGCTCCGGGACTCGAAGTAAGGTACTATCCCAGCATTTTCCTGGAGGGAGTGTGGAAAATCCTGAAGAAGAACCACACTCCGGATAGCCACTGTCAGCGCCGGGATTCGATCCTACGATCTTCGGACTTGCTGCAGCTGCCCTCGCGGCCGTAGTGCATGACTTAAAGAGCACAACTTCAATGCGGGATACACTGAGAAAGAAGCTAAAATTGAAGGGTTCAATCACATATTACGGTACCTATCCGAGGCTATCCTGAGTTGTATGGGAGAGTAACCAGGGATCAAGGGAAATAAGTATGCACACATGAACACAGTGCTGAAGTTAGGGGAACTGCAAACAACCATCTCATAATTAATATGAATATTTATTTTGTGCTTTTAATTTTACGATGCCAACGTCTCAATAATTGGACTTGGGAAATTAAATTATCATACAACGTATTTTGAATAATTAATTTTCAGAAAAACTGCTGGTAAATGCTGTGATGCTCGCTTTTAATAGGACATGGGAGAGTAGCCAGTGCTTCCTTTAACTCCTTGCGTAAGGGACATGATGGTGAGCGGCCCAGCTGCTGGCTTCCCAACAAGGCAGACCGGGCTGGATTCCCGGTTAATCCATGTGGGGACATGTGGGACTTTCAAAATGAAATGTCACGTCCCGTGGTTCGGACTCCACGTTAAAGGAGGTCCCGTGACTTATGATCGCAAGATAAACGTTCACATAAAATTACAAGCTTTCTTTCCTGTAATGGTTCATATTGTAGTCACCTTCTAGTTCGTGAACCATGGACAATGGCGGAGTGGCCTATTAAGTGGTCCTGAGAGTCTGGGGATAGCAGTTACTATGGAAAAGGAGTGGGCATCTTGGACATATTCTGAGTCGTGGATCTCCTTGTGCTCAAGCGGCTAGGACTACCCCCACTCACTACCCTGAGGTGAGATTCATGAGGCTAGCAATCTGCTAACAGTGTCTTCAGCAAACCTTGGACCTATGGGAGTGACGGAGTACCACTCCCATCTGACAGAGCTGGGACTGGAGAAAAACAATCTCATATGTCATTATTTTGATTAGAATAAAACTATTAGGTATATATGATAATGTCCACCACTGTGTGTATAGCAAATCCTGGGCCATAGTACAGAACGTAATTTTTCGGACTGAAAGAAGTCTAATTCAATAAAGAAGAAGACTGGTGTTTTTGCTTTTGTAGTTGGGAGGTTTCAGTAAATAGATCGAGGTGAATAGGATCAGGAAGTTCATGCATTTGCATATTTTTTCCAGTGACTGTACATAATTGCTATTTTTTTGTGTTCACGATTCAACATTTTACCTCATTGAACATGATTCAATCTGGCAAAAATTTGCATATTTTGGTGTTTTTGATGAATGCTTATGTTATATGGACAAATCTTCGCACTATCATTGAGGCGTAATTGATAGTTAATGCATAGTTTGGATTTGAAACACTATCTACTATCTACGGTATGTAGCCTATCTAGGCCTATCTATCATTAGTACTGTTTTTTACTGTATTTAACACAACTGTACTAGGAAGGTCAGTGTATAGCAGTGTCTCACAGGACATTCATCCTCTTAAAATAGGCAGGGGATACCGCGAAAAATATATAAGATAATTGACCCCTCAAAAAAAAAGCCCGATTTAAGAAATGAAATGCACCTTAGGCCTTGATACCGTCGGGGAAGAAAACAAAAGTTGACCCAGAGAGGTCTAGAGGAAAGATGAAATAGAGGAACCGAACATTAGTAAATGGAAGCAATGCCATGTTTAGTTGGGATCCCGTGGTCGCCACCCCACGCCCTACTAGACTACCTGTTTGCCCCGTGAGCTTGGGTTTACGACCACTGCCATCTTGAGTGTGATTGTCTTCCAACTGCAGCCAACCCAATCCTAGCCACAAATAATACTAGTTACGTATATTCGTTATTACAAACGACACCGGCAATCAGATAATAACTTCGCACGTTCTGTAAGAACATGGATCTGATGGCTGCAATATCCCTAGCAAATTAAATTATTATTATTAATAATAATAATAATAATAATAATAATAATAATAATAATAATAATAAAATGGCACTGTTCTCAAAACTAACATTTTGTTGAAGTGGGTCTAAATTGTACCCAATGGAATTGGGTGTTAAATACGCACAGAGCAAGTTGTATAACCGATTCCTTTCAAGCGAGAAATTAGTTTGAGGGCAGCTGATGTCAGCGGGGTGCCTGGAAACCTCAAATGTTATAGTGTGATAGTGTTGGATGCAGGGATTCGTAGCCCGATGCACCATACTGTTGGGCGTGGAATTATCCTTCTCGCAGTAGGAGCCTGCTAAAGTAGTGCACTAAAATTTACACCACGTTTTCTCGTCAAAGGATGGAAAGCGTATTGTCTCGGAATTACGTGTGTTATTTCTATTGGTGCTTTGAGATGCCTAACTTGTAAGTTATCGGCCAGTTTATAAATATTATTTTAAAATTAGTATTACAATTGCAAGATTTGGCAAACTGTGTTACTCGAAGGGTAATGTTTCTTTTAAAGATTAATCCTCCTCACGGCTGTCTCTCACACGTGGTAGGAAGACATGCAGAACTCCCTGAATGGTTACGCTCTCTCGGTCCTCTTGCGGTGGTTGCCAAATATCTCAACTTGTCTGTATTACAGACAAATTACTCCAACATGCATGGACCTACATTTTGGAAGTTTGAACTTATTACTTCAGAGCATCGAACACTGACATCTAATTTATATATGTATATATTTCGGCTCATGAAGGGAATACTGTATAGTTCGATGATCGTTTCAAAACGGAAGGTGATATACACTGTCCATGTGCCTGTGTAGCGCGCACCACTGCGAGACTTACAGGAAGAGAGTCAATGAAGTTCTGGTAGGTACCGACAGAATGTGGAGCCATGCAGACTCCAGTGCCATGGCCCTCCTCCGGTCTGGACCCGTCCGGCGATTGTTGCAGGGTGTTTGCGTTCAGACGTTTCACGCCGTATACGCCAACGGCCATCAGTCCGATGGAGCATAAAACGTGATTAATCGGAAAAGGCCACCTGTTCCCACTCAGTGGACGTGCAGTTGCAATATTGGTGTGTAAATTCCAGCCTCCGTTGCTGATGAACAGCAGTTAGCATGGGTGCATGAACCAGGCGCCTGCTGAGGAGGCCCATACGCAGCAACGGTCATTGATGAGACACGGTTGGTAGCCCCGTGGTTCATCTGGGTGGTCAGTTGCTCTCTAGTTGCACGTCTATTCGCCCGTACAGCTCTCCGCATCCGTCTATCTATGGGCTATGACCCGTAGTGCACCGCAGTTGCCTCGGCGCTGCTTTTGAATAGCGCCATTATGCCTTGCACGGTACACTTCAACCACAGCGGCACGCGAACTGTTTACAAACGTAGCCCTTTCGGAAATGCTTCCACCCTTGGCCCAAAAGCCGATGATGATGCCCTATTGGACGTCGATAAATCGCTCGATGTCCGCATTGCGACAGCGACTGCATTGTTTTCCGCTTCCATTCGACACGCTTTATACTTACTGTATACCCTCCACTGGCAGTGCTGTCTCCTGCCGTCTGTGTGCGGTTATTGCACGTTCACGTCGAACATAGGCGATGGTCACATTAATGTGACTGGACAGCGTAGTACGGAAGAAACACCAGCTAGGAAGAACTAAGTTGGAGCAGGTGGACCATTTTAAGTACTTGGGCTGTGTGTTCTCAGGATGGACTTATAGTGAGAGAGATAGAGACAAAGTGTAGAACCGCCAATGCAGTGAGTTCTCAGTTGTGATCTACAGCATTCTGCAATTGTTGAAACTCTCCCTACATCGCTCAGTATTTAGACCAATCTTGCTGTATGGGAGTGACAGCTGGGTAGATTCAGGTATCTCACACACAAGCTGGAGGTAACTGATATGAGGGTAGTACGAACGATTGATGGAGCAAATTGATGGGAGCAATGGCAGGAGGGTACTCGTAAGGAAGAAATAAAGGTTAAGAAAGAAATAAACACGATAGATTCTGGCGATGACGATGATGATATTTGTTATTTTAAGGGGCTTAACCTTCGATGAGGCGGTTCGTATCAGCCGCCTCAGATGGTGGGGTCATCTGTTGAGAATGGGGAAGGAGAGATTACCTAAGATATTTATGAGCTTGGCTGTAGAGGGTAAGAGAAGAAGATGTAGACCTAGCAGGTGATAATAAAATTCAGTGTTGAATTATTTGAAATTGAGAGGTGTAGAAGCAGAGAAGGTCGCAGTTCTAACTGCTAATAGGGGAATATGGCGGCGTTTGCAAACACACTTGCAGACTAGACTAGAAACTGAGAGGCAATACAGTCTGAATTTTTTTTAGCGTATGGCTTTTAGTGCCGGGAGTGTCCGAGGACATGTTCGGCTCGCCAGTTTTGTAGCTGCTTCGAGACGGACACCCAATGGGTGAGCTACACGTACCGTTGGGGAGGAAAGTTGGAAGGGAGGGTCGAGGAATTGGAAGGTAGCAGCTGTGGCCAATAGTTAGGGACCAACTCCGGCATTCGCCTGGAAGGAAGATGGGAAACCACAGAAGACCATCTTCAAGGTTGCCGGTGGGGGGATTCGAACCTCCTCGCCTCCCGGATGTGAGCGACTGCCAGCAGTCATGCCGTAACGACCACGGCTAACTCACCCGGTACAGTCTGAAATGAAAAGGAATGACTGGATGAATGGATGAATTAATGCATGAATTAATTAATATTTTAGGGCAAACACGCCGCTAAAGATTAATAGCAAGTATAAGGGAAACCCAGTAGCGGGTATAAAAGAGTCGCGACGTTCAACGCGTACCCACCAGCGAACAAAGATTTCGGTTTGCGTTTGATCCTTAGCCCCTTACAGGTGTTTCTCGCCCAGCAGGGGAGCAGTGTTATGAGGGTAAAAGGCAGCCACTCTTATGTTTCTATTCTCTACGTGCCCACAATCCCTTTAAACCACGCGGGAATGGTCAGGACATGTGATATCGAGAGAAAGGAAGCCGACACGGGAACTTCATAATTACTTGGGCGGATTATGGGGATAAAAGGCTTGCGACTGGGTATACCTTCACCACTCTAATAGACTAAGTCCCAGAATGTGATGATTGGCAGATGAGGACCACAGGAAGGAAGTATGTTGACTCATCTAAAATTAGAGTTGCATGTTATTTCTGGTAGATAGTCAATGTGAGCACGAAACAAGTTTCTCATCTTAGGATCATAAATCTTCATTAGCCAGAGAGTTAGGCCTACTAGCATCATTGACCCTCTGTGACAAGCTCCCGGGCTCAGCTTACTCTTGGCGCCTTGCTACTTGACTGGCATGCACACTCCATTTCAAATAAGTTTCCCATTTGCATTTACATTTTAGCGAAAAACGCTAATCTTTTTAAACGAATATGGGAGTTTAAGATAATGCTCGCTGTTAATAATTATCATCACGTGTTCTCGCGAATTTTGACAACATCCGCAATATCTGGCGAGCCACCTTTTTTTCTTTTTGCCTCGGGGTACGTATTGAGAATTCGGTCCCAAAAGTCCTACGTTCGAATCCCAGCTCTACCAAGAAATTTAATTTTGAAAAGGAAGATTGTAGTTTTACGTGACCGTTAATCGCGAGATCATAAGCCACGGGACCTCCTTTTTATGTGGAATCCGAACCACAGGACATGGCATTTCACTTTGAAAATCTCACATGCATTGGCCGGGAATCGAACCCGGTCTGCCTTGGTGAGAGGCCGACAGCTTGACCGCTGCGCCACCACGCCCCCAAATTCAATAATGGACTGAGGGCTGGAACGGGGTATAATCAACCTAGTTAGGAAAATCTAAGAAGAGGAGGGTTTGATTCCCAATTCAACCATCCTAGAAGTGGCTTTACAGGTTTCTCACTTCTACTCCAGGCAAATGCCGGGATGGTTCCTAACTTCAGGCCACGGCCACCTCCTTCCCAAGCCTAGTCTCTGGTACGAATACACATACCACTACAGACATCTCAATAACACAGATTATCAGATAAATTGTACACACTTCCAAAACCATGGGACGACGATGCAAGCTCCAACAACATCGGAGGTCACAGCCCACATATAACTGTAAGTCAGTCCGCCTCGTTGTGTTCAATTCCCGGCTCTGCCAAGGCTGAGGGCTGTATTAGCCTCGTAAGGCATGAGATGAGGCGGGTTCGATTCCCACCTCAGCCATACTTAAAGTGGTTCTCCGTGATTTCCCACTTCTAATCCAGTCGAATGCCGGGATGGTTCCTAACTTAAGGCCACGGCCGCCTTTTTCCCAATCCTCATCTCAATTACAAATACACAGACTAATACAGCTGTCACAATAACACAGATAATCACACATATTTCACACACACCCAAGTACATGGGACTAAGACCACGATGTCGCAAAATCCCTAACTGTAAGTTGCCACGTGAATGGAATTAGACAAGGACATTTACAAAGACATTTTATGAATTATTTTACAAAATATTTATGTTTATAGAATTAATCATTTGTCCACATAAAATATTGTATCATAGCGCAGCAGAAGTAATCATTGTTGTTGATAATTCGTTTCAGGAGCATGGGTTATCTTGGTTATCAGCCCCGTACATTTGTCTGATAACCTGTCTTTTAGTGGTGACTGTAGTAGTGTGTGTAGCTGTAATTATTAGGGTCGGGAATGGGAGAGGTGCTCCGGGACTTGAAATAAGGTACTATCCCGGCATTTGTCTGGAGGGAGTGTGGAAATACCCGGAGAAAACCATGCTCAGGATAGACGCTGTCAGCGCCGGGATTCGAACCTCCATCAACGACTTGCTGCAGCTCCTCATCGCAGTCGTGACGAGCGATTTAACGCGCACCGTGGGGCATACACAATCAAAGGAGGGTGCTCGTTCAAATTAAAGTTACAACTAACATGTTATTGTTAAGGCCTACATTGCTTAACAGTAAATGTAACACGCATGTCGTGCTATGTGCTATGTCTTGACGACTTGTATTATCATGAAACGCCACAACCAGTGGTTCGGGTTCTGCGTAGAAGTAGATCTCGTGGTTTATGATCGCGAGGTAAAGAGCAACGCGTGACTACACTTGCTTCATTGGTATATTCTTAAAATTCTTCAGTTACGCTTATATGAAGGGTTTGTAACAACTTGATCAACGAACCTGTGCTATGTGCCCCTTCTCAATGAATGACTCGCTCAGGTTCATCCCAAACTACAACACGTAGGAAGTTATGACTTGGTTAAGAGGTTTTCTTCATAATGTAGGCAACAACTAAGGAAAGGATTATTTTCATACTTAATCCATTTCAAGAATGATGAGAGTGAAATGTGATGAAGTCAGTAAAATGAAGTGAGCCCCTGTTTCTAGCTTACTTAGATTACATCTCCGCAAAGCAGTCTGCATAACTTTCGCCTGTCAACATATGCCAACAACTGTACAGTATTGGAATTAGGATGAGTGTTGGTTTGGCAGTGCGACAACGAGAACGTGTAGACGGTTAATCAAGGTAATGTGTCACATTAATAAAGATGGGAGGGAAGCACCCTGGCGTCTCCATTAGTGGATGATGGTGTAGCTGAAAAGTTAATAAAAGATCATGAAAGTATCCTCGGCCTGAAAAGTAAAGGCGTTGGGGCCACAATAGGAGAAGAAAATTGGAACAAGTAGTTCCACGATGAACTAAAGTGTCTACTTTTCTTAAAATTTAAGATTCAGACCAATGACTGATCTATATAGAACTATCCGGAACAATAAATTTAACTATGGAATTAAGTTAGTAAAACACTTAAAACATTGTAGCCTAATAGTGTCCTACAGTTTGTTCAAAATGCTTTCCTTCTATGGATTCTGGGATACTGAGAGTCTACGGCTCAAATGCTCAGAGGGAGTCTTTAGGTAGCTGGTAGGACTGTTGCCTCTGAAAATGCGCACAATTACAGTATATCCCTTAAGGCATACACTATACCAGGTGAATCAGCTGCCCCTAATAATATTGTTTTATGCGGCCCAACTAGCGTTGTTATCAGGAAGGTCGATATTTCTCTGCTTACATCCCGTATGGTACTAATGCACTGCAAGCATATTCTGCAAACGATACTGAACACTATTATTTTTCACTCGATGTGACTACAGACTGATATGAGGGGGAAATGATAGTGTTCAGTATCGTTTGCAGGATATGCTTGAATGGAAACTTACCATAAGAGATGCAAGCAGAGAAATATCGACCTTCCTGACAACACGCGTTAGTTTGGCTGCATAAAACAATATTACGGGCAGCTGATTCACCCGGTATATACAAAATGTGTTAGTTGTCCATTTTAATGTTATGGAAGTTACTTGCAGTTAAACGTTGAACCTATCAGCATGCATAGAAGTATGTTGGCAACACTGTCACGTATGGGTTACTCGAGATGAATTTGAAAAATTATTTTCTAAACACATGTGCCAAATTTTGTACTGTCTGCCTGCATACATTAACACTAGGGCTCAAAATTATGGAGTGCATTTATCAACAGATGGTAGCCCTGATGAATCAAATATATGTCGAGTTATATCTCTTGAGACATACGTTATACATACGAAATTCGGTTGAAATGCATTCGTTAGTAGTGAGATTACATGCAGTTGAAAATCGATCCTTACGCTATCATAGACTTATGTTTGTAGCACTAACTTTGACGATTTACTGTACTCTAAATATGTCTGAAACATCTTGGCATTACACTTTGTGTTCCCTACACTTATTCAGAGATATTAAATCTAGAGCTAAAAAGACTTGAGATTATTACACAGTTGGTAGCCCTGCTGACTCCTATAATAAGCACAGTTATATGGCCTAAAGCATACATTTCACATAGAAAATAAGGGTGAAATCCAATTGTTAGTACGGATAGTTCGTACAGTTAAACATCGAACCTATCAGCACGCGTAGAATCATGTTGGAAACACTGTCATGTCTGGATTACTCAAAATTAATCTGGAATATTATGTTCTATAATTTCGCAATATTTAGATATGCTGTCTTGCATAAGTTGCTTTCTGATCTACTGAGCCTAGGGTTCAAAATTATAGAGCGTATTTATCAGCAGTTAGCAGTCACGACTCTGAATATATTGCTAGTTCCATCCCTTTAGGTATACAATGCACATACAAAATTTGGTTAAGTCCAATAGATAGAATGGACGTTACATGCAGTTAAACATTTAACCTATCAGCAAGTGTAAAATCATGTTTGCAACACTGCCATGCTTGGGTGGCTCAAAATTAATCTGAAATATTATGATTTATATAAGATGCTATCAAAATCCATTCACTGATTCATCACCAACTTTCATCTAATGCTTTCATAGACATGATAAAATATGCTTTCTTTGCAGCAAATCTATCAGACGAAAGAACAGTGTTCGGAAATGTGAACATCATCTGTTTTCCGCGTGCATTTATTAAATATGTTCGTTGTCGCGAAATGCTTTGCTTCCAATGTTTTTATGAAAAATACCACCCAAATAAGTGTAAAAAATGGGTCAAGTTCAAGCGATTCATTGTCAGACGAACAGTGAAAAGGTGACAAATATTGTAGATAAAGTAAACAATAACGTAAATATCTATATATTTAAAACACTAAGCTGATTTTTGTTACCGCGAGATTGAGGGAACGGTAGAACCGATTCACTTCGTAGAGCAATCTGTCGAAAGCTGTAGGCCTGTAGATTTGCAGAGTGTCTTTGGAATAAACAAATATGTTACCACATATTTTTAAATGTATAAACAAAACTGCAAAATTGTTGGCTCAAGCGCATGCGCAGAATCACCTTGGTTAATGACAGACATGGCGGATGTCCACCGCGTTTTAATGTAATAGTTATGTATAAGAATTATAATAAAGGAGGGGAATATTGATTATGAAGTTTCCACGATCTAAACAGGAATAGAATATTATAAAAAACGGGAAATGTAGAAGAACTTATACGGACTGTTGAGAGTGAATGTTATTTAAGTACCTTAATATTGCACACTTCTACCAATGATTCGGTAGCTCAGACGGCAGCGTTCAATACTCTTAATTTATGCATCGCGCAATGGAAGCAGTTCGAATCCCACCTCCGATATATATTTTTATTTCTCAATTATTCTTTCTTCCTATTGGTAATACATTGTCTTAACATATTTTACTTTTATTATTCCCATAAAGTAAGGAATTCCCCACGATTTACGTTCCCATATACTTTTAAATTATTAAATAAAAGATGGCCACAATCGCTTTCGCCATGAGAGACAATTGACGAAAATAATTCATTTGTTGGACTCAGACATCGTGGTCACTCAGCCCCGTCTACTTTGGTGTGTGTGTCAAATTTTCTCTGATAACCTCTGTTATTGTGATGGCTGTACTGATGTGTGCATTTGTAATTAAAGTGGGGAATGGGAAATTGGCGACCGAGGCTTTAAGTTAGGAACTATCTCGGTATTTACCTGCAGTGGAAGTGGCAAACCACGGAAAACCACATCCCAGATTGTTGAGATGGGAATCGAACCTTGCCCTACTTAGTTTTGCCTCAAGAGTGCGCCCCGTTCCAGCCCTCAGACCAGAATTACACCTGCAGTGGAAGTGGCAAACCACGGAAAACCAAATCCCAGATTTTTGAGATGGGAATCGAACCTTGCCCTTCTTAGTTTTGCCTCAAGAGTGCGCCCCGTTCCAGCCCTCAGACCAGAATTACATTTCTAGAGAAATGGCGGATAAAGGATTCACCGTGTCGTAGTGTGATCTTTGTTTTTGAGAATTAAAAAGAGGGGATTGAAGAACTTCCAACAGGCGTTTGAGTTCGTTTGTTGTTTAAGTAACTTAATATTGGTTTAGAAGTCTGTTGACTGGGTGGCTCAGGGGTAACATTGATTACCCAGGAATGAATTTTGCATAGTCGAAGGAGTCTCACCTCAGACATGTATTTTTATTTCCTAATTATTCTTTCTGGCTATTGGTAATTCATTGTCTTAACATATTTTACTTTTATTATTCCCGTACAGTAAGGAATTCTCCACGATTTACATTGCCATATAAATTTAAATTATTAAATAAAAGAAGAGTCGCCTACGTAGCGTAGCGGTCAGCATGGTTAGCTGCCGCCCCGGAGGTCCTGGGTTCGATTCCCGGCTCTGCCACGAAATTTGAAAAGTGGTACGAGGACTGGAACGGGGTCTACTCAGCCTCGGGTGGCCCAAATGAGTAGAGGGGGTTCGATTCACCCTCAGCCATCCTCGACGTGGTTTTTCGTGGTTTCCCACTTCGTCTTCGGGCAAATGCCGGGATGGTACCTTCTTCAAGGCCACGGCCGCCTCCTTCCCTCTTCCTTGCCTATCCATCCTAACCATCCCTTACCTTCCCTCATGAGGCCCCTGTTCGCTTTGCAGGCGAGAACGCCTGGGCGAGGTGCCAATCCCACCTCACCAGTTGTATCCCTTCCGATTCGATGTTCCCAGCTCTAGGACACTGCCCATAGAGGCGGTAGTGGTGAGTTCCCTCGCTGGGTCCGTGGGTTCCACCAACCTGGAGGATAAACGACTAAAAAAAAAAAGATGGCCACAATCGCTTTCGCCATGAGAGACAATTGACGAATATAATTCATTTGATGGACTCAGACATCGTGGTCACTCAGCCCCGTCTACTTTGGTGTGTGTGTGTGTGTAAAATTTTCTCTGACAACCTGTGTTATTGTGATGGCTGTACTGATGTGTGCATTTGTAATTCAAGTGGGGAATAGGGAATTGACGACCTAGGCTTTAAGTTACGAACTATCCCGGTATTTACCTGCAGTGGACGTGGCAAACCACGGAAAACCACATCCCAGATTGTTGAGATAGGAATCTAACCTTGCTCTCCTCAGTTTTGGCTCAAGAGTGCGCCCCGTTCCAGCCCTCAGACCAGAAGTAAATTTCTTGGCAAACCAGGGATCGAACCTGGAATCCGGGGCGATAGCTCAGAATGTACTGTAGCCTTCAGATTGGGCTTTCCTGTGTTAGTACGATTTTTGACAAGCACTGAACATACAGTCTAACTCTTAAACTCCCTCCATTACGGTGGCTGTCGAAGTGAGTCTATGCTCATTCCAGTAGTTGGCGAAGTATGCTCCCTTGCTTAATTTACTGTCATGGAAATGCAAAGGATTGTACCTACATCAGGTGATGGAAATTGCTTATTTAGAGCAGTTTCGTAGTGTTTATTCCAAAATGCAGGACGTTATCCTGAGCTGCGTTTGCAAGCAAATTGCAAAAATTTTTGCTGGCATGAATAATTGTAAGGATTTTATTATTGACGATCAGTATCATCGCATTCTCATCAGCAACAAACTTGAGAATGAAAGTATCTGAACTTCATTGTATACGTGAATATTATTGTTTATTGATTATTTGTTTAGAGTACATAACAATGAATCTAACCACGCTGTTGATTTTGGCAATGGAAGTATTATTTGCCATTTAATATTTGGCGGCTGCGTTGAGGCAGGCCACTATAATGTTATTGAATATGACGTTAATTTGGAGAGAAATGCTGCAATAAATATACCCATTTGACGAAAAGGAACATTAGCCACAAAAAAGTGGGAAATCGTAGAAAAATACGAAGCCACTTTTAAAATCTAATATAAAAATGCCATTTCAGAAACAATTCCAGATATTATGCCGTACAGTGTATGGTCCTTGACGAACAAATGTAAACATTTTTCTGTACTGTATTTCTGTAGCGAGAAATCTACGCTTGGTTACTTTGACCTTTGGTGTTGTAATGGCAAAATTAATTTTACTAAATATAAAATATTTGACAGACTGCAACAATTTTTCACTGGAAATGATATCTCAAGGAATTTAAGAGAGAATAATCGGCAGTAGAACAAATCCTATGTCCTTGGTTTCATTTGGTGCCAATGTCACTGTGCCACATGCATACGGTCCATATTGTTTTAAAATGTATGGAATTGCACATCATCGCATTTCTTAGTTAATGTATATTCCAAAATTATAAGCGACGGTTCCTGCGGCCAGTTGTATATATTAGACTCCTCAGAATTCTTGAATTCCTTGGAATTAAGTGATTTGCTTCCACATACTCCAAACGATTGACCCATAGATATGCTCCTTAGAAATCTGAAGTTTCCTAAGGGCATCTAAATGCTACCATATTAATTATAAGAAATATGTACGAAAATTGCTTGAATTTGGAAATAATAAGTGCAGTTAAAATTAGGCGGAGAGATCTAACCCTTCGACTTGATTCCATATTAATTATATGAAATATGCCTGAAAATGCTTGGATTTGGAAATAAGTGCAGTTAAAATTAGCAGAGAGGTCTAATCCTTCGACTTGATTTAACACCACCGGATAAAACAATCATTTTCTTTTAAGAGGCAACATTTTCCGATTCGCTTGGCATACTTTATCACAATCAATAAAGCTCAAGGGGGAACTCTGGAACGTATAGGTCTCAATTTGCCTCATCAAGTTTTCAATCATGGCCAGCAGTATGTTGCAATGTCTAGAGTGCAATCTATTGACGCCCTTAAAGTTTCAATAGTGCCAAAAAATAATTGTACAAAGAAAGTATATAATAAAATTCTTCAGTAAATATTTTCTTATTGGCCGTCATGTATTGACGGGTTCCAACTAGTTAATTTATTAATATTGTAAGTAGAAAAAGCAAAAACAAATAATAAAGTAGGCCTACCGGTACTTGATGTAATCTGCCAACTTAAATATTGTACCACAAGCATAAAATAAAAGAAAAGATGTCAAAGAAAGAAAGAAAGAAAGAAAGAAAGAAAGAAAGAAAAAGAAAATTATTTAAAAAGATTAAGGTAGGTATCGATCACGATGGCTTTCATTCCCAAAGCCAAGGAGACCAGCCGGGAATAAGACTACAAAAGTTTGAGGATTGATTTTAAACGTTCAATTTTGAGCACACTAAGGCCCATTGCCAAAAACACTCGAACAGGGGCAAAATATTTTTTATGAAGAGCAAACCCTCCAAATTTGAACACTTTTCTAGAAAAACACTTGGCGACCTCTCTTTGTAAGTAGAGATTATACGCCAATCAGTATAATATAATCCCCCTTCCGTCCAATCTTAAATTGACTGTGAAATTTGCGGAACGAAAAGTTCACAGGCGAAATGACAGTTGCACTTCCAGGGAATGGCGAGGTGAATGAAACTCAAATCCCCCTTCCGTCCAATCTTAACTTGACTGTGTTTCACAGGCGAAATGAAGAAAGCCCGAGTTGCATTTCCAGGGAAGCTCCAAACACAACCACCCTTCTCAGAAGACTTAACTCAACACGACTCAACGGTTTGCTGCTGGCTGTATCTGGGGCAATAGGTTCGCCCGCTAGCTAGGCTGTAACAGGGATGATAGACTCGCCTTAGCTAGCTCGTAAACTGCCACCTCGGTAGTTGAATGGACATGGTTGGAAGAAATTAAAACGTAAAAACACGTATAGTGGGTGATGTATTGAAGACATATGCTCTCGCAGTCTTTTTTGTAGAACTTTTCATGCTGAACAATTCTTACACTCGTAGTATTTAGATATGTTTAACGGTTTGCCCAGCGTAAGCTTACAAAGTGCTCGGACGCCAGTTTTTTTTTATTTTTACATTTCCACTGAAATCGTTACTGCTCGGCTTCCTTTGATCATAAATAAATCATTTTCTACAGAAATTATCCTCGAGATATCCTTTGCAGAATGGTGAAAACCGCATCAAAATCCATGCAGTGGTTCTCATGTTTACCCGTAACATCCAAGAATCGGGGACTGTGTTTTATACTAAGTAGAGATGATTATCACAGTCGCCTCCGTAGCGTAGCGGTCAGCATGGTTAGCTGTCGCTTCGGAGGTCCTGGGTTTGATTCCCGGCTCGGCCACGAAATTTGAAAAGTGGTATGAGGACTGGAACGGGGTCTAGTCAGCCTCGGATGGTCCAAATGAGTAGAAGGGGTTTGATTCCCACTTCAGCCATCCTCGAAGTGGTTTTCCGTGATTTCCCAATTCGTCTTCGGGCAAATGCCGGGATGGTATCTACTGTAAGGCCACGGCCACCTCCTTCCCTCTTCCTTGCCTATCCATCCCAATCTTCCCTTTCCTTCCCATCCCTCATGAGCCCCTGTTCGCTTTGCAGGCGAAGTCGCCAGGGCGAAGTGCTGATCACACCTCCCCAGTTGTATCCAATCCGACCAAGTGTTCGCAGCTCTAGGACACTGCCTGGAAAGGTGGTAGTGGTGAGTTCCCTCGCTGAGTCCGTGGGAACCACCAACCTGGAGGGTAAAATTGACAAAAAAAATAAAAAAAACTATCACGTTTACAAGGGGCTATCCTAATAGTTTCATTTAAATGTGATAATTAACTAATACATATATTTTTTCCAGGAGTGTATTTACATATTTATATTTTGTACCCCACCCATTTATTGGGCAAAATCGTGTTGACCGACTGAAAAGCTACAAAGGGCAATTGAAATGAGGTGGAATCCCAGCCTTTACCTTAAGGAAGCGTCAAGAAACACAGGGAAATCCTCACTCAGAATGACCGTTTTCAGCGCCAGGATTCACATCTTCGAGCTCCCGTTTGCAGTCGTAGTACGCGGCCTCCCGGCCTCAACCCGGTGAAGTGTAATAACATGTTTAGATGCAGTTACGAGGCATAACGAACCGTTGGCTGAATAACAGCTCTCCAAGTACCGTAGGAGGGAACTGCAATCAGTCAGTCCATCGCAACCCAGATCCTTAATTGGCTTACGTTCTACTCATTTTATGCATTTTATTTCATTATTTTCTCCATGAGCCTCCGTGGCTTAGGCGGCAGCACGCCGGCCTCTCACGACTGAGTCCGTGATTCAAATCCCGGTCACTCCAATTTGTGGTGGACAAAGCGGAGGCGGACAGGGTTTTCTACGGGAACTCCGGTTTTCCCTGTCACAAATTTCATTGCAGCAACACTCTCCACTGTCATTTCATTTCATCCGTCATTCATGTAATCATTGCCCCAGGGGAGTGCGACAGGCTTCGGCAGCTGGAACAGTTCATATTCTCGCCGCTAGATGGGGGCTTCATTCATTCCCTTCCCTGAACCGGTCCGTCGACTGGAAGCAGGCTGTACATTTTCTTCGTAGATAATTAGACTGTGTGTTATCAGCAGTAGATAAGAATCGTTAACGGTGTCATAATATTAACAATACGATATATTTAAGTATTGAGGTTTTGGAGACGGTTAGGCGCCGGAATTTGCTCGGGCATGGGATAATTGACAAGCTAATCTTCTGACGCAGGTACCTCACATTTGAGTATCCCTAAATGTCAGTAGGTTGTGCTCAAGTACTGTACAATCTGATAAACAAATGGTCCAGTATGGACGTCACGATAACACGACTTATCAGACAGATTGATGGCAGTGGTGTCCCAGGGCTTTACACAATAGAAAGCAACAATAGCGCCCCTCAGACTGAACGTGCATTTAACTGTAACTGACAATATGCTGGAGCTTGTCTCACTGATAGAACTGTAATGCATTAATATTTCTGTTCCAAAGGTCCTGGATTCGATTCCCCGTCCTGACAAGAAATTTAGTTCAAGTCTCAGGGCTGGAGCGGGATTATTTCAGATTTGTGAGGATGTATGACAAGAGGTGGATTTGATTCTCATTTGAGCCATGCTCGAAATGATTTACCGTGGTTTCCTGTTTCTATTCAAGACCAACGCCCTGTACATGCCTCGCCTACAAATAGATTAACACACACAGGCATGCTCTAGTGCATGAGCTGATGACAACGATATTATAAGCCCCTAAACGAAACAACATCAACAACAAGGAAACTGTAAGCACAAACTGAAACCTTGGTCTGCTTGCCTGACTTTGGGTTTAGAGCAGACTCGTAATGTTCAGTGTTTGAGCTGTCCAGTGGGCTTTTGGATCTGGGGTGAGTTGGGTACAGCAGTGACCAGATGGGCAGCGCTGACCAGTCCTGGAAGCAGGTCCGTGCGTGACCAGACGAGGAATAGACTGACCAAACAGCTCTAGGCATTGTTATGGACCCATTTCTATTATTCATTAAGAAGAACCCTCATTCTAAGTTTTCTATGAAAACCTTCATGTTTCAACCCTCTTGACAGATTTGGCATCTTCAGAGGGCCTTGGATGGTGTAGAGTTAGGAATGCTGTTGATTGGACACTGGTACACTGGAACGTTTACTATATCTTTGGCACAGACCAGTCATGAATATGGTCTTGGTATTAAGAATAGAATGACTTTACATCTTTACATTTCTTTAGCGTAACACATATTTCATACATTGCTGTAATGTCTGTTGCAGGTAAGGAAGCCCCGCTGATCAAGATACCAGCCACCTTCCTCAGGAGTGCGGTGAGCATTTTGCGTGTCTCTTGCTCTCTTCTTAAAAGTAACTTGCACCTCTAAGTATGGCTTGACGACAAGCCGTTCAGACCTTACCTTTTTCATCGTACATATTTTGATAATTTTATTTTATTAAAAAAATATCGTTCATATTTCAATATTTTATTCTTTTATTAGAGCATCGCCATAATAATTACCTTTATTTGAAATGGCGCTTTTCACAAGATTCCATGACAAGAGTAATAGAATTTTTATAAATTCTTCGTAAGTGCAGATTAATCCTTTTAAAATGCACGATATTTTATTTCTCCTACGTTTCCTTTATGCCACCGTTTACTGTAATGTGGTTTTCTCAAGAGAGGACTAGCAATAAATAATGCAGTTACGAAGGTCTAGCTATATTTGGGTGGGTAGTGTGAGATGTTCTGGGTTGAGATGAACCCAGACGTCAAATCATTAATGAAAAATAAGGGGAATGTGGGTGCTCGGCTGTCGCATTTCAGATCGCCCTACGACTACGACCAACCCGCCGCCACACACCTCCCTCAACAGTCATTCAGAAACATACCTAATCTGCATGGATCTGTGTACTGAAACATGCATTATATACTCGAGTTATAATTGCCTCTCTTCTATGGATTTCACTGTACTGTAATTCGACCGCTTGGGTTTAGAGAAGACATCGTGGTGTAGCCGTGCGCGTAACATCACTCACCACGACCGCGACGGGGAGCTGTAGCAAGTCCAGAGATCGGAGGTTCGAATCCCGGCGCTGATAATGGCTATCTTGAGTGTGTTTTCTCCCATGTTTTCCACACTCCCCCAAGAAAGTGCCGGGATAGTACCTCATTTCAAGTCCCGGAGCACCTTCCCCGTCCCCGACCCTAATAATTACAGCTACACACACTAATACTGACACTACAAATATACAGATTATTAGACAAATTAGACATACACCCAAGTACACGGGGCTGATGACCAAAGATGTCCCTAGTCCGAATTAACAACAACAATGGTTAAGGGAAGACAACGAATGGTTATAATGCATATGCGGCCATGGATGAGAGAAATAGGCCCGGGCATTTTAGCTCTAGTTCCAGTCGCTATGGTCGGTACCGTCTGCCACCAAGGCCACTCAAGGTCAAGAGTCAAGAGTGAGAATATTAGGTCTCGATAATACCGGAATCCTTATTGTCCGCGTTGTCGAATAATCTGGCTCACTCAAACCACCGCTCGTGCCAAGTCTAAGGCCTGTGTTACCCCGAAGTATGAACCACTCCTCAAGTTTGACAAAGAAATATAAAACAGCATTATTTGATCCACTTCTCAGAAATACTGTATTGATGTTGTCAATGTTGGCATCTCTCACTAAAGAAGAAACTCGTAGATTGAAGTCTGAAATTATTAGGAAAGAAATTTAGTGATAGAACGTGAGCAGACTGGATGAATTGTCTGGTGGGATTATTTTTAAATAACCAAAATAATGTGTACTGGCATACTTGTGGAATTGATTTTTAAATAGTTCCATCTACGTGACACCGATAAGCAGATTTAGTCAAAGGAATGAACGTTTTCTGTAACCAGTGCTGCTGTAACCTCACACCACTCGCCACAGTACCTTATGACCAGGCCGTGCTGGCCAAACGAGAATGTCGATAATGATCGTTCTCGGTACCATGCTGCCGGGAATAGCAGTTCCGAAATCATTCTTCATTATCACCTGCGAGGCCATTCGGAACTGGGGAGTTGTTTGCCCGGCTCTAGAGAAGAATTCTAGGGTGACAAGGAGAAAGAAATAAGTAAAAACCACAACTTTTCCCTAGAGATGTAGATGTGGCAGTCTTAGTGTTCAACATAGCATTCTTAAGGAAGCAAATAGTTATTCGTCTCTTCTAAAATTGAAATTTCTCACTTTTTCCTGCCTCCCTAAAATTATTCTTTACATGAGCAATAAATAACGCAGTTACGAAAGGTTTTAATGGACCTCTACTAACTTAGGTTGGGTTGTGACAAGATGCTCTCTGATTCTCCAATCACTAATGTGACAAATGAGATTAGCTCATCGAGGAGATTCTGAATGGGCACTACAAAACGAGGTACAGGTTTTAGAAGCCTCCTCTGATCAATCGCAAAATAAAAACAAGATGTTCAGTAAAGAACATACAGCCTACTTTCTGTTAAATGTATGGGTATAGTCATAATTACTTTCCTTAACAAACAAGTTGTACAATTGAATGTTCTTGTGATGAACGTTAAGAATTATACCCCGTATAAGACTTCTTAAGTTTCGATGTAATTCCGCTCTTCCATCCAGAGGAATTGACTAACATTATAAAAGAACGTCCATCCTCCATCTAGAATGTATGGAATGCTTGATCTTGCGCCTTCTGCAGTGAAAGCCTCCTATGTGAGACTATATACTTGCCGCGATTCTTCATTGTAACTGCAATAAATAGTAGATTGTCGATATTAATGTCTTATACTTTCAACACGGCGGCTGCGTTCTATATGCACCGTGATAGTCTTATGGCTAATGCTAGCGAGGTATCTTATATGATACTCTTCTCTTACAAAGTTTCTTGTTAATTGTGGTATTGGATCATGAGTTAATGATTATGATGTTTTAATAGAACGCTCTGCCACCATTTTGAATCTATGGCGAGGCTGTTCTTTTGATTGAGGCACACAATGCCCACACGCTTAATGGTAAGATATCGTATCTCTAAAATATACAGTTATTTATTTTTATATTCCATAATTTACTATTATGTACTACTAGTCCAATTTGTTGCTGTTATTCTTCATAGGTCTCAAGAAGTGCGTTCTTTGTGCGAGAAAATATGGCCACATAATCCACGTACGCCAACATTTGAATTTATCTCTGGTACTGTGTATATATTCCTTTCACGGTTTGCAGTGATGTCACACACAGCTGTTTATAAAGCAATATTAGAGGACTGCAGACATTGGATCTCCGAGTCTGAAACTCACTTTGATATCACTGGTTCGCGATAATTTTCCTTGTACACACACTTTAGATTTACTTCTGCCCAATGCTGCATTTACTAATCTTATCAGTTTCCCAGGATAACCAAGGGCTCTCATCTCGAGTAAATTTCCTCTTCGCACTGATCCACACACCTGTTTAAGTCTACATAGAGCTGATACAGGGGTTTATTATATTCCTAGCTCTTCTCCAGCATGATTCGCATTGTACAAATATGGTCATTTGTTGAACGGTTGACACGAAATCCACAGTGATAATCTCCAAGTTCTGCTTTATGTGTTAAATGCTTGGATATTATTATAGTGAAGATCTTATACCCAATGCACGGAAGGGATATCCCTTTATAATTTTCATATTTCAATGTATTTCCTTTCTGAAGTATAGAGTGCACTAAAGCTGCTTCCCATTCTTCTGGTATTTTCTCTGTCCGCCAAATTTCCAAGATTAACTCGTACAATGCTTGGATCAATACTGGTTCACCATACGTCAGTAATTAGGGTGAAATTCCATCTTCTCCTGGGGATTTCTTATTCTTCATCAACAATATGACTTCTTTAATCTAGGCTTATTGTATAAGTTTGTGGTTCACTAATACAGCTTGCTGATGCTTCTTCTTCAGATTCCCCGTTTGGCATTTCCAATCCATATCCTTAATGTTGTACATGCTCATGATTCATGACTTCAGCAAAATATTCTGCCCATCTATCCAAAATTTCCTGTGTACTACCAAGCAACTGTCCGCCGTGCTTTGTATTCAGCTTACACTGGGTTGAACTCCACTTTTCCTCTGTTTTATAATCCTACAAAACATTCTACTTCTGTCCTCATGATCCTGTTGCATCTCTTCTATCAGCTCTTTTTCTCTCTTCCATTTCCTACAAAGATAATATGCCTCTCTTCTCCGTTCCGTGTATGTTTTGTAAGAAGTAAAAGGAAGGAAGCTTGTAGTTTAACGTGACCGTTAATCTCGTGATCATGAGCCACGGGACCTCCTTTTTACGTGGAATCCGAACCACAAGACATGGCAATTCACTTCGAAAATCTCACATGCATTGACCGGGAATCGAACCCAGTCCGCCTTGGTGAGAGGCAGACAGCTTGACCGCTGAGCCACCATGCCCTCTGTTGTATGTATGCCATACTTGCTTTATTCTCTTCATCAGGACTAGTTTTACTTCCTCATCATACCAGTCCTTCTTCGTCGATCTCTCCTTTTCCCCTAGCTCCTCCCTGGCCACAACCGATATAGATTCCTTAATCATCCTCCACGATTCGTCCACTGTTGCCGCAGACCGTGTGCTTTTCAATCTTTCTTCAACTTGCTTGTTATATTCCTTCCTCTTTGTAACATTAAGTTCTTTTTGAATAAATCTTCAACTCTTCTCAGCAGTACCTCTGATTTTCACAGCAAGGTTTTGTCTCAATTTAACTTTGATTAAATAGTGGTCAACACCTCTGTAGCTACGAACAGTTTGAATATTTGACGCATATCCTTTGTCAATCAGTATATGGTCGATTTGATTCCTGTTTTTCCATCTGGTGCCACCCATGTTTCTTTCTCTATCCTCTTATATCCAAAAGTAGTACTATTTACTAACTAGCATATCCAGCTGTAACAATGTTTATGAGCCGTGACCCATTGTCGTTACTTTCAACGTGTAAACTCTGTACTCGCATTGTAGGTCTGAATTTCTCCTCTGTCCCACTTTTGTATTGAAGCCTCCATTTACTATTTTGATGACGTGTTTAGGCTCATCATATTGCTTCTCTAATTCTCCATAAAATTGATACTTTATTTTCTCTTCCTTTTCTTCTGTAGCGGCATGCACACATATAAACGTGTAATTGAAAAACCGACCTTTGGTTCTCATGACACAGGTTAATTCAGTTATTGTCATATAAGACAATAAAGTACGCTTCAGATGTTTGTATAGACTATCATAAAGCCCGTTCCACAGATGTTTTCACTTTTTCCACTCTTGCAAATCAACCATCTCAATATTTCGCCATCTAATATATCGGAGTGCAGCAATTTCAACATTGTACTTCCTAAGTTCCCGTTCAAGTTTTCATCCTTGGTCCTGGCTGGAGTAGGCTTCCCACATTCCATGTCGCAAATTCCAATCCATAACCATATCCTCGCTTAGGTAGGTTATCCCTTTTATCCGTCCGGCTATTTCTTTGTGGCTCCTCAACAGTAAATTTATTTTACAGGGTAGTGGTGTTAGGCCGTACGCCCAACCCACAACCTGGGGGACCAGGGTATTCCTTGTAGTCTGGGTCATCACCTTTTACCTTTCCGGCATGGGAGACCGTACGAGTTGCTAAACTACCGCCGGCATAGCTCTACGGATCATTTGACTACGCATCCCCAGCACCACAAAAGGTAAAGATACCATCAGTGAGGATTTAACGTAATAATAATAATAATAATAATATATGAAGGGATCCACTCGTTATCTAAATGGAAAACCTCTAAAGACTAAATTTGGCAAATTTCATCAAGTAAATAAATTCAAATACATACTTACGAGAAGTAATTCAGCCATCAGGGTTGAATCGTGAGGCAAACAAAGAGATTTTAAAAATTAGAGAAGGTCTATAGAATCACCTCGGAAACCTTCATCATTGGACGCAGATCTCTTATTAAAGACGTAGAGAAACTAGAAAGGTAAATATTGAGGAAAATCCTTGGTCCAGTCCGTTCAGAAGGAATCTGGATGAAACGGAAGTCTCAAGAGCTTTACCAGCATGCTGAAAAGATCACTGACACCTTCAGGAAAGGGCGATTGTAGTTCTATGGCCACATTCTCAGAATGAACAATTACTGGATTCTCAATCTTGCTCTGTCAATGAAAGTCAAGAACAACTGGCGTAGTGAAATGGAAAAAGACCTTCAAGAAATTGGCATTCCAGAGGAAATTATTCAAGGTGGACTACAGTTCAGAACAGTAATCAACAACCATCATTTCGCGGAGAAAATGACTACCCGGACCAAAACATCATAGACTGAAGAACGGAGAAAAATTTTCAGTGCCCAGATGAAGAGATTTTGGGAGAAAGAAAACATTATTAGCTAAAGAAGTTCTATCACGCTCCTCAGATGGGCACAACGATGTGAATATTATTATTATTAATAATAACAGTAGGCTAATAATTAATGTTAGCATCATGTTTCTACCGGAGACTATTGTGCATATACCTGAGCACCTGGTAAGGAAATAGTTGACCCATTATCTTATATTCCTAGTAAATATCACTTAGGGGCTGAAAATATACACATCACTTTTATTAGGGCTGCATCTTATTGTTTATAATGTTTTCGGGACACTTAAGTTAATAAATGAATATGATTTCCCTCGGAAAGTTAATGAGCTCTCGTGAGCTGGCGTTGCCCGGGAAACGACTTACCACTTATTAATGTTTTACCGATTAGGAATTGTGCTTTGCAAATATCTTGAAAATGGTTCGTTATAGGGCCTTAAAACGTGGTTTTCGGGGTTTCACTAGAACCTGCCGACTTCTGATTCTCGCGTCATGAGGATTGAAATAAGCTTGGTCTGGTCCTTTTGGAATAAATTCGGTATTTCACTTATATTTACCTATGCTTATGTGCCGAAGGGCCTAAACATAGGAAATGGATAGGACTGTTCAAATTTTAAGTAGACAGTGTTACCTCCAGTGTTACTAAAGTTAAGTATGCAAAATTCGGTTAAGGTCTGTATAGATTTGTATAAGGATCAGACAATCAGGCTTTCAGCTTCGAGATTAAAAACTCTGCACACTACTACAGTATGGCTGAACCCTTTGAGCACTGGCGGTACTTTAAAGTACCATATTATTTGAAGTCGTATTTAAAAGTAGTGGTTGCTAATATGAACCACTTATGGCCTGGCGGTACTTCTCAGTACCTTGCCAAAGCATCCCAAATATGTTACATACACTGTTTCCCAGAACTGCCTCCAGAACTCAGCACTGAAATATTGCATGTACACATTCTTTGGTCAGGTTTCAGGTGCACAAACTTAGACATATTTCTGTGTGTTATTCTGCAATGAAGCAAAAATTTATTCGATCCCTACTGTGTATTATTGTGATGAAAGCAAGTACATCATCTCAAATCTTGCCTCAAACACTGATGTTTCTTTTCAGAACCAATAAACTACTTGGTACTCCTAAGTACCGTCAGGGCTCTATGGGAAGTTGGCAAGGAAACAATTGTTGTGGTAATTTTTAGGCGGGAAGTTCATCACGGAGGTATTCCAAAGT
The DNA here is from genome assembly GCA_946902985.2 of Meconema thalassinum. NCBI lineage: Eukaryota > Metazoa > Arthropoda > Insecta > Orthoptera > Tettigoniidae > Meconema > Meconema thalassinum. The sequence continues at coordinate 902,418,029 of OX336389.2, forward strand.
GTGTATATGTAGTACTTCTAGCATTGTTTGCATGATAAAGTGTGAGATATGAATGCCCACAAGGTTTTAACATTAGAAGATATAAATAATGTTCTTCTAGAGCAAATAGCCTACCTGATGTAGACATTTCGGATCGATTGCGAGCTCTGTACAATGTTGAACGCAAGTCCAAAAGGCGAAAGCTGAGACTTTTCTGGGGAATGTTAGATATTCTGTTCTTAAATTCTTACATTATTTATTGTGAACTCTTTGGTACAATTTCAGTGTTAGAATAGAGAAGGTCGGTAGCTCAAGGACCTGTGGCCATGGAGAACCCTAAATCCAACAAGAGGTCATAAATGCTCAGCATGCTACCAACTACGCCACCGAAGACGCCTGCCAACGAGAGTAAAACTGCTTTGTTGAATACCATGAGATACACGTGTAGCAATGACTTCTTGGGCTCAAACACTTCTGAATCTAACTGCCCTTCTGGTTTCAGAGTATATTAATTTTCTACTTTTCATATTTATGCAACGTGTATATTTCTTGGTAGGCCTATTTATTTCTGACAAAAATAAATTGATTGTATGTAACATTTTCGTTTTCGTAGTCAGTTTACACTCCAGGAAGGTTTTACCCACGGACTCGTCGAGGGATCCCACCTTTACCGCCTCTACGGGCAGTGTCCTGGAACTTGACATCGAATCCGGGGATACAACTGGGGAGTCGGGACTAGCACCTCGTCCAGGTGGCCGCACCTGTAAAGCGAACAGGGGCCTTATGAGGGATGGGACGGGATGGGAAGAATGGCAGGGATAGACAAGGAAGAGGGAAGGAGGCGGCTATTGCCTGACGGCAGTTACCATCCCGGCATTTGCCCGAAGACGAAGTGGGAAACCACGGATAACCACTTCGAGGATTGCTGAGGTGGGAATCGAACCCCCTCTACTCACTTGGACCATCCGAGGCTGAGTAGACCCAGTTCCAGACCTCATACCACTTTTCAAATCTCGTGGCAGAGCCAGGAATCGGACCTCTGGTGGGGGAGGGCTAAGCACGCAGACCAACACACCACGGAGGCAGCTATCACCCACAGAACCAATATATTTTCTTAACTTTGGTAAACATCTACAAAGGAATAAGAATTTGTGTCCTATTGTAAATACGAAGTCAGTAAATTCCCTGTTGCCTGTAGAGGACTGACGGTACTTGTAAGTACCACCTAAAAACTTATACTTAGGTATAAGTAAGAGTTTTGAAAAAAATATGTGTTCAAACTGAAGCATATAAAGGCGTATGAAATTTTAAAATTACATTATTTACCAATTTTAAAGGTTCAGGGCTCAAAGGGTTAATATTGCAGGAAGGAAGATTGTAGTTTTACGTGACCGTGAATCTTGTGATTATGAGCCACGGGACCTCCTTTTTACGTGGAATCCGAACCACAGGACATGGCATTTCACTTCGAAAATCTCACATGCATTGACCGGGAATCGAACCCGGACCGCCTTGGTGAGAGGCATACAGCTAGACCGCTGAGCCACCACGCCCCTCAGGTTAATATTGCAGATACAATTTGAGCAACACATACATGTCGATGTTACAAAAATATTTCTACGCGCATTTAGAGGTTTCATGTTAAATTGCATGTATCTTCCATAATATTCAATGGATTTCTACCAAATTGTGTATGTACAGAGATATAACTGTGCACATCTTCAGAGGCAGCAGTCATATCGACTACCTAATAACTCTCCCTGGGTATTTGAACCATTGACCCTCAATATCTCAGAATCCATGATAAGAATACATTTCAAACATAGGCTACTCTAGTGATCTATTATGCCTAAATATTTTGAGCAAATCTTAAATGTCATTGTGACCAACATAATTCCGTTCAGTTATTAATGTAAATAGGTCAATGCAGGTAGATGAATCATTGCTATGGATTTTAAATTTTAAGAATAAGTAGGCTCTATGGTTCGTCACAAAGCTACTTGATTTTACTTAAATATTCAGTATTTGTTAATGTATTGAGTAAAACCCCTCTGTACATACTTTATTTGTTGTAAATATTAATGTACATATGTGTAAACTGCAGTTCATACCTTGTAACTAGTTAAATTATTTTTCAGTGAGAGATCCAGTTCACTTATGGATATGCTTTAGATATTACGGTGAGTTTGCTCACCTTGTGTACTACCATGCTTGTTATCGGTAATTTTCTTACCTACTCCAACCATCCAAAAATACGGAAACTGGCTGAGCAGTACTAATATGCATGTATTGATAAGTAAAGATCGGGTGTTGAGGCATCAATGGGATAGACTGTAACCCCATATAGACAGTTTGGTGCAGATGTGGTGTCAAGAAAATAAGTTCCATGTAGTAAAATTGGATTCTTCGAATTTTAAAAGAAAAAGTTCTAGGAGCAATGAAATTATATTCTGACAGTCCTGAATCTCACTGACCTCAAGAAAAGGTTCATGTTTAATGGAGTCTCATGCGTTTATATTTTTTCAGGCGATAGAACCTTGATAAAAGAGCATATATTAAATGGTGAGTGTTTCTTTTTCAGAATTCAACGGTTTTCTTCTATTTAAACATGAAATAGTAATTTATGAGACTTTAGAAATTAATGGTTGTAAAATAATCTGACCCGAATGTATTTCTAAGTGAATGAGATTGCAATATTCTTCGCTTAAGAAATGCTACATTTTGCAGAGGTGACTGAAAAACGGAAGGAGCATATCAAGAAAGGTCTTTTCTGTACTATACAAACTGAATGTTTATAAAGTATCATGTTATTGGTTTTATGCTCGTTTTAACAACTGCAGCTTTTAGAGACGCCGGGGTGCCGGAAATTTTCCCCGAATGGGATCTTTAACGTGCCACTAAATCGACTGACACGGCTCCCTCGCATTTGCGCACCCTCAAATGGCAGTTGACTGCGCCACGTTTCAATCCTGCAACCTTGGGAACAGCAGGAGATAACGTTACCGCTGAGCCACGCAGCCAATCCATCCTAATAATGCCTGTTGATAAGGATGGCCCTGGCACTCCCACATGGCAGTGTTGGGCTATGACAGTAGTGTCCTAGCAGACTAGGCTGGTGGCTTAGTGGGGTGGCTGCTTGCAGCCTGATGCCACTCCATCGCCAGAACATGCTGAGCCATGCTGTCACTTTGAAACGTCTGCCCAACGATCTCCAGACTTGCTTCAGCTGCCCGCGCGGTCGTGATGCACGATTTAACGAGCATGGCTACGTTCCGAGACTCGGCGACAAAAAATAGTCCATGTGTCAACGCCGTGTTTAGCTGATTTAATCATTTGACGACTCGGGAGTACATTTCATACTCCTCTCATCATCGTCCTCTACTCAGTATCGTGCCCTAGATGTACTTTTCTTGTTCAGGAGGGGCCGATATCGTAGATGTTAGGCCCCTTAAATCAACAATGATCATCATCATCATCTTGTTCTGGATTTGTACTTGTTCCCACAACTTCAATGCAAAAATTGATAACTTTTTGTGTCAACAACGTTATGAAGAAATGGGTTTACAGACCTATCCTCATGCAAATTGCGAGTGGTGTAAACACGTGCTCGCTTGTAATATAACCTTGTTAGAAAGGTTAACAAGTATTCACCATCCAGATCTCAAAATCATATCCATGATTCGGTGTTCCTCAGTGTAGCGGAGGACCTTTCTTTTTATATTCATAATATAATGTGTTTGTTCTTGCTTGCTTCGTCTAATTTATTCACTCCAATCCTAAAAGTGTTCTCTAAATTCGCATGTCAGTGGTGTCAAACTCTCGCGCCTCTATAACACATACGGGGCACTGGTTCACAGTCACACACCAGGTCTGTACCGGGTGAGTTAGCCGTGGTGGTTACGGCATGACTGATGGCAGTCGCTCACATCCGGGAGGCGAGGAGGTTCGAATCCCCCCCGCCGGCAACCTTGAAGATGGTCTTCTGTGGTTTCCCATCTTCCTTCCAGGCAAATGCCGGGGTTGGTCCCTAACTATAGGCCACAGCCGCTACCATCCAACTCCTCGTCCTTACATTCCAACTTCCGTCCTTCCCTCCCCAACGGTACTTGTAGCTCACCCATTGGGTGTCCGTCTCGAAGCAGCTACAAAAACTGGCGAGCCGAACATGTCCTCGGACACTCCCGGCACTGAGAGCCATACGCTAAAAAAAAAACAAAAAAAAAACAGGTCTGTGATTGTAATGCCACACGTGCAGACAGGATTATGAGTTGAAACTAATATGTCATGCATAGCCTATATGAAGAATGTGAGTTAGCACACTGCACTGAAATACCGTACAGTCTGTTTCACTTTAGCTGGGTCACATAGAGTGTAATGTGCTGGAATTTTAACATATTATCTTCTTTTCAATTTTGTTTTACTGTCCTCATTTCATTTTACGGTTTCTTTTTACTTTAATTTCGGTATTTAAGACGTCACAAACATCCAGTCCCCGAGCCAGGGAAATTGATCAAAATTAAGAGAGTAAAATCGCTTTGGCCCAGCTGGAAATCGAACCCGTGACACTTCGGGCTAAAGCCGAGCACGCTAACCACTTACATACACAGCCGGACATAGTGACAGAGCACAAATGAAACAAGGCTATTATTGAAGAAGCTCGGTGTGTCATTCCCAATGTTATTAGGCCTATATAATACGCTAAGGCTAAGGTGTATGTTTCACAAAACTCAAGCTCCTAAACCAGAGGGAGTTAGAAGGTGTGGTTTGTACCAAAATCTTCCTAATCGTCTCGATAGTACAGGAAAAATCTTGCATTTGTTGAAAAGTCAACGGAAATATATTTATTTGTTTATAAAGTGTTTTTTAAACAAATAAACAAGACGAAAGCCCCTGCGAGAACTCTGTCGCCTACAGCCCGCATAGAACTAGAGCCGGGCGGGTAGTCTGTACACATGGAGCGCACACAACCCATTAAGCGAGAGTTCTCGCATGGGTCCGCTAGTGTTATTAAGTTTGGTGATCGAGGCAATATAGACGGTACGAAAATACCTGTTACCAATGCGACTGAACGTGCTACCGCCTGTACCGACTGTTGTAGGAAATCAATGTGTGAGATACAAAAGGAGACCCAACTTGAAGAAAGTAGAGTGAGCAAAATTAAGTTAATTAATTAATTCGTAGAAAGTGCAAACCGCCTGCAAATAAGACTGTTGTTGTTTTTGTTGTTTTGTTTGAGAGGCTTGGACATCGTGGCCATCTAGCCCCGTGTACTTGGGTGTATATATCTTCAAGAGACAGAGAGTTTGTCTGATAACATGTGTTATTGTGGCGTCTGTACGAGCGTGTGTATTTGCAATTCGGGTGAGGATTGAGAAGAAGGTGGCTGAGTCCATTCTATCATTTGCCTGAACAGAAAACCACTTCCAGGATGGCTGAGGTGGGAATCAACCCACCTCTTCGTAGTTTTGCCTCATGAGGCTGAGTGTACACCGTTCCAGCTCTCAAGCCAGAATTAAATATCTTGGTAGAGCCGGGAATCGAACTCGGAACTCCGGGGCGGCAGCAAATAAGATTATACTGGACGATATGGATAAGTTAGGGAAAACTTTCAGTTCATAAAGGAAGCTCCAACAATGTGAAAACTATGAAATTTCTGCAAGCAAGGAATTCATTAAATATGTACAGAAATTGTGTAATGTATAGCATGTTACGATTTCCCTGATGGATTCGTATACTGGATGTTTAGTGATTCAATTGTTCTCCTCGGCTGACTGTACTACGATGACGTCATGTTCGATACTGGTGGCGCTATGGACTCCACTCGGTCGGGTAATACGTGGCCTTAAGTGTACATATTCAAAATGAGCCACAAGTCAGTTGTCAAAAATGCGATTGATGCAATAATACTAAACAAATGAAACTACAAATTTATTATGAACACAGGAATACAGCACTCATATAGAGTTCAATGAACCTACAAGAGATGCTGAAAGTGGTTTCCATGCTGTTCTAAGCAAACAGTGCATCTTATCAACACTGATTTACAAATTGTGTCGCAAATCTTCCAGGACTGTAGGTTTTCAAATTCTGATTGGATTGATGCCTTCAAATGCTCAACATGATGAATCTTGACGGAATAAATCTCATTTTTTAGTATACCGTATACCTGACAGAAAAATCCATGGGTGTGATATCTGGGGATCGTGGGTCATTCAATAGTACCCCATCTGCCAATCCATTCATGAAAATTTTCATTTAGAAACTCTCTCGTAGTAACTCCATAACGTGGGGATGCTCCATCTTGTTGCCATATGAACTTTTCCTTAACCTACTGCAGATGTTCCTGAAGTGATTTTCCAGCTCTAAGAACACTTCTTGAAGCATATCTAGGTAATTTATAGAATTGAAATTACCGTTAAGGATTGCTAGTGACAACTGATTTATGGCCCACCCTGTATATGCATGTATTTATATTAATTATTATTATTATCATTATCATCGTTATTATTTGAAGCTGATGATGATGATAATTGTTGTTTTAAGAAGCCTGGTAGGTCAAGCCTAGGCTTAAACACTACCGGAGGGAAGATGATATGAAAAAGGAAAGGGCTTGGGAATAGAAACAAATGTTTGGAAAAGAGGAAGCGAACCCCCCCCCCAAAAAAAAATGTTTTCAGGTAATAAAAAACTGGTATCAAATAGTAGGGGAATCAATGCTGGTAAGTGCAGGATGGAAAAGCAAATTCCATTCTTTAAAAAATGCCCCATTAAGGAAAAACTACTAAGAACTTGATAAATGAAACTAATAAAGAGAACACAGTCTTACTTACGCATAGAGCAACCAAGAGTGTGTACAACCAAGTACTTTTAAACAAGTATAGTGATGTGAGCAAAGCTAGCTGAGGTTGCCGGCAAGCAGGCGCTAAGTGCACTTTCCCTCCCGAGCAGGAATTCGGGTATTATGTGGGAACACAGTTCACTGGCGAAAAAATGTAACCAAGAGGACATTGAATTATTTCTTTTCCTTGCTAAAAGGGAATGTTTTAGGAAGCATTCTGAAATGCTGGAGAGGTTAAACTTAACTGGGATAGTTTTATTCCCCGCCGAGGATGGATCCCAAAGAGGTTGACCGATTGCGCTCAATGTAGACAGAGCTAGAAAGCCCTCTAAGTTTTTGGTAAGGATATTGTAACTAGTAGAAGTTACTTGGAAGAAACAATTGTTGTCTTTAAGTTTGACTAAACTTTTATCCGACAGAGTGCTGATTAAAAGTTTAGAAGGGGGAAGAAAAACAAACCTTAACTTTAGGTAAAACAACAATTTATAGGTAAATTATAGGACAAGGCAAAAATCTCCTCGAGTAGGAAGCTGGCTGAGCAAGCTATACTCGCCTTTAATAATTTACAAGAAATAACTAAAGTAAACTTTATGTGCAATATTACCAGACGTATTTCCATAAACACAACAAATGATTGAATCTGTATTAAACTTAGTATTCAGTACTCGTGATTATTTCTTTAAATACAGAAAGTAATGCAAGAAAAGATGGGGAAAGGAAGGTCATACCTAACAGCTATTCGAGCAAATATAATAGAACTCCAGGGAATTATAGTAATTTTAATTGCCTCAACATTAATAGAATTTCGAACAATGTGTACAATTAAGAGGTCTGAGACCTATAACACGAATAACAAGAACCCTTAGAAGGGTATAGATTCTTTGGTTAATGAATTGGGTAGAAAGTAAATTCTGGACTAGAGTGCTTTCGTAATAAAGCGAAAAAAAGCTTTAGACAAATATATCGTTACAGTTAGAAATTCCTGAGCGTAGCAGGAAGGCGATTAGAAAGTGGATTATAACCACTAATATTAAAAAAACACTAATTTAATGCTATATTCAAATTTGTAGAGGTCACCTCAGTGAAACCTCGATTATATTAGAAAAAAATACAAAATGTTTTAACAATTGGAAAATTACAAGTTCAACATTTCTGAACACATCAGGAGAATGAAGGTGCAGATTGAAATGTGGATTTATAACCACATGGAGTATTTATACAGAGCTACGGAAGTGATACATGAAAAAAATTGGAGGGAACCTATTAATAGACAAAGCCTCATAGAAAAAAAAATACAAGAAAATTATTTAAATTCTTCTAAATTGTTAGTAATAGGAAAATGGGGATAGAGGAAGTGGGGAATTAAAGTCTGGCCAATTTTATTGTTTCGAACGGAACGCGGCGCGGAAGGTAGTCACGCGAACACCTTTCGTAACGCTGAAAGTTTTGTTGAGCATTTGTAAATTGTCACTATTGCAGTTTATGTCGTTTGTACTGAGTTGAAATTTAGCAGTAATTTGACGTTATAGAGGTTTGAGGTGGTAGCTGGTATACTTTTTCACTGGGCAGAGTCTATTTCATGTTTTGAAGTTTCATAAGTTGAAGGCAATATAAAAATGGGGCAAGAAGCAAAATCCCACGATGAAATTGAAGAATAAGTTTGTACAGTTTCAAGATTTAGTAGAACAATCCCACGAAGAAGAAAGCATGATTTTCAAAAGTTATAAGTTTAGCAAAATTCCCACGCTGGAGAGAAGTATCCCCCTTTTTCATACAAGGAGTACTAGGTCTTTTGCATGACTTTCAATGGCAAACATAGTTAAGCTTAAGCAAAGCAAGGAAATGTCCCTCGTTGGGCAGTTAGAAGATTGCACAAGTATGCGAAAATTTAATTTCTGCCGAAAGTGATCATTTGAAGCCTGCAGATTGATTTAAAACCCATAAAATTTGGTTTAAAAACACTTAGATGGTTACTTATGTTTGCATTGTAGAGCAGTTGATGTTTCCGGCCAGCCGTTATAACATAATTAAAACATGGCGTCTATTTAAAAATTCAACACATGTTGAAGAAGATGAGCGCCTCCTAGGAAGAGGGCCGAACTGTCACACCTAAGCACACGATGAAGAATAATCGAGTAAATTCAAACGTTCAGAGAGCCAGAGCAGAGAGGGGAAAGGAGGGGTAAACAAAAGAAGAGATACAGAGTAGGCAACATACAAAATACAAATTATACATAATACAGTTTCGATATAATGGAGTTGAAATCTTCATGGACATTGAAGAGATCGACAATGATGCCATCTACTTCAAAGTTGTAGAACTTGCAATTGTAGTTCTTGATATGACTGTAATCAAAAGATTGAACGAGTTGCCACATGGAGTGCTGTGGAGGAATCTTACAAAGAAATTACACATCTGAAACAGACTTTCAAAAGAAATAAGAATATGCACAGAGATAAAAGGAAACGAGAACGTATCTGTTGGCGTTTACGAAAAAGGGGAAGCTAAAGAAAAAACCAAAATAAAGGAAGAAAAATCAAAGAGTAAACTATTATTGAAGCTAACATTAAGTGTATATTCCAAATAATATACCAGGGCCTAACATCTAGATTAATGGCCCCTAATGGTTTGGGTGATAGTGAAAATGTAAACGAAATGAAACTACAACTAAAACTAACTACATGCTTACATACTAGAAGAGGAAATGGAAAACAAAAATAAGAATAACGGAAACAAAAGACAGGAGGAAAGGAAATGCCCTCAACACTCGAAGAATGAGAATTGAGGGACTTGGAAGAAAGGAGAGCCACGAAAAGCAGTTAGGAAAGGTAAAGAGGAGAAGGACCGCCCCAAAGGCAATGGAAGAAAGAGAAAAACCGGACCCAGCTCAGGAAGCCCTCGGGGTTGCCAAATTCCGAACTCACCAGACGTGAGCGCTTGAGGATGTAGCACAATCCAGAGTGCAACGTAAGTGGTGGGGCTACACACACCCTGCCTCCTTGAGGGCAGAAGGCAGGAGATATAATGAAAAGAAAACGAGAGGTTTGACCCCTCGAATAATAGGGGATCAGGAAAGATGAGACAAGGGCCAATTAAGGCGGGAAAGTGATCGACTCCCTAGGCCTCGAAAAAACCTAATACCGTCGGAGTCAGGAAAGATAACAGAGAGGAGCCCGCCACAACTAAATGGAAGGGATGCCGGACTCTGCTGGAGTCCCGTGGTCACCAACCCACGTCCCACTAGATGTGAGCCCCTGGGGGGGGGGGGGGGGGGTAAGCCTTTTGAGAGACATTTACTACCACCAAGTTATTGCTAATGCCCAATGTTTACTTTTAAACCTGGGTCTAAGAAACCAATTTAGTTAGAGATAAAATAATTAAAACTGTTTCAAAAATTTTTACCCTTAATGTACCTTTAACTTTTGTCTTCAAACAGTGTTTACGAGTAAGCTAGCAGGCTATTCACTTAAACTCCACTTGTCTTTCACTTGAAATGAAGCCTGCGAATCTGCGCAATCTTTCTCTTCGCGTTACCCTCAAATCATTGCGGACAGGGAGAGCAGACCATAAGTGAGCTAAATAAATGACGAAAGATACTTCTTTCAACGATAAAACCCTAGTCTCGGATTAAAAGCCTTCCAATAATGAAAACAACGAAGGGATTTATACTAATTCGAGAGAGATTGTATAATCCAACCAAGCGTTTGTCACATTACACACAATGAGAATACTGCTCGCTTTTCACCGTGATGACATAACTGCGCAGAACAGAAAAACTATTTTCCTCTACGCATCAGATACAGGCACCCCCTATGTTATCTCTACGGACCGTACCAGCTCATGCTTGCCGACAGTCATCTACGGTACAACGGATATTGGCAGAAGTGATCAAATAAAGATACGCACTCTCGTAGACCCAACACAGGTCTAACTCGACGTAAACGATGAGGGAGGATCACCGCATCATTTAGATGGCCCGAATGGACACCCGCGCAACACCAGCAGAATTTCAGAAACAGCGGCAGTCCACGTTACACAAAAAACAGTTGGAAATCGTCTGCGTGCAGGTTGCTTACGGGTCTGTATTTCTGCAGAAGGTGTTCTTATTGACCACACAACAACGGCATGGATGCGGAGAAACATTGACATAGGTCAACGAATGCCATAGTGTCGTCTTTAGTGATGTCTCGTGCTTCTGTCTTGCCCGCAATGATTGCCGCAACCGTGTGCGATGACGTATCGGGGATAGGGGCAACCCAGACCTTATTGCCGAGGGGCACACAGGGCCATCACCGGGCATTATGGTCTGGGGAGCTATTGGCTTTAATGTGAAATCACAGTTAGTGACTGTTGAGGGGAATGTGACTGTTCACATTATGTTCCAGTGGTTGTCCCTATGAAGGTGAACATTGCAAATGGAGTATTTGAGCAGGACAATGACCACGTTCATACTGCACTCATCTCCAGGGAAGCTCTCCATAGCATCGCAACCTTACAATGAGCATGTGTGGGACATGATGGGTCGACTACTGGACACCTTGCCTCAGCCACTCAAAACTCTGAAGCAACTCGCCTATGCAGTGCAGCAAGCATGGACCACAATTCCTCAGGATGTGATCCAGCGTGTTTTTGACTCCATGGCTTTAAGAATTCAGCATTGTATTGCAGCTCATGGGCACATCCTGTATTGATTTTTCTCGACATTTGAAGCTGGAGCGTCTCTAAAAGCTGCAGTTGTGAATAGGGAGGTAAAACCAATAACATTATTATATTATTATTATTATTATTATTATTATTATTATTATTATTATTATTATTATTATTATTATTATTATTATTATTATTGAAGTCGGAGGAACTTTAAAGTGTCATCGTCGTATCACAGCCAAACACTCGTTCCGCAATTTAATTGCAGCAGTGCAGCACCACTCCTTAAGGGTGGTGTAGTTTTCATATTCGTTAGTGTAGTCGGCTAAGTGGGCCCCGACCATAAATTTGTCCGCACCAGCTTGGTGTTTTATTCAACTGTGATTGCGGGGTGTTTGTCACCTGCCATGCCAACGTTCATCCATTCGAAAACGTGAGTCATCGAAGAAGGAGACCCTTTGCCAATTGACTGTGCTCCAAATTCGTTGCTGCTGTGCATATCCGCCGATGTCTTTCATTAGCATAGATGTTTTCTCCATCCATTTGTTTTCAAGCTCCCATACTCAACAGGGTCGTGTTGAAGTGTCTCATTTAGACACACGTCTGGTAGCCCCTGGTTCATTTTGACGGTGAGTTGGTCCACCGTAGCATGGCGATTGGATCCATTGACTTCCGTAGTCGACATTCATATCTCACACCAATCGCATTGGTGCCCCGAAGATTCCACGCCGGTTTTAGCAATAGTGCCAGTTGTCCTCTCACGATTCATTTTCACCATGTCAGCATGCGAACAGTTTGCACCCTGCGCTGTTTCATAAATTTTACCAGTACCCAAAAGCCGATAATTATCCTTGTATCAACGTCATTACAGAGTCGCCTCCGTAGCGTAGTGGTCAGCACGGTTAGCTGCCGCCCCGGAGGTGCTGGGTTCGATTCCCGGCTCTGCCACGAAATTTGAAAAGTGGTATGAGGACTGGAACGGGGTCTACTCAGCCTCGGGTGGTCCAAATGAGTAGAGGGGGTTCGATTCCCACCTCAGCCATCCTCGAAGTGGTTTTCCGTGGTTTCCCACTTCGTCTTCGGGCAAATGCCGGGATGGTACTGCCCCCGTAAATTGAATTATACTGAGACCACGGTGGCTGTATTGGCATATGTGAATGAAGTTATGGCCGTCATAGTTGTGACGTGTATATTCATGACGTAGGCACGGATGACGCATATTTCATGCAAGTAGGCTGGATGAGCTGATATTCTTGGTGACGTCATGATTTTGTTCGAGAAAGATCTGAGATTTACGACGCAGTCGCAGGGAAGCATGGAATTGTGCTGAGGAAGAAGTTACGCTGTTGGAGGAGAGGCTCGAACCAAAGAATGATAGTTTGGAGGGAGACGGAGATTACTGAAACTACCATATTTAATTACTTTTGGCATGCAGAATTGTGGAAATCTATTTTCAGTTATGGCATTGATTTGGAATTTTGAAGAAATTAATTATGAGTTTTTGAAATTTGAAAATCCGTCAAGTATAGCCAAAGTTAGAACTTCTAGCAATGACGGAGGAACAAGCTATGGAAGGGATGGATACGCCCCTTAAGAAGTTGATAAAAGGCCTTGCACAGCAGAGAGAGGCTCTCATGTCTCATGGATCATTTTTCTGATTCTCATATTGTCAGACTTCGAGGTCTTAAGTGAAGCAAGTCATCATTAGCACGTGTGGTAGAGCCCACAGCATCGAACAAGCACTGAGCGTGCAGCAGTACAATTTTACGGTTACTGAAACTAGGCGAAGTTGGAGCGCACACATAAACGAGTCTACAAGATTATCTATCAAGAGTTAGCTACTGCATTTATGCTAATTTAATTGTGCATTACAATATTGAGGCGTGTACGAAAGTTGAACATTTTCACTATTATACTTTGGAAGATATTCGCATTTTAAGACTGCAGACAAAAGTGATTTTCTCGACACCTGAGAAGCACTTTTATAATACCACATTCTACGCTACGGCTGACACGTGTATTGCAACCGTGATACTGAAGGTTACATTTGGTGATACAACGCTACATTCTACAATGGAACAATATAATCTGGCAGTACTTTCGACTATTATTATAACGGAAGTGGAGATGGAAGACTAAAACTTTAATGCAATTGGGACATATATCAATGGAGTGAAATAGCAGCATGGAGCTTCGTTAATCGTCATTCTACAAAAGCGAGCATGTAGTGAACATCCAACTACACTCATGCATCGTAATCCATCGCTGAATTACATCAAATGGCAGTGGAAATATCTTCATACTCCACAATTATGAACATTTCTGCGGAAATAATTGCAATAAACTTCATGGCGAATTTCTACCAGAACTTCAGGGAACTATCAAGAGAGGCCAGGGTGGACCCGGCTCACAAAGAAGAGTTTTGCCAGAAGGATGTCTATCGTCTACACGGAGCAGTGCTATTTCCGGAGGAGGAAACTGTTCTATTCTCCGAGGGCGCATGTTCCAGGTTCGAGGTCGGAGCACATCTTTACGGTGGTGAAATGGAACCATCAGCAGTCTTCTTTGGAAATTTTCCTCTAGAACTTCAATCAACAGATAAGGTAGTCGTGAACGTTTCTTGATTTATTTGAGCCATTTAGCGATATCTGAGCAACCGTTTTTCCCATATTTTCTGTCCCATATATTTTGCCCCATATTCTTGCTTGATATTTCTGTACACTTTGCTGATTTATGCCTTTTTCTACGATTTATTGAGACATTATTATGTCATTGGCATATTTAATTAATTTTGGATCAGTTGAGACTGATAATATAGATTCTGTCAGTAATTTGCATATTTTTGTAGTCACGATTTGACTATAAAGTTAACGATTTTCTATGGCAAATTTGAATTCAGACAGCGTGTGATTTTATTAAAGTAATTCTATTCAGTAAATTACTTTGACCAATTTTCTGTCATCCTCAAGAAAGAAGAATGATTAAAAGATTTTAGAGCGTTAAAATCTACTACTTTATCGACGATCTTGGAAATACTAGTCGTTTTATGAACATGATTGCAACATAGACATTTATCGTCAATTCTGAAATACCATTGCATTATAGACAGTTTTATGAAATATGAACTTTGATTACGATTTATTGAATACACTATAGTAATGAACCTTTGATAGGAGTTTTTCTAAATTGTTGATTGGAACAATAATGTTTGTAGTCCACAGTCTAATTGTATTCTATTCGACTATTTATGCAGTTTAGATGAACTTTGATTGAAGATAGTATTTTTATACTGCGATACTTTGATGATATTAATCTCAATTTTGATAGACCAGGGAGGCGTGTCTTGTCGTATTTGCTATTAAATTTATTTGTGACTGGCAAAATTTCTACTTCATATCGATTCATGAATGAAACCCACGAAGGTTAAATATAATAACAGTTTTCGATACAATTGATGAATATAAGAATTTTTAAAGAGGAACTATGGATGTATAATCGTTAGTTCAGTGGACGTGTAAAAGTCGCTGATGAATAATGCCCTGTAATAAGTGAAGGAGGTTCCCACAGTAATATTGATGAAGATGATGAATTTGTAAGTGGAGGTTTTTTGTGTGTATTGTGGAAGATTTTGATGCCATATATAATGAGATATATGATGAATTATGGGCCAATTTTTGTGCATTTTTGTGCGTTTTGAGCGAGGTATTTTTCCGCTGAGTGTATTGTTCAGGACCATTGAAAATTATTCATGTGAAGTTACTGTTAAAATTAACCAGAGTGTTTAAATAATTTGAGATAACGATTTTGAATGGAGGTTACCGTCACAAATAATAATAATTATTAAATCTTATTAAACCTGAATCTAAAATTTAAATATAACTAACCTTCATTGGTCGATTATATCACCACGATTTAAGTAATTATCAACCGGATAAACGTGTGGTTTAATGTATTTCTAATATAAATAATATAAATAATGTAAATAACTATGTAAATATCTTTAATAATAATTTGAAACGAACGGGATTAATAGAGGCGTGTATAAATTTTTCAATTGTCGTTTGACAATGTTATAAACAATTTAAAATGTTATAAATAATTAATGAACATTTTGTTATAAACATTAAGCGTTTTCGTTATTATACTCTAAACAACGCTAGTTCAACAATCGGATTATACAATTAAACAAGATTTGGGATTATTAGAGTAATCCATTGATATTTGAACGGAGCATTTAAAAGATTTGCGTGATAATATTTGAGTTGAGATGTGAACATTTAAAGTGTTTTGAAAAGGAGCTAGGCTCTGAGGTAACGAGCATATGCTAACATAGGATGGACAGGTGCGTCCATTTGACAGAAGCAAGCATGCGACACGGTGCAGGGTGTACCGCAGGTGGTCAGATAACTGTATGATAGAGGCCAAGGTCATCTACATAGCAGCCTTGCGGTTATAAATAAAATGTGAAGTTCATGAACAAGGAAACAAATGCTTTATGTCTCGTCCCAGCTCCCTTATCCATTCCAAAGTGCATTGTTATTATTACGTTCTTTTGAGCTAGAGAAAGCTGAATTTTTATATGTGAAGTCTACAAGTCCTACAGGAGGACATGATTGCATTGACAATGGCTTCTGATTGCCACGTATATTTTGTTGTTAAATTTTGTTAAATTATTTTCTTTATGTGAAATAAATTATTGTGCAGTTTAAATTTTCTTGTTTCGTCTTGGTTCATTTTAAATATCGTGGTGGAGGTTATTGTGAGGGCATACTATTAAGTGATCCAGTTGAAAACCCAGACCCGAGATTAAATTGAATAGGTAAGTAAAAGGTAAGTATGAACCCCCGTATATTTTGGTGTGTTCCACAATAATTTCATGTTAACTACTGTGCTCTAATCTCGGTAGTATCTGTCAGTGCCATTTTCATTGATGTTGCTGTGCCGGTGCGATTGATTATTGGCAATCCGATTGAGGGGGCGGATATCTGACAGCCTACTATCCGGATTATCGGGGACAGTACCTACTGTAAGACCACGGCCGCCTCCTTCCCTCTTCCTAGCCTATCCATCCCTATCTTCCATCCCTTCCCCTCCCTCATGAGGCCCCTGTTCGCTTTGCAGGTGAGGCCGCCTGGGCGAAGTGCTGATCACACTTCCCCTGTTGTATCCATCCCGACCAGATGTTCCAAGCTCCAGGACACTGCCCATAGAGGCGGTAGTGGTGAGTTCCCTCGCTGAGTCCGTGGGAACCACCAACCTAGAGGGTAAATTGACTAAATAAAAACAAAAAATAAATCGACGTCATTAACGAGTGACATTTACTAACTGCCTATCGTATAACGGATTTATCCACCAACTGAGCTCAGGGCAGATGTCGTACTTCATGAGTTATGCACTGCGGACATCAAATGTATGCTACAAAGTGTTCAGCATGTTGTGAGTGATGAGATAGTCCGTCAGTGGAGGAATATACACACTGTGGCGTCTATTCCAGGTTACGAGTGACTTTCAAAAAATGTATATCTGCATGTTATGACCTTTTGGGCATACCCATGCCCCAAGAAAGAGTATGGTTCCCAAAGGTTGAGGAGATTCTTAGAATTCAATGATATCGGGCGTGAAAGGTAACGGGAAATCACATATACTAGGGCATTCGATAAGTAATGGCAACACTGCTATAACTTAATTTTCACATCACAAACTTCATTTATAGTCTCCTGCCATGTCAACAATACGTTGCCAAATTCTTGGAAGACGACGAACTTCACCTGCAGCACCATTTCTGGATATCTCTCCAACTGACCGATCTAGAGCTCTCTGGATGTCAACTCTTGATTGAAATCGAACACCTCGCAGAGGTTCTTTGATCTTTGAGAATAAGTCGTAATCATGTCATGTCAGGTGAATTTAGTGGTTGTTCGAGTACTTCCAGTTCCACCTTGTAAACTAATTCCTCGCTGTTGCGGATACATGGCAACGACCACAGTCATGTAACACAATAGGACTCCCAATGGTCTGACGTCGTTTACGACGCCGTGCTGGGCGCAAATGATGTTTCAAGGAACGCAAGTAGTAGTCAACATTTACATTTATACCATGAGGTACAGTATGTACCAAGATTATGCCTTCATAATCATAACACATAATAATCATCAGTTTCAAAGGATCCTGCAATGCTCGACATCTTTTTGGGCGTGGTGATTCTGTATGTCGCTATTTGCTTGATTGTCGTTTCAGCTCAGGTGTATACGAACGTACCCATGTCTTATCCATTGTAATAACGCGACGAAGAAAGGCCTCACCTTCATGTTCATATTGCCCCAAATGCATTCTTGCTGTCTCCATTCGCTGCCACTTTCCAATTTCGGTTAGAGTGTGCGGAACCCAGTGAGCACAAACGTTTCGCATCTTCAGGTTTTTTCTTAAAATGTGATTGACAGACGATGCTGCCATACCAAGTTTTTTTGGAGATCGCCATACATGTCCAGCGCCTGTCTCTTTCCGATAATGCCCTTACAGCCTGAACTTGGAGATCGTCAGTTTCAGCAACGGGTCTACCAGCACGTTCTCTGTGTTGACATTCCTCTCTTCCTTGACGGAAGGCTTCCAGCCATCTCGCAATGGTTTGATAAGGTAGGACCTCACTCCCGCAGCTTCTTGCAATGCTCTAAAGCACTGAGTTGCACTCCTTCCTCTTGCAACTTAGATTTTTATGAAGCACCTCTGTTCATATCTACTGAACATCTTTTAGGCCAGTATTACTGAATGTGAGAAACAGTTAATGTACTGTATTCACAAATATCAGCTGTTTCGAGACTTTAAATATTACAGATTTATACAACAAAGACTTCTCAACAATATACTACAAGATTACAATGGTCACTACTAGGATCGCTGATTGACAACAGTGTTGCCATTACTTATCAAATGCCCTAGTATCTTTCCTAAGAAAATGCCATTTAGATGCAAATTAAAGAACATGTTTCTGGCTGATCTGCAATTTGATATCAACCAATAACCGGGCCTGGAATGAAATAAGTAAGGAATACTAGGTCATTAGCCATCAAAGACTTGCATTTATTTGGACTTGACTAAAAGCATGGATACTAGAAAATACCAGTCTAGGAACCAAACGATGGAACCTTAGTACTTGTAGAGAAAAGATGGCCAGAGGATGAACAAATCAGAGTGGATATACACTCTGGTAACAAAGGATGAGGGAATCTCAGTATCACTAATCGATGTCAAAATATATAATCATAGGTTAGTGTGCAATATTTTTGTTTCAGTTGCGATGATGATGGTGATGAGTTTGAGGAAATATACGCGGAGTTATAAGAAATTTTGTACAGTTTCAGTAAAGCTGAAGATAACATGATTATCATCGGGGACTGGAATGCTTACTGTGGGAGGAGCTAGCAGATATTACATTTCTGAACCGTATGGACAGCGAACCAAGAACTCAATGAGACAAAGTCTAGAAGATTTCTTCCTACAAGCACAAAATTGACCTCTGAAGGACAATAAAGATAAACCGATTGGTATTGATGAACTAAAGAAAGCTCACTGGTATTCATATACTGTAAGTAGTTGCATTTCAGACAACAACAAATAATGCACCTGTGAATAAGGTCCACGTTGACTAGTATTTTACCTATTACTGAACACAGAATAGAACTCTGTTTTAGATTGGCTTCGTAATCATAGTCCTTCCAAGTACAGTATAAAGAAGCACTTCATAAGAAAATTAACAGCAAAAATCGACACAGTGCTTTGAAATAGGTGAGTTACAAATTAAAGTGCACCGTACTGAGTAATACACTTCTATAAGTTTAAAACTAAGCTACTCATAGATACGCTGCCTTTATAGAGATAACAGTTTGCATGTGACAAACTGCGTTCCATGCACTCCTATGCCAAAGGGAGTGCTGCAGCAAGGAAACACGTGTGGAACGTCGTGAGTTGAGGAAATACTTTAGTTTAGGAAATGAGCAGTGGATCTTGTACAGGTGACGTTGCCGAAGTGATGACGTTTGCCCTACGTCGTCAACGAGAGCTCAAACAGTTTTCCTCGATAATTTGGAAATATATGGTTGCACAGGGTTTCGATTATAGTTTCTTTGTCTATCTACAGACCATGAACTTTTATTTGAGAAGTTCCTTCAGATGAACTGTTAAAACATACCTGATCCGTATTAATATAAAAATTGAATTTCATCTGACAGAAGGTTTCGAAGCAGTTGCAAAGTCTCGGCCATTCCACAAAACACATGCCCAAACTGTCAATAAAAGCAACATGTTGAAAGGAAGAGAAATCGATCAAGTTCAATTAATACGAGTAACGTAACCTATACGAGGAAGTCAGGTAGCCCAAATAATTTATGACGAGTGTTTTAATACCAATACCTAATTGAAGATACATTATGAAAAGCGTAGAACTATCAACCTAATATCACAGGCTTCCCAGATTCTACCTCACATTTTTAATTGAAGAATTGAGGAAACGATTGAATCATTCCTCGAAGACATTCAGTTTGCTTTCGGAACAACATGGGAGCAAGAGGTGCCATTGAAAAATAAGACTTATTAGTGAATGCCCGATTTGTAGAAGAAAATAAGCATGTCAATTTAAGAGACTACGAGAAATCCTTCGACCATGTGTCAAAGCATGCGTGTTTTCCAATTTTATGGAGGTTTGGTGTCAGGCAGTTGTTAGTGCTGATACGCGATCTGCACAAAGGACAAGAGGCGATGGATATCTTACGAAAGACCCATCAGATACAGTCATCATCCTGAAAAGAGTTATGAGTGTGTGCCCTTTGTCTTCTATATTAATGCTTAGCAGCGATGAGGATACAGGCACCTCGTAATAGGAAATCAGTGACCACATTTATGATTCCGAATTCTAACACATTAAGGTTGCCGATGACCAAGAAACGTTATCTGGTATTTATTAGTCATTACCAGAGTATGGTGTCAACATTGCAGAGTAATGTGGTATGCAACTGAACAAAACTAAATAAAATATTGGCTATGGCCCAGTGCACTTCCTGGTGCAGAAAAAGAAAAGAAATTTCCTAGTTCTGGAGGCTTCAGAGACTTAAAAGGTGGTTGGTGTTGTTTCATTTAGGAGATTGGACCACCGTAGTGTAACGCTTCCCCACGTTGGGATGACAAATGTAATGGTTTCACTGGGGTGAGTGGTGCTAAACCACCACAAGTCCCACGTTTGAGCTAATTGTAATGTTTACTCTGACTAAGATGCGTTGAATTAATGGGCGCCAAGACCTCAACACTAAGTTGATATCTAAATTTATATTTATCAACGCCTAGCTCGGGCAGAACACCTTTAAGAATCTTCACACTCAGACCGTGGCATGATTTGATCATTAACCCAACTAACAATTGTATCAGGAGAAGGAATTTGGTCTATATCTAATGCTACCTACTGAAAGCAAAGATTGCATAGTATAAGAAATGAATTTATTATATAAAAAACAAGTAGTGGCAATTTTAATAATGATAATAATTTAATAATGGAGCGTAACGATTTGAATTTTACCACTAGAAAATGACGTGAAAACGGAGTCTGATGAATTACTGAATTTACTATTATTCCCAAGCTAAAAGTTACTCAAATTCCGATTATGAAACAATGAAAAGAGAGATTACGTAGTTCTGAGTCAGTCGCGCTGACCATTGGAAATAGCAGTAGCATTTCCCTCGTACGTGATGAATCACGAGAACTTCCATCAGCCTTTTGGACGTTGCCTTCTTCTTCGTTACTTGCGGAGATCGTTGTTAAAATGTTGAAGTTAAGTGCTTGATAGTGGTGGATCACAATCTGTCAGCCACCTACGCTGACTCCCTGTTCACAAGAGCTCGCGTATTTCTCATGACTGATGTGTCAGTTAAGAATAGCAGTATTGAAAAGTTCGCCATCGAGCACGAGTACGTAGTCCGTAGACTATGCAAATACAATGTTCAAGTTACGGTCCGATCACAACGGAACCAACAAAGAAGTACGTCCACTTCGGACAGGTTACAAAGTAATAGTTCTTCTCCTCACTGCGCGCGAATACTTTATTATCTCACCGGTACCCCCACCAAAGTTCCACTCCTCTGCTACTCGTCTCGCCTGTAGACCAATCATCGTGCGTCACGTCTCCCCTCCTTGGCTTGAGACAGCTGCGCGGGACCTCCCGCCACCAACTTCCCCACACTCGGTAAATTTACCGTTCCACACCAATTCGCCTCTTCTTGATACAGCCAGCTGGAAGTATTCCTCGGTTTTGTCATCGCTTCTTGACAAGAATATTCCTGTATCTGAATTCCCAATGACTCATCTCTCTCACAATAAACCCTAACTGACTAAAATCCGTAAAATTTCGTAATCATATAATTTTCCGTGATAATGTTGCTCGTAATAATTCGGTTGAGAGAGTTTTATATGAAATCGAAAACCTCTCTGTATACTTATAATCTTTAAAGAAAAAGCTCAAAAAAACATTAATAATAATAATAAGTTAAATGAAAATTATCTTGGCTGAACAAGTTGCCGCGTAAATAAACATTGAATGGCTTCCTACTGACTTATGTCAGTGGCATAAAATACCCTCGAAAAACACGTTACATATTCGCCTCGGATCATCAGATGACTTACCGTGACCACGGTTCATCATGCGATTATCCCAGACAAGTTCATAAAATCCCCATCCAAAATACATATTACACAAATTAAATCACCCTAAATTACATATATATATATACACTCATAATTTTTCTTCACGCACTTTGCGTGAAAGTCTGTTGTTATATTGGATTGCCCTTATGCAATCAGTCCAATATTTTTCATTTCAATTAATGTTCCACGGATATTTCCGCCTCTCAAATATCTCTATGTTGGGAAAGATATACATAAATAATGGGTGAGCACTGTGTATACATGATATCACATCACACGCATCAAAGGTGTTCTGATATATATATATATATATCACCACAGAACTTCCTAATATCAATGGTTGTCGCTTTCTTCTGGAGTAACTTAATTTCACTGAGCACACGATCACACTATTGTGGCTGCGCATCGTGACCATAATAATTAATCTCTCTGTGTATTAGATAAAATTAATATTGATTTCTGAAAAAAAAAAACAGTAAATGCACATTACATATAACACCAAATATTTCTGTGACGTAATCGCCCTGTCTTACTAAGTTCCCGTAGACCATATTCTACTTAATTCTAGTTCACCACCCAGACCAGTTCTCCACACTCATATAATCCTTTTGTACTAATTACCTTAAATTTCACACCTACTGCTCTTACATGGCGAGGCCGTAAACCGAAATCACGTGTGCTGTTATGTATGAGTTTCATGAGGGACTGTCTCGCATTCTGGTGGCCCATATTTTGTCTCGTGGACACCATAAGCAAACATACCCTGTACAAGCAATCACCCATCTCTAGGAGACAAATGGGAATTCACCAGCGCTACCAAATTCTGGCCTTGGTGTATTGAGACATTTTAGTGCTCAACAGCATCCGACAATCCCGTCATATTTCCCTGTACCTTAAAAACTCCCAATTACTTATATACTACCCCCCTTTGTGACCTGTGATACGCCTGCCTGGAAGACCAGATCTCCCCCGCACCAAATACCACACTTACTCATTTGATAGGCTGGCTCGCCAGCTAAACACACTCGCTTTATGACACATACTTTCGTAGACTATGCATATTATGCGTCCCATATAATCTGTTTCCCTTACCATCCTCCAGAACATATGCTGTTTTTCCAATACGTTTGGGAACTATAAATGGGCCTTCGTAGAGATAAAAGAACTTGGACATGACTTTCTCTAGCTTATTTGACTGTTTCGGCACTCTAAGTAAGACTCTGTCTCCCGGTCCGAATAGGTCAAATTTAGTTTCTTTTTGTTGGCGAATTCTCTTTTGTGCTGACTTTGATAAATTTTGTTTCGCCAACTGGACAATGTAATCCATCCCCGGTTGTTTTCCCTCATTAAAACCCAACACCCTCTCTAGTTCATTTTGTGGTCTCTTTCCGAAGTGAACTTCGTATGGCGTCAATTTCTTCTCATGCTGGACAGAATTCAGCCAAGTCTCGACTTTGGGAAGATGTCCAACCCAGGCCGAATGCTTGTCATGCACTAGAGTCCGAAAAAGACGAGCCACTTCCCTTAATGGACGCTCTGCAGAATTACCCTGAGGGTACCTTACAGAGGAATGAACGTGTAAAATACCCGCTTCCTGCATACTGGTTCTCCATTTCTTTGCAGTAAACTGTGGTCCACTGTCAGATAGTATCCTGAGAGGAAGGACAAACTCAGGTACATACTTATTAATGATCAGACGGCTACACGCTAGTCCCGTGGCTTTCCTTAGCGGATATAGCTTGACATACTTACTAAAAGCGTCAATAACTATAAAAATGTACTCGTAGCCGTACTGTCCTTTAACGATCGGGCCAAATAAATCCACACATAGTAGTTCGCCGGGACTACTGGTGAGAACTGCAGATCTCTCCCCGACTAAATATTTAACTGGATACTTGCTCCTTTGACAGGTGTCACACTTAGCTAAAATCCTCCTAACATCCCTTCCCATTTTACTCCAAATAAAGTCACGACCAATTTCATAGAAGACCTTGGCAGCACCCAAAGTGTCCTAATTCCCTATGAATGAACCAAATTAGCTCCTCCCGCAAAGTGGCAGGAACACATATTGCCCACTGATTCTTCCTACATTTCCGTGCAAGAAGCCCATCCTGCATCTTGTACGTGAACCGCCCCACTTTCACATACTCTTCTTCACTTGTTTCCAACCTAGCCAGTGGCTCCCTTAACTTAACGTCATCACGTTGCTCCACTAGCATATTTCTCAGTGTCTGTAACGATGCCCTGTTGCTACTGTCCACACATGCACATAATAAAATACCGTCCTCTGCTTTAACAACTGGATAATCCCTACATAAATTAGTGTCCCTTGATAGCATGTCTGCCAGAATGTTATCTTTACCTTTAATATATTTTACTGTGAATTCGTATTCCTGCAGAGCAAGAATCCACCTACTAACTCTGTTAGAACTGAGTTTACAAGTCCTCATATACAGTAATGCATGGTGATCTGTATGGATCTCAAATTTCCCCCTACTAAATACATTCTAAATTTCCCCAAACTGAAAACAATACCTAAAAGCTCTAACTCAGTAATCGTGTATCTTTTCTCTGCTGCTGTCAGTCCTCGCGAGGCTAAAGATACAATGCACAGATTACCCTCATCATCTTTCTGACACAATACTCGAGCAATGCCTATATGCGAAGCATCTGTCATAACCACATATTCCTTAGCTTTCAAAGGATATTTCATCACTACAGCTTTCTCAAAACCTTCCTTCAGCGCTCTAAAAGCCTGATCATGCTTGGACTCCCATCTCCACCGAGTCCCACTTTTAAGCAATTCCCTGAATGGTTCTACCAACCCTGAGTATTTAAGAACGAACCTTCTGAAAAAGTTGCAAATTCGCTTGTATGTTTTTAACTGTTTAACATTCTGTGGCACCTCTGCGTTAAGTATCTTATTAACCCTACTTTCTTCTGGTGTTACACCTCTACTCGACACTCTATGATCTAAAAATGTCACTTCTGACTGACAGAATGACGACTTAACAGTTTCAAAGTGAACCCCGCCTGATCTAACTTCTGAAAAACAATATCTAAATGACGTAGATGCTCCCCAAAACTTCGTGAACTAATTACCATATCATCAATGTAAATGGTTACAAACTCTCCTGTGTCATCCCCTAATGCGATGTTTAATGCTCTAATTAAAGCTGCTGAACTACTCTTTAACCCATAAGGTGTTCTACAAAATTGATAAAGGTTATATTTTTGACTAAAAGCTGTAAATGGTCTATGTTCGTACATAAGTGGCACTTGCCAGAAACTGGAACTCAAATTTACACAAGTGAATTACTTCTTCCCCTCAAATGTTTGCATTAATTCCTCTATTGACATGGATTTCAGCTGATCTGAACTGATTCTACTGTTAACTAAACGAGCGTCTACACAAATACGGACTGTGCCATCGGCCTTAGGCACGGTGATCAAAGAATTAACATATGGACTGTTGGAGTGTTCAATAATGCCATCTTCAAGCATCTGTGTAATTTGTGCCTCAACTGCACCCTGATAAGCGAAAGGTACAGAATATCTATGTCCTGTGAATACTGACCTATCAATGACGTTCAATGAATGTGCATAGCAATTGGCCATACCAATGCGTTCCTCAAAAACTCTCCTATTACACAATAACACATCATAGAGCAGAACACACTGTTCCTCCTCTATATTTCCCTGAAATGCAGCATCACGTAACGAGTCCTCTAGACTACCGTTCGTAATCACACTGCCCACAAACCTTGGAGAACCCCGCATTACGGCTGGCGATATCTCATTTAAAGTACAAATCACACCTACAACACTACTTCTCTGAACATTGTCATTGAACGCTACCTCTACTTCAGAATTATCCCATTTGAATTTCAAACTTCCTACCTCATAACATAAGTTACCAGACTTAGCCAATCTGAACCCAAAATAACACTGAATTCTAAATTTGGAATTACAAGACAAATCTGCTTTTCTACATGATTATTAATTTTAATGTCTACTTAAACTTGCTTAGAAATTACTTTAGACCTCTTCCCTACAGCTGTGATAACAAAAGTGCTTTTAATTGGCATCTCCTCAAAATTTTCTTCAGTTCCTTTCATTTTATCATAAAATGCACTACTTATGCAACTCTTCATACAACCACTATCAATTAAAACATCTGTGTACGCCTCGGACACGTTAAATTTAATTATGGGGCTCTTACTAGCCACATCCTGAGTAATACCTTCATCATCTAGTTCACGTAATAATTCACTTCTTACATTTAGGTCATAGGGTTCCTGTATAAGTGTATGGACAGGGCATGTTACAGACTGAGATTCTGACCTTACATCGCAGCCTGGTTCGTGTTTAAAGTACCGCTACCGCTTGGTGTAGTACTACTTGGGTAGATTATTAGCTTGGGAATAACCTAACCCCCAAGGGAAGATGATGAAAAAAAGGAAGTGGGTTTCGGAACGGAGAAAAAGGATGGAGAAATAGGAAGATAGTTTGACATAAGTTATGACTAAGAGTTCTTGCTCAAATGCAACAGGTGGTGAACGCCCTATCAATAGATTTATTTGCATTAAGTGGGAAGAGTCAAGGAAGACAGGATCTTGCCTAACCGTTATGTTTGAGAAATGATAAATCAAAGAACAAATATTTAATTTATTTAACAATGTAAAGGGAAGAAGTTTATGTAACAAATATATAATTTTGGTTTTGTAACAATTGGGGTCGCAGACCTCCGAAAACATTTAAAGCTTGCGCCAGGCAATTGACAATTCTTTTGGTTTCAAACCTTTTATATGTTTTAAAATCTTCGTAAGATTTTGAAATGACGAAGATAAATAAATGAAAAATTTAAAGATAACTGACGTAATTAAAGGTAGACAATAAATCAAGTACAAGGTGTGTACTTTAAGAATTTCTAGGTAAATATCTTAGAAAGAGTAACAACTTCGAAAGTAACAACAACAAAAAGCAGGAAGAATAAAATAGAAGTTTCTATAACTTCTTGTATTGATACTGAATTACTTTTAATGATTATACAAATAGGGCAGGTCACTTATTGTGAAACCTGAAGAGAAAAATCGAAAGGAAGTTTCTAGAACTCCTATGTTTAAGTAGGGATCACGAGACAAATGGGGCAAGTTTCCCTTTCGTGAAACCTAGAGATAACTCACTTATGAGTTGAAAGAATTGTATTCCCTAATTAGAAGGGAGAAACAATATAATTTAAGGCGTGTACTGGACACGAAGTTTTACAGACATTAATTCGTTGTACATAAAGCAAGAGAGGGAGGGCACTTATTGAGAGTGACACCTCATTGAAAAAAGACCTAAAGTAACAATTTTATTATTTTGGTTTGTTAGTAAAGGGTTTAGGAAAGATCAAATGGGATTGAGGAAAAGTGTTCATGGCCGTATTTATTGTATTCGGACGAACGCGACGTGGATGAAAGGTTGAACAAGCACTGTTTTCACTATAGTCTGTTGATATAGATGAAAAGTTCACTGTAGAAGGACAAAACGTTTATGGCAAAGAAATTTATTGCAATGATGGAAAATAACTAGTTACACTAGATATGCGAGAGTCTATTGCTTGAGAAAGTTGTAGATTATAGTTGAATGCGCCAGAGAAAATCCCAACGAAGGAAGAAAAATTAGATATTGATTAGTAGTTCATAAGGAAGATTCCTTAGTTTGAAAAAGTATTCCCATATGTGAGTGGAAAATACATGACAGTATAACTGGTAGATAGAGTGCAGATTCTGGAAGGTTCCAGAGCAATCATGACTGAAGAATAGGGCAAAAATTAGTCCAGCGGTGGAACGAGCTAAGTATTTTATAGACAGTGGGTAATTTAATGGTATCCCACGTTGTGAGAAAATCTCTCATTTAATAAGCATAAGAAATGCTGCTTCCTGTTAAGATTGGCTTAGATAGACAAAAGCCCAACATAGAAAATCCCGCGAAGGATGATTATTGCCCCAAGTATAGAAATCTCACACTGCCTATAAAATGATCATTAAAAAGCATGTAGCTATTTAAAATCAATTAAAATAAGTTGAAGAACGTAGAAGTAGTACTTAGCTTTGCTTCATGGCGAAGGCGATGTTCCCTTTGACGGTTGATACTAACATTCTAACATGGCGTAGAATTTAAAAGTTTGCCTCTCGAGTTGAGGAGGCGAGCTTTAGTTAAGCTCTAACTGACTGGGTCGACTTCCGACGTACAAGTGAGGGCTGCTAGACGCAGCGAAACCACACCAACCTAGACGGCATGTTCAACAAGAAGTTGAGTGCACTGTGAGGGTGAGCAGTTGCTCACGACGCGGAGACAAGTCGAGACGAACTGTAGAAGTGAAGTTACCGAGCGAGTGGTCTGCGCGTGCGGAGAAGAGAGCAGTAGGAGGAGGGGAGAAGAGGGGGAAGCGGGCGAGTAGGGGAGGAAACAAAGAGGTTGTACATAAACATGAAAAAACTTGACAAAAACAAAATTCTTCTTGGAGCGGTGTCTTCACGGAATAGTAGATTGGTGAAGAACATGACGCCCTGCGGATTAATATAGAAGTCTTCATGGTTTGAAGCAATGGAAGTTCGAAAGGCAGCGATGGGACGCTGTCAGGCTGGTTCAGCGGAATATGCGTTTCTGTAAAAAACTGACAGAAAAAATGAACAAATGCACGGGGCAAACGGGAGGTAACAGTTCGATGTTGGTGTGTGCGGGAAAGAAATGTGAATAAATGGACTGATATAAAGTAATGAACAGCAAAAGCTAATTCTTTCTTTCCGTGTATTTGCAAAAATACACCACTACTCACTACTGCACTGGTCAGGTTGTTCTGGGCTGTGTTAACGGTATTTCTCTGTCCGTTATTACCATAGGGCTGATCCCCTCCTTGACCTCTGTTCTGGTTATAATTATTACTATTATTATTCCTCCCTTGGTTACCCCTAAAATCATTATTTCGGCCGTGATTTCCCCTGAAATCATTATTTCTACCTTGGTACTGCGTACCATACCCATTTCCTCTGTACTGATTTAGCTGGTTGTTATTATGATTTTGGTTTCCCCTATTTTGGATATTGGCTCCTTCGCCACTGTTCCCCTGAACATCCTGATTCCTGTTCTCATTAGGCCTGTTATTATTGTTACCCTGGTTCCTACCGAAATTCTCCTCGTAACCACCTCTTCCCAGAGCATCGAATGTACTTAATAGATTTTCCACTTGCGAAATAGATTTAACATTTTGGATACAGGCAGCTTCTTTGATTCCATATGGAAAATGTCTTAGTAATAGCCTGACTACATCACTTTCCTCTCTCAAACCATCCAGATATTTACACGTCAATACCTGACCTAAAAAGTACTCGGTCATAGTGTAGTTTCCTCTCGGGTTATATTTCCCACACACAATTCCCTCACGATGCTGAGACTGAATAACCTCATTCCAAAATTTCTCACAAAATTTAACTTTAAAATCTGAAATGTCCTCGAAATTGTCTCTGTAGACAGCAAACCAGTTTCTTGTCTCCCCTACAAACGCTTGCTCTAAAATCTCAACTACCTGGCACCACTCAATACTACCATCTTCCAACCTCTCCCTGAATTTATTTTCTATTGCATTCATGAATTCCATGGGACAACCCTGTCGATTGCTGAACTTTCCCAACTCTATCTCCCTGTGTGTGCTCTTCACATAAACTGGCCTACTCTGACTATTTTCCTGCCTAATTCTAGATTTCAACTTCTGTTCTAATTCAGCAATTTTCTCCTCAGCTTTTCTCTCAATACTAGTTACAGTTAGCCTAATACTGCCTTCCGATGCTTCCCCTTAATCACTTAACTTAGCTTGTTTCTCCTGAATCTTATTAATGCTTTCCTTATTCCTTTCCCTTAAATCATTAACTCGAGTGATTATTTCTGCATGAACTTTATCAATTCTATCCCCCAGCTGTTCTTTAACCTCTTTCAGTTGCTACCTGAATCTTATCAATTTCTCCCCCCAATTGCTTTTTAACCTGCTTTGTTTCAAGTTGAACTAGTTCTTTCAAATTCTCAGCCTGTGTACTGATTCTACTTTCCAGCTCTTCCTGTACTTTTCCCAATTTTCTATCTACATCTGCAATAATCTCTTTAGCTTTTTTCCATCACCCCTTTGATCTCACCTCTAATCAGCTCAAATTTATCACTAATTTCCCTACTGTTTTGATCCAATTTAGCGTTTAAAGCATCTGTACTCTCTTTATTTTCCCTACTGTTTTGTTCTAGTTTAGCATTATTTTGTTCAAGTTTAGCATTTAAAGTTCCAGTACTCTCTTTATTTTCCCTACTGTTTTGTTCGAGTCTAGCGTTTAAAGCATCTGTGCTAATTTTATTTTGTTGCATAAACTGAAGAAGCAAACTCTCTAACCCTGCTTGACTGTTTTGATTACACCCCTCAGTATCGGGATTTACCTCCGACATCCCTGTACTGCTTTCATTCTCAAGACTAGCCATACTGCTCGTATCTTCACTATCCAACTGGTGACAAGTACGCAACTTCATCTCTTCCTCAACACTACCCGTGCTGATACACACCGATAAATGAAAAAAATACAGGCACAGAAATATATACCCTTTTCGTTCCACAAATGTTATTAGGTTTGCGTCCCCACGTTGGGCGCCAAATGTAACTGTTTTCCGCACGTTGGGATGACAAATGTAATGGTTTTGTAGCCCTGTCTTTTACTTTAAAATGCATACATAAGAAGCTCCACAGTTGGGCGGCAAATGTAATGCTTTCACTGGGGTGAGTGGTGCTAAACCACCACAAGTCCCACGTTTGAGCTAATTGTAATGTTTACTCTGACTAAGATGCGTTGAAATAATGGGCGCCAAGACCTCAACACTAAGTTGATATCTAAATTTATATTTATCAACGCCTAGCTCGGGCAGAACACCTTTAAGAATCTTCACACTCAGACCGTGGCATGATTTGATCATTAACCCAACTAACAATTGTATCAGGAGAAGGAATTTGGTCTATATCTAATGCTACCTACTGAAAGCAAAGATTGCATAGTATAAGAAATGAATTTATTATATAAAAAACAAGTAGTGGCAATTTTAATAATGATAATAATTTAATAATGGAGCGTAACGATTTGAATTTTACCACTAGAAAATTACGTGAAAACGGAGTTGGATGAATTACTGAATTTACTATTATTCCCAAGCTAAAAGTTACTCAAATTCTCATTATGAAACAATGAAAAGAGAGATTACGTAGTTCTGAGTCAGCCGCGCTTACCATTGGAAATAGCAGTAGCATTTTCCTCGTACGTGATGAATCACGAGAACTTCCATCAGCCTTTTGGACGTTGCCTTCTTCTTCGTTACTTGCGGAGATCGTTGTTAAAATGTTGAAGTTAAGTGCTTGATAGTGGTGGATCACAATCTGTCAGCCACCTACGCTGACTCCCTGTTCACAAGAGCTCGCGTATTTCTCATGGCTAATGTGTCAGTTGAGAATAGCAGTATTGAAAAGTTCGCCATCGAACACGAGTACGTAGTCCGTAGACTATGCAAATACAATGTTCAAGTTACGGTCCGATCACAACGGAACCAACAAAGAAGTACGTCCACTTCGGACAGGTTACAAAGTAATAGTTCTTCTCCTCACTGCGCGCGAATACTTTATTGTCTCGCCGGTAACCCCACCAAAGTTCCACTCCTCTGCTACTCGTCTCGCCTGTAGACCAATCATCGTGCGTCACGTCTCCCCTCCTTGGCTTGAGACAGCTGCGCGGGACCTCCCGCCACCAACTTCCCCACACTCGGTAAATTTACCGTTCCACACCAATTCGCCTTTTCTTGATACAGCCAGCTGGAAGTGTTCCTCGGTTTCGTCATCGCTTCTCGACAAGAATATTCCTGTATCTGAATTCCCAATGACTCATCTCTCTCACAATAAACCCTAACTGACTAAAATCCGTAAAATTCCGTAATCATATAATTTTCCGTGATAATGTTGTTCGTAATAATTCGCTTGATAGAGTTTTCTATGAAATCGAAAACCTCTCTGTATGCATATCATCTTTAAAGAAAAAGCTCCAAAAAAATTAATAATAATAATAAGTTAAATGAAAATTATCTTGGCTGAACAAGTTGCCGCGTAAATAAACATTGAATGGCTTCCTACTGACTTATGTCAGTGGCATAAAATACCCTCGAAAAACACGTTACAGTAGTATCAGCTCTCTGTACTTATGTGTATGAAATATGTCTGATAACCTGTGTTACTGTACTGTGCACGCCGTTCCAGCCCTCACACCAATGTTAAAGTCCTCTATAGCATAACGGGAAATGTTTCCGGGCTGTTTACTCGGAAATATGTTTTGTTTACCATCGGACTTGGACTATCAAGGATACAGAAGTGAGATCACCTGAATTTTTTCGTGCCAGGTTGTTGCTGAAGAATTTTATTTGTAATTTTGACTGAGTAGAAGACGAACTCAGAATTCTGAGGAGAGCAGAGATCTCTATTGAACGCAGTTAAAAGTCGAAGTTTAACATTGTGGGGATTCATACTAACAAATGATGGTCCAATGAGAGTTTTGGCTAAAGGAAACATATTCTGGGTAAAATATCCAGAGTAAATCTCGAGACAAATCTGTCAAGATGCAGGAACATAAAGAAAAATCTCAACCGTGAAGTAAATCGCCCAGAACAGTAAAGAGTAGAAACGAGTCACATAAAAGATAACTACTCTAAGAACTGCAAAACCAGAACGATAAGAAATGTGTCCAATGAGGAGTAATACTTACACTGAATAAAAGAAAATCAAGCTAGACGGGCTCAAAGATACGATGGAATGTTTGCTTTAAAGGGAAATGTTAAACATTAGGAAAGTTTTTTTATAAAGAAAATTTATTCACAACCAAGTCTAATGAAAAAAAATGAAATTTGAGTGTAGAATACCATACTAAAAAAAATTAACATAGCTGTTTTCCACTGCGAAGTTTTACAGACAATACCTCGTGTACCCAATGTACTTTAAGAATTATTCGTTGTGAATTATTCGTTCTTGACGTAGACAATTTCGGTGTCATGTTGAACTATCTAAAGGTGCCGTAGAGCAAAAGCAACTGGGAATTAATCACAACACAGGCTGATGTTCAGTTCTTTCATGAACTGGTAACAAAATGCAGAGTTCCGCGAACTGATCTCTGCATGTAGATCTCTTGCAGGAAGCTTACGATCTCACTAATGTCACTACAACTTCACCTTTCTTCTAATAGTGAAGATCTGTATTAAACACAATGGGCCAGAAGACATAGCATGCGCTAGCATTGCTATGCACTGTGCTTTACGTAGCTAAACTTTGATGAAGATATGAATACCTTTGTCAAGGTCAAAGGAAGAAGAAATGAGTTGTAAGATATGAAATATATTTTACTATGCTTTCCTAATTTTGATTTAGTATTTTCCATAACGTACCTCACTTCTAGGATCCATGACTTACTGTAGATTTCATTGAAAAACTTACGAATAGCGAAATAACAGAGGCCTTCCTTGAATGTTTGCAGGGGGTCTCATATGCAGTTAATTACACCACAGTTCACTTCCAATAGCCATGGTATAGTGTAGGTTTTATTAGAAAACATACGAATAACGAAATACCTTGAATGTCAACACGGGTCTCATTTGCAGTTAATTACCCAACAGTTACATCGTTGATTCCTCCAGGATAACCTTTCCACAGAACTGAATTCTCCGAATACTGCATGTAGGATTTTCGATATAACATGTCATGTCCGGTGGCTCGACTTCCACGTAAAATTGAGATCCCGTGAATTGTGATCGCAAGATTAAGGGCCACGTAAAACCACAAACTTCCTTCCTTTCTTCCTTCATTCCTTCAGAACTAAATTCTAGTGTGCACGTCATCGGGAAGTACTCACACATCTATGGACGTCTTAAAACGTTCTTCAAGGTGACTGGGCATCATCAGAACTCATTATGTTCTTCCATATAAATTAGCTACACTTCAATTAAGCCCTTTCACTAATATATTGGCAGGAAGGCCACTTCCTTCCAGTAAGTTTAAGGACTGCTCTGTAAGTGGAACTGGATCTCCCTGTTGTTTCTATGTGTGTTTACTAATGCCTGACTTTGTATTTTCTTGTATTGCCTTGGTACTTGGATCAACTTCTCATCAGACATGGAGCTGAACATCAGCAGATAATTCCCTCCGGCAGTATTTACGCCCTCAGGAGTCGTTTAAGGAACTACGTTTGCTTCCATACCATCGCTGGATCAGCTGGCCTGGAGTGTGGTGAGTCGACCGCCATGTCAACATCAGAGCTGTCTTACACTACATCTGTTCAGGCTACCTCACGAGCTATCACCAGACTACATGTCGTACAATTCACAGCCATGTAGAGTTATTTTCACCATAATAATTTCTAACCGAACATCAATTACTACAGTATTGCAATTGTCTCTGATGTACCTCATAGTTTGCTAGGTTTCCATGTCAAATTGGTATTCACACTGTCTCCTCTGATTATTTTGAAGCCTCTCTCTTCGTTGCTTGGTCGTGTAAATATGTTCCGTCTTCTTCCTTAACATACGACTCCATTTGTGTATTCAACAACCAGTTACTTAGCGAGTCAGGGGCCAGACTTGTGCAATAGATGGACTTGATAGAGTTGTTACCAAATGAGATATGAGCAGGTTAGAGAAGCCGAGTCCACATAGTCCTTCGGAGAGGATTGAGATTTTGGAAATTCCATTTGCTATCAAAATAGTCTGATACTGAATTCGGTGTCCAAAAAGCGAATCCATCACCAAAAGTACTATCCCTGGCGATAAATGGTTAGGGTTAAGGAATTTCAAGCAAATTTGACTTTTATATAATTATAGGTTTCTTGATTAAGAAATGGATCGATCAATTTCATTTAACAATGTAGAAATAAACTATCTCATATTTTAAAAGAAGTATAATTCTCCACATACATAAAATAATCTGTCATATCATAGATTCCACTACACACAAAAGACTGGATGTGTTTAAAAGTATTGGTGGATTTGGTAAATCATCCTATCCAATTCCAGACCGAAGTAAGTGTTAAAGACTCCCGTTAGAATATTTCCAGGAGGTCCAAAGCGATATTCAGAATCACTGGCATAGCTGCAAGTGATATTCAACGGAGATTATCTAGCTTCCAAAACGTTCACATTTCTTCTAGTTATTTCTTATTTTGAATTCGGTATCCATCCACCCAGACAAGAAAATGCCCAATCCAGGCTCATGGCGCCGGCGATATGTTGCCTGCAGAAGGGCCTTGTGCTAATCTTGGATGTACAAATTTGCAAAGATTATTGTAAACTCACATTGGATTTCTCACTTTAAAGTTTATGTTGATAATTTTACTTGATTTTCATGCATGTCAAATGGACATATTATCATTTGTATGAGTGACCTCTCATCCCTGTTAAGAGGAAGTGATAGGGACTTGATCGTTACATATTATTCCTAGTGTATGTCGAGGCTTGTTTACCCGACCCGATGTTCTTCCAGCTCAGGAACCTGAGTGTATGTACGAACATTGCACTACCCAATAATCAAAATATGCAATAATAAACCAAAAGTGACTTATACTCGCATATTTTGCTCGACGAACCATTGCCAGCGTACATTAATTCTTATATTATTACCTTAATTATTCTTAAGTTTGCCTAAATATATAGTTTTTATCAAATAATCCAATAACCGTGTATGAAAGGCCCAGCTGTTGTCTCAAACTAGTGGAGTCTCTAAATCAGTGAACGTGGTTAGGAAGTATGTTTGGCATCCCACCATGCCTATAATGTAGGCTATTGCGTACGGAGTGCAGAGATGAATTTCAGGAATTCGGATGGAGAAAAGTGACGAATATTGTTGAATATTATTGTTGTTCAGGGACGATTCTAGAAGGTGATAGCAAGTTAGCGCTACCCACAAAATTGTTATAACCAATATACTGTATATAGATTGGACGAGGTGTAGGCTCAGTTTAATTGTGTTCTGTCTGCTTGTTATGGGTTAGGCCTTGAGTCAAAACTACTGAAGTGAGTGACATAAAATTGGTTTAAAGTGGCAGAAATCCCTGAAATAAAACCTAGTTACAAATGATTTGTATAACACTCAGGGGAGATGGGATTAGGGGCAAGCTTCAAATCGTGTTTCGCTTTGTTTAGAATGGTTGATTTCAAAGAATGTATAGAACCAAAGGCATTGGAAATGTAATTATGAACTATTTCAGCCAAAACATTCGATGGAATGAAATAAATGGGAAACGCTGTCTTGGGAAATAAAGCAATTGCTCAATCTGCTTACTTTACTTTCTTCAGAGATGTATTGGTTTTGATGACATGTGCTGACTCAGGCTTTTCGTTAGCACATCATGACGGCGGTGATAAAATGCGATGGTGAGATAGGTTTACTAATTATACTAGTTGCTTCTTTAGAATTTGTGTGTTGGCAGAATGATTCTCTCAACAACTCTAATGTTTATTGTTGTCATCCTAACTCCATACCTAATTCAAAACAGAAAATCTACAGGGTAACATTTGCGAAATCACACCGATGCCGGTAATTCGGACAGCCTAGCCACTGCTGAACTCCTCTCACCAATCTCGCGAGCGTTCGGGCCAGAAGAGTAAACTATTTTTTGTTTCCCCTAAGATACGAACCTGTCAACGAGGGGTACGCAACTTTATGATAATCCCACTATTACATGTACTGTGCCACTTACCCGTCACTAGCTTTTCCTTGCCGTCGTTGACGGGCTCCTGCTGCAGGGATAACAATGTAGTTGACTCATCTGACCTCAACGCTTACGAGACTGGCTAGGCTGTAGGATCTGGCCAGCACATGTGTGATTTCGCAATTTTCACCCTGTACATTGTTCTGCTTAATACTAGGTGCCGATAAAGAAATGGAATTATGGTGTCAACAATGAAAATGAAACAGTTGTTAATGGTGAGAAAATATCAGCCAGCACGTAAACTCCAAAGAGTTGTTGTAGATTCTTTAGGGGCTTTGCGACATCATGGTCATGTAGCCCCGTGTACGTGGGTGAGTGTAGAGTTGTCTAATAACCTGTGTCTACGTGATGTCTGTACTAGTGCGTGTATTTGTAATCGAGGCAGGATTTGGGTAGGGAGTGACCGTTGTCTTACGTTAGGTACCATCCCGGCATTTTGCCTGGAGTAAAATTGGTAAACCACGGAAAACCACATCCAGGATAGCTGAGGTAGGAATCTAACCCACTCCTTCTCAGTTTTGCCTCACGAGGCTGAGTGTAGCCTACCCCGTTCCAGCCCTCAGACCAGAATTAAATTTCTTGGTAGAGCCGGGAATCGAATCCGGACCTCCGTGATGACAACCATTAATGCTAGCTACTATGCAATGAGGCGGACAAAGAACTCTAAACAAGTAAGGATCTGGATAATGACGTATATTTTAGCACGTTTTAGCACCATTTGCTGGCCTTGATTCAGTGTAACAGAAGGGTACTAGGTAAATTTGATGTGAACAATGATAGGAGAGTGGATTTTACCTTAACATTTCATTATATGTTGAGTATTCGATTTTAATATTTCATATATTGGAGATGACAGATTCGGTGTAGCAGTTTCACGAATAAGATACGGTAAGTGATTTCCCTTATTCGTGTCTCCTAACTTTCCAAGTTTCGAGAATATTTCTCACTTACATTCCGAGTTACCGATTTTAATGTTTTAACGTGTGATATAGGTGATTTAAAGTAGGTGGTGATTGTGTAAATTGAAATCAAATACCATAAGGGATCCTCTCGGAGTTGTTCTAATTTCACACGGTACTTATTATGTGAGAACATTCAACTAATATTGAGTCAAGAATGAAGTGGAGTAGAAATTGCTTCATTCATTCGTTCTTAGGTAGTTAGTTAGTTATTGTTGTTTTAAGGGGTGGAACTACCAGGTCATCTGCCCCTGTTCTTAGGTATTTACTTCGTAAGCCTACCCACATAACAAATCGATTTGCTTATATTGCCACCAGGATCTCGAATATTATGAGGAGAACATCCGATTGGTTCTTGTGCGCAATCTTCCAGGAAGCTACCAGGATAAATAGCACCTGCTCAGTTCGTGAGTTGTACGATGATGATTATGATGATGATGATGATAATTGTTGTTTTAAGGGACCTAACATCTAGGTTATCGGCCCCTAATGGTATGGGTGATGGCGAAAACGACAATGAGATGGAAACCATAACGGAAACTAACGGAGATTGAAAATACTGACAAAAGATTGAAAATACACACAAAATGTAATTTAGAATGAAAATACGCACAAAATGTAATTTAGAGTGGAAAACACTGACAAAATGGAATGTAGATGGAATATACTCACAAAAGTAACTTAGAATGAAAATACGCACAAAATGCAAAATACAAAGTGCAATTTAGATTCGAAATACTCACAAAATGCGATTTAGATTCAAAATACTTACAAAATGCAATTTAGATTGAAAATACTTACAAATAGTAATTTAGATTCAAATTACTCACACAATGCAATTGCGAAACAAAATATTTACAAAATGCCCATCCTACAAAATGCAATTTAGATTGAGAATACATGCAAAATGCGGGTTAGCTTGTAAATACTTACAAAATGCAATTGAAATTCAAGATACTCACAAAAATGGCACCCCTACATTTAAAGACTTACTAAAAAGCAATTTAGATTGTCAATCCTTGCAAAATTAATTGAGGTTGAAAATACTTGCAAAATGCAATTTAGATTGAAAATAGTGAGTTGTATGGAAGCTATCATACCCGTGCTGGCAAAAGTTTCCATGCTAACGAGGGTAGCGTGATAAGGACTTTAGGCTGATCTCGGAGGGCAGAATAAGGAAAGATAAGACGACATCCATGGCATCTGTACACTTAGAAGAGGATTTTTATAACGTTGATTGAAGTGAATTATTTAGCATTTTGAAAGGACGTTGTTGTATTTATTTTTCAAAATTTCTAATTGAAAGCACCTGGGTACAAGGGAAATTGTACATTCGAATTTCTAAACGTACAGCGACACAGAAATCAGACTGCAGTTATTAGAGATGAAGGACATGAGCAAGCGGCTGGTATTCAAAAAGGTGTAAGGCAAAGCTGCAAATTATCGCCCATTAGAGCGAAATTTGATACACGAATTAAAGGTTCACTATGAAAATATTACAACTCCCAGACTTTCAGACGACATTTTCATCTTAGCAGAGTCACCAGATGATTTGAGTAGGTTCCTAATCGGTATGGACACAGTCTTGAGGAATATAATGCTATACAACCGGAAGATACCACATACCCCTATTAACATCGAACTGGCAGATAAGTGAAGACGAAGCAAAAAGGAGGTTGGCACAGTCAAGCAAAGTTTTTCTACAGAAAAGAAATCTGTTGACATGAAATATAGATTTAGGTATCAGAAAGTTCTTTTTCATTGCCAATGTATGGAGCATGTCGCTCTATGGAAGTGAAACTTGGACTGTAGATGCAGCAGAAAAAGGTACAATTACTTGCATTTGAAATGACAGAGAATTATGAGATTAGATGAATAGACAGAGTAACAAATGAAGAGGTATTAAGATAAGTGGGGGACATACAGCCCTACTCCCCATTTTGTTTGCCCTGCCTGATTTTACACCTGACAGGCATACCCTGTAATCTCTCACTTGCTCCTCTCTATCTCCCTTTATCTTAACTTCACTAAGCCTTAGAATATCAAATTTCGTCCTACTTGCTGACTAAACTGGCTCTAGTTGCTTCCTTCTATAAAACCACCTTCGATATTAATTCCACCCCATCGAATACCAGTTCCATTGCTTGTTCGTTTCCAAGGAGTCCCTGATATTTTAGACGGGAGTGGGACTCCATCACTCCCATAGTCCCGAGGCTTGCTCATGACATTGATAGAAGGTTAAGAAATTCAAGTGAAGCAGGTTGCTAGCCTTACTTACACAGGACCCCATGAGTTTCACCTCAGGGAACAAACAAGTGAGAGGGGTAGTCCTAGCCACCTGAGCACAAGGAGATCCACAACTCAGAATATGCCCAAGATGCCCACTCCTATTCCATAGTAACTGGTATTCCGATTGTCAGAACCACGTACTAGGCCACTCATTCGTTGCTCATGGCTCACGAACTAGGATGGGACTTCACCATAAAATACTAAAGCATTACCGGGTGAGTTAGCCATGGTCGTTACGGTGTGACTGCAGGTAGTCGCTCACATCTGGGAGGCGAGGAAGTTTGAATCCCCCCGCCGGCAACCTTGAAGATGGTTTTCTGTGGTTTCCCATCTTCCTTCCAGGCAAATGCCGGGGTTGGTCCCTAACTATAGGCCACAGCCGCTACCTTCCAATTCCTCGTCCTTACATTCACACTCTCCTCCCCAGACAACACTCCACACGTGACGGGACTTGTAG
Source organism: Meconema thalassinum (assembly GCA_946902985.2). Classification (NCBI taxonomy): domain Eukaryota; kingdom Metazoa; phylum Arthropoda; class Insecta; order Orthoptera; family Tettigoniidae; genus Meconema; species Meconema thalassinum. Next base: position 902,458,684 of record OX336389.2, read on the forward strand.
TTCACCCCATGGGTGTCCACATAGAAGTAGCTACAGACTCTGGCGAGCCGAACATGTCCTCGGACACTCCCGGCACTAAAAGCCATACGCTAAAAAAAGCATTAACCATCCGAAAAAAGATGTGGTACCCACAGTACAATGCTCCAAGACTGAGTAATGACAATCTCATCAACAAACCGTCTCACTCCACCAACTAATCTATGAAGGTGTAGCTACTATTGCTGTGTAATAAGTTCTTAACTAATGTAGAATTGTTAATTAATGCAGAAATGACCTACGAGTACTCTGCTGAGAACTGATGAAATTACGGAATGTCTACAAGCTGCTCTGGCGACGACTTTTCTGATGTAATGAAAAACTTATCTATAATAGTTTTAGGAGCTTTTATAAAAGCAGTTGGTGTTGAACACTTTTCAGATTAGTACTGACAAGGTGGACTAATTTAAAGATAAAAACCATCTTTGTCATAAGTATTGAAGGTCAATACGGATCCGCAGGAATGGTTTAATTTGTATCAATGTAGAACTGATTGTTCATGATATCTCCAAAAATGTGTAAGGTATTTAAATCCAACAAGAAACAAGAAAACATAATACAAACACAAGAATAGTGATCTATAGATGAATTCTCAAATTTTTACAGTGTGGCCTCATGAATATGGTCGCCCACATGGTTACTACATGAAAGGAGTGAAGCATCAGTATCGGATCAATAATGGATAGTGCTCAAGTTATTTTAACAGCATTAGCCTACATGTATTTACAGTATCTCTATTGGGCGGATAACCTAGATGTTAGGCCCCTTAAAACAACAAGTATCATCATTTATTAAATAACCCAACAACTTCCTTATCACAAAACATCTAATCACTGGACTTAAGGCTTTTAACACTGAACTGTAAATGGAATCATAAGACATGGAATTCTATAAGTAGCAGTAGCCTATCCTCTAACACTAGTTGAAAACAAGTGCTGCATGTTTGATCTCCCCATGTATTGTGCAATATGATATTAGCCTGTTTTAATTTTCGAACAAGTAGTTCCGTGAAGAACTATACAGCCTATTTTCATATATCCTACTCATGTTAATTGCCTCTATCAACATACAAAATTTCAGTATGATTGTTGTAATAGATTCGTAGATATTGAGAACCGTCTAAATAATCTAGATGGTCGCCATGTTGGATTTTTATTTATGTACTATTACATGAAGATTATGGTGTACGTGTGGTATTCAAACTTCAATCGCATGATTAGGACACAAGAAGTCAAAACGAGATTTTAAAATTCTGCACAGCTGCCATCTTGTGGTTATGAAAACAATTGAAATAAATTAGATGCCAGTGGATTAACATTTGTATAAGCATTTAACAAAGTTTCACTGCACTCAGATGGTTAAATCGCGAGAAACGTCCATTTAAATATTTATACTTCGCGTCGCCGCCTCTATGAACATAAACATTTCAGTTTGATTGATGTAAAAGATTCGTAAATATTGAGAACCGTCTAAATATTTCGTATGGTCGCCATTTTGGATTGTTATATGCACAGGCCATAGAGTTATGTGCCATTAAGGAAAATGATTGTGTATCTTCATTATTCAAACCTTCACTTTGATTGCATGAATACGACACAAGAAATAAAAACTTAATTTTAAAATTTCTCACGGCCGCCATATTGAGGTTATAAAAACAATTGAACTTAATTAAACGCCAGTGCATTACAATATGTATAATAATTTACCGTACCACATTTCACTGCGCTCAGACGGTTAAATCGCGAGAAAGGTCTATTAAAATGTTTCAACTTCGCTTTGCCGCCATGTTCGTTTTGTACTTAACAGGTTTTTGAAAGTCACATAGGTGAACTTCTAGTAGTGCTTTTTATCACCGTACAAACTTTCAGGGTGATATAAAACATAGTTTCGGAGATATAGAATGCCAGTGAAATATTTCGCACAGCCGCCATTTTGAGGTTATGTAAACAATTGAACAAAATTAGACGCCAGTGCATTACAATGTGTATAAAAATTTGCTGTACCATGTTTCATTACGTTTGGATGGTTAAATCACGACAAAAGTCTATTTAAAAATCTCAACTTCGCTTGGCCGCCATGTTGGTTTTGTAGTTACCAGGTTTTTTTAAGGTCTCATAGGTGAACTTCTAGTAGTGCCGTTTTTCACCGTACAAAATTTCAGGGTGATATCAGTAATAGTTTCGGAGATATTTAATGCTGGTGAAATATTTCGCACAGCCGCCATGTTGGATTGGTGAGACGTAATAACATTTGAAGGGCACGGTCGGGGTCGGCCAATATGTTGCTATGACCTTACCGAGTTTCATTGAAATCGCTCCAGCCGTTTAGAATTTATTAGGGACACACACACACACCACACACACACACACACATACGCACACACATGCACACACACGGGCAAAAGGTGATCTCATAAGCCTATTTTTTTCATAAAATGAAAATAGGCTAAGAAATAGGTTTATGAGATTACCTTTTGTCCGTGTGTGAGTGTGTGTGTGTGTGCGCGCGCGTATGTGTTTGTATGTGTGTGTGTCCCCTAATAAAATCTAAATGGCCAAAGTGATTTCAATGAAACTCGGCAAGTACATACCTCGTCCGACCTTGACTGTGTCTTTCAAATTTTAATACGTTTCACCAATCCAACTTGGCGACCGCGCGAACGATATTTCAATGGAATTCTATATCTACGCAACAGTTACCGATATCACCCTGAATTTTTGTACAGTGATAATGGGCACCACTAGAAGTTCACCTATGTGACTTTCAAAAACCTGTCAAGGTCAAAACCAATATGGCGGCCAAAGTTGAAACATTTAAAGGACTTTACACGGGATTTAACCATCCGAACGCAGTGAAACTTGGGACGGTAGAGATCCGTAGGGATGGGCGCGACTGAAGCCCGGAATCGAGAGTGTCGACTCGATCGACTCCAAACACCGGTCTCGGTTCGCATGAAGTCTCGCGACTCCACGTTAATCTGATGCGTATTGCGGGGCCGCTTCGCATGAAGCCTCGCGACTCCAAGCTAACCTGATGAGTAAGGCCCGGATAGTTATGTGTTTATATATATTTAATTTTACTAAATATTTTCTATTTATTTAAATATACTTGCCGTTTTTATAAATAAATACATATTATGGTGAATTCATTCGTAAGTACTGTAGTTATTATTATTACCTGTATTTGGTGGCATGTCTCACTCCTTAGATAAATGCTGCCGACATTTTCGACCCTTGGCAATTCCATTAATTTGCCCCTCTGTTTCGTGAATGTACCCTTGTCTCTGTATTGTAGTAGTATTTCAAGACAGGAATTCCCTGGCCATTAAGTATAGCAGGCGGGCTGGAGAAGACTCGTGACTCCAAGCTACCCTGACGAGTATTGCGGGGTCGCTTCGCATGAAGACTCGCGACTCCAAGCTCCACTGTTGAGTATTGCGGGGCCGCTTCGCATGAAGCCTCGCGACTCCAAGCTCCCCTGATGAGTATTGCGGGGGCGCTTCGCATGAAGCCTCGCGACTCCAAGCTCCCCTGATGAGTATTGCGGGGCCGCTTCGCATGAAGCCTCGCGACTCCAAGCTCCCCTGATGAGTATTGCGGGGCCGCTTCGCATGAAGCCTCGCGACTCCAAGCTCCCCTGATGAGTATTGCGGGGCCGCTTCGCATGAAGCCTCGCGACTCCAAGCTCCCCTGATGAGTATTGCGGGGCCGCTTTGCATGAAGCCTCGCGACTCCAAGCTCCCCTGATGAGTATTGCGGGGCCGCTTCGCATGAAGCCTCGCGACTCCAAGCTCCCCTGATGAGTATTGCGGGGCCGCTTCGCATGAAGACTCGCGACTCCAAGCTCCCCTGATGAGTTTTGCGGGGCCGCTTCGCATGAAGACTCGTGACTCCAAGCTCCCCTGATGAGTATTGCGGGGCCGCTTCGCATGAAGCCTCGCGACTCCAAGCTCACCTGATGAGTATTGCGGGGCCGCTTCGCATGAAGACTCGCGACTCCAAGCTCCCCTGATGAGTATTGCGGGGCCGCTTCGCATGAAGCCTCGTGACTCCAAGCTCATCGGATGAGTATTGCGGGGGGCACACAGTCGCTTTTTATCAGAATCTCTCATTATTATTTTTAATATTATTATTTACAATCATTGTACCAAATTGTTGTGATATTGCACTTTTGGCAGGTTGTATTACTATTATTGTTATTAATAATCATCATCATAATAAACACAATAACAATTACGCCTACAACATTACCGATGATAACCCGAAACAATCATCCATGTTTGCTGGCTAATAATCCTATTGTATTCATCGTAAAGCAAGGTATCAAAGGACAAACGTGGACGGATAACAGGACCGTCACAATATGAGAGGCCTGTGCGCACATCTTAAACAAAGCAATTAACAAACCATAACATAGGCCAAATCTTACATTAATTCAACACCCACATTTTGTTATTGGAGACACGGAAATGAAACACCCTATAATGAAAGTAAGAATAACACACACAGTGCCAAGAACTTCGTAATTGGTATTCGACATTCCATATAACGATCTTGCCGGCAAAATAAATATCCTATCACTATACATCAACTAGGCCTATCCAGCATATTCTCATACTGTAGAATCCTACAGTAGATCATAACAAAGAACGACTATGCATATAATCATTCTATTGAATCGTTTTGCAGGTTATAATAGCTTGCCATACCATTTCAATACCAAAAAAGTATTACTGGCAAGCTAGCAGCAAGATTTATTCAGCTGTATTTTAAACATGCCGCAGCGATAGCGAACAATGTTGCTGCCAGCATACATGTTCAAGCAGTTCCAAAAACAGTTGTTAGATGACGTTAGTGCATCAGTGGAGTCGACACTGGAGTCGAGAGTATCGGTTCCAGCGGCAGCAGTCTCGACTCTTCGCGACTCCGTTCGCAACCCATCCCTAGAGATCCGACCAGCTAGGAAGGAGTTTGGCCGCGCATGCGCTCTTACGACGATCCAGCGCAGCGTAGTCCCGCCCAAGGAGGATATATGGGTCCCGCCTTCCAGAGCTCGTGTTGCAAGGACACTTCAGTGCATAAGTTTATACTCAGCTGTTTAGACGTGCGCGCTGCCTTTCTAATTTCCCGTGGTGTAACTTATTTTACAAGAGAGAAAACATCATCTTGGCCCGGGAGGGGTCGCGTCAAAATAGTTTCGTGATGGGTCGCGCACGGTCCTTATGACCGGGGTGTAGAAAATACATTTTTTTTTGTTGCAACCCAACACATATTATTATTATGGAAAAATGTATCCATGAAACTAAATACCAGGTTTTGTACCGAAACATATTGTACTGTATTATTGAAGAAAAATATATCAATGAAACCCACTTAATCTATTGATTTATTCATCCTCGGAATTATCCTGGGCAGCATCAGGATTAGTGCATTCCACCCAGGTAACACATGTAAGCTCCTTACGAAACATCTTCCAGATCCACCAATCGGTTGAACTAGCCTTAAAAATACTGCGAGTCCAGAATTATCAACGGAAAACGGTCCCTGAGGCTGGTTACCAGCGTACACTTCCATGTACATCGTGTGAAACAAAGCTCTCCACTAACTGACTGGGAATGAAAGTGGGAACAGCAAACGCAGACACGTGCAGTGAATGAGTCCATTGAAAGGTATAGGAGGGGAGGAAGCTTTACGCCGTGAAATTATTTCGGAGGAGTAAAAAATGTATGCGCCCGGTCTAAAAGACCGTGACGCGACCCCTCACGGGTTAAGGAGCTAGAAACATACGTTCATATAATCTAACGATGCTTTCTCGCCTAGTAACAAAAGTAATTATTATTATTATTATTATTATTATTATTATTATTATTATTATTATTATTATTATTGACTCCCGAAGCCTGCTGTTATGCCAAACCATATTATACACTGTACATCTACAGCGTCGTAAAGTTAATTCTACATCTAATTATAATTTAAACCATTGGCTATGCAAATTGATACACGAAAAATATTTTGACAGTTGCTAGAATAAGTGGTTAAATTATGTTCTAACTCCTTAATCTATCTACCATCTGTAACGCTTCTAAATAAATACATTTCGGCTAGGTAGGCCTATGTCTGTAATTTACAGCTGGAAGGGAATTCCACTAACTGAAAATCTGCGAAGTTATTACACGTCCGCTATGACAAAAATTTCGGGTCGACTGTACGTCGCCACAACACCGAGCGAGAAGGGGAAGTCAGCGTTCTCACTCCCATGGTTCAGCTTTCTCACGCGCACATTTACCCTCACCAGCCGTCTTCCTAAATGGCCCGATCTCTATATGTTTATACAAATGTTAATCCACTGGCATCTAATATAATTCAATTGTTTTCATAACCTAAAGATGACGTCTGTGCAAAATTTTAAAATTAAGTTCATATTTATTGTGTCCTAATCATGCGATCGAAGTCAAAGTTTGAATAATGAAACTACGCAATAATCCTCATCTAATGGTACATATAGTTGCCTCACTTTCCTGGTTAACGTGCGGCTCGCCTTTGAAATCTAGCTGGGCGGATATGTTTACATTCCATGGCACCTGGGGCCAAGGCTTTCCCAGCGTGAGGCACAGCGTTGTCCACCGTAGCCACTGAGGGCAAGCAGCGAGACTGGACAGAACTATGTGCAGATGTGCAACATTGGACACTGATGCCTGTCGGAGGCACAAGCTAGCCACCAGGGCGGGACTTAAGAGTCCACGTGGAGTGATAGAGGAAGCATTCTATTGGTCAACAACCGTCAGCTCTTGGTCAGTAGCGAGCAATGGTTATTGTTGGTGCGTGCTACTGCCTTACGTTTGAGTCACCACTTGTTAACCAGGAAAGTGAGGGAACTATAACTCTATGGCCTACATATACAGTATAACAATCCAACATGGCGGCCATACGAAATATTGGGACGGTTCTCAATATCTACGAATCTATTACAGCAATCAAACTGAAATTTTGTGTGTTGATAAAGGCTATTGACATAAGTTCGCCTATGGGACTTTGAATAACCTAATGAGCACAAATTTAACCTGGCGGTGACTCGAAATTTAAATATTTAAATGGACTTTTCTCGCAACTTTTCATCCGAGCGCTGTGAAACTTGGCACGGTATATCTTCATACAAGCCTTAACATACTGACGTCTAATTTAATGGAATTTTATGAGAAATTAATCATGGCGGCTAAACAAATTCTTTAAAATCTCGTTTTTATTTCTCGTGTCCTAATCAAGCAATTGAAATGTAGCTTGGTATAATGATCTATCATTAGAATATACTTTTGCTGACATATAGTTCTAAAGCATGGCGTCCCTACAATATTTTACCGGTTCACAATGTCTCCGAAAGTACAGTATGTAAGCAATCAAACTGAATATGTTTAAGGTGATAGAGGAATATTAACTAAGTACATATTTGTGACTTTCCAAATCCTGAGAAAGACAAACACAATAGGGCGGCCAAGTGATAATCAAATGTTTCAAATGATTTTTCTAGTGATCTAATCACCTGAGACCAGTGATACTAAGAACAGCGAATCTTTATTTAGAGCTGAGTATAAAGACATCTCAAGTTAAATTATTTTCAAAAGTTCAAGATGACATCAGTTCGAAATTTTTTAAACCTTTTTCTTATTTTACGTGCCCTAATCAAAAGATTAAAGGAATTAAAGGTTATTACAATAATCATAATCTAATGGCACTAAATTATGTAGCTTTCTTTTCGTAAATCAGAGAAGCCATGCATTTGACTATACTTAAATTATACTCCCGTGACGCGTCACAGAAAGATGCCATCTCGCGGGAGAAGTCTTATTCACCAACACATATATTCCAACACATACTTTCTCACTGCAATGGTGTTGGTGGTGACATAGGTCGTGTATCAAAAGATACAGTATTTAGTATACATCACATGGAAAATCCTTGTAATAGCCGGTGGGTTTAATAGAAGAGGCCAATAGGATATATGAAAATAGGCTATTTACTTCTTGACGGAACTACATGGTTTAGCCTACTATTCACATTTTGCAAGAATTATGAAAAGTAGACTTATAAAATTACCCAGGACAAATGTGTATGAATCTGCCAAACGACTGGAGCTATCGTAACCAAATTTGGTACGAGTAACGACTTATACCTGGACATCTCACGACCATATTTGAAAATGATGTTAGTACTACCAACTGCTGAAAAGTCACAATTGAATATTGAGCTCAATGTTGGATATCTCTGAAGGTATGTATAGGAGCTATTCCAAAATACCATAATATTTCAACTTAATCTTCCGAAGCCCATAAATGGCAGTGTTGCCAACATGATTCTACGCATTCTGATAGGTCCAATCTTTATATCCATGAAACTTCCTTACTATCAATTGGATTTCAACCAAATTTCCTATGTGCTTTGTGCACCACAACAGATATGACCATGGGTATTCTTTATTCACCAAGGCTGCCAACTGTTGATAAATGCTCTCTATATTTTTTATCCTAGTCTCAATGTATCAGAAAGTATGTAGGCAAACAGTTCAAAACTTGGCACACGTATAGACCATAATTTTGCAGGTTCATTTTGAGCAACCCATTCATGACAGTGTTGCCAACATGATTCTACACGTGGTAATGGGTTCAATGTTTAACTGCATGTAACTTCCATAATATGTAATGGTTAACTGACAAATTTGATACATACAATGTATGCAACAAGGGATTTAATTGTGCGCATTTTCAGAGGTAGCAGTCGTACCAACTACCTTATAACTCTCTCTGAGCATTTGAGTCGTAGATCCTCAGTATCTCAGATTCCATGGAAGGAAATTATTTGAAACAAACTATACTGCTCTATTGGGCTACAATGTTTCAGGTACATTTTGAGCAGATCATAAACGCCAGTATTATCAACTTAATTCTGCAGTTAAATTTATTATTCAAGATAGATCTATAGAGATCAACCATTTTAAGAAAAGTAGGATAGGCTCATTAGTTCGTCACGGAACTACTTAGCTGATAAGATCCTAAGTATATTGTTGTTCTGGATTCGCTTAGGGGCTTTGTGACATCGTGGTCATATAACCCCGTGCACGTGGGTGTGTATGCAATCTGTCTGATAACCAGTGTCACTGTGATGGCTTTACTTGTTTGTGTATTTTTAATTGGTGTAGGTTTTGGTAAGAGGCGGCTGTGGCCTTAATCCACGTGCTATCCCGCCATTCGCCTGGAGCAGAAGTGGGAAAACCACGCAAAATCATTTCCAGAATAGCTGAAGTTGGAATCGAACGCACCTCTTAACAGTTCTGCTTTACGACGCTAAGTAGGCCCCGTTTCAGCCCTCAGACGAAAATTAAATTTATTTGCAGAACCGGGAATCGAACCAGGATCTTAGGGGTTACAGTTAAGAATACTAGCCACAAGGCCACGAGTTGGACTCAGAGTTCAGTCCCGAAGATATTTATGGGGACAAGGGGAGGCATTAGCCTATATGACGCTTATGATTCCTATGATATTGATGTTGTAAGCCCACGCTCAAGAGTGGTAAGAGAAAGCATTGCCCAGATTGGGGTCAGGGATAAATAATTAATTATTAATGATTTATCGTCTGCAGCCAAGCAGAAGATCAAAGACAGCCGAAATATTGGAAGACAAGATAAAGTGTCAGTTTCCCTGAGTGCATTCGCCAATCACACAGCATCCTTGGAAATGAAGGTGGCATGGACCTTCGGTGGTCAGATGCAGTTCTCTACCCACTCCACACCTTATCGGACACCATTTTCAGCAAATATATTTATTTACTCTATTAAATGCGTGTCCAGGAATGGAGAGTCCCTAGTGAGCTAGTCCAGTGTAAGTACTAGGCTATCTCTTCCCGGAGATGTGCTAATTGCTCGCTTCTCACTCTCACAGTTCCACTTGGTAGCGTAGTGACTAGCATTCTTGGCTGTACACTATAACTCTGTCATTCGCCGCCAAATGGAATAGAAAATTGTTTCAAACCAAAGTAGTTTTCCTGCAAGAGGCAACATTGCTCGAGCCATGAATTACATACAGTGCCGGAATTAATGTCCCTCTCCAACGTAAGGGTTGGAATAAATTGAGGGCATAATAAATATATATTTTAGTACTTCACATTCACTCCCGGTTACCCAATCTGATCGTTTAGATTATTTAATTTTAGTTGTTTCAATAAAAGTAGCGGACGTGTGTGAGAAATATCGCACCCACCCAGCTTTACTGTTGTGCGGGCTTCATGTTTAATTGTTTAACCGCAATTCTTAAACATATTGAAATATTTATGAAATGAGAGTGCAATTTGTTACTGCTTTCAATGCACGATCGGTAACTTGTGACGCCCCATGTGTAATTACAGTAGAACCTCGTTTGCCCGGATCAACTGGGACCAGGGTCGATCCGAGTTAACGAAAATCAGGGTTATACGGAGAATGTCGGAAAAACGATTTAGAAAACATGTACATATATTTTTAATGGAGTTTAGAAATTATTATCGGCACACTTTCACCTAAAAACACATACACTGTATGTACTGTAATAGCCAATGCATTTGCACTGTACACAATATAGCTACAAACTAGTCGGTAGTAAAAAAGGCAGTGGGCTTCTACCGTCTCAGTTTAGTGTATCGCTTACGAGCAGCGCGATCTTGCATCCGCTTTAACAGTAGAAGTTCATTTGGCAATGTTTCGGCTTGACTCTCGAAATAAACCGTCAATTTCTCTATGTTTGATACTGCTTCTGCGTGTGTCATAACTAGATAATAATAATAATGTTATTGGTTTTACGTCCCTTTTAACAACCCTGGCTTTTAGAGACGCCGGGGTGCCGGAATTTTGCCCCGAAGGGGATCTTTGACGTGCCAGTAAATCTACTGACACGGCTCCCTCGCATTTGCGCACCCTCAAATGCCAGCTGACTGCGCCAGGTTACGAACCTGCAACCTTGGGCTCAGCAAGCGAGAACGTTACCCCTGAGCCACGCAGCCAGACCTCATAACTAGAGACCGGATTTTAAAGGGAATACCTTTTTTTAAAATTTAATTGGGAAAAAGAAATAATCGTTACTATGGGTTAAAACTGTATTTAAAACTCAAGATTGCCGTGTTTTAACTTCCCTTTTTTTTCCCCCTTTTTTCCCTTTTTTGCCGTTGTTCCTTTTTCTCCTACATCTGCACTTATTTTCCTTTTTCTTAAGAATATACGGCAAAACCTCAAGAATTTATTTCACTTTGAGGGAAAATACCTGCATAAAATACCGATGTAGCGTAAGGGAAGAAAGAATTAACACGGGTTCTATACCGAATTCACCCCAGAGTTGAACTCGCCCACTGCACCGCCTCACCCCTCCTTCAGGTGTTGTTAGACTCGTCGCATCCCCTCCAGAATGTGTGAAGCAGTTACAGCCTATTCTCTTTGGTTACAGTAGCTTGCTCGCCTCAGTAGCAGAAACAGAGTTATAGAGAATAGCACGCACCGTTAAGTGGCAGCAGTAGCTTGTAATAGTGATGGCGAAGTCGTCTTTTAGCAATAAAATGCGAAGAGCGGTAAGCAGTTTCAAGGACGATTTAATCGAAACGGATGGTACCGTTATTCGATGATCTCTATGTGATATTGATATTAAAGTAGATGGAAAACATATAAAGGACAGAATAATTTAGCATCTGAAGTATGCCAAACATGAGAAAAACAAAGTTATTCGTGCGAAAGTCTCCAAACAGTCATTTTTACAGGAATCTTTTCAGAAGGCCGAAGAAAAAAGCAGGGAACGAAACGTTTTTTCAGTGACCTCACAGTTACCTTTGTTCAGTGTGGAATTCCTTTAAATAAGGTAAATAAGCCAGCAATGAAGATTTTCTTGGAAAAATACTCACAACGCACTGTCCCTGATGAAAGTAAACTTAGAAAGAGTTACCTACAACCAATTAATGAAGCTAATGTACAAAAAGTTAAGGAGTTTGTTGGAGACCATCCAGTTTGCTTCATTTTAGATGAAGCAACCGATTCACTTTCAAGAGCTGTTCTAAACATTCTTGTGATGCCATTGACAGGAGACCCATCAAAACCAATGTTGGCTGCCATGTACGAATTGGAAAAAGTAAACTCTACATCTATAATGCAGAGTTTCAATGACTGTTGTTTTAAACTCTGGCCATCAGGAATACAGTACAACAAAGTGTGGCAAGTTTTTACGGACCAAGCATCATACATGGTCTCAGCATTTGCACAGTTGAAGCCTATGTATTCTAATCTCCACCATACAACTTGTATTGCTCATGCTTTGCATAGGGTATGTGAAGCAATAAGGGTTGAATATATTGTTGCAAATGCCTTCATATCCGAACTTAAGAAGACATTGATTAAAGCTCCAAGTAGAATACAGCTTTAAAAGGAAGTTACAGGCCTACCACTACCTAAGTTTCCCATCATAACTAGATGGGGGACATGGATTTCATGTGCTGTTTTCCTTTGTGAACATTTCACTAAGATAAAGGAATTTATACTGTCTTTGGGCGATGTTGAATCTGCAGCTGTGGGTCGAGCGAAGGACCTGCTGAGTGATCCGAATTTGGAGACACAGCTGTACGCAGTGCATACGTTCAAGTTTCTTCCTGCCGCCATCTTGCAACTGGAAGAACAGTGCTTATCCAAGGAGAAGGAGGTGCAGTGGAGTGTGGTTGAAAGAACTGACAACATGCTTGAGGGATTCGCAAAAGAAAAACTTAAGGCAAGCTTATCAAAGAATCCAGACATTGAAAAACTAGTGAAGTGCACTGATTTAGAGTTTAGAGTAAAAACCAAGTATTCCCCACTGGTTTCCGTTGATGTTGAGCGCTCATTTTCTTTGTATAAAGATATTTTAAATTCAAAGAGACAAAATTTGACCTTCAAACATATTGAAATGTTAAATGTCATCAGGTTCAATTCGTTCTTAATGCAACAAACACTGTAACAGAAGGACACTACATAAAAGAGAATAGGCCTATATCCTTAACATCCTCAAATGTTGGACATGTAATCGATACCATTCTTTAATGCAGTAAAGTTAAATTAGAAGTGATTTAACTGATTATGCATACCATTTTATTTCCTTTATTCTCTTGACCAGTTCCCTTTACTTAAATAATCCCTTTTTTAATGAATATTTTCCCCTTTTTTGGTCCTTTTTTATTGAATATTTTTCCCCTTTTTGGTCCTTTTTTAATGAATATTTTTCCCTTTAAAATCCGGTCTCTAGTCATAACCACAGCTGGTTCATCAACACTGTCTGAATCTGAATCCTCTTCATTTCCATTTTCAGTAACACAGCATGATGCAATAATGTCTTCCTCTGTAATCGGTTTATAACCTCGATCATTGTCGATTTGCAACCAATTGTCAATTTCTTTTTCAAAACTGGTCCTGGTTATCCGGACGTCCAGGTTAACGAGGTTTTACTTTACTACTATGCGGGCTGGTCGATACACAGTTCTGGCCGGAGCTATAGTCTTGTTTATTTGTTTAAACGCACTTTTTAACAAATAAATATATTTATGTTGACTTTTCGAGAAACGCAAGAATTTTCTTGTATTATTGAGACGATTTGGAAGATTTTGGTACAAACCGCACCATCTAACTCCCTCTCGTTTAGGAGCTTGATTTTTTTGAATTAAAGATACACCTTAGCGTTTTATATAAATTATGATATTAACCGATCACTTTTACAGTACATTATGCAACGAGCCTATAATGGCAATAATTAAGACACGAGTATGTTTATAAAACGAGCGTATGCAATTTTATAATTTCCATACGAGTGTCTTAATTACCATTATAGGCGAGTTGCATACGACTGTTTATCAAGGTAGTTAGAGTGTAGACTGTTTATGTTCGACGATAATTATTATAACTATTTTATGTTCGAACATAAATATTCATAAATATCTGTCGAGATTTCGCCAGTTTTATGTACTGAACAGAGCGCATGAGACGCAGGGAATGCCTTGTATTTGACCATGGCCACCTCGATTACTCTACTATAACACTAGGCCAGGCAGTGAAATTTACATTAGAAGGCAGTGGAACTCAGCGCATCTAATTATCTAATTGGTCAAACAACCGTTTCTTGAGCTCTGATTGGTGGGAGAAACTGTTTCATAATGAAAAATAGTGTGTAATGAGCCTCATTATAATAATATAGTTTTCTGACATATAATAGTCAGGGTCGAACATAATAGTAAATTACGCAACGAGCCTATAATGGCTATAATTAAGACAAGAGTATGTTTATAAAACGAGCGTATGCGAGTTTTATAATTTCCGTACGAGTGTCTTAATTACCATTATAGGTGAGTTGCATACGACTATTTATGTTCGACGATAATTATAACTTTATTATATGTTTTAACATAAATATTCATAAATATCTGTTCAGTCACTAGAATTTTGTGAACGGGTGCTGCTCTGGGTATTATATCTCTGTTTTCCAAGCTCTCTGGCCGACCGACGCATGCGCCTTGTGTGCTTCAATGCCATATGTTCAGATTGTGCACCAGTATTCAGTAAAACTGTCACCAAAGTCGTTTGAAAACAACGCGCTGTGTAGAAATTGGATTTGGCGATATTAAGGTACAGTGCTATTTCTTGTCTCATATTCACCAGTTTATTTACGCGAACATATGGACGGCGCACTTTCGGTAATTTATATAAACATGTTGTATTTTGAGCGCATGCGCGAAGGTATCCTTATCTAATTGGTCACACAACTGTTTCTTGAGCTCTGATTGGTGGGAGAAACTGTTTCATAATGAAAAATAGCATTATAATGAGCCTCATTATGATACAGTTTTCTGACAAATAATAGTCAGGGTCGAACATAAAAGCATTTATACCCTTTGTGGTTGAAGCAATCACGACAGGCATTTATCGAAATATTTTAAAAGATGGAAACGAGCTTGTGATGGGCTTATTGTGCTATAGGAAGACAGAAAATATTTAACGATACAGTCCAGTCAACCGGCAAAGCAACCAAAGAGCCCAGGATGTTCACAAGAGTCCGCATGCGTTAAGTACCGAATCTTTGGTTTGTCTTTTACACACATACACAAATATTGAGTTTAAACGCATTTCAGTTGTTTTGCTGAAATGTTAACTATAATCTGTTTACGAAGTCAAAACTATTGGAGAGAACGATTTATTCCAAATAACAAGTTTGATCACAAGGATCCGGAAATAGAACATAGAAAACAATACAATCCATCAAAATGATAATGAATTCACAATTTATTCTGACGCGATACAAAACAAAAGCTAAAAGAACTTAAAGTTATGAGCGCTCTCAGAATGGTACAAGTGGAACTGAATGATTTGTAGACAAATGTTTGGCAAAATACGAAGGAAAGGAACGGGATGAGCCAAGACCAGGAATATATTGCCGTGAAGAAAGACCATTGCTCTACTGATAAGGAGAGAACTGCGAATTGAATAAAACATTGAGGGTTGAAACAACTTCGCAGATGGCCCAAATATCTTAACCTTCAATAATGCATGAGTTTGGGCCAGGGGCGTAGGCTATATAGAGTATCCTTTGTATAGTTTGGTGCAAAATGATGAGTTTTTAGACTATCTGGCATCACTTTTTCAACTAATTTGTTGTGATGTTTTATGTTTGGTTAATGTCAAACACAACTAAGACCATTTTATGCTACTTTTTATTAATACAATCATCATGCTCACTTGATAGTAGGCCTATTTAGATGGAAAGAACTAACATTACTGTTTTTATTTACAACTTACACTGTAATATAAAGTCAAGATTTCTTGAAGCATTACCAAATCGGTTTATAACTTCATCGTTAGTGATTTGTATGTCTCTGTGAATAGATAACAACGCTAGACCGTTGAGTCTGTTTTCAGAAGTAGAATTTCTTAAGTATGTTTTCAACCTACTCAAACTGAATCTCCGTTCGGTGGTAGCTACAGAGAAAGTTAACATTGTCAAAAGTTTGATAAGGGTATAAAAGTTAGGAAAAAAGACTTTTGTCACACCCTTCAAGGGCACTTGTTAGCTGTGTTCTTGGTAGGTTCTTAAGAGCGAAGGCACTGGAGAGTATTAAGAGGTTATGTTGTTACACACAAGATCAGAGTAAACTGATTGTCACACAGTTTACAACTCTCAAACACCCCTCCCCTTTATACAGTATGCGCCTCTGGTTTGGGCGGTACCGGTACTGAAGTTGTTAAAGAGTGTTGTTTGTTTGGTAGCTGGCCATGTAGCCGAACTCGCATGGCCATGTAACTGGTACGGTAATGCATAAGGCAGGAGTTCGAATCTCGCCTCTAATACTCTTTAATATACAATTAAAAGAGTGTTGTTTGTTTGGTAGCTGGCCATGTAGCCGAACTCGCATGGCCATGTAACTGGTACGGTAATGCATAAGGTAGGAGTTCGAATCTCGCCTCTAATACTCTTTGATGTACACACATCAAAAAAAAGTTTTGCATCACCTCGGTTCCAAGAGTTCCGGAACCTTTAAATACAAAGGGAATAGAGATCAACACAAACAACATTTCAGCTCGTTTTATTGCTCATGAGACCCACACATTGCATGTTGTACCATCATACAGCTAGACTTTCAGCATTTGTGGTCCAGATTGCAGTACACACCACTACCTCTAATACCCAGTAGCACGTCCTCTTGCATTGATGCATGCCTGTATTCGTCGTGGCATACTATCCACAAGTTCATCAAGACACTGTTGGTCCAAATTGTCCCACTCCTCAACGACAATTCGGCGTAAATCTCTCCGAGTGGTTGGTGGGTCAAGACGTCCATAAACAGCCCTTTTCAACATATCCCAGGCATGTTCGATAGGGTTCATGTCTGGCGAACATGCTGGCCACTGTAGTCGAGCGATGTCGTTATCTTGAAGGAACGCATTCACAAGATGTGCACGATGAGGTCGAGAATTGTCGTCCATGAAGACAAATTCCTCTCCAATATTCTGCCGATATGGGTGCACTATGGGTCGGAGGATGTCATTCAGGTATCGTAAAGCCGTTTCGGAGCCTTCCATGACCACCAGTGGCGTACGTCGGCCCCACATAATGCCACCCCAAAACATCAGGGAACCACCACCTTGCTGCACTCGCTGGACAGTGTGTCTAAGACGTTCAGCCTGACCAGGGTGCCTCCAAACACGTCTCCGACGATTGTCTGGTTGAAGGCATATGCGCCACTCATCGGTGAAGAGAACGTGATGCCAATTCTGTGGGGTCCATTCAGCATGTTGTTGGGCCCATCTGTACCGCGCTGCATGGTGTCGGGGTTGCAAAGCTGGACCTCGCCATGGACGTCGGGAGTGAAGTTGCGCATCATGCAGCCTATTGCGCACAGTTTGAGTTGAAAAACGACGTCCTGTGGCTGAACGAAACGCATTATTCAACATGGTGGCATTGCTGTCAGGGTTCCTCCGAGCGGCAATCCGTAAGTAGCGGTCATCCACTACAGTAGTAGCCCTTGGGCGGCCTGAGCGAGGCCTGTCATCGACAGTTCCTGTATCTCTGTACCTCCTCCATGTCCGAACAACATCGCTTTGGTTCACTCTGAGACGCCTGGAAACTTCCCTTGTTGAGAGCCCTTCTTGACACAAAGTAACAATGCGGACGCGATCGAACTGCGGTATTGACCTTCTAGGCATGGTAGAACTACAGACAACATGAGCAGCGTACCTTCGTCCTGGTGGAATGACTGGAACTGATCGGCTGTCGTACCCCCTCCGTCTAATAGGCCCTGCTCATGCATGGTTGTTTACATCTTTGAGCAGTTTTAGTGACATCTATGAACAGTCAAAGGGACTGTATCTTTGATACAATATACACAGTCAACGTCTATATGCCGGAGATCTGGGAACCGAGGTGATGCAAAACTTTTTTTGATGTGTGTACAATACCGTTACTCCTTATTCTGTTTGTTGTTGTGTATTCTATATTACAGTACAGGCTAGACGCGGAGAATTATTTGTTATCGTTAACAGGGGAAAATACTAAAAAACTAACATACATTTTGAAAGTTGATGATGATGATGATAATTGTTGTTTTAAGGGGCTTAACATCGAGGTTATCGGCCCCTATTGATCTGGGTGATAGCGAAAATGATAATGAAATGGAAACCAAAACAAAATTATCTGAGACGGAAAATACGTACAAAAAGGAACTCAGATGGAAACAACTCACAATATGGTCTTACAAAAGGGAATTTAGAACGAAAAGTTGCACAAAAAGAATAGATTGAAAAAGACCCACAAAACGTAGGCTAGATTAAAAATACGGACAAAATGCAATGTGTCGTCGAAATACTTACAAAATGCAACTGATATTCAAAATACTTAAAAAACTGCAAATGAGATCGAAAATACGTACAAAATGCAATTGAAATTGAAAATGCTTACAAAATGTACGGTAGATTCAAACGACTCATGTGGATTGACAATGCTTACAAAAAGCAATTTAGATTGAAAATACTTGACAAAATGTAATTTAGATTCAAAATACCCCGCAAAATGCAATTGAGATTCAAAATGTGTCAAAAAGCCCGCCAAACAAAATGCAATTTAGATTCAAAATTCGTGCGAAATGGGGTTTTGGTTGAAAATACTTACAAAATGCAATTGAAATTCAAAATACTCACAAAGGTCCCTCCGCCATATTGAAAGACTTACTAAAAAGCAATTTAGATTGTCAATCGTTACAAAATGCAATTGAGGTTGAAAACAATTGCGAGATGTAATTTAGATCGAAAAAACATACAAAAAGCAACGTAGATTAAAATGCCTTAACAAATCGCTAGAAGGGAATTTAGATACACGGTGAACCAAGTAACAAAAACAGTGCGGGAATCTTAAAGAGAAAAGTAAATATAATGAAAAGAGGAGAGGAGAGGAGAGAGGAGAAGGTCCGCCCCAAAGGTAAGGGACAAAAGGGAAAAACGGACCCAGCTCAGGAATCCCTCGGGGTCGCCAACTCCCGAACTCACCAGCCGTGAGCCCCTGAGGGTGTAGCATTATCTACGGTGCACCAGAAGTGGTGGGACTACATACACCCTGCCTCCTTAAGGGCCTTGAGCACAAGGCAGGAGGTAAAAGGAAAAGAAAAAGAAAGCTGACCCCTCACAGAAGGAGGGTATCAGGAAAGATGAGACAAGGGCCAATTAAGGCGGGAAAGTGAAAGACTCCCTAGGCCTCGGATAACCTAATATCGTCGGGGTCGGAAGAGAACAAGAGTTGACCAAGGGAGGTCGACAGGAAAGAAGACTGAGAGGAGCCCGGCACAAGTAAGTGGAAGCAATGCCGGACTCAGCTGGGGTCCCGTGGTCGCCAACCCACGCCCCACTAGATGTGAGCCCCTGGGGGGCATTTTGAAAGTAAGAAGCCATCAGATGATGTAGGTGAAAAACGGTGTGGGTCTGAGCAGGCACTCAATTTCAGTTGGTGAATGACAACGCTTGAAAACGGAGGTCTACCTGGTGTAGAACTTTCCAGTTGAAGCCATTTAGGCAATCTACTCTTCAATTTCGACGTCCCGCTTTCACTGTCACCTAGCAGCGTAACCGTGACTACTGAGTGACCTGAGGATGAGATTTAATGAATTTTGTTTTGTGATACGACTGAGTGCCGACCAGGGATCAAAGCCACGATCTTCAGACGGACACTCTACACTGATCAGCTGACATTTTGAGCTAGTTTCATTAAACTGGAATAGGCTGATGAGGTCGCTCATGGGTTTGTGTGTCCAGTGTATTTTCCCCTTCAATTCTTAAATGCCTGATCCGAATCGTATGAAACTTGCTACAGAGATGCTCCTCCTCCGTGAAATTTACTGGTAGCTGATATCCTTAGCGCTCTCTTAGCGAAAACAAAATGACGGCCATCTGAATTTCCATTCCCTACATCAGCTAGCGGCTGAACTAATCATCACATTACTAATAAACTCGAGATTCACCTAACATTATTATATGGAGAGTCGGAAGCCAAAGTTCCAGCTTTCTCGTCTAGTTAATTTCAATATGGCGATGGTGCCTAATTTTCAAGTATTATAATTGACAATGTACAGTTCGTTTCAATAGGTGAATTCTCACCACAATTGGCATTCAGGAAGCTTCATATGACGGTCATGAGTTGTCAGAATTATGACATGAAATATAACGCGCAACCGCCATCTTCGGTACACAGCATTATAAAATCAATTACTCACCTTTTATTAAATTTCCAATTTCGAAACTTGGCATAGAAGTTAATACAGTAAATTTACACCGCTGAAGGCAAACGTGTGCACAAATTTCATGCATACAAGATGGTGGCTATGGGTATGCAGAATGTATTCCAGCAATTACCATGATAACTCTGAATATAAGTAACGTATTTTCACGAAACTTGTCAAGTTATTGGAGTCTTCAGCCCATAGACTGGTTCTATCCTTAGATAACCGTCTACCGGAGCAAAGCATAGATACTGTACCCTATATCTGAGGCAGTTAACATATTCTAACACTGGCCTTTCCCTAGGGCTCTTTCCTTGTACAGATTGAAAAGCATGCGTAATAAATTGCAGCCCTGGCTCACACCTTTTGAATGCCTGCTACTCTTTCGTGTCCTTCGTCTCTAATAACTGCAGTCCGATTTATGTATGGATTATAGACCATCCCTGTACTTTATATAAGTTCGTTTGAAAATACCAAACAATGTACTCCAATCACGTTTTTCTAGGTCTACTAACGTTCTCGGGTACCTTCCAAGATCAGCCCTTCTCACGTTTGGGGACGTGATGGTGCAGTGATCAAACTCCTTGTCTCTCACCAAGGGTTTAATTCCCGATCAATGCATGTGAGATTTTCGAAGTGAAATATCACGTCCTGTGGTTTGGATTCCACGTAAAAATGGAGGTCCCGTGGGTCATGATCACGAGATTAACGATCACGTAAAACTACAAGCTTCCTTTCCATCTCATGTTTGTCCTGAAACCAAACTGATTTTCACCCTACTTGGCTTCAACCTGTTGTACCATCCTCCAGTTAATTATTCTTGTCAGGATTTATGAAGCGTGAGCAATGAAGCATATCGGGCGATATATTAATAGTAATTTTAGTGGTAACATTAGATATTGTATCTCTAAAATCGATAGTTATTTATTCTTATATACCATAATTTCACGATGACTAATGCACGCTATATTCAGTGTGTTATTCTCATTAGCAATGATTACCAGGTCTTTTATATGGTACTCTCACCACATTTCGCGTTAATTGTGCTATTACAGTATATCATGAGTTAATGATACTCAAGCTCTATGAATACGCCCAGTCGCCATCTTGAAAGTATGGAGATGCTGTTCATTTGACTTGGTCATAGGAAGCCACTTATAAGGTTCTACATTACTACTAATTTTCGTTATTGTAGCTACAAAAAATACTTTGAGTTATTCATTATCATATTGCATATTTTCAAGATGGCCGCTGCGCGTTAAATTCAAACTGTTATACTTATGGCCTATTTCAACGAGGCCCCTTATATGATACTTCTTTCTTACTAAGTTTCGTTTTAATTGCGCAATTACATACTGAACGATTCATTATTACATGTTAATACTAGGCCTAGCCGCCATCTTGAATGTAAGGAATCGTCATTCTTTTTCTTTGGTCACACGATGCTACTTACATGGTTCTACCGTAATACTAAATTTCGTTATTATACCTCTAAAATTCTGAGAGTTAGACCTTGGCCTACTAATTTATTTTGCTATTTCTGTTTCTGCGCACTATTTTGAATGTGATAAGATTTGACTAACGCAAGTGATAACCCTAGTTAGTAAGTTATTGTTGCTTTAATGGGCGAAACAGCGAGGTCGTCTGCCCCTTGCCAAGATTAGTCTTAATTACGCAGTTATATTTTGAGTTGTCGATTTTAATATTCTAATATTTCGCGCAGCCGCACTCTTGAATGTATGGAGAGTCTGCTTTTTTCCTTGGCCATACGAGGCCACATAAACGGTGCTACTTGGGCACTAATTTTCGTTACTTTAGCTCTTAACTGGTGAGAGTTATTTACATTTTATAATTTCAAGATGGCGCCAGAGCGTACCATTCACGCTCATACGGCCTTGACGGTGGTAACAGAGGGTCCTTTTTATAAAACTACCTGAATGCGAAGTACTGTGATCTTTGATTTATTGGATCATAAGTTGTGGATTATAATGCTCCCATGATTCGTACGGCCGCCATCTTGAAATTGTTCGGCTGATGACCTTGTAATTTTCGCGCTAGACTCTTCCCGCATGAAGGTATGTTTTTTCCAAAATTTGGTAGAGATCCGATATTTAATTTAGTCGTAATTTGGTTTGTGCTTTGAACATTTGGGTTTGTTATCGTTATGATGGCGGCCATATAAATCATGACACTTAGGTGCCCCTTGCTACTGGTACCTCTGTACCAAATTTGGTTCAATTAGGTTTCGTTTTTTTAATTTACAGGTGGACAGACATACATACATACATACACATACACATACACAGACAGTGGGAGCGTGGTGGCGCAGTGGTCAAGCTGTTGGCCTCTCACTAAGGTGGACCAGGTTCGACTCCCGGTCAATGCATGCGAGAGTTTCGATATGAAATGCCATGTTCTGTAATTCGGATTCCACGTAAAAAGGAGGTCCCGTGTGGCTCATAATCGCACGATTAACGGTCACGTAAAAATTCAAGCTTCCTTCCATACATAGGTACACATTCAAGACGCACGGGCATTAGACCCTTTTAGATCTTATAAGTCTACTTTCAATTATTTCATTTTTTTTCTTTCAAAATTGAAAGTACGCTAATAATGGCTGACAAAGGATATCAAAACCAGATGTGTTTTAGGCCTGCACATAATTTAAACAACATAAATAAGGGACGCTGGGACTGAAATATAGAAAAATTTGCTTTGCCATACGAAGCCACTTACAAGGTTCTGCATTACTATTTACTTTCGTTATTATAGCGTCAAAATGCGTTAGTTATTCATTATCAGACTCGATATTTTTAAAGGCCACCACGCGTTGTTTTTAGTGTGTTATTTTATCGCTTATTTCAGCAAGGTCCCTTATATGGTAGTCTTTTCTTACTAGTTTTTTTTGATTGTGCAAATACATTCTGAACGATCCATTGTTACGTTTTAATGGTACCCTCTGCCACCATTTTGAAAGTTTGGAGTCGCGGTTATTTTCCTTTGAGAAAATGATACCCCATAGAGTATAAATTTCTACTTTATCTGCCGCCATCTTTAATGTACGGAGAGTTTGCTCTTTAAGCCTTTGCCGTACAAGGTCCTTCCTATATATGGTCCAAACGTGTCACTGATTTTCGTTACAGTAGTTCAAAGTGTCAAGGGTTATTAATTTTTATATCTAATAATTTCAATATGGCATCTGCGCGTAATAATCACTCTTATATATTCATCACATTGGTAATGAAGGTCCCTTTATATGAACCTTAATTCCAAGTAATGTGAGCATTGTTTCATTGGATCATAAGTTATTGGATTATAATGCTTGCATGATTCACACGATCGCCATCTTGAAATTATTTGACTGATGACCTTGTAGTTTCAGCCCTGAACGCTTTGCAAATGATGGTTTGTTTATGCAAAACTTGGTAGAGATCCGATGATTAGTTTAGCCGTAATGTAATTTTAGCGTAGGGCACTCCTATGGCCACCATTGTTACGTTTTAATGGTACCCCCTGCCACCTTTTCAAATTTTAAGAAATGAAATGTAAAGTAGGCTAAAACTTAATGCTTCAGTTGACTTTTATACTAATACAGTAACACACATAGTAGACAGAAGTCATGACAATCGAGCTACCTCAATTCTTTTTGACGTAGGAAGCATTTTGAAAAGGTACACAATTTACATATAAAAATAATACCAACTCAAAAAGTTATAAAGAAAGTGTACAGTAAGTTCCGGCGTTACACTGAGGAACATCGAACCATGGCTATGTTTTTCACTGCGGCAATGAGATGCGGGTAGTATCTGCGCGCGTTCGTTTAGGGGCAAGGTGCGCGGTAGTCCATCACATTTTCTGTATCTCGCAAATTGTAGCTTGACCCCCAGCCCAAAAACATACCCATGTTAATAAGGAAATGTGAGTAGAGTTACGCATTCTAACAGTATACAAGAGGTTTCATTCATACACGACAATATTTCAGCGTAAGAATGCACACATGTAAAGGGTCAAAAATGTTTATAAGCATGGGTCCGGAAAGGTATATTTATCGAGATATCACACATGGGAGTAGTGCCCATTAATCACACGAGCTCCTTCCCTCTGCCTTAATGCAAACTTCTGCTCGTTTTTGTATTGAGGTACGAAAACACTCTAAAATGTCTGGGGTTGTACGTATTGTTTGACAATCCTGCTCAATTAGTGCATGCAGTGTTGCTTCATTCTCCACAGCAATCGAGTACATCATCGACTTTAAATGACCTCATGCAACTATTCAAGTCCGGTGATTGAGGAGGCCCACCACTACCTACCCAGCGATTAGGCTACCACTCATTGAGGTGTGCACGGACACAATCTACTTCCATGTCGGACATCTCAATAAATGAATCGCTGATTTCAAGAACAACCCAAGTCACATTTCACTAATTTTAGGAAAACTGAGAAAAACATTATAATTACTACTTGTATTGTTATATCGAGACGAAACATAAACTTCGGATTAAGTAGCACTCAGCATGTGCATTGCCAATATCTGACATCAACCTGCTGTGCCGTTTGTATTGTAAAATAGTTCTATGCTGTAGATTTTGGTTGTTTTTGCAATAAATGCATTTTGGATAAAACAAGCAATACACAAACAAGTTAAATATGTTTATTTAGAATACAGTACACAGTTCCTGCAGGACTACGCTACTACAGGTTTAATTGCTTTTGCATTTTGATGCTGTTTATAGAAGACCGACAGCGGTAGCTACGCTGACTAATGCTCAGCGCTAGGCCATAAGGCCAAGCTCTCTGCGGACTAAGTAGACGTGGGTTTGAGTGCCACCGTCGGCCCTCCTTGAAATGGTTTCCTGTTATTTCCCATTTTCAGCTCCAGGCAAATGCTGGGACGGTACCCTCTGGCAGGCTGCGTCCCTCCACATCCTTGCCCAGTTTCATTCATCGTCTTTCATTTCATTCTTGCTACCCATGTTTAGAAAATGTGTTAACGAAAGAATTCTGCAATAATACTGGAACAGCCTTTCCGGCACTTGCAGTCTTCTCCTGTCACCTTTATCGGAACTGCTTTGCCACTCCAATTCTCATGTTCCACGCCGTGAAGTTTAGCGTTCTTTACAACATGTTCACACTGCAAGTTACAATCCCATTTCGTGGTTTAATAGATAATTCCCACCCCTGAGATTCGGGTTTTAATTCCCGACTCTGTGAAGAATTTTAATTCTAGTTTAAGGTACTGGAATGGTATCGACATACTAGCCACCCATGAAGTGTCAATTTCAAAGATTAGCACCTAGTAAAGGGGCTACACGAGTTCATTTTACTAATTACAGAATTCACATTCAGTAACTCAAGTTATATCATTTCGTTAACTTGTGTTCTACGTCTCTTTCTTTCTCTATAATCTATTGAGATTCCAGCAAATATTCTAGGTTTTTGGCTTGTCAGTTGCGGGTCTTCACCTCGGTGTACCAAGTCAGCTTCATCACCCTGCCTGGACCCCATTGGGATAGTGTACCTTACACTAAGTCACATGCACGAAGAACATCGTAGGTCTACCTCTTTGCTGGAAGATTTGCCGACTTCCTCTTGTACCAACTTCATAGCTTGTGTTCAATTTTATGATTATAATAACAGGTTACAATTCCTTAGAAGAGTACTTTTTGTGGCATCGTTGACATGCTAGTCACCCAAGTGGTGTCAATTTCGAAGACTATTATTATTATTATTACCATAATCATTAACATTAATATTACGTACAGCTATTCATGGAAAGACCCCCCTATAGATAATTTGTTTAATAATGTATTTATATAGGAAAATGATTGTACGGTGCGGCAAAGAAAGCACAAATGTTGTTCAAGTGTGTACCTACCTAATAGATTAAGAAAAAGCAGCCTTGAGCTTAACATCCAACAAGCATAGGCTACATTTTAGTCGATACGGAAATCTACTATGATCTCTTGACACTAGAACACATGTAAAATTAGTATTAATCCCGATATGTATCACGTTTCCATTCTTATAGATATTTTAAAATAAAGAAATGTAGTAGAATGACTCAGCATTCACTACAATGTCTTCTTTTTCTTTTCTTTTTTCTTTTAGCGTATGGCTTTTAGTGCTGGGAGTGTCCGAGGACACGTTCGGCTCGCCAGAGTGTTGTAGCTGCTTCTGTGCGGTCGCCCGTGGGATGAGCTACAAGTACCGTCGCGTGTGGCGTGTTGTCTGGGGAGGAAAGTACGAGGAATTGGAAGGTAGCGGCTGTGGCCTAGAGTTAGGGACCAACCCCGGCATTTGCCTGGAAGGAAGATGGGAAACCACAGAATACCATCTTCAAGGTTGCCGGCGGGGGAATTGGAACCTCCTTGCCTCCCGGATGTGAGCGATTGCCTGCAGCCACGCCATAACGACCATCGCTAACTCACCCAGTTTTTTTAATTTATAATAAGTCATGATGCAAATGTCCTTAAACAATAAAATTAGCGTGTTAATAGGCCTCAATAAACTTGTGTAAGCATCCCATCAACGAGCGCGCCATGCGGCCTAAGCGATGTTTACCAGCATCATCATGCATATGTAACCAAAAAGTCAGGCCTCACTTCGGCAGTGGGAGCGAGATCACCTACTGGCTGCGTGACTCAGCGGTAACGCTCTCGCCTGCTGTGTCAGTGCATTTACTGGCACGTTATAATAATAATTAGCATTATTATAGCCCTCGGCGTATGGATGTGGCGGCCCCATCGCCCAGTGGGAGACCACTGCAATCAGCCACCCGAGTATTGACGGGAAGGCCATACCTAAGTCGGTAAGGAGGAAATGCCTGCCCAAACCCTGACCATCTGGGGCACCCTGTCTCCAGGGGATAAATATGGAGGATGAGAAGGTAACCCAACAAACCACTCTACGTTGGGCTAATCACCCATGTGGAGGTAAAGTGATTCAGAGAACTACAAGTAGCCTCGGATTGGACGGATATAAACGACGACGACCGGAGTGGAAACGGAACACGACAAAAGGGGGCAAAACTGTTGTGGAATGAAGGGAATGTGCAGAAATAGAGCGAGATGGCAGAAATAGCTCAAACGAGGCTACTCCGACGCTTGAAGGCATAAGGGAAGCGGCTTCGGTGGCGTAGTTGGTAGCATGCTGAACAGCTGTGCCCTAGATAGCGGGTTCAAACCCGGCCGAAGTCGTCGGATTTTTTAAGGGCGTTAAAAATCCTTCAGTATGCCTTCCTTCGGAGGGGAAGTAAAGCTGGCGGTCCATGTCATAGATTTATGGCATGTAAAAGATCCTTCCACAGAATAAACTTGTGTGCAGCTAAATTGTTAGGTTAGATTTCGTAGGAACGCTCTATCAAAATACCAACGTTCACCGCTAGGTATCATTGATATCTGGTAGCGAAAGTTGAAATTGAAATTGAACGGAACTTGTAGCTCACCCTAAGGGTGTCCGCTGGAAGCATCTACAGACTCGGGCGAGCCGAACATGTCCTCGGACACTCCCGGCACTAAAAGCCATACGATAAATAAATAAATAAATAAATAAATAAATAAATAAATAAATAAGGTAATTGAAGAAGAAGATTATTATTATTATTATAGCCGCTGTATATAACCTAAAATGTTAGTGCCGATGATATGCCAGCAACCAAAAAGCGTTCTAGAACTAAGATAACAATCAATCAATCAATCAAAATATTATACTGGATGCGAATATATCAAATTTTAACTTAAATGGCTAAGAGATCGTTGTGTAGTCGAAGCCTGCCGGAACTAAATTTTGTTATTTGCCAAGAACGGAGTGCTGTACTTACTGAAATCTTGTTGCCTTTGAGATGTGTATGGTTAACGCATGGAAACAATACTGAAGCAGATCCTTCGTTAGATAACACTGTTCGTATTAACGCTTGACAGACCATCAACTCAACTGGATTTTGGCCAGATCTTCACGAACAACTAAATATTGCTCATATATAGTAGATATTTTATGATATCGGTAAGCTGTTTCAAGTAATACATGTAATACAAAGATCTCCGTGTAAGATAAACAGATACAGCCAGGGAATGAAGGAGACCTGCAGGATGGTCGCCGCCCGTTCTCCGAGTAATAACGTCACTACCGTGACGTCACGCCGATACAAGAATCAAAATGACGGGTGAGTAGTCTGTCCAGAGTCCTATTCGCAACTCCCAGCTCAAACCTATATTATAGCCGGGGTCTTTAAATGTCTGATACAGACGTGAAACTGGTTTCATATGAATTATGAGCTAGTCGTCTGGTAAACACGGGTTATGTAAATTAGGCTATATCACATACATAATACCACAGGCGGCATGCCGTCCTTTAAGTCCAGAGATGTTCATTTTGATAGCCTATAAATACGTTTAGATTTGTGAGCTCTCTTCAGCCGTACTCCGGGCACCACCCAACACCACACACGCCGTCAGTACATTCCTGTACGCAAATCGTGACACTTGATTGGAGCCCCAACAGAAAGGTCATCGGCCTCTGATGATTACTAGCGGTCGTTTTATTGGTGATGGTGACTGACAGGACAAATGTTATATAAGTTACTGTATCTCACCCCGTGGCGTAGCCGCGCCCGCGATGAGGTGCTTCAGTAGGCCTACGTCCAGAGAGTGGAGGATCCAATCCTGGCGCTTACAGTGGCTATATGATTGTACCCAATTGTAATGGATGATTCCCTAATCCTTAAAAATTGTACATGAGAATATTAAGTTCTCTTATGTCTCATGTTTTTTACAGGATTAGGGGAACACCCATTACAATTGGGTACAATCGTGTTGACCAACTGTACAGCATTAAATTTTGATTATTAAGACAACACTAAACAAATATTTCCGTGAAGAATTAAACAGCCTATTTTCATATATCCCACTATTTTTATTATTCCATTGAAACTCTTCTGCCTATTAAAAGGATTTTCCATTTGATATAGGCTAGACTACTAAGATTTTGGCACACGACCTATATATTCACCAACACCATTATAATGAGAAGTTATGTGCTAGACTATATAGCTTTCAATATCAGCGATTAAGACTCCTCCCGCGAGATGACTTCTTCCTGTAACGGATCATAGGAGTAAATATTTAGAAAAGTCAAATGCACGGCTTCTATGATTTACGAAAAGTAAGCTACAGAAGTTAGTGTCATAAGATAAGGATTGTTATCATAGCTCATCACACGAATCATCTTTTCAATCGCTTGAATAATATACGAGCGATAAAAAATCAGGTTTTAAAATATTGCGAACTGATGTATCTTGAATTTTTGAAAACAACTGAACATCATTAGTTGTCTCTATACTAAACTCTGAATAAAAATTCGCTGTGCCACGTTTCATTGCACTCGGTCGATTAGATCGCCAGAAATGGTATTTTAACTACTTGAAAATCACTTGGCCACCGTGATGCTTTTTGTTTCTCAGGATTTGGAATGTAGCATATTTGTCCTTACTTGACAGTCCTCTAATACCACACAAAATTTAAGTTTGATTGCTTAAATAGTTACGGAGATAATGAGAACCGGTGAAATGCATTGCATATGGCATGGACACCATGTTTGATTGTTTTATATACGGTATATGCCATAGAATTATATGCCAGCAGATGAATATTCTAATAATATTCCATTATACCAACCTACATTTCTATTGCTTATTTAGGATATGAGAATTACAGTATAAACGTGATTTTTAAAATTTATAAATTTAGCACAAGCCCCATTTTTTTTAAGTTCTCATAGAAATTGAATCAAATTAGACGCCAATATATTAAGCCTCGTATGAAGATTTACCTTGCATTCACAGCACTGCATACATTCTACTGAGACTAGGGTTCAAAATTATACAGGCGACTCTGAATATATTCTTAGTTTCATTTATTAAGGTACACAATGAACATCCAAGATTTGGTTAAAGTCCAATTGATAGTATGGACGTCACATGCTGTTAAACATTAAATTTATCAGCATGCGTGAAATCATGTTGGCAACACTGCCATGTATGTGTCGCTCAAAATTAACCTGAAATATTATGATCTATATATGTGCCAATTTTGGAAGAAATCAATGCGTTAGTATAGACGATACATACAATTAAACATTGAACCTATTAGCACGCGATGAATCATGTTGGCAGCATTGTAGTATATCGGTTATTCAAAACTAATCTACAATTTTAAGTGCTATACGTGTGCAAAGTATAAAATTGTTGGTCTACATACTTTCTGATATATTGAGATTAGGATTTTTTAAAAGATATCAAATACCAACAGATGGCAGCCCTGGAGACTCTGCAGAATATGTATACTCGTATCTGATACGGTACACAAAGCATATACCTAATTTGGTTGAAATCCAATTGACTGCATTTAATAATTTAACCTATCAGCAGGCGTAGAATCATGTTGGCAACACTCTCATGTATGGGCTCCTAAAAATTAATCAGAAATATTATTATCTACATGTGATCCAATTTTGGAACAGTTCCCATTCATACCTTCCGAGACATCCAACATAGAGCTCATATTTTCAGCAGTTGGCTACACTGACGTCGTCTTCAAATATGTCTGTAAGATGTTCTGGTATAGATCTTTACTCAAACCAAATTTGTTTTCGATAGCTGCAGCCATTAAGGAGTTAATAGGAGGGAGTGAGGGAGACCCACACACAGACAGAAGGACAGACACATCTGCCCGGATGATCTCTACTTTTCATCATTTTTGCAAATTGTGAAAAATTGGCTAACAAATACTCATGATGGCATTCTAGGTGGGAAATCCACTAACCTCTGTAACAATTCATTGTTATTTGAAAGCTCGTGCTGAGTGCATTCCAAAAATGTCAATAAGCGACAGTTTCCACGGAAAATGGCCCTCTGGAAATGCCGATTCAAACAATTTAATATCGTTTCTTAAGCTCCTGCCGATTGGTTTCCAAAAAATAATTATTAAGAGGCCATTATCTAGGAAAGCACCACTGAAAACATAGAAAAGTCACTGACCTTCCTAACCATTACACAGCTTAGCCTACCTTGGTATATTGAGTTGAGAAAATTTTCATCAGATTCCCCGTCGAGTTTTCTTGAAGTGAACGACATATTTTTGTATGAACCAGAACAAGGTAGATAACTTGCCCAATCAGATGAAATCTTTACAAGAAACATGGTAGGTTGGAAAATTACGAATTTTTCATTTTCGTGTTTTTGCCGAATATTGATCTTTGGAATGTCCTCCTTAATTTGATGTATAAAACATACATTTTTGCAGCCTAGAAATGCCTGAAAATACATATCAATAGTGCTGAAGAAATGAAAGGAGCTATTTGGGCTGTCTTATTTCATGTTGCTTCTACTGATTTTGCACTGAGCCACGGACTCTACCCTAAAGGAACTAATACATGGTGTAAGTAGAACAAAGCACAAGCAGGAGGGCAAACATTTATACATAAGGATGGTTTTCCACATGTTGTATAGAGAAACTTAAAAATACAGTATTTCCAGGGATCTATCTGCTGTATCGCTACTGGAAAAAGGTTTACATGGGTGTACCCAAAACTCCGAATGAGTGCACTAACAGTGTTGTTCGGTCAAGAATTACATAAACTGTATTTGTGTCACTTAATGCTCTTCATTTTGGTATTTATGATACTGTAATGACTTAATAATGGCAACTTTTCGGGATGTGATGCATTGAAAAAATTGAGTATTAGCGTTCGGTAATACACCATACGAGGCGTGTACAAGCTTGAAAAAGAAAGAGTTAGGGCTTCAGGAAAGCATTGAGGAAACTGGAAGATAAGGCACGACGGGAGAGAAGAAAACTAAAGAAATGGGTAATAGAAACCTACTAGGGAGATCCAGATGACCTAAGTTATGGTTCTGGAATCCATTGAAACTTTGACAGCAGTTTCCCGTAAGTTTACTTTTTGAATCATTTAGTGTACCTTCTCTCAGAAACTACTGCATGAACTCCCTGGAACTTTTACAGACTTGAAAGTATGTTACTGTCAGTGTTTTAACACAGGAATATTGTAATACACCTCATAGGTTGTAAACGTTTGACTGGACAACACTTCCAAAAGTGCAAAAATTTGGAGTATTTTTCAAAACATTATTTCTGCTAACGAAACGGTATTTTTGGAAATACCAGTGTTAAAGAATTAAATAATCATCATAGGTTTACCCTATTTACTTTAAGGCATGTACCTTAATTAGTTGCTGAGAAAAGGTACAATAAAGTTCTTAAAAATTGCATGGGAAAGATATACCCTACCAGAGCCCTTTAAAGAATTGTCCAGCGTAGATAAACAAGAAAACAACAAACACTCATACAAGTGTCGAATTATTATTAGACAATAATATAAGAATGGAAAAAACTTCGCAAGGTAATCGAAATTTCTTTTGATATTAGGAAAACAACCTCTTGGACATAATTATATTAGTTTTTGTTGTTGTTGTTGCATATTATATGGGTTTTGAAACACCGTGATCATGGGTGTGTGTGTGTATGAAATTTGTGTGATAACCGGACTACTGTGATGCCTGTACTAGTGTGTATATATTTGAAAATTGGGGATATGATTGGAAAGGAAGCGCCCGTAGCCTTAACTGAGGTACCATCCCGGCATTTGCTTGGCATAAATGTATGAGATCACAGGAGACCACTTCCAGGACGACTGAGGGGGGAATTGCCCCCTCTTCTCAATTTTCCCTCACGAGGTTGAGAAGTGTACCCTGTTCCGGCCCTTTACACCAGAATTGGCATTTCTTGACTGAGCCGGGAATCAAACCCGGAACTCCGAAGCGACAGCCAAGAATGCTAACCACTACACCATGACTTGGTATGCATAATAATAATAATGTATGTATGTATGTCTACCCCTTATTATTCCTGTTTCCCTACCGGGTCGGGGATGAGATGCGATGGAAGACTTTGTGGCGATGGTTTTACGGCCGGATGCCCTTCCTGACACCAACCTCATGAGAGGAGTTAATGAGAGATGAAATGAATGATGGTGAATGAAACTGGGCAAGGATATGGAAGGAAGCGGCCGTGGCCTGTCAGAAGGTACCGTCCCAGCATTCGCCTGGTGTTGAAAATGGGGAAACCACGGAAAACCATTTCAAGGACGGCCGACGGTGGGGCTCGAACCCACGCGTCTACCGAGTCAGCAGAGAGCTTGGCCCCATGACCTAATGCTGCGCTTTAGCCAGCGTAGCCACTACTGTCGGTAATAATAATAATAATAATAATAATAATAATAATAATAATAATATCAGAAATTGCAAGTACAGTTTTTTCCCTGAAGCCACTTGCATTTCCAAGCTTGTTGTTGTTTCATTTCATTTAAGGTGCTTGAACATAGCAGTCATTTAGCCCCATGTAATTGTGTGCTTATATCTGTACAAAATTTGTCTCATAACCTGTGTATTTATGGTGTCCTCAGTATGTGTAGTTGTAACTCAGGTGAGGATTGAGAGGGAGACGGCCGTGGCCATACGTTAACAACCGTCCTGACATATGCCTAGATAGAAGGTGTAAACCATGGAATAACGGCTTCAACGACGGTTGAGGTGGGAATCGAACACACTTCTTCTCCGTTTTGCCTCACGAGGCCGAGTGGACACCGTTCCAGAACTCAGACCGGTATTAAGCTCATTGGTAGAGCCCAGAATCAAACCTAGAACTCCGGGCCGACAGCAAAGAATGCTAGCCACTACACAACGAGGTGGCTAAATGTTGATTGATGGACTGATTACAGAGAAACATTACAGTATAAAAAAGATGAACTGCAACAAAATTGTCTAGGTTTTTGGCGTGTCTGTTACCACGTTTAACCCAGGTATACCGAGTTGGATTCATCACCAGACATTTAGTGCACTCCACATGGACAGAAACTTGCACTACGACCTATTCTCATCTACAAAGTGGAGATAAGCTAAGGGAGCTACACAGTAGCACGACCATGTGCTACAACTATCAAAAGGGTGGAGATAAGCTGAGGGTGCTCCAGGGTAACACAACGATGTGCTACGAGTATCTATAGGGTGGAGATAAGCTGAGGGAGCTCCAGGGTAACACAACGATGTGCTACGAGTATCTATAGGGTGGAGATAAGCTGAGAGTATTCCAGGGTAACACAACAATGTGCTACGAGTATCTATAGGGTGGAGATAAGCTGAGAGAGCTCCAGGGTAACAACGATATGCTACGGGTATCTATAGGGTGGAGATAAGCTGAGAGTATTCCAGGGTAACACAACGATGTGCTACGAGTATATATAGGGTGGCGATAAGCTGAGGGAGCTCCAGGGTAACACAACGATGTGCTACGAGTATCTATAGGGTGGAGATAACCTGAGAGTATTCCAGGGTAACACAACAATGTGCTACGAGTATCTATAGGGTGGTGATAAGCTGAGGGTGCTCCAGGGTAACACAACGATGTGCTATGAGTATCTATAGGTTGGAGATAAGCTGAGAGTATTCCAGGGTAACACAACGATGTGCTACGAGTATCTGTAGGGTGGAGATAAGCTGAGAGAGCTCCGGGGTAACACAACGATGTGCTACGAGTATCTATAGGTTGGAGATAAGCTGAGAGTATTCCAGGGTAACACAACGATGTGCTACGAGTATCTATAGGGTGGAGATAAGCTGAGAGAGCTCCAGGGTAACACAACGATGTGCTACGAGTATCTGTAGGGTGGTGATAAGCTGAGGGAGCTCCAGGGTAACACAACGACGTGCTACGAGTATCTATAGGGTGGAGATAAGCTGAGAGTATTCCAGGGTAACACAACGATGTGCTACGAGTATCTATAGGGTGGAGATAAGCTGAGAGTATTCCAGGGTAACACAACGATGTGCTACGAGTATCTATAGGGTGGAGATAAGCTAGAGAGCTCCAGGGTAACACAACGATATGCTACGAGTATCTATAGGGTGGAGATAAGCTGAGAGAGCTCCAGGGTAACACAACGATGTGCTACGAGTATCTATAGGGTGGAGATAAGCTGAGGGTGCTCCAGGGTAACACAACGATGTGCTACGAGTATCTATAGGGTGGAGATAAGCTGAGGGTGCTCCAGGGTAACACAACGATGTGCTACGAGTATCTACAGGGAGGAGATAAGCTGAGAGTATTCCAGGGTAACACAACGATGTGCTACGAGTATCTATAGGGTGGAGATAAGCTGAGAGTGCTCCAGGGTAACACAACGATGTGCTACGAGTATCTATAGGGTGGAGATAAGCTGAGGGTGCTCCAGGGTAACACAACGATGTGCTACGAGTATCTATAGGGTGGAGATAAGCTGAGGGTGCTCCAGGGTAACACAACGATGTGCTACGAGCATCTATAGGGTGGATATAAGCTGAGGGTGCTCCAGGGTAACACAACGATGTGCTACGAGTATCTATAAGGTGGAGATAAGCTGAGAGTATTCTAGGGTAACACAACGATGTGCTACGAGTATCTATAGGGTGGAGATAAGCTGAGGGTGCTCCAGGGTAACACAACGATGTGCTACGAGTATCTATAGGGTGGAGATAAGCTGAGGGTACTCCAGGGTAGCACAACGATGTGGTACGAGTACTGCAGTGGACTTAGTTCAAGGATCGCTCCCTCCAGGGTGTGTTACCAGGGTGCACCAATTGCCTCCTGATGAGCCCAAATTGGTATACCTGGGCCAAACTTCGCAATTGGCAGGGAGAAAGCTATTTTTCTTGAGTTTAGTTACTTGGTTGTGAATGCCAATATATCACCGGCGGTGTCGTATAGAAATTCTGAAAATATTTATAGATAGGTACATTGGTGTGTTTCGAATTATTCAAGTTTGGGTAGAGGCAGCTTTGTCTGCAAATCTGCCTCCCAAGTGGGCGTTCCCCATTAGGCTGAGTGATTGTTACAGGGAACACATTCAAGAATCATGTCCTGCCCACAGTAATTTCCGGGCTTTTATTAACGTACGTGGTCACGCTTGTTAGTCAGTTACACTACATTCCATAAGAATATTACTCTCGACTGAATTAAAACCGACCGCGGTAGCTACTCTCGCTAAGGCGCAGGCGATGGAGTCAAGCTTTCTCCGGACTTGGAAGGCAAGTGGGTTCGAATCCGAACGTCGGTCCACGCGCAAATATTTTCTCGTAACCCATTATCAATTGAATCAAACGCTTTACTGAAATCAAGAAGTGCTAAGATTATTGCTTCCCATTGACCATCGCCTTTCTTGTGTCATATGTGACCTTGAGTAGTACCGTGGTAGTGCTGTGATTGGTCCGGAAGCCAGATTGATGCTAACCAATGATGATATGTACTGGCAAGTAGCAGGAACGTGGAAAGTTGGCTCCACTAAGGGCCTGTTTTTCAATCGCTGGGCAAAGTTCGGAGTAGCGTACTCCTAGCATAAAACGTGACCTTAATGTCATAATATTCAATTCAGCATGGAATCTCATAAATGCCTTCCATTCCTGGTCAGACAGCCTGTCACATACGGCACATCGAAGAGCTACCCACACAGACAGATATTTACACAAGGACTCGAACTACCACCCCTCGCAATTATAATAGTTTCTTTTAAAAACCAATTACTGAGGAAGGCCATAATGTGGCCGAAACTGGTATAATCAATTAATGTACTGTATAGGCCTACAAAAAAAATGTTGGTGCTTTTCAGTCGGTCAACACGAATGTACCCAAAAGAGTTGTGTTATACCCTAATCCTGAAAAAAACCATGATATTAAAAAATACACTAGGATGACTGGTTTGATCGTCAAGCGATCATCATCAGGTCCATTACACTTAGGTTATAAAATCTATGTCTAAAAATACGGGTGAAAATATTTACAATATGTACACTTATTTAGTTGCAGTGTTAGTTGTAATCTATATGATGTTTTGGTCAAATGCTAAAAGTGTAATGTAATGGATCTGATGATGATCGCTTGACGATCGAAACTGGTCATCCTAGTGTATTTATTAATCTCATGAATTTTTTTCAGGATTAGGGTATGACCCAACACTTTTGGGTACATTCGTGTTGACCGACTGAAAAGCACCAAACTTTTGTTTACTAAGGCAACATTTTAAAATGGATTCAAACCCCATAATGTACTGCATATTCATTCAATTTATTGACATAAGGTATAATGAAATTATTAAATACCCATTGGTATTTCATTTAGTTTAAACGTCTACAAGGAAACTCTTAAAATGATTAAGTCCATAATGGATAATTTGTTAAGTATACGTCATTAACTCCGTAAATCTAACACTTACTGTTAGTAGCAAACGATGTCATAACTAGGGCCCGGGATTTTAGGCCCTCTTAGCCTCCCTTTTAGGTATTCTCTACTCCTAGGGTGGGCTATTTAGGATCATTATTACTGAATATATATCTACCCCTTATTATTCCCATTTTCTAACGGGGTTGGGGATGAGGTGTGATGGAAGTCTTTGTGGCAGATGGTTTTTACGGCCGGGTGCCCTTCCTGACGCCAACCTCATGATAGGAGTTAATGAGAGATGAAATGTATGATGGTGAATGAAACTGGGCAAGGATGTGGAAGGAAGCGGCCGTGGTCTGTCTGAAGGTACCGTCCCAGCATTTGCCTGGAGTTGAAAATGGGAAACCACGGAAAACCATTTCAAGGACGGCCGACGGTGGGGCTCGAGCCCACGCGTCTACCGAGTCAGCAGAGAGCTTTGCACCATGACCTAAAGCAGCGCTTTAGCGAGCGCAGCCACAACTGTCGGTAGGATCATTATTACTACCATCAATAATTGTCTTATATTAGGTTACACATGGCCTGTTTGCCATCTCATGATGAATGCAGTACATTTGCATTTTTCTGTTGGCACAGGCTAGAGTAAAATGTTTCTTTTCACCGACATCTCAGTCTCACTCATGACTGATTATATGGAAGCTACTGAGTTATGGGTGGTGCTTAGTAATGGCATTCAGGGCACAGTCAGTGCCTATGGATGCTGTGAAGGGTTCTACTCATAGGGTTAGTGCTGCTGTTCAGACTCAGTGAGGAAAGCAATAGCAAACTACCTCCTCTTCTTGCCTAGTACGCCTCAATATGGCGCTGCCTTTGCTTTTGTGGGTATCTACCCACATAACCTAACGGCGGTATTTTTTGACGATCCAACCAGCCTTCGGGCTGTCTAGCTAACAGACAGGTCACACA
The DNA here is from genome assembly GCA_946902985.2 of Meconema thalassinum. Lineage (NCBI taxonomy): Eukaryota > Metazoa > Arthropoda > Insecta > Orthoptera > Tettigoniidae > Meconema > Meconema thalassinum. The sequence goes on from OX336389.2 coordinate 902,497,220, forward strand.
CTTATGATTAGGTTTTTATACGCTGAAAATAGGTTTGTATGAGTAATTTAAATAGTAACACAGATATTCTTTTCTGTTTGTAACATTTATTCGTAGCCTAATTTCACAAAAGCACACCTTATTAATAACCATCAAAAACACACACAATATATTTTATTTTCTATTTGTTAACTACGCAGTAGATAACTAAAAGCTTGCCCAAATAATTGTCTGGAGTGAACGATTTCCCATTATCATTCTTTTATTTTTTTATTTTAGAACGATGTATTTAAATGTACTTATTTCACAAGAGTTTACCCTGTCAACAACTACTCACAAGAAACCGTACACAGAATAGATTTCACTGTTTCTCTATTTATTTATTTGTATTGCAGTAGATAACTACATATTTAAAAAAAAGCTGTCTTATATTCGGGTGAATACGTATTTATCATCTGAAGAAGTGAAAACGGCCATTTAGGACATGTAAGGTCGCAGCCCGTCATTTAAGCGCTTTACGTCGTATGAAATTCTAATATTTTGCCCTAGGAAGTGTAAAGCATACACATAGCGTGAAATTGGTTCATTAAATGGCAACGAAAAGAATATTGGATTATTATATAAGCAGCAATTTTTCAGTGTTGCCTAGTAATCCGTTATATAATGCTTTCCAATCGCTCAACACAATTGTGCCCAATTATATTAGGTGGGTACAATATGTAAATACCCTAATCTGAAAGAAATATTACATGAATTAATTGATCATTTAATTAGCACACGAACAAGGAAAGGGAGGCGGGGATTATTAATTGGATGACATGTTTCGATCATCAAGCCATCGTCATCAAATCCTGTACACCTAGACATAGTTACAAACTTTAAATTATAAAAGTTTATTATAACTTTTGTAACGTGTCACTCTTATTTACAGTAATTTAAATAATGTACTCACCTAATATAATAGGGTACAATTGTGTTGACCGATTGAAAAACATTCCATAACGGATATCTCAATATCCAACTGAAATTTTGTATGTTGACGGAGGCTATTAACATACAGTACAGTAAGTTCGGCCAACGGCCTGGCCATGTTGAAACACCGGATCGTGGTCGGAACTTGGATGGTATGTCGGTTCTAGATATTGCGCGCTGTTGGTCAACATAAGGAGTAGCGGAAAGGCTCTGGTCACCTTACCGCACGTAAACTCCGGCTGAGGATAGCCTCTTCGGAGGCTCGGACCTGCCTTTGGGCAGAATACCAATTAAATTAAATTTAACAGTAAGTTCACCTAGGGCTCTTTCAATAACCTGATGAACTCAGATTCAACATGCTGGCGACACGAAATGTAAATATTTATAGCCTATGGATTTTTCTCGAGACTGGTGAAAACTGGCTACAATATTCGTGTTTCGCAACTGATAATAACTACTGTAGCTGCATTATTCATGCTTCTGTTAGGTAGTCATCCCGAAGGCTGGTTGGATTCTGAAAAAGTACTGCCGTTAGGTTATGTGGGTAGATACCCACAAAATCCCAAGGCAGCGCTATATTGAGGCGTACTAGGCAAGAAGAGGAGTGAGGTAGTTTGCCATTGCTTTCCTCACTGAGTCAGTACACCAGTACTAACCCTATGACTAGAACCTTTCACAGCATCCACAGGCACTGACTGTGCCCTGAATGTCATTACTAAGCACCACTCATACCTCAGTAGCTTCCATATAATCACAGCCATGAGTAAGACTGAGACATCGGTGAAAAGCCACCCTTTTACTCTAGCCTGTGCCAACAGACAAATGCAAATGTACTGCATTCATCAAGAGATGGCAAACAGGCCAACTAATGAGGTATAGCTGCAATATTCATGCTTCGCTATACGTATTTTGCTACTGATGTAAACAAGCAGCGATATTCGTGCTTCGCTACCGTTGAACACTGGCTTCAATATACGTTACGTGTTTTCCTACTGATGTAAACAAGCAGCGATATTCGTGCTTCGCTACCGTTGAACACTGGCTTCAATATACGTGTCGTGTTCCGCTACTGATGTAAACAAGCAGCGATATTCGTGCTTCGCTACCGTTGAACACTGGCTTCAATATACATGACGTGTTTTGCTACTGATGTAAACAAGCAGCGATGTTCGTGCTTCGATACTGTTATTTATTTATTTTTGTTATTTCATCTCCATACTTCTCTTGGATTATTGGAATTGGAATTTATTAATTGTTTATATTGGTCAGCTTTAGCTTTATTAAGCAATTCGTTTAATTTATTTCTATACCTCTTATATTTGTCCTTCATGGCATTGTTCTCTTTATTTGCTAGATATTCCTGATACAACCTATCTCTGGTGTGAATGGACTTAATTAGCGCGTGCGTTATCCACTCCTTTCTCTTTCGTAGCTTTGAATTTAATTGCACTGAAGAATTACTATGCAATTTTGGATGGTTTGTATGGATTTATCTACTTAGAATTTAGAATTTAGAATAGATTTAGTTAGATTGAAAAAAAATAACGTTAAATGTTGAAAATGGTACAGTCACAACTTACTTCATTTTTATTAGGCCACCAAATGTGATTAAGTTTATTTTTAACTTGCATTTGTAGTGCTTAGGGGATTTACTTTCGTACCATTATCCTAGTTCATCTTTTGCGATTTTTGTTGGATAGGACTTTCCTCATGGAATTTCTAGGACTCGGAAGTAGGGCGTTTCATTTCGTAATTAGTTTAATTGCCCAACATGAGAGTAGCTCAGACGACAGATTTTACTTAACATTCGGATTATTTGTTGTAAGTAGATGGCTATTACGGGTACTAGACCAGGGGCAAGTGAATAGGCCACCCGCAATACATGTAGTTTAAAATAATTAATATCTCGCGAACCAATGGTCCGATTTTGAGATGCGACATGTTGTAGGACTCGGGCTGACGCCGCCTTACCTATAGACAACCTATTTCCGACCCAAAATAAAAAAACTATCTTTACGCGGGGGTGAAATAGTGTTTTTTTTAGTAAACGTTGATCAGCATGTATGACAGGCATAAGGCATTACACTATTATGAAATTAAACTTTGCTCTGCATGTATGACAGGTATAAGGATTTACCGTATTATGAATCAACAGTTTTTGTTTGTTTTGTACGCATTCGCGCTCGCGGCTTTTGTAAGAGGGCGGTCTTTTTAAATAATTATTTATGGATGAGTTATTTTTTAAATCCAAGCAAAGAACCCAAAACTAATAGGTCATCGGCATTTTAATATATCGCTAACCAATGATCGGAGAGACTTGTATCAGGAGTCATAGGACTCGGGATGGTTAACCCTTTCCCATGGCCGATGAATTTGTCCAAAATACCCAAAACAGCAAGGTCATCGACCTGAGATTGTATAAACTAATGATCGGTGGGGGTCGCGTGAGGTGTCCCAGGACTAAGGATGGTCAACCCTTTTCCATGGTCAATGAATTAACCAAAACGTCAAGGTCATCGACCTGATATTTTATAAACTAATAATCAAATGTCGACATGCGAGGTATGAAATTACGCTGGGTGACGTCCCCCTTTTGAATGTAGTATTTATTTTTCCAAAAGAAATGTTGACAAAGGGCCTAACGACACACAGTTTGAAAAATTGATTATTTGTTTACCTTTAAATTTTTATTAAGAGTGGTAGTAGAGAGAGAGATGGTACCGGTTGTGTTTAAACGAACATATCACCGGCCACGGTGGCTATGCTCAATAGATCAATGGAGTTTTCGCCAACCATTGATCGCAGAGGGTCATGCGATGCAGTGGCGGCTCTTAGATAGAAAATCAGGTGATGAGCGAAACCCTAATTTCAGCAGTGCTTGATTGTTTGCATTTGTGAATATTGACATATTCTTTTTCGTATTTTAATGCTAAAATATCTACTCATTGTCAGTCGTCCTGAAAATGAGTTTTGTTGTTTCCCATTTCACCACCAGGCAAATGCTGGGACAGTTCCTGTCAATAGATCCACGGCCGATTTCCTTCCAATATCCCATCCCTGACCCGTCCAGAAAAGAAAATGCATGGCCATTGCCTGCATTAATAGAATTAATATAATTCCTTTAAAGTCCCACGGCTCACGGGTTACAGTAAAGTTTAAAGTGTATAGGAACTCTCTTCTAGCAGTCGCGACGAGAGTGAGACCTCAAGTATAGAAGAACTCTAATTACAAGCCTCAAAATCTGCCTATTTAAAGTCACGTTTTTATTATATCTAAGTGCACATAGTCTTTCATTTTCCCTCAAGGCGTCAGATAACGTGTTAGTGTTGCGTTTGAGTGTTCTAAGTTGTAACTGGCACTTAAAATGTTCCTCACTGTCTTTGTGTTTGTTCAACCCGCGCGTAGGCTTAATGTCTTGGAAATCACCGAAACTTGTTTATTCCAGATACCACATTTGTTACTAAAAAGTAAGCAAGGCTAACAGAACAGGTTGTTTTCAAGAATACAGCTACTGCACAACCATGTGAACTGTTCGAACCAAGATCCTTTGCAATGAAGGCTATAAGATTTACCGGTTTTCTTGATATATTTTTAGTGCACAGTTCTATCAATTTATTTGGCCGTCCACAATTTAATAACTCCCCTTTGTCTTCGTCTTTCCACCTACTGAAGGGAATTTATAATAAAATTAATACTGTGTCTTTCACTGGAAACATTATTACACTAAAAGCAATCAACTTTCATCAACGACAGGGTAAGTAACGTTATAAATAAACACTATTTATTGGGAAAATATATACAAGCTTCAGCATAAAAGAAAAGAAGCCTGTCGCAATGCCAACTTTCATCAAATGGACTTGACGTGTTGCCTTGCACACACAGCAACGTCTTCACTCGAATGGCTAACGGCAGGTAATGACGTCACACCTGATGTCAGGTTACCATGGCAACAGGACGAAGTGGCTGAAATAAACAAGTTACTTCGTCTCCTACACAGATTCCCCTCCAAGTTACGACAGTACTACAATCTAGCGACAGGGAGTTCAACTGACACAAGGACGTCATACAGCCTCACTTGCGTACCATCTAGCGACGGAGTGTAGAAATAACAGTACTGTACACGATAAATAAGCCCAAGACAATTACAACATTTTTATTTAAATTAGAAAATATAATGTTTATCTTACGATATGGCTAGTGAAGAGGCTCTTCACTCTCTTCACCTGAATAGCCACTACTGATGCGATGGTTTTTAAGGGTACTTTTTCTGATCTTTCCTATGGTGCACTCATTGACTCAAATACCCCAAAACTACAAGGTCATCGACCTGAGATTTTATAAACCGATAATTGTAGATGGATATGTTGGGTGTTATTTTTGTGCGGTGCGAAACCCCCTTTTCTATTGCGCATGAATTTATTGAAATATCCTAAAACTGCTAGGTCATGGACATTGGTTTCCCTGATGTTTTACGAACCTGTTATGTTAAAAAGGTATGCTATAGCTCATTTTAAATGGTGAATGATTGTCTTTACTGTGGAGGAGTTATTTTTTTAGAAATTTGTTAAAGGACACGACTACCGGATGATTATTATTAAGTGTGATTGTATTTTTGCTAGACGCTGGGCAGTTAAGCGCAAAGAATGGTAAGAGGAATAGTTGTGACGAGATAGATTTAGGATGAAACACTGCTTTGAATGGCTGTCATGAAATGTATGATTCAACTATTGTAGCCGGTAGCGGGTAGCAAGCCCGAGTGTTTGTGACTTGAAGACAGAACAGAATAGTAAGCTGTGAAGAGATTTGTTCGCCAGTCCCCTCTACCACGACCTGATAAGTCTAATCTAAGGAATGTGGTGACGTGCATGAAACGATTACTGAGTTAACGTGAGAAAGACAGGACAGTTCAAAGTCAAACGCTGAGAAAATGCATAGTCTCAGTTGCTAAGCTGAGTCGACACTTTATACTTGAAGCATATCACGCAAGTGTCGGGTTTGGATGTAACTTGTAAAGTGGTGGAGGAGTGACGTATAAAGACAGTGTTAGATAGTATTACACTTATTGTTTTAGCTCTGTACAGTATGTTGCGAACTTTGGAATAAAATCATTTTGTTTACGGTAAGTACGTATTAATGTTTATTTTACTGACGTAATGCTAATTAACCTAAAATTTTTAGTTATTGATAAGGTAATTAATTAATTGTTATTTTGTTTCGTTTGCAGATAACCTGTATACCTGTCATGTCTGAGAGAGAGACCATTGCACCCTTGAGCCCACGAGAAGGAAAAAGTAAGGCATTGCAAGTCATGGTGAGAGTTCTTTTTTTAAACCTGTTTTTTAATACCATATTTCATTTATGAAATGCATGTATTAACCTGAATTTATATATTTATGGTGGTTTATTTTATTTCTTTTAGAAAGTTTGAAAGAAAAGCTTTACTGCTACAGTCGCTGAAAACCCGAGACGCTCTAGAGTGGAACCATTGCCGGGCTGTGAACTATTCAAAACTCAGGTAAGATTATCTTAAAATGATATCCCATTTTACCACTATTAATAGTTTAACGTGGAAACCGCTAGACAATATGTATTACCTGTACATGACTGGGGCGATGACTGCTTTCTTGGTCAATGGCTGCGTATTTGCAACCGGCGCAAGAAAATAATGGATGTCAACCCAAAAAGGTACAAGGCCATGTTTGATTTTTTTAAACAAAATTTAAATTTAACTTACGTGTTATTGTCTATGGACTTAACTAATATCCACAGGTTTGAACAAGATAATCTGGACTATTCGTTTATGGTTTAAGCCCTCGATGGTGATGAAATGATGAGTCCTTTTTATGCCACGAAAGAACCAAAACGACATGACATTCATCTTTTAAATAATGGTTAAAGGAGGATGTGAATGACTGTTGCCTTATTAAAGATTTCAATAGATGGATTACTGTTAGTGGCGACATACAGTTTATTTTTGAATGGTGATTTGATATTTTAATGCGAATTAACGTTAAAGTTTCATTTACAAGTATTTATTGATTGATGGTTATTTTGTTTTGTTTTAGGTGCGGTAATGCACCACTAACGTAGTGAACAGATTGTGAACAAGCATACATTATACTTTAAAGTACTCTGTGCCATTGTGCAACGTTAATAACTTACAATAAAAAGTGTTATTATAACACATGGTTTTAATACCAAATACAAGAAGTGAGCAAGAGGGTTTACCACCTGGTTAAAATTAAAAATCAGAAAACGATCTTTGGTTGACATTTGAATCTTGGCCTGTACGCTTTCTGTCAGCACATAAACTTGCTGCAGCTGTTTTTTTTATTATTTGTACTGTGCCCGCTGGCCGAAGGTTTCGGGGAGCCAACGGTTTCAAATGACCCTTCCGAGACCCCCTTCCAGTTAACACACAAGTATAGGGGACGACACATTCATAGGCTGGTGTAGCACAAAGTCTGCACTCGGGGGTTTCGGGAATTAGTGAGGTTCGATCTTCAACCACCTCAGAAGAATGCATCGATAACAAAACTAAACAAGAAAAGAGAGGTCAGTCTTATGTTAAAATCACAAATAAATTTCATTCAGAATAGATCCCTAGCATAGCATGAGAGTTGCAAGCGGCTAGTCCGATACTATTCTGCCCTGAAAGAAAATATAAAAAGTCCTAATCAAGTTCTAAATTACTCTCATGGTCCTAATACAAAATTCGACTAAGAACGAACAAGCTAAGAGAATGGCACGTAAGATCAGCCCTAAGCAATTACATCGAAATGACTACGGGAGGATCAAACCTCAAAATAATCTACAGCAAAGCAAGACATTTACTTGTTTACAAATACTAGAAACATTTACATTTAGTAGCAAGGGGAAAATTTGTCCTATGCTATGATGGTGCCATCTCTAACATTTATCTTTAGATTTAAGTGTTTAGCTAGTCCTAAATATCATTAATTAATAGACGAGACGCGTTTATTACAAAGAACATCAAGCTATGTGCACAATGTTGCTGAATAAAAAAAGCTATGCTAATACAACACAAATGCATACAATAATTCAGCACTCCTATGGCTGTGCAATTGGAACTGCCTGCGTACTCGATTTGTTACTGTTTGTAATAAATGGTCATAGTTTCAGAGTGTTAAGAAAGTAGAAAAATAGGAAAGCCTGCAAATGCGATGGTAATTAAACAATTACATCGACTCATGTTGCTACCAATCTGATGTGTGTGCTACAGTTATCACATCACCAATTGGTTGTCGACTATTCATGTGAAAATATATCAAAATGTATCTAAAGTAACTTAACAATAACTAAGTGTCAACATTTGGTCCAGAAAATAATTTATCTTTAATATTTATTATTTTTATTTAGGCTCAGGGGGAATTATGAGATTTGTTTAGTTTTCAAAATCCTATCTTTGATTATTAAAGCTTCACACAATTATTTATTCCTCAAAGTATAGTTGTTCAGTTTATGGACCTTTAAAAAGCGTTCAGTGTACTTAGGTAACGCGTGTATCCAACTAATGCATAATAACTTAATAATTTAATAGGCACCCTGCGTCTCCACCAATACTTCATCATTATTATTAGACACCCTGTGTCTCACTCTTACTATTACGGATTCATCAATCCTGGCGCCCTTCGGTCAGGTACGACTGAAGTAGTTCGTTACCACCAGTATAACCACAATAACATGTCGGAGGTATTGATCCACCATCACGACTCATATCAATAATACTCTAATAATGTTAATTAAAATAAGTGTGGATTCCAAAATTATACACGTCTTAAATACTGTTCATAGAGATTATGTGTGTGTAAAACACATTCAAACAACGCTATGAATTAATATGAAGGCTTCTGATACAAACTGAAGTGTGAGATTGTGCATTTATTAAATTGCCTCTTCCCTGAATGAGGTCGAACCTATGTTCTCTGGTTACAAAATACTGTTGCATTCATTGCTTGTCTGGCTTCTCGTAAAGAAATAAACCTGTTTTCAAGTATTGATCTGGCCAACAAATGTGAATAACGGAACTCTGCATTCCGGTTGGAATGATGCTAAGAATTGCACAGCCTTCTAAATAAATAATGATGCACTACCTAAAATCGAGTGTGCGGTGTAGTGGTTTGGCTTATACATGTAACCTTAGCCTTGTTTTAACACCTGCCAAAACTAGTTTCTTTGTCATCAGCTTGACAAAATAAAAGTTGATAATAACTGTTTTGAAACGATACGAAATGGACATTGAAAATACTGCCTTCCTGGCATTTATAAAATTTTAACTAAACTCGTAACTTTCCACACGTGTTCTTATAATAGCTACCTGCATTGTGCACCGAAAATGAAACCAAACTAAAATTAAATCTACTGTTTCCAACTCATTACAATAACGCTACTGATACAAGATCTGACTTACAGATGCAGCGACCGTCGATTCGAGACCCGCAATGAGATGTTGTAAGCAGTCTCCTCTACGGTTTTAAATCATTTCCTCATTGTTTCCGGTCACCTTCCGCTGCCAATTCCCCACGCATGATTTAGCTATCCATTTGCATTGCGTGGTAGGGGTTATATTCCAAGATTTGACATTTCAGTAGGATTATAATGTTGCCGTTGGTGATAATATTACACATGTTTAAAGAAAACTTGCACTCACTGATGCTAAGGTGCGGTAATAAATTGCCCATTTTCACTCCGCCACTTGCGTTAAGTTATCGCTTGTGCGACGCTCACTCGTTTCTTTCACGAATTATTTACAAAATAAAATCATAACCACTGCCCATCTGGGAAAATATACAAATATTCCTGTAGAATTACACAGTTTATCAATTCACAGTTTATAATACACTTGGATGCGACCATGTGGTCTTAGAGTTTGCGTTGCACGCTTCCATAATTTTCACTTCATGAATCAAAATATTTCTCAGATTAAATATTATTAATTGTACACAATTATTCGATTATCAGTTTATGCCCTGATGGCTATCCATTTGACAAATATACTCGGATTTATCCATAGCAAATGGATTCCCTTCACGGAACGTGTCCTTATTTGTGCTTCACATTCACATAGATGTTGCTTCATCAAACGATGAGTAAGTACTGGCTTCACAAAATATGGCGTTCACTCTGGACATGAGTTCGCCGCGTAAATTGACGGTTTCGCTCATAAGCGTTGTATACCGTATTTTAAATAAGCAGATTTACGTTGATTAAATAATTGTGGATTTATGGAATGTCTAAAGTGCATAAAAATGTATTTATAAGCGATATTGCTTCACCTTCTTCCCGCCGCTCGCAGGGTATGTTCCGTTACTTTTCAGCATGGATCTTGGTCTCTGTTAGCTGTGCAAACATGCGTCAACATGCGTCAACATGCGTCAACATGCGTCAACGGGCGCATACATCTCCACGTCGAGTAAATAGAAATTGTGGAAGTCAATTTTTATTTCATCCGATTACCAATCCTTGGTTTGTCTTCTCGCACGATACATTCTATCAGTGATTCTATTATATTTTTCGTCACTCATACGGATGTCTTCACCTGCTGGTTCAATTTCAATGTTGTGAACATCAGCTGTCGTAACTTTCCTGTCATTCTTATGACGTTGGTTACTTCCATTTCTTCTTCTGTCAGATTCTTCATCTTCTCTATTTCTTCTTCTCCGTTCCTGAAGATACTGTCGACTTTTTTCTACTTTACCTCGCCAATCATTGTCATATTGGACTTGAGGATCATTTTCTTTGCGGTAACCGCCACTGTATCTATAGTCTCTCCTGGGATTATCAGTGTATCGGTTATTACGATCATCACGATCACGTTTTTGTCCTCTATAACCCCGGTTGTAGTTATTATTGTTGTTGTTATTCTTGCGACGATTGTTGTAATCGTTTGCTCTGTTCTGATACCTATTCTGGTAATTTTTGTTGATCGTGTGAAATTGACGATTCCTTCCATAAGGTGTATTGTCTTTACGGTAATCAAGGAAATCTCTCCTTCTATCCGGTCCCTCTTGATTTTGACGATTGTTCATTCGACGATTTTCCGTAGGTTGTACAGTCTGGCTAGTCCTGTCAACTGAAGTTATGTTTACATCATGTGTGCTTCGCTGCCTAGGTGTAGGTGCAAATTGTTCGTGGCTGCTATCCAGCTTCCTTAGGACTTCGTCGCATTTCATGAATGTATTTGCATCTGACGCTATGAGTAGCCTTTGTACTTCTATAGGGTATTGCCTTCTAATGGTTTGGACAAGTTCTAACTATGACAAGGGGGGTTCTAAACATTGTAGTTTCGAAAGTTGACTTGCGAAGTAGGTAGCATACTTGGTTGTTTGAGTACTAGCGTACCTCTTATTGTACATTTCCGCCCTTATATTTTGTTGCCGTTCCATAGACCAATAAGTCTTAATGAATGCTTCTTTAAATTCCTGATAGTTATGGAATGAATATCTGAATGCTTTAAACCAGGTTAACGGGCTGTTCTCTACATATTTTTCGACAGTCCGTAACTCCCTATCAGGTGTTACCATGGTTTTTCTCATATAAGATTCCAGGTTTCGCAGAAAATCAATCGGTGTAACAGAATTTGAATTATTGAACTTAGCCGGTCGATCTTCATGGCTTCTCAAATACACTATGTTAGAGTACTGAGTTTGACCATAATTCGGCGTGACATTGAAATTAGGTGTCAGCCCATAATTCGGCGTTATGTTAGCATTCGGTGTCAAACTGGGATGTTGTTCGAAATGGATTATAATTTTGATTTTCCATTGGAACATTCGGCTTTTCAATGTTGGTTGTAGTGTTTGTAGATGGTACATCGTCTCTATTAGGTTTTAATAGACGATTTATGCGTTCATCAAGTTCGGCGTATTCTAAAACTTTCTCAGGTAGTTTGTTAGTTATAGCATTAATCTGCAAATCCATCCGCTCAATTTTACCTCGGATGCAACTATCAAATTCCTTCTGTATTTCGTCTTGTTCCTCAAGGTATCCATCTATTGTTTTTCCTACATATTGGTTTGATCTATGGTTGTTTTCACGAGTTTCCTCACGAATTGCTTCGATTTCTTTAGCTAAGTTATCTTTTATTTTATGTACTTCATCCTTTATTTCATGCACCGCCGTTGTGTTCGCAGTGACTTCCTCCTTCACCTTCTCTACCTTGCTCGATACACGTTTAGTGTTCAAGTGTACGGCTACTGCTATGCCTCGCGATAATCTCAATCCAGTGTTAACTATTGCGACATCAGCCTTTAAAACTCCAACGTACGTGTTGACTTCTTCCATCCGCTGTTCCACGTTATCAATTCGGGTACTAACCATCTCTCTAGCGTTAGCGACTTCATTTCTAACTTCCTCAATGTTGTCGTTCATCTCCGCCTGAACGTCTTCGAGTTTTTGTTTGATTTCTGACCTATTTGTGCGTATTTCTTTCTTCACTCCTTCTAAATGCGCTTGATACCCTGTGCGATAAGTTTCCATCTCTGCACGCAAGTCATCACTAACCTTATTGATAGTAACAATAATTTCAGCATTAACATTGACAATGTCTTCTCGCACTTCTACTACATTCTGAGCCATATCTGCCCTAATGTTAGTGTTTAACTGTGCCATGTCAGCTCTAATATTAGTAGTAATGTTGTTACTAGTTTGTAACAGAGTAGCTGTAGCAGTGTTACTGTTCTCATTCATGTCTGCCCTAACAGTGTTTACATTGTCAGTATCATTGTTAATATCTGCCCTGACAGTGTTTACATTTTCTGTCACATTGTTTATATCGGCCCTGACAGTGTTTATATTTTCATTGATCTCAGCCCTTAAATTTTCACTGCTTTGAGCCATCTCGGCCTTTAAATCATTATTATTCCGTGTCAAATTGTCCATCGACACCTGCAGATTGTGTAATAGGGCAGGCAAGTTTGCCAACAACTCAGCCGTCTCTTGAGCAGACATAATAATTTCAATAAGATAAATATGGGGAACTAACAACTTCACATGGCTTAACAATGGTTTGAATTGAAACACAGTAGAAAATCCATTCCTACATAAATTTATTCGATGATAACAGCTGAACCTCTGGTAAAAGTTAAATGGCATCAAGACAACAAACAGACTTACATTTGCTCAAGACTAGGATAACTGCAAATCAAATCCTCAACTTATTATCATTAATAAATATTACCTAGCCTCATGGTCTTAATTCTGGAATAAGAATGTCATGTAGCCTTCCAAAACACTAGTACGAAATCTCGATTCATCACTAATCTGTTGGATTTGCTAACAAAATAAATCCCTCACAAACAAACGAATCATGGAGATCGAACACAAAATTCGATGCAACCACGTTCGGCGCCAACTTACTATATGTGACCGCTGGCCGAAGGTTTCGGGGAGCCACCGGTTTCAAATGACCCTTCCGAGACCCTCTTCCAGTTAACACACAAGTAGAGGGGACGACACATTCATAGGCTGGTGTAGCACAAAGTATGCATTCGGGGGTATCGGGAATTAGTGAGGTTCGATCTTTAACCACCTCAGAAGAATGCATCGATAACAAAACTAAACAAGAAAAGAGAGGTCAGTCTTATGTTAAAGTCACAAATAAATTTTATTCAGAATAGATCCCTAGCCTAGCATGAGAGTTGCAAGCGGCTAGTCCGATACTATTCTGCCCTGAAAGAAAATATAAAAAAAAGTCCTGATCAAGTTCTAAATTACTCTCATGGTCCTAATACAAAATTCGACTAAGAACGAACAAGCTAAGAGAATGGCACGTAAGATCAGCCCTAAGCAATTACATCGAAATGACTACGGGAGGATCAAACCTCAAAAGAATCTACAGCAAAGCAAGACATTTACTTGTTTACAAATACTAGAAACATTTACATTTAGTAGCAAGGGGAAAATTTGTCCTATGCTATGATGGTGCCATCTCTAACATTTATCTTTAGATTTAAGTGTTTAACTAGTCCTAAATATCATTAATTAAATACGAGACGCGTTAATTACAAAGAAAATCAAGCTATGTGCACAATGTTCCTGAATAAAAAAAGCTATGCTAATACAACACAAATGCATACAATAATTCAGTACTCTTATGGTTGTGCGATTGGCAATGCCTGCGTACTCGATTTGTTATTGTTTGTAACAAATTGTCAGAGTTTCAGAGTGTTAAGAAAGTAGAAAAATAGGAAAGCCTGCAAATGCGATGGTAATTGAACAATTAAATCGACTCATATTGCTTCCAATCTGATGTGTGTGCTACAGTTATCACATCACCAATTGGTTGTCGACTATTCATGTGAAAATGTATCAAAATGTATCCTAAGTAACTTAACAATAACTAAGTGTCAACATTTGGTCCAGAAAATATTTTATTTTTAATATTTATTATTTTTATTTAGGCTCAGGGGAAATTATGAGATTTGTTTAGTTTTCAAAATCCTATCTTGGACTATTAAAGCTTCACACAATTATTTATTCCTCACAGTATAGTTGTTCAGTTTATGGACCTTTAAAAAGCGTTCAGTGTACTTAGGTAACGCGTGTATCCAACTAATGCATAATAACTTAATAATTTAATAGGCACCCTGCGTCTCCACCAATACTTCATCATTATTATTAGACACCCTGTGTCTCACTCTTACTATTACGGATTCATCAATCCTGGCGCCCTTCGGTCAGGTACGACTGAAGTAGTTCGTTACCACCAGTATAACCACAATAACATGTCGGAGGTATTGATCCACCATCACGACTCGTATCAATAATATTCTAATAATGTTAATTACAATAAGTGTGGATTCCAAAATTACACACGTCTTAAATACTGGTCATAAAGATTATGTGTGTGTAAAACACATTCAAACAACGCTATGAATTAATATGAAGGCTTCTGATACAAACTAAAGTGTGAGATTGTGCATTTATTAAATTGCCTCTTCCCTGAATGAGGTCGAACCTATGTTCTTTGGTTACAAAATACTGTTGCATTCATTGCTTGTCTGGCTTCTCGTAAAGAAATAAACCTGTTTTCAAGTATTGATCTGGCCAACAAATGTGAATAACGGAACTCTGCATTCCGGTTGGAATGATGCTAAGAATTTCACAACCTTCTAAACAAATAATGTTGCACTGCCTAAAATCGAGTGTGCGGTGTAGTGGTTTGGCTTATACGGTACATGTAACCTTAGCCTTGTTTTAACACCTGCCAAAACTAGTTTCTATGTCATCAGATTGACAAAATAAAAGTTGATAATAACTGTTTTGAAACGATACGAAATGGACATTGAAAATACTGCCTTCCTGGCATTTATAAAATTTTAACTAAACTTATAACTTTCCACACGTGTTCCTATAATAGCTACCTGCATTGTGCACCGAAAATGAAACCAAACTAAAATTAAATCTACTGTTTCCAACTCATTACAATAACGCTACTGATACAAGATCTGACTTACAGATGCAGCGACCGTCGGTTCGAGACCCGCCATGAGATGTTGTAAGCGGTCTCCTCTACGGTTTTAAATCATTTCCTCATTGTTTCCGGTCACCTTCCGCTGCCAATTCCCCACGCATTGGAAAGGGGTGTACCAAGTGGATGTGGTACATCCTAAGGGATTTAGACAGAATGAAGTTTCGGGCACAAAAGGTGATAATGAAGGACAGAGCGGGATAAGACCAAAAAGTTAAGATTTAGATTTGAATGATATTTATTAAATATAAAGCGAATATGTCGCCAGGAATGATAGCTTCAAAGAAATTACTTTAAAAACTGACAATAAAAAATTAATAACAATTAAAAGGTACTTGTTTCTCCAGGAAACGTAAATAGAGCAGTGATTAACTTTAAAGTATTAAATATAAAATTACTAAAAAAGAAGCATAATAATTTAAATTCATTCCAAAGTGGATTAAAATGAAATACTCTTCTGACGGAAAGAATCCGGGCAGAATAAAGGACGTGAAAGGGTACCACCTCTTCTAAGGTACGATACAAGAAGTATCAGGCCGGCAGTCGGAGGTCCTCAGTAGCTGGCGGCAATAGTGCGCCCGCTCTGGCGGTGCGAGGTCATTCTGGCAGGTTCCAGGGTTCCGGGTTCGGAACTAGAGTAGATGATGATAGGTTCTCCCAAAGATAGCGACCAGCATAGAGAGGCTCTTGGTAATACCTCCTGCGGCTGGTGAAATGATGTTCTCAGAATTACGATTTGCAGAGTCGATCCATGTTGAAGATTTTTGGTTGAAGTGCAGGCTGATGAATTTAGACTGCCCGGCCAGGCCGCCAAGTCCAGCAGAGAGATTATGCCGGCTGAGAAGAGACTCCGGCAGCCAGAGGTACCCCGAGAGGGCAGTAACCCCAGCAGGGATGTTGGTGAGCAGATGTGATCAGTTGAGAAGAGTGGAGAAGAGTAGGCACTGTAGGCCGGGATACCTCAGGCTATATAGCGGTAGTGACGTCAGCGCGCGGAACCTTCTAGCATGAAGGTGTGGCGAGAGAGCAGCCAATCACAGCACAGCCCCATGCACAATGCGAGCGTCACCGCTGGAGAGAGCTCAGTGCTCGTGAGAAAATGTGACGGTATAGTACGTCTAGAAAGACACTACAGAAAACAGGTGAGTAGACATGAATATTACAGAAAAGCAATTAAATTGAAACACCAATATTAAACAAATCAGAACACCGCGTTCAGACTGCAATTCACGAAATAAAAATAATGGGGCAGAAAAATTGAACGTGTGTTTCACACCGAAAGGGAAACATAGCCAACAAAAAACATTCGCAAAGCGAACACGCATGATTTAGCTATCCATTTGCATTGCGTGGTAGGGGTTATATTCCAAGATTTGACATTTCAGTAGGATTATAATGTTGCCGTTGGTGAAAATATTACACATGTTTAAAGAAAACTTGCACTCACTGATACTAAGGTGCGGTAATAAATTGCCCATTTTCACTCCGCCACTGGCGTTAAGTTATCGTTTGTCCGACGCTCACTCGTTATTTTCACGAATTATTTACACAAAATAAAATCATAACCACTGCCCATCTGGGAAAATATACAAATATTCCTGTAGAATTACACAGTTTATCAATTCACAGTTTATAATACACTTGGATGCGACCATGTGGTCTTAGAGTTTGCGTTGCACGCTTCCATAATTTTCACTTCGTGAATCAAAATATTTCTCAGATTAAATATTATTAATTGTACACAATTATTCGATTATCAGTTTATGCCCTGTTGGCTATACATTTGACAAATATAATCTGATTTATCCATAGCACATGGATTCCCATCACGGAACGTGTCCTTATTTGTGCTTCACATTCACATAGATGTTGCTTCATCAAACGTTGAGTAAGTACTGGCTTCACAAAATATGGCGTTCACTCTGAACATGAGTTCGCCGCGTAAATTGACGGTTTCGCTCATAAGCGTTGTATACCGTATTTTAAATAAGCAGAATTACGTTGATTGAATAATTGTGGATTTATGGAATGTCTAAAGTGCATAAAAATGTAATTATAAGCGATATTGCTTCACCTTCTTCCCGCCGCTCGCAGGGTATGTTCCGTTACTTTTCAGCATGGATCTTGGTCTTTGTTAGCTGTGCAAACATGCGTCAACATGCGTCAACGGGCGCAGTACCGAGAAGATGTTGTACGGTGTGTGTGTTGTAGTGGCGAACTTTCGCACTGGGAAGAAGGGGATGATCCCTTTCGAAACCATTTGCGATGGTCTCCTCGTTGTCCTTACATGCTTAGAAAGAAAGTGGTTAACATACCAGTGTATCCATTTTACCGATTTTACAAGTCCATCCGCTACTGTTTACTTTGCTCAATAACAAATAAATAATAATAATAATAATAATAATAATAATGTATTACCAGCCAACAGTAGTGTTGATATATGTGGTCCATATACAATAGACAGTGTTGAATTGGCATGTGCTTTTGAAAAGTTGGGAGTTTGTAAGACTAAAGCGCTAGCATATCCAGAGTACTGGTCTGTTGAAAAACGTTTAGAATCTTATAAAAATGTTTGACCATTTGTATTAAACACCTTGCAAAAGAGCTATGTGAAGCGGGATTATTTTAAACTGGTGAAGGGGACAAAACAATATGTTTTCATTATGGATTTGGTTTAAAGGATTGGCAGATGGCAGATGACCCTTTTATGGAACACGCTCGTTGGTTACCTAACTGAAGATACATTGTGTTGCTTAAATGTCAGGAATTTGTGAACACTATTCGTAAAGAAAACGTGAGTGCAGCACAAGACTTAAAAGTGCCTTCAGAACTAGAACAAATGGTACAAATACATGACGCTGAAAAAAAAGTTGTATCTCACCAACAGATGCAAAAGTGTGACCAACAATTATGTAAAATTTGTTATCAAGAAGAACTACAGTAGGTGTTGTATTTTTGCCTTGTGGACACTTGATAGCATGTATCAAGTGTGCATTAACACTTAACACTTGTGCTATATGCAGAAAAGTAGTGTCTGCTACAGTTAGGGCATTTCTTGCGTAAATAGTATAATTTATTAACAATGCATGGTGCAATGAAGAATTCCTATATCCTCATTATTATTACAAGTTATTTTAGAGTGTAATAGATATGCTTTTTTGTTTGTTTATAGACTACTACAATGAATGTTCTCAATGCTATGGAGCAAGCATGTGGTCTAGAGACAAAGAAGCTCAATGAATTACCAACGCATAGTCCATTCCGCATTATGAAGATTCGGAAATTGAAAACAGCATATGGTGATCGTGTATTTTGTATATGTGAGAATTTTGAGAAATTTCTCCCTACGCGGTTTAATGATATGTCAGACAGTGTTTTCGATGATGTGAATAATGCTATACATCCTGTACACCTAATTTATGAAGATTTTAAGAACAATAGGAGTATTGTACGTTTTAATTAAATAAAAGAACATAAATGTGAAATAATAATGAAAATATAAGTGATGGCAACAGACTGAAAAAAATATGTGTATAGAACGATAATGTTTTAGTTTTTAGTATTGTCTTTAAAAAGTATTATTATGAATAAACCAAAAGAAATGTATATAAAGTTTGTAAATAAATGTAAATGATGTTACAAAGCTGTTTTATTTTATACAAAGTTAGATTATTTAACATTGCAGAGTATGCATGATTATATATGATTATATTTAACACTTTAATGTTTTACTTGTTTTATAGTGTAAATTATTAACTGTCAGGTTGGCCGAGTGGTTAAGGCGTTTGACTTAAGTTCAAATTTCCTGTACAAGGAAGCAAGGGTTCGAACCCCTTACCTTACATAACTATTGCCTTAACATTGCTTGGCAACACTGTATTATTATGATACTCGATACACAAACCATAGATAGAGTGTATTGTTTAAGACCACTCTCTTTTCCAGCATAGCTAGAGACTGTCGATGGTTAACAATTGCATTAATAGTGGGATGCGGGGATAGTAATTAAGAAAAACAGACAATACCTATAAAATATTTTTATTAATTTAATTTAATTTTTACAATAGATGCACACTGAATACAACTATTCAGCCTTTTTAAACACAAGGCTTGTTGTAGATCCTTTTATAACAATGTCCATTCACTGTTTTTACAAACTGGGGAAGCCGCAATGGTTTTATGGACTTAAAAACCTTATCCTCTTCTTTTTCATCATCATCATTATGATTATTACTATCATAATTATTATAGTCATTGTCACCATCATCATCATCCTCATCATCACTAGAACTATCGAATTCCTCTTGTTCCTTTTCCACAGGGACCTCTTGTAGAATCGGTGTTGCTTTTGATAGTGTTAAGGTTTTTTTGAACGTTGACAACTGTCCTAACATGACTTTTTGAGGAGATGATAAATGCTTTCAACAGCAATATCGTTTTCTAGAACTCGCTTTTTAGCATTTTCATGATTTATTGTAGATAGCAACTGTGTTTCATGTAGTACACCACATTGATGATCACTGACACTTAAAACCTCACTATTTTTACTTTTTAGGTCACCGCGACACCGTTTTGAACGTTGTTTTGAACAACGCCAAACAACAGTTCCGTCTTTATTGGTTCGTTTTACAATATATGAATATCCTTTATAGTATGCATATGGCTTACCATACCTAGTCGCTGATACTTCCATATCAACTGTCAAGCATAAAATAATCTGTAGTAAAGTCAACTTGGTAATGAAATTAATAGTTAAATGTGGGAGCAAATATAGGTGCAAAGAGAGGGGGTAAAAGTGGGACCAAATATGAGAGCAAAGAGTGGGGGTCAAAGTGGGAGCAAACGTGGGAGGCAAAAGTGGGAACAAATATGTAAGCAAATGTGGGAGCAAAAAGTGGGAGCAAATGTGGGAGAAAAAGTGGGAGCAAAAGTGGGAGCAAAAGTGGGAGCAAAAGTGGGAGCAAAGAGTGGAGGCAAAAGTTGTAGCAAATGTGGGAGAAAAAAGTTGTAGCAAATGTGGGAGAAAAAAGTGGGAGCAAATGTGGGAGCAAAAAGTGGGAGCAAATGTGGGAGCAAATATGGGAGCAAATGTGGGAGCAAATATGGGAGAAAATGTGGGAGAAAATGTGGGGGCAAAAAGTGGGGGCAAATATGGGAGCAAAAGTGGGGGCAAATATGGGAGCAAAAGTGGGAGCAAATAAGGGAGCAAATAAGGGAGCAAAAGTGGGAGCAAATATGTAAGCAAATGTGGGAGCAAAAAGTGGGAGCAAAAAGTGGGAGCAAAAAGTGGGAGCAAATCTGGGAGCAAACAGTGGGAGCAAATCTGGGAGCAAACAGTGGGAGCAAATGTGGGAGCCAAAGTGGGAGCAAATATGTAAGCAAATATGGGAGCAAAATGTGGGAGCAAATGTGTGAGCAAAAAGTGGGAGCAAATGTGTGAGCAAAAAGTGGGAGTAAATGTGGGAGCAAAAAGTGGGAGCAAATGTGGGAGTAAATATGGGAACAAATATGGGGAGCAAAAGTGAATACACAAGTGAAGGTAGTTTAAAGTGCAAAGAAAATATGGAAGCAAATTTGAGAGCAAAAGTGGTGTTTTACTAAAACAACTGGGAATAATAAACTCAGTTATAACCCAATCTTTCCTAACCTAACTTCACCCAACATAACCTAACCTAACTTCACCTAACATACCCTAACCTAACTTCATCGAACTTAACATAACCTAACTTTATCTAACCTAGCCTACAAACCCTCAGATCAAAATTAAATTCTGGACATAGTCGAGTTGGAACCCAAGACCTCAGGGGTAACGACGAAGTATACTAGCCACTACACCGCAAGATGGTCAAATTATCAGGCAACAGAACACAAAATAAAAGTTTTATCTAGTGTAACTGATTGGTTGAGAACCATGGTTGGGATTTAAACCCAGGACCTCAGTACCTCTGTTTTATACATCGTCAGATAACAGTTCTATTTTTATTGGTTGCTTTTTACAATATATTGTACCCGTTTCCCAGACCTCACGTCGGCCCGGAAATCAACGTGATATCCAAGAAATGGTACATGGTCGTAACAAAACAAATTAGGAGTCCCTGAAATATATATCCGGAAAAACTACCAAAAATAAACTGCAAACACGGGCAGGCAAGAGATCTAGCATCTCGGGTCGTTTAACGGGATAGGTGAGAAACGTTGCCTCAGATATATATTTGTTAAATAAAATAGGATAGTATCACTCAGTCAGGAAATGGAACAAGCTGCAGGAATAATTTAAGATAACTAAGATAAAATGGTCTCTTTTATTTAAGAGCAGACGAAACAAAATAAATAAATAAATAAATAAATGCACTCCTAGAATCAAATTGGTTTTATGCTTATGTTGGGATCATGGATCCATAAGTCCTAGACTACCAATTTGATTGTCCTATAGGCTATAATTTCTGTGGGGTAATGTGAATCGAAGTTAATGTTTCAGTGTTCATCGAGTAAGCTGAATAAAATTAAATACAATATGTTTTCGTTGCACTGCACTGTCACTGATTTCAGCTTTTGAATCAATAAATTTAATTTGGCTATCACATTATTCACTTCCCCATAAACACATATTTCTAAATACACTGAAAATTCACACATAAATTTAATTAAAGTGAAGGATAATTATCGTTGGTTAAATACGAATTTAAATTATCGTAAAGAAATAATTTACAAATATTTACAATTATCATCTGACATTGTAGCGGAGTAATGTGCAGATAACGTTGAGATAATCTCATATAAAATGAATATTCATCAAAAAACCATTGTTATAAATAATATAATAATTATGATGATTATCATTATTATTCCGAATCCTGGACCATATTGTATTAATCTGATCATCAAATGCAAATACAATCATTGAATTCCAAAATATAAATTGTTATAAACAAATTATCATAAATTCCTTCCATAACATTATTATAATATTAGAAATGTTAATCAACAATTTAGTTGGTTATAGATCAGCTATCCATAATTTAATTATGCATTCCTGATAATGCAAGGCCAGATTTGGCTGAATCCTAGAAATTAGTATAACTGTTTCATAAATTCGTATCAATAGCACTTCTATCACAGCATTTAATATTGCATTATTTTAATCGTCGAATACGTTAAGCATGCATCTGACAAATTACTAAATGAGGATTGTGTTACACATACACATCCTTCAAACATCAAACGCACAATACTAGTAGAGAAATTCTTATTATCTCTCACTTCCAATCTTTAAATATTCATATTATTATTCTTCTTAGATAGGCCACATGACTCGCATCCAAAATGTTGCCACAAAATAAGACCACTTATTTAAAAAGTGTCAACAACATAATTATAACTACATGCTTTCTTTAATATGTGCTGTGCAAAATATATCATAATTCAAAAATGCCTGATACGACTCGATTCTGTCAGCATAATAATCCAGCGTATTACAATTACTAGGTTCGCTAACCAATAAATTATTATTATTATTATTATTATTATTATTATTATTAACTGATCTATAATGCATAAAAATAATCTAATAAAATCGTTTAATAAGATAAATACGATCAACTATCGCTTCCAAAAACTCGGAAATATCGTTCGTAATCGCATCAAAATTTAATTGTGTGAATATTCACAATCAAAAAAAAGTTAATTTAAATTTATAGAACAAGGCAAGAAATTCAAAGTTATTATGATCCAAGAAAAATGTGTGAAATGATATTAAATTAGCAAGATCTAGTATGTTCGAAAAACAGGCATTATCTCAAAGTCATCTAAAAATAAAACAATCAATTAGTCATGGTTATGGTTTGTCATAGGGTTGCAATGAGTGTAGAATGGACTCACTGCCCTTGAATTTGGTGTTATGTCCCACGATGTCATGGTGTTTAAAGATGCCTAAATCTGCTGGATCGATGATGTATAAATTTATAAAACGCCACCATCACCGTGTAGATTATGAGGTATAATTGTATCTTCAAATCCTGGTATCCATCCATGTTCGTAAATTTTCCCTTTAAGAATCTAAGCTGTCATCATGATCTTGACTGAATTAAAATTCATGTGTTCCCACGAGGTTCATTGTGTGTGAAGTTAACATTCCAGAAAATTCAAGTTCCCAATATGTCATTTGACTGTTCGGCACTGTTCTATTGCATTTCCACATTCTGTAAAACAGGATGCTCTGTTGTAATAATAACAGTAATGTTCATCTAATTGTGTTCTCTTCCTAATGTCTAGTAGAATAATACTCTTCTGAAACTAGTAGTTTAATCTCTTGTATAATGAAGTTGTGATTTTAGCATGACCAAACTGTGCTTACATGTGAAGTTGAACTGCTCGTAAGAGTCAGTCTCCATGATTGTGTATATTTCTGATGTGGTGTCAAATAATGTTAAATAAGTACTCACATTAACTCCATTAGCACACACGTTTCACTGAGTTTAACATTCTGCAGTACACACGTTACCGGTTTTCGTGCAGTAAAACGAACTCACGTTCACATAAGAACAAACTATCCCGGGCGCGCTAAGAAACTTCACAACCACGATAAAGACAGGTGTGTGAGTTTCAAATGTGTATAAGCCTCGGATGAAATACTGCCAGTCAACTGCTCGGCGGTTCGTAGAAGCACACTGCCCTTGTCATCACGTGGTGTGGGTAACATGCGCGCTCACATATTCTTAGAGGCTGACGTCATATCCAGCGGAGCTCGACACGGTATAGCCTGACAAAAACACCTGGCGTTCTGCCACAATAAAAATCTGTTAGTGGAATGATATTCGGAGACTGAGATACAATTATAGATGTATAAATATTAATACCAATTCGTATGTTACCCATAACATAATTTCGTGTTAAAGTTGCCACAATAATCGTCGAGAGCCTATGCTTCCAAACTCATCACAGCTGATGTGAGCATAATTCAATCTTGATTTCGGTCACAATATGTATATTCTTTATAGTAGGCACATGGCTTACCATGGCTGGTTGTTGAGACTTTCATATCAACTAATACACATGAATTAATTTTAGTAAAGTGATGTCGATAAACTTATAGAAAACGCTACGGACTTATGCACCAACCTAATATGTCTCTCCTTGCAATGGGTTCTCATGGTGGTAGCCTATATCTCAGCCTCCAACCCCGTGGCTTCTTGGAGGAAACGAGTTCAGTACCATCCCGGCATGTGCCTGGAGTAGAAGTGGAAAACCACGGAAAACCACTTCCAGGATGGCTCAGGTAGGAATCGAACCCGCCTCTTCTCAGTTTTGTCTCACGAGGCTGAATGTACCCAGTTCCAGCCCTCGGACAAGAATTAAATTCCTTGGCAGAGCCGGGAATCATACCCGGGCCTCCGTGGGGACAACCGATGTTTGTTAGCCACTACGGAACGAGGCGGATTATCTTTTAAGGATAATGTACATACATATCATGCACGAAAGTCAATTCAAGATTCTGTAACATCCGATAATACCTATTCAGTATAGAGGACACCACCACTTTATTTCAAGGAGGAGGATCCCGAATGTGGTTTATAGTTTACAGCCTCCGCTATGGCAATGCCATTCGTTGCGAATTTGTGTAGATATTCCATTAATGTCCCATAGTATACTTTGAGACAGGAAAATAATTCATAATCAGACCTAAGAATGTACGGTATATTGTTCGTGAGGTGTACGCAGGAGATTGTTCAATGTGCGATGGATTGGGAGTGTTCAGACGTGCTCTGTGCAGTACATCTCCAGTTGGAACAGTTGTCTCATCAATGAGTTGCATGCGAATTTTAAAAGTAGGCTATATTTTTCCCTGCGGGCTGTATTTTCGGAATACTTTGTTGTCCCCCTAGAGGCTTGGGTTCAATTCTCGGTTCTGCAAAGATATTTAATTCCGGTTTGAGAGTTGGAACGGAGTTCATTCAATCTTGTATGCCTAAAGCGATACTGGGAAGAGGAGGATTCGATTACCACCTCAGTCATTCTAGAAGTGGTTATCCGTGGTTTCCCACTTTTACGCCCGGCAAATGCTAGAATGGTTTCTCACACAAGGCCACGCCTGCCTCGTTCCCAATCCTAGCCCAATTACTAGTACAAATCCTACTACAGACACCACAGTAAGACAAGTTACCAGAAAAATTCTACACACACCATAGTACATGGAGATGAAATGTCCTAGATGTTCAAACTCCTAATTGAAACAACAACAGCATCTTTGGAGGGTTTATTTGCAAGTCAGTTCATTTTACTAATAATAGTTATTTCTGAATTTTTTTTATTGGACTATTTGCACATTCTGATTCCGCACATCTTGTCCGCTGTGCTATGTAATATTTCAACCCCCATTTACAATCCTAGAAATACATACAATCATAAATTCCTCAAGCACGACTCTTTCCAATTTTTCAGAGATTTTTTTCTCTCATCCACTATTTTCCAAACCCTTAGGAAACACGTTTTGTAAGAACTCTTCCATGCTTTGCCTTTGAACTACAAGGAACCACCATTCAAGAGTTTTAGTCTACTTTCGATTTTTGCAAAAAATGGAAGTAGACTTATGAGATCTATACGGGCCAAAAAATCGTGAGTTTGTGTGTGTGAGTGAGTGTGTGTGAGCGTATGTCTGCCCCCCTATCAATTCTAACATGATGAAGCCGAATTAAACCAAATTTGGTACAGGGGTAGCAATAGCAAAGGACACCTCAGTGTCATGTTTTATATCGCCACCATCGTATTCAAAACAAAATGGTGGAAATCCAAATGTTTAAAGCTTAAATCAAATTACTACTAAACTAACCATCTGATCTCTTACCAACATATTCAGAAATATACCTTCATGTGCGAAGTGTATTTTGCCCAAACTACAAAGTCATCAGCCAAATAGTTTCAAGATGGCAGCCGTGTGAATCATGCAAGCATTATAGGTTAATCCGTAACTTAAGATCCAACAAGGCTTCACCAGTTCCGCTTATCGTACTGAGGGTGGTTTAAACTGTTCTCAAGGAGGTGACCCGTTGGATACTATAATTTAATATTAGTATATTATACTGTAGCAGTGACTAGTACTCAGGCCGGCCGTGCCGTGCACTTCAAAATGGCGACTAGTG
This sequence comes from Meconema thalassinum, assembly GCA_946902985.2. NCBI lineage: Eukaryota > Metazoa > Arthropoda > Insecta > Orthoptera > Tettigoniidae > Meconema > Meconema thalassinum. The sequence continues at coordinate 902,523,797 of OX336389.2, forward strand.
TTTGCTGGATGGTCCATATTTCAGTAGCTTGAAATTCCTTTATGGAATGCACTGAACTAAAAATATAAATTTAATATGAAATGGTTTATAATAAAGGCATAACACGCAAAATAAATTGTTCATTCCAAGGCATTATATGCTAGGCAGTTATACTAAAGCTATCGAAAACATCCGTTTAACAACCATCTGATTTAGCCAAGGGGTATCCAGACTGTCACCCATAGGACTGGGGTTCATATTTGGTACAGAGATAGCAGTAGCAAAGGACACCTCATTGTCATGTTTTATATCGCCTCCATCTCATCCAACATGATTCTCTTTATTAGCCTACTTTTCACATTTTGCAAAAATGAGGAAAAAGTAGTCTTATGAGATCGATCCGGGAAAATGTCTGTCTGTCTGTCTGTCTGTCTGTCTGTCTGTCTGTCTGGCTGGCTGGCTGTGTGTGTGTCCCCCCTATCAACTCCTAAACGGCTGGAGCAATCGAAATAAAATTTGGTAGGAGTAAAGATCTATACCTGAATATCTCACGGCCATATTTGAAAATGATGTCAGTGCTACCCACTGCTGAAAAATCGCAATTGAAATTTGAGCTCCATGTTGGATATCTTGGAAGGTATGAATGGGAGCTGTTTCAAAATCGGCACACATATAGATCATAATATTGCAGTTTAATTTCCAGAAGACCATACATGGCAGTGTTGCCAAAATGATTATAAGCCTACTGATAGGTCCAATATTTAAATGCATAGAACTTCTACACTATCAATTGGAATTGAACCAAATTTCGTATGTTGTATGTGTACGTAACCAGATATGACTGAACGTATTCTTATGAACCACCAGTGCTGCCAACTGTTAAAAATGCTCTTAATTTCTATTATCCAAATACCAATATATATGAGAAAGTATGCAAGCCGACAGCTTTAAACTATGCACACGTATAGTACATGACATTCTATATTAATTTGGAGTAACTTATATACGTCATGAATCTAAGCCTGCTGAGAGGTCCAACTTTAAATACATGTAACTTCCATACTATCATTTGGATTTCAACCAAATTTCGTATGTGCTATGTGTACCATAACAGCTATGACTATGTGTATTCCTAAGAGCAACCAGAGCTGCCAACTGTTAATAAATGCTGTCTCTATTTTTGTTACCCTAATATCAATATATCAGAAAGAATGCAAGCCAATAGCTCTAAACTTTGCACACGTATAGTACCTGGCATTCTAGATTACTTTGGAGTACCTAATATACGTCAGTGCTGCCAACATGATTCTAAGCCTGCTGATAGGTCCAATTTTAAAATGCATGTAACTTCTATACTAACTAATGGATTTCATTCAAAATTGGCACAACAATAGATCATATTATTTCAGATTATTTCTGACCAACACATGCATGACACTGTTGCCAACATGATTTTACGCGCGCTGTTAGATCCAATGTTTAACTGCATGTAACGTCCATGCTATTCATTGGACTCCAACCAAATTTTGTATTCTGTACCTTAAGAGATGGAACTAAGAATATATTCAGTCACCAGGGCTGCCAACTGTAGTGCTCTATTAGGCTACAGTATGCCAGGTATACAGTATTTCGAACTAATTAGAAATTTCGATATTACCAACTTAATTTCGTCATTATTCTAGATAGATCCATATCGATTAATCATTGGCATGAATCTTAAATTTTAAGAAAAGTAGGCTCTTTAGTTCGTCACGGAACGTCTTGTTTTTATTGTTTTATAATTACTCACTATGCATATAGTGTGGATTTTGCAATGGAAAATAGTATATATACTTACTAGCTATACCCGGCATGCGCTGCAATGCCAATCAAAGACAGATAGATAGATAGAAAGAAAGGAAAATAATGATAAAGTTATTGGTTTTACGTCCCTTTTAACAACTGCGGCTTTTAGAGACGCCGGGGTGATGGAATTCTAGCCCGAAGGGGATCTTTAACGTGCCAGTAAATCTACTTATACGACCCCTCGTATTTCCGCACCCTCAAATGCCAACTAGCTGCGCCAGGATTAGATCCTGCAACCTTCGTCACAGCAGGTGAGAACGTTTCCGCCGAGCCACGCATCCAGCCCAAGAAAGAAAGAAAGAAAGAAAGAAAGAAAGAATAAAAATAAATGTTTGAGTTGTAATTTCGTAACATCTAGGTCATTTGTCCTTAATGATAATAATAGGCTAATGAAGAAGGAAACGATTACTAAACGAACATGGTGAAATTTTAAAACTGATATAAGTAATTCAGATTTCTACCCTTGATATCTTCCTAGTCTCAACCTTATTTGCTGGCTTAGGCCAATACTCGTTGCATCTAGAGGATGAGCTGTTGGCGTACTGCTCGGGTCCCAGCTCCGTGAATTTGAGAGGAATGTGGATCGCATGGATGACGATATAGCCTATGAAAACAGACGTGTAGGGTTCCCGGTCTTTGCGTAGTAACAGACCAAATACATTGTGGTGTGCACAAATGTTCACCGGAGTTCATTTGTTGAAACGATTCGCACGCCATTTATTGTAAAATGGATTTTCTAATTCGGAAGACTTCTACTCGTGCGCTTCTTATTGTAAATACCTTTCCTGGAGTGTGCACAACAATTCACTGAAGTTTAATCGCAATCGGATGAATGGTATATGAACGCATAAGGGACTTAACGATTCGCGCGCCATGACCGCATTCGAACCGACAGCTAAGCTTGAGTTCAGTTTTAAGAACTGCACTTTACCACTGACACACGCCAGCTGTTAAAAAATAAAAAATAATAAATATATTCGGTGTGAGGTGATTGATATACAATCTTAAAGCCTGCATTAGAGCTGTCGTGAGACAGCATGTCACCTCGCGTTGAATCGGCAAGCCATTCTCACACCTGGCATTGCAGTTTCATAAGTATACAGATTACTGTGGGATTTACGGCGTCCTGTTAAGTTCCTCACCCTTTTGTGTTACATAAATAATGTGTAGCCAGAAACCTTCCCTAGAGTGCACACAACAACTCACCCAAATTTCATCGCAATCGGATGAATGGTATGGTATATGAACGCACAGGATACACACAGACAAACTTATCACGTAACATTGATTTTATATATAGACTAGCTATACCCGGCATGCGTTGCAATGCCAATCAAAGACAGATAGATAGATAGAAAGAAAGGGGAATAATAATAATGTCATTGGTTTTCCAAGCTTGAGTTCAGTTTTAAAAACCCCCGGCTAAAAGAAATGGCGTAAACTGTATCGGAATAGACAGCAATACCAGATAACACGGCGAGCTGCTGACAGTTTCCTCATGTCACCTCGCGATGAATCAGCAAGCCATTCTCAAACCTGGCGTTGCTGTGTGATAAGTAGGGCTTGGATTTTTAGGTAAACAAATATTTTTTTATCTAAATACATATTTTAAGCAATTTTCTATAAATACATGAATTCCTGCTTTTCACTTATTAGCACATAAAAATACATAATATTTACATTTTTTAAAATCAGTATCTTTCAGTTTATTGGAGTTTTATATTGTGTTACTTCAACGGGGAAGAATCTGTGAGTTATCTTATCTTATACAACTGTGTTATTCTCAATTTGCCACTCACTGTGGAAGCCGGAGATTTCCTTGTCCATAGCCATATTGCACCACGTGCTAGACCCCCACCTGAAACCAGTGTCACTCACATATCACATGCACTTAATTTCTAGCACTGTGAAGTGTAAGGCAGTTCTATGATGCCTAAAGTAAAAACAACAAGTTAACGTCTGTTGCAGAATTTAAAGATAATTTTGCTTCTGATAGGGGCGTTCTGTTCTGCCAAACATGTGGGAAAGCAATCAAGGCTGAACAGCGATCTTAAGTTACACAACACCTCATGGGCAAGACACATACTGCCGCAGGTTCACGCCTTCGGAAGAAGTGTTTCGCGATAATTGTCGGTCATTTGTGATGGACAACGTGAAGATGTACCTCGTTGTGTATTGTAATTCTTCAGTAGTCAGTAGCGTAAATTGCATTCATGAGTACTGCATATTGTTTATATTCACATTATTAAACTAAATTATAATTAAATATTTTTACTTTTTTGTCACATATTTCAGGTATTTTTAATACATAAAAAATAAATATTTTCCAGATTTTTAGCACCTAAAAATCCGAGCCCTAGTGATAAGTATAGAGATTGTGCAATTGGGTTACTGTGGGATTTAAGGGTTCCTTTTAAGTCCCTCACCCTTTTGTGTTACATAAATAATTTTTAGCTAGAAACCTTCCCTGGAGTGCACACAACAGCTCACCCAAGTTTCATCGCAATCGGATGAATGGTTTATGAATGCATAGGGGACATGCATACAGACAGACACTATCACGTAACATTGATTCTTATACAGTATATAGAGATACTGCTTGGGTCCAAGCTCTATGAACTTGTGGGGTGAGGAGAAAGAGCAGGGAAGGGTCAGGCGAGAAGAGAAGGGTCTGTCAACAGCCCGCCTTGATATGTGGTATTCCTTTCCATTCCAATAATGCTAACATAGGGCCGTTGCTCAAACCACTGTGGTGTTACGAATGAGTGAGAGTCACCAACCAATGTATTTGGTTCTGTACTATGCACGGACCGGGAAACCTCATCACTCGTCACCATCACTTCTCATAGTCCACTATCCACATTCCTCTCAGGTTCACGCAGCTTGGACCCGAGCAGTAGATAGACAGCACTACATATTTCAACACGCTACCACAGCGATTTCCATTAGTTGTCCTTGATACGTGGTAGAGTCTGTTGTTTGTTGTTGATTCTTTAGGGGCTTTGCAGCATCGTGTCATGTAGTCCCGTGTACTTGGGTGTGTGTAGAAGTCGTCTGATAACCTGTGTCACTGTGATGTCTGTACTAGTGTGTGTACTTGCCACGAAGAATTTGGGTAGGAAGTGGCCATGGCCTTAAGTTAGGTTCCATCCCGCATTTTGCCTAGAGTAGAAGTGGGAAACTATGGGAAACCACTTCCAAGATGGTTGAGGTAGGACTCGAACCCATCTCTTCTCAGTTTTGCTCACGAGGCTGAGAGTACCATGTTCCAGCCCTCCGGCCAGAATTAAATTTCTTGCCAGAGCCGGGAATCGAACCCGGGCTCCGCGGTGATAGTGAAGAATGCTAGCCACTACACAACGAGGCGGACAACGGCGGTAGAGTCTACTACAGCCAACATATTCTGACAAGTAAACCAAATAGTACTCTACTGTAGTAGGTAATAAAACATGCCGTGTAATTCATATTTATTTCCCATTAGAAAATATGCAATGTAATTATACGGGTAATTATAAAACAACAAATAAAATGAAACACAAACAAAGAAAGTTCTACATATTTGTACCCTACATGGGTGAGAGCCAAGCAACTAGGCCACTCCACCAAAGTATCACATTGAGTTAAGAAGTCGATAATAGGTTCAGGAAGTACCGTAATGATTGGAAATAAGGGAAATGTTTAACATAGTGTAACATATAGGCATAACACTGGGCAGATGACCTCACTGTGCTATATGCAGAGTGATAGTCTTATGACAAATGCAAGCGAGGTATCTTATCTGTTTCTCTCCTATTACAAAGTTTCGTGTTAATTACGCAATTGGATCCTGAGTTATAGATTTTGAAGTTGAAATAGTATGCTCAGTCACCATCTTGAGTATATGGCGGCGGTGTTCTTTTGCTTCTGGCATACAAAACCCATATGCGGTTCTACTTAATGCTAATTTGAGATATTGTAGTCTATGTCTAAAATATATAGACTAGAGTTATTTGTTTGTATATTTTATTATTTCAAGGTGGCCGCTGCGCGTTATAATCAGTTTGATCTGCTTATGAATAATGGTAGCGAAGTCACTAATTTTCAAGTTTTATTTTTTTTGTCGTGTGACCTCCTGAGAGGCCGAGTGCAGGTATTTCTAGTCGACGTCCATGGGCGACCTCCGCGCCGGGATGCGAGATGGAATGGATGAAGATGAATGAAACTGGGCAAGGATGTGGAAGAAAGCGGCCGTGGCCTGTCAGAAGGTACCGTCCCAGCATTTGCCTGGTGTTGAAAATGAGGAAACCACGGAAAACAATTTCAAGGGTGGCCGACGGTGGGGATCGAACCCACGCGTCTACCGAGTCAGCAGGGAGCTTGGCCCCAGGACCGAACGCTGCGCTTTAGCGAGCGTAGCCACCGCTGTCGGTAATTTCGCGTTTATTGTACTATTATATCGTGCGTTAAATAATTACGTTCAAGTCTTAAGAATACTCCCAGCCGCCATCATGAACGTATGAAGTCGCTGTTCTTTTGACTTGGACATAGAAAGCCACTTACACTGTTCTAATTTACTGTTAATTTTCGTTGTTGTATCTTAAAAATATGTTGAGTTGTAAATTATCATATTCTGTATTTTCAAGATGATTGCAGTGCGTTGCATTCAGTGCGATATTCCTATAGCTTATTCAAACAAGGTCCATTATATGGAACTTCTTTCTTGCAAAGTTCCCTTTTGATTGCAGAATTACGTTCTGAATTATTCACTATTACGTTTTAATGTTACGCTCAGCCGCTATCTTGAAAATTTAAAGTCGCTGTTATTATGCTATGAGCATAAAGGTTTCTGCCCTATCACTAACTTTCGTTGTTGTACTGTTGTTCTGAATCATAGAACATTATTTATTTTAAAATTATGAAATTTCTCGATGGCCGCTCAGTGCAATAATCGGTGAAACAAACTTATCACTAACTCTACTGACGCCTCTTATATAATACTTCTCTTCTACCAAGTTTCGCCGTAATTGTGCAATAACGTCCTGAGTAACTAATTTGCATAGTTTTACAGTACGCCCAGCCACCATCTTGAATATATGATATCACTGTTCTTTTGCTTTGGGCATACGAAGCGACTTATAAGGTTCTATTTAATTGTAAAATTTCGTTGTTATAGCTCTAGAATACCGAACGTTATTAATTTATTTTGAAATTTCAAAATGGCCGCTGTGTGCTATGTTCATTGAGATAATATCTTGCTTAACGCAGGTGAGAGCTATTATATGGTATGCACCTCTTGGGAAGATTCGTCTTAATTACACGGTAATATTCTGAGTTGTAGATATAAATGTCACTTCACTAATTGTCATTAATGTTCATTACTGTAGTTCTTAAGTGTTGAGAGCCATTTAACTTTATGTTTGATAATTTCAAGATGGCGGCTGCGCGCAATATGCACTCTCATATATAGTCATCACGTTGGTGACAAACAGTCCTCATATAAAAAAAACTGAATGCCAAGTATTGTGAACATTGATTCATTGGATCATAAGTATGGATTGTAATGCTTTCATGATTCGCACGGCCACCATCTTGAAATTGTTTAGCTTATGACTTTATAGTTTGGCTAAAAGACACTTCGCACATGAAGGTATGTTTTCACAAAATTTGGTCGAGTTCCGATGATTAGCTTAGTCATAATTTGATTTAAGCTTCGAATATTTGTGTGGCCGCCAGTTTGTTTGGTTAACATGGCGGCGATATAAAACATGACACTGAGGTGCACTTTGCAAGCTTTGAACTCTCTGTACCAAAATTGGTTCGTTTCTGTTTCGTCGTGTTTGAATTGATAGGGGGAGACTGCCATACACAAATACACACAGACAGACACACGGGCATATGGCCCGTGTAGATCTCATAAGTCTACTTTCATTTTTTGTAAAAATCAAAAATAGGCTAAAGATGGAAATGAATTAAACTGGGCAATGAGTCATAATGAAGTAGCCGAGGCCTATTTGAATGCACAATCTCGGCTAATAATAATAATACATTTCTACCATTATTCCAGTTTGTATGGGGTCGGGAACGAGGAGAGAAGAGTTTTCTGTTAGGTGGATGTTTTTACGGCCAGGTGCCCTTCATCGTGAAAGCATAAGAATAGATGAAACGAATGAACAAGAGTGACACTTACCAAGGAGTTAGAAAGACGCGCCCGTGGCCTATTTGCCTGTGGTAGAAAATGGGAAAGCACGGAAAAGCCACTCGTGTACCGACCCATAGATAGCCTGGTACTATGACATTAAGCCTTAACGCGCGTAGTTACTCTAGTCGGCAGGCCAATATAATGATAATAATGTTTGCTTCGGTCATTAAATTCTGTCAACATCATATGTATGCAGACGACCTGGAGCTATATCTACGTACGGATCTGAAATTCATTCATGATTAACAGTAACAGTTGTGTATTCAAACTCACAGAAATGTTTTTTCCAAAGAAATTTCACCCTCAACAGTTGGTAACACATGACACCACCAGAGACTCAGTTATTGATTACTCGACCACATCAGAGCCGTCTATACATCGTTGCTCACTAATCAGCACATTGTTTGGTTTTCGCATAATAAATTATCATATGGCTCATCGGTTCGTGGTATTGTCAATCTTAGAAAATACAAAGCTTAGAAAACACAAAAGTGGTGTCAGAAGTGGGATTGGTGAATAACGTGTACCCATAAGATAGTGAAACTTGTGCGAAACGTTCTACCGAACGAAGTTCAACTCCAAGCAGTGAAACTTGTGCGAAACGTGCTACCGAACGAAGTTAAACTCCACGCAGATTACTGTATCAGTGAACCATCTCCCTTCATCGTGGCAGAAGGAATATCCACAAAACTTCTTCAGGCTCTTTCTGGGATTATTGCCAGTGCTCTCAGGGAATCCACCACGCGAGGCGGCATCGGAAATGAGTCGATGTCACCGGCACGGCCTAGACCACCACAGTTCTCAATGCCAGTATACCATGTCGCCGATGGGACCACCATAGGGGACTATTTCACGCGATTCACCTGGGCGTTCGGTCTGAATAAGGTCCCGGAAAACGAACACACGCAGTACGCACGTGTCTACATGGGCGCCGAACTTAACGAAGCTTTGACGATCCTTGGAAGTCCCGTTGACCCGGAAACTCTCTCATACAGCGAAATCCAGTCAAGATGTCGAACCATTTCGACGCCAGCCGCAACAAATATGCAGAGAGCATAAAATTCCGGAGCGTCATTCAGAGAGCATGGAAGTCGATTGCCAGCTTCACTCTCAGATTATGACAAGTAGCAACACACTGTGAGTACGGAGATTTTTTTAGACCGTATGCTAATTGAGCAACTGCTTTAGGTTTGGAATCGAGGGACAAGTGCGACGAAATTATTGCCAAAAAAACGGAGAGCTTCACCGCTGCGTACGAGATAGCCTGCGCACTCGAAGCCAGTCGGAACACTGCTGACGAGGTTAAGAATCCGAATATAACCTCAAAATCCGATTCAACGAATCGGACAGGCTACGAAAAGCCACAGTCACGAAGGGGTGGCAACCAATGGCAACGCGGGATATCGACCAATCGTCAACAGAAATCCGACCAATAAAGGCCTCAACAAGGATCGCATCCAGCAAATCAGGGAACATCAAGTGACCAATCGTTGTGCGCTGGGTGCCGCGGGGAAAATCCACGCAGTCAGTGCAGGTTCCTCAATGCTGAATGCCGGACATGTGGCAAGAAAGGTCACATTGCTAAAGTTTGTAGGTCCGAACCAAAGCAGCGGAATACAAATCACGTGACCGAAGGAGAACAACCAGCTGACAGCGTTTATGTCATACATCATTTCAAAAAAGTTGAGGTCATCGGAACAATGCAGTCTCCAGGGAAGAAGTTGATAGATGTCATCATAGAGGGAACCACCGTCAAGATGGAACTCGACACCGGCACCCCCTGTTCGTTGATAAGTATATTGAAGTTAGGTATGATCAAACCAACTTGTGTTTTACAGAAGGTTGATCATATTTTTTGCGAACTACTCTGGCCACCGTATTAACTGCATTGGCAAGACACCAGTCACCGCCACCATTGGCACCATCTCCAGGACATTGTCGACGATAAATTCGAGACACTCCTTGGTCGATAGTGTATCTCTGAGTTTGTGCGAGAGATCAATTTCGAGCAGCTATTTGGAAAATCACAACCGATCCACCAACTCTCCGTCAAGCAGTCTCTGTCCCTAGACCACCAAAAGGAACTTGACACTACCCTCAACCGCTACCAGGGTGTCTTTAGAGATACCCCCCGGAAGCTGTCAGACCTACCAGTGAAGATGCACCTGAAGGATGGCGCCACCTCAAGCTTCTCCCGAGCACGTGGCATTTCTGTAGCCCTGCGAGATGCCTATGCCAAAGAAATCAACGCAAAAATCGCATCTGGTTTCTACAAGAGGGTAGACTACTCAGAGTGGGCGTCAGCAACTCATGTCGTTGTGAAGAAGAACGGCAAGTTGAGAATCACGGGCAACTACAAACCTACTCTCAACCCGGAGATCATCATCGATGAACACCCGATTCCGAAAGTGGAACACTTGTTCAACCAATTGCGTGCGCCACCCTCTTCTTTCACCTGGACGTGACAGACGCGTACACTCATCTTGAGGTCGACGATGAGTTTAGACAAGCTCTCACGCTCAAAACCCCAACCCATGGCCTGCTCCGTCCAACTCTGCTGTCTACGGAGCAGGCAACATCCCCGCGATCTGGCAACGGCGAATGACACGGTTTTGCAGAAACTCCCAAATGTCTTGAGTTTCTTCGACGACACCATTGTGGTTTCTTATAGTTTTGACACTCTGATAGAGGCCCTCACCGTGGCACTGGAGCACTTTCGCCAACACGGACTCAAGCTCAACCGAGCAAAGTGCAGCTTTGCAGTACCTGTCCTGGAAGCTTTTGGCAACAAGATCGATGCTTCGGGCGTCCATAAGTCTAATGCGCACATCCAAGCTATACGAGACGCGCCAAAACTAACGACTCCAGAGGAAGTCCAGCTGTTCTTCGGTAAAGTGACATACTACAGCGCCTTCATTCACGACCTGTCAACGAGAGATCGACCACTCAGAGACATGCTGTTGAAGGATCTTCTCGTATGGACACCAGACGGCGACAGGGCCTACCAAGACATCAAGGACGCTCTAACCTCTCCGCATGTCCTTATGCAGTACGATCAAACACCACCACTTTTGCTGGCAACGGACGCCATCAAAACAGGCCTCAGTGCAGTGCTGTGACACCGCTCAGCAATGGACTAGAACGGCCTATCGCATAATTATGTTAGTCAGACAATGTCATGTATGGAGCAAACGTACCGCCAGATCAACAAGGAAGCACTCGCCATCGTTTCGGCAGTACAGAAGTTTTTCAACTATCTGTATGCTCGAAACTTCACGCTGATCGCGGATCACAAGCCCCTTACGCAGTTCCTAGTCGCTAACAGTCCTGTGCATTAGTCGCTTGGCCAATTATGCCGACTACCTCGCACACTTTAACTACACCGTGGTTTCTAAAACGTCGAAGCTAAACGCCAACGCTGACTAATGCTCCAGAGTACCGTTACCATCGACCGTCAACAAGATCCAAAACTCAATCTCGCAACAAAGGAAAGAAACAGAGGATTACGACGACTTTGATTTTTTTACAGTTCACCAGACGCAACAGTTACCCGTCAAATCCGAAGCCATTGCACGGGAGACGAGGAAGGACCGTGATCTCGGCAGAATTGTCAGACTTCTGGAAGGTGGCTACGATCTCACCCGCCATGACTTCAAGGCACCAGAGGTGAAATACACGCTCGCCGCCAATTGCTTGATGTTGGAGCATAGAGTAGTGGTTCCACCTGCATTGCGAGATGCCATCCTCAACGATCTGCACGCAGCTCACCTGGGGATCGTCAAAATGAAGGGAATGGCTCGTTCCTTTGTGTTTTTGCCACGCATCGACTCCGACATCGAGAAACTCGCGAAGTCCTGCACCACATAAGCAACCCATGCGCACGCTCCACCCAAGTTCCTCGAGCATCACTGCGAGTACCCGATGGCACCGTGGGAACGCATTCACATCGACTACGTGGGCCCAGTAGCTGACAACATGCTTCTGATTGTTGCAGATGCCTACAGCAAGTGGCTCGAGGTAAAGACGACGACCTCCGCGACTGCTCCAGCAACAATCGCTCTGATGGATGACTTGTTCGCAGCGCACGGCACCCCAGTCACCGTCGTTGCAGTCAATGGTAGGCAGTTCATCGCAGAAGAACTCAAGGCTTTCCTGAAGAACAGTGGCGTGAAGTACCATAAGCTTACAGCGCCGCACCATCCATCAACTAATGGCCATGCAGAACGGTATGTCCAAACGGTGAAGGATACCCTCTACGCGATGAAAACCACCAAAGGAACTATTTCTGGGACGAGAACTTCGGACACGTCTCAACCTGTTGAGACCCGAAGACGTTCTCGTTAGAGTCTGCGAAAAACAGAAAGCACCTTCGAAGCGGGACAGTCAGTTTACTTGCTGTCTGGCAATCCGAACCTGGACAAGTGGCTCCTCGGTACCATCGCCGCGCGCATTGGTGATCGTCACTATGAGATCAACTACCAGGAGAAACGAATAAAGCGCCACCTCGATCAAATTTGGTCATTTCCAGGAATACAGCCAAACACCAACACCAGCTACTCCAGTTAAACGCAGGTCTACGCGCAAACGCCACCCACCATTAAAATTTTCACCATAGACATAACAAGTACAATTTAAAAGAGGGAGGAAATGTTGTGTATTCGAACTCACAAAAGTGTATGTTCCAAAGAAATTTCACCCTCAACTGTTGGTAACACATAGACACCACCAGAGACTCAGTTATAGATTGCTCGATCTCTCCAGATCCGTCTACCTAGGTATACATTGTTGCGCACTGATCTGTACATTGTTTAGTTTTCGCATAATAAATTGTCATGTGGTTGATCGGTTCCTGATATTGTCAATCTTTGAAAATACAAAGCTTAGAGAACACAAAAGTAACATTCACGCCTATCTCAGTACGCCCTCTATCATAATCTCAAAGTTGACTTCGAAAAAACACAACCTATCATCATCGGCTGTACCAAATTACTCAGTTCTCTAACCGACCCAGTACCACCTCTACAGATTGAATCCCAAATGGTACCGTGCCATTCAGTAAGAAATCTGGGAGTTATTTTTGACACTCGATTAACGTGTCAGGATCACACAAACATGATTCTGAAAAGGGTTGCATGGTCATTATATTAAATTAGACGAACATGCTTCTATTTGCCGCAAGATGTACGGAAGAGACTGATGCAGATTTTGATACTATCAAGTTTTGACTATGGATCTATTATTTTCCATGATCTATGAGATGTCCTCGATACAAAATGGCAAAGAATGCAAAATGCTTGCGTGCGCTTTGCTCTCAATGTACCAAGAGAGGCTCATATAACTCCATTTTATGCTCAAATTGGATGGCTGAAATTAAAAGAACGACGATATGACTCTTGCAGTGATTTTAAAAAATCAAAATGCCATCTTATATTTACAGCACACTTATTCCCATACAGTCAGTGCATAACCGTGCGAATAGACACACTGCAAAAATGCTCCAGATACCTCATCATAGAACCGAAAATGTAAAGGTTCATTCCGTATTTCAGCTAATATTCTCGGGAATAAACATAAATTTCACCAGTATTCAGGACTTCCCATCAGAACGTTAAAACACTCCCTTCATGGTAATTTATCACCTGTGCAATGTACTTAAACTATTTCCGAGTCATGTAACTTCATACTAGAAAAGCTTTTCTGAAATCAAATAGAGAAAACATAGTTATTTCCTTCCGGTCCATAGTTTACCGAATGTCGTCTGTGACTTTGACAACAGCTGTCAGAGTACTGTGTTTTGATTTATATCCAGATTGATTCGGGTTTAAGATACTGTTCGAATTTATATAGGCTATTCTTTAAACTGATCAAAAACAATCCGTTCTAACGCTTTCCCCATTGCACACAATATACATATTGTTATTGGTCTAAAGTCACTGATGTTTACTTTTTTTTTCATTGTGTCTGGTAAATACCCATTTTCAGCCTATAGTTGAATATGTGCAATAAAACTGGCATGAGGAGGTCCATATTCCTTTTCAATAGCGTAACAGATATGATCTGGTTCTATGACTTTTGAAGTTTTCCTAAATGTTGCTAAACGAATGTTTTCTGGATATACCGGGTGGATCAGTTCCCTCTAATAATATTGTTTCATGCAACCCAACTAACGCGTTTTGTCAGGAAGGTCGATATTTCTCTGCTTGCATCCCGTACGGTACTAATGCACTGTAAGCATATCCCGCAAACGATACTGACTACTATTATTTTTCCCTCGATCATATTATTCGAACGGTCTGTAGTCACATCGAGGGAAAATAATAGCGTTCAGTATCGTTTGCGGGGTATGCTTACAGTGCATTAGTACCGCACGGGATGCAAGCATATAATATCGACTTTCCTGTTAACACACGTTAGTTGGGCTGCATAAAGTAATATCATTAGGGGCAGCTGATTCACCTGATATATGTCCAAAATGAAATTCTTCCCGTCGGTCAGTAAATATTTCCCTGTAGTGAGCAACAGTTGACAGAACTCTATTGCTGTCTGCAACAGTTGACACGCTCAAATAATACTTAATAAGCTCATCAGCGCTTATTGATGGGTTATTGCTCTTTTGTCTGGATTTTCCAACACCAAGATTTCTTACAGCCCTCCACAAAGTCGAAGAGTTTTTAGCTGATTGAATTAGTGAATAATTGTAACGTATCTCCGTTTTACGAATAACTTGCTGGGTTCTGTTGTGTAAGCGTTTGTATTCTACAATGCCCTCGGGTTTCTGTGTTCTGTTACACTTCTTTCTGGCTCAATTTCCAAATGTTATTAGCTCTTTTATTTCTGTGTTAATCCAGGCAGTCGGTGTGTGTTTTGCGTTAGCCGAGCGCACTGGAGCATGGCGATAATATAAATCAATTAAGAATGTATTGAAAATGTCCACCTTTTCATCAATACTTTGCTGCTCGAGGACAGCAATTCCATAGAACTGATATGGCATCAGCCTGTAACCTTACGTAATTAAACCTGCTTAAGTCTCGAAAAGTTCGAATACTAGGCTTATATTTTGGAGTTGACAGGGTATATACTACGTATAAGAGATCATCTGCTCAGAAGCCAG
This sequence comes from Meconema thalassinum, assembly GCA_946902985.2. Classification (NCBI taxonomy): domain Eukaryota; kingdom Metazoa; phylum Arthropoda; class Insecta; order Orthoptera; family Tettigoniidae; genus Meconema; species Meconema thalassinum. The sequence goes on from OX336389.2 coordinate 902,538,910, forward strand.
AAGCAGACGTTTGGCGAAACTCGATCACGTGCTCATTGCAGTTGGATGGTATTAGATCCAGAGTAGAAGAGGAGGTTGTAGTGTGATGTGTATCTTGATACGGGAGCCATGAGAGATAGCAATTATTTAGAGTTTCTACTTTGTAATTCGTTTCGAATGTGTCCGAATCAAAATGGGCATTGATATCGCCAGCTATTATTTATAATTAAAAATGTTCGTAAAAATATCACTTAATAGTATTTCCATGAATCGATTTTGGGTGCTCTATAAATACAGATAAATAATACATCAGTGTCTTTAAGGCAGATCTCTACGAAGAGGTACTCAGGTCTCAAATTCTCACTATTTGGGGATTTGCAGATTACCGGCACGTAATATGCTGTCCAACATACATTGCTACTTCACCCCTTTCTCTGCATTGTCTGTCAGTAGGAATAAAAGAGCGGTTCTGGGACAGGGGCTAATGGGCAAGATGGCCGCCGCGCGCAACTTCCCTGTGTTATTCTTATGGAGAGGTCAGTCATAGCTGGGTCAGGGGCTAATGGGCAATATGGCTGCCACGCCCTGAGACATTGCATGACGTCACAGGGAGAGGTTGACAGTGTAACGTTGCTAAATGGAATATTTATTATTATTATTATTATTATTAGGTAATCATGCATTGATCACGTACAATCAAGACCAGTCTTATATTGTCCACTTTTTGGTGTAGTGGCTAGCATTCTTAGCTGTTACTGTAGAGACCCGGGTTTGAGTCCTGGCTCTGTCAAGAAATTTAATTCTGGGCTGAGGGTTCATACGGGGTACAATCAGCCTTGTGAGGCAAAAAAATCAGAGCAGCTAGGTTTAATTCATACCTCAGCCATTCTGCCTAACCCAACTGAACCTAACCTAACCTAACCTAACTTGAAAGTAAAAAGAAAAAAAAACTGAGAGCAAAAAGTGTAATCAGAAAGTAAGAGCAAATGTAAGAGCACATATAATAAACTTAGTTAAAACCTAACCTAACCTAACCTAAACTAACTTCACCTAACCTAACCTAACCCAACTTAACCTAACCTAACCTAACCTAACTTCAAAGTGCAAGCAAAAAAAGTGAGAGCAAAAATTGTAATGAAAAAATTAAGAGCAAATGTAAGAACACAAATAATAAACTTAGTTATAACCTACCCTAACCTAACCTAACCTAACCTAACCCAGCATTTCCTCACCTAATTTCACCTAACCTAACTTCAAAGTAAGTGCAAATATAAGAGCAAAAAGTGACAGCAAAAAGTGAGATCAAATAGTGTGTGCAAGAAAGTAAGAGCAAATGAGAGAGCACAAATAATAAACTTAGTTATAACCTAACCTAACCTAACCCACAGAAACCTCATTTTAAGATTTTAGATTTTACATTTTAACATTTTACATTTTAACATTATAGATTTTTGATTTTTTCATTTTACTTTTTTAGATTTTACATTTTTGATTTTTTGTATTTCAGTTTTAGTTTTTTTAGATTTTACATTTTAAATTTAATATTTTTTGATTTTAGATTTTACAATTTCCATTTTCCGAAAAGAGTCACTTACCTAACCTCACCAAACCTAACTTTACCAAACCTAACTTAAGCTAATCCAAAGGGCTAATGCACATACACTAAGTATATAAGGACACATGCAACTCTCCTTATGCTAGTCTTATTGGCTACTGTACAACATGATCACTACCCCAACCGTTTTTTTTTTCATTTTGTTGTTTACTCATTTGTCAATTTTCCAATTTCCCATTTTCAGTTTTTTTAAATGTCAGTTTTAAGTTTTTTAAATTTCATAATATGGAAACATGGATTTTGCATTTTGTTGTTTACACATTTGTCAATTTTCCAATTTCCCATTTTCAGTTTTTTTTAATGTCAATTTTAAGTTTTTAAATTTCATGATATGGAAACATGGATTTTGCATTTTGTTGTTTACACATTTGTCAATTTACCAAATTCCCATTTACAGTTTTTAAAATTTTAGTTCAATGTTTTTTCTATTTTGTCAATATGGAAACATAGATTTTCCAATTTGTGTGTTTTACATGTTCATTTTGCATTAGGAGTGGAGAGAGGTGGGTAGTAATTAAAAATGTACAAGCAGTGTCCATACAATATTTTTTATTTTAAATACATGTACACTATTTACACTTAAATACATTTTTATATATAGTCTATTTTTTGTTATAAATTGTACAGTTGTTTTTATTTTGTTTTCTATTTTATTTATTTTTGATTATGAATACTATTTTTTTTATTTTTATAGTGCCATGGTTTTATTTACTAAATAGTTTTGTTTTATGTATTTGCTAGTTGCAGGCAGAAGATTTTGATATTCATAACTTAACTCTTTAAGCATGGTCAATGATTGAGTAATGACCATAGGCATGTGTACCTATACCATTAGCATCAATCACTCTTTTATCATCACCAGGACACAAAGCAATTTTGTTTAGCCTTATAGATGATATGTCATGTTGTTTAGAAGCGATAATGTTCATGGGTATTCTTTTTACATTGTTTTTCATGACACAATCCTTATAATCTTGAAAGCTTATACAATTTTTGACAACACCTCTGCTAATACCTTTAATCTTTTTGATTTCTTTACCATTTATGTCTAAAGCATACATTTTAGCTCTAAGTCCAACAAATGCTTTTATAATTTGTCCACAAGCCTCGTCTTTAAATTTCCCCAACGATTTCTTGTTTGATGTAGAGTAACAAATGTGATTAGTAGGATAATCTGATGTGTCCAGGTGTTGTAGGAAATCCAACTTGTCTTGATATACATCTGGGGTGTTAACCAAATATATGAACGAGTCAGTATCCATATACATGAGTTTAAGATTGTCCATGCCATAATAGGGTAGCAGGACATCATAGTGGTGGGAATACATGAGAGTTTTTGAAATATCCAGTATACACATTCCAATATATATAGGCTTATTGAATACAATGTTACGTTTAGCCATGTGGAAAGCAGCTAGGTTAGGGCCATAAATTGTTCTGTCGATAAATGTCGGCTTTGCTATTAGCTTTTCTGCCTTTTTGCTGTCAGTCACAAGACGTATGTCTATTCTTTTACGGATATTTTCCATTGTTTTCCCAAAAATGGCATTGTTGAATAATTTGTACAGATTTTTCTCAAAATCATTTTTGGCTTGTTTTCGAAGGTTGTTATTAAAATCAACGTATGCCTTTAACCAAGGTCTTTGTTTAAACTTTAACACACGATGAATTTTTATCAATTTTATTCCATGATCTAAAGCCTGTTTTAATGCCATGTAGTGAACAACATATCGCCTTCGATTTCCAAGATGAGGAATTAGTTTTTTCAGAGACGAATCCTTAGGTTGTGTACTCTCTGGTAGGAAAGGTAAATCGTTGTGTAGATCATGAAGGTCAGATGGGTAATCAACATCAACGTCTAGAATGTATCCCACAGGATCGTCTTTCTTTAGTTTTTCTAGATCAACAGTATCTGGAGAAACCCACTGAAATCCACCATAAGGAAGGGAGTGGCACATAGCCCACCCGTATTGGTTGTTGGCATCATCATAGGTAATAAACTGCGATGATTTCTCAGAATCATAGGTTTCCATGTATTTATTGTTAGCTTCAGCATACCGATGAGACACTTGGCATATGCCTCCACGTATTCCAGACTCGATTAGAAGAATCTGATCGTAATCCTGTAGCAATTCCAGTTCAATTCCTGTGTAAAGGAGCATTGCCTCAAAACTTAAACCAGGCGAAGTAAAAAAGTGTGCAGCATCCACTCGGTGTGTTTCTAGTGTTTTGTTTCTAAACGTTTCAAAGCTGTCTGCTAGAAGGAGTACATCTGAAGTTAGGTAGAGGTCACAATATTCCCCTAGAGTTTTAATGTTGAACTGATTCCACACATTTTTGGCATGTTCACAGTCTTCTTGACTAACATCTTCTTGACTTAATTTGTTAAAGAATGCCTCTTTTGGAGGTAAACACGTTTCACTTAACTTTTCCCAAGAGTCAATGTAGTCATAACAAAATATCCCTTTACGAGTCATGAGCATTGCATTTTCTTTTCCAAAGTACTTGTCTGTTTCAGGGTATGATGTTAAGTTGGAAACTAAGTTTTCCAAACTACTCGGCATTAACCGAAACGTGTCCACAAATCTAAGCTTAACATTTCCTACATATTTGGTAAAGGAAATGTACTTTTCTTTGGAGTTAGCGATAACATCCACTCTCTCAGTAGTACATCCCAATTGCTTTACAATGAAATTTGCGTCGTAGCCACTCATATTATGTAGAAACACAGGAACGGGGTTACGTGTTTTACACCTCATATTACAGTTATTGTGAGCACTTCCACGGTATTCCCCTGTAATATGGCAGTGGTCTCGAACTTTCCAGTCCTGTTGGGTAAATGGTTTTTGACACAAATAACAGGTTTCAGAACATTGGAACTCTACTTCTTGATCCTCAGTTAAAGCCTTCGGAACATTTAAGCTGTAAAGGCGATCGATTTCATTAGCTATTGAAATCAAACAGTCCATAAACTTTTCTGCAGCGTCAGGTCCACGATAAATAAGAGGTCGGCTTGGAAGGTTTGTCTTTATGTGTTCCACAGCAGGTGAGAGTTTAACGTATATACCAAAGCTCATAGGAACATGACTCTGGTATGGCACTGTATAACTTGCTTCAGGATTGGGTAGACATGTTTGATAGGGTAACAGTATACTTTCAAAATCAGCATAGATAACGTAAGGTATTCTCAGCATTTTTTCCACGTTTAAAAATTTAACAATGGAGTTTTTAATAGGCATTTCAACCCTAGCAATGTCATGCTGGACACACAAAGCTCTATGTTCTTTCAATTTTTCCATTCCTTGTTGTCCATATCGATTATCAAAGTGTGTAAAACACCGTTTACACGTATATATCTTATGTTCATAGCGGGTAATCTGATGTCTTACTAGTTTATCAAAATCTTTGATAAAGACGTAGTGGTTCTGAGCGGATGATGAACTTAACAGGAGGAGGTCGCGATGGTCTTGCAGCTCTTGATCCACAATCTTTAGAGGAAACACTTTGTTGTCTTTTTCCAGTCCAAATACATTAATGGATATATCGTTGGCTTTTTCAAATTTGGGAATGTCAGCTAGTAATGTAGGAAATGATATTACAGAAAAATCATACTTGTTGTCCAGGTCCTTGTATTTACTAACGCGTTCAGCTTTCGTTTTAACCAGTTTTGCTAAAATGGCATACATAAAACACTTTTCATCCTTTAAGTTTTGAGGATTAATGCAGGCTTTTCTTGCTTGTATAGCTGCTGGTAATGGAATATATGTGCTGCCACGCAAGGGATTATACTTATTTATTTTCAATCGTACTCCTTCCACTGCTAACAAAGCCCAATTACTACCTTTTAGCTCAGATTCCTCCATTTCCGTAGTTAACTTTGTAAATTGTGTTTCCAAGAAACTACTTAAGTCCGTTTCCAAAAATAGGGCCTGATTTCGTGTTTTAAAAGCACGATCTGTAATTTCATTGGTAGATGTATGAATGAATCTACATTCAGCCACAAGATTGACTTTGATCGACTTGTGCATTGCTAGTTCTTTCTCCATAGCTTGTATTATTTGCTGTTTGGACTCTTTAAGGTATGAATTTAAATCCCTACACGTATCACAGCGTATGAAATAGGATTTAAGTCGACCTTCAAAAGATGTCTCATATTCAATAAGTCCATTTTTGTCAGGGACCAGTGACAGTAGGTAATGTTTTGTAGGCTCCGCTTTTTGTCTTTTAGCTGCCGACACAACATTACAACATTCTTCATGCCGACGTCCGTTGTACACATTATTGAATGTACTACCACACGTTTTGCACTCATGAAATTCACCACACGATACTTCATGTCGCTTCCTATGATAGTCTCGAAGAAAACCTTTTCCACACTCTTTACACATATAGCTAGGAATGGCTTCTTCCATCACGAATGTTGATTTCTGCAAACAGCTGCTTACTGCGTATCACAAGGCTATAGGTTGGTCGGTGAGACGGTGTTTCACGATGTGAACACCGTGAGAGGTAGTAGTCAACTGGTGATATTCTTGTGAAGGGTCCTCTAATATACCACTAGTCTAGACCAACAGCTCTTTACAGCGTATGACAAGGCTGTAGACTGGACAGTGACGGTCTTTCACGATGTGAACACTGTAACAAGTAGTAGTCAACTGATGATATACTTGCTAAGGGTTCTCTAATATACAATAGTCAAGACCAACAGCTACTTACTGAGTAGTACAAGGCTGTACAATAGTTGTTTTGACAGTCTTTCACGATGTGGTCACTGTGAGTGGCGGTAGTCAACTGATGATATTCTTGATAAGGGTCCTCTGATATACCCCTGGTTAAGGGTAACAGCTGCTCGCTGCATATGACAAGACTAAAGACTGGTTGTTTCAACGGTATTTCACAATGTAAACACTGTGACAGGTAGTAGTCAACTGAAAATATTCTTATAGCCTACTCAAGGTTATCAGGTACTTACTGCATATCAAAAGGCTGTACACTCATGTGTTAGACAGTCTTTTTTTTGGCCAAAGACCCTCTATATTCCCTACACAAGGCTATACATGTTAGTTCTAAACACTTAGTGGTTAATTTTATAATAAATTTAAATACACAACATATACGAGCACGTTTTCACTCGGTAAAACTTTACCAAACAGTAAAATGCGACACGCAAAGTATGTTTCCGCTATCTAGCGGTGACTATGAGAACTACTTGAACGACCAGCATGCTACCTAGCGCTCCATATCAACACTCGCTCACTGAACGACCACCATGCTATCTAGCGGTCGATATCAATACTCACTCAACTACATACCTGCTACCTATCGGTTAATATAACAACTCACTCAACTACCAGCATGCTACATGGCTTTTTTTTGTAAGATTTTTGTTGGCTTTTGTTGGTTTTTGTTGGCTTTTGTATTAGCTCTCTCATATTTGCTCTTGCTTGTTGGGGCTTATTTGGTCTTGGAAAGTATGTCTGTCCTTTTTATGGCTGCAAAATGCTTACAGCCATGTTTGTAAGCAGCAAAAACAACAACACACAAAATTCAAAAAAAAAAAATCCAAAGTACTCTAAGGTTTATCAATGACTCTCAACTCTTACACTTACCTCTATCCCATGCCTAGTCAACAATAGTGTATTTTTCAAATTTTTCAAAAAATATTTGGAAAGTAAGCTATATTATTAAACTAAAAATCCTAAAAAGACATATGTTAACTCCAACACCTAGCTCTATACCACTCTCAGTCCAAAAATAGTGTATTTTCAAATTTTCCCAAAACATATTTCCAAAATGGGTTATATTTCCAAAATTGAAAAGTTTACAAAAATGTTTGTTTGACATAAATGAATGGCCTATACCCCCTCTACCGCCGTACCAAGTCCCAGGTCTCTAGGACAACAAAAATAAATTTTTTTAAATGGGTTTTATTTCCAAAATTAGGAATTTTACAAACACCTTTGTCTGACGTAAATCAATGGTCATTACCCCCTCTACCCCCACACTAAGTCTCATGTCTCTAGGACAACAAAAATAAAATTTTGAAAATGGGCTTATATTTCCAAAATTAGGAATTTTACAAAAACGTTTGTCTAACGTAAATCAATGGTCTTGACCCCCTATATCCCCATACCAAGTCTCAGGTCTTTAGGTCAACAAAAATAAAATTTTGAAAATAGGCCATATTTCCAAAATTAGGAATTCTACAAAAAAGTTTGTTTGACGTAAATCAATGGTCTTTACCCCCCTCTATTCCAACACCAAGTCTCAGGTCTCTAGGTCAACAAAAATAAAATTTGGAAAAAATGGTCACTATTTTGGAAACTAGGAATTCTACAAAAATGTTTGTATAACATAAATGAAAGGTCTCTATCTCCTCTACCTGTAAACCACGTTCCAGGTCTGTATGACAAAAAATGAAAATAGTTCAACTGGGAAAGTAGGCGATTTTTCATAAAACTAAACATTCTAAAAAGTGTTCTATGGGCTTAAAAGAATGGCCTCTATGTCTTTTATTTTTTATAATAAAACTTTTTTACTTTTTACATTTTTTTGAAAAAAGTTCAATTTTGAAATTTTTATATTTTGGAAACTAAAGAGTTTACAAAAAAAATTTTTTGACATAAATGACTGGCCCTGACCCTATCTACCACCAAAATAAATTTCAAGTCGCTAGGACAAAAACTGTGCAGTAGGGGGGTGAGGCGGTTTCCAACGCACTCCAGAACCCTCCTTGACCCACTACTAAGCACTACTAAGCAGAATCGGCCTCACCCCCCTACTGTTATTTTTTGTTCTAGCGACTTGAAATTTATTTTGGGGGTAGATGGGGTCAGGGCCAGTCATTTACGTCAAACAATTTTTTTTGTAAACTCTTTAGTTTCCAAAATATAAAAATTTCAAAATTGAACTTTTTTCAAAAAAATGTAAAAAGTAAAAAAGTTTTATTATAAAAAATAAAAGACATAGAGGCCATTCTTTTAAGCCCATAGAACACTTTTTAGAATGTTTAGTTTTATGAAAAATCGCCTACTTTCCCAGTTGAACTTTTTTCATTTTTTGTCATACAGACCTGGAACTTGGTTTACAGGTAGAGGGGATCGAGACCTTTCATTTATGTTATAGAAACATTTTTGTAGAATTCCTAGTTTCCAAAATAGTGACCATTTTTTCCAAATTTTATTTTTGTTGACCTAGAGACCTGAGACTTGGTATGGGATTAGAGGGGGTAAAGACCATTGATTTACGTCAAACAAACTTTTTTTTAGAATTCCTAATTTTGGAAATATGGCCTATTTTCAAAATTTTATTTTTGTTGACCTAAAGACCTGAGACTTGGTATGGGGATATAGGGGGTAAAGACCATTGATTTACGTTAGACAAACGTTTTTGTAAAATTCCTAATTTTGGAAATATAAGCCCATTTTCAAAATTTTATTTTTGTTGTCCTAGAGACATGAGACTTAGTGTGGGGGTAGAGGGGGTAATGACCATTGATTTACGTCAGCCAAAGGTGTTTGTAAAATTCCTAATTTTGGAAATAAAACCAATTTTAAAATTTTTATTTTTGTTGTCCTAGAGACCTGGGACTTGGTACGGCGGTAGAGGGGGTATAGGCCATTCATTTATGTCAAACAAACATTTTTGTAAACTTTTCAATTTTGGAAATATAACCCATTTTGGAAATATGTTTTGGGAAAATTTGAAAATACACTATTTTTGGACTGAGAGTGGTATAGAGCTAGGTGTTGGAGTTAACATATGTCTTTTTAGGATTTTTAGTTTAATAATATAGCTTACTTTCCAAATATTTTTTGAAAAATTTGAAAAATACACTATTTTTGACTAGGCATGGGATAGAGGTAAGTGTAAGAGTTGAGAGTCATTGATAAACCTTAGAGTACTTTGGATATTTTTTTTTTGAATTTTGTGTGTTGTTGTTTTTGCTGCTTACAAACATGGCTGTAAGCATTTTGCAGTCATAAAAAGGACAGACATACTTTCCAAGACCAAATAAGCCCCAACAAGCAAGAGCAAATATGAGAGAGCTAATACAAAAGCCAACAAAAACCAACAAAAGCCAACAAAAATCTTACAAAAAAAAGCCATGTAGCATGCTGGTAGTTGAGTGAGTTGTTATATTAACCGATAGGTAGCAGGTATGTAGTTGAGTGAGTATTGATATCGACCGCTAGATAGCATGGTGGTCGTTCAGTGAGCGAGTGTTGATATGGAGCGCTAGGTAGCATGCTGGTCGTTCAAGTAGTTCTCATAGTCACCGCTAGATAGCGGAAACATACTTTGCGTGTCGCATTTTACTGTTTGGTAAAGTTTTACCGAGTGAAAACGTGCTCGTATATGTTGTGTATTTAAATTTATTATAAAATTAACCACTAAGTGTTTAGAACTAACATGTATAGCCTTGTGTAGGGAATATAGAGGGTCTTTGGCCAAAAAAAAGACTGTCTAACACATGAGTGTACAGCCTTTTGATATGCAGTAAGTACCTGATAACCTTGAGTAGGCTATAAGAATATTTTCAGTTGACTACTACCTGTCACAGTGTTTACATTGTGAAATACCGTTGAAACAACCAGTCTTTAGTCTTGTCATATGCAGCGAGCAGCTGTTACCCTTAACCAGGGGTATATCAGAGGACCCTTATCAAGAATATCATCAGTTGACTACCGCCACTCACAGTGACCACATCGTGAAAGACTGTCAAAACAACTATTGTACAGCCTTGTACTACTCAGTAAGTAGCTGTTGGTCTTGACTATTGTATATTAGAGAACCCTTAGCAAGTATATCATCAGTTGACTACTACTTGTTACAGTGTTCACATCGTGAAAGACCGTCACTGTCCAGTCTACAGCCTTGTCATACGCTGTAAAGAGCTGTTGGTCTAGACTAGTGGTATATTAGAGGACCCTTCACAAGAATATCACCAGTTGACTACTACCTCTCACGGTGTTCACATCGTGAAACACCGTCTCACCGACCAACCTATAGCCTTGTGATACGCAGTAAGCAGCTGTTTGCAGAAATCAACATTCGTGATGGAAGAAGCCATTCCTAGCTATATGTGTAAAGAGTGTGGAAAAGGTTTTCTTCGAGACTATCATAGGAAGCGACATGAAGTATCGTGTGGTGAATTTCATGAGTGCAAAACGTGTGGTAGTACATTCAATAATGTGTACAACGGACGTCGGCATGAAGAATGTTGTAATGTTGTGTCGGCAGCTAAAAGACAAAAAGCGGAGCCTACAAAACATTACCTACTGTCACTGGTCTCTGACAAAAATGGACTTATTGAATATGAGACATCTTTTGAAGGTCGACTTAAATCCTATTTCATACGCTGTGATACGTGTAGGGATTTAAATTCATACCTTAAAGAGTCCAAACAGCAAATAATACAAGCTATGGAGAAAGAACTAGCAATGCACAAGTCGATCAAAGTTAATCTTGTGGCTGAATTTAGATTCATTCATACATCTACCAATGAAATTACAGATCGTGCTTTTAAAACACGAAATCAGGCCCTATTTTTGGAAACGGACTTAAGTAGTTTCTTGGAAACACAATTTACAAAGTTAACTACGGAAATGGAGGAATCTGAGCTAAAAGGTAGTAATTGGGCTTTGTTAGCAGTGGAAGGAGTACGATTGAAAATAAATAAGTATAATCCCTTGCGTGGCAGCACATATATTCCATTACCAGCAGCTATACAAGCAAGAAAAGCCTGCATTAATCCTCAAAACTTAAAGGATGAAAAGTGTTTTATGTGTGCCATTTTAGCAAAACTGGTTAAAACGAAAGCTGAACGCGTTAGTAAATACAAGGACCTGGACAACAAGTATGATTTTTCTGTAATATCATTTCCTACATTACTAGCTGACATTCCCAAATTTGAAAAAGCCAACGATATATCCATTAATGTATTTGGACTGGAAAAAGACAACAAAGTGTTTCCTCTAAAGATTGTGGATCAAGAGCTGCAAGACCATCGCGACCTCCTCCTGTTAAGTTCATCATCCGCTCAGAACCACTACGTCTTTATCAAAGATTTTGATAAACTAGTAAGACATCAGATTACCCGCTATGAACATAAGATATATACGTGTAAACGGTGTTTTACACACTTTGATAATCGATATGGACAACAAGGAATGGAAAAATTGAAAGAACATAGAGCTTTGTGTGTCCAGCATGACATTGCTAGGGTTGAAATGCCTATTAAAAACTCCATTGTTAAATTTTTAAACGTGGAAAAAATGCTGAGAATACCTTACGTTATCTATGCTGATTTTGAAAGTATACTGTTACCCTATCAAACATGTCTACCCAATCCTGAAGCAAGTTATACAGTGCCATACCAGAGTCATGTTACTATGAGCTTTGGTATATACGTTAAACTCTCACCTGCTGTGGAACACATAAAGACAAACCTTCCAAGCCGACCTCTTATTTATCGTGGACCTGACGCTGCAGAAAAGTTTATGGACTGTTTGATTTCAATAGCTAATGAAATCGATCGCCTTTACAGCTTAAATGTTCCGAAGGCTTTAACTGAGGATCAAGAAGTAGAGTTCCAATGTTCTGAAACCTGTTATTTGTGTCAAAAACCATTTACCCAACAGGACTGGAAAGTTCGAGACCACTGCCATATTACAGGGGAATACCGTGGAAGTGCTCACAATAACTGCAATTTGAGGTGTAAAACACGTAACCCCGTTCCTGTGTTTCTACATAATATGAGTGGCTACGACGCAAATTTCATTGTAAAGCAATTGGGATGTACTACTGAGAGAGTGGATGTTATCGCTAACTCCAAAGAAAAGTACATTTCCTTTACCAAATATGTAGGAAATGTTAAGCTTAGATTTGTGGACACGTTTCGGTTAATGCCGAGTAGTTTGGAAAACTTAGTTTCCAACTTAACATCATACCCTGAAACAGACAAGTACTTTGGAAAAGAAAATGCAATGCTCATGACTCGCAAAGGGGTATTTTGTTATGACTACATTGACTCTTGGGAAAAGTTAAGTGAAACGTGTTTACCTCCAAAAGAGGCATTCTTTAACAAATTAAGTCAAGAAGATGTTAGTCAAGAAGACTATGAACATGCCAAAAATGTGTGGAATCAGTTCAACATTAAAACTCTAGGGGAATATTGTGACCTCTACCTAACTTCAGATGTACTCCTTCTAGCAGACAGCTTTGAAACGTTTAGAAACAAAACACTAGAAACACACCGAGTGGATGCTGCACACTTTTTTACTTCGCCTGGTTTAAGTTTTGAGGCAATGCTCCTTTACACAGGAATTGAACTGGAATTGCTACAGGATTGCGATCAGATTCTTCTAATCGAGTCTGGAATACGTGGAGGCATATGCCAAGTGTCTCATCGGTATGCTGAAGCTAACAATAAATACATGGAAACCTATGATTCTGAGAAACCATCGCAGTTTATTACCTATGATGATGCCAACAACCAATACGGGTGGGCTATGTGCCACTCCCTTCCTTATGGTGGATTTCAGTGGGTTTCTCCAGATACTGTTGATCTAGAAAAACTAAAGAAAGACGATCCTGTGGGATACATTCTAGACGTTGATGTTGATTACCCATCTGACCTTCATGATCTACACAACGATTTACCTTTCCTACCAGAGTGTACACAACCTAACGATTCGTCTCTGAAAAAACTAATTCCTCATCTTGGAAATCGAAGGCGATATGTTGTTCACTACATGGCATTAAAACAGGCTTTAGATCATGGAATAAAATTGATAAAAATTCATCGTGTGTTAAAGTTTAAACAACGACCTTGGTTAAAGGCATACGTTGATTTTAATAACAACCTTCGAAAACAAGCCAAAAATGATTTTGAGAAAAATCTGTACAAATTATTCAACAATGCCATTTTTGGGAAAACAATGGAAAATATCCGTAAAAGAATAGACATACGTCTTGTGACTGACAGCAAAAAGGCAGAAAAGCTAATAGCAAAGCCGACATTTATCGACAGAACAATTTATGGCCCTAACCTAGCTGCTTTCCACATGGCTAAACGTAACATTGTATTCAATAAGCCTATATATATTGGAATGTGTATACTGGATATTTCAAAAACTCTCATGTATTCCCACCACTATGATGTCCTGCTACCCTATTATGGCATGGACAATCTTAAACTCATGTATATGGATACTGACTCGTTCATATATTTGGTTAACACCCCAGATGTATATCAAGACAAGTTGGATTTCCTACAACACCTGGACACATCAGATTATCCTACTAATCACATATGTTACTCTACATCAAACAAGAAATCGTTGGGGAAATTTAAAGACGAGGCTTGTGGACAAATTATAAAAGCATTTGTTGGACTTAGAGCTAAAATGTATGCTTTAGACATAAATGGTAAAGAAATCAAAAAGATTAAAGGTATTAGCAGAGGTGTTGTCAAAAATTGTATAAGCTTTCAAGATTATAAGGATTGTGTCATGAAAAACAATGTAAAAAGAATACCCATGAACATTATCGCTTCTAAACAACATGACATATCATCTATAAGGCTAAACAAAATTGCTTTGTGTCCTGGTGATGATAAAAGAGTGATTGATGCTAATGGTATAGGTACACATGCCTATGGTCATTACTCAATCATTGACCATGCTTAAAGAGTTAAGTTATGAATATCAAAATCTTCTGCCTGCAACTAGCAAATACATAAAACAAAACTATTTAGTAAATAAAACCATGGCACTATAAAAATTAAAAAAATAGTATTCATAATCAAAAATAAATAAAATAGAAAACAAAATAAAAACAACTGTACAATTTATAACAAAAAATAGACTATATATAAAAATGTATTTAAGTGTAAATAGTGTACATGTATTTAAAATAAAAAATATTGTATGGACACTGCTTGTACATTTTTAATTACTACCCACCTCTCTCCACTCCTAATGCAAAATGAACATGTAAAACACACAAATTGGAAAATCTATGTTTCCATATTGACAAAATAGAAAAAACATTGAACTAAAATTTTAAAAACTGTAAATGGGAATTTGGTAAATTGACAAATGTGTAAACAACAAAATGCAAAATCCATGTTTCCATATCATGAAATTTAAAAACTTAAAATTGACATTAAAAAAACTGAAAATGGGAAATTGGAAAATTGACAAATGTGTAAACAACAAAATGCAAAATCCATGTTTCCATATTATGAAATTTAAAAAACTTAAAACTGACATTTAAAAAAACTGAAAATGGGAAATTGGAAAATTGACAAATGAGTAAACAACAAAATGAAAAAAAAACGGTTGGGGTAGTGATCATGTTGTACAGTAGCCAATAAGACTAGCATAAGGAGAGTTGCATGTGTCCTTATATACTTTGTGTATGTGCATTAGCCCTTTGGATTAGCTTAAGTTAGGTTTGGTAAAGTTAGGTTTGGTGAGGTTAGGTAAGTGACTCTTTTCGGAAAATGGAAATTGTAAAATCTAAAATCAAAGAATATTAAATTTAAAATGTAAAATCTAAAAAAACTAAAACTGAAATACAAAAAATCAAAAATGTAAAATCTAAAAAAGTAAAATGAAAAAATCAAAAATCTATAATGTTAAAATGTAAAATGTTAAAATGTAAAATCTAAAATCTTAAAATGAGGTTTCTGTGGGTTAGGTTAGGTTAGGTTATAACTAAGTTTATTATTTGTGCTCTCTCATTTGCTCTTACTTTCTTGCACACACTATTTGATCTCACTTTTTGCTGTCACTTTTTGCTCTTATATTTGCACTTACTTTGAAGTTAGGTTAGGTGAAATTAGGTGAGGAAATGCTTGGTTAGGTTAGGTTAGGTTAGGTTAGGGTAGGTTATAACTAAGTTTATTATTTGTGTTCTTACATTTGCTCTTAATTTTTTCATTACAATTTTTGCTCTCACTTTTTTTGCTTGCACTTTGAAGTTAGGTTAGGTTAGGTTAGGTTAAGTTGGGTTAGGTTTGGTTAGGTGAAGTTAGTTTAGGTTAGGTTAGGTTAGGTTTTAACTAAGTTTATTATATGTGCTCTTACATTTGCTCTTACTTTCTGATTACACTTTTTGCTCTCAGTTTTTTTTCTTTTTACTTTCAAGTTAGGTTAGGTTAGGTTAGGTTCAGTTGGGTTAGGCAGAATGGCTGAGGTATGAATTAAACCTAGCTGCTCTGATTTTTTTGCCTCACAAGGCTGATTGTACCCCGTATGAACCCTCAGCCCAGAATTAAATTTCTTGACAGAGCCAGGACTCAAACCCGGGTCTCTACAGTAACAGCTAAGAATGCTAGCCACTACACCAAAAAGTGGACAATATAAGACTGGTCTTGATTGTACGTGATCAATGCATGATTACCTAATAATAATAATAATAATAATAATAATAATAATAATAATAAATATTCCATTTAGCAACGTTACACTGTCAACCTCTCCCTGTGACGTCATGCAATGTCTCAGGGCGTGGCAGCCATATTGCCCATTAGCCCCTGACCCAGCTATGACTGACCTCTCCATAAGAATAACACAGGGCAGTTGCGCGCGGCGGCCATCTTGCCCATTAGCCCCTGTCCCAGAACCGCTCTTTTATTCCTACTTCTGTCATTGCGGCAAGGTTACTGATGAATTAGTAATGGACTCATTGAACCATATTTCATTAACAGCGATTACATCAATACCGAAGTTAACAAATGTGTATTCAATTTCTGCGAAATGTTCTAGCATTTTAAGTGACTGCGTGTTCAGGTGAGTTATTTTAAAATCGATGGGTAACCTGTCAGCTATATAGCAAAGATAGGCAAGCGTATCACAGTCATTGGCACTACTATCCATGCAAAAGTTAATTTAAAGTTATTTTAGAATTGTTGCATAAGAAAAATAAGAAATTAAATAATAATAATAATAATCTAAAACTAATGAAGCTATTTTCTAAATATTAACTAACAATATCGGCTTGTATATTGGCTTGACACTGTAGTTAAAGTTCCCCCAGTAATCATTTTATATGGTATGTGCTTGAACTTCTAACATTGATCAGTTGAGTACGCTCACACTGGCACGTATGAGGGTGCTTTACGTACGAGGGGCGGGAAACCTTTCCTTCAAAGTGTTCAATTCTCTAAGTGTTTTCACACGATGCCTCATGTCATCAATGCGGATCAGAATAACGCCATCTGCAGTCCAGACACCTTGTAACCCACAGTGGCTTCCAGCTTGTTCTACTATATATGTCCAGGTTTTCGTCAGATCATCCCTCACTTTTATGCTGGTATTCCTCGACCTAAGAGTGCTGCTCGATCTACATAGGACACCAAGCGCATTATTATTGGCCGCTTCTTTCCAGCTTCCCGTGCACCTACACGATGAGGTCGGTCTATTTTTTTGGGGATTGATTGCCACATTCAACTTAGCAGCAACGTCCATTACACACCTGTTGGCATCCTCTCCTGGATTTTCTGGAATACCAACAATTCTCAAATTGTTTCGACAATGGTCGCCTGTGCGTTCGTTCAGTTGTTGCTGAAGTTCACTTATTGTGTCGTCTCGCCTGGTAAATTCCTGTCTTGGTTCGTTGATGACCTGGGTATTGAAATCTGTGACAGACTGTTGGCAACAGTTATTTTTTTTTTTGTGAGAAAAGAAGGACAAGGAACAGTGCATCCAAGATGGAGTCTTTTGAGTGTTATTTGTAATGTGTGTGCATTTTTCTTGTGAATAAATATCTTTTCATTTTCCCGAATAAGTACGAAGTGACGTTTCTGTTCGTAACATCTGGCGACCGTGACAGGACATAGAAAGGAAAATGAGCGATATTCGAAGTTTGATAAGAAAACGTGGTGTATACCGTGCATCGTTCACGAAAATTGTAGCTTCCCTTCAAGTTTTGTTGGAGAAAGAAATAAAGGACATAGTCGCTATCCGAGGAGATTACGCCTTAGTGGAAGAGAAGGCTAACCTCGTAAGTAATCTGGACCAGGAGATCTTCCAACACCTCATGGAAGATGCGGTGTCAGAAGAAGACCTGATCACAGAAGTAGACGGAGTAGTTGACTATAAACGCAAGTTTCATATGTTAGCAGCGGCTGTTTCCGATGCTCTTGCAATGGAGAGAAAACGTGAAGACGAAGTCCAGTCAACAGTAAGCACCAGTAACACTCATAACCTAAAAAGTAAATATCGCCTTCCAAAGATCGAATTCCGAAAATTTGGTGGAAATCTACGAGATTGGTTAGGTTTCTGGAATCAATTTCAAAAGATTGATGAAGATGAAGGGTTAGATAATGCCGATAAATACGAATATCTTATCCAAGCAACATTGCCAAACTCCAAAGCTCGCGACATCGTTGATAGTTTTCCAGCCACAAGTGGAAATTACCCTAAAGCAATACAGAAACTTAAATCACGTTTTGGCAAAGATTCTTTGTTGGTGGAAGTCTACACTAGAGAACTATTGACAATGATGAATTCTTGTAGTAGTCTTGACATCTCATCATTATATGACAGACTCGAAACTCAACTTGGTGCTTTGGAGCCTAGGTGTAACTTCCGAGAAATATGCAGCAATGTTATTTCCTATGATTGAATCATGCTTGTCTATAGATGTGTTACGTGCCTGGCAGAGGAGTGGCGGTGGGAAGGAATGTGAACCTAGTGAACGTCTTAAAGGTTTGATGTAATTCCTGGAGAATGAAGTAGAGAGTGAGGAAAGGATCAAACTGGCCATCCCAAGTAAAGGTAACATCAATGTGAATCCTGACAAGTCAAAAGGTACGAAGAAAATTGACATTTACAGTGAATCGCCACCTACCGCAGCTGCACTTGTGGATTGTAATCTTAAACTAAACTGTATATTTTGTGATAGGTCCCATGCTAGTTCAAACTGCTCCGTGGCAAAGCAGATGGCTTTAAAGGAGAGAGTCTCAATTGTGAAGAATAAGAGAGCATGCTTTCTCTGTCTGAAGAAAGAACATGTTTCAAAGATGTGCAGAAGTCAGTTAAAATGTGATTCCTGTAGCAAAAAACATAACAGCCTAATATGTCTAGGCCCAACACATTCCTCTGAAGCTACCTATGAGAAACTTCAGTCTCATTCTTTGATTTCAAATGAAGAACGTAGTGGTGTGCAAGGTGTTATTTTGCAAACATTAAAGGTGAAGGTCATTGGAGAATCCTCTGCAATGGAGGTAAGGGCTCTACTGGATACTGGCAGTCAGAGATCTTATATGCTTGAATCAGTGGCACAGAAGTTAGGTTACAGTAGTCATCGCACAGAAATGCTACGCCATTCACTATTTGGTGGGGTAGTCACCGAAGAGAGCCAGCATATGTGCTATAGGATCTACATAGAGAGTTTAGGAAAGCCTTATGCCTGCAATTTTGAAGTCTTAGGGCAACAAGTAATTACAGGGTACAATACTATGTTAAAGGACCCATGGTTGTAAGAACTAAGAGCAAAAGGGATACAGAATTATGATAGTGAAGGTCCCATTGAACTATTAATAGGCGCCGATGTCCCTGGAAAGTTAATGACTGGACAAACGTGTACACTAAGCAATGGTCTTGTATGTATTGAGACTCTGCTGGGGTGGACTGTGATGGGTAAAGTAGTTTCCGGAGATCAATCAAGCATGACCAACCTCGTCACTTCTCTCTTTATCAGAGATGCTTCAGTTGAAAATCTGTGGGAACTGGACGTGCTAGGTATCAGCGATCCTGCCGTAAAGAAAACTAAAACTGAAGAAAACTTTGCAACAATGGAGCACTTTCAGAAAACCGTGTCTATTAATGGAGAATTTAGGTATGAAGTCCATTTACCCTGGAAAGAAAACAAATCATTTCTTGTATCTAACAGGGTCATGGCTGAGAAGAGGTTAGTCAACACAAGGAAGAAGGTGGAAAATTTTGGACTAGGCGAGACGTATGAAAATATTTTCACCGAGTGGGAAAGGAGTGGTGTTATTGAACCGGTTCAGGAGGATGAAAACTTCAGACACTATCTACCGCATCGAGCTGTTGTGAAGGAAATTAGTTCAACGACACCTGTTCGTCCTGTATTTGACGCCTCAGCGAAGGAAGCGGGAAACCCTGCTTTGAACGATTGTTTGTATGATGGCCCCAACCTGATTGAGCTAATCCCTGCTATTCTTCTTAGATTCCGAGGAAAGTAGGAATTATTGCAGACACTGAGAAGGCCTTCCTTCAGATAAGCATACGGAAAGAAGATCGAAACTATATCTGCTTCCTGATGTGGCAGGACGTTGGGAATAATTACAAGATCTTCAAGCATGCCAGGCTGGTTTTCGGCTTAACTTGTAGTCCGTTTCTCCTGGTGGCTGTCTTGGAGTATCACCTGAAGAAGTACTTGGAAAACCCGCAATTCAATCCCCTATTCATCAAGAGACTTCTACAGAGCTTCTACGTGGACAACGTTGTCACTAGCCTTGACAGGGAATCGGAGGTGGGCGAGTTTATCAATCAAGCTAGTAGGGTATCATCAGAAGGCAGTTTTAATTTGAGGGGATGGCAGTTCTCTCAGGATTATGACCAGTCTGCTACCCTTTCATCTGTTTTGGGACTGTTATGGGATCGACAGGAGGATACACTTACTTTAAATTTGCATTGGTTGAATAGCCTTCAGGTGGGAGAAGTGACGAAAAGGACAATTCTGTCACTCGCACATCGAATTTTTGATCCAGTTGGTGTGACATGTCCTGTCACCCTTTGTGTTAAACTGTTGATTCAAAGGACCTGGAAGACTCATATAAGATGGGATAGTGCAGTTGATGAGAAGTCCAGAGACGAGTTTCTGGCCTGGGTAAAGGATCTACCTCACCTGGTAGAAATCAAGATTCCTCGATGGTTTGGAAGAAGTGACCATGTGCAAATTCATGTCTTCTGTGATGCCAGCCAACTTGCATACGCAGCAGTAGTCTTCATAAGATGCGATTCCAACAATCAAGTGAGTGTACAGTTATGTGATGCAAGATCTCGTGTGGTCCCCCCTCAAGGAAGTGACAATCCCCAGATTGGAATTGCTGGCTGCTACAATTGGTGCACGGTTGCTTAAATGTGTGTTGGAATCTATTTCACTGGAAGTTCATGAGTTTTTTCTCTGGTCTGACTCGTCCACAGTTCTAGCATGGATCTGCAGGACTGAGAACTGGTCGGTGTTTGTCCGCAATCGTGTGAATGAGATCAGGAATTTGACCAATTTAAACTGCTGGCGACATGTTCCAGGTTCATTGAATCCAGCTGATTTACCGTCACGTGGCTGTTCTGCTTCGCAATTAGTAGCCTCTCGATGGTGGGAGGGACCTGCCTGGTTGTACGAATCTCCAGATTGTTGGCCTCAAACAAAAGTGGTGTATGACGAAGAGAGTATCGCAAAGGAAATGAAGAAAAACCCTGTGAATTCTATGACTGTAACCAATGAAGGTCCCCTCTGGTATGACAGGTATTTTTCCAGCTATCACAGAATAGTTCATCTAATCGCATGGATTCTTCGTTTCTGTAAGAATTGTCTTAGACGTGAGAGGATCTCGCAAGAAAATCTGCAAGTTGAAGAGTTAGAAAAGGCTGAAATTAGACTCATTTCTATAATTCAACGAGAAAGCTTCCACGGATTAGTTGATAAACGTCTATCTTCACTACATCCATTCCCGGAAGATGGTGTTCTCAGGGTTAAAACGAGACTACTACTGCGAGATGATTTGAAGCAATTCAGGTTCCCAATGATTCTCCCGGCGAACCATGTCATCACCTCTCGCTTGATTATGGATGAGCACGTGAAAGAAAATCACATTGGAGTACAAATTCTTCTTAATCATCTGAGACAACGCTTCTGGATCATCGGTGGAAGGAGGACAGTTAGAAAAATTATAAGAAAATGTGTCAAGTGCCGGAGGCATGATGGACAACATACCGAACTCGCTCAGGCCCCTCTGCCCCTGGACCGCATACGGGAAGCCTGTGTATTTGAAGTGATAGGAGTGGACTTGGCAGGTCCGGTGTTCCTGAGGGATGAAAGTAAAGCTTGGATTGTAGTTTTCACATGTGCGGTGTATCGCGCTGTTCATCTCGAAATGGTTACTTCTCTCTCCACAGAGGCGTTTGTGCAAGCGTTCCGGCGGTTTGTAGCAAGAAGAGGACGCCCCTCGGTGATTTACTCAGACAATGGTACAAATTTCACGGGTACAGATAACGCGTTTCAAAGTGTTGACTGGGAGAATATTACCAAACACCATTCGGTTGAACGTATTACTTGGAGATTTAATCCCCCTAGTGCTCCTTGGTGGGGAGGCTTCTGGGAAAGGTTAATACGTCGAATTAAACAGCTTCTGAAACGAGTTTTGGGTAAAGCCTGTCTAACTTACCAAGAAATGCTTACCCTTCTCTGCAGTATAGAAGCCACCATAAATGCAAGACCGCTCACATATCTGACCGATGGATATGAAGATATAAGTCCACTCACCCCTGCCTGCTTTCTACAAGAAATTAAGACAACTGGAGTTCCAGAATGTGATGCATTGGATGCTATAACCCTGAATCAAAGAAATCGTCATCTTCTGAACCTAAGAATGGCATTGAAAAAAAGATTCCAGCGGGAATATCTGGGACTTTTGGCACTCGGTAAACCGAGTTGTAAACCAACTCTTTTGTTCAAGAGAGGTGACATTGTCCTAGATGGATCAGATGGCACTAAGAGGATAGATTGGACCCTTGGAAAAATTGTGGACTTGTTCCCTGGAACTGATGGTAATACAAGACTTGCAAGGGTTGTTACATCTAAAGGAGAACTCTTGAGACCGATACAGCGACTCTACCCACTAGAAGTACCTGATGAAGACAGCACACCTTTAAGGACTGGCTTGAATAAGAAAACGGCTACTGCTTTAGGAGAGCCGACTGGAACTGGTGTTCAACCCCCAAAGACTACACGTTCGGGTAGAACTGTCAATGTTCCTGCAAGATATGTGGAGTAGTTGAGGATGTCTTGTTGAGGATGTCTTTCCTCAACGGTGGGAGGGTGTGACAGACAGTTGGCAACAGTTATTTTTGTTTTTTGTGAGAAAAGAAGGACAAGGAACAGTGCATCCAAGATGGAGTCTTTTGAGTGTTATTTGTAATGTGTGTGCATTTTTCTTGTGAATAAATATCTTTTCATTTTCCCGAATAAGTACGAAGTGACGTTTCTGTTCGTAACAAAATCTATGCTTTCCTTTAGTTTATCAATCACTCTGTTAGCAACCCGATCTACGAGCTCCTCGGTGATGTTCATGTTACTCAGTAGGCTTAAAATGTCAACTGTGTCTCGGCGCACATCCTGCGTAGTTTGGTTGTCATCCGCTGGAGGAAAATGAGTGCCACTGTCCTAGTGTCATTGCCCTAGAAGTCTTTATCTGTGCCGTCAGCTTCGCTAGTATAGCGACAAACACCCCCCTGACTGCGGTCCACGGTCTTCTACTGTTCTCCTGAGCTGCCTTCGAGCATACAATAGGATAGAGAGGGCGCCAGCTATGCTTCTACCAGCCGACCGTGGGGCCAAAATAAGATCAGCTGATGTTGGGCAAAACAAAGATGTCTCCCATAAGAATAGCATTATGAAGAGACTTTAAAACCCGATTCAAGCGTATTCCTTGTGATTAACAGACTATTTCTCTTGAAGGTGGCGATAACTACAATTCCTTCTGAATATTGCTGTTCTTTATTGCATGAAAAGAGTGAAGTATAATCGATATATGCGATATTTTGGTGTGTTGACATATCAGTGTTGGAATGCATAGGTGTCGTGTGTAGGGCCTACATGGTTAGGAAATTATAAAATGGTGAATAAAATATGTTTACGTATAATTTTTATCCGTAATAATTGTCTGACTTGGTTATATTTGTAATATTTTTACATATCTAAAATAATAAACTCTACAAAGCATACTAGTAGCCTACTAGCATACATTTTTAGTAACATGTAGGCTCTATGCTTCTATTATGCTGGTTTTGCTTTATAAATCAAGAAAGTTGGCCGATAATCACCCGATCGGATCCATTAACCTGATTATAACTATCATCAATTAAAATTTGAAATTTTCTCAAGTGTTGCGGAAATTCAAAGCTAGTTGGAATTGATCTTTTCAGAAGAAATGGATGACCAAACCTCTCTTTATCAAAGCAGCTAGGTTCAAAATGCTTTGAACAAAGTTTACTATATTTTGATGGCTGAAATCCCTCTCTCTTCATATTTATGGTCCTTAGCTTAAGCAATTCAGGGTCTCAAGGGAAGATGAAATAAGCGAATACATTTAATTATGCGTACAAAGTGATATCCAGCACTGCATCTTAAAAGAAAGCCAATGATATCCCCACTCCCAATATGTATCACCTAGAGCAATAAATCTTACAAATATCCTAATGTTATCCCCTTCCCCTCCATATATAGTAAATTCATTTTTGGTGGCTAGGGACTTCCGGGTCATCAGCCCTGTGTACTTGAGTATGTGTTGACCTTGTCTGATAACTTAAATTTCTGTGATGACTGCAGTAGTGTGTATAGCTTGTGACATCTTGGTCATCAGCACCGTGTAGTTGGGTGTGGGTTAAACTTGTCTGATAACCTGTATTGATGTGATGATTGTAGTAGTGTGTAACTTTATTAGGGACGGGGATGAGGTAGGTGCCTCGGGCCTTGAACTAAGGTGCTATCCCGGCATTTGCCTGGAGGGTGTGTGTAAAACCTGGGGGATAAACCACACTCGGGATAGCCACAGTCAGCGCCGGGATTCGACCTGCGATAACCGAGCGTGCTGCATGATTTAACGAGCACGGCTACGCCGCTGGGTGCCAGCTGTATTGGGGAAATGTATGTAATCAAGTCTGTGTATTTTAGGACATATATTTTAATTCTTACCCGTGAAAAGATAGCCTGTTCCCTTTTTCAAACCTGGGACTGCAATTGTAAGCAACGCAAGATTTAACCATTTTCGCTATATAAGTATAATCCTTACACTCACGGGTTGGCGTCAGGAAGGGCATCCGGCCGTAAAAACCATCACCACAAAGACTTCCATCGCATCTCATCCCCGACCCCGTTGGAAAACGGGAATAACAAGGGGTAGACATACACATACAATCTTTACGCTCACAACTTGGGCATAGGCGCCATTTTATACCAACATCAGCTGATCTTATTCTGGCCCCATGTTCCGCTGACAAAGGCCTCTCTATCCTATTGTATGCTCGAAGTGAGCTGCTACCTGCTCCGTTCCTCTCCAGTTTGGCGTTATGGTCGTCTGCTTGCACTTGCTTGCACTGTCCACCCTTCGATTGTTCACTAACTTCGCGCTGCCCACTGCAGTCAACAGCCTTCTTTTGTTTGTCTTTGCCCGGCAGTTTCTAGTTTACAGCTCTAACATCTCGCACACTTTAATACTCGTTAGTAGTGTGTTTGTGCCGGTTCTGTGACCACCTCCACCTCCCCACCTCACAAGATGGCGGCAGCCCGATAACTCCCGAACCCGTGGTCGGATTTTGACGAATGAGGTGTCATTGAACTCGGGATGACACCCCCATTCCAATGGACAACATATTTCAACCCCAAAATAAAACCTACCCCTACTAGGGGGTGAAATTGTAATTTTTTAGAGAATCTCTCTTTCCAATTGCAACATGTGAGAGTTTGAATGCCAATATGGAATGAAACGTTGTTCTACATGAAGTGCATGTGTACGGTGGATATCCAATATGAATTAACATGCTAGTTTTTTGTTTTTACACATGTCCACTCATATGTTTGGTAAGAGGGCGGGCTTTTTAAAAGATGGTGGCTGTAGTGTAACCTAACCCAACCTAACGGGTCCTTGTGGACGGGTCATTGTGGACGAGTCCTTGTGGATGAGTCCTTGTGGATGAGTCCCTTTGGACTGATCCCTTTGGGCCGGTCCCTTTGGCCTGGTCCCTATGGACTGGCTCATGAATTTATTTAAATTATGTCAAAGGGCCTAACTACATTTGTGTGTGTTGAACTGACGTTGTTCCCCAGTCTCTACTACTATAATGGGATAACGATATGAAAGGAAAGTGACGAAATACATGTGAACATACAAGGGATCTAACTTGGTGGATGGATGTGTTCTAGCGAGTCATTTGTAGTTGAAAGAGAATAATACATGTTCTTAAGATGTTAAAACTGTAGAGATGGTATGTGCAGTAAGACATCTTGCTATTTCCTATGTCATATTACAGACATGGCAGAGAGCGCACAGATCTGTTGCTATGACTAACGCTGCAGTAATTTGAAACCGCAAGTGTTCATGAAGACAATGGTTGATGATCATGCAAAGTTAGCAGTTATTGGATATTACACAGGTGTTCCTTCCGGTGTCATGTTGCTGACATGGCAGAGAGCGCGCAGATCTGTTGCTATGACTAACGCTGCAGTAATTTGATACCCCAGGTGATGATCAAGACAATGGGTGATGATCATGCAAAGTCAGCAGTAATTGGATACCACACAGGTGTTCCTAGTGTACTTTGAACTCTCAGCTGTATTGGGAAAGGAATTGCAATGATCTGCAAAAAACTGCTGACACGAGCGATGAGAGATTATATAAGAGAGGTGTCATATATTTCCCTACTGTCAGTCTTTATTACTCGCTTTGAGTGAACAGTGCTCTATTACTGCGCAAGAGTTGTAAAAAAGCCTTTTTGGTAGAAAATCATTAAATTGTTTTGCAAGGTAAGTACTTATTATTAATGGATTGTAGTCTTTTATCACTAATTGATGTTGAAGTTATTGATTGGAATGTATTGATTGATTGATTGATTGATTTGTTTACAGATAATTGGGTACCTGTAGGTTACCAGATTCCTACAATCTGTTCATTCAGTGGCAGCAGTTGATAAATTATAAAAAGGTAAGTGCCCCTCTAATAACTTTTAAACAGTTAGAGTGATATTTTCCAATGTTCACCACTACATGTCAGTGAAAATGGTATATTTGGCAGTCAAAAGTTGGAACTACTTGACCATGGTGTGTAAAGCTAATTTTGTAGGTTAGATTTTGATTACCGCTCTATTAAGTCTGAATGTTCATTGCTAGGTGTCAGTGACAGAGGAATATTTAAAGACTTAACCTCAGTTCACCTAACATAACCTAACTTTACCTAACTTAACCTTGTCACGTGACATGTTTTACAAGTTTAGACTTGCTTTATGACTGACTATGACGTCACACTTAGCTCACTTAACTGGTGGCTGCTGGTTTCTATCACGTGACATGTTCTACAAGTTTAGACTTGTTTTAAGACTGGCTATGACGTCACACTTAGCTCACTTAACTGGTGGCTGCTGGTTTCTATCACGTGACATGTTCTACAAGTTTAGACTTGTTTTAAGACTGGCTATGACGTCACACTTAGCTCACTTAACTGACGATCGCTGGTTTCTATCACGTAACATGTTCTACAAGTTTAGACTTGTTTTAAGACTGGCTATGAAGTCACACTTAGCTCACTTAACTGGCGATCGCTGGTTTCTATCACGTAACATGTTCTACAAGTTTAGACTTTCTTTAAGACTGGCTACGACGTCTCACCCAGCTCACTTAACTGGCGACCGCTGTTTCTACCACTATCAAGTTCCAAAGTTCACCGCTAGGTGTCAGTGACAGTGGTATATAGTAACCCCCAGTTAGAACTACTTGAAGTTAGACTTGCTAGGAGTTCACAGATGATCGATTTAAATACCCTGCTATAACCATTGACTGGAATATAATTAAACTATTTATATTGTACTTTGTTTTATCATTTATTAACATTTATGATTTCTTTCTTTCATAGGTAATTTCGAAAGTGATCATCATGTTCAAGTGTGGTGACTGTAAGAAACAGTTCTCAAGACCTGACAGCCTTAAACGACACGCAAGTGTTAAACATAACATTAAAATGTTTGTGTGCAGTCATTGTGCTACCACATTTAACAGACAAGATAATCTTGCACGTCATGTAAATTTAATGCATGTTAGTTCAGCACCATTTTCGTTTTCAGTTTGCGAACTTGGTTTTTCTGCTGTAAAGCGATATCAATTCCACATGGTTGAAGTTCATGGGGAACAACAGGAATTAAAAACTGTAAAACCATTAACTAGCAAGGAACCTTTAAACGAATGTAATGCTCAAAAGCGTAAACGTTCTCAAGATTGTGAAAATAGTTGTGCAACAAAAAGAAAGAAGAATGGTGAACCTTCGATAACACATTGTGATGTATGTAATATTGATATACCTTCTTCAATCATTCATGGACATTTACGCAGTATTCAATATAAAAATAACGCTTGCCATGAACAAAATTCTGGGAATATCCAACAAATTGGTAGTGCGTTTAAAAGTCAAATTGCTAGTTACAGACTTCATAGTAAAGAAAAAACTCAAAGTATTGAATCATTTTTAAAAAATGTTCAACCTACTGTGTTTGGCTTTGTAGGTAATGTTTTATTAGAGCATAAAACAATGAAAATGAATTTTGAACTTTTTGGACTCTATGTAAAAACTGAGAGTGAAGGTGAAATTACAGATATCAAATCTTTTAATACAAAAAACATAATTGTTAGCGAATCAACTAATATTAGTGATATATACCAACATTTTTCAAGTGCCATCATTGTGAAGAGTGAAGAGTTCCAGGAAAGGGAGTCGGGCTGGGCATTGGTTGAAGTACTTTATTTAGAAACCAACCTGAATAAATATAACACCCTTCGAGCATCATCATATATTGATTTACGTGCATGGATCAAACGGAAGAAAGCTGTTGTGAACGTTTGGAATAGTGATGAAGCATGTTTTGCGTGGGCTGTAACCTCAGCTCTCCATTCAGCAGTGGGGCATATGAATAGAACATCATCCTATCCTCACTATTCCTCAGTGTTAGATTTAAAAGAAATAGAATTTCCTATGGCGATAAAAGTCATTCAACGTTTTGAAGAGCTGAACAATGTAAGTATTAATGTTTATGGAATTGAAAATAAGAGTATAGTAGGTCCTCTATATTATACTAGGAAAAAAGGATGCTCTTGTAAATTTACTGTACATAACTGAAGGTGAAAACGCCCACTATTGTTGGATAAAACATTTAAGTAGACTTGTCAGTAGTCAGATAACAAAAAGAACATAAGAAGTGGTTGTGTGATGGCTGTTTGCTACATTTCCAGAAAGAGGACCAACTAATTCAACACCAAAAATGGGGGTGTAATCATATGTGTACGGTATTACTGACTCCTAAAAAATAACATTCTAAAATTCAAGGATTATGAGAAACAGCTTCGAGTACCATTTGTTGTATATGCTGACTTCGAGGCTTTGCTAAAACCATTTAATACATGTTCATCGGATCCAGCCCAACCTTTCACCAACACTACTCACATTCATGAACATTTTAGCTTTGCATATTATATTAAATGTAGTTACGATGACTCTTTAAATAAGTTTGAGCTCTATACAGGACCTGATGCACCTAAAGTTTTTATGGAAAGACTTGAGAAAGATGCCATTCGTATATCCTCTATTTTAAATACTATCATTCCAATGGAGTCACTAACATCATCACAGCAAATGGGTTTTGAAACTGAAACTAATTGTTTTATATGTGGTGAATGTTTATATACGGACAGGGTTCGCGATCATGACCATTTAACAGGAAAATATCGTGGTGCTGCTCACCAAGAATGTAATTTAAATTACAGAGTAAGTAAATTCATTTCATTCATTCTACATAACGGTAGCAAATACGATAACCACTTTATCGTTAAAGAATTTGGAGCTTCAGATGTGAAAATTGATGTGATTGCAAATAACGAGGAACAATACATATCGTTCACAAAATACATCAAAACTGTCAATAAAAAAACTATAAGACTGCGATTTTTAGATTCATTCCGCTTTATGCCAAGTAGTCTTGATAAGCTGGCTAGTAATTTAAAATCAGATCAGATATTCCCTTATGAATATATTAACTGTGTGGAACGTCTTGAGGAGTGTTCTTTATCACCAAAAGATGCATTTTACAGTTCCTTAAACACAAATCATATCAGTGATCAGGAATATTTACATGCACAACGTGTATGGACACAGTTTGACATTCAAACTTTAGGTGAATTTTCAGACATATTTGAAGACAGATGTGTTATTATTAGCAGATGTTTTTGAAAGTATTCGGAATGTTTGTATGGAAACTTATGACCTTGATCCTTGTCAGTATTTCACTGCTCCTGGGTTAAGTTTCAGTTCAATGTTGAAAAAAACGAAAGTAAATTTAGAATTAATGACTGATATAAACATGACCAATTTTATAAAATCATCAATTCGAGGTGGATTAAGCCAATGTAGTGGGCGATATTCTAAAGCAAATAATAAATACATGCCTAGCTACAACCCTTGTGAAGAGTCAAAGTATATTGTCTACCTCGATGCAAATAACCAATATGGTTGGGCTATGAGTCAATACCTACCACTGAAAGATTTTCGCTGGCTGACACAACCTGAAATTGATGTCTTACATGTTGACACTCTTAATGATAACGATGATAAAGGATATATTTTAGAGGTAAATCTTGAGTACCCTAAAGAGTTACATGATGATCATAATGATTTACCATTTTGTCCTGAGAATATGAAATCTCCATACATCACATCATGAACAAAAATATTAATTGCAAATGTAAATGATAAATGTAAATATGTAATACATTATCAAAACTTGAAACAGTGTCTACAGCATGGATTGAAATTAACTAAAATTCATCGTGTATTACAATTCCATCAGTCAGCATGGCTCAAACCGTATATTGATCTAAACAATAATTTAAGAACACAGTCAACAAACGCGTTTGAAAAAGATTTTTATAAACTCATGAATAATAGTGTTTTTGGAAAGACTATGGAGAATGTTGATAAACGAGTTGATGTAAAGCTAATAACAAAGTGGGAGAATGATGGTAAAAGGTATGGTGCGAACAACTTAATAAGCAAGCCTAACTTTCACAGCTGTTCAATTATTCATGAGGATTTAGTTGTATTACAAATGAATCGTCTTAAAGTAACTTACAACAAACCCATATATGTGGGTTACACCATTCTGGAATTGACAAAAACACTTATGTATGAATTTCACTATGATTATGTAAAGAAAAACTATCTTGATAATGCTAAATTACTTTACACAGACACAGACACAGATTCTTTTATTTATGAGTTTAAAACTGATGATTTTTATGAGGATATCAAAACTGAGCTAAATAGGTTTGATACAAGTGACTATCCCGAGGATAATATATACCATTTACCTCTAGTAAACAAAAAGGTTCTTGGGAAATTTAAGGATGAATGTGCTGGTGTTATTATAGACACCTTTGTAGGCACAAAATCTAAATCATACAGCTATATGGCAATTGATGACGTAGTAGTAAAAAATTAAAAGGAGTGAAAAAGAATGTTGTTAGTAAAGAGTTAGATATAAGTGATTATAAAAACTGTATAGTTAGTAACCCACCTGTATTATATAAGAAAATGTGTGTATTTAGAAGTAAAAATCATCAGCTACATACCAATTTGCTGAACAAAGTTGCTTTAAATAATGAAGACAACAAACGATTCATTATACCCAACACATTTGATACTCTTGCTTGGGGAAACAGTCGCATTGACGACTATTACTTTACTTAAGTCTAATGATCACTATATTGTAATATTTGTAGTGTGTTTTATATATATTTTTTCTTTTTTTTGTAAAAACTATAAGTAGAATGTATAATGTTAGGCTACTGTAGTTTAGTAAAAATAAGATAAGTAATACATTTTAGTGTAAAATGTTTGCTTTTGTATATTACAAAAAAGATTTTAAAAAATTTACAGAATGTGTGAACTAAACAAGGGGAATGTAAAAATGTAAAGTGGAAATTGTAAATATCCATGTTTGAAAAAGTGAAATGGCTATCACCATTTTAAAATTAAAAGACATTGTGATCTGGTAAACCTTGTTCTTATTTCACATCAACAACAAAAATGTACAGAATGTGTAAACTAAACAAGGGGAATGGAAAAAATGAAAAGTGGAAATTGTAAATATTCATGTGTGAAGAAAAATGAAATGGCTATCTCCATTTTTAAAAATTAAAAGATATAGTGATCTGGTGAACCTTATTTTTTATTTCACAACAAAAAATTTACAGAATGTGTGAACTAAACAAGGGGAATGTAAAAATGAAAACTGGAAATTGTAAATATTCATGTGTGAAAAAAATGAAAATGAAGAAATGGCTATCACCATTTTTAAAATTAAAAGACATTGTGATCTTGTAAACCTTGTTTTATTTCACAACAAATTGAGCTTTACAAAAATAGAATACAAAGAAATACCAATTCCTCAATCCTTTTCAATGTTCATGTCCACTCATCATTAACTTTCCTTATATAACACTAATCACAATGAGAGCTGCCAACCTCTCTCCCACTGAGACATCACAGGATGCCAAACGTTGTTTAGCTTTTCAACGATACTTTATCCACTACACGTCTTAATGCAGGATGACTGAGGTGATAAGAAAGGTGCATGCTTGATCCAAAGGATTAATAGGTATATCACCACGCTGTAAAGGTTCTTCAAGATAAGTTCCAGGACCACACAGATAATAACCAGGTAGGTAGATTTCGAAAATTAAGTATTGAATTACTTTATCAATGACGCCATTGCCAGTACAGGTCTGGCATATCCTTTTCCATAGGTGGAGAAAAGGTTTGATCTTCCTCCTCCTCTGTGGATGATATTTGTTGTTGCTGCTTTTTTTCTCCATCACACCCGTGGAATGAAGAAACAAAGTCTTTACATGGACTTTTATGACCGTGATACAGTTTGACCAGCTGGCAAGTAGCACACTGTCGCATAGAGGGTATTTTTGCCATAGCCACTTGCTTATGGTGATCATAATCCGTACATGGTTGCAATTCACTTAACACAGGGTCTTGAGTCCATGATTTTGGTAAATGTTGCCAGGTTTCTTTCACTGCATTTGCTGCGACATAATAAATGAATGATTTGGGAAGAGCCAATAATTCTTCTTTGGTAAAACTGTCTAGTTTCTTTTTACACACAAAGAACTTTCCAATCGCTTTATCGGTAGCACCCCCTCTCTCCATGGTATCACGTTGATGTTTACACGTCGCTTGTAGAAATCTCACTGGTGGCATTCACAGGTAAACCTTTAGTTTTAATTTTATTTAACAACTCCCAGCAGGCATTGGTGGTCAACCAATGAAACAATTGCCACACCTGTGCCAGGGCTTTATGGGTAATATTGTCACAGGGGCAGCGGTCCATGAGTTTTTGCAGCGAGGGACAGCCCATGTCCATTAAATCGATACATTGACAGTAAGACGTCAAAAATGGTTGTAGCCATTAACGTTTTTCACTACCTTTCACAAATACTACATGGGCAGAAGACAAGTGGGCTTTCATGACCATGTCCAGGTGTTTATATGAAATGGTTCCTTGCTTCCAGTCTAGTTGCATATGAGTTTCAATCCACATGGTTTGTTTACGGTCTTTATCACACAATAAATCAAACGCATAAGGTGGTTTAAACACCAAATGGGTAGCTTGCGATATCCAAAAAGTGGAACAATCAATAATGGCCACTTCTTTAAATATAAATTTGTTATCTCCAATTTTAAACCCTTGACAGTCGACAATCAGTGTACGCAACATGTTCACTCTTGTCTGGATCAAGTCCAACTGACCACAGACTGACAATTGTTCAGTAAAGTGTACCCATGTCATTTACTTACATTCCATTCTATTAAAATAAAATAAAAACATTGAGTAGTCACTATAGAGGTTAGGATATGACAGGGGGCATAAGAAATAATAATATAACAAAAAAAAAACAATTTTTTATTACATTATTTTATTAGCATAACAAGTTTTACATTCTTTTTTCTTTCTAGGATAGAGGCGGTACCATCCCATACAACAAAAAAGTCTTTTGTGTTTATAGTGTCCATAACACCGATGATATCCCAATGTCTCTAAACTGAGTGTTTCTGACTGCGAGCTGCTCACTGAAGCACTGTTGACATCATAAAGTCCACACGTATCATAACTTTTTTCATCACTCAGAGGCATGAGTGAGGGGTAACTTTTATGACAGGGTATATTACCCACCTCCATTCTGCACAGGTAGGGGCAGGCAGGTGACCAGCGCTGATGTTCCTGCATGGGTTCATCACTTTCTTGCCATTGGTCTAAGATGATGGGACAAAACACACATTTCACTTCATCTCTTGTTTTTAAATAGTAGAATCCAGCGGCTGCTAAGGCTTGAGGGTTCATAAAAGGCACCGGCCACGTCGCAAAGGTCTTGAAACGTTGTTCCTCAGATTTTAAATTCATGGATGTAACTTCTCTTGAGGCTTGAAAGCAAGACATGACTGAGCGGTTTGGTGTGGGTTGACCTGCTATTTATACACTTGTCACTTGGTTGGACAGTGGATAATAGTTGACTTGTTTGTGATGAATAATCAAACAGTAGGCCGTCGTATTGGCCGGAACATTATCATGCGTTTCAAAATCTAGTCGAATGTCAATATTGGATGGTTTGACAGACTCTTCCAAGTAGGAACAGTCAAAGACAATCAGTGGCGCCCTTGTCTTAAAAGCTTGGGGTGACAACATAAGACGATTCTCTTTTTGATAATACGACCATTTAAATTTAGAAAACAAGTCGTACAGGGGGCCAAACTTATTTTTTGAAAAATCTAAATCCAGTCCTTCATAGGGAAACACAGCACCGTTGAGGAAAAGACGTGCATTTCTCAATTGTAGGTGATCAAATCGTGTGGTATCTTTGGTTTGTTGATACTTGCGATTCGTTTGAAAACCCACAATCATGTAGAGAGGTCTCTCTGTATAGCGAGCTGTTTTTATAGACCAACTGTGTGTGTTGGTGGTGGGCAATAGCGGGTACTCATGGAGTGCCCAGCTTCTAAATTCCATGGGTAGAGGTATATCTCTCTTTACCATCTTGAGTATGTCCAGTTTTTTGCTATCGTTAAGGGTCACATGAGGCACTTTCCATAGCAAGCGTTGTAGTTGAATTTTTGATTCAATGGGGGCATTTTCGGCTCCCTTGAGTGCATTATTATCACTCCTGTCTCTCACCAGATAAAGCACTTGCCTTGCGTTGACTACAATGCGCTGGTGATCTTCAGCAAAGCATAAAATCAGTTTAAGAGGTAAATATCCAGTGTCGGTGCCATCGGTGTGTACCATCCAGTCATTGATCGAGTCAGGGCACCAACCCGCCATGCAAAGAGTTTTAGCTTCTTCCTCACTATAAGAGGGATATAGTTTCATGACACTGGAAATGCCCACATTTCGAGTGCTATCCACCACGATATCGTTAATCACATAACGCACTTCAGAAAACAGAAAGGCGAAAGCATGGTTGGCTAACTTGGATGTGGTGGGTGTAGAGCCATCGGCTTTGGTGATCCGACCTTTAGTCTGAATAACACTTTCATGCGGTAGAGTGTAAATATCTTGGTTGTTGATAACAAATTGAATTTCATCATTGTTATTGAGTCCAGGTGTTTGAGCTTGATAAGAATGGAGATCAATTCTTACCACTCTTGGTTGCTCCTCGATGTGGTTCGCTACCTCTAGGATAGAATTCATCGCGGGAGTTGACGTGGTAACCCAAATGCTGTAAAATCTGCTTGTTCTGAGATGTTAACGTGTATTCATGTGGTAAACAACTAACATCATTTCTAGACGGTGCTGTTGCTTTATATACAAACTTCATAGTGGCTTTAGCACCAACTTGTAAGTCACTGGTGTGGTAGAATCTAGATCAATGAGTTGTTGCTCTCTATTGATCAGTCTTAATGTTATATTACTAATACCATCGACAGCCACAGGATGAAAAAGCACCACTGGAGGGTTTTCACGAATAATATAGCCTTTGGGCGATGTTACAATAAAGTCATAAAGCGAATGTGACGGTTCTTGATTGGTGTACACTTGACTAATAATATTACACGTCACCGACACATGATGGTCCTCAATGAATTTCACTTCATGGTCTGATTCATGTTTTTTGTTGGACTCCAACACGCGTTGTTTAAATCCTAGTAATGGACCAATGGAATCGGGGTGTGTTTTAAAGTCAATTTTGAATGTAGAAAAAATACTGCAGCGATGAGTGTTGGTATTTCCTACAAGTTCAAACTTGCGCGTTCCATCCAGAAATGACTTTAAACCATATTCATTGACCAACACCACATAAATGTGTACATAAATGTCATCTATCGTGTATCCACCAGAGCTCAGGGTGAGCACAGAATCATCATAGTAAAACTTGTTGTTCACATTTTCACGTATGTTGTATATTCGATTGTACGTTTGAAGAGAAACAAGTCCTAAACCATAGGGGTTTTCACTCAATTCGGTAGGTGGGTGAAAGTCTAGGCTCACTTCAGG
The DNA here is from genome assembly GCA_946902985.2 of Meconema thalassinum. NCBI lineage: Eukaryota > Metazoa > Arthropoda > Insecta > Orthoptera > Tettigoniidae > Meconema > Meconema thalassinum. The sequence goes on from OX336389.2 coordinate 902,575,075, forward strand.
TCCACGTCCATGCAGTGTAAACGTCTTACTTTCCACCGACATACTGTTGACGTTTTTGCTTATGCTGCGTCTTATATTAAAAAAAATAAACACAAACGGCCACACTGTTGGCTGTTAAACGTTTGCTCACGTTTCACATTATAATATATCTTGATCCTGTATCCAAAATAGGTCACTAGTTCCATGGGCGGGGGCAAATTCCCGAAACTGTCAAAATACCATACAGTGGATCTCTCTTTGACATAAGCTACATAATGTGTTCCAGGTCCTCTGTGATCATCCAAATTGACAAGAGCACATTCATGTTTCCAGGGTTGTGAGGGTAATTGGTTTCGCATAAACACACCTCGAAAATGAGAAAGCATCAGTTGTTTAGCATAGCTTTCCACTTGTTGATGCGTCAGGGCATGTCTTGCTATGGCTGAGGTTAAAGATGTTTTATTTTATTTTATTTCGAAAAGGTGAAATTCCAAATCCTTGTTGATAAAAGGCTGGCTTCAAATTGACATTTCTAGCCCCCTTAGCAATGGCTTCCATCGTTTCATTGTGTCGCTGACTTTCTTTGAGTTGTTGCTTGCCCTGTTGCGCGGCTTTAATAGTTTTTGCCACTGCACTGGCGCCACCTAAAAGTGAACCTAGAGCAGCCAGACCAGCGAATAATGCAGGTAAAAATCCCGCTCGTTTGGGAACGGGAATCACTCGCCCTTGTTTTTAACCCTGTCGCGGACGTTTTGGAATAACATGCCTCTGTGCTGCTCGAAGAGCTTTCCTTATGGTCAACACATTATTTTTTCCTTTTTTCTTTCGCAAGGGCATGTCCACGAATGTCTTAAGCCCAGGCTTTGCCAAGGACATGGTCATATTTTTAGTCTTTCTCACAACATGTCTTTGTTTCACCATGATGATGATCAACAACCTTTCACATGAAAGTTTAAGTCACAACTAACGTCAGATTGTTATTTCATGGCTGTATATTCCAATTCTACATAAAGTGGGAAATCGTTTATGTTTTTTCCAGCTTGCTTTTCACCCCATGTCAACATGAGATGAAAGGATAATTCGTCTCCTGCATTGACCATTTCATGGTTATGGACCAACATCCTATGACCATTTATCTCTATTTCTAAATGGTTCTCATCAAGTATGGCGTATTTGATGTGAATGGTTCCATCATAGTGTAATCGATAGTGGCTTAAACCCGAAGCAAGCACATAGGTCAAGTGCTGGTCATGAACTAGCGGTATATGGTTTCTCTCATTCACAGGTTTTACATTTGTCTGATACACTAAAAATACAGATGGGGTAAATTTATAAAGCCTTTTCATTTCATAGGTCACGTATCGCTTGGTACAGACATCATCTTCTTGTGGGTCTTCCACGTGAATAATGCGGTGATGATTAGCAGTATAGCCATCCACCGTAAGCTGAGGCACTTTATCATAAAACTCATACACCTTGTTATCCACATACATTTTTGTAGTAACATCTGTAGACACTTGAGGATGTTTTACATGGGTTAACTGCTTTCCTTTAAAGTCATAATCTCCCTGTTTTGTGCGTGGCACTACAGACCTATCCACATAGTGTTTATTAGCAGGATCTGTTTCTTGTTTAGGATCATGTATGGGAACAGACTTAGCTTTGACCATCAACGCACGTCCAAAGACATCCATCGTCAACCTGTAGTACAAGTCTACTGTTTCTATGACAAGGCTCGGTGCGATGTATATAGACAGCCTGCTACTCTCTCTAAGCCTTAGTTGAAATGAAGATAATTAAGCAGCAAGAGTCATTCCCCGTGAGGGACATGGTTTCCTATATCTGCCCCACATCACGTGAACAACGCCATGGTTCACTGTTTCCATCTTCCATTCGCTGCATCATTGTGGGACCTTCCGTCTGTGGAAAGACCAATCTTTTGCTGACACTTATTACAGCGCCCAATGGTCTGTGTTTTCGAAATATTTATATTTTCGCAAAATCTCTCTACCAACCCCTCTACGTGTTTCTGAATCAAGTCATGTCTGGATTACAAAATGAGAATATGGGGTATTTTACATTTTCCACGCAAGAAAATGTTATTTCACCGGATGAGGTAAAGCCTGATTCACTCATGATTTTCGATTATGTATCCGCTGAACGACAAGGCATCATTCAAAGCTATTTCAGCATGGGTCGACACAAACATATCGATTGCTTCTATCTTGGACAAACGTATTCTAAAATGTCCAAATAGTTGATTCGTGACAATGCCAATGTCATTGTTTTATTTCGCCAGGACGAGAGGAACAGTCGTCACATTTAAAATGAACATGTGAATCCGGATATGACCTTTCAAATGTTTACAGAATTGTGTGGTAAGTGCTGGAACACACAACTTCATGCCTGTTTAGTGATTGATAAACAAAGTGAACTCAACCAAGGGCGGTATCGCTCAGGGTTTGGTCATTTTATTGCTATTTAAGGCACTGTATCATTCCCTCTCAAGTCATTTGTCACGACACCATGGCGTTAGCAGAGAGTCAATTGAAAAAGCATATTAGAGCAAAAAATACTATTCGCCAAAAGTTCCGTCAATTGAAACGATCACGTGCGGATCATGCTTTGTTTATTCAACAACATTTAGCCCCTCCGCTAGAAGCTATGTTGAAACCCTCTTTCAAGCCATCTGAAACGCTACCCACCGTTTCACAAGCCACTCAGACGCTCCACGAAGACCCTGAGGAAGAGGAAGAGGAACAGGAAGATTTAACTAGTGTTAGCGAAGTTGAGGATGAAGAGGAACAAGTGTTTACGCCTCAAAAAAGGCGTCACCCCTTGCAGAGTTTTTAAGAAAAAAGAAATCCTTGGTCATGGTCGAAACACCTTGCCCTTCCAGATCGTCTCCATTTTCGCAACTCTTAGCCACCCCTCAACATAAAGCTCAACTGAAAAACATTTTAATAAAATATTATGGATCAACACTGGAACCCTATTTCACCAATCTATTTATTGGAAACACAGATACCACGTATGGTGTTCGCTATGAAGATGATTCATTGATTAAATTTAGTCGTACTAAAGCTGTCATTAAAAAGATCAACTATAAATTAACACCAGGACTGTTAAAGCTACTATTCTCTCGGACTCCCTCATCCCAAGATTATACGTCAGAGGACCTTGGTAAATATAAATCCATTTTATTGGACACCCATGCCCACTAGAGACAGTATGATCCCACTCAACAAGTGAATGCTAATATATCTCAAAAATATAAAACCATCATTGCAAAAATGTTTCCCACTAGTCAAAGTGGTCGTCGCAAAGTGTCCGCTTCGGGAGTGACATTTAAACCATTAAAACCCCTTGTGGATGTTACCTACTGGCACAATCCCAATAAACTCGTCCAGCGACTACAGCTGTTGCATGCTTCACGTCAAGCCGGCCATACTGGTCACGATTGGGAAATTCAAGAAATTGAGGAAGAACGTCGAAATGCCAAAATTATTGTTTAAACCCTCACCCATTAAAATGGGTATTGCTCACGAGTTGCATCGTCCAGCTAGACGTCACTATCAGCGACTCAAGGTGATTTCACAAGGTGTGGACGAACTTTGGCAAGCAGACTTGGTTGAAATGATTCCCTATGCTAGCGTTAACGATGGTGTACGCTATATGTTGACGGTCATTGATGTTTATTCCAAAATGGCGTTTGTTGAACCTGTGCGACGCAAGTCTGGTCCACTAGTCACCAAGGCCTTTCAACATATTATTCATCAATCCAAACGTCAACCTCAGCTGCTACAAATCGATCAGGGAAAAGAATTTTTCAACAAGGATTTCTCCAGTTTTCTCAAATCTAAGGATATTCACCATTACACCACGTACAGCAATCTCAAAGCCAGCGTGGTCGAGCGGTTCAACCGAACATTGAAAACCCATATGTGGAAAGCGTTTACCGCTCAGGGCACTTATCGCTGGTTGGACTTGTTACCTGAGCTAGTGTCACGTTACAATGACACCAAACACAGAACCATTGGGACCAAGCCACGACTTGTGACCAAAAATATTCCACAACTGGATAAACTGTTTAACCCCATAAAAACAGCAGACCCTAAACGTCATCGCCTTAACATTGGGGACCATGTTCGTGTGAGCTAATTCAAGTCCGTCTTCGACAAGGGCTACACACCAAATTGGGGGACTGAACTATTTCGAATTCGTCAAGTCAACCTGAACAGTCCAGTCACCTATTTACTCGAGGACCTCAACCATCAACCCATAAAAGGCAGGTTTTATCTCCAAGAACTCCAAAAGACGGCGTTTCCTAAATATTACCTTGTGGAAAAATTGTTGAAACAAAAAGGAAATAAACTATATGTAACTATATGTTGTGTGAACCTGTGTGCCTTGTATTTATTTATTCACTCATGTTGTACTTAACCTACAGTCCTATGTACAGTCCTCAGATCCACATGTATTATGAGCAATACATATTTCTTTCTCTCTTCACCTGTGTTCCCTCTTACACTGACACTCCCCCTCTCCTCCCCTTCACCTCCCACCACTGTCAAAACAGGTTGTGACTTGTTAGATCTTATCGTACACGTGCATATTACACATGAACTTGCATTTTCTCACGTATGAACCAAAACAGGATGTGACTTGCTTCACAAGGAGAATGCTATTAATGACATCTCACACGTGTTCACATGTATTTCGTCACTTTCCTTTCATATCGTTATCCCATTATAGTAGTAGAGACTGGGGAACAACGTCAGTTCAACACACGCAAATGTAGTTAGGCCCTTTGACATAATTTAAATAAATTCATGAGCCAGTTCATAGGGACCAGGCCAAAGGGACCGGTCCAAGGGGATCAGTCCAAAGGGACTCATCCACAAGGACTCGTCCACAAGGACTCATCCACAATGACCCGTCCACAATGACCTGTCCACAATGACCCGTTAGGTTGGGTTAGGTTACACTACAGCCACCATCTTTTAAAAAGCCCGCCCTCTTACCAAACCTATGAGTGGACATGTGTAAAAACAAAAACTAGCATGTTAATTCATATTGGCAATCCACCGTACACATGCACTTTATGTAGAACAACGTTTCATTCCATATTGGCATTCAAACTCTCACATGTTGCAATTGGAAAGAGAGATTCTCTAAAAAATTACAATTTCACCCCCTAGTAGGGGTAGGTTTTATTTTGGGGTTGAAATATGTTGTCCATTGGAAAGGGGGTGTCAGCCCGAGTTCAATGACACCTCATTCGTCAAAATCCGACCACGGGTTCGGGAGTTATCGGGCTGCCGCCATCTTGTGAGGTGGGGAGGTGGAGGTGGTCACAGAACCGGCACAAACACACTACTCTCGTTTAACAAATTAACAGCAATATTTCAACTTACTGCGTTTATCATCGATCGTTTTGCTGCTGATTTACTTCTCACTGATCACTCGTGCAATGCACTGATTCTACTTTGTCACCTTCAAAAGTCAATTCTGGCTAGGAACTTTCACTCACGTTCATACCGCCATTAGTGCGCCATAAGTAGTAAGAGGAAAGACACTTATACCGGTGGAGTCGGATGAGAAAAAATTTGACCAAGGAGGCCGTTAGGAAAGATGAAAGAGAGAGCTCGGCACAAGTAGGTGGAAGCAATGCTGGACATAGCTGGAGCTCTTATGGTCGCCAACCTATTTCTCTACTTGCTGTGAGCCTTTTCAGAGTGTTACGCAAGTCACGACACGTTTAAACACAGAGTTGTGACGTTTCATCCACACCCTTGAGACTGGGGAAATGTTTTAGTTACTGTATATAATTCTGTACATTGTCCAAGGTCTCGCAAATAGAAACCCCTCTCTTCCTCACACATGTTGCTTCATGATATACTATGCACGTTCTCACTAAGTCAGCAGTTTCAATACATATAAACAGTTCCAGAACAAATAGAAGGGAGAGATTTTCATTTTACGTGCGAAGAGACGTTCATCATATATACAATATTAAAACTACAGTGCGAAATACCATACCACACTATCACAGGATAATTGGTAAGTGTTGCAATTATCTTTATTAATATGTGTATTTATTTGGTTCAAGTTACTTAAAACGGGAATGCTACTAAAAATTCATTTTCTTTTGTAGGCGATCCTACATCCAAGACCGAAACTACTGTGCCAAATACCGTACCATACCATGCTATTGCAGGATAATTGGTAAGTTATTACTATTACTGTATTATTATTATTATTATTATTATTATTATTATGTTCTTTAAAAGGGAATGACGTACTGTTCCATGCGATTCTCGATTACCTTGTTTAACCAGCAAGGCTGAGTTGGCGTAACAAGTGCACACACACACACACATGCAGTGCAACAGCAGTACCAGCCGGCTAACTAGCTGTGATAGAGTTATCTCATTAACCTTGACGCTCATCAGTCATAGCACGCTTTCTAATTTCTTACCATTACAGGCCACATCCACGGTTTAAGCTAAAGTTATGCAATGTATTATATCAGAAGTCGTGGGCTCATTCGGGAATCTGCCAACGGTTTTACTTCAAATATAAGGATTCAAGTTAATTTCAAACCCAACCTCAAGTACACAATGACATAAATTCCTTGCATGTTTAACTGCATGAAACTTATGACCATAGTGTCCCAAGTCTTGAAAGAGACCCATCTCAGATCTTTCACATAGACTATAATAAATACGCTTCAATAGCAGTTAACTTTCTGTCCATCCATGTACTTGGGTGAGCATTTGTAATTAGTACCAATACAGTAATAAGCTAGTAATACACTTAACAAGAGGGTTAGATTTTATAGTTTGGTTTCAGATATGGATCTGTCTTTGTGGGAGAAATTGGATTCTTTGATGGAGGCAGAAAATTTCCCGCTTACTGCCCTAGACGATTTTTCTGCAGAGACGGACTTTGAGGTGTTGACCTATAGATTGATGATGGTTGATGGTTTCTACGCTTGGTGGCAGAATTTCGGCACTTAACTCGCCAGCAGCTTTTACCCACATCTTACTTGGTGACATCCGTAGAATTTGATGCTTTACTTTTGCCTGAAGCGTATTCCACACTGAATCAAGAAGACGTCAAATAGCTCAACAAGCACTTGCTTGCCATCATATATGACGGTAAAGTCCACAATATATCCCGTATTTCTTGTGACGATTCACGTAGATGTTAATATTATACGTTTTTATGAACTAAGTGAATGTTCAAATTAGTTTCACAAAATAATCTTTAAAAACATGCCAGGATTTTGTCGTCTTTACCAAGTTGGAAAAATGGCTGTTGCTGGGTTTTCTGCCATTAAGAGCACCACTTACATGGAATATTTAATAATATATAATTGTGATTGTAATCAAATAAACTTTCCATCAGAATATAGAAATTCACCAGTGCATTTGGACGCACGATATTATTACATTGTACTTGCCTATGACGATTGTTTCTTGTTACCATTCTAATACTGACAAACGTGTATGGATCACTGACCTTCGATTTCCTATCATACCAGAGATATTTTGGACATTTAAATTTTATAATTTTCCAGCCATGATGAATCAGAGTGATATCTTAACTTCCTCCAGCCAGTCAGTATTTACCATGTCATATAATGCATTTAACCGTTTCAGACAATACCTATGAGCGGGATTTTATTCTAGTGTTTCAAGTTTCTGTTTTTACAATGTCTAAAAATAAAATTATCCCAGTGCGTACTCTCCGAATTGTGAATATGTGCAACTCTCTTTTAACAACATATTGAAACAAATCTTACAATTCGTGAACCTGATCGTGGTGAGGGGCTTTATTTTGGGGTGGTTGGGCTTGACATACTTAGCGAACCTGATCATGGTGAGGGGCTTTCTATTGGAGTGGTTGGGCTTGACATACATAGCGAACCTGATCATGGTGAGGGGCTTTCTATTGGGGTGGTTGGTCTTGGCATACTTAGCGAACCTGATCATGGTGAGGGGCTTTCTATTGGGGTGGTTGGTCTTGGCATACTTAGCGAACCTGATCATGGCGAGGAGCTTTCTATTGGGGTGGTTGGTCTTGGCATACTTAGCGAACCTGATCATGGCGAGGGGCTTTCTATTGGGGTGGTTAGTCCTGGCATGCTTAGCGAACCTGATCATGGTGGGGGACTTACTATTGGGGTTGTTAGTCCTGGCATGCTTAGCGAACCTGATTATGGTGAGGGGCTTTCAATTTGGTTTGTTGGTCTTGACATATTTAGTGAAACTACAATTTTCTCAACTTGAATGAAAAGAAACAATATTGGGACGCGACACCTCGCACAATACCCTAGGAGCTACATTTTACATAACCATCCATGTAGAACCCTCCAGTTTATCGTAGACTCTATTGGAAACATGTATCATGCAACACATGTGCAAACGTCTCATTCATAATAATCAAACTACAATAATAACACGGAAATTGTTCCTTCAAGTATGTTTTCCATGGTTTTGAAAACAAATGGAACTAACTCCTGACCTAAATCCTGGTAAGGGGAATACTTTATTGTCCGTAATATACATGCACACGTTTCCGGGAGAATAGAGCTTTTCACTTTAGCACACCAAACCAAACTATTTTTGTCCATGTATGTTTCTGCACGGTATGAAAATCTTGTTGTGCAGCTCCTACTACTGTATGCCTATGAGAACTTCAGAAGCGGGATTTAGTATAAACATTGCATGCTCTGCAAAGTCTGCAAGTGAATATAAATAAGTATACCAGGTTTCGCGGAGTTGATATTGTTTCAATTCCTAAAGCGATTGCAAATCGAATAGCTATCATTAATGTTCACTCTAAGAGTAATGCAAGTTTTGCATTGTATTTAGTTAGGGTATCACATCCTACCCTCAATACACACCTAATGTAAACATCAACAATTTTCCCATGCCTATGGTACTTCAAAATATTAGTAAGTTTGAAATGCAAAATAATCTCTCTGTAAATTTGTATGGAGCTGAGAACGCAAATGGTGAGTCGATTGTGTGTGGAGCATTTAAACGTAACGTTTCCTTAACCTTAGTACATTACAATCATCACCCAACACATCACGTTAATCATATCCTGATAAAACTCAAAATGCATATCAACCTATGGACACACGAGCGTCTTCTAGCCAATTGACAAAACACATTTCACACAGCATTGCCTATTATTCACGTTGTCCATTTGTTAAGGGCTGTTACAAGTTTGATCTCTATCCTGGAGACGATTTCATCCCATAGTTTGTCGAACAATTATGTACTATAGTTAAATCTACTGCAGCATACCATGCTGCTCCAGTGCCTGTAGAACATCTTGCGGATGAACAGAGCAATGCAGTTTGAAACTGCTACTGTTATAATCCTTTCAGTGAGTAAAATAGCAAAGTATGAAATCATAATCATCCCAGTGGCAACTTTCGTGGAGTGACACATAACACTTGCAATTTCAAGTACAAACGTTCCCAGTTCGTGCCTGGATTCTTCCAGAATTTAACAGGATATAACAGCCATTTCTTATACATTCCCTATGGCAGCAGCATGTCACAGTAGATAATGTGTCCACCATTAAAAACTCATTTCATCAAAAATTGAGCATTATAAGGGATTGCCAAATATATTTCTCATGCTCCATCCCTGCGATTTATCGATTCCTTTTTTGCTTTATTCTCTTCAACAATATTCCTAATATCAAATAAAAGGCGCACATGTTCATTACCAACTAATATTTTCCGAATGCGAATCATTTTCAACGTGGTATCTCAGAAGGGGGCATTCCCTTATTAGTATGTTACTCAAGTGGATGGATGTTCTTAATAACCAACAGTTGCCTCGAAATGATGCTTTATCAGCTCGTTTATAAAAGATCGGCGAGCGGAACATGTGTCAAATGCATTGTCTTGTTGCATTCTGGATGAGTACTCTGATATGTTTTAAAGGCAGATGTTTTCGTCTTTCTGATGTGTTTGAAAATGTTCTTGTCTTTTGTATACAAACGTACAATCAAGATCCCGCACAATATCTCACCGTACCCAGATTGGCTTGAGAGCAGTGGCGTACCATTGGTACTATGATTTAATGTACGAAGTACGTCCAGAAAGTAAGTTCCGTTTGGTAATAACATTAAATTGTGTACAGATACAGAAAAATTATTTATTGCACAAAATTCTACAACCCTTAAACTACTTTTCCACGTAACTGCCGAAATGTTGCAGGCATTTGTCGTAGCGTGGCACGAGTTTTTGTATACCTTCTTCATACACGTGTGCCGCCTGTGTCTTCAACTAGTTGTACGTTCCGCTGCAGCGCAGTTCCGCATATGCGCGGTAGACGCTCTGTATCAAGGAGAAGAAACGTGCGCCATTTGGAGAGCGCTGTCAGCCACGTACGCGTTATGTGCATGTTTACTCGTACAATGTCGGTGTTGATTGAAAATCCCGCCGCTTGTGAAATCAGATCTGTGATTCGTTTTGTGAATGCTAGGAAAGTGAAACCAATTGAAATTTATCGGCAAATTTGCGAAGTGTATGGACAAAATGCGATGAGTGATTCAATGGTGAGAAGATGGGTCCGACAGTTCAATGAAGGACGTAGTGAAGTGCACGATGAAGAACGAAGTGGGCGTCCATCTTTGGTTACAGAAGAACTGGTTCACGCGATTGATGACAAGATCCGGGAAAACCGCAGGTTTACAATTAGTGCTCTCGCTATGGAATATCCCCAAATCTCACGATCACTAATTCATGAAATTGTTACCGAAAAACTGAACTTTCGTAAACTTTGCCGACGTTGGGTACCAGAGATTCTTACGGAGCAACACAAAGCAAAACTTCAGTTTTTGACCCGTTACAATGAAGGCGGCGAAGAATTTCTGACACAGATAGTCACAGGAGATGAAACTTGGGTTTCTTACGACACCCCTGAAAGTAAGCGGCAATCAATGGAATGGAGGCACACTTCATCCCCAGCAAAGGTTAAGCCGAAACAAATCTTGACACCTCGGAAAATGATGTGCACAGTGTTTTGGGACTGGAAAGGCATCTTACTCATTGATTTCTTTACCGACAGCAGTGGCTACGCTGGCTAAAGTGCAGCGTTAGGTCATGGGGCCAAGCTCTCTGCTGACTCGGTAGACGCGTGGGTTCGAGCCCCACCGTCGGCCGTCCTTGAAATGGTTTTCCGTGGTTTCCTATTTTCAACACCAAGCAAATGCTGGGACGGTACCTTCTGATAGGCCACGGCCGCTTCCTTCCACATCCTTGCCCACTTTCATTCATCTTCATCCATTCCATCTCTCATCCCGACGCGCAGGTCGCCCACGGGCGTCGACTAGAAAGACCTCCACTCGGCCTCTCAGGAGGCCACACGACAAAAAAAAAAAAGATTTCTTACCGCGTGGTCAAACAGTTAACGCAGATGCTTACTGCGAGACACTTAGGAAATTGCGCCGCGCAATACAGAATGAGCGCCGAGGGTTGCTGTCAAAAGGTGCTGTTTTTCTTCACGACAACGCACGACCACACACTGCAAATGTGACGAAAAACCTCCTACAGGGATTTGGTTGGGACGTGTTTGACCACCCTCCGTACAGCCCTGACCTCGCTCCTAGCGACTTTCATCTGTTCACACATCTCAAGTCTTTCCTTGGCGGTCAACACTTCAACAATGACGACGAGCTGATAGAAGATGTTTCCAACTGGTTGAAGTCACAGGCGGCAAACTTCTATGAAGGAGGTATCCAAAAACTTGTGCCACGCTATGACAAATGCCTGCAAAAGTTCGACAGTTATGTGGAAAAGTAGTTTAAGAGGTGTAGAATGTTGTGCAATAAATAATTTTTCTATATCTGTACACAATTTAATTTTATTACCAAACGGAACTTACTTTCTGGACGTGCCTCGTATATATAGTGCAATTTATGGAGTCCTGAACTCCAGAAGATGTTTACTGCGCTCAAGGTTTATTATATGGCGAATAACTATATCAATACCTGATACCTATTTCTTATATCTTATGTCAATAATGTATATGGGTACGCCATGATGTAACATTTACATATAGGAGACTTTTCTTGGCTTCATGATGTGGGATAATTTAGTGTTATGCATGTCGAAGATGATGCATCAACATGAACAGATCAATGCAGTTTGAAACTGCTACTGTGCGCTCTTTGGTATCTTTAATCTCCTGCACCCAGAAAACATTTATGATGAACATTGAGACTTTCCGCTTTGTCAGACAGCCCTATCTGCGAGTAAACAGTTAATCACGCTTCACGACAATAAGTGGTATATTCTACAATATCGCATGTTTAAGGAATGCATTAATGAACGAAATGAAAGTCCATCGTGTACCGGTACTAAGATTTCAGCAACTAGCTTGGTTAATGCCCAACTTTACATTCACCTTATAACAAAGGAACGCAAGACAAGCAGTACCACGTTTGAAAACAACGTCTACAAGCTCACGAAAAACTCTGTGCTTGAACAAACATTCCTCAATGTAAGTTAATTCATAGATGTGTTGAACTGGTACATTTATGTTCGGAATGTAGAATTTGGATACTGTTGTGTCATCCCAAATACTGCATCATTATATGGAGACGATAAGAGCCCGCCTTCCTTAATGATTTCGATAAGATTAGATAAACACAGATAAAGTTCCGTAGTCAAATACAACATAATATATTCCCCGCATTCCTGGCAACGGATGTTTATATTAAGAATATGTATCCTTTGAGGTAGTGTCATACTCATGATTAGTTCTTCCTCGTTTAAGTAACACTAAATAAATATTGCAAAAGACTAGGAGCTGCACGATTTAACGAGTACGGGAAAATAAATACGGCGCATGAAAGATGAAATAAAAGAGAAAGTACTGCTAAAAGAAGAATGTAAAAATGTGCTAATCATAACTGAAACACAAGATGTTCAGTTATGAACATATAGCCTACTTTCTCCTAAATGCATGGGTATAGTTATAACTCTTTGTCCATATCTAGGAGTATAATTGAATGCTGGTTGTATTAGCTTGTTGAAATGAAACGTGCTGTACGGATATTAAACGTTGATTGATTGAATCCTCACCTGAATTATATACACACACACACACACACACACACACACACACACACTAATACAGCCATCACAATAACACAGGTTATCAGACGGAATGCAACACTCACCCAAGTACACGGGGCTAAATGACCATGATGTCCATGCATCTCAAATGAAACTACGACAACAGCTTCCTACCCAAATCCTTCCTCGTATGAAAGTACACACACTAGTAAGCCTACAGACATCACAGTGACACAGGTTAACATACAACTTCTACACATACCCAAGTAAACGGAGCTACAAGACCATGATGCCGCAAAACCCCTAAAGAATCAGCAAGACAAATAATAACAACAACAACAACAACAACAACAATACACTATCGCAGATCAAGGTCAACGAATATTAATCGCTGTATTCCAGTGTTGAAATATGTGGTGTTATAAGTTGTAAGTTATACACACTATATATGCTTAAAATTATAACGTGTGAGTAGTTATACATCAATAAATACAAAATAAAAACGAAGTAAAAAAATCGATCCTGGAGGGATATGAACCACGAACAACGAGACTATGAGTCTAGGTCGGTACCATTACGCCACGGATGTGCTACGATAATATTTGATAAACAACTGGATTAGTATGACTGTATCTTATTTTGTGTTGAAATCAACGATTTTATTAGAGTTTTCTGCCGTTTCTATAAACCATTTGATACTGAATATGTATTATTTTGTTCAGTACCGGTACATTCCTGAAAGGATATAAACTTACGAAGTTATGGAAATATACGGATTTACTAGCAAATATAGCGGCCATTTTGACAAATGGACGGCATGACTCAACAACGATATGGCACGGTAAGCCTGACCTGTTAGTCACTTCTACGGTTACATAGACTATCTTATTATATAATACGCTAAAGTGTTTGTTTCAGAAACTCAAGTTCCTAAACCAGAGGGAGTTAGAAGGTGTGGTTTGTACCAAAATCTTCCAAATCGTCTCAATAGTACAGGAAAAATCTTGCATTTCTTCAAAAGTCAACGGAAATAATATTTATTTGTTTATAAAGTGCTTTTAAACAATTAAACAAGACGATAGCCCCTGGCAGAACTGTTTCGCGTAAAACCCGCTTAGCACTAGCGCCGGGCGGGTAGTCTGTACACATGGGGATCACACAACCCATTATGCGAGAGTTCTCGCACGGGTCCGCTAGTTCTATTATAATATGCTAATATCCTACCGGTCACCTCCTTGAGGAAAGTTTAAACCTCCCTATGTACGATAAGCTGAATTGTTGGTGAATCGTTACGGTTAGGCTATAATACTTTCATGATTCATACAACCGCCATCTCGAAACTACTTGGCTGATGACCTTGTAGTTTTGGCAAGAGACGCTTCCCACATTAAGGTATATTGTTGCAAAATTTTGTAGAGATCGAATGATTATGTAAGTCATAATTTGATTTAAGCTCAGACCATTTGGGTGGGCGCCATTTCCTTTTTGTTATGATGGGGCGATATACATCATGACACTGAGTTGTCCCTTGCTAGTGCTACCTCTGTACCAAATTTCGTTCAATTCCGTTTCATCGTGTTTGAATTGATAGTGGGGGACAGACATGCAGAGTACACACACACATACACACACATACAAACTCACAGACACACAATTGTTTGGTCCTGTGTTGATCTCATAAGACTACTTTCATTTTTTTTTGCAAAAATCGAAAGTAGGCTAACAATATTTGTGTGATATTCCTTAATGGTTTGATAAGGTAAAATTATTCACTAGCAAAGAAATATTTGTTGTTTGTTATCAATTCATTTTTGGGGCTTTGGACATCGTGGTCATCAGCCTCGTGTAGTTGGGTGTGTGTTGAACTTGTCTTATAGCCTGTTATGCGATGACTGTAATAGTGTGTGTAACTGTATCAGGGACAAGGATGAGACAGGAGCCCCGGGACTTGATGTAGGGCACTATCCCGGCATTTGCCTGGAGGGAGTGTGGAAAAGCGGGGAAATCCATACTCAAGATAGCTGATGTCAGCGTCGGGATTTGAACTTACGATCTCCGGAGTTAATGCAGCTTCCCACGTGGTCATAGTGTACGATTGGTGGCAAAGAAATAGGGCACATGAAAGATGAACTAAAAGGGAAAGTACTTACCAAGTTCATTAGACTTATAGCAAATGTACTGTATTACATCTAAACAAAATGCACTTATGCTCACAAAGCCAAACGATGTTCAACTGTCATGCGAACGAAGTTTACAAAGCAGAAGCTCACTTCTGCAACAACAATAGGCCTATAGCACACAATTCAACATGTTCTTGTCAAAACAAAGTTACTCTATCCTCAGAGGATAAACGTTGTGTGCTTTATTATAATGCCTTATGGGCGTTATAGTTTAAACGGTTCAAGATCATTACCTTGCTTTTCCTAATTGATCTTACTTCTTGTAATTTACTTTTTGCAAAACACATTTTTGTTAAAATACACTATTTCTGTGTATGTGGCATTTAATAGCATACTTGCTTCATGCTAAGTAATTGAACGAAAAGCCAGTTGGTTCTTAAAGTAACTTTCATATAATACTATGTTTTTGTAAAATGCCATTTTTGTGTTGAAACACTATTTTTCTTTATGTATCGGCATACTTCCTTCATAAAAATAAAATACACTACTTGTGAATGCTCTAGCCTCCGTGGCTTAGCCGGCAGCACGCCGGCCTCTCACCGCTGGGTCCGTGGTTCAAATCCCGGTCACTCCATGTGAGATTTGTGCTGGACAAAACGGAGGCAGACAGGTTTTTCTCCGGGTACTCCGGTTTTCCCTGTCAAAATTTCATTCCAGCAACACTCTCCACTATCATTTAATTTCGTCTGTCATTCATTTAATCATTGCCCCAGATTAGTGCGTCCGGTCTCGGCAGCCGGCACAGTCCATATCCTCGCCGCTAGATGGGGGCTTCATTTGTTCCAGGCCGGTCGGAGACTGGAAGCAGGCTGTGGATTTTCACTTGTAAATGCTAGGTTATAGTAAACTATTTATGGTTAAAATTCACTATCTTTTGTGTATGTGTTACGTAACAGCATACTTGCTTCGTGTTAAATAAATGAAGAAGTTGTCAGTTGATTCTTAAAGAATCTATTCTAAATATTATGTTCTTGTGAATGTTTTGTTGTTGTTAAAATAAACTATCGTCAGTTTATGTGCTATGTAACAACATACTTCCTTCATGTGAAATAAAGTGCATTGCTTGTAAATACTATTTTTGCCAAATACATATTTTTATAAAATATACCATGATTTGTGTATGTAGCAGAATAGCAAATAAGTTAAGAAATAGTAAAGTAGATTTAAATACTATATTTTGTATGAAATATGATTTTGTTTTGTTAAAAAACACTATTTTATTATGTATGTGCTATGTAACAGCGTACTTGCATTTTGTCAAATAAAGTATGCTGCTTGCATAAACTTGTATGTTTTTATTTTCCCCAACTTTAACACACCCTAAAGAACCTTATCCTTCCATCATGTTAGGCATGTTGATTGCTTGAAAACAATAGGTAACTACTAGTATTTGTTAGAGACTTAATAATAAAAATAATAATAATAACAATAATGATAATAATAATAATGAAAATAGTAGTAATAATAATAATAATAGTCACCATCACTGAATTCTATTTTTTTATAGCAGTACCTCTCCACACTAACATGGTCGATCGACGGTGGTGTCATCTCATGGTCAAAATTAGAACTAACAATTTGCGGCCATTGTTATAACTTGAGTTTCACAATTTAAATAGTTGGGCGTTACCCTTCAAACAACACTGACTTCATTCAGAAGTCATGTGCAAGAAAGAGCAGCGTACAACATGAAAAATCTTCAACTAGTCTCAACCAAAACTGTAATGTTCTGTTTTTCAAACAGGAGACTCTTACTGTCAGAGGCTTATTAACTCGAGAAAAAATTAAGACCAGATGTATGAAAAGAGTGCTGGGAATAGGAATAGAGGGACCACCTCGGCTTAAATTATACTTAAAGGAAGTTTCTTTATAGAAGATATGAGATTACACCTGCACCTGCCGAATACAAAGGCATATGGGAAAACCTGTAAAATTTTGCATGAGAAAAGGAACGACATCTGGGATGAGTTCTATGCAACAGACGCAATAATAGCAGAAGACTGGAAACAGGCCAATTTGTAAATTGAGGCACGCCATCACGCGAATTGCTGTACATGGCTCCCACTACAAGTTATGCATCATCAAAAGATTTAATTACAAAATGAGGACCGTAAATGCGAACTGTGAAAGGAACATTGCCCCCGATATCATGCCAAGAGAAAAATGGCATTAATGAAAATGCGCAGTGAATTGCTTTAATGTATTCCCTGGATATTGTATTTCCTTGGCTATTAGCTGCAATAAATGTGTCATTCATTATTATAACTTGAGCTCATATCAATCTGTCGGTGAGGAATGTTTAGCCGCGGCTATTAAGGGTTGCTCCACGCTGGATCTCAGTTCAGCCATCCAGGATCCTAGTTGAACGGTCCAATATACTAACAAATAGTAATAGGCCTATGCCTTTACTGGGCCCACACCAACCTCCTCACTGGAGTTAATGAATCAAGGTGAATGAGATAGGGCATGACCTATTAGAAGATACCATCATGGCATTTGTTTGGAATTTGAACAAGTAGTTCCGTGAAGAACTAATAATAGCCTATTTTCATTTATCCTATTGGCATTTTCCAATAAAATCTCTCCCGCCTGTTGAAAGGATTTTCGATGTGATATACTAAATAGCATATGACCTACATTGTGATAAAGAATAGAGTAACAATTCAAACTCAAAACTCATATCCATAAGTTGTAGTCATTTCAGGCAAGAAACATAAAAATAATATTTTCAGAAAGCAAAATAGTCTTACTATTGAACTAGTACATATTTATGTCTTAAATCAAAGCTTTCATTTCCTCAAAATAATTCACGTCAACACAGCTCCAGCACTCGAAATTATACTACACAAGGAAGCTTATTTACAATACACGAATACCACAGTGTGGAATTTTGTACTCGCTTATCAACTGACGAGAGACAGGTTCAATGGAACACAGTAAAATAATATGATCTTTTCAGATAGGAACATGAGTACAATCCATAATTTACGATGCCTGAAATAGAAAATTGGGATAGATGACCTTTGCGTCTTACCCCTCAAAAAAAATCTCCACCAACACCATTACATTGAGAAATTATGTGCTAGAATACGAGTATATAACTTTCAGTATTTTTTCATTTATTTATTTATATACCGGTATTCATTTGTTCATTAATTAATTTATTATTATTATTGTGTTGGACGCCATTTTCCGCGTTGCCTTACTCGTTTAAGTAGTTAGTAAACTAGCGCAACTAGTCACGATTTATTGGCTGTAGGCTATGTGATTTTTCTTTTGTTTGTTAAGATATTGTTATTGCTGATTGACCTTCAAGTTTACCTGCTTAGTGTGATATCTGTGATTGTTATTAAATGGTCAGGTTGGAGTGGATTATGAACTTAGCTGATTTAGCGATGTGTGGTCCGTGCCAGTTTAGTGCAAGCAAAGGTATCGAACTGTCGAGGTTGGACGAGGTAATAGAATGTCCTTACCGAGTTTCAACGAAATCACTCCAGCAGTTTAGATTGTATTACGGGACTCACACACAAACACTCAGAGAGAGAGAGAGAGAGAGAGAGAGAAATCACACGCACGGACAAAAGGTAATCTCACGCCTATTTTGTCTTATGAAGAAAAGAGGCTAAAAATGGATCCAAACATGGTTTCAGAATGGTACCGGGCCCAGAGACATTAGCTACCACGATCGGTAATATAAAAAATAGAAATACAGTATAAAATAATGTTAATAATTTTAACAGATTTGTTATAATAATAATTTTATACTTAAATAATAGTTTCATAATTTTAATATTAATAATCAAATAATTTCATAATAATATAAATTTCAATAAGTTAATTTCAATAATAGTCAATTATTAAAGAAAGCCTTCCAGTCGGTCAACACAAATTGTGCCCGATTACTTTAGGCGGGAAATAAGTATTTACATACCCTGATCTTGAAAGAAACAAGATAGGCTGCTATTGCAAAATGACACGCTCTTATGTAGTCTACAAAATGGGGTTTTTAATTGGTTGACATGTTTCGAACGTCAAGCGTTCATCTTCAGATCCTGTTCACTTAGGCTTAGTTAATGCACAATATTTGTGAATTACACTTATTATGGTGTTTGAAGCCATTAATCCAAGTGTAATAATTAATCTCATGTAATTGTTTTTCAGGATTAGGGAATAACCCATCACAATTGGGTACAATCGTGTTGACCGACTGAAAAACATCATATTTCAATTACACTTATGCACAAATATATATAAAATGTTTATATTAAATATATTTGTGCATAAGTGCAATTCATAAACATCGTACATTTACTAAGCCTAAGTGAACTGGTTCTGAAGATGAACGCTTGACGTTCGAAGCATGCCATCCAATTAAGTACGGTACCTCATTTTGTACATAAAAGCGTGTCATTTTGTAATGACATCTGGTTTCTTTTAGGTTAGGGCATGAAAATACTTGTTTCCCACCTAATCTAATTTTAAAAAGAAATTTAAATTTTAAAATTGTGGTTATGTAAACAATTGAAATGCGTAAATTAGATGTCAGAGGATTAAAACTTGAATAAGCATTTACCTTACCAAGTTTCACTGCGCTCGGATGGTAAAATCGCAAGAAACATATATTTAAATATTTAAATTTCACGTCGCCGCCATCTTGGATTTGTGCTCACCAGGTTATTGAAAGCCCCATAGGTGAACATAAGTTCACAGCCTTTATCGACTTATAAAATGTCAGTTTGATTGCTGCCTTAGATTAGTAGATATTGAGAGTCGTCTAAATATTTCGGATGCTCACAATATTTTAATTTTTATATATGTAGTGTGCCCGTTTAACCGAAGATAAACGCCCACATATGCGGGAGCCTCGAAGACAGTTGAGCACAAGATTCTCAATATCTCAGGGGGTTAACGGGTAAGGCTAGGTGGTGCTGAACTGTGTCCGAGACTCGCGCCTGAGCATAGAGAGGACGAAAAAAACCACAAGATTTCCACAAACCACACCCCACTTTTATTAGATAAAAGTTATATCAGGTCAAAAGCAGAACACTCCTACCTCAATCTACAGGGTGTAAAAAATATTCAGTCTCTCACCCTGAGATTCCTGATTGCTAAATAAAGGAAAAAAATCACTTCCTATTTGAATGTCTTAAAGTTTAGGCATGCCCATATTCGCTGACAAACACTTATATTTATCATCACTGACGCTTATTTACAAATTATACTTCACATAAGGCACTGAGTAAAACTTAGTTCACTGTCTGTTTTCTATTATTAAGAAAATATATGCTTCACCATCCACATTTATTAATAATTGATCCACTCATGAAATATTATGAGCATAACTGTTGCAAAATTTGTTTATAGAATTTTCAGCATGTTATAATTAAAGGATTTGCTGTTGTACATTTGAAAATAATCATCCCATGGAATTTTCCGATCAGTAGCAAGCATTATTGATCTAAACATAACTGATTCAGATGCTGTTTGACCATTCTTCTTCTTTCATCGGCTTTTCCCAATTAGTTGGGGTTGCCGGAGCCAACCAGGCTCTTTTTGGTTTTGGCCGGGAATTTAAGGCCGGATGCCCTTCCTGACGCCACGTGATTTTTCAGGTGAAAATTCCACCCCGCTGTCACCGGGATTCGAACCCCGGCCGTCCGGGTGAAAGACGACCAGCTAAGCCACTGCGCCATCACGCTCCCCCAGATGCTGTTTGACCATATATGAAAGAAATGATTCCCTGGTGTGATCAGATCTTAAAAGTGACCTCCCCCCCCCCCCCCCCTTATACAAATGCATTCAGAAGAAAACAAAAATGATTCTTCACTGGGTCAACCCCCTACTCATTTTCGACAACCACCTTTATTCCATAATTAATGGTGCATCCAAACTCCTAATGCCCACATATCACAAAAATATCGGTGCACTGTCTTCGAATGCTATACTTCACACTTCAATATAACAAATTGGCCACAATCTGACCCACCACTGCTGGCAACGACTGGAATATTTACTTACAACTTATTATACTCAAACATTTTCAATTAGCGCAGTCCTCAACTACTTTTGGTTGTTACATAAAACCTGATCCCCTATTCACCTTGGGACTACTACTCCTCCTTTGTCTGAGATTTTATAAACAACTGAACTTGCAACAAAATCAAATTACACGCATTTTATTATTTTTCGACTCCTTGGTTGAATATTTCTCATGAGAATTATTATTATTATTATTATTATTATTATTACTACTACTACTTTCAGAACTGATTTATTTTCCAAAATGTATTCACCATTATTTAGATATTTTATTCTTATCGATGGCTTCTAACTATCATCCTTCTCAAGAATCCATGTACTTGAATTTATTATAATTATTTAAATTTTCCCAGTACTCGATTATTATTATTATTATTATTAATTATTTATTTTATTTTATTTTTCCATTGCACAAATCATTCCTCCTCCACAAAATCAACTCGTGAGTGACTAATGTCTCCTATCACTGGTAACGAATCAGGAAGCGAAACACAAAGAAAACGTTGCGTTACTATCCGCCCTAAATTACTGAAATTTGACTACCAGGAAAACTGATAAATAACGAGAACTTCTTGTCTGAAACATGAAAAAGGACAATAAAAAATATGCTGACCTATTGATTTTGGGAATAGAAATATACACATGACTAGAATACAGTACAACTACGATAGCATGAAGAGATCTTACTTCCAGATATTCACTGTCTGTCAGGTGTTGAAGTAGCAGCTCGAAAGTTCCTCCCTGAAGTGCCAGCGTGTGTCCCCACACACCATGCCACGCCCTGGATTTAGCTCCTCTTGACCTCTGGTAAGGCTCTTTCCGCTTGCCCCATGGTGCTGTTCCAGAACCTTCTCACCTGGGCTGATGTTGGCTACGTCCATTTCGGCGTCCTTCACGGGCTGGTATCGTCTACGTCCCTTCCTCATCCTCTCGAATGTAACCCATCGTCGGTGGTATTAATGCATTTTCATAGTATCGGGAAGTTCCAAGATATCGCTCGTAAAATGTCCACGATGTTCCGCCCCCATTATTTTACCAATGTCTTTTACTGTCGTCAGACCACATATTAAATGTGTTTCACTTGAGACTGATATCTCGCGCAGCACTTAAGCACAATCGTCTGACAGTTGTACCGTATAAGGAATCTTTAAAGTCCTGAGTTCGCACACCTAATGGTAGCAAACACTCGTCATGACAATCTAACATTCTCGTGCATATGTCCAAAACCTAATACTGGGCATTGCGACTTTCGTGCAATCACTAATCACGCTGTTAAATCTGAAGTGCGTGGACCTGATGTCCTCACTGTTCGCGTCCTCATATGTGGCAACACTTTGAAATACACGCTTCACTTTCTAGCTGTCCACATGATCTATTAGCTACTTCAATACATGAAAGTAATGTACAGTCAAGAAATGAAGTTATTTGTCCATACATTATGACAGTCACTTCTAGTATAACAGTTCACAATTCTTATAAAGTACAGTTCAACTCACATGTGTTTGAAGAATAACTAAGTCTTTCTCTCCACCAGTAAGACTATCACCGTTGGCACTTAGAAAATTCATGGGCCTTCCAGAGCCTTCTACTCCTCGCATTCCGGCAACCCGCATACTTATTCACGGCGATGACGTAGTATAACACTTGCTCGAGGCTTCGCACTGACACAAACTGACTTCTGTCTCGGGACAGTCGGATGAGGAGCCGCACAGATGCGCGCGCATCCGGCAGCGAGGAGCATTAGAATAGCGCCGACTTGAAATGCTCCTCGCTGTCTCATTGTGTGATTGTTACCTACTAGAATTATCCCACCTGCGTACTTGTCTTTCATTCCTGTATGATTCTGTTCATCCTCGTCGAACACCAGCTTTTATGACTGAAGTGTATCACACGCTAGCATTTCGTGCGCCAAGTTGTAAGAAATAAAACATGGAGGGCGGTTGTCGTTTCGGGGTAACATTTACAGTCGTTTTGCATTATTAACGCAAAGCGGTCGTGAAACTAGCTTTAAGTAGGGATGGGTTGCGAACGGAGTCGCGAAGAGTCGAGACTGCTGCCGCTGGAACCGATACTCTCGACTCCAGTGTCGACTCCACTGATGCACTAACGTCATCTAACAACTGTTTTTGGAACTGCTTGAACATGTATGCTGGCAGCAACATTGTTCGCTATCGCTGCGGCATGTTTAAAATACAGCTGAATAAATCTTGCTGCTAGCTTGCCAGTAATACTTTTTTGGTATTGAAATGGTATGGCAAGCTATTATAACCTGCAAAACGATTCAATAGAATGATTATATGCATAGTCGTTCTTTGTTATGATCTACTGTAGGATTCTACAGTATGAGAATATGCTGGATAGGCCTAGTTGATGTATAGTGATAGGATATTTATTTTGCCGGCAAGATCGTTATATGGAATGTCGAATACCAATTACGAAGTTCTTGGCACTGTGTGTGTTATTCTTACTTTCATTATAGGGTGTTTCATTTCCGTGTCTCCAATAACAAAATGTGGGTGTTGAATTAATGTAAGATTTGGCCTATGTTATGGTTTGTTAATTGCTTTGTTTAAGATGTGCGCACAGGCCTCTCATATTGTGACGGTCCTGTTATCCGTCCACGTTTGTCCTTTGATACCTTGCTTTACGATGAATACAATAGGATTATTAGCCAGCAAACATGGATGATTGTTTCGGGTTATCATCGGTAATGTTGTAGGCGTAATTGTTATTGTGTTTATTATGATGATGATTATTAATAACAATAATAGTAATACAACCTGCCAAAAGTGCAATATCACAACAATTTGGTACAATGATTGTAAATAATAATATTAAAAATAATAATGAGAGATTCTGATAAAAAGCGACTGTGTGCCCCCCGCAATACTCATCCGATGAGCTTGGAGTCACGAGGCTTCATGCGAAGCGGCCCCGCAATACTCATCAGGGGAGCTTGGAGTCGCGAGTCTTCATGCGAAGCGGCCCCGCAATACTCATCAGGTGAGCTTGGAGTCGCGAGGCTTCATGCGAAGCGGCCCCGCAATACTCATCAGGGGAGCTTGGAGTCACGAGTCTTCATGCGAAGCGGCCCCGCAAAACTCATCAGGGGAGCTTGGAGTCGCGAGTCTTCATGCGAAGCGGCCCCGCAATACTCATCAGGGGAGCTTGGAGTCGCGAGGCTTCATGCGAAGCGGCCCCGCAATACTCATCAGGGGAGCTTGGAGTCGCGAGGCTTCATGCAAAGCGGCCCCGCAATACTCATCAGGGGAGCTTGGAGTCGCGAGGCTTCATGCGAAGCGGCCCCGCAATACTCATCAGGGGAGCTTGGAGTCGCGAGGCTTCATGCGAAGCGGCCCCGCAATACTCATCAGGGGAGCTTGGAGTCGCGAGGCTTCATGCGAAGCGGCCCCGCAATACTCATCAGGGGAGCTTGGAGTCGCGAGGCTTCATGCGAAGCGCCCCCGCAATACTCATCAGGGGAGCTTGGAGTCGCGAGGCTTCATGCGAAGCGGCCCCGCAATACTCAACAGTGGAGCTTGGAGTCGCGAGTCTTCATGCGAAGCGACCCCGCAATACTCGTCAGGGTAGCTTGGAGTCACGAGTCTTCTCCAGCCCGCCTGCTATACTTAATGGCCAGGGAATTCCTGTCTTGAAATACTACTACAATACAGAGACAAGGGTACATTCACGAAACAGAGGGGCAAATTAATGGAATTGCCAAGGGTCGAAAATGTCGGCAGCATTTATCTAAGGAGTGAGACATGCCACCAAATACAGGTAATAATAATAACTACAGTACTTACGAATGAATTCACCATAATATGTATTTATTTATAAAAACGGCAAGTATATTTAAATAAATAGAAAATATTTAGTAAAATTAAATATATATAAACACATAACTATCCGGGCCTTACTCATCAGGTTAGCTTGGAGTCGCGAGGCTTCATGCGAAGCGGCCCCGCAATACGCATCAGATTAACGTGGAGTCGCGAGACTTCATGCGAACCGAGACCGGTGTTTGGAGTCGATCGAGTCGACACTCTCGATTCCGGGCTTCAGTCGCGCCCATCCCTACATTTTAAAATATGCCTGGTACAGAATGAATGCATTCCAATCAATATTTAAGATCTCACTGTAATAATTGGATATTTAACAATACGCACTATTAAGGAGCGTAACAAAACACTAGGAAGTCTGTTGGGAAAGTGTGCAAGAGGTATCGCGCTCGCTTGTTGTTTTTAAGATCGCGGGTTCAAGAATATCCAAGGGCGAAAATTTTCACTTCTTTTTAATTATTTTATTATATCCTCCTCACGTCGTACAACAATATTGCAACTTAGTTTTGTCTACATGATCTACGAGGACGATAGTAAACATGTTTTCTCTCATTTAAAATTCTATTTTCCCTAAATACTGTTTAAAACCATGGACGGATACTATTTAAATAGTTCTAAATTTATCCCAGAATAATAATATTAGCCTATGACACGTTATGTATTTGGTTGTTTGGTTCCTCAGTTTAGGGGCTGCGACAACGCGGTCATGTAGCCCCGTGTACTTTGGGTGTGTGTAGAATCTGTCTGATAACTGGTGTTAATTGTGATGGCTGTATTAATGTGTGTATCTGTTTTTTAACTCAAGTAAGGACTGCAACTTTGAATTTTTCAAATAGTTCCTACTTTTGCCGCCACCGTCAACGACTACTAGGCCTAGTTCAGAACTTAGCTACTAGACGCCACCACAGTCGGCTCTTGGCAACGAACATAGAAACCTAAGAGCGTTGTTTACATTCGTAACCTATACAATTTAGCTTCACACAGGTGTAATTAGTGGAAGGTTCTTTAAGGGGCTACCCAAAAATATTTTTTTTGCTCCCAGTGATCCAAACTGCACCAAATTTTATTTCCATACGACCAACATCTTTCATAAAGCAAAAAGTGAAAAATTATTCCTTTCAGTTGATCAGTATGGGCAGAAATTACTAAAAGATAGTATTTTCCTTTAAAAAAATGATACCAACTATTTACCACTAAAAATTACTGAAACTTTACAATATTTTTACACTATGTACTCATTGCACAGACTAATAATTCTGTGCATGGGTTTGGAAAAATATGAAACAATTCCTGAAATAAAAAATTGTTTCACAAAAATAATTTTTATTTCCAAAAATTAAAGTTAAAAATTATTTTAAAATTAACGATAACTATTTTAACTAATATGGATGCACAGAATTATGGGAGATAGATATATTCACATGCTACAAAAATATTATTGAGATTGGTTAATATTGGCTACTGAATAGCTGGTGTAAAGTCAAAAAAAAAATGAATTGTGCAGCAAAACAATTTTAAAACATTAGAATGTTTTTCTTCTTCACCCACTGTCTAAAATTCCCCAGAACCATATGTTTCCCTTCCTTTTCTCTTATGGCGTCTTCACCAAATTTCATCTCCTTGGACTGTTTTCTCATGAATTTAACTTGCTCCAGGCTGCGTCTAACACTCGGCTGAATTCGCCGTTGATCCCGTCCTTTGCAGAAATGTTGCTATGTGGATATATTACAAGGAATGGGAATCTTAAAACTCAGCAATTTTTCTAGGTTTATGCGCTGTCTTGTGTGGGGTTTGCCCAGGAACACCAAGCTGGCTCATCCGTGCATGGACCCCGACCGAGCTATCTACTTCAATAAGTGGTGTGGAAATGATAACGACGAATGTATTTTTTTTATCGTTAAATAGTTGTTTTTTGGTTCACTTTTTTCACTGTCGTTGATTTGTTGTTGTAGGTAACAATCACACAATGAGACAGCGAGGAGCATTTCAAGTCGGCGCAATTCAAATGCTCCTCGCTGCCGGGTGCGCGCACATCTTTGCGGCTCCTCATCCGACTGTCCCGAGACAGAAGTCACAAACTGGACCAGAGAGACACGCTGCTCTGATACTGAACACATTGACTGCCTGCTGTCTGCTCACCGCAGTTTTAATACCGCTGGGGCTACTCGCGTGCGTCAGCAGTTACATCATACCCCAAATGTCCTTCCTTCATAACTTGGGAGTGCGTAAAGCTATCTTCCTGGTTCTTTCACTAGAATCAATGTAAATTCAGGGGCTATATCCTGCCATAACACTTTTCCTTCCATCTCACGGGAATAAGGTAGCTCCAAATGTTCCAGCACCTTCGGCGTTCTCCCATTCGCCAAGCGGGCGCGCGCTTTCCTCCGATAGGCTCTCTTCCTATGAGCGCTAGTTCAAACTCAGTTCGGCGCTCCATTCAAACTATGGATAACGATCTGACGGCCCTGGACCGCGGGTACAGTAGACAATAGATTTGTGCACTATTAGATGACAATTATTGCGTAGGTTCATTACTCAAACGTTGACTTCGATCGCATAATTAGGACAGAAGAAAATAGAACTTAATTTTATAATTTCGCACAGCCACGATCTTGATATTATGTAAACATTTGAACTAAATTAGATGTCAGTGCATTAAAATGTATATAAACATTTGCTATACCGGTACCATATTTCACTAAGCTCGGATGGTTAAATCGCGAGTAAAATCTATTTAAATGTTTCAAATTCGCTTGGCCACCATGTTCGTTTTGTACTTTGAAGGTAGTACTAAACAGGTTTTTGAAAGTAACAAAGGTGTACTTCTAGTAGTACCCTTCATCACCGTACAACATTTCAGGTTGATACAAGTAATAGTCTTGGAGATATAGAAGGCCGGTTAAATATTTCGCAAAGCCGCCATGTTGGATTGGTGAGACTTATTGAAGGGCACGGTCGAGTTGGACGAAATAGTACTACGGTATGACCTTAGCGAGTTTCAATGAAATCGCCCCAGCCGTTTAGATTTTATTAGGGACTCACACACATACACACCCACACAGGACAAAAGGTGATCTCATACAGAAAGCCTAATTTTTCATAAATGAAAATAGGTTAAAAACGTGTAAAATTTCACTCCATGTACGTACTGGTATAGCAAACAGTGTGTCATGAAACCTGTCTACAACTATTGCCCAAGTACGTACTGTACCCGAATATTCGCTACCCGGTACCTGCCATTATCCGAGGATGGAAAGGATCGCAGAAGGTTGGAAGTCCCAAGCTGGGAAAACCTCTTTCCACGCTGAGAAGTTGCACTTAAACAGAACTATTACTAAAATGATGGCGTACTATGGATTAACTACTATGGAAAACACGGCTAATTACTTTGGAGAGTGAAATTCTAATAATCTCGATTAGTGACGGGTATAAAGGTTGGGTGCCTATAACTACTTCCATAGCAAATCATCTGACAATTGAAAATATAAGATGGAGATTTCTATAAAAACGGTCGAGCAAACTTAAGCATGTGCCCGCAATATTTATTGCTAAAACGTATTTACAAATACGTAATTAATCACTCCTAACACTACTTCTTAATAAATAAATAATAATAATAAAATATATTAACTGCTCTCAACTGGACCGCACACGAATCAACCAGATAAGTAGCCTGTACAATACAATCTGAACTGACCACTTAACAACAATCACATATTCACATTAAACAAGCTAATTTGGAGGTCAATCACCACTTTCAGTATCTTAGCAAAACGTCACATAGACTATAACTAACAAAGTTGCATTATTTTAATGCTGCAATTAAGTAAGTTTACATATTGTGGGTAGGTTATTAGCTAAGGAATAACCCTCCCTAAGGGAAGCTGATGAAAAAAAGGGGAAGAAGTGGGTTTCGGAATGGAGAAAAAGTATGGATAGATGGGACGGGAGTCCAATATAACTCATAAACATAAACTTAAGTGAGTATTCAGTAACAAGTGTCACTGCAAAAGCCCGTGAAGTACCTAAAGTGGGTAGGGACCTGAACTTGGCTAACGGGAAACGCAGCTGGAACTTGGGCTGTTCGCAAGCAAGCGGCGATCGTACATTCCCTCTCAAGCCTGTATTTCGATACTATAGGGAAGGGTGGTAGTCTGGCAAGACAAAGAGTGATAGATTCACTGTTTGTCCTTTTAAAGGAGTTAGATTTAACATAAATGTTTTGAACGACTGAAATAATTTGAATTCGCCGTGATAATTTTAGTTCTTGGAACTGATGGATTTCCCGAGAATGGCCGAGTATTCCCAGAAAGGGTAGCGATGAAGCAGTTATGCTTTTGGGGATAATTTTGTTGTTTTCTTGGAGAATGTAGGTAAGAAAAACAATAGTTGCATTTAAGAATAGCTAAGCTTTTACCCAGCAAAGTGCCGACTAAAAGTTTAGACCAAAAGAAAAACTTAAATTTTGAAAACGAACCACAAGTTATAGAGAAAATCTCAACAAGCAGGAAGCTTTCGGAGCTAGCTTTACTTGCCTTACTGGCTCATTAGGATTAGCTATAGCAGCTAAAAGATGCTTTGGAAAAGATGATACTAGGAGGTTTTGTTCAAATGCAACAAATAGTGAAAACTTTATGAATTGAGTACGTGGTTTTCTTATAAAGGGCATAAGCATTTGGGAAGAGTCAGGGAAAATAGGGTCCTGCCTAATCGTTATTCTAAGACAAGGATAAAACGAAAAAATATAATCTGATTTATTTAAAACGCGTGAAGATATAATAATTTTGACAAATATAAAAGGTACAATTTAGTTTTTAACCTTTGAAGTCTCAGACCTCTAGAATGTTGAAGTTTGCACTCGGCAATTAACAATTTTTAGGTTTGGAACCTCTTATAAGCACTAAAATCTGCATAAGATTTTAAAAATGGTGCTAAGATTAACAAATTCGAAGTTTAACGACAATTAACGCAATTAAAGCTTTAACAATAAATAAGGTACAATGTGGGCACTTTAAGAATTCCTATATGGAAATCTTGAAAGTAAGAACAAATGACAAATTCGACATTATAACAAAAAAAAGAGAAATTAAGAAGAAGTTTCTATAACTTCTTATATTTAAACAGGGATCACGAGGAAAAATAGGGCAAGTTACCCTTTCGTGAAACCTGGAGAAGATAGTTAAATAACTCAGTTGTGAGTAGAAAGAATTAAATTCCTTAGCCTCCGTGGCTTAGGCGGCAGCACGCCGGCCTCTCACCACTGGGTCCGTGGTTCAAATCCCGGTCACTCCATGTGAAATCTGTGCTGGACAAAACGGAGGCAGACAGGTTTTTCTTCGGGTACTCCGGTTTTCCCTGTCAAAATTTCATTCCAGCAACACTCTCCACTATCATTTCATTTCATTTGTCATTCATTTAATCATTGCCCCAGAGGAGTGCGTCAGGCCTCGGCAGCCGGCACAGTTCATATCCTCGCCGCTAGATGGGGGCTTCATTCATTCCATTCCTGACCCGGTCGGAGACTGGAAGCAGGCTGTGGATTTTTTATAAGGGAAAACCAATGTGGTTTTAAAAGTGTGCTAGACACGAGTTATACAGAAATTAATTATGAGAGATGGAAAAATTCTGGGAGGGCACCTACTGAGAAGTGACACCTCATTGAAAAAGACCTAAGTTTAAAATTTAACCTAATTTGTTAGTAAAGGTGTTTGGGAAGGAGGAAATGGGAACTTTAGGAGAAAGTTCTCGGCCGTATGTATTGCTTACACGAAACGCGAAGCGGTTGCAAGTTGAACGGGCACTGTTTCTCACTATAGTCTATTGATGTAGATAGAAAGTTCACTATTGCAGAACAGAGAGTTTATAGAGAGAAAAATTATTGCAGTTATGCAGATCACTTGTTAAATTTTCGTTTGAGAGAGTTTATTGCGTCGTAGCTTTTGTAGGTTGTAGTTGAATGCAGCGGAAAGTTTCCCACGAAGGAAGACAAATTATGTTGATTAGAGGTTTATGCAACATACATTTCTCAGTGAGGAAAATGTATTCCCATATTTGAAGAAATGCTAGGTTATTTTACTTGTAGAAAGATAGTTCGATGTCGAAAGTTCTGGAGATATGATAACAGTTGAATTGGGCAATAGGTCCCGCGGAGAAAAAGCTAAGTTTTTATAGACAGTATTTCGTTTAATATGAATCCCGCGGTGTGAGAACTCATTCTCAGTTAATTTGTGCAAGAAGCACTAAATTTTTAAGTGGAAAGTCAGCTTAGATAGTTAGAGCATGACTAGAAGAATCCCTCGAAGGTAGTTATTGCACTGCATTTAGCAATTTCACACTGTCTATAAAACAAGAATTAAAAAGCATTTAGCTGTTTAAAACCAATTAAAATGCGGTGAAAACCATTGAAGTTGTACTTAGCTCATTTCTGAAGAGTAGGCAATCCAGGCGACCGTTAGGTTAAATCCACATCATGGACTAGATATTTAAAACATGTCTCGAATGGACAGGAAACAAGCCTTAGTTAGGCTCCAACTGTAAGCTTTGACGTCTAACACACAAGTGAGAGCCGCTCGACGATGCACGAAGGTACCAAGGAGGGAGGAGGGTGGGGGAAACAGACAAAGGAGCATACATAAAGATTACAAACATGACAAAAATTAAGTATCTTGATGAAGTGGTCTTCAAGTAGTTGATAGCAGGCGTCAATAGCGAAGCCTGGTGGATGGATATGGAGAAGAAGTCCTCTTCAGCATGGAGATGTTAGCTGACTATGACGATGACATCTGGTGGCTTGACTTGTATGGTAGTCCTCTTGAGAGTGAAAATGTTGAGGAACTTCAGTGGTTAGCTGCTAGATGCCGCTAGGTTGAACATGGAAGATATATCTATAACAGACTTACAAACGAAGTAAGCAAGGTGCACAAACAAAAGAAAAAGTAAGAAATCACTGTTGGTGTTTGCGAAAAAGAAAGGAGCGAATTAAAGCAAAGAGCAGCAAAAGCTAACTCTGTCTTACCGTGTATTCCAAAGATTACACCACATTGTAAATATTCTCACCCATACTTTTAGAATTGATTTAATAGCCTACATGTAATGGATCTGATGATGATCGCTTGACGATCGAAACTGGTCATCCATGTGCATACTAATCTCATGAATTTATTTTTCAGGATTAGGGAATAACCCATCACAATTGGGTACAATCGTGTTGACCGACTGAAAAACATCAAATTTCGATTAATAAGGCAACACTGAAAAAGGCTTTAAACACCATAAAAAAATTAAAAAAAATAAGAACTGTCAATTACCTTACTCCTCATATTTCTTCTTGTTCCGAAATTCGTCTCTTTTAAAGGGGTTCAAAATAAAAATATTTTCCTTCTACTGACTTCTATTCGTCAATCCAATATTAAAAACCTTCAAATAAATTCAAACGACTTGTTTAGATTCATACTATAAATCCTATGACTTTAAACAATATTCTATTTTAATTTATACATCAAACTCCTTCTTCATGCTCTCTTTATTCTTAAATTCACTTATCTACAAGTTTTAATCCTATTCTACAATATCTATCCTTCTATCTTTCCATTTCTATGCTTCTGTATTAAACTATGATTCTATATACAGTTCAACAATTTATTATACCTCTCCTTCTAGGTTCAATTATCAGCGCTTACAATGTTCATTTATCAATCTCATATTCCTTCGTCTCATTACTATCACTTTCCTATCAGTCAATCCTATTTATATTGTCATAATTCGATATAGATCTTACCGAGCGTTTAAGCTAAGCAAAATCGTTGCTTTCGATTCCATTAATAATTATTTAATAAATGTTTAACATTGAAATAATATCAGTCCACTATAGTAATCCTTCTTTACATCCATTATAAGTTGTCAATTAACTTCCAATAAACAACTGTTTTACTTATTTAACACTCTGATCTTTCTATACTGGCATTTTCATAATATAATCTGTGGAATTATTCATCACATACTGTTAACGTTCATCGTCTTACACAACTAATTCTTCATGTATATTGAACCCTTGCAAAGAAGCATATGAGACTCAGTTTCGGGGGATGTAACAGTCCATTTCGTAAAGTTGTTGTTAAGCGCTTCTTATAACATGCAGGGTAACATATAACAAAATAACATGCAGGAAAAAGTGAATACCAGGGTTAAAACATATGAATTTAATAACAGATCAACGAATTTACACTATTTACAATAAAAACAAAACAAGGTCTCCCAAATGACTCCCACTTGAATTAATAAAATGCCAAACTAGGCCTGATCTCTGGAGAGATCGTAAACATCTGGACCAAATGTCCCAAATTACTACAATGACATGTGCGTGTGCGGCTGTTCTACATGCGTTACGATGTGTACAAATTAATGCGAGATTCGTTACCATCCATTAAAATTCAGGGGACGAATCTGCATGGACGTAGAGCTAGACAGATACGGGGAACCAACTAAACACCCCTTAAACTAATCCGACACTTCCTACACTAAATAAAACAAAAATAATTTCCGCATGAAATTGGAATCAAAGAACTGCCGTAGCAAACAACATTAACGCCTAAAACTAGGACTTTTCAAATCAACACAAGTAAATTAACACGTGACCAATCAAGAAAAATACACATATGGCCGCTTGCCATTTTTACAAGAGAAAATACAAAAGTACACCCCACGGTGTTACAACAGACAAATCTAACAATGAAATGAGTCATAGAAATCACTAGGCTCAAAGCCAACATTTACATCATAAACAAATATTTCATTTCATACGATATGCGGTAATTCGTAACGGACATGGCGAACTCCCAATTTAATTATGATCCAATGACCATTAAAAGAACAGGTTTGCTACAGATAGCTTACAGGGGTCAGTCGGTCAGCTGGACTGCCTAAACGATGAATCACTAAACATAGACGGACGCTAAGTGGAATCTGCACATCTGTCAACCCACGTGTCAATAACCTCGACCTGCCGTGGCATGGGTTCGAGTCTCGAAGAAGCGTGCTCCCAAAAGCACATAATATACGTGTGTGTGTCAAAATAAAATATCTCAGCATTTCCCACAGAAACCCAAGAATCAGCACTGGACAAGGTACAGTAGTCTCTGAGAGCGCTCTGCCTTTCCAACAAAATACAACCACAATATTATGAGGGCGGTAGGCATATCCTACCCCTCATCACGAAGAATCAATACACACACTTTGACACAATACACACATCAGAATCACACGTATGGGTTTGACAGAAACCTGAAATAAAGGACATAAAATATTTTCCACCGACTTGCGCTCCCGATCTAGTCCTTGACTAAAGAACCTGATAAGGACTTTCAAAAAAGCTCAAAAATATAGAACTAAGGTGTTCTACAGTGACATCTTAATTTGTTGCGCTCGGCAACCCTAGTATGAATAAAAACCTGTTCGAAAAACATCTAACAACTCTTACCCCCTTTTCCTACCAAAAATGAATTTGAATAAAGCACCACTTATCGACCGTGACGAGTTTCGCATTCGCATGGATAAAATCAAATACACACGCCGTGCATACTAATAATGACTCATAAGAAAAATATACAATCAAACAAACACTTTGGCCACGTGCCAACGTACATTTAAACATAACAGTGTCGGCGCACGAAGAAATCTAAATACAAGAAAAACAATGAATAACATATTTACAACGTTCTCAGGTCTAATCTAACTACATATTGAATAAATCAATGGTTTGTACATCACCGTGCAGCTTGTAGAACTTAACCTCCATCCCAAGGCATTTCCCTACGGGAAATCTACTCGTCCATCGTCGACGTATTGGTAGAGGCGCTCATCTCAACTAGAGATCTCCCCTCCGCTAAGCGTGAACTTTGCTCACTTCATTCCACCAACCGACCTTCCAGCAGACATCTTGGCGTTGCTTCTTGGAATGAAATGTTCAAAGTTATTAGTTTGCCTAGCTAGAATCGCTATGAGCTACTGACTTTCACTCACAATAAAGTCCTAGGCGATTACTCAACGTAGAACAGGCCCTATCTCAGCATTTGCTTAATCACACGCACAATACATCACATAAAATATAACACAAAAATTTACAGAAAATTACACTCTTCATTCGCCTAGCAACTGGCTTTTAACGAGTCTCTCAAATATGTCTACCGCGTAGCGCTCATCTCAACTAGAGATCTCCCCTCCGCTAAGCGTGAACTTTGCTCCCTTGAGCACAAAATAAAATGTTTGTCCAAACAGACGTGAAGTATGCTCACTAGAGCTTGATAAATCGTGAATCAAACTGGCGTGAGCGTTGTTCACCAGAGCTCGATAATGTTGTGTCTCAAACAGCTCATCACCGATCAATTTATTAGAAACTGACAGGATGGGGTGGAGTGGGGGCAATCTGTGAAAATAATCCGTAGTTTTCAACTCACAGACTTGGGACTAGTATCAATCTTCTTCTTTTCATCCAAACGTCTCAACGGACTTATGCGGAATTATATCGCATCGGCGGTTCTTCAGACACGTGTTTTAGCGCGCTTATTTAAGGTACGCCACTCTCCGCGTGGCTTAGGCGTCCTCTCTCCTGATTTGCTGATTCAATCGTGTATCGGTTGGAACTTCACTTCTGGCACGACCATAATGACGCCGACTCGGATGCGCATTCATACTGAATTTGTCCTTGAACTCGGCTTAACCGGTCATCGTCAGGAATAACTACCACGCTACTCCTGTTGCAATAATTGCGACACACTACCTGTTTCCCCTTTGTCAACTTCAACATGTACTGCCTGGGCATCAGTAATAATAATAATAAAAATCATGAAGACTTTATTGATCGGCAAATCAATAAGGGTTCAATATTAATACTAACATCCTTCTATAAAGTAAGCCCTTTGCTTATATTAAGGTACGCCACTCTCCGCGTGGCTTAGGCGTCCTCCCTCCTGATTTGCTGATTCAATCGTGTATCGGTTGGAACTTCACTTCTGGCACGACCATAATGACGCCGACTCGGATGCGCATTCATACTGAATTTGTCCTTGAACTCGGCTTAACCGGTCATCGTCAGGAATAACTACCACGCTACTCCTGTTGCAATAATTGCGACACACTACCTGTCTCCCCTTTCTCAACTTCAACATGTACTGAATAAATCAATGGTTTGTACATCACCGTGCAGCTTGTAGAACTTAACCTCCATCCCAAGGCATTTCCCTACGGGAAATCAACTCGTCCATCGTCGACGTATTGGTAGAGGCGTAGCACTTCATTCCACCAACCGACCTTCCAGCAGACATCTTGGCGTTGCTTCTTGGAATGAAATGTTCAAAGTTATTAGTTTGCCTAGCTAGAATCGCTATGAGCTACTGACTTTCACTCACAATAAAGTCCTAGGCGATTACTCAACGTAGAACAGGCCCTATCTCAGCATTTGCTTAATCACACGCACAATACATCACATAAAATATAACACAAAAATTTACAGAAAATTACTCTCTTCATTCGCCTAGCAACTGGCTTTTAACGAGTCTCTCAAATATGTCTACCGCGTAGCGCTCATCTCGACTAGAGATCTCCCCTCCGCTAAGCGTGAACTTTGCTCCCTTGAGCACAAAATAAAATGTTTGTCCAAACAGACGTGAAGTATGCTCACTAGAGCTTGATAAATTGTGAATCAAACTGGCGTGAGCGTTGTTCACCAGAGCTCGATAAAGTTGTGTCTCAAACAGCTCATCACCGATCAATTTATTAGAAACTGACAGGATGGGGTGGAGTGGGGGCAATCTGTGAAAATAATCCGTAGTTTTCAACTCACAGACTTGGGACTAGTATCAATCTTCTTCTTTTCATCCAAACGTCTCAACGGACTTATGCGGAATTATATCGCATCGGCGGTTCTTCAGACACGTGTTTTAGCGCGCTTATTTAAGGTACGCCACTCTCCGCGTGGCTTAGGCGTCCTCTCTCCTGATTTGCTGATTCAATCGTGTATCGGTTGGAACTTCACTTCTGGCACGACCATAATGACGCCGACTCGGATGCGCATTCATACTGAATTTGTCCTTGAACTCGGCTTAACCGGTCATCGTCAGGAATAACTACCACGCTACTCCTGTTGCAATAATTGCGACACACTACCTGTCTCCCCTTTCTCAACTTCAACATGTACTGCCTGGGCATCAGTAATAATAATAATAAAAATCATGAAGACTTATTGATCGGCAAATCAATAAGGGTTCATTTATCCTCAGCAAGGTTTTGAAATTCGAAGCAAGTGATTGATTTGGATTTTAAAAACAATATCCACAGTAGTATAGTTAACATCACTTAAGTACCTCACTCCTCTGCCGGAGTGTGCATTCCACTGTCCCAATTAGTGTGCGCGCTTCTCGCTGCAATGTCATTCACACGTCTCGCTAGACCTCCCCTCTCTCACTCACACTCAATTACAACTTCTGCCAGACCTGCCGTCTATGTTTACAAACAAAGCTCGCTCTCCCAGGTACAACGTAGCCACGTACATTTGAGTGTGGTTTCTCAAATTAATTTTTGCAATATGATTCTGCATCCCTTGTCCTGATTATTCATCAAATGGTTCCCTTCTGCTTCTTCTCCTACCGTCCTCTTCTTCTGCTACCGTCTTCTTGACAATATTTCCAGGCCCTTGCCTGAAACTTCGTCCCGCGAATTTCTTCTGCTATTTTTCCGCGTCTCCTCCTGTCTTGTCACCTTTCCTGCATCCTCGTTACTCTGATTGTCGGGATTTCTTCTGTTTTTCTTGGCTCGTCCCCACTTCTCTTTCTCTGTTTCTTCTTCTACATTTAATTCGTCCAGATATTTTTGCGACTCAGCGTAACGCTTGTTCAATTCATCACGATAATCTCCCTGGTTATCTTGCCGATAATTCCTCTGATTATTCCATCTGCCTTCCCCGTTCCTTTGGTATGGTCTATCCTGCCTTTGGTGTCCTCTCCAGTTAGTATATTCTCGCTGGTACGTCCTCTGATTGTGATTGTTGTTCTGATTATTGTTATAATTATCACGGCGATTTTGGAAGTTCCTATTGTTGTTATTATTATATTGGTTCCGACCGTCGAACTCCTGCCGTCTGGACGTAAATTGTGTGCTGGTGGATTGTGTCTTCGTCTGATTGTTCTGACTTTGACCGTTTTGATGCCCTTGAACTATTTCTGCAGTGTTCACGCACTCCATATTCCGTCTCCCGGTCTGCGGACTAACCATACTCGTTTCATCCAAATGGCGGAGTATCTCCTCGGCCTGTACTGCGGTTTTGATGTTTCCTGCCACTAAAAATTTCTGTATGTTCATCGGAAGCTGCTTGCCGATAGTTAAAACCATGTTTTCTTCAGAAGGCGGCTCGTCAAAATCGCGGAATTTTACGAGCTGTTGACTAAAGAACTCAGAAAACCTTGTAGGGTGTGTGCTATGGTATTTTCTGGTATATAAGTCCATCCTCAACCCCTGCTGCAGTGAAGGACTCCAGAACTTCCTCAAAAATGCCTCTTTAAACTGGGTCATGTCATTAAACGTATACTTGAAGCTTTGAAACCAGATTAAACTTGGGCCCTCTAAAATGTTTTCCACCAGTCGCAGCTGTTTTGCGGGACTGACGTGTTGGTCATTAAAGTAATCATCCAGCTGGCGCAAAAATGCTTTTGGAGTAGATCCAGAATTTTCCCTGAATTTGTCGGGTTTAAAATCGTTTCCCCTAATTATTTGTATGACTTGGGCAGGTGCCAGACCAGGTTGTGGAGTTGACGTCTCCCCTCTGTAATTTTGGAACGTGTCGCAAGTTATCTTTGTACTCTGACCTCGGCTCGTATCCTCAGCAAGCTTCAAGCCCTCCGGACTTCCAATACTTCCATGTTTCCCTACTGAATTTTCTGAAGAGAATAAAGTGGCATTCTCTAAAGATCTTATCTCATTCTTAACGATGAGGTCTGCATGTTCTTGGAACTTGGACTTGATGCTTTCCTCCAGAGCCTGCATTCTAGAGTTATTCTCGCCTAGCCTCTTTAATATCGTCAGCCTATCTCCTTTAGTCTCATTCACCTACTGTTCCCAATCTTTCCGGATCCTACTCTTCAATTTGTTAATGTTTTCCTCGTTGTTTTCCTGATTCTTCTCAAGCTGTTCCCCTAATTCTTGTATCTGCTTCTGAGTTTTATTTGATTGTTCTCCTATCTCTTCTCGTATTTGCTCTTGGTTTTTAGTTAATTGGTCTTCCAAGTTTTCGCGCAAGTGCATCCGTTCTTTCTCCGTTTTTATCTCCAGTTTGTCAAGTTCCTTTATCAACCCTAACACATTGTTGTCGACTGAATTAATCTGCTCCTGTATGTTTACATTCTTCGCCTCTATTCTGTTGAATTGCCCCTGTAATTCATCATGCGTGCTTTTGATCCCTGCCGTGTTGTTCACGCATGCTGTCTCAATTTGTTTCAGTTTGGCGGCTACCATTCCATCTAACTGTACTAGTTTATCGTCGAATTTATATTCTAGTTTCTTAATTTCTCCTAATTGCCTCGAATTATTCTCTGCCACCTCTCTTGCCAGTTTCTCTAGTTCTACTTTAGTACTCTGATTTATTTCAAGGGTTATCTTCTCTAACTGAACTGTTTGCAATGTTGCCTGCTCTGATAACTTATGGTTTAGTTCGACTAACTGTTTATCGTTATGCTCTCGCAACTCGTGTAATTGTTTATCGGTATCCAGTTTCTGAATTTGCAATTGTACCGTAATGTTACTGTTCACGTCCTGTAATTGTTTATCGCTATCTAATTTCTGGATTTGCAATTGCGCCGTAATGTTACTGTTCATGTCCTGTAATTGTTTATCACTGTGTTCACGTAGCTCGTGTAATTGTTTATCACTCTGTTCACGTAATTGTTTATCACTATGTTCATTTATTTCCTCCTTCATGTTTTTCAACTGTTCCTCCGTCTTTGCAGACATTTGCACAGACATCTGCTCCAACAACACTTTCATCTCCTCGATGCTAGCCATCGCAAAACACACAAATATATTCTGAGAAAAATAGGGTCATGCCATGGGATTTCAGTCGTACACGCACACATGTCTTGATATTTAAATATTACATTGATTCTAATTTAGATAAATTTTCAGTAATCAAAATCTTACTGAATAATGACTCTTATTTCCAATCAACAAAATAACTCCCTTGTGATCTGCTTTTAAATTCCTAACTAACAGAATTTACGAAAGACACTTTAATTAACCGAAGTTAATTAAATGTAAATTAAGGCAACACCTTCCTGCTTTGACTGAGTTCACTAAATATGCAAATTTTCTAATTTTAAGCCGGGCGCCAGAACAAGTTAACAACAAATACAATATCAACTTCTAACCTTGTTCAACATTTCTAACTTTAAGAACTCAGTGATTTTATTAATACACATGGCGGTACAACTTCGCCTCAATTTACTGAATTTACTCTTGTCCTGCTGACCTGGCAACATTTCTCAGCGAAATAAGTATGAGGTCAACAAAGCAACAACAACAACAATCCCCACTTGGGCAGCCATTTTTGATATATGAACCCTTGCAAAGAAGCATATGAGACTCAGTTTCGGGGGATGTAACAGTCCATTTCGTAAAGTTGTCGTTAAGCGCTTCTTATAACATGCAGGGTAACATATAACAAAATAACATGCAGGAAAAAGTGAATACCAGGGTTAAAACATATGAATTTAATAACAGATCAACGAATTTACACTATTTACAATAAAAACAAAACAAGGTCTCCCAAATGACTCCCACTTGAATTAATAAAATGCCAAACTAGGCCTGATCTCTGGAGTGATCGTAAACATCTGGACCAAATGTCCCAAATTACTACAATGACATGTGCGTGTGCGGCTGTTCTACATGCGTTACGATGTGTACAAATTAATGCGAGATTCGTTACCATCCATTAAAATTCAGGGGACGAATCTGCATGGACTTAGAGCTAGACAGACACGGGGAACCAACTAAACACCCCTTAAACTAATCCGACACTTCCTACACTAAATAAAACAAAAATAATTTCCGCATGAAATTGGAATCAAAGAACTGCCGTAGCAAACAACATTAACGCCTAAAACTAGGACTTTTCAAATCAACACAAGTAAATTAACACGTGACCAATCAAGAAAAATACACATATGGCCGCTTGCCATTTTTACAAGAGAAAATACAAAAGTACACCCCACGGTGTTACAACAGACAAATCTAACAATGAAATGAGTCATAGAAATCACTAGGCTCAAAGCCAACATTTACATCATAAACAAATATTTCATTTCATACGATATGCGGTAGTTCGTAACGGACATGGCGAACTCCCAATTTAATTATGATCCAATGACCATTAAAAGAACAGGTTTGCTACAGATAGCTTACAGGGGTCAGTCGGTCAGCTGGACTGCCTAAACGATGAATCACTAAACCTAGACGGACGCTAAGTGGAATCTGCACATCTGTCAACCCACGTGTCAATAACCTAGACCTGCCGTGGCACGGGTTCGAGTCTCGAAGAAGCGTGCTCCCAAAAGCACATAATATACGTGTGTGTGTCAAAATAAAATATCTCAGCATTTCCCACAGAAACCCAAGAATCAGCACTGGACAAGGTACAGTAGTCTCTGAGAGCGCTCTGCCTTTCCAACAAAATACAACCACAATATTATGAGGGCGGTAGGCACATCCTACCCCTCATCACGAAGAATCAATACACACACTTTGACACAATACACACATCAGAATCACACGTATGGGTTTGACAGAAACCTGAAATAAAGGACATGAAATATTTTCCACCGACTTGCGCTCCCGATCTAGTCCTTGACTAAAGAACCTGATAAGGACTTTCAAAAAAGCTCAAAAATATAGAACTAAGGTGTTCTACAGTGACATCTTAATTTGTTGCGCTCGGCAACCCTAGTATGAATAAAAACCTGTTCGAAAAACATCTAACAACTCTTACCCCC
This sequence comes from Meconema thalassinum, assembly GCA_946902985.2. Lineage (NCBI taxonomy): Eukaryota > Metazoa > Arthropoda > Insecta > Orthoptera > Tettigoniidae > Meconema > Meconema thalassinum. The sequence goes on from OX336389.2 coordinate 902,617,259, forward strand.
TTTTCCTACCAAAAATGAATTTGAATAAAGCACCACTTGTCGACCGTGACGAGTTTCGCATTCGCATGGATAAAATCAAATACACACGCCGTGCATACTAATAATGACTCATAAGAAAAATATACAATCAAACAAACACTTTGGCCACGTGCCAACGTACATTTAAACATAACAGTGTCGGCGCACGAAAAAATCTAAATACAAGAAAAACAATGAATAAAATATTTACAACGTTCTCAGGTCTAATCTAACTACATATTGAATAAATCAATGGTTTGTACATCACCGTGCAGCTTGTAGAACTTAACCTCCATCCCAAGGCATTTCCCTACGGGAAATCTACTCGTCCATCGTCGACGTATTGGTAGAGGCGCTCATCTCAACTAGAGATCTCCCCTCCGCTAAGAGTGAACTTTGCTCACTTCATTCCACCAACCGACCTTCCAGCAGACATCTTGGCGTTGCTTCTTGGAATGAAATGTTCAAAGTTATTAGTTTGCCTAGCTAGAATCGCTATGAGCTACTGACTTTCACTCACAATAAAGTCCTAGGCGATTACTCAACGTAGAACAGGCCCTATCTCAGCATTTGCTTAATCACACGCACAATACATCACATAAAATATAACACAAAAATTTACAGAAAATTACACTCTTCATTCGCCTAGCAACTGGCTTTTAACGAGTCTCTCAAATATGTCTACCGCGTAGCGCTCATCTCAACTAGAGATCTCCCCTCCGCTAAGCGTGAACTTTGCTCCCTTGAGCACAAAATAAAATGTTTGTCCAAACAGACGTGAAGTATGCTCACTAGAGCTTGATAAATCGTGAATCAAACTGGCGTGAGCGTTGTTCACCAGAGCTCGATAATGTTGTGTCTCAAACAGCTCATCACCGATCAATTTATTAGAAACTGACAGGATGGGGTGGAGTGGGGGCAATCTGTGAAAATAATCCGTAGTTTTCAACTCACAGACTTGGGACTAGTATCAATCTTCTTCTTTTCATCCAAACGTCTCAACGGACTTATGCGGAATTATATCGCATCGGCGGTTCTTCAGACACGTGTTTTAGCGCGCTTATTTAAGGTACGCCACTCTCCGCGTGGCTTAGGCGTCCTCTCTCCTGATTTGCTGATTCAATCGTGTATCGGTTGGAACTTCACTTCTGGCACGACCATAATGACGCCGACTCGGATGCGCATTCATACTGAATTTGTCCTTGAACTCGGCTTAACCGGTCATCGTCAGGAATAACTATCACGCTACTCCTGTTGCAATAATTGCGACACACTACCTGTTTCCCCTTTGTCAACTTCAACATGTACTGCCTGGGCATCAGTAATAATAATAATAAAAATCATGAAGACTTTATTGATCGGCAAATCTATAAGGGTTCAATATTAATACTAACATCCTTCTATAAAGTAAGCCCTTTGCTTATATCCTTCAAACAATGAAGTTGCTTTCTTCTACTTTCATCATAAAATATGTATCGTCGAATACCTTTCATAATCTAGCACAAGATTCTTCCCCTTATACATGTCTCAACAATGTCACCTGGGATTATTAGATATAACTTCTAAAACCATAATAATTCCTCACTTCAATAACATATCATTTGCTTGCTTATACATTTCCTCGTGCTTATAACTCGTACCATTTCGTTGTTAACTAATTCATGCCTTTTCATAATACAATGCCATATTTACTTTTATCATTTCCAATTCTTTTTATAGCAACTCTATTAACTTCTGCATAACCTTCATACTTGGTGAACAATAAATTTCTCAACATCCATAATAAGTCATAATAAAAAAAGTTTTACGTCCCTCCTCATTCTTGTCTATTCCAAAATTATTCATATAATAATTTTTCACAGTCACAACGAATGATCTCATACAATCATTTTTAGTATTAGTTCAATGTTTCAATTGTGCTAATTCTGAATAACCACAGTTAGAATAGCTACTGGATATTCTTCTGTCTAAGTTGGATCTAGTTAAAATAGATCAATCTCATAGATTGCAAACTTTCCTAATCCTTTATTCTGAACATGCAAATCCTCTAACAATCTCTTAACTATCATATTCAATCATAAATATCTAATCCACCAATAAAATCGTATCACATCTGACTTCAATATAACTTCATAGACCTTAATTACCATACTGTATAAACAATTATTATCATAATATCTTTACATGTAGTTCCGTGAAGAACTATGCAGACTATTCTCATACATCCTACTCACGCTAACTGCCTCTATCAACATACAAAATTTAAGTTCGATTGTTGTAATAGATTCGTAGATATTGAGAGCCGTCTAAATATTTCAGATGGTCGCCATGTTGGACTTTAGATATGTACTAATACATGAAGGTTATTGTGTACGTGTGGTATTTAAACTTCAATCGCATGATTAGGGCACAAGGAGTAAAAATGAGATTTTAAAATTTTGCACAGCTGCCATCTTGTGGTTATGAAAACGATTGAAACAAATTAAATGCCAGTGAATTAAAATTTGTATAAGCATTTACCGTACAAAGCCTCCGTGGCTTAGGCGGCAGCACGCCGGCCTCTCACCGCTGGGTCCGTGGTTCAAATCCCGGTCACTCCATGTGAGATCTGTGCTGGACAAAACGGAGGGAGACAGGTTTTTCTCCGGGTACTCCGGTTTTTCCTGTCAAAATTTCATTCCAGCAACACTCTCCACTATCATTTCATTTCATATGTCATTCATTTAATCATTGCCCCAGAGGAGTGCGTCAGGCCTCGGCAACCGGCACAGTCCGTATCCTCGCCGCTAGATGGGGGCTTCATTCATTCCATTCCTGACCCGGTCGGAGACTGGAAGCAGGCTGTGGATTTCATTTTCATTTACCGTACAAAGTTTCACTGCACTCGGATGGTTAAATCGCGATAAACGTCCATTTAAATATTTATACTTCGCGTCGCCGCCATGTTGGATTTGTGCTCACCAGGTTATTGAAAGTCCTATAGGTTATCTTATGTTTATAGTCTCAATGAACATAAAAAATGAGTTTGATTGCTGTGAAAGATTCGTAGATAATGAGAACCGTCTAAATATTTCGGATGGTCGCCATTTTTGATTGTTATATGTATTGGCCATAGAGTTATGTACCATTAAAAGAAGATTATTGCGTAGCTTCATTATTCAAACTTTCACTTCGATCGCACGATTACGACACAAGAAATAAAAACTTAAGTTTGAAATTTCGTACAGCAGCCATCTTGAGGGTACGTAAACAATTGAACAAAATTAGATGCCAGTGCATTAAAATGTGTACAAACATATACTGTACCATATTTCACTGCGCTCAGTTGGTTAAATGGCGAGAAAGGTCTATGGAAATGTTTCAACTTTGCTTGGCCGCCATGTTCGTTTTGAATTTTACAGGTTTTGAAAGTCCCATAGATGAACTTTTAGTAGTACCCTTTATCACTGAACAAAATTTCAGGGTGATATCAGTAATAGTTTCGGAGATGTAGAATGCTGGTCAAATATTTTGCACAGCCGCTATCTTGAGGTTATGAAGACAATTGATCTAAATTAGATGCCAGTGCATTACAATGTGTTTAAACATTTTCTGTACCAAGTTTCATTGCGTTTGGATGGTTAAATCGCGAGAAAATTCTATTTAAAAGTTTCAAATTCGCTTGGCCGCCATGTTCGTTTTGCAGTTAAGGTTTTTTTTGAAATTTCCATAGGTGAACATCTAGTAATGCCCTTTATCACCGTACAAAACTTGAGGGTGATATCAGTAATAGTTTCGGAGATATGGAATGTCGGTGAAATATTTCGCACAGCCACCATGTTGGATTGGTGAGACGTAATAAAATTTGAAGGACACGTTCGTGGTCGGCCAAAATAGGTCTATGACTTCACCGAGTTTCATTAAAATCGCTCCAGCCGTTTAGAAGTCATTAGGGAGGGGGGACACACACATATCACACAGACAGACACACACACATCACGCACACACACACACACACACACACACACACACACACGGACAAAAGGTGATCTCATAAGCCTTTTTTTTTTCTTCATAAAATGAAAATAGGCTAAAATCATATTATCGTAAAAATTCGTATCATATTGTCGTAAAAATCTCGAATTGAATTACTTTTAACTTTACCAAAATCAAATAGCAATCCATAAATCGTAATTAATCGAATAATCGCACAAATATCGTCGAATAAAATACCAAAATCCCTAAAAATAACTTAATTCAAATAGACCGAAACAAACTCTAAAATAAATGGTCAACCTGGATAAACCAAAGCTCCAACTTTCTACGTGTGTAAGATAAGTCGTTCCCCTACCTTGTGCTGGGGTGTATATGCCATTGTTTAATATATCCTTACGGATATGGTTCTCGCCTCGGCTGTACCTGCTTCGATGTTACCATATCTGCATCCGCCTGTACCTGGGTGTTGTCCTGGCGTTGATCCCTGGATCGTAATCTCAGCATCCCCCTCTTCCTGTACTGGAATATTGGTAGAATCCCTCTTTAAACGACTTCTCTCTAGTAGACATCTTCTTCTTCTTCTTCTTCTTCTTCTGAGTTGGTCATCAGCTTCTCTCTTCATTACAGAAGTTCTGGATCTCCTCCTACTCCATTTTTGATAATATTTTTGGAATTTGTTTGTCACTCCTGATATCCTCATTTCAAACTAACTACTAGGTTTCCCTTATCATAGCAAATTAGCAATCCATCTCCGCTTCTTCCGTAATGTTTGTGGATGTCCCCCTTAACCCAGCTTTCTGCATCATCATGTCGAAAATTGTTACTAATAATTTTGATGAATTTCGAAGAATTGTATTGTTTGTGGATTTTCGTTGAATTTTCCAATAATTATTTCTCGTAGTCACTGTTATAATTCGAGAAGTATAATGTCGCTTCCCATATATATATTTCCTGAATGACATCCGCCCGGCATTCCGGGAGACCATAAAGATCCAGAATACAGTGTAGGTACATTGTTGGCTCTACAGTACATGTACATAAGTCATTACGATATACCATATAAATGGTTATGTAGCATGTTGAGTGATGCTCTCAATACGCCCAAGCAGATCTTCTCAAGATCATTCTCGATGATGCCAAGCTTCTTGAGGATATTCACGACGAACTTATAAGATGTTCCACGAGCTCCGAATAGGCGGCCATTCACTTTCCATGCATTTTTAGGTAAGTTATATCTCTCACTCAAGTGAGGTATGCATGGTCGGTAAATAGCCTCTTTCTCCTCGTTGACTCGTACGGCTTGCGGAATGTCCACTTCCATTCGTACCGTGGGGTCCAGGACCAAACCCCTTCCATTCTTCCTGTCAATGGCAACGATATCTGCTCTACGGTGACTACCATTTTCCGAAATGCAGTGCACTTCCTCATAAACTTCCCATTTCAATTTCCTCAGGGAAGTGGCAATTGATGATCGAACTCGGTGATGGCGGGAATTTCGTAACAGTTCTCCTTTAGAACATTGGCCCAGGACATGTCCTAGCGTCTCTGGTTGGTCACATCCTGGTTGTCGGCATAGGGTTGTGTGCTGACTTCTCCCCGGCACAGCTCTCACCGCTGAGATGTTGCAAGACATTTTGATGGCATTCGTCCATTCAGAGCACGATAAGCCTTTTCTGTTATTTATCCACGAGTTGTTCTTAGGATGTTGTTCATAAACTTCCACTCCTTTACCTTTATGAGGAAGTTTGCACCAAGCTTCAAATGACCGTTTCCGAAGCTCATTTCGTACCCATCGTCCTGATTTTGATTCTGTGCAATCTCTAGTTGGAAAATTAAAATATTGAAGAATTTCTTTCTTTTCCCCGTCAAGATTTCGACAAATATCTAAATGAACATCTTCCACTCTGAGTAACTTTTGAACTATATTAAAATGCTGTATATATGCTTCCCATTCAACCTTAACTAAACCCAGCCCCCGAACATTCCTGGATGCATATAACATATCATTGGGACAGTCATGTGGTAACCCAATGATTTCTTTGATAGTTGATCGCAAAAGTTTATCAACATCGACCAGAAAACTTGATGGAATTTTATTTAACGGTGTACTCTGTATTGTATAAATCAGACTTGGCCAAATGTATTGATTAATTATGTTTAACTTTTGGTCTGGTTTTAGTAAACAAGAAACTGTGAGAGAATTCAAGTCTTTTTCTAAACTATTTATCAACTTGCTCTTGTCAAACACAATTTCATCTTCAAAAGTTATTCCCAGATATTTTATGGTTTCCCCAGATTTTACACATGTCAAAGCAGTATTTCCTAGTGTCACAGCACTTCTCTGACAAAGGTTCCCTTCTTTAATATTGATCATTCTGCATTTTGAAGGATTCATGGAAAGACCCATAGCAGATAAACTATTAACGGCGGTATTTAAGAGTTCCTGCGCCGAAGCTTCATCTTTCGCCACTAATACAATATCATCCGCAAACGCTAAGGCTGAAACATTTTCAACGTCAGATGACAGCTGATACCCATACTCGTGAATGATCTCCTGATCTGTGAGTTCTTTGATAGTATCATCTATTGCCAGGTTGAATAAAGCAGGTGAGATTGGAGATCCCTGAGCGACGCCTTTCCTAAGCTCTATGCTCACTGTTTTATTAATACCACATTCAACTTTGATACTATTTCCTAAAATAAGGTCGATTACTAAATCTCGCAAGTTGTTTGGCATACTTACTCGATTAATGCACCGCTTAAGATGTTCATGGCCAATATTATCATATGCCTTTGAAACATCCAGGAACACCACACAGCAGCTAGTTTTCTTTGTTTTAGCATTCCTGAGGCAACCATTAATAATTGAGGTATTAACATGTGTACCAGGGAGATTAATGAATCCCCTTTGATGTACGGAGAACTCTACGAATGAACTTAGTTGCCTGTCAATCACTTTTTCTATAATACGTCTGATTACTGAATATATGGTGATAGGTCTCCAGTTACTTATTTTTTCAGCACATCCTCCTTTGTGGAGAAGTACTGTTCTTCCTGTTTTGAATATATCGGGGCATTTCCTAAATTTGAGCATAGCGTTTGCAAGGAGACTCAACACTTTTGATGTTTTAAGTTCCTTCACAGCTCTGATAATTACTCGGTCAGGACCAGCTGCTGTATCTGCTCGTACTCTGGCAAGAGCTGAATTAATTTCAGAATCTTCAATTTCAATGTCTTCCTCTGTACAAACGGCTTCTGTTGGTTGCAAGTGTGTTAATTCATTCTCTTTTCCAAATAAATCTTGGAAGTGTTCAAAACCTGTGGATACAGGAATTCTACATTCTGTGCCATTTTGATTATTCATAATCATGCGTACGACTTTGCGCCTTTGATTGAAATACTGATATTGCGCTACTTCATATTGATATTTTGTCCTAGTTTTGTCTCTTCTTCGCTTTGTTAACCTTGATGGATTTTTCGTTTTAGAATATGTAGTTGTATGACCCCCCTGTCGTTTTCTCCGCGCATTATAATAGCGAATAGCTGGATGTTTGGGTCCTGAGAGCGAACTGATTGCGTCAGCCAAGAATTCCGTTAGCTCAACACTAACTGTCTCAAACGCTTGAATATCACCTTTAGTTATGACGTCCGTGAATTTTCGTTCAAATTCCTTTATATCATCTGATTTGGAATCTAATGCAGTCACATCTTCGCTATTAGCGCTAGTTGATACATGATCAATTTCTTCATCCAGCAAGTGACTGCCACCTCCATCGGATTTATGCAAACTTTCATCTGAGCTCTTATATTTTGACGTTAAACCTCTACGATAAACCTCTGGATGTGCTTTACTTACATGAATTGCAACAGATTTAAACGTCTTTCCACAAATGTCACAGGTATTGACTCGAGTAGCACTATTTGGGCGACATGAATCAGAGTTTTGAGTCAGGTTAAATGTGTTTTTGTCTGACATTTCAACATTAAATACTGCTACTCCAGAAATACTATACGGTAATATAATCTTCAATCATCAGTTTTCCGTTCCCTGCGTATATTTATACCAAAAAAAAAACAAAGTCCATTTGGATCAAATATCGGTAAATAGCACCTTAATCAGCATCCAATAACCTAGTTGTTTAACCTACAAATCGCAGCCATAACCATAACCTTATATATTTGTCCATTGATTGTCTTCAGGAAAGATCTACCAACATATAGATGCGCGCGGGTACTAGACATCAGGAGTCTTAGGCATCAAGGTGGCTGTGGAATTTCACGATCATTAACGTTAGGAACTACGAAATATCCAATCAATGTCAAACAACATGGCTGCTATTTGTCATATCGAAACACAAATACAAATTGATTCAACCACCCCCAAAAAATAACACCAATCCGCAAGATAACATGCACTATCACAGGAACAAACACCAACAATCCTTGAATGCATGCGATGATCCCTAAAAAAAGATACGAAATACCATCAAAAGGCAAATCCGCGGCACCACATTGCAACCTAGGTCTTATCACGGCCTTCTACAATTCTTCTCTTTCGTTGTATAATTTTTCAAACATCCAATGCTTTTACAGTTTATAGAAAATTTCAATCGAGTAGAATTATGCTTGTCTTTCACACTATGTCGTATAATTTCAATAATTCGATGTAACTTTACTCGAATCAATTCGAATCCCGACGATATAATAATTATTTTAATAATTATTTATAAACTTGCGTTATAATGCTTATTTCTGTAGCACTTCTCAATTCTTTCTAAATTTTGTTCAATATAACTTTCTATCATCGGCTATCACTTGGTTCACTTGACCGGAATACTTCGCTTCCCTCGCGGTATAATAATTCATGTGCACTCGTTACTTTCAGGAGCTCAACTATACGTCTGTCTCCTCAAACGACTTCGAAAGAACAGCCCTGTCTCAAATCCCCTCGGTAGTGTCCTCTTCAATTTTCACTGTGCATTATTGTAGAATATTTTTGCTGACCAAATCATCCCTCTCTTCTTATAAACGAAAATACAGCAATATTCCTTATATTTTCTTCTAATGAAATAAGTCTTTTAATTTTTGGGTGTAATCATATCTTGCATTATTTAAAATGGCATTTATTATTTCTCTTATTGGTTGAATTAATCAAGTGCTCTCTCCCTTCTTCTTTATCTAAAATTAGACCTATGGGCCCGTTTTATGCAGAATGCACGGGGTTGTGCACAATTTTATCTAGTTAATAATGGTGCAAGATTCGGTGGGATGTTTTGAAAACTGATGTTGTTACACCTGTTTAAAGTTAGCTGTGTAAGGAACTTAGGACTTATCAGACAGTACATTAACCAGGAAGAAGTGATTGGGAATGCCAAGCCTAATCTTGCTGCAATGGTGCTGTGCCGCAGAAACCATTCTCCATTTGAATTTACAATGGTTACAATGGGTGTGGACCTACTACGAGATTGAGATAAGTTTTAATCTCCATTCATTTTGGGCAAGCCAGTATCCAGACACGAAGTGCCATTAACAATAATGCAGTATGTGATCATAAAAACAATGAGAGGCGGTCCTGTTTTGTGTTCTCGTTCTTTCACTGTAAAATTCAACCTTTTTCGCATTTGGAAATGTCCTTGCAGACAAGGAAACTTCACCATTGGAAAGACCGCTCCACTAGTCACCAACCAAATGAAAGCAAAGGATGTAAAAAGTCTGTACATGTTTTTGTCTGAAGACGATATTGCGTTTATTGAAGGGATGATCAGCCACGACTGAGCAGTAAATGACGTAGGGCCGTTTGGTTTTACTCTCCGACAATGTAAATAAACCATGACTGAACACAAAATGTTATTCTCTACCAATGCTGCTCTATTGAAGCCATTTCATTTTTCCAACTCAATCTCTCATATTATTATTGGATTACATTTAATTTAAAACACTGTATTAAATCTTGTTTGTTCAATTTTACCACCGAAAATGCTGTCTGCGTAAAAGGGGCTCATAATATTGATTTAAAAGGTCTTGTTTATTTCATTCATGAACTATTCTAAGTCATATCTTATATGAATTATTCTTACCTGAATTAAATATTCTAAATAATAACAAACACCAAAGAAAAATACAGACAAATATTTCATTTCTTGATATCTCCAAAATGAGTTTTTACCTATGTGCCCTTTTACGTCGACCGCCTCTATTGTCACGCGCCATAATGTCGCTTCAGCCACGTGCCTGTTATCTCGAACCGATTATCCTCTCCCCCATTTCTATCGCGGTATTTTCTTTGACTCAGCTCACGCCTACCTGGAAGTGGTTCTTTGTTGTGCAGGCAAGTCAATCCTTCTCGTAAAAATAACTCACCCCTCTTCTCCAAGCTTTGATGTACGAATACCGCCAGTGGACTGTGTATTTTAATCAATTAAAAAATGATATTTTCTCTTGCTTTTTTATAATTGTCCTACAGAATATCCGTGGAGTCCTTTCTTCGATTCTTGACGTCAACAACTCTTCTTACTGCTACTAATGTCATTATAACTTACATTTCTCCAATAATAATCCATTCCTAAATGTTGAAACTAAACTCTTACCAAGCAAATAATGGGTTCAGTACCCTATTGGTGTAGTAAACAGTTTGTCATGAAACCTCTCTACAACTATTGCCCCAAGTGCGTACTGGTCTATCAAACAGTGTGTCATGAAACCTGTCTACAACTATTGCCCCAAGTGTGTACTGAAATAAAACAGTGTGTCGTGAAACCTGTCTACAACTATTGCCCCAAGTGCGTACTGGTCTATCAAACAGTGTGTCATGAAACCTGTCTACAACTATAGTACTTACTGGTGTAGTAAACAGTTTGACATGAAACTTGTCTACAACCATTGCCCCAAGTACGTACTGTTCTAGCAAAGAGTTTGTCATGAAACCTGTATACAACTCTTGCCTTATTTCAATGCATGTCGATGGATATTCCCCAAACCATGCTAATATTTTCAATAGTAAACCTCCTCATGAAGCATGCAGTGTTCATGACGGGTTTGTGAGATAATAATTCTTAAATGTGACGCATGGTTGAAACACGCTTAAAAACGGGCACTTTTTGTGTTTCAACTGCGATAAAAAATATTAAAATATAAATTAAAATTTCCAAACCTACATGAACTAACGTAAAATAGAACGATGAAAATGATGATGTTATTGGATTTTATATAGGTCTATTGGTTACGTCACAAACAACCTTCTAACTCGAGTGCACATAATATTTTGGTCGACAGTAGTTGATCCATATCGTATTCTTTATTTAGGCTAGTGCTGGTGGAAGCTACAAATCATCCAATAAAATGAGTTCCGTATTATAAACTACAATATCTGTAAAACACACTCCCTTTTACAATAGATTAATATTTGTGCCAATAATAGTATAAAATACCGGTGTATCAACAATTTCACGTGAGGTTTCTTCTATGTCAGATGTTACACATCATATGCGACTACTGTAAGGATCGTAATTTTTTTTCTTTAATATTACTCTTTGTAATGAGTCGGATTTTTAACCTATTATTTATTACTCCGTTAGTCTATTACACTTCTATAAGTGTTGTGTTTTTTCATTATTATTAACCTTTATGTGAATAAATATGGAAACCCTTTCGAATTGATAACTCCTACCGTAGCGAACTTTTGAAGTGATTGTTTTCAAGACTGTTTTGTTAGTAACCATTACTACTCAAATTTCTTAGTTTACGTAATGGGCTCTTGTAGTTGGATAGTTATGTTAATCACTAAAATATCACTGAGTTAGGCTAACAACGTGTTTTTTTTAGACTTGAGCTAATTTCCGGGAATTCCAGGACTGTCGTCTACAAGTTCACAGTGATCAACATAACTACAGAACTGTGGACCTGTTGACGTCAGTACAGGAATTCCAGGAAATCAGGTCAAGTCTCCTCGTAAATATCGGGATGGTTACTAACTTAAGGCCAAGGCCGCCTCTTTCCCAACCCTCACCTCAATTACAAATACATAAGCACACAATAACACATGTTGTCAGAAAAATGCTACGCACACCCAAGTACACAGGGCTGAAATGACCGCGATGTCCAAGTCCCTAAATCAAACAACAACTTAGGGTTTGAACTTGAGTAGTTTTGTACAGTCGATGCAAAGCCTAATTAGGCTTCTAGCCTTCCGGGTTGACGAATGTAATATTCTGACATAATTACGGCTAAACAAATCATCACATCTCTAACAAATTTAGGAAAAACAAACCTTCATGTGGGAAGCGTCTGGGCCCAAACTACGAGATCATTATCTATTATTTTAAAAAATCCACTTTACAATACAATACTTTTTTCCAACTACTACTTCACTCTATTTGATACATGTTTCGGCTTACCAAGCCTTCCTCAGTCAAAAGCCACATCAAATTCTCAATAGTCAATCTAAAACTATTATACATAACATTTTCAATATTTTTTTTGCTATTTCACAAGCGTCATCCACAATTAAAACAGAAATAAAATTGCTAAAGAATAAGTAAAACTGGGTAAAAGCCCTTTGCCACTATAATTTATAAAATGAACGAAAGCCAGGTTGAATTCCCATCAAATCTTCATAGTGCATCTGTAAAACGAAATGCCCAATTAAAATCAATATTTATCCGCGTGTTGAAAAATTGGAACTCTATTTAATAATATAAACTTATCCCATTATAACTGCCGCAATTTTATCACTGGATTTGATAGTTTGGAGTGTGCAGGCACTTAGTTCTTATTCATTCTTTTAACTTATTTTCTATAATAGAATTGTTGTCCTGTCAAAGAAAAAGATAATAGTATAGTAAAAACGAACGTGAAAAATATTTGCTCCAACCCAACATTGTTAAACACAAAGTGAAAAAGATGATTTTTACATACCGTTGTAGAAGTTCATATTTATCAAACCACCAGTTGATTAGGGAATCTATAATGTGTATTTATTGTAATAGATATCATAATCATTACGGGAAAAAGAAAGGAGTATGGCTAAGGTCATATACATACATACAAGATCATTAACCGAATAATTTCAAGATGGCAGCCGTGAGAATCATGCAAAAATTATAATACATTACATATGATCCAATGAATCAATTCTCACATTAATTGGCATTCATGTAGTTATACAGGTGTTTTCAATTATACCGACAAAAATCAGGGAAGCTCCTTGTGTTATGTATGGAACGATGCCACAATCAGATTGGCGGAGAAAATATTTCCTTTCGGGAACAAGAGAGTAGTGTTTTACTTTTGGGCACGCGATTCAAATTGACGGACTCACAGTATTTGCTGGGCCAGAGCGCAAGCTGCTGGCCGCTGCAGTGTTTCAGGGAAGGTACGTGTGGAGTTTGATAGGCAGAGACAGGGATAATGATTGGATTGAATGTACACGTTTCCTCGTTCGAGTCGCGCAGGAATGTCTTTGTTTATTAATTATCCGTAATTATACGTACAGTATAATTATAATAATAATAACAATAATAGTAATAATAATGTTATGGGTTTTACGCCTTTTAACTACTGTGTCTTATAGAGACGCTAGGGTGTCAGAATTATGCCCTGGAGGGGATCTTTAACGTGCAAGTTCAACTACTGACACGGCTACCTCGCATTTGCGTACCCTCATATACTAAGTGACTGCGCCAGGATTTGATCCAACAACCTTGGGAAAAGCAGGTGAGAACGTTACTGCTGCGCCACGCAGCCAGCTACACACAATACATGAACACAGAGTAATTAAGGTACACTTGTCACTAAAGGAATCACCCGATCGTTTCTCCTCTTGTCTGGTCTCAATAACGTTCTTTATTATTGAACTAGCAACCCGACCCAGCTTCGCCCGGTATCTTTAACGGTTTGCCCAGCGTAAGCTTAAAAGGCACATGGACGGTAGATCCCAGATGCAATTCAGAAAAGCCGAGGTGAACAGTGAAACTTCAAACACATATAGGCTACTCTTGTCTGAAGTCTTAACACGACACGACTCGACAGTTCGATGTCGGAGCTGGGGTGATAGGATCACTCGATAGCTCGTAAACTTCCTCCGAAGCAAGTAATTTGAATTTCCACTGAATTGGAGATTGTTGGAAGAAATGAAAACGTAAAACCACTTATAGTGGGCGATGTATTTAAGATAGAGATAGGCCTATGCTGTCCTGGACCTTTTTTTGTTGAACTATTCATGCTAAACATTTCTTAGGTACTCATAGTATTGAACCCTTCAGAATAGCAGTGTTTATATGCAAGAATCTTGATCAAGGGGTCGCGCTCGGTTCCTAGTGTGATGTTTACGTTCGCCAAACAACATGCTCTACTGAGGTAAGGGTCATAGGATTAAAACTATAATTAAGAAAGAAAGGTGACAAGACGTAAAATAATAACATGATTTAATGACTAATAGTGCATAAAAAGAATATAAACAACAATAATAAAAAAATCTCCCTGAATTTTTCCCATGACAGGAATATCTATCAATGCTGAGGAGTCAGACGGATCTCCCCCTTATTAAAATGTGGATCCTAGTTCCACTAACTTGCATTTGGATTTTATGTACGCGTAATGACTAACTACGAGGAATGAGTACTTTGGATGACTGTTAGTTTACAGCGGGTTAACAGCCACGATGCTTACGAACAATCATCTCGTAAATCAACGTTTACGGATATGGAACATGACACTAATAAAAACCCTTAAAAAATTAATGCTGACACACACACTAAAATCTACTATTTACAGGAATCTCTCTCGAGACCCTCCATTAGCGCGATGACGCACTTGACAAAATGAGCTGCCAACTCCGGCCAATTGCTCAATACACAAATGAGGATATACAGCATCGCACGTGACTTCACGGGTCACTGATATGGAATATAAACATGGAATAAACCAACAACAACAAAAGCCTGACCGGCTGAGATTACTTTATATGAACAAAAATGCACGTTAAGCTAACGCTTCGGAGATTATCGTGATTCGTAGGCAACACCCATTTATTTAAACAATTTTTATCATTGATCAGTTCTTAATTCTGTATTTCAAGTAATTACGGAGCCAAACAAGCACTCCCCACTAATGACCTCGCTTGCAAACTTCAGTCCGTCTTGTGAAACAGCTCCCCCTTCCTCAATACTTGTCATTGTCCCAACTCCAGTGTGTAAAAATAACTGACCAGCTGTGCCGTTATCTCAAAGAATCAACAGCAACAAATCTCAACCACCTCAACATATGGTCAGACATTAATCAAAATATCCACAATTGCCCTCGCAAGGTAACAATATGGACATGGCACCAAGCTGACAGAAATCAGTCTACGCTGAAATTCCCGCTTGTAATGACCACAAAATACACACACTCACACTTCTGGGAATGACATGACGAACTTTCACACAGGTCGGCTGAATAGATGCTCACAAACTATTAAAAAAAATATTAAAACCTACGATAGAGCTGACTGCTCTTCGTCACAAATCACATTGCTCCAAAGGCAATAATCTCACTGAATCTGATCAATAATAAACCTTAAAAAGATTAATTACCCTCCAATCTACTGTATAATTATATTGCTTCAGTCCTACTTCTGAAACACAACATATCTCCGAGAGACGTTTTTAACCGCATTGCGTAACATATGCAAACATGGTCGTCCACATAGCTACGTTAGTTAAAACAACAAACAAACAAGAACCTTCTACTAATAACATTTATGCGAGCTGCTTCCATGCAAAAGGTGTGTCAGACCAAAACTAAATATACTACGTTAATCACACAAGCAAATTATTTACAAAACAAAATATGTCCCATACCCCATAAGTTAATTTATCAGATAATAAGAATATTATTTTGTACTCATCCTCGGCCAGTCACCCGTCAAAGGACATCAGATGCCATCTCCCAACTGAATGCTTCTCAGCTCATCTCAGCCATCTGGACGGAGTGTTGATAGTTCCAAACTTCTTCCATGGTAAGCGATGTCATCTCTGTGCTGATTCAAAAAGTTAGATTATTATACACTCGATATCTGACTACTAAATTCGCCGTTTCAGGTACTACTTTCCACGGAACAGTCTGTTGGCGAATTGTCGATGCTACTGTCCCTACAAAATATAGTACTGTGACTATCTATCACTGAATTTAACACATTTATTAATAATTTCTGTGTCCTCATAACACGCAAAAGTATAAGTTTCTACGTCCTTAGACGCGCAAAATGTAAAGTAACCTGTGTCCTCGACACACAAAATGTAATGATAAACTTGTGTCTTCGACGCACCAAATATAATAAAGCTGTGTCCACCGACACACAAAATATAATAATCTTCCGTCCTCAGACGAACAAAAGTAATAGCCATGTCTTGGCTCTTCACGCCACTTATAAATGAACCGGCCCTAGGTATTGATAGAGGGGGAAATTATATAAAAATTTCTCAAAATAATAGTGGTACAGGAATGAAATAAATATCACTGAACTCGTAAAATTGCGCAGGTCAAGAATATGCCCATTAATCCTAGAACCGATCGTAGAGATGTTGTCTAGCCGATCTCCCGCGTTAATGCTAGCCATCGCGTGCCCAAGATAGACTTGCCACGCTGGTAAGCATTCTTCTCCCATTGGTTCCACATTTTCTGTAACTTGGCGGTTTTTATCAGACCTTGGCCTCGTAGGAGTGTCTAGTATTTTCATCAGCCACTCACGTTACTGCATCATATTTTTTCTAGGCGCGAATATTACAATGAACATACCATGAGCGTGTCTCTCTGCGCGTCGCTTCTATTTTGAGGTAGCCACCACCTGTCCTTCTGAAACATTGCTATGGTCTTTCTTTTCACAATCCTAAGTATTTATCCTTTTGTCAAACTGCTGCAGGTATGTCCCCATTGTCTCCAACAAATGCTTGAAATTTCCTCATCTCCGTCTGGCTATTTTCATGACGCTGGTAGAAATATTTATTAATTGAAGAAATAAAACATGGAATCATTTATCCATCAGAGGGTAAAGGGTTCAGTATATAGATATTTTTACGGTTTACCAAGCGTAAGCTTAAAAGGCGCACGGACGGCAGGTTTTCCTTTGACTCGATTTACTGAAATCGTTACTGCTTGGCTTCCTTTGGTCAGAAATGAATGTTTTTCTACAGAAACCTTCCTCGTGAAATGCTATACAGAACGGTAAAAACCGCATCAACATCCATCCAGTGGTTCTCGAGATTACCCGTTACATCCAAGAATCGGGGACTGTGTTTTATACTATGTAGAGACATGCGCAAAGATGCAACTCTGCCACTCAACGATCGTGCATTTCTTTAGTCAGAACATTATCAATGTAATAAAACACTGAAGGAACGAAACAATGCTCTCAATGGTTTCATTACAGTAAATATTCAATATATCCCTCTTCTACTTTGACGCACATTTCACAACGGTGTAATAGTGGTTTTGGCCTCAGTTCAGGATGTGTGGTGTGTCACGAACGACTGGAAATCTTCCTGTATTCTTTGTACACGTTCGTCTGCTCTATTCACGGGGTTTGCATACACTACAGTCTTAACGTAGTCCCACAAGAAAAAAAAACCCAAGGGAGTTAAATCAGTCGAGCGCGGAGGCTATTTAACTGGCCCACCACGGCCTATCCATCTCCCTGGGTAATGATCATTCAAGTGCTGCGAGTGAAATACGCTGGAGCGCCATCATAGTCCAGTCAAATTAGGAATTTTTGCTGCATTAAATCATGTAGTTCCAAATGTTTCAGGAATCTGTAGGGGGAGGTCCCCTGAACAACACCTAATAAAGTCCCGTCAATTTCAGGTGCCGCGGGGGGGGGGGGGGGGGGGGCAGAGGGGGCTCAAAGCCCCCCTTTTTTAGTTTTTTGGCACATAACTTTTAAACGGTGCGTCGCACAGAAATATTTATACTTTTTCAACTTAAATATTAAAATGCCCTACAAAATGGTGTATTCATATTTATCTCTGTGTGTTACCGTCTCCGAGAAATGAGCCGGTGAACATAAAATATTTGCAGAAAAATGTGAAGCGCCTCACGTTTCTCGTCAAACTTGCCCGTCCAATCCGTTTGCTTCCATTTTACAGGAAACTCGTAGGGAAGGAAGTCGTTGAGCATTACATATCCTTCCAGAATATATATGTATGGATGTCTACCCCTTATTATTCCCGTTTTCCAACGGAGTCGGGGATGAGATGTGATGGAGGTCTTTGTGGCGATGATTTTTACGGCCGGATGCCCTTCCTGACGCCAACCTCATGCGAGGAGTTAATGAGAGATGAAATGAATGATGGTGAATGAAACTGGGCAAGGATGTGGAAGGAAGCGGCCGTGGCCTGTCAGAAGGTACCGTCCCAGCATTTGCCTGGTGTTGAAAATGGGGAAACCACGGAAAACCATTTCAAGGACGGCCGACGGTGGGGCTCGAACCCACGCGTCTACCGAGTCAGCAGAGAGCTTGGCCCCATGACCTAATGCTGAGCTTTAGCCAGCGTAGCCACTACTGTCGGTCCTTCCAGAATATATATACTTATGCTAATTTATCTTCAACCAGTCAAACGTTGGAGCGTTTTGACTTAACGGAGTCGGTTTCGAGATTTTGCTAGTGAACTGCTCATTATTTTACTTCCGTTTTCAACGGCTTTAACTCTCTGTATCACGTTATTTATTGATTATGTGAACATAGGTGGTATTATTAACCATATAACTAATAATATATACCTAGAAAGTATATGAACGCAGTGGCGTATAAAGGATTATGTTTCGGGGGAGTCCAATATTTCGGAAAACAGTTTCGTTTTTATGGGAATGAAAACATGATCAAGATCTAATAATTTACAGTCCAGCCCATCGGAGTATATATATGTTCTGAAAAGTTCGTTATATTTGGTTGTTTATATTATTTAAAAAATTATAAGTTATACAGTAAGTGACATTTTTTATTTTTTTATTAACACCACTGTTACCCTCTTAAAATAAAAATAAATGTACTTGATGGACAAATTTGATGTTCAATTACAATTTGTTGTGTTGAACCTGTAGAAACACACTGCACGAGTTATATAGAGCAGGTAGGTGGCAATGAAGACAAGTTTGCTTTCATCGTGGCTGACGATTTGACAAAGCACATGTACGTGTGAGAATAGAATATGTATTTATCAAACAGCTTCAACGAAGTTAGTACATGCATCACAAAATGAAATGTACTTGTGATAATTGAGGTCATGCTCGTAGAGTGGTGTCGGATACATCAATAGGAACATATTTCGTTCCCTAGCTTCATCGATGTTTTCTGGCGTGGACGTGGAGCCATAAAAACTTCAGCGATACTTTTGGTTTCGTTAGGATACCGCTCCAAACATTTTATTTGCTTTACTTTTCCCAAAAATAGCAAAAGTGGTATCACATCCAGTGATGCCATGGATTAATAGAATGTACTGGCAGAATGGCAAGGCCTGAAGTTGTTGGGAGTGTTGCCTCGTCCAGGCTTCATGAAAAGGACATTCGTGTCTCGTGGTGTGAGTGCCATGAATAAGACGAGCAGGTCTACGTCCTCGACAACTACCACCACAGTTGAATGAGGGGTATTTTGTAATCCACGCCTGTCAATGCTGCAGTCAGCGTCTCCTTTGGCTATGGTGAATTGTATATCTTTTGCACCCCAGGCCTGCGCTAACATAGCTAACAGCTTAATTTTGTTCTATTCGTTGGAAAGGAAGTTTTCCTGCTAAACATTAGCCACCATGTTCTCATCAAAGTCTGTATCCACTGATGTTTTACTTGGTGCTCTCCGGTGTAGTTCGCCTCTTTTCGTGGAACTTGTGTCTTCTTCAACGTCAAACACAAAAGCAGAGTTGTTACAGTAATGGTTGATAAGACACATATTGGTTGCAGCTAAAGGCGAACTTAGTGTCGTTGTTCCACTTTACCCTATGAAGAAGAAAGCCACCATCGATTACCGCGAAACAGTTCTTCAGGTTGGTTATTTGACTGCATGAAGGAAAGGCATCGTACAGAGCGAACTTTTTCGTTTTCCTCATGATCCCTTCGTCAAAAGGAGTCTTGGGATATGGGGCTAACTCACACTTCAGCAACTCCTCTACATCCCCTTCAGTTCTCTTGTTACTTACGGATCTCTGGAAAGTCATTAAAGGCTCGACCACCACTACTTAATTGTCCAGTTTGATAGTGTTGTTCATAGCAGTCAAAGGGACTTCTGCGTTTTTCTTAAACTGCTTAATTTCTGTAAAGTTACTTCCAACAAAAGTCCCCTTTGTAGGGGTTCCGATTTCCAATGCTTGGTAACAGTTGATGTTGCTGGGTCCTTTTACTCCGGTTGAAAGGGACATCAAAGAATCGCGTACAGCAAAAGGCGGCTGATCAGCCAACTACTGTGCAAGCTTTCTTCTGTCTTGGTTATATCTGCTCATTTGTGATGCTCAAAAGTTGGCATGCTGTTCTCCACTTACAGAATGGACGCCGGCAAACTGCTCAAAACTTAGTGAAGAGCATATGGCTGTACCTGTACGAGCCCCTTCAACTCATTTCGCCAACACAGAATCACTCATGCCTCTCCCTCGTGTTAGTCCCCCTTCACTTTTCACATCACACATCAGTGTCACTTCAATCGCCATATCAGACCACACTCCAGTCATTGGTGCATCAGTTGAAATAGCCACTATCTATAAAAATCTCTGGAGTTTTCAACCGCACCGGATTGGGAAAAGGATCGGTCACTTAGGCCTATACCATGGTATCTCATATTCCAGAAGATTATTTCCTTTCCTGGGTCGTCAGATATCCCGGAATATTATTATTCCTTCCGTTTAGATCGTCTGTTGTCCACGCTTGGCAGTTTTTAACTCGATGTTTCGCCGTCTCTCTCTTTACTATCTCCCAGCATCAATACTTTCCTCTACTTCTTTCTTATATTCTTATTTGTGGGATATCATAGGATACAATATCATAATAAACTTAGGCCTACGTATCTTATGTACACAGTGTATTAAGTACATGCCATTTCAGATGGGGAGGGGTCTTATACATGCATATTAAAAGGATATGAAAAAAATATTCGCCGTTTGAAAGGCCTAAGCTAGATTTTTAGTGTTTATTAGTGTTCCAAATTAACAGTTGACACACATACTTTCATATATATATATATATATATATATATATATATATTAGTTATATGGGTAATAAATACTATTTATGTTTGGATAATCAATAAATAACGTAATACAGAGTGTTAAAGCCGTTGGAAACGGGAGTAAAATAATGAGCAGTTCACTAGCAAAATCTCGAAACCGACCCCATACGTCAAAACGCTCTAACGATCGACAGATCGAAGATCAATTAGCATACGTATATATATATTCTTGAAGGAAATGTAATGCTCTACAACGTCCTTCCCCACGGGTTTCCTGTAAAATGGAAGGCAAACGGATTGGAAGGGCAAGTTAGACGAGAAACGTGAGGCGCTGCATATTTTTCTTCAAATGTTCCATGTTCACCGGCTCATATCTCGGAGACAGTAACACATAAATATTCATATGCTTATTCCATTTTTTAGGGTATTTAATTTCCTTTAAGTTTAAAAATCATAAACATTTCTGTGCGACGCATCGTTTTAAAGTTATGCACCAAAAACTTAAAAAGGGGCGCTTTGAGCCCCCTCTGCTTGACCCCCCCCCCCTCTCGCGGCACCTGAAATTGACCGGACTTTATTAGGTGTTGTTCAGGGGACCTCCCCCCACACATTCCCGAAATATTTGGAACTACATGATTTAATGCAGCAAACGCATCATTTTTGGTCTAATTTGACTGGACTATCATGACACAGCCACATTTGCTGCCGAATACCCAGAGCAGGCTTGCTCAAACCGGGCATTTCGCCAAGTGGGTGCTCGCTCCGTGCACGGGCGGCGAGCGGGCAAAGTAGCTGTGTTCAGTCTTGGCAGCGTAAACCAACCGAATGGCTCACATCAGTGACAGCTGGTGCTACGAATGTGGAGTCAGCTGAGAAGAGACCAAGTTCTATTGCAAATAGCGTGCAACAAAAATCCCAATGGGAAGGGCAGTGGCTTTTTGTGCCAATTGGAGAACGTGCTAAATGTTTAGTATGTGGATATTATGTGATAGCTAAAAAAATACAACGTTGAGCGGCAGCTATAATGTGCATGTTTGGTTCTACATATTTATGTGAACAACTATTCTCTGTTTTAAAGCTTTGCAAATCCAGACATCGATCACGAATGACAGATAGCCATCAGAGGGCCGTTCGTCGACTGCAATTTGTCCAGACATTCACTCGCTTACAGCAAAACATAGGGCATCATAATGCACACACATGAATGCCTGTATTTTGGTAATGTAATGTAAAGACATTGTCAATAATAATCAATATTAGATTTAACCTGCCACCCCTGCAAAACCTACCTTGCAAATGTTAGGCGTTGTGGGTTCTCCAGCGGTGTTAGTTCTTGCACCGATTCATGTCAATAAGGGTACAATTGTTGATCCTCATATATGGGAAGCGCCAACATTGCTCGCAACATACCTCGTAATGGCTGAAGAATTATCATTTATTTCTTCTAAAGTAGCCTCTTCAAACTCTGGAGACCGTACCGACGCGACGTAACTCTGCCAGCGTCGATCATCTAAGGTGCAAAGCTCTCTCCTTCACGCAGTCACCTGTCAATAAACACGAAGGTTGAATGATGAGGTTGGCGGCGATTGTGTTGCCGGGTGCCATAAATTCGCGTGGCTTGTCTCCCGTTGCCATTTGCTGCGCCATAGGCTAGGTGCATGTCAGTCATTTCTTCATAGGTGTACCACAACGCAGCCATTCCTAACAATTTCTGCCTCAAACTTCGTGGCCAATATATTGTTACGGCTGTGAGTTTGTTTCATCGCTCGCCGCATGAGTCACAACTGCCCCCGGGCTGGGCTGTCCTCTGCCTCAGTGTATTACGTGCGCCTTACGCAACAAGGGCTACTAGGACAAAGGGATGGCCCAGAATATTCGTGACCCAGCCAGTGATGGAAACCTCGAGAAGCCGTGAACCCTGGATGGGTCTAGAAGCATTTATTGAGTCACCGGCCTGCTATATAAGAGCGACCTGTCGAGCGGGGTGTGTGTGTTTTTCGAGCTAGTGCGAGCGTTTACCTTGAGCGACAGTTGTTGGCGACGTGGCTTGCGAAACCCTAGTGAAACTGATTTTCTTGACAGTGAAGGAGTGTGAATCATACGGAGAGACTGTGTATTGAAGAGTGTGTGCTTTCCAGTGCGACATAGGTCATTGTGGTGAATTGCTAAACAGTGAGTGACAGACTTAGTGCAGCTATTTTCAGCCAGCGCACGGGGCCACCTCATTACGAGGGATTAACTTCTGCGGCTTATTGACAATTGAAAGGGAAGTGTTCTCTCCCTGAGGAAACTGGAGTAAGGTTCTAATTGCAAGTGCCACTAGGGGGTGGCACGTAACAACTGGTGTCAGAAGCCGGATTACGAACTCAAGTACAAGCACAACACCTGAAGGTCCTGGTTTCAAAACCCGAGCAGGTCATTTTACCACAGTCCTCTAATTTTCCTGTGAGTGCATGCCCTTTACAAGACAAACATCTAAAATGGAAGCGCAATTGGCAGCATTGCTAGAAAAGTTAAGTGGCATGGAAACCAAGATGGAGGACGGCCAGAAGAAGTTACCCGAAGACTTAACTGCCAAATTGGAAGACGGCCAGAAGAAATTAGCCAAGGACCTGAAGGATGACCTGGAGATGATGGAAGACAGCCAGAAGAATTTAGCCAAAGACCTGAAGGATGGCCAGAAGAAGATGGAAGACGGCCAGACTAAGTTAGCACAAGACCTGAAGAAATTAGAACAGGGCCTACGCGAGGAAGTCACGGCAGTGGAAAAGAAGTTCGACGCCTTACAAGTGGAAGTTGCCGAGCTGCGCCGACGCCCGCTGATGGGGGTGGAGGAGAAATTCAACGCCTTACAAGAGGAAGTTGCCGAACTGCGCCAACGCCCACTGACGGAGGTGGAAGAGAAAATCAACGCTCATCAAGAGGAAGTTGCCGAGCTGCGCCGACGCCCGCCCACAGGTACACCGGGGATATCAGGAACGGGACAGAGCAGAGTGACGCCCCCAACCTTCGACGGAAAGGTCCCGTGGAGCACCTATTTACGTCAGTTCGAGGCAGCCTGTTCCATAAACAACTGGAACAGCACGGAAAAGGCTACAGCTCTCATTGTGGCGCTGAGAGGGGACGCCCTTAACGTCCTTCAGGCCATCCCGACTGGATCCCAGGACTACGCTTCACTAATCGCCCATATGGAGTCCCGATATGGAGATAGCCATCTTCAGCAGGCCTACCAGATGCAGCTCCGGACCCGGGAACAAAAGAACGCGGAAACCCTGCAGGAGTTCGAGATGGACATCGCACGCCTAGTAAGGCTCGCCTATCCAACAGCGCCGGCCGACTTTCTGGAACAGATTGCGACGCAGACCTTCACTGACGGGCTACGGGACTCGGACACTCAACAGGCGCTGCGACTCGCGCGCAATAAGACCCTGGCAGATGCGCTGAGCCACGCACTTGAGTTCGAGACGGCAAAACAGGCATCTGGAATGCACGCGCGGGTGCGTCAAGTGGACGTCGACGAACCAGCAAAAACCAACGAGACCGAACCCCTGGCCGACGAATTGATGGAGGCGCTAAGCCGTTTCTTCGATAGTCGTGGCACCACCAACTACGACACAGCCGGAAGACAACCGGAGAGGCGGCCCGGAAGAGGACTACCGACTTGCTGGACCTGCGGTAAGAAAGGCCACCTGAGCAAGGACTGCGGTGATCGCCGCCGACGAGGGTATCCGAAGGGAAATCAGTCGTCTGAAAACCGCGCGGCCCAGGGAAACGAGTATTAGCCAGCCTTGGGGGGCAAAGGTTGGCTTGTGACAGTCGTCAAGCCCCGGCAGTCCAAGTTCGTGTGACGAAGTTAAGGAGGGATAATAGCAGCCTGATGGTCGACGGAGTCGTCAACGGAGTGAGCTGGCCCATGCTGATCGACACAGGAGCGTCGAGGACCATCGTCAATCCCACCGTGATCCCGAGCTGCAGAGTGCAACCCACACAAAGGAACCTCCAACTAATAACCGCGACTGGAGAGACTGCACCGGTACATGGCGAAGCATCACTGGAGATCTTCATTGGTCGACGGGCGGTGAAGCATCCAGTGCCTGTGGCTGACGTATCTAACGAAGTGATCATCGGACTGGACTTTCTGGACCAGAACGACATCATCTTGGACGTGAGTACCAACACTCTGCACTTTGGAGGTGAGGAACTTGCTTTGCAACCAGCACACGAGGCCGTCACCGCACGACGAGTAAGGCTGAGAGAGAACGTCATCGTTCCCGCCAGGACGGAAGTCAGCGCTGCCGTAATTGTCGACGGAACAGCTGAGGGAGTGTCGGCTGTCATCGAGCCAAAATATGAGGACATCCAGACAAAAGGATTGCTAGTTGCCAAGACTCTCATCAACACGACGTCTCGGCCATACGTCCGCCTGTCCAACCTGAACGACTACGATATTACGGTTCACCGGGACACCAACCTATGAGTCTGCGAGCCCGTTACCTGGATTGCCCGCATCACAGACACGACGGACGGGCACCTGCAGACGGACAACCGAAGAAGACGCGCCCTGCCAGAAGAACTACAGAAGCTGTACCTAGGATCCCAGGACCATTTAGACGAGGAACAATCACGCCAACTTCGGGACCTGCTACACGAATTCCAGGATGTATTCTCCGTGGGGAGCAAAGACTTCGGCAGGACAAGCTTGGTCCAGCACAGAATCGACGTTGGGGACAGCGCACCGATTAGGGTCCCATTCCGACGTGTCGCGCTCGCCAAGCAAGCCGAAGTCGACCGGATGGTAGAAGAGATGAAAGAGCAAGGAGTGATCGAGCCATCACATAGTCCTTGGAGTTCTCCGGTCGTGCTAGTGAAGAAGAAGGACGGTTCCACCAGGTTCTGCGTGGAATACAGGCGGGTGAATGACGTCACGAAGAAGGACAGCTACCCTCTACCACGGATCGACGACACCCTGGACACCATATCAGGTTCAAGATGGTTCTCCACCTTGGATTTGAAGAGTGGCTACTGGCAGGTGGAGGTCCGCCCTAAGGACCGCGAGAAAACTGCGTTCTCTGTGGGCAGCGGGCTCTGGCAGTTCACCGTCATGCCATTCGGTCTGTGCAACGCCCCTGCGACCTTCGAAAGGCTAATGGAGTCCATTCTGAGGGGACTACACTGGAAGACCTGCCTGGTCTACCTAGACGACGTCATCGTTCTCGGAAGAAGCTTCGAGGAGCACTACAGCAACCTGAAGGAGATCTTGATGAAGCTACGGGCTGCCCAGCAGAAGTTGAGCCCCAAGAATTGTCAGCTCTTCCAGAAGCAGGTCCAGTACCTTGGGCATATCGTCTCCGAGGAAGGGGTGCGCACCGACCCAGAGAAGACCGCAGCTGTGAGGAAGTGGCCAGTACCGAAGGACAAGTCCCAACTACGAAGCTTCCTGGGACTCTGCACCTATTACCGTCGCTTCGTGAGAGGATTTGCCGACATCGCCAAACCACTGCATCGACTGACTGAGAAGGACCAACTCTTCACGTGGACAGCAGAATGCCACGGTGCCTTCGAACAACTCAAGCAGGCTCTGTGCACCGCACCTATTCTGGCCTACCCCAGACCTGGAACAAGGTTCATCGTCGATACCGATGCCAGCGACTTTGGTATAGGGGGAATCCTGTCGCAAATAGTGGACGGCGAGGAGAGAGTAGTGGCCTACTTCAGCAAAGCCTTGTCAAAGCCAGAGAGGAACTACTGCGTCACCAGGAAGGAACTGCTCGCCATCGTGAAGACCATTGAACATTTCCACAAATACCTGTATGGGCAAGAATTTCTCATCAGGACCGACCATGCATCCCTGCGGTGGCTCCTGAACTTCAAGCAGCCTGAGGGTCAACTCGCGCGGTGGTTAGAGAGGCTTCAACAGTAAAACTTTGAGATCCAGCACATGAAAGGCGAACTGCATTCTAATGCCGACGCCCTGTCACGAAGACCGTGCCCCGAAGACTGCAACTTCTATACTATAAGGGAGGAGAATACCGGGATACAGTGCCGACGGACTACTGTGGAACTTCAAGGGAGCTGGAGCCGCGAATCTTTCACGCGGGCACAAGCAGAAGATGATGACCTGGGACTAATAGCCGAATGGAAGAGGGCCTGTGTCCCCAGACCCGGGTGGAACATTGTGAGTGATTGCAGCCCAAAGTTTGTCCTACTGGGCGCAGTGGGACTGGCTGATTGTAAGGGATAGCCTCATCTGCCGTGCCTGGGAGAGCACCGACGGGAAGACATCTCGGGAACAAGTCGTCGTTCCAAAGGCTATGACGGAGGAAGTCCTGAAGGAAGTCCATGGAGGATCATCGGGTGGACACCTAGGGATAAAGAAGACCCTGGAGAAGCTGAGAGAGCGGTTCTACTGGATCGGATGCCGAACTGACATGGAGAACCACTGCGCGAGGTGCCACGATTGCGCAGCCAGCAAGGGCCCAGGACGAAGACGACGGGGTCCACTGAAGACCTACAACGTGGGCGGCCCCATGGAGAGAGTGGCCATCGATGTTGCTGAGCCGTTCCCGTTAAGCGAGGCAGGGAACCGCTACATATTGGTCGTCAGCGACTACTTCACCAAATGGCCGGAGGCGTATGCGCTCCCTAACCAAGAAGCCGCGACGATCGCAGAGACCCTGGTGAAGGAATTCGTCAGCCGGTACGGAGTACCCCTGGAGCTGCACTCCGACCAAGGGAGGAACTTCGAGTCGCAGGTGTTCCAGAACCTATGCCAGCTGCTGGGAATCCGGAAGACAAGGACAACGCCGCTACACCCTCAGTCCGACGGGATGGTAGAGCGATTCAATCGCACCATCGAGAACCATCTCCGAATAGTCGTCAGCGAGCACCAGAGGGATTGGGACAAACATCTTCCACTATTTCTCCTGGCCTACCGCGCCACCGTGCATGAAGCCACCGGGTGCACACCAGCCCGGGCCATGTTTGGGAGGGAGCTCCGTCTACCTGTCGATCTTGCCTTCGGCCGACCTGGGAATGTTCCGGTCCCGGTAAGCCAGTATTGTCAAGAACTGGTCGACCAACTGGAGGACGTGCACGCGTTCGCGAGGAGGAGACTGCGGATCGAGACCGACCGAATGAAGACCCGATACGACCAACAGACGGATGCTGGCGGATTCCACGAGGACGACCTGGTCTGGCTCTTCAACCCATTACGGAAGAATGGCCTGTCACCCAAACTGCAGAAGTCCTGGGAGGGCCCGTACCGAGTCGTGAAACGGATCAACGATGTCGTCTACAGGATCCAGCGGAGCCCGAGGGCGAAGATGAAGATCGTGCATCGAGATCGCCTGGCAGCGTACGGAGGGACACAGATGGACCAATGAATGATCGGGACGATCAGCCTTTTAGGAAGGGGGTGGTGTTACGGCTGTGAGTTTGTTTCCTCGCTCGCCACATGAGTCACAACTGCCCCCGGGCTGGGCTGTGCTCTGCCTCAGTGTATTACGTGCGCGTTAGGCAACAAGGGCTACTAGGTCAAAGGGATGGTCCAGAATATTCGTGACCCAGCCAGTGATGGAAACCTCGAGAAGCCGTGGACCCTGGATGGGTCTAGAAGCATTTATTGAGTCACCGGCCTGCTATATAAGAGCGACCTGTCGAGCGGGGTGTGTGTGTTTTTCGAACTAGTGCGAGCGTTTACCTTGAGCGACAGTTGTTGGCGACGTGGCTTGCGAAACCCTAGTGAAACTGATTCTCTTGACAGTGAAGGAGTGTGAATCATACGGAGAGACTGTGTATTGAAGAGTGTGTGCTTTCCAGTGCGACATAGGTCATAGTGGTGAATTGCGAAACAGTGAGTGACAGACTTAGTGCAGCTATTTCCAGCCAGCGCACGGGGCCACCTCATTACGAGGGATTAACTTCTGCGGCTTATTGACAAGTGAAAGGGAAGTGTTCTCTCCCTGAGGAAACTGGAGTAAGGTTCTAATTGCTTGTATTTGCTGTAGAGTGGTGTATCTTTCTGGCCGCAATAAAGCCAATACGTTTCTTTAAAGCAATAATTGGTGTAGTGCTTTCTACCCACCGTAATCCAGTTAACTTAAGTGCCACTAGGGGGTGGTACGTAACAATATAAAGAACAAACTGTAGAGTGCGGACGGTATGTGGTGAGGCTTTAATGTCACGCTGACCGGTCTGAGCAGACAGATTTCCAGCCATGTTTCACTGATGGGGAAACAGCGACAGCATCACTCGTCGCCCGCCGTGCTGTCGACATCACGTGTTAATGCTTAAAATCTGTGCATGCAATCGTCTTGAGCTCAGCGCAGTCTCTCCCCACTACTCATACTGTACTGCGAACTGGAAGCCTCGCCACATACCGTCTCTACTGGGGCTAGGCAGAGATAATCAAGCTTGAGGACATATAAAGTATGCCTATGTAAAAGTGGGAACCTGGTGCTCTCAATGAGTTCCTTATGCCCCTTAATTGAATGGTATTTTTGTTTGTTTGTTTTTACTCTTTGGTAGTAAGTTTTATTTATAATATATGTTTGTACCTTACTGGTATATATCAGCAGTGGGTACAATGAATGATTGAGTTTATTTATATTTTTTGTTTGGTTTTAAATTGTTTATAATGAATATGATTATCTGCGCGCGACTCGAACGAGGAAACATGTACTGCACATTCTCTGTCTCCCTCAGAGACACTGCAGCGGCCAGCATCCTGCGCTCTGGCCCAGCAAATACGGCGAGTCCGCCAATTCGAATCGCGCGCTAGGAAGTAACAAAGTAACCTCATGTTCCCGAAAATTAAAAAAATATCCACCAATTCGATTGCGGCATCGTTCCATATGTAACACAAAGAGCATACCAGATTTTCTGTTGGTATAATTGAGAAACACCCTGTATATAAGGACTCTCAGTTACCAACGCGATTGCTATCTGAGGTCGAACACTAGGCGTAGCCGCCATTTTAAAATTATAAAATACGAGAATAAATAAATCTCAACACTTAAGTGCCAAAGTAACGAAAGCCCTCTTTTTTAAGACGAGCTCTCTTGATAAGGACTTAAATTTCAACATATACTTGTCACTATCATGTCTTTTATTGTATAATTTCCTAATTTTCCGTTTTAGACTCCTGATTTCTCGTGTGTAATAGACCCTACTCAGGATCTGGGTTTGGTTTCAGTAATTTAAATGGGACAAATTTATCAACAGCGCTATTTAAAATTTTCAAAAAGTTAGTCCACAGGATATTAAAGTGATTTCCTTCCGATGCCCATCCTACAAATAGCTCATTCAAATACCCCTGAAGTTTGCCCTGATCCACCCTGCGATACTGGAATATGATCTTTTTTTTTGCTACAACAGAGTCTAATTTTGTAATGTCGCCGTATCTAACATTTAATTCAACCCCAGAATGATCAATAATTCCTGGTACTTTCAGACAGTTAATATACAGCTCTACAGGCCTTACGAGAAAAACATCTAAGGTATTATTGCCTCTAGTTGGGAAGTCAACTACTTGGAAAAATACCCCCCCTCCCTTAAGAATGTGTTTGCAGTGCTCTGAGTTTGACCACTGCTAGTTGACTCACCAGACCAGTCTACTTTGGGGAGGTTTAAATCTCCGGCAGTGTGTCGAGAAGCGAAACGTTATCTTTTGGTGCTCTATACGCCCCTATCACCTTAAGAGGGAATTTATTTCCTTTATCCGAAATTTGTTCACATAACATTTCATGATCCGTATCAGCCCACTTTAAGAAACTAGCTATATTTTTGCGCACACAAATAAATAGCCCACCATCTCGCTTCCCCCTATCCCTTCTGTACAT
This sequence comes from Meconema thalassinum, assembly GCA_946902985.2. NCBI lineage: Eukaryota > Metazoa > Arthropoda > Insecta > Orthoptera > Tettigoniidae > Meconema > Meconema thalassinum. The sequence goes on from OX336389.2 coordinate 902,648,270, forward strand.
TTCGTAGGTCCCTTGAATTATTTCGTTACTATTTATATCCTCATATAACCAAGATTCAGTAGCAATGACAATGTCCGGAGAATACGTCTCTACAAGATTCCAACATTCAATGAATTTATTTCCATGAATAGGTGTTCATCATTGCCCAGCGGTGGCAAACAACACAGCCTATTTTTCTTCTCGGGTCTCCTCTGAATAAAGTCCAACGCAGAATAGCCACTCAGCATCGGCATCATCATGATCATCATCGGAGTCACTGGAATGAACTGTGTGAATTTCAACGTCTGGTTTTTCTTCGCTTGATGAGCTCGCTTTCCACATTCTAGGTCGTGATTTCACTGTTCTTGCATCATTTGCATTCTTTAGTTCAATAATATAAGGGGTTGGAAAAATGGAGTTTTGGGAGAAAAAAGAATCATACCACCGTTAATAGGCACTCACTCTGACTGGCTGCGTGGTTCAGCAACGTAACGTTCTCACTCGCTATGCCCAAGGTTGCAGGATCGAATCCTGGCGCAGTCAGCTGGCATTTGAGGGTGCGCAAATGCGAGGGAAACGTGTCAGTAGATTTACTGGCACGTCAAAGATCCCCTTCTGGGCAAAATAATTATCGTCGAACATAAACAGTCGTATGCAACTTGCCTGTAATGGTAATTAAGACGCTCGTATGGAAATTATAAACATACTCGTGTCTTAATTATTGCCATTATAGGCTCGTTGCATAATGTACTATATTGGTTTTACGTCCCTTTTAACTACTGTGGCTTTTGGAGACGCCGGGGTGCCATAATTTTGCCATAATTTTACCTTTCTACGCCTGCCTTTCCTCTTCGTACGTTCTCCGCTGCTTTGTACTCTATAGTTGAGGCAGAAACATTGAAATAAACAAAAGATTGTACAATGTGGCACCTAATATCAGTTTCTTAAAACACCCAATGGCCATTTATTGTATTTAAATACGGATCATGGAAGGAAATTGCCCGTCGACCTATTGAAAGGAACCGTCCCGGCATTTGCCTGGTGGTAAAAATGGGAAACCATGGAGACCATTTTTAGAACGGCCAAGGTGGGATTCGAACCCACGCTCTCCTGATGCCATCGAGGCACGAGGTAGGGTGTTAACGCTCCTTTTTTTTAACTTATTTCTGTTTTTTGTATTTGTTTCCAGTGTTTGGTTTCTTTGTACATGAAGGCGTCACAAACACCCGGGAATTGAACCCAGGACCCTTTGAGCCAAAGCCCAGCACGCTAACCTAGCCTATTAGCCACAGAGCTGGACTCCGCTCTTGGCCACCGTGGCCAGTTTTTGGCCCCTAATAAGAGATAGTATCTGTTAATAGGACCTCACTGCATCTCTTATTACGGAACTGTACAATAATAGGCTACCTGAAATTACGTGGCTCCTAAATTGAAATGAGTTACCACTTATTACACATGTTTTTAATTCAAGTTGTAATAATTTTCGTCCTATCAGCTAACCGATAAATTAAACTAGAAGACCCGCAGTGGCGTAGCCAGGGGGGTGTTACTGGAGGTCAGAACACCCCCCCCCCCCCCCCCCCCCCCCATTGGAAAATCGACATGGTTGTGATTTGTGTCTGTTTAACCACCGCGGCTATTTGCTGATGTACAGTTGTCGCCTTTCGGCCCGGCTCCACATTTCACGTCTTCATGACTGAATGATTGACCCATGATACTGGGCAAGTGAACTGTATATTAAAATAAAACACGACGTGGATCACTGGATCTCATCTCTTAGATGCTCATTTTAATAAAAGACAAGACTGACCACGAGTTAGCAAAGAACATGAGGCAAAAAAAAGGCAATCTAACAATCAAAGAATAGAGAGGCACAAGCATATTCCCCCCTGTTGATTGAATGCAATCAACAAATAACACACTTTAAGGAAATATTTCACTCATCGAGTAGGGGACACACTTACACTATTGGCCTCTTGAATCTTCCATTGCCCGGCCGAAGCCGTCGGATTTTTAAGAGCGTTAAAAATCCCTCAGTATGCCTTCCTTCGGAGGGGAAGTAAAGCTGGCGGTCCCATGTCATAGATTTATGGCATGTTAAAGAACCTTCCACTAATTGCACCTGTGTGAAGCTAAATTGGATAGGTTAAGAATGTAAACAACGCTCTTAGGTTTCAACGTTCGTTGCCAAGAGCCGACTGCGATGGCGTCTAGTAGTTAAGTTCTGAACTTGGCCTAGTAGTCGTTGACGGTGGCGCTTGGCGGCAAAAGTAGGAACTATTTGAAAAATTCAAAGTTGCAGTACTTAAATTAATAAACAGATAACACACACTATTACAGTCATCACAATTAACACCGGTTATCAGACAGATTCTACACACACCCAAAGTATACGGGGCTACATGACCGCGTTGTCGCAGCCCCTAAACTTAAGAACCAACCAACCAATCTTCCATTGGCAGTTCTTATGGTGACTGCTCGCACCAGTCCATCTGCACCAGGGTGAAGTTCCTCGATGATGCATAATGTCCACTGAAGAGTAGGAAGGTTGTCCTCCTTGATAATGACTATTGTGTCAACTTGGATGTTTTGCTGCTGTGAGAACCATTTAGGTCTACTTTGAAGCTGCGTTAAGTACTCCTCGTGCCATCTTGTCCAGAAATGTTGCACCATTTGTTGCAATCGTTTCCACATTGACAATTTATTGCTTGGAATTAAAGTCAGATTGGGTTCAGGGATTGAGTTTAGATTGTCACCAATTAAAATATGACCTGGAGCGAGACATTGAGGATCAAGGGGATCTGAGGATAGAACTGTTAGGGGTCTAGAGTTTAGACAAGCATCAATTTGTGTGAGCACAGTAACGAGTCCTTCAAAGGTTAGCGAAGAGTTTCCAAAAACTCGATGCAAATGACACTTAACAGATTTTATGCCAGCTTCCCATAGCCCTCCAAAATGGGGTGATCGTGGAGGAATGTGATGCCAGTTGATACCTCTGTTTGCTAGGTTACTCGCAATTTCCTCTATATGTGAGGTTATAAATTGATGAAGGTGTTGTAGCTCCTTGTTAGCTCCAATAAATGTTGTAGCATTATCACTGTAAATATCAGAAGGTTTGCCAATTCTGGCAATGAACCGGCATAATGCTGCTAGGAATGCATCTGTGGTAAGACTACTGACTACTTCTAGAAGCACAGCCTCAATTGCAAAAACAAACAAATAATGCAATGTATGCTTTAAGTCGAATGTTACTTCTCTTATTAAGAGGGCGGATTAAGATTGGACCTCCATAGTCAATGCCACATACACTGAATGGACGTGATGCTTTAACTCGTTGCTTGAGGTAGTTTGCCATGAGCTGATGAATGGTTGCTCTCTTTAATTTATGACATATTAGGCATTTGTGAACTTGCTGTCTGGCTATGTTTCTACCATTTAAAATCCAATAACATTCACGAATGGAAGCTAACAGTAATCCTGGTCCCGCATGGGCTTGCTTGTAGGTGTTCATGTTTGACAATAAGTGATGTCAGATGATGCTTGGATGGAAATAATACTTGATGTTTTGTAGAAAATGGTAATGATGTGTTTTTCAACCTACCGCCTACTCTGAGTATGTTGTCATGTAAAAATGGACATAGATTTTTTAGCTGGCTCTTTTTGGATACAGCACCTCGCTTCTGTAAATCTTTGATTTCTTCACTGAATGATTCTGCCTGCGCTATGCGAATGCATGTATTCATTGACTTCTGAAGATCTTGAACTGATAAAAGTCCTGTCTTTTTGTTGGTTGACTGTTTGGAGTTATGGATAAATCTATTGCAGTAGGCAAGAACTCTTTGCAATCTTGTTAATGAGGAAAATCTAGTAATGATGTCAGTGTGTTCAGTGATAAGTAGTGTAACTACTGCTCGTTCTTCCAATGTGGTGTGGTAATTCACATCAATCGTGGTCTGAGGCATGTTGCATTTAGATTCTGACAAATATAATGGACCTGACCACCATAGTGTAGATTGCTGCAACTCTTGAGGCTTAACTCCTTGGGAAATTAAGTCTGCAGGATTTTCTTGAGATGAAACATGATGCCAATTTTCTACATTTGTTAATTGCTGAATTTCTGATACTCTGTTAACTACAAATGTTTTCCAACGTAATGAAGGGGAAGCCAGCCATGACAAGGCTACTGTAGAATCTGTCCATAAATAGGTTTCATTAATTTCTAGATTCAGGATTGGAATGGATTTCTGAATCAAGTGTGCCATCAATGTGGCTGCAAGTAATTCAAGACGAGGAAGTGTAACTTGTTTGACTGGAGCTACTCTGGATTTTGAGCACAACAGCTTGACTGAAGTTTTTCCTTGTCGATCGACAGACCGAAGATAGATGCATGCTCCATATGCTGTTTGAGATGCATCTGAGTAACCATGTACTTGAATAGTACTACACCTTCCTGTTCCTAAGACATGTCTGTCCACTTGAATGTGATCAAGGTGTGTTAGCTGATTTTGGAGCGCCTTCCATTCTAAGGACAGGTCATCAGATAACTGCTGATCCCAATCAAGTTTGTGTAACCACAATTTCTGGAGGAATATTTTGTAGGGTATTACTAATGGACTAATGAGGCCTAATGGATCAAAGATTGATGCCACTGTGGATGTTGTTGTGCGTTTAGTAATGCTGCTGTTTGCAGGAACATGTTTGATTTTAGTTGCAATTAAACATTTGTCTGATGTGAGATGCCATGATAAACCTAATGCGTGTATTGTATCGTTATTGTCAAACTGGAATGGTAAACTCATTTCCCTGTCTTCAGGTGGAACAGCTTCAAGTTTTGCTGGATGGTTCGAGCACCATTTTCTGATGGGAAAGCCTCCTTTTTTGAGTAAAGTAATGAATTCATTTTGCAACTGTAGTGCTTCCGAAATGTTTGAAGCACCACATAGAGCATCGACAACATAAAAATCTCTTTGTAGAACAGATGATGCAAGTGGAAAAGAAGCTGCTTCATCATCAGCTAGTTGGTTGAGGCACTGAGTTGCTAAATATGGAGCTGACGCTGTACCATATGTGACTGTTAGCAATTCGTAAGTTTTGACAGGTGTGTGGGGAGATTCCCTTCATATGATTCTTTGTAATCTAGTGTCATCCTTGTGAAACAGAATTTGTCTATACGTTTTCGAAATGTCTCCAGTAAATGCAATGTTATGGGTTCTGAATCTCAGCACAATCGAATACAGATCTTGCTGTACAGTTGGCCCTACTAACAATGTGTCGTTGAGTGATACTCCTGTGGTGGTTTTGGCTGATGCATCAAAAACTACTCTAGTGGATGTGGTTGAGCTTTGTTTGAATACAGCGTGATGTGGCATGTAGTAGTGTTCTGAATCATCTATCGCACTTACTTCCTTCATGCGACCCAACATTTCATACTCTGACATGAAGTGTGAATACTGCTCTTGCACTTGTCCTGTGATGGCAGGAACTACTACACAGTTTATGATTGCGTTGAAATCTGAAGCTGTAGATTGAAGGTGTATGTCAACACTGTGTTTCATTGTTGAAGAGGTGTTGTTAATGCCTAGAACAGCTGTAGTATCTTTCTTACGTAGCAGATTCAGCCTGTTGACTATGTCTTCTGTGATGAGGTGAGTTTGACTCTCACTGTCTAAGAGACCTCGAATCTTTCGAAATTTTCCCCTGTGATCCTTGATTTTGACAATGACAGTGCACAACAATGCATTTGCTTTGTTATGAATATCTGCGTGTTCATTCTTGACAGATGTGTGGAAGCTTGCAAATAGTGCTTTATTGTTAGAAGGTATCTGGTTTGCATTACTGCCGTTGCCATTGTTTTCAAGGTGTAGTAAAGTATTATGTGCCTTGTTGCATTTACGGCAGTGGCCAGATTTGCATTCTGACGTTTTATGTGTCGCCTGAAGACAATTTAAACATAGCCTATTATCACGAGCATACTGAATGCGATTTGATACAGTCAACTTATGAAATGATTCACTTGCAAAAAGTCCTGGCTTATGTAGGCCTACTTGTTTACAATAAGTGCATTGATTGTCAATATATGCAACATGTGTATAAGCGGATGGCTTTCTCTTGTATGAGTTTTTCTTGCTACCAATTACCCTGACTTGATTACTAGTAGGTTGCATGCTTTCAAGGACTTGGCGACGGTGCTCTATGAATGTCGTGAGTTCTTTAAGAGATGGATTTTTGTTAGAATCTACCCCTGGTTCCCAGCCTCTTCTAGTTTCATAATCAAGACGATCAACGATATGTTGTGTCAAAATTACATCTTCAAATGGGGTATCTAACTGTAATGCTTGCAGTGCTTGTAAATTTCTAGAGAATGTACTGATGAATTGCCTGAGATCTTCGGCAGTTTCATTCTTAACTCTAGAAATATTTAAGATTTCACGAACATGCTTTGAAGCTATGAGTCTCTTATTTTGAAATCTAGTGCATAATAGTTCCCAAGCTACATTATAATTTCCTTCAGTGGTTGGAAGGTTTTGAAGTAATGCCTTTGCCGAACCATGAACTGCTCCTAGTAAGTAATGATATTTTTGGATTGTTCCTAGGTTTGCATTATTGTGCACTAGTAATGTGAAGTTGTCTGCAAATGATAACCAATCCTCATAATTACCACTGAATGTTGGTAGTTTGATTGCTGGCAATTTGAGGTTAATATTGTCATTCGAACTACTGGCTGTCATATTGTATTCACTTTTGGCGTCACCTTGTGATGGATACGAGTATAATATGTTTTGCATCCTAGCCTTTAAACTGAATATCATCAACTCTAACATTTCTCTGTCCCCTGTTTGATCTATGTTTTCATCCTGAACTTCCAACTGAGATTGAACTGTGTCATACTTGCTTTCTAACTCTAACAATGTGGCATAACGGACTCTGATTTCATGTATTGAATGCTCACTATTGAATGATTCTACGAAATTACTTATTCTAGTTATTCTGCCTTTTATCACTGCTCTTTGTTTAACAAGCTTCGAAATTGCATCCATTTTAATGTTAAGGAATGTATAGGGAAAGGATTCTGACTTGAATAGTACTGCTTACAGTTTTTCCTGAAACCTTCGTGCTCAGAATGATGTACACTAATGATGTGATAAGAAGACTTGGCTCCTATGCACCAAATTAACGTTGCCTTGTTGTGAAGACGTAACCATTTGCACACCAGACTTCTGTTGTCGTGTTGGTTTCGCATATGATGAAATATGTCTCTATTTCTTAAATAAAACGAACATCCGGCCCGGAGAACCAAAAATGAATGATTGACCCTTGATGCTAGGCAAGTGAATTGTATATTAAAATAAAACATGGCGTGGATCACTGGATCTCATCTCTTAGATGCTCGTTTTAATAAAAGACAAGACTCACCAAGAGTTAGCAAAGAACATGAAGCAAAAAAAGGACAATCTAACAATCAAAGAATAGAGAGGCACAAACAATGACAACGTATAGCCACAGTCTGCCTACACAGTCGCGAGCTTGGTTCATATTTTTCTCCCGCCACGCACCGCACGACAACAATGCTCTCACGCAGCCAGCAAGCATGTGCCGACTGCGCTGTGTTGGTGTATGCTATTGTTGCTGGATTTACTGTATGTGAGCATTGTGTAACCGTTATATCTTTAATTTAGCATGCGTTTTACAAGAGGAGATGTGCAGTACAATAAACAGATCAAATATTAAAAGCCATATTTCAGTGTTGCTAAGTAACCTATATGATCGCTATTCAGTCGGTAAACACGAGTGTACGGTACCCAATTAGGCTAGATTGTGTGAGGAGTGGCAATTTATCTCCTAGTGCCTGAAATAAAAATACATGAATTGTTTATACATGCAATCAAACACTTCTCGCATAAAGGGAGGGGGTTGTATGAGAAACCTTTTATTAAGTGTATAAATAATTATTGTATTATGAATTACGCAGGGAAATTGTTACTCCTCGTCCAATCTAATTGGGTGTAGGCCTATTCGTGTTGACCAACTGGGAAGTCATTCTATTAATATATACTGTTCAAATAACAAGAAGACACCTGAGTTTGCAAAGGACCCTGAAAGGTAGGGCTTGAGCTATGGATTTTAGGCTAGTATTATAAAGCTTTTCAAACCAACAACGGAACTAGGTCTTTAGCTGGTTATGAATCAATAATAATGTTATTGGTTTTACGTCCCTCTTTTAACTAGTGCGGCTTGTGGAAACCCCGGGGTGCCGGAATTTTGCCCCGAAGGGGATCCTTAACGTGCCAGTAAATCTACAGACACAGCTCCCTTGCATTTACGCACCCTAAAATGCCAGCTGACTGCGCCAGAATTAGATCCTGCAACCTTGGGAACAGCAGGCAAGAACGTTACCGCTGAGCCACGCAGCCATTCGGTTATAAATCAGAAGCATGTTTCGGTAGGATATCTATGCATGGCGTCGTAGTCGGTAGCATGCTGAACTGCTATGCCCAAGATCGTGGGCTCAAACCCGGCCGAAGTCGTCGGATTTTTAAGAGCGTTAAAATCCTTCAGTATGCCTTCCCTTGGAGGGGAAGTGAAGCTGGCGGGCCCATGTCATAGATTTATGGCTCTTCAATAGTAGTGTGTAGCCACAATTTGTAGGCTATTTGGTTAGAAACGCTCTATCAAGTTCCAACGTTCACCGCTGGGTGTCAGTGACAGTAGCGTCTGGTAACCAAAGTTGGAACTAATTGAAACTGGGGGGCATACGGGCGTTCAATTGAAATGCCCTGCTATGGCCATTGGTTGCAATTCAAATATAAATAATATCAATGCATTTTGAAAATAAAGACATAAGTAAACGTAAATGGTGTCATCTCAAACACGTGCCAATATTTTAATTTTCAGGTGTAGAAAATGGCTTTCAAACAGTCAGAGAGCTGATTTAATGAATAACAAATGTAGACTATTTTGTGCAATAATATAAACTTATTCTCGAATCATTTTGAAGCAACGCCACATATGTCGTCAGGATAATGCTCACAAACTTAGATGTGGTACACTGTTTGTTAATTCCCTTATGAAATACCTGGTCTCCCACACGACTGCTGTGAAGGTACGGTACACAATTGTTATTGTTGAAATTATTTGTAAAATTGAAATTGTATCCTAATGTCAAATTCAGGAATGATAGGTTTCAAAATCACAGAAAAAATACGAAGTAGGCTACTTACAATTGAGCCATTTAAGACCTTAAGAGCTTTCTATACTTTTCTTTGCACAAATCACACCGGTATTTTTCTAATTAATTATAATGTTACTCAATTTTACGGAAGTACTAGCTTTTGATATGGTCAAGAATTTGATATAGCATAGCTACAGTATTTAAAATTATACCCATACTAGTAACCCGTCCCGGCTTCGCCCGGTATCTATAACGGTTTACCCAGCTTAAGCTTGAAAGGCGCACGGACGGCAGGTCCCAGACGCAATTTAGAAAACCCGAGGTGAACAGCAATACTCCAAACACATATACTCTTCTCTGAAGTCTTAACTCAACACGACGCGAAAGTTAATGCTGGCCGGCTTATTAACAAATGGGACGCGGCCTTTTCCTATTCTATCCTAATTTCTATGCTGTATTTGCTTCTACCATTTATATCTTGGCCGACTTTTAGCAGTACCTGTGACTCAATCCTAGTACAGAGACATCTCCTCCATGTACCCGACTGTCATCATGTGGACCATGTGTTTCGTATCCCAACTAACTCACGGTCTTTCGAGGTATGGGACGTTCCTGCCCACCATACACCACATGTTCAGGATTTGAGTCTACCAGGTAACTACTCTACAGGAAATACACAACAATTTCCTAAAAATAACACATTTACTGGTCTAAAATCATGGCTATACAACAAATACAAATAAAGGACAAATTATATTTAATTCCCACAAATGAAAATAGGGTTATTCTGTGAGCTTTCTTCTTAAAATAGTGCTACACTGCACTCAAATCTAATTCTAGCATCCTGTCAATGATACCTTCAGACTTCAATGGGTTTCCATAGTGTTCATCATGTGACACAATTCTAGTTACTTGGAGTATCATAACACAAAATCACATATCACATAAAAATGATATTAATAAAACATTACTCCGTTTCTTATGGCATTTACCTTGATTAGCATGAATTCATTATTTCTGCAATTATTAACAAATATTTGTTGTGTCGTGTGAATCATCTTCCTTCTTTCCATCCATATGAACGCTTTAAGAAAAGTGGTACTTATCCCTTCCAAAATAAACATGGATATAATATTTTATAGTTTCACCATATAACGATTTTTCTGGGTCTTGTCGGGCTTATCATCGTTACAAATGTGTCATGTTCTGGGAAAACACATACCCGTCTGCATAAATTAGCATGAACTGGCAAAATGCATTCTAAAAGAAGATGCCTACATTATTTTGGTTCAGCTTTCCTCCTCAGAGAATAACTGAGCCAAATATTATCTGATTTCTATGATCCAACAACGTATGTGAGTTGCACCCCATCGTTCAATTCAATTGGCATCATCATAATACTCATGTCTTAATTGCATATTGAAATACCGAGATTCCTCAGTGTCCTATTGTGACTCTAATTTACAAGGGACCGGTCGACCGACCTTCCTCCCCCTCAGCAGGCAATAAAATTCGTTCCAGCTGGCTAGTCAAGATGGCTGCCGCAGAAGTGGTCTACAACCCCACCTCTCTCTGCTGCTGTCAAGGTCAAGTTTGTTTACAATCGCAGTACTGGAGTTACGCTAAGTGTGGCTCCTAAATAATTGAGTCATTTAATTATTTAACACCTATCTTTATAGTGTCTTGGGCTCAACTGGCTCCTTAATTAACATTCACGGCTGGGGATGGAACTCTAGTGATAGCCTTGCCGTTCTATGGTGACTACTAGTGGCTTTAGACGCGCATCATAGTGAAAATCCACGATTTTCACCAGCAGCTGTCAATAAAATATAAGGAAATCTGCGTTCCTATACGACGAATATGATCCTTACCTCTCAGGGTAGGTCATTGATACACATGCTCACTGCGTCTCGACGGACGTCATTAGTGGCCATAATTCATGCAAGCGTTGGATACAGACAGGCTCTGTCCAATTCGCTGCGAATAATACAGTATGCTCAAGGGCGATACTACTCGTAGATTCAGCCAACTTCTCACCTAACGCGCAAGCTATACTAGTTGGTCCCCGCAATTATCTTACGTAAATCACTGGATTCTACGTTAATCTGCACGCTTACATGCGGCTCAAACAATACTTCACATAGATGACTCCATTATTAAGGCACCCGCGTTCTCTCTGTCATACCACTTAAGCCAAAGCTTTAAATAGCTCCTAACACAAATGTAATAAATTTACTGGCTTTCTTTACTTTAATGGTCCTCAAACATAATCCTAAGGATTGACCATATCAAATATTCATTCATATTTCACTGACACTGAAAAAGCTCTCGTATTTCTCTATATTCCACTTTACTTCCTTACTGTTTACCAAAATACAGTATCTTTATATTAGACATGACACTATTTGAACATTATTTAGGCCAAAAATGCCTATTACTTTACTGTTGCCGACCCCAGGTTATTATTATTATTACTCATTTAACGTTACCGTTACATCCATCACTATTTTCGACCTAAATGGCCCTATACAAATCACCTTCCAAGCCATACTTTATTCAAGACGAGTGGTGAAAACTCGTTCAGTAAGTGACTATTACATCTTATTCACCAAGTGATAAATCGTTACATGGTGAACTATTTAGTTATAATGACATTATAAAATGGGTACTCACTTTTTCCTTTTTGCTGGATAGTGCCAACGCTTCAGCTTTAGCGCTACCATGGACGTTTGATTTAAGCCATCATGTTATCCTTTACACAACACTTAGATTCACACACTTTCCATCTGATACACATACTTTTATCAGTGGCCTCTATCACTGCTACACACTGCATATTAATCACTATGCACATGAACACTTTTAAATCACTATTACACAATTTATGTACATTTATCCACTACTTCACATGTTGATCCTTAAATCGGACTTCTCCTACGCCTGATCTCAGAGATGCGATGCAATTATGACAACCGCTGGTCTACGTGAAAATCTAACAGCGTTTTACGGACGTTCAATCCTCGTTCCCTGCAATCTTGTTCAGCTCACTATCCAGATTAGGTGGCAATGATTTCCAAGCTCCCATCATTGTAGTGATCCTGATGATAATGTCATATACAATTCTGACAATACCTCCCGGTATAAGAACTGTTCAAAAACATTATAAGTTCCTTTTTCGCTGTGGCGAATTTATATTTGCGTCAGATAATAGATAAATATCTGTATTAATTTACTTTCGACGCGCTTCATGCTTACTTATGAAGCTTATAACTTGCTTCTATTGTTCTTCAACGGCGGAGCGTTGATACTTTAACATTTGGCGTGCTTACTGGCAGCGTCTTAGTTACGTGTATACTGTAGAATAACTTGAGATGAACTACTTCACAACTTGAGATGACCTGAGATGACTGGAGAACAACTGGCTTGGCTTGCCTTACTCCCCCTATATAAAGGTTTCTCGTACAAAATAGTCCACTGGACACATGAGAGCGACTCCTTTCTTGAAAGAATACCTCTCCAGCCGAAATGACATCTACATCTTGTTTATTTAGGTGTGGAGGTTTCAAAAACATTCGCGTGCCGGCGATCGCTTCGGCCAATTAATTACAATTAATTGCCTTAGATCAGCGCGTCAGGACGCTACTGTAGTGGTTCCCCGTTGGCTGGTCACAAAATCACTGCTCTTGAGCGTAAGCTAGGTTGTAATTCGTTCATTTGGAGATAAAAGCTTTAATTTAGGTGAAAAACCACTCCTAAATTACCTCTCCGTGAATATATTCACCTGGGTGTATATTTCAATACTCCACTTGGCTGTAATTAATTAATTTCCGTGGGCCATCATCCCTACTCTAAGTTTCATCGTTGTCAAGCGGTGAATACCCGGGTCATTAATTTTGAGCTGTCTCTCCGCTCCAGACGTAAATAGTGCGCTCGGCGCCTAAGTTCTCCGCCCACTTGCTAAGGGTAATTTGTAAAACTTCAAACTGGCCTCCTCTCATTCTCGTATGCTCTGAAAATGTATATTTTCTTGCATTTTGCTACAGTTCTTCACCTTAAATTGCTATGATATTCACCTATAGATCGTGAAATCACGCTACATTATTATATGTCAGTATACCTCTCATTGCTCTTTGGGTTCCCTGTAATTGCTCCCCCTCAGAGATCAATGGTTCGACTCTTGGCATAACCATGTGCCTGGTCTTCTCTGATGAGACCTGAGTTCGATGCCAGACTGCCGTGACTGATTGGGCACATCTTTCCCCTGCTAAGCTCGGAAAATTCATTTCATAAGTGAATTTTTTGGGCCCTTCAGATGGCATCGACTCCATGCAGTATGTACTTTAAGCGGTCAGTGCTCTCGGCAATGGGATCTCTCGTTCCCCATTCCACTCTGTCTGCTGTCTGGTAGACTCTCGTTCTGCCTTCGCAATTGTTCATTCATTTCCTCTAGCTCCGTAGCGGCTTCCCTCAACTGGTCATAAAGTTCCTTCAGTTGACAGCTGCATTCTCCCTTCGTATCCGTTGGGTCTGCGAGCTAGTCGCTTCGCTCCGTTCCTCCTTGGGACTGCACGCTTTTCTCAAGATTCTTTCCGTGCATACGTAATGATTCCCCGTCCACTTGGGTGTGCATTGCTTGCTCCTCGCTCGTATCATAGCCTTCTGGTGGACTAACTTCAAATTAGCTGCATTTACAACAACTTCTCTACCTGTTGCTTCGTCTTGGATCCGATATGCATTATTTTGCAGATCCCTTATAATCAGGTAGGGTCCTTTTCAATGTCTGCGGCCAGTGTTGCCAACTCTTCCTCAATGTCTTCTGTTGTCGACACTGCATCCCCAGTCATATCTCCGTATGTGTGCCATACGTACTCTTCTGGTCTCGTTTCAATATGCTTTAATGAGAGTTCTAACTCTTCCTTTCCCTCACTTGCGCGAAACATCACAATGTCTTGCGAGAGATCTATAATAACTTTATACTCTCTTATGAAATCCATCCCAACAATGAGGTTATACGGCAGCTTATTCACAAGTAGGAAGCTCTGTGAGAATGTAGAGTTCCCTATCTGCAGATCTAAAATACTTGGTATTTGCATATCATAACTTTATCTGGTATGACACCTTTTATTTTCACGCTTGAAATAGGTATTTTCAATACGTGGATTTTACTCTGGATTTCACTATATAATGCCTGGGTTATCAAACACACTGTTGACCCTGTATCAATGAGACTTCTTATCTTCATGCCTGCAATGTTTACAATAATAATGGGTAGTTCCCTTCTTACATTGACCGTCCTTTCATCCAGGTCTTCGATAAGCTCCTCAGGTTTGGCAATCCAGTTAACAACATTCACTGTACTCCATCCTGAATTTATCTCTCTATGGTCATTTAAATTTGGTGTTTTTTTTTCAATTGCTCCATTCTTTGTGGAGTTCTTCTGCCTGTCTTCATGCTGTTGAAGTTCCAGACTCTTGGCACCGTCATCACTTTTATATATGTCGGGTGACCTTCTATTCCTAATCGCTTCATTCCAATGAACTCGCGATTGTCTCGGATCATCTCCGCGCTCTTCCATGTATCTTAAAGATGCGTGATAACGTTCTTCCGCCTCTTCATCGAACCCGCGACTCTGCTCTTGGGATCTCCATCCTTGGTCGTTCCCATTTCGGCCGTAATTCCTTCTGTTATCAAGCTGCTGGTCTCTGGTACCACGCTGATTCCAGTTTTTCCTTCCTCGGTTTCCACGGTTCGATCCTCCTCGATATGCTGGCCTCCAATTTTGGTTTTCGCGTCCTTCGCGTTGCCAGTCGGATTTTTCTGTTTCGGTGCTTGTAGATTTGCTTTTTGTCTGCACCTTAGTTGGTTCAATCGGTGTAGCCGTCATGTTAACTTGTTCCACATTTCGACTTTGTCTTGTGTGCTGCA
This sequence comes from Meconema thalassinum, assembly GCA_946902985.2. Classification (NCBI taxonomy): domain Eukaryota; kingdom Metazoa; phylum Arthropoda; class Insecta; order Orthoptera; family Tettigoniidae; genus Meconema; species Meconema thalassinum. Next base: position 902,663,343 of record OX336389.2, read on the forward strand.
CTGTGGTTAGATCGAGTTGTCTCAGCACTTCCTCCATATCGATTGCAGTTTTGGCGTTTGCTGAGATTAGCAGACGTTGTACTTCATACGGTAGCTGCTTGGCTATCGCTATGCAGAAATCTGACTCTCTATGTCCTTCATCAAGCTCGCGAAAACGGCACAATTGATTCACAAAGAATTCTCCGTACTTAGTCGGATTACTAGTACTGTAACGCCTGGAATACAAGTCCAATCTGAGGTTCTGTTGTACGCTCGCGTTCCAGTATCTGCTTAAAAATGCTTGGCGAAATTCGTCAACGGTGTCGAACGTGTACCGAAAACTCCTAAACCATAGGGCACACTCCCCTTCGGTTAGTTTTTCAATCGCTCTCAACCTGCGCTCTGGCGGTACTTTCGCGTCATTCAAGTACTCGGAAACTTCTTTAAGCCAGTACTTGGGTGTCATGTTAGAATTACTCCCAGAGTATTTCTTTGGTTTCTCATCACTAGCCCTTATAACTGTGACTATTTGATTTTGAACAGCATTTTCATGCGGTGTTGACATGGCAATTGGCATACCAGGTGTGGTATACGGACTGTCACTTGGCATGGCTGCATTCTTTGGAGTGGGCTGTATTTCTGTCTCTGCCCATTTATTTCTCCTATTCTCGTCTATACTTCCTCCGCTAGACCTAGGATTCCGCAACATAGATTCCTCCTGCGCGATCATTCTAGTCTCGATTTGGCTGTGTCTATTTTCTGCCCTTTCCAAACGAGTTAATACCTCTCGTTCTATTTTCTCTAGGCGATCTCGGTTTCTTTCTGCCATAGAAAATACCTTTTCCTTATCATCCTTAAGGTTTTCCTTCAGGTGGATAATTTCCCCTGCTAGACTTTCTCTTACTTCGGCAAGAGTCTTATCGCTGGCTTCAGTCTTTAAGCCTTCTCGAAGTTCTAATTCTTCTCGTAAGCCTGTAACTTCCTTTTGAATGTGACCTTGTATATGAGAGATTTCAGTCCTTATTTTCGCGATTTCTCCCTGGTCCTCATCCTGTCTTTTATGGATAACTGCTAAGTCGCTCTGAGTTTGTTCCAACTCTTTCTGCACTTTCCCGACTTGCCTCTTCATATTTGACATTATCTCCTTATTCTCTTGATCAGACGTTTTTATTTCCTGTATTTCCTTGCATTGGTCAAGGATATTCTGATCCTGTTTTCTCAAGGCTTCGTCTACCGCCTTGGCGTAACCTGCCATTCGCGTATTCAATTTTACGTCACTATCCTCGAACCTTTGATCCACGGTCTGAGTGAACGTATTAAATTGCTCTAGTTGACGTTTAGTATTAGCTTCATTATGACTTTGAATGTCTTTAAGCTCCATGGACATACTGCTTAAATTATCGTTAATTTCACGCTGTGACTCTCTGCACGCTTGCAGATTATTCTCTAATTTTAACTCTATAGACTCAAAGCGTTTATCGTTATCATCTTGCATTTCTGAGACCACGCTAACAATATTCTTAGTTACTTCACGCTGGACAGACTCTTTAACGTCATCCATTTTCTTATTAACCTCTATTAGGTTTGATTCTAACTGCGTGTTTACATTAGCTTGACTAGCCTCTAGTCTAGTGTTTATTTCAGCTTGATTAGCCTCTAATCTAGTATTTATTTCGGTTTTATTGGCATCCAATCTAGTATTTATTTCGGTTTGATTGGCATCCAATCTAGTATTTATTTCGGTTTAATTGGCATCCAATCTACCCCCTATTTCATCTTTAAATTCTCTAATTTCTTCCTTTCTCTTAGCATTTGAATTATCAAAATGTTCCCTTAACTCAGCAATACACCTGAGTACGTCTTCAGTTCCAGCCATCCTGTACTTCTTAATTTGAGATTCAGGTAGGCCGCAGCTGAATATGCTGGCGCGTTCTATTAGAAAGAAAAGGATTCCGATCCCGCGACCACAACAACAACATATTACAAAATGTCAAAACTAACTATGGAATGGGTATAGACCCTCGTACCCGTCTGACAACAGTGTCTGACGTCTGATTATCATCTAGAAAGACTCACAATCGCTCAAACAAAGTTTGAGGAAAAATATTATTTTTATGGTTTTCCCCATTAAAACCATGCTATTATTATGGGGTTTTCTGAATCCCATAAGCCATCCACGTACTGGGCGCCATGATAATGAAGTATTATCATTATCAGAGGTGGGAGGTCTTCGTTATGACATCGCAGTAACCATCCAAGGTCTCGGTTGTACTGTCGAATGCCCCACTTGGGTCTCGCCATGATAATGAAGAAGTGATGACACGCTTTTCCCCACACACCTGGGCGACATGATAATGAGATGGGTGGACATGCTATGTTTTTCCCTGGCCACTTTGTGCAATGCCAAGATCGCTCATATTGCACTGACGCAGGCGGTTCCATAATGAATTAATACCGTCCCACATTGCTTGGGCCATGATAATTAAAGGGGTTGTGTGTAAGTTACATTTACATTTAAGCATGTCTTATGGAGGATTATCAACATTTATTTTACGTGATGGCTTATTAACAAATGGGACGCGGCCTTTTCCTATTCTATCCTAATTTCTATGCTGTATTTGCTTCTACCATTTATATCTTGGCCGACTTTTAGCAGTACCTGTGACTCAATCCTAGTACAGAGACATCTCCTCCATGTACCCGACTGTCATCATGTGGACCATGTGTTCGTATCCCAACTAACTCACGGTCTTTCGAGGTATGGGACGTTCCTGCCCACCATACACCACATGTTCAGGATTTGAATCTACCAGGTAACTACTCTACAGGAAATACACAACATTTTCCTAAAAATAACACATTTACTGGTCTAAAATCATGGCTATACAACAAATACAAATAAAGGACAAATTATATTTAATTCCCACAAATGAAAATAGGGTTATTCTGTGAGCTTTCTTCTTAAAATAGTGCTACACTGCACTCAAATCTAATTCTAGCATCCTGTCAATGATACCTTCAGACTTCAATGGGTTTCCATAGTGTTCATCATGTGACACAATTCTAGTTACTTGGAGTATCATAACACAAAATCACATATCACATAAAAATGATATTAATAAAACATTACTCCGTTTCTTATGGCATTTACCTTGATTAGCATGAATTCATTATTTCTGCAATTATTAACAAATATTTGTTGTGCCGTGTGAATCATCGTCCTTCTTTCCATCCATATGAACGCTTTAAGAAAAGTGGTACTTATCCCTTCCAAAATAAACATGGATATAATATTTTATAGTTTCACCATATAACGATTTTTCTGGGTCTTGTCGGGCTTATCATCGTTACAAATGTGTCATGTTCTGGGAAAACACATACCCGTCTGCATAAATTAGCATGAACTGGCAAAATGCATTCTAAAAGAAGATGCCTACATTATTTTGGTTCAGCTTTCCTCCTCAGAGAATAACTGAGCCAAATATTATCTGATTTCTATGATCCAACAACGTATGTGAGTTGCACCCCATCGTTCAATTCAATTGGCATCATCATAATACTCATGTCTTAATTGCATATTGAAATACCGAGATTCCTCAGTGTCCTATTGTGACTCTAATTTACAAGGGACCGGTCGACCGACCTTCCTCCCCCTCAGCAGGCAATAAAATTCGTTCCAGCTGGCTAGTCAAGATGGCTGCCGCAGAAGTGGTCTACAACCCCACCTCTCTCTGCTGCTGTCAAGATCAAGTTTTTTTATAATCGCAGTTATGGAGTTACGCTAAGTGTGGCTCCTAAATAATTGAGTCATTTAATTATTTAACACCTATCTTTATAGTGTCTTGGGCTCAACTGGCTCCTTAATTAACATTCATGGCTGGGGATGGAACTCTAGTGATAGCCTTGCCGTTCTATGGTGACTACTAGTGGCTTTAGACGCGCATCATAGTGAAAATCCACGATTTTCACCAGCAGCTGTCAATAAAATATAAGGAAATCTGCGTTCCTAAACGACGAATATGATCCTTACCTCTCAGGGTAGGTCATTGATACACATGCTCACTGCGTCTCGACGGACGTCATTAGTGGCCATAATTCATGCAAGCGTTGGATACAGACAGGCTCTGTCCAATTCGCTGCGAATAATACAGTATGCTCAAGGGAGATACTACTCGTAGATTCAGCCAACTTCTCACCTAACGCGCAAGCTATACTAGTTGGTCCCCGCAATTATCTTACGTAAATCACTGGATTCTATGTTAATCTGCACGCTTACATGCGGCTCAAACAATACTTCACATAGATGACTCCATTATTAAGGCACCCGCGTTCTCTCTGTCATACCACTTAAGCCAAAGCTTTAAATAGCTCCTAACACAAATGTAATAAATTTACTGGCTTTCTTTACTTTAATGGTCCTCAAACATAATCCTAAGGATTGACCATATGAAATATTCATTCATATTTCACTGACACTGAAAAAGCTCTCGTATTTCTCTATATTCCACGTTACTTCCTTACTGTTTACCAAAATACAGTATCTTTATATTAGACATGACACTATTTGAACATTATTTAGGCCAAAAATGCCTATTACTTTACTGTTGCCGACCCCAGGTTATTATTATTATTACTCATTTAACGTTACCGTTACTTCCATCACTATTTTCGACCTAAATGGCCCTATACAAATCACCTTCCAAGCCATACTTTATTCAAGACGAGTGGTGAAAACTCGTTCAGTAAGTGACTATTACATCTTATTCTCCAAGTGATAAATCGTTACATGGTGAACTATTTAGTTATAATGACATTATAAAATGGGTACTCACTTTTTCCTTTTTGCTGGATAGTGCCAGCGCTTCAGCTTTAGCGCTACCATGACGTTTGATTTAAGCCATCATGTTATCCTTTACACAACACTTAGATTCACACATTTTCCATCTGATACACATACTTTTATCAGTGGCCTCTACCACTGCTACACACTGCATATTAATCACTATGCACATGAACACTTTTAAATCACTATTACACAATTTATGTACATTTATCCACTACTTCACATGTTGATCCTTAAATCGGACTTCTCCTACGCCTGATCTCAGAGATGCGATGCAATTATGACAACCGCTGGTCTACGTGAAAATCTAACAGCGTTTTACGGACGTTCAATCCTCGTTCCCTGCAATCTTGTTCAGCTCACTATCCAGATTAGGTGGCAATGATTTCCAAGCTCCCATCATTGTAGTGATCCTGATGATAATGTCATATACAATTCTGACAATACCTCCCGGTATAAGAACTGTTCAAAAACATTATAAGTTCCTTTTTCGCTGTGGCGAATTTATATTTGCGTCAGATAATAGATAAATATCTGTATTAATTTACTTTCGACGCGCTTCATGCTTACTTATGAAGCTTATAACTTGCTTCTATTGTTCTTCAACGGCGGAGCGTTGATACTTTAACATTTGGCGTGCTTACTGGCAGCGTCTTAGTTACGTGTATACTGTAGAATAACTTGAGATGAACTACTTCACAACTTGAGATGACCTGAGATGACTGGAGAACAACTGGCTTGGCTTGCCTTACTCCCCCTATATAAAGGTTTCTCGTACAAAATAGTCCACTGGACACATGCGAGCGACTCCTTTCTTGAAAGAATACCTCTCCAGCCGAAATGACATCTACATCTTGTTTATTTTGGTGTGGAGGTTTCAAAAACATTCGCGTGCCGGCGATCGCTTCGGCCAATTAATTACAATTAATTGCCTTAGATCAGCGCGTCAGGACGCTACTGTAGTGGTTCCCCGTTGGCTGGTCACAAAATCACTGCTCTTGAGCGTAAGCTAGGTTGTAATTCGTTCATTTGGATATAAAAGCTTTAATTTAGGTGAAAAACCACTCCTAAATTACCTCTCCGTGAATATATTCACCTGGGTGTATATTTCAATGCATTTCAACACTCCACTTGGCTGTAATTGATTAATTTCCGTGGGCCATCATCCCTACTCTAAGTTTCATCGTTGTCAAGCGGTGAATACCCGGGTCATTAATTTTGAGCTGTCTCTCCGCTCCAGACGTAAATAGTGCGCTCGGCGCCTAAGTTCTCCGCCCACTTGCTAAGGGTAATTTGTAAAACTTCAAACTGGCCTCCTCTCATTCTCGTATGCTCTGAAAATGTATATTTTCTTGCATTTTGCTACAGTTCTTCACCTTAAATTGCTATGATATTCACCTATAGATCGTGAAATCACGCTACATTATTATATGTCAGTATACCTCTCATTGCTCTTTGGGTTCCCTGTAATTGCTCCCCCTCAGAGATCAATGGTTCGACTCTAGGCATAACCATGTGCCTGGTCTTCTCTGATGAGACCTGAGTTCGATGCCAGACTGCCGTGACTGATTGGGCACAGTATTAAAGATAGGTATATACGTACTGTCGCGGACGTTTTTGTAGAACCTTTCATGCTGACCATTTCTTACACTCAGAGTTGGCCTATATAGATATTATCAACGGTTTATCCAGCTAAAATAGAGCATGGACGACAGGTTTTTCTTCGACTCGATTCACTGAAATCGTTACTGCTCGACTTCCTGTGGTCACGAAAGAATGATTTTCTACAGACATCTTCCTCGAGAAATCCTTTACAGAATGGTGAAAATCGCATCAAAACCCATTCAGTGGTTCTCGAGATTACCCGTTACATCCATGAATCGGGGACTCTGTTTTATACTACAGTATGTCAAGATGCCCGCGACTTTCATTGAAACAATTACATGAATTTATAACTAGTGTGGGCTATTAATTCTACGTATGACTCGTCAAATACGTCATACAACAGTACCTAGGGATACTTGTAGAGGTTAGTTAGTTAGTTATTGTTGATTTAAGGGGAGGAACTACGAGATCATCTGCCCCTATACTTGTAGAGGACTGAACTAATAAAAACAAAGCATTTCTTTTATGTCCCTATGAATTAAAAGTGTACAGTATATCAACATTGTGATTTAAGATGACTTATGTGACAATTGAAATAATCACTCAGGGGAGTTAAAATTCATAAAATCCACAAAAGTGAAATCATCAGTTCTGCGAATAACGCACTCAAGGCAGTTGCCAGGTTGCTGGCCGCCGCGAGCGCTAGAGTCGCTCCGTCTACCAAGAGGATGCAATTTCGTAACGCAACGAGCTTCGTGACTATGTATTTTAGACTGTGGTAATACAACTCCGTCCTGCCACGTTTGCCAATCAAATTCCCCCCCCCCCCCCCCGCGAAATACAGCTTATTTCAAACTGAGGCTAGCGCCAAATAATTTTGAATCCCACTGTAACTTTTCAAGGGGTGGTGGGGTTAATTTTGGGGTCGTTTCGTGTTAAGCACACAAAGGGAACACAATCAATTCCTTGTAAAACATAACTCTGGCTTATATATATTTCCTTCACATTTGCTACCCATGAATTTTATACATTTCATCTCACACAACACATGCATATCTCTACATAATCCAATCTATTCTCAACAAGCAGATAACCTCTCTCATTATTCCAACAAGAAGAATCTGAACAACTGACTATCATAAAAGGAACATAGAATAAAGAAACTTCATCAAAGAGCAAAGCCCCCTGCAACCCATTGCTGGAACACCACAAAGAACCCAAAATGCACAAGTGCTGGACTCCTTGCAATGCTCCACCGGCAAAAGGGGGCCATGCTACTAGCCTATATGCTTAAAAATAAACAAATGAACTGTTACACCACCTAGCGGGACAATATTAGCTTTTTTTTCTCAGCGGGAGAGAAGTTATATGTAAACTAATCTAGTTTTAATTAAAATAACGCGTTTTAATAAGGACTTAGAAAATTCTATTGGTACGTTAACACTATTTGTGGGATCGCTATTAACTTCTTGAGCATGAGATCACCGTCAGCCGAGTTGCTTCATATAACGTTAGTAGTCTACAGTATACTGTATGTTCAACAATAAATTCCCCGAATTACGGTTATCTCCCAGTTACGGATGAGTGAAGTTTGTCGCATGTGTAGTGTAAGCAACTAAACCTTTTTCCGTCTGCATGTAGCATTTGTAAGGTAAAAAGGACTTAGTAGGTAACAAAAATCTTCGAAAATGATATTTTTGGCGTTCAGGGCAAATTGCAATATAAAGCACGGGATCTTATTGAAAAACCTGTATAAACATAAAAATGAGTATCGTATTGTATAACTCATAAATCCGCATGATTCATCGTGAGAGGACATGCCCACTTTTGCTGAGACTTCTGTAAATGTTTTCTCTTGTTGAAGGATACGCAGTCTTCATGTTGGTAGCACAGATAGATTCGAGTTTATTTTGTTCCTAACAGGGGAACAGGAATGTTCTAGATTTACCATTTCAGTCAAAAATTAACTTCATTTTTTTAAGAACTAATTTTCTTTTGTTGACTTTTGTGCATATTGTATTACCCGAAAACTTCTGGAGCGAAATACATGAAACTTTTCTTGTGTAATAATATCTCATTGAGAAATGGAAATACTTGTAGAATTGTTGTTAATTAATTTTAGGAGCTTGAGACATCTTAGTCATCAGCTCCGTATAGTTGGGTGTGTGCTGAAGTTGTCTGGCAACCTGTATTGCTCTGATGACTGTAGTAATGTTTGTAAATGTATCAGGGGCAGGGATGGGGTAGACGCTCCGGGACTTGAAGTAAGACACTATCCCGGCAATTGCCTTAGGGAGTGTGAAAAACCCGGGGTAAAACCACACTCAGGATAAACGCTGTCAGCACCGGGATTCGAACCCACGATATCCTTACTTACTGCAGTTGCCCTCATGGCCATGTTGCACGTTTAACGAGCGCGGCTACGCCGCGGGACGAAATGCTTGTAGAATTTGGCTTCGAGTAACTATAACCCACCCCCACCCCCATTGGTCGATCCTGGCTGCGCTACTGATTAGACCCGTGCTGCTCCGCAGCATTCATTTCAACAATCCTACAACACTTCTTTTCATACGACATTTGCTGTTCGCATGCCTTTACGCTAGTGACGTGAACAGACATTTACGGTACCGTCGCCTTACAATTTTTTAGCCTACTTTTCATATTTTGCAAAAATTATGAAAATGTAGAATTATGAGATCAATCCAGGCAAATGTGTGTGTGTCTGTCCTTCTGTCAGTGTGTGCGTCCCACCCTATCAATTCCTGCAGCTATCGAAACCAAATTTGGTATGAATGAAGATCTGTAACAGAACATATCAAGGCCATATCTTAAAATAGCGGCAGTTCTATCAACTGCTAAAAAAATACAATTGAAATTTGAACTCTAAGTTAGATATCTCAGAAGGTATTCATGGGAACTGTTCCAAAATTAGCACACATATAGACCATAATTTTTCAGATTAATTTTCAGTAGCCCATATATCACAGTGCTGCCAACATGATTATACGCGTGCTGATAGGTTCAATGCCTACAAATGGATTTCATCCAAGTTTTGTATGTGCGATGTATGCTTTAGTACATATGACTGCGCTTATTATAAGAGCCACCACGGCTGCCAACTGTGTATTGATGATCTCAAGTCTTTTGAACTCCAGGTCTCTGAATATGTGTACGGAACAAACTTAAGACTTAGCACACTGTAAGATCAAGATATTTTAGACTTATTTACAGTAAATCGTCAAAATATGTGCTACCAACTACTGTAAATTCCAGGCGCGTTTATAATGTTCTATGTTCAACTCCATGCAACTGCCATACAAATTTACGGACTCATACTTAATTATGCACGTGCAATACGTGCCTTAGCAGCGGAATTTTCGTCTTATATCCTGTGTTATTGTGATGGCTATATTAGTGCCATCAATCTCAAATATAGTACCATCCCGGCAAAGCCTGGAGTAGAAGTGGGAAACCACGGAAAATCACTTCCAGGATGGCTGAGGTAGGACACCTCTTGATTTTCCCACAAGAGACGGAGTGTACCCCGATCCAGCCCACAGACAAGAATTTTTTTTTGCCAGAGCCAGAAAACGAACCCGGCTCTCCGCGGTCACAGCCAAGAATGCTAGCCACAACGCAACGAGTTGGACAACTACAAACATGCATTGCGTATTTTTCAAGATCCCTGTGTACTTGGGTGTACAATTTGTTTGATAACCTGTGTTATTTCGGAGTCTGTATCATTGTGTATTTTGTAATTAAGGCTAGGATTGGGATGGAGGTGGCTGTGGCCTTAGGTTAGGAACCATCCCGGCATTTGCCTGGACTAGAAATGGAAAAACACTTCTAGGGTAGCTGAGATGGGATTCGAACCCACACCTTTTCTCAGTTTTGCCTCATAACGCTGAGTGTACCCCGTTCTAGTGGGGGATTAGACGTTTTGGGGCGCGATTACGAAGTTAGGTCTTCTCGACAAAGCACGGGTAGTGATTTCACCGAGTGCAGTGTCAAGTAGATTGACGACAGTTGTGTTTCGTTTGGGTTTGATATTTTGTGCACGTTCATGATGAGCCGGCGTTCGTTTGGCAGCACACAGACGTTCCAATTTTTGAATGTGTGTTGTCCGGTAACGGTCCGCGGCGACTGTTGCTTGCAATGAACTACGTTTCTACCTGATCCCAAACAGCAGCGTGAAGTATTGGACCTAGCTTTACATAGAGTTTGAAATGATCCCGACATAATTTTGCCCAGTTCTTTCGTTGTTATTAATTCATTTTAGAGGTTTGGGACATCTTAATCATCAGCCCCGTGTACTGTAAATGTGTGTGTGTTGAACCTGTCTGATAACCTGTAGTGGTGTGTTGACTGTAGTAGTGTGTGTAACAATATTAAGGACAGGTATGAGGTAGGCGTCCCGGGACTTGAAGTAAAGTACTATCCCGGAATTTTCCACCAGTTCTTTCCTAACCACGGCCATTCACTCACGCAACAAAGCATTTTCACACTCGCCGTATATTTTCTTAGCACACTGAGTTCCGAAAAATTGCCTGATGCGGATGAATTTTTGTATCACTTTTTGTTCACGACAACGTTTTAAACAAAGCACCTTGGACTACGTTTTCAACTTGCAGTCGTATTCTTTCCACACGTTGTAAGTAGACTCCCAGTAGAGTTTGACTAAAATATCTCTAGCATTTCCATGGCAATACAGTCTATGTACACATTAGATATTCGGTACACCACGCCTCCTCTGGATACGCGCCTGATCACGTTCTTTAAGGGACAGCTAGAAATGTACTTCATTGTTTCGTACATCAGAAATGTAAATAAAGAACTTGTTAACAAAGAAACCACAGCAAGATTGATACAAACTTACCACTAAGCCGAACCAGGGATGGCAACATTCAGGATAAGAAGGAAATCCGTTTCTTGCTTTCCCTTTCCTTTAATAAAATAATAACTGGCATCATAGAGCATAAGTCCACAATGCACCATATCCTTCGTTATGACAGAAGAAAAACAATTTAAACCCATTTTCTTTCACTTCTATCTCGTTCTAACCTTAGATTAGAGTGCGCCAAGTGTGTTTTCGAATGAGTCACAGCTCTCGAATCGAATCAGCCTGCCAGCTTCCGCCACGAGTAAGAACCGCTATGCTTGTCGATTTTGGAATCTTGCCTCTTGTCTCAAATGAACTCCTTGTCTAACTTTACTTCTCGAATCCATTCCCGTGACAAACGCTGCTGTTACTGTTTCAGGTCACAGACTAAACGGACAAACACTGCTGGAATTCTCTCACTTCCAAGATATGGACAAGGATGGCAGCGGCGTAGAGCTGCGTGTCAAGTCTGCAACTCTGTGGGTCAAAGTTGATTTTCGGGCTTCGCTTCCTCGGGCATTTCGTCAAACTCTGCAAGATCGAAACCTTACGTTATGGTTATTCAAGGTGACGCGGCCACCAGCCCAGCTGCATTTAAGTGGTAAGGTATGTCGGTTGTATTGTGAGAAAACTTCTGAAAATACATGTTTTCTCCAGTTTGTATATATCAAATTGACCAAAGATTTTTAAATCAAATTTGACGTACTTGAGAAGGGTTCGTATTGTTGGTTAGCACAACTTCTTTTCAACAAATTGTGAACTAGAATTCTTCGAAATAGTTTCTCAGTCGATTCAGGGACTGGAAAGTTTGGTGCTACAGAAACATCAATAGAAATATGAATTTGAAGATGAAGGTTGTCTACATTTCTCTAATTGGAAATCGGCCTCTCCAAGCACTAACCATGTGTCCTTCATGAATCCGCTAATTAACCTGGATTTCAACTGGAGAGGTAACTGGGGTAGCGCCTGGATCTATCAACGCTATTACACAATATACTGCCGAGCTTCAAAGCTTTTTAAAGATTCTCAATCTTTTCGGAGAGCCCCTGACTGAATTGATTATTTCACGGAACGGGTTTTGTAGCCTACGTTGTGGCATCCACTAATTTGCTTAGCAAAACCTTGGATTGTAAGACTTAAATAATGTGCGATGCTCCTGTTTCCTCCCTAATCACTCTGGTGTATACGCCACTTTATGGCCCTGCCATGTTTTGAGTTCCATCCACTAGCAAGTTAAATCTGCGAAGGACATCTATGATGATGGGGAATAGTGTCCCACACTTCGTATTTATTACCGGACAGAATCTAAGGAACAGTTCTATTTCTAAACCATCCATGACTATCCTGAAGTAGTTAGATACTTGCTCCTGATAGGATAAATCCAAAATCTCGTCCACCATAATCGCGTAGTGTTTGTTTCGAATTATCTGAGAAACCAAATGATGAGTTACGTGGTGACTTTTGATCTCCATTATCAAGGTGCAAGTTTCGTGGGAACACCAATTAAACAAATTTTGGTTCATCTACTTCTTTCTAATGAGGGAATGTTCCCAACGCTCCCCACTCCTAGCGGTTATATCCCGTTCGCCACCGTCTTCTCATTGCATACTCCAAGCGCACAACTCCACCACTCCTAGCTGCCTGGTTCCTGATCGCCAACTGTCTCATCCAAGCACACAACTCCACCACTCCTCGCTGCTTGATCCCTACACACCACCGCTTCGTCATTGCCTCCTCCTTGCACATGACTCCACCACGCCTAGCTACCTGGTCCCCGATCACCAACTGCCTCATCCAAGCACTCAACTCCACCACTCCTAGCTGCCTGGTCCCTGGTCACCAACTGCCTCCTCCTAGCACATGACTCCACCACGCCTAGCTGCCTGGTCCCTGATCACCAACTGCCCCCTCCAAGCATACAATTCCACAACTCATCGCTGTCTGATCCCTACTCACCACCACTTCCTCACCACTTCACTCAAGCACACCACTCCACCACTCCTCGCTACCTGACCCCTATTCACCACCACTTCCTCACCGCTTCATCCAAGCACACAACTCCACCACTCCTGGCCGCCTGACCCCTATTCACCATCACTTCCTCACCGCTTCATCCAAGCACACAAATCCACCACTCCTCGTTACCTGACCCCTATTCACCACCACTTCCTCACCGCTTCATCCAAACACACAACTCCACCACTCCTCGCTGCCTGATCCCTTTTCACCACCGCGTCCTGGTTGCCTCCTCCTAGCACACAACTCCACCCCACTTTGATGCTTGATCTCCACTCACCACCACTTCCTCACCCCCTCCTTCAAAGTTCGTGCTGCTTTCCATTCGAAGTATCGTCGCAGCGCTTACAAAATCCGCCATGTAACAATGCTGATCCCTTCCATACTTTTCTTCAAAACCGGTCACGTCCTCAGCCACTTGTGGGTATATAGCCTCGCATAACAATCTCGCAAGGTTCATTTTCCTATGTTCGGTCGTAGAGAGAAATGACCCGAAGTGAATTGTTTAGTTGGACAGCAAATCCACATACGGCTGGGAGGCGTCACTAGCGTTATTACAAATGAACGAATTTGTCTCATAGTGGATTTTGCAGAAGCAGCGACGATTTGTTGCACTTTATTATTATTATTATTTCCCCAAACATAACAATTAAATACTTGTAAGGGGCGGGGTGGCGCAGTGCTCAAGCGGTTTGCCTCTCACTAAGACGGTCAATGCATGTGAGATTTTCAAAGTGAAATGTCACGTCCTGTGGTTCGGATTCCACGTAATAAAAGAGGTCCCGTGGCTCATGGTCGCAAAATTAACGGTCACGTAAAACTACAAGCTTCCTCCCTTCCTTACATCCTCCCTCACTTCCTTCCTTCCTTACTTCCTTCCTTCCTTACTTCCTTCCTTCCTCCCTCACTTCCTACCTTCCTTACTTCCTTCCTTCCTTCCTCCCTTCCTTCCTTCATTCCTTCCTTCCTCCCTTACTTCGTTCCTTCCTTCCTTCCTCCCTTCCTTCCTTACTTCCTTCCTTACTTCCTTCCTTCCTTCCTTTATTCCTTCCTTCCTTTCTTCCTTCCTTTCTTCCTTCCTTTCTTCCTTCCTTTCTTCCTTCCTTTCTTCCCTTCCCTTTCCTTCCCTTCTCTTCCCTTCCACCCTTCCTTCCTCATCCTTTCTCCTTCCTTCCTTCCTTCCAATAGTTGCAGAAAATCAAAAACAAAACAAATAGATTCCCCCCAGTGATTGCCCCCGCCCCACAAGATATAGAGACAAGGTAAATATCTCAGGATCGTAGGAGAAAGTTAAATGGAATTGGAAATGCGTGTTAGAAAATTAGTTCCCAACCCAGGGTGCACTTTGTCGTAACCATCAACTTGAGAAAAGTTAAAACTTCAATAAACAATGTCTTGGTATTATAACTTTACTAATAATTATGATATTGCAGTAATTTAAGATACAACTGATTAACTAGTAATAGGTCAAGCTTAAGTAAATCAGTACTCCAACTTAAACCAAAATTTAATCTTATTAACGCAATCACAAGATGAAATAATATAATAGGTATATAGAACCACTTAAACCTAATGATCATTGGTTTGGTGTACCTCATAATAGCAACATGATCATCAAAGAATTGCAGAAATAATACTTTCTTAAATATTTCTTCTTGTTGAATATCCCAAATTGCTTACAAGTATTTTAGATCCTTTATAATTAATTCGTTTAATTTTAAAATCATTAAAATTGTTTAATCACAAAAGCATCTTCATACGTCGACCATTTACCAAAACTTATCTGACACTGATCTTTCTTTGTTGAAAACAAAACTCCCTAGCAGAAAGAAACGAAATAGTTATAAAAGACGATCAACCCTTAATAATTCAAGAAACTAGAACAAAACAAATCCCACCCCAAAAGGAAAATATTTCACGAAAATAAAATGTAACAAGTTGAAACGAATAATTGATAAGATTTATACCGAGGACTTAAAGAGACCATTCTCTCATGTCCGTTAATGAGAAAATCTAAATTCATTGGTTAAAGATAGAAAATAACACTACATGAAAGACAAAATGAAACCCCGAACATTTACAGAACAGTAACGTCTAAAGATAAATTAAAATTATTTAAATCAACCTAACTAATGAACTTTTTTACCATATTATACTCCTTGGTTTTATTTCATATCTTAGACTGGCTGCGGTGCGCTGTGGTAACGTTCTCGCCTGCTGTGCCCAAGGTTGAAATATCGAATCCTAGCGCAATCACTTGGCATTTGAGGGTGCGCAAATGCGAGGGAGCCGTGTCAGTAGATTTACTGACACGTAAAAGATCTCCTTCGGGGAAAAATTCTGGAACCCCGGCGTCTCTAAAAGCCTCAGTAGTTAAAAGGGACGTAAAACCAATAACATTATAATCTCCACAACCCAAACTCAAAAATGAAGATATCATTCTACATAAGAAAATGTAATCATACTTGAAATGTCAAAGTGACAATAGCATCATAGAAAGCCAGCTGATTGCCATAAGAAAACAGCATCCAAGTATAAGGGTCAGTCAAATGAAAACCGAACACCCACCATAACACACATTCCGCGCTAAAGATGGCGACACTGTTGTTACGTACCGATACTGAGATCGCTGTGGTAGAGGAACTGCATAGTGACAACTCTCAGGTGCACACAGGTGTTGAGGTATATCTTTGTTAGTGCGCAGAATGCCTAGTAGTTCGTCTAGCTGTAGAATTGGAGGCAAGCAACGAAGAGCAGAGACGTGTGGTTCGTTTTCTGGTGGCTGAGGGGGCTGGAATACGCGACACTCATCGTTGCTCATGGCGAACACTGCACGTCCTTGATGAGTGTACACGAGTGGCATGCGAGATTCCGAGAAGGGTGCACATCACTGCAAGACGATGCGCACCCAGGACAGGCCCATCGAGCCTTTACTCTTGATGGGATAGCGTGGAAATCCGAAGAATTGGTGTTCAGATCGGCATTAGTCATGGCTCCGTGCATGCCATTGTCAAAGATCATTTGCATTTCCGCAAAATTTGCGCGCAGTGGGTTCCTTATTAACTGACAGAGGAAGAAAACAATTGATGCTGTCGGACGGAATCATCCTGTTGCATGATAATGCCTGCCTCCATACTGCCAATCTGCTGAAGGCCACGCTGCAGCGATTTGGGTGGGAAATACTTCAACATCCTCCGTACAGCCCATAATCTTTCTCCTTGTGATTTTCACATTTTTGGCGACCTGAAGAAAGACATATGTGGACGTCGGTTTCATTCGGACAGGGAAGTGCAAGAGTACAAACACTTGTGGTAATTACTTTTCAGTGAAACCATGCCATGGTCTCGTTGTAGCGGGTGTTCAGTTTTCATTTGACTGCCCATTATACAATTGTACCAGTGTTAAACTACGGCACCATTTAAAGAAATAAACTCTAATCACAACTATATGGTGTAACGTACTCCAATAGGTTATTATTATTATTATTATTAATAGACTGGCTGCGTGGCTCAGCGGTAACGTTCTCGCTTGCTGGGCCCAAGGTTGCAAGTTCGTATCCTGGCGCAGTCAGCTGGCATTTGAGGGTGCGTAATGCAAGGGAGTCGTGTCAGTAGATTTACTGGCACGTCAAAGATCCCCTTCTGGGCAAAATTCCAGCACCCCGGCGTCTCTAAAAGCCTCAGTAGTTAAAAGGGACGTAAAACCAATATTATTATTATTATTATTATTATTATTATTATTATTATCCAATAGATTAAAATAAAACCATAACAATATTGAAATTTAGCATTTTCAAAGAGATAGGATGTTTTTCTAATTAGACATTTGTAATAAGAAACTGACCTCAACATGGCATGTTCGTCTTAGTTGAGTTGCGACATAACTTACTGTATTTTTAAGGAGCTCACTCATATACTGTGCGTGGGTTTTAATCAGATGTTTACGAAGACATGGTATATTCATATTATTAGATCAAGTTTCTTAAATCCAGGAGCCGAGCTAAAAGCTCTCCATGGACAATTTTTCCAAGGTCCAACCTTTGTGGTTAGTTCATCACCATCTGGTAGTAACATTTTTAAATACCAGCAATTGTAGTCTATAGGTTGATAGATTACTCCCGAGATGTCACGTACCAGGGAGATGGCCCGCGCAACAGAATATGGTCGGACTGGCACAATTATTATTACATTTATACTGTACAGATATTTGGGTGGGGGCTAAGAGAACTTGGACCCATTGTGTCGGCGGGTAGGTAGGTATTCCTTCGAGACATCTGAACTGTGACGAGGAAATCCGTGTGCTGGCGAACATGGGGATATTAAGCCATTATGAAAGGTAAGAACTCATGTTTTTTACCACAAAAGAAATATATTTCTAGACGGATAGCTATAAATGTGTGCAATAAACTACAAGGAACATCTTGTTTTGGATAAATTAATGAGATATACTGTAGTTACTTCAATAATCCGAAAGGAACAAGATGTTCTGTGAAGTAGGGCCGGGCAAAAAGCTCTTGAGTTCCGATCGGTCTCGTTGGACGAGAATGAAGAACGGAATCTGGTATTACCGGTAATGTGGGCTCGATAACGATAATTCTCGACATTCTGGCTCGTTCTCGCTTGGGCAATATGGCGCTGATTGAAGGCACTGAGGCTTGCTGTGTAAGGATTCAATGGTAATTGTTCATTCCGTAGACTGGAGTCTGCGAATTGGAAGAATTCACTCAACTTCAACGGTATCATATTAACAGACTATATTGAGCAAATCATCCTAATAACATATCGAAGGGGATTTGATCGTCAGTCGGTATTATTTGGTCATTAAATTTCAGCAAAAGAAAATTTTATTTGACGTGTACATATTAAGATTTTTTCGTGTAATGCCACAATCAAGCACTATGTAACTTTCTCGTAATCGAACCTGAAAATGCATGCACTCGCTATATTACTAGTGCCCCTGTGTTGCAACGGTGTTCTGTCGTATCATTTGTGTAGTAATATACTGGTAAAGTGGTCACCACAAACAATAAAACATAACGAGAACAAAACTTCCCCTACCAAGCATCGATCCCCAGGCCTTTCATTCATGAGCCCAACGAGTAACCAATACAGCCACGGAGACTCTTGTTGGCGGTGAGAAAATGTCACAAACATACAGAATGAGAACGTTTGCTTTGGATACTAGACTCTCCTTATCTAAAATGCTCCTATCAGTTCGAATAATATTCTCTAGTCGTCATTTTTGTCAATGTATTTAGTGGCTTATTCTCTTGGTCTTGGAAAGTATCACAGCCCTTGTTTGTAAGCAAGCAACAACAACAACACACCAAGATTTCAAAAAGTCTAGAATTCTTTAAGTTTAATCATTAACTCTCAACTCCTACTCTTCACTCTATCTCACGCATAGTCAAAAATATTATATTTTTGAAACTTTTCTAAACAAAATATTTGGAAAAGTAGGCTATATGTTTAAACTTTAAAAAATCCTAACTCCTACTCTTACCTCTATCCCCAGTCGATTCTCCACATTCTGACGATTATATTTATAAGAGTAGCCTTGATAGAGTGCACGTTGTTTACCTTTGTTGGTTGTAGTAAGCTTCATAGTGGTATAACAGCTAAGGCTTTCACGGCCGGCGTTCATAACAGAGTACAAGTTTTTCGGGCTTGTAGGCCGTGGTCCAGACAGGACATCTCCCGATATCTCCACTGCTGACCAAGGAAAGGAGCAGAACCCTTGAAAATGCCGGACGCAGTTTCCGGTGAAACGTCGGGAGATATCCTGTCTGGACCACGGCCTACAAGCCTGAAAAGCTTGTACGTACTCCATAGTAGTAACTAACCTGTCAGTATGATTTGCATACTATAAATGTTACAACTGTTCTGGTGATAGAGTGACTTACCATAAGCTTTTATATTGGCTTATCATGTTGGCTTATGTGTTGCCTTAGGCTATAGATATTGGCTTATGTATTGGCTTATTTGTTGCCTTATAGATATTGACTTATGTATTGGCTTATGTGTTGGCTCATGTATTGGCTATCATGTTGACTTATGTATTGGCTTATATATTGGCTTATGCGTGTTGGCTTATGTATTGGCATATATATATATATATTGGTTTATGTGTGTTTGCTTATATATTGGCTTATGTGTTGGCTTATATGTTGCCTTCTTTGACAAGTTATTTTTGTCAATGTATTTAGTGGCTTATTCTCTTGGTCTTAGAAAGTATCTCAGCCCTTGTTTGTAAGCAAGCAACAACACACCAACACACCAAGATTTCAAAAAATTCTAGAATACCGGTACTTTAAGGTTAATCATTAACTCTCAACTCCTACTCTTACCTCTATCCCACACCTAGTCATTTATATCTTAACTCTTACTTTTACCTCCATCCACAGTCGATTCAGGGTTCTCACGGTTGTTTATAAACACCTACATCACATAACGTCATACGTCTGCAAGAATCATGTTTTTCACGCTTGCTTTCTTATAACGCTGCACCTCGCATCCGGTTGTAACACTTGCATTTCGTGATGTCATACGCTGAAAGATTTTGCTTGTTTCTGTTAGAATCATGTTTTGCACGCTTGCTTTTTGTAACGCTTCACCTTGCATTTGGTTGTTACACTTGCATCACGTCCTACGTGACTTACACTGCAGGATTCTGATTGTTTTAAATCACGGACTATTTGCGGTAAAGGTAGAGCGGTAGAGGTTGAGCGGTAGAGGTAGAGCGTTAGAGGTAGAGCAGAAGAGGTAAAGCAGTAAAAGGTAGAGCGGTAGAGTGATATGTTCAAATCCGATCATTGGTTAGCGAGATATTTTAAAGAAACGATGGCCTTTTAGTTTTGGGTTCGTTAGTTAAATTAGGGGGGCTATAGAAAAAGAGGAGGGGTCATGGCAAGTAGTTTGACACCTCGTGTGTGCAAGTCAGATCATTGGTTAGCAAGATATTAAAAACCGATGACCTTTTAGTTTTGGGTTCTTTGGTTAAATTAGGGGAGGCTATAGGAAAACAGCGGGCATCACCCTGAGTAATTTGATACCACACACATCCAAATCCAATCATGGGTTCAGGAAATATGAACAAAAGTGTAGTTAGGCCCTTTTGACAAAAATAAATAAAAAATGGTAAATAAAAATTATATAAATAATACATTAAATATTAAATAAAATTTAAAAAGGGGTAAAAGCAAAATTTTCAAAATTTAGCACAATTTGGGTAAATTAATGGGCCAGTCCAAACGGGTCAGTCCAAAGGGACCAGTCCAAAGGAGCAGTCAAAAGGGACCAGTCCAATGGGACCAGTCGAAAGAGGGCCGTCGCTCTAAGACCCACAACAACCGCCGTGTCCCTCTTCGATTATTGGTTTGCCTATCGACAAGCGTCGTGTAGGTACTTTTTGATCACTCCTCGTGGGTAAGGATAGGTCAGGTTAAACTACAGCCGCTATCTTGTTATGTTAAGAGTCAATCACCAATAAATCATCATTTGAAAAGCCTGCCATTTAAGAGTGCGGTTGCGCGTGGCGGCCATGACACTAAGTAGACCCGGCCTCATCCCAGTACTCATGATATTTGGACGTACTGTACATGGATCTGATCTGCAACAAGGACACAGGAATTTGCATAGATTTTTTTGCGATGCAGCAGGTGCAGCGAAATGGACCAAGCATATTGATAACCATGCATGTGACAGTAACCGGGGCCGGTATGGAGTCAGGAGAGTTAAAATACTTCTTAAAATTTGTTGACGTAATATTATATACCAGCCAAGGTAGCAACGCACGTTAACGTGCATGGGCAGACTATTTTCGAACTCGAAAGACCACACACAGCCACTTCATTTCAACTCCATGCCTTACTTCTCCTCTCACGAGATTGGCGTCAGGAAGGGCATCTGTCCGTAATATCATTCCCACATGGAAACTGTCTCACCTCATTCCCTACATAGAAACCAAAAAACCTTCAATAGGAGTATAAGGCTGTCTTTAACTAACAAGATTCTGAATTCGGCCACTGACTTGATTGATGCTGTTCAGGGATATGATAATTCGTGAAACGTGTGCTAGTAAATATATCGGGATTTTAAAATCGAACAATATTCCGTCGTAATTTAAAATAATTAGTCTCTTATTCTTATTTCCAACATCGCCTGAAACAGTACCTCAGGAAATTTACCTACACATAAGTTATACAGCAAATTAAGTAAGTTGATACGAAATCCCTTGTAACTTTTTAAGTTTTATGTCAATTTTCATTATTTTAACAGTCTGGAGACCAAGAGGCCTATTCATTGTAAAACAATTTTGCTCTGAAAATTACAAAATACTGTATGTTGTCTGTCTTTCTACCAGCTTGTCTGTATTTCTTTCCGTGGAGTACCTAAAACTGTTGTGTTCGTTAGGTTTTGGAACTATTCGTGTTTCAGGTTATGGTATGCGATTCGTTTCCATAAATTACTAGGGTTATGTAATGCCAAAATACGGAGAAAGGTGTACTGCTAATAGCTCGTGCAGTGTAGAAATTATATGATGTTGTGCAATAGATTGCGCTGATACCGGTACTGAAAGAGACCACCTCATGGTGTAGCGGCTAACATTCTTGGCTGCCGCCCCAGAGGTCCCTGTTCTACCAGGAAATTTAATTCCAATTTTTGGTACTGAAACGGTATCAATGTAATCCATGTCATCCAAGCAATGTTCATTTCGAAGACATGCACCAGGCCAGTGGAAATTTTCTAGATTTTGTTCTTGCAATTTGATCATTGATAGAAGATCTCTGAGAGCAAATCACTACCGTACTGTAACAGTCCGAATACTTCCCCTTAATTTATATGTTTTATAAGCAGCAAAATTAATTTATTATTAGTATTATTATTATTATTATTATTATTATTATTATTATTATGTATATTTTAATTATCATATCGATTCTAGATTTATTCCATAATTTCTTTATATATATATAAGGGGTATAATTATTGTTTGGCGGAAGTTATAAAATGGAGATTTTAGTTAGATTCGTTATAGGTTATATTTTATACAAGACTTGATTGGGAAATATTTCGTTCAACGTGTCGTCAGTTTCGCCACGGGTAGTCCGCCAAAAATAGACTTGACTTTCGAGATATATGTACAAACATTCCGGGGACGCGAGACTTCAAGACAAAGCAAGTTGGTCAGTTAGCGCTGACGTCACGAATTCTCGGAAGAACACCGCATCAGGACGCTGATTTAAAATTACTTCAGAAGCAACCCCACGTGGTTAACCCAACTAATGAAGAGGCATGATCAGAACTTAGGGATCTGGAGTGGGGAGCTACGTCATCAGGATACCTAATTGATTGGTCGAGAAATACTGCAGAGTGGGGAAGTTCATCTTCCATAAAAACCAATGGTCATCTACTCTCAGCCCCCAATCTTCTCAGATTTTCTGAATCTTCACGTCTATCAGACATCCTCGCTGCGAGATCGCAACTTATCAGTTCAAGAAGTTTTAAAATTAATACTACTGACGTGAATATGATCGTGTCCTTGATCATATTCACAAAAGTGAATTTTGGAGCAAAGCCATTCACATATGTCAGTCGGGAGACGGGACAAATTGGTTCCCTGCCCGTATCAAGATAAGGATCTATACAATATTGAGGCAGAACCAAATAACATCCGCCAGCAAGATCAGAGGGAAAACCAGACTACCACTATGAAGAAGACGGCCGTGAGTTCCTTTACTAAATCCAATCAAGTCTCTGTAAGTCTGTTTATGGCAAATTAGAATCCAGCTTTTGTTTAAATTTAATTCATATTCCATTTTGTAACTCTCGCCAATTTAATATAACTTCCAGATTTTTTTAAAATTCATTTGTTTCTCTTTTTACGTCTTTTGCTGCTTTAAATTTTGATCAATTAAATTTTGTTCTTAAGTAATGGTAGGACTTTCATTTCCAGTAGCTAGCTTTAGACATAATGCATACCTTCTCCCAGTAGCGATAAGACAATTGGTTAATGGCTCAGCTATACCACGGCTTGAGAGAAAGACGTTTCGAGTGCTCTATCACTATTTTAATTAAATACTTTGGCACATCTAAAGTAAGTGTTAGGTGTCCTGGCGCCCACACGAGCTGATTATAATCATTGCTAATGAACAGGTAAGAGGTAAGTATGTTATTGGTGGTGTGAGTAAAGCGGTGCTTGTTCTTGTTGCGATTCTTCTACTGTACTCCGGGAGAACGCAATATTGGAGCCCCGTCAGGAACGTAACCTTTGGTCACTTAGAAGGACAGGGAACGTTACAGTACGGAGAGTTGTTAGGATAGCTTCGTAAAATATTCTCAAAGGCTTATGCTATAAGTAGCCCTCGTAAGTTATTCCAAGTGGGTATTTATATTTATGCATATACCATATTTAAAACATTGTGATTTACATTGATGTTGTTGTTTGAGTCTTCAGTTTTTGACTGGTTTGATGCAGCCCTCCAAGCCCTTCTGTCCTGAGCTAATCGTTTCATCTCTACATAGCTACCACACCTTACATCCGAAGCAATATCTTTAACATATTCTAACCTTGGTCTACCCCTACAGTTCTTGAGTAGACTCTTCCTTCCATAACTAAGTTTGCTATTCCTCGGTGCCTTAGTGTGTGTCTTACCAACCTATCTCTTCTCTTCATTATCAGTCACCAGAAACATCTCTCCTCTCGCACTCGTCTTAATACCTCTTCATTTGTAACCCTATCCACCCATCTGATCTTCATCATTCTCCTGTAACACCACATTTCAAATGCTTCTATTCTCCTCTTTTCTGATGCGCCAACAGTCCAAGTTTCACTTCCATTGATTTACATTAAGCCTACATGCTATGTTCTGTGCATAAGAAAACCTCGAAGTTAATTTCTAATATTTCAGTGAATGAACTTCTGTCATTATGTATGGAGACTGCCACATGTATACAGAGAGTTCAAGATATTGCTGGAAGGCATGGTAACTATAAAATGCGTAATCTGAGTTCATACAACGAAGGTGGTTGTCAGGACGATGCTGATAATCAAGATGATGATAACGATGAGACGGTGATTTATTAGTTACGAATCGAGAGAATATAAATAGCCGACACTTCATTATCAGTCACCAGAAATATCTCTCCTCTTGCACTCGTTTTAATGCCTCTTCATTTGTTACTGGAAAACATAAAATGGACTTGCAAATTGGTTGCAAAACTCCAGAAACAATCTAATCACCATAATTTATAAGAACGACTAGCCCAGAAGAAGACATGAAAGGGAGTAGTCTAGCACTAGGTGGAAGGAAATGTTGCTCTTGTGCGAGCTTTCCATGGACGTAGCCAGGACCCAGTATGCTACGGACACTGCAGACTGCCTTAAACCCTAGCTCACGTTCAAAAACCATAATTATGAAGGGGATTCCTTACGAACGTCAGGTTTCACCGAAATAGATCTAAGATACCAGTTGTAATACTGTATTTCAGAAATTGTATACCATCCATGTAGCCCTATCCATGTTAGAAGCAAACATACAATGGACAAAATTGTTATTGGCCATAAAAAGGATACTAAGTTTATGTTAGACCCCACCATCAGATGTGCAGTAACCTTCAGCATGACAAGACAGGTCGGTTAGAGCATACGAAAGGCTTCAGAGAGAAGTGAAAACTTGTGGTACGTTTCGAATAAGAAAGAGGAACAACATCAAAATTGCTTGCCCATTCAAGTTTTTCCTATCAATGGATCCATTCAACTTTTGAGAATCTATCTACTATTTACTCGGGAACAGTATAAGACGTAGTCTACTGGTACCATGTAACATTTTATCGTTTAAAATACAACAACAATAATAATAATAATATAAAGAGAAGAAGAGGAATTCCTGACGTCTTTGAGAAACCCTGGCCGGACAGGCTAACTAGCTCTACAGTGCGCGCGCCTGAATTGATGAGTTCCAACATAGGCAGGGCTAAATGGCTGAGGCTTGATTGTCAGGCACTAAAAGCACTTGCCGGCAGGCGTGGTAACGCACCGCACTATACGCCGCTCGCACACTTAGCTGGCCACAGGTGGGGAGAGTCAAGGACATTAGGTCACGTGCTTGTGGGTTAGTTCTTAAGACTGTAAGGGTGCAGCAGGATAGAACTTACTACAGGCACTAGCTACGCAGGACCCTGTAACAGTCTGTGACAATTGGTAAGTTTCAGTTTGGGGATCCTTTTGCTATTTTCTGTCTTGGTTGGGGAGTTAGGGAAGAGGGGGACTTTTTGATAACGCATGAGTGTTATGGGTGCCTAAGTGGTGGTTGGAGGATCAAAATTTGAGGATGGTGAGTGAGGAGGTCAAAATTTAGGTTAATTCCTGGTTTTGGGTGGGAGTTTTTTTTTAAATTAAGCTGGGGAGCTCATGAGGACTCAGTCAGAGGTGCTTGGTTGGTCAAAGTTCGTTTGTAATTTTCTGTTTAAGGTGGACTTTGTGGGAGAGGTAGGGATAGGGGATGTTTTTTATTAAACTCGAGATCTCTTGGTGGTTCAGTCAGTGGTGGATGGAAGAGGTCGAAATTTGGGTATACTCAATCCATGGATTATGTCTGACACAGTCTTTTATAGCCGAAGAACTCTTTCATTCCGCTACAGTACTAAATATAGTTGCTACGCTGAAGCCAACCAATCGTGACTCGGGCTGCAGGCGCTGACCCCCCCCCCCCCTCCCTCCTTCGTCCATCAATCATATAGATCTTCTTCACTCGAGACTCAGAAAATGTCATCCAATCACAGAGAGACACGTTCGCTGGGCGGTAGCTAGTCGACGACAGCGTTGCCATATCACTAGAGCGATGAGTCATGGGACAGGCCTATGCCTCATGCGGTTTTACCCCAAGCTCTAAATTTCCCATCCAGGCACAACAGTCTTACTAAAGTTAAAACCCACCAGGGTCAATACACACTTCAACATATGAAATCTGTACAAATTAATATAATATATTCTATATAACAATAGCTTCAGAATATCGTCAAAAACAATTACATATTACCCTGGATTAAAATATGACCTTAAATAAGTATAATAGTGATGATGATGATAATACTAATAATAATTATATAAATAATAATAATAATATTAATAATAATATAAATAGTAATGTTGTTTGAGTCTTCAGTCTTTTGACTGGTTTGATGCAGCTCTCCATGCCTCCCTGTCCTGAGCTAATCGTTTCATCTCTACATAGCTACCACACCCTACATCCGAGGCAATCTGTTTAACATATTCTAACCTTGGTCTACCCCTACAGTTCTTGTCCTCGACCCTTCCTTCCATAACTAAGCTTGCTATTCCTGGGTGTCTTAGTATGTGTCCTACCAACCTATCTCTTCTCTTCATTAGCAGTCGCCAGAAACATCTCTCCTCTCCCACTCGTCTTAATACCGCTTTGTTTGTAACCCTATCTACCCATCTGATCTTCATCATTCTCCTGTACCACCACATTTCAAATGCTTCAATTCTCCTCTTTTCTGCTGCACCAATAGTCCAAGTTTCACTTCCATAGAGCGCCACGCTCCAGACAAAGGCTTTCAAAAATGACTTCCTAATACCTAAATCTATATTCGATGTCAGCAGATTCCTTTTTTGTAGAAATGCTTTTCTTGCCTGAGCCAACCTACTTTTTATATCCTCTTTGCTTCGTCCATCACTGGTTATTCTGCTTCCTAAGTAACAGAAATCTCCTACTTCCTTCAGCTTTTCACCTGCCAATTTGATCTCCATAGAGGTTTCTGATTTATTTCGGCTGCATTCCAGTATTTTTGTTTTACATTTATTAATTTTCATCATGAATTCTTTCCGTAAGACGGAGTCCATACCATTCAAAAACTCATTCAAATCCTCAGGCTTGTTGGCCAAGATGACGATGTCATCAGCAAATCTCAGAGTTGAAATTATTTCTCCTTGAATCTTCACTCCCACTTTAAATTTTTCTCTAATTTCCTTCATTGCTTGTTCAATGTAAAGATTGAAAAGTATGGGTGATAAGCTGCAGCCTTGCCTTACACCTTTCTGAATACCAGCTTCTCTCTCATGTCCTTCAACTCGAATAACTGCTGTCTGGTTTCTGTATAGATTGTATATCACCCTCCTATCCCTGTACTTTATTCCAATCGATTTCAAAATGTCAAACAATTTAGTCCAATCAACGTTATCAAAAGCCTTTTCTAAGTCTACAAAAGCCATGAACGTTCTCTTATCTTTCCTTATTCTACCTTCCAAAATCAGCCTAAGACTTAGTACAGCTTCCCTTGTTCCTACATTTCTCCTGAAACCAAACTGGTCTTCACCCAACTCCGTTTCTATCTGGCTCTCAATCCTCTTGTAAATTATTTTAGACAGGATCTTTGAAGCATGAGTAATCAAGCTGATTGTACGGTAATCTTCACATCTGTCAGCTCCCACTTTCTTTGGTATAGGGATGATTACATTCTTCTTGAAATCAGGGGGTACCTCACCTGTCTCATAAATCCTACACACCAAGTGAAATAACCTGATCAGACCTTCCTCTCCTATGCAGCGTAGCAACTCAATCGGTATATCATCTATGCCTGGTGCTTTGTTCCTGCTTAAGTCTTCCAAAGCTCTATCAAATTCTGATCTCAATATTAAATCTCCTTTCGCATCCTCATCAATTTCCTCCTCCCTTTCCATTACATGATTCTCAATCTCCTTTCCCTTATACAAACTCTCTATGTAAGCTTTCCATCTCTCAACCTTTACTTCCCTATCTGTTAGAGGCTTTCCATTTGTGTCCTTAATATTACAGCACTTAGTCTTCTTTTCCCCAAAAATATTCTTAATCCTTCGATAAGCTGTGTCTACTTTTCCTAATTTCAGACAATTTTCTATACCAGCACATTTCTCTTTCAACCATTCTTCTTTCGCTTCCTTGCACTTCTTGTTAACCTCATTTCTCAGACGTCTGTATTCTGCTTTCCCCTTTTCATCTCTTACATTCTTGTGCTTCCGCCTTTCATCCATCAATTCGAGTATATCCTGAGTGATCCACGGTTTTCTACCTATTCTCTGTTTCCTACCAATGTTTTCTTCAGCGGATTTTGTTATTTCATTCTTCAAAAGTGCCCATTCGTCTGCAATTGAAGTTTGTTTAGGGTTTTTCATTAGTCCTTCCTTTATACTCTTCTTGAATCTTTCGTTTACATCCTTCTCTTTCAGTCTGTCTATTGCCCACCTTTTTGGCTTTTGACTTTTCTTCAGTTTCTTCAACTTTAATCTGCATTTCATTACAACCAGATTGTGGTCAGAGTTTATGTCAGCACCAGGATATGTTTTACAATCCAAAATCTGGTTTCGAAACCTCTGCTTGACCATAATGAAGTCGATTTGGTAACGCCCTGTATCTCCTGGTCTCATCCAAGTGTATGTTCTTCTATTGTGGTTATTGAATAAGGTGTTAGCTATGACCAACTCATGCTCAGTGCAGAATTCTACCAGCCTGCTTCCTCGATCATTCCTTTCACCTAATCCGAAATCTCCTACTATCTTCCCTTCTCTCCCTTTTCCTACCACAGCATTCCAATCTCCCATTACTATAACATTTTCATCACCCTTGATATACCTCAGAATTTCGTCTATTTCTTCGTAGACCTTTTCAACATCCTCATCATCAGCTTGACTGGTAGGCATATAGACTTGTACCACTGTGGTGCAGGTAGGTTTAGTATTTATTTTTGCTACAATAATCCGTTCACTATATTGCTCATAATATTCCACCCGCTGTCCAAGTTTCCTACTCAATATGAGGCCAACCCCTGCTTGCCCATTGTTTGATTTAGTGCTAATGACCCTATAGTCTCCTGACCAAAAGTCCTGTTCTTCCTGCCAGCGCATTTCACTAATCCCAACCAAATCCAACCTCAACCTATCCATTTCCCTTTCTAAGTTTTCTAACCTTCCATTTCCTAGCAGACTTCTAACATTCCACGCTCCGATCCGTAGAATGTCAGAGTTCCTCTTTGTCACTTCTGTGATGTTAACCCCCTATCGAGTAGTCCCCACCCGGAGATTCGAACGGGTGACTAGTTTACCTCCGGATTGAAATTTTACAAGGGAGGAGGCCATCATCACATGTATTTATGCATAGAGAGGTGCATATCCTCGGGAATAGCAAACGGCTGTAGTTTCCCCTTGCTTTCAGCCGTGCAGCAGGACGCAGTGTAGCCATTATTTGGCTTATATTATCAATATCTTAACCGTCTATAAGACTAGTAAAGAATTGATTTATTCTGAAAGGCTGCTACTCCCTTTCAGAATACGTAAAGAGCAATTCTACTAACAAAAATACTAACCTTCTACTATACTAACAATTAAATACCAAAATTCTACTAACGAAAAAATACTTAAGTTCCACCAACAACAAATACTACCACTAAAACAGTCTGTCACCAGACACACTCACATGCAATCACACATCACAGTCTACTGAAACAATGAACTATAACTAATAAACAATGCAACTGTTACCAGACACACTCACACACCACAGTCTAATAGAACAATGACATATATCTAATAGACAAACTAACTACCTACTTACAACTACAACTAACTACATACTTACTGTACTGTTATTTGAATTGACAATATTTACAAAATGCAATTTAGATAGAAAATACTTACAGGAAGAGAGCAAAGATAATGCCAATGGTTATCCTTCGTATAGGAGAAGAAATAATGGACGGATTATTATAAAAACAATTCGAGGCATTGACATTGAAATCGATAGTCGATTCATTGCTCCCTACAATCCAAGAATAATAATCCAGATATATTAACACTTCTAAAAATAATTGTTGATATATGGTTGAAATATTCAACCATCAGCAGTAATAGTTTGATGAAATTGTGACACTGCATCTACAGCGAACGGACCAATGCAATTGGACACGCTGCCAACACGTTAGGTGAAATATTTATATAAATAAATTTAATATCAATAGCCTAAATCAAACTGGCATGGGGGACTCATAAACATATTGGTTACACTACAGTGCCAAACACTTATTTTCCCTACAAATGTTGTCTAGTTTTTCGTTCTTTCTTTGTTCTTCTATTTTAGACACCCATCTATATTTTTTTCCCGAGTACACCTCATTTGTCTGTGTGAGGCGCAGTGACATTTAAGCATTCTTTTTCCCGTTATATCTTATTTTGCTACCCTTCCTAAGACGCACGAGCGCATTCTCTCGCATTACTAGAGACACCATATTTGCTGTAAGCTACTTTTGGATCAGGCAAGGATAACTACAGTTCTGCATCAATGAACTCTGCGACAAATGGAAGAGAGGAAATTTATCGGATCAACTATGGCCTGCTCGATGACAATACACTGGTTGCGAGTCAAGAAGTAGCGAATTTCTACCTTTTTTCTTGAGCTTAATCCTTTACCAGTTCCGCGTGATAAACATCTCAGTTACGATAATTGCGCCAATTCCCTCGATGTATTTTGCTTCTTCGTGTACCCACGGCGTAGCTGTGCGTGCTAAATCACTCACCAAAACTGCGACGGGGAGCTGCAGTAAATGTGGAGATCGGAGGTTCGAACCTCGGCGCTACCCTGAGTGTGGTTTTTCCTCACTCACTACAGGCGAATGCCGAGACAGTACCCTATTTCAAGTCCCAGGGTACCTACCCCATCCCCGACCCTAATAAAATGAGTTACATACACTACATTCACCACAGAAACACAGGTTATGAGACAAATTTAACACACACCCTAGTACAAGGGGGCTGATGATGAAAGATGTCGCAAGCCCCTAAGACGAATTAACAACAACAACAACAACAACAGCAAAAGCTTATTAGTGAAGTCTCTTGCTTATTAAACAGATACCATTACATCAGAAATTCTTCTAACAAATGGTGGAAGGTAAGGTGCTCGTAACTATTGACGACCACGGGGCCCCCGCTGAGCCCGAAATAATTATCACTTTCTTGTGTCGGCCTCCTCTCTTTCATCTTCCATGAGGTGGTGATGATTGTTGCATTAAGCGGTAGGACATTGAGGGACAGCTGTTTCCCTTTACTACGGGTACAATAGCTCTATAGAGGAAACGGAAAAAGAAGATTTCTGACCCTTCGAAAAATGAGGGTATCGGGAAAAGAAAAGTCAATAGGCATCAAAGAATGTAAATTGAAAGACACCCTAGGCTTCCATACATAAAACCGCCACGTGTCTGTCCCTCAAGCTGTAAGCCCCTGGTCCTTTTCTCTGAGGCCTATTGTCTTATTTTCACCCTTAATTTGCCCTTTTCTTTGCTGATACGAGATACCCTCATTCCTTGAGCGTTCATATGATTCATTTCTTTCTGTCTCTTCGCTCAGGGTAGGGGATCGCCTGTCGTAGAAGGCGATTGCATGGTTACATCTTGGGTAACTCAAGGGCACATGGCTAATGACCTGGAGAATGAGTGATCCCAAGATATTCCCGAGCTGGGTCCGTTTCTCCCGTTTTCTATTGACTTTGGGAGTGGACCTTCCCTCTTTCCTTTCTTTTCAACCTTCCATAGCCCCACTTAACTCCATGCTCCTCATCCCTCAATCTTCCAGGGTTGATGGTACAGTATATCACTTCTGTCTCATTTCTAATAGGCTATAATAGGAAGAGTGCTTGTAGTTTTCATGACCTTTGATCTCGAAATAATCAGCTACGGCGAGCTCCTTTCCGCGAGGAATCCGAACTACCGACGTGACATTTTACCCCGAAAATCCCACATACATCCTTCCAAATCCCTCAATCCTCATTCTTCGAGACTTGAGGTTTTTTTTTGATTATTTTTATTTCCTTCTAGTATGGTATGTAAGCCGGTAGTTTGTTGTAGTACTCATTTCAATCATCATCATCATCATCATGACCATCATTAACCCTGCAGTGGTCACGTACCTAATAGTGACGCGAGTGGTCACATGGTCTGCATAGGAATATATTTAATGGTACAATTGCGTTTATTTGTTTATGAGTCTTATTTACTAGGTAATTCTTATTAATTATAATCAGCAGAACCTAAAAATATTATTATTTTCTTATCAAAAGAATCTAAAACAAATAGTCACCCATTTCTTACGAAAATATCACATGGTTTCCAGAAATTGAGATTTAAAAAATCGTGCACAGAATTATCAAATTCTACTCAGTGTTTTCTGAGCAGGACAAACATACAGATTTAGAATGCTCAGGACAAATGAATTTATTGCACGAATTACACACTTTTCGAGTGCTTCTATTACGCGCTCTATCGCAATAGCGGCATCGAGCGACACAATTCCTTCGCATGGGTCCTGGTGCCGATGACTGAGTTTCAACTTGCGGAAGGCCTAGAAAATCTTTCATTGTGAACGTTCGACTTCTTGGCAACGTTCTTTTCTGCAACCTGCTATGAGGCAATGGTTTCATCATAGTAAGAGACAGGCTAACAAGAAAGTCACGACGACAAACGGATTCATAGTTTTTGTTTGCTCTATGTATGCAAAGTGCGTTGATATCACTGAGGTTGATTAGATCATAGAAGACAGTTACAGGCCATCTTCTTGGGTACCTGGACACGTCGTAGAGAGAAGACATCTTATCCACTAGATCAACACCATTATTTTAGTACGATTATGGTACGTAATGATTTCAGATTTTCTTTGTTGTTCTGTTTCATTATCAATCACTGCGTTTTTGTCCATCGTGGAAATCAATATAACCACTCTGTTAGGTTTTGACACGTAAGACACCAATGTGCTTGGTGGATGGAAACCAAACTTTGAAGAATATGTGGGACTTCCTCTTGCTACTCTGAATTCCCGTGGTACTTCTCTTCTGTCCTTCCGTACCGTAGCAACCATTGTTGTTCCATTTTCAAACAGTTGTTTGGCAACTCGCAAGGAAGAAAACCAATTGTCCATTGCTTTATTGATATTCAGGCCAAGTATTGGATGGACTACTCTCATAACAACATCACCCCATTCATTACTCAAGCGAAATGGTCCTTCGGGTTGTTGACCAGCGTATATTTCCAAGTTGTACGTATATGGGAAGTGAACATCTGCGAGAGCAAAAGCCTTCACACCATATTTTGCTGGTTTACTTGGGATATACTGTCTAAAGGAACAGCGTCCTCTGAAGGCCAATAGTTGGTCATCCAGAGTCATTTCAGCACTTGGAACAAAATACTTTTGGAAGTTTGTGATAAACGAATCAAACATTTCACGGACTGGAGCGAGCTTAACAAGTTTTGCACGATCTACGCGATCTCCAATATAATCGAGTCTCAGGACTCTGCGAATAAACTTAAATCTTTGTTCAGATATAGTCAAATATATTGCTTCGACCCCTGTGTGATTCACATGTTCAAATATTTGACCAGTACTCGAGCGACCAACTTTCATCAAAATTCCAATAAATCCAATATCTCCATTTTATTAGTAGCATTTGCATCCCTCTCTCTAGCATATTTAGTTTTAATGTAGTCAATTTTTATATTAGTGTATTTAGTAATAATATCAATTTAATTATATTGTCATCTAAAAACAGGCCCATGCAGTCTTGGGGACTAGCTTTCTGACAAGCCATCCCTTTAGGACCATGTGAACAAAAACTATATTATGTCTCCAAGTTCTTCCTCTATTCAGAGGAGCAGTCTTTGTCCAGACAGTGCCATCCACACCACGATAAAAAAAATCACCACGCCTGCTTGATGAGATGGTTCACTAGCAGATTCAGTTGCCTCACCTGGGATTTCTTGCTATTGCTCGGATTCAGAATCGGTGAGCTGTTCCTCAAGATATTCTTCATCCTCATCTGAACTTGAATATTCATCATAATTATCGGTATATCGGTTTCTTCCAACCACGTTGTGATTAGAGCCACTTGCCTACCCTCCATGATTTCCTGAAGAAGGAAAAGAATAATTTTCCCAGCCAAAATATTGTAAAAAATAATTATTAACGAAAATATTAAGCAAATATCAATAATAAAAGCAATAATAAGTGCACAATATAGATTTAGTCTAACTAAGTCTCTAGCAAAACACTTACGTAATTGGTCGCACGGCTAATCAGTGTAGACCACGGACTTGACGGGATTCCTGTAACGCAACCACGCGCAACTGATCCTTGCGCAGCACTGAGCACATGCGTTAACTATCCATCTTTAAGTACACAGAGTGTCAGCTAAGCGGCGCTATAAGTTTTAGAGCAGTGTTTATTTTCACACGAGTGGATTACATATGTAGACCACGAGACCACGAGGCCATAACGCCTCCACTTTTAATAATTATGTTACTTCACACACGTAACTGATTACCATAATGTTCCTACCCAGTAGCCCCGTTACAATATCGAAAATCTGCAATACTAGACCGCTAGAAATTCGTCCACCTGAGTGAATGCTCCACTCACCCTCTTAATACCCAACTTTTGAAGTCTGAAGCCGATCCTGGGACAATAACCTAGATGTTAGGCCCTTTAAAACAGCAATTATCATGATTTTCATCCAACGACCTTAAAACGAAATTATCATCAGAGCTGGAGCAATCATACACGGTTATTTTGGAAGTCACAGCTTATAGTCTGTAAGTTGGGAGAAAGAGATTGACATTTGACCGGAAATTCCATGTCAGGCATCACTCTACTGACTCTCGACCAATCCAAATTCGCATCGTTGATGCCATCAAACCCTGCGTTGCAACCTCATAGTCCACGTGCTTTCAGTGCCTGGTCAGCGATGTCTGTGTCTTGTACCGTGTGATCGCTTGTTGATTCTAACATTGCCATAACTGCGCATTGGTGCTTTAGTAATAGTCTATATAGTAGTAGAACAGCAATAATTATAGGAGAAAAGTACATAGTGTATTTGATACTTTATTGAGTTTTCGTTCATATTAGTAGTCAGTTTACATATTATATTTTGCGATATCAGAACCGGGTACGGTGGCTAAGGGAAAGGATGAACTGTAAACCACAGGGCGAGGAATCGTACTTCGAGGTCAGTCCCTTGAATTGGCATGTACTTTACGGGGAGATTTCGAGAAGGAGAGAGATAACGGCGGTTATATCAGTGGTGTGGAACCTCTCTTACCGTATTACTTATCTTCCTTTAAAATTACAAGTTGGAAATAAATCTACGGATACGCCTGCAACCAGATTCCAGGAATATCGCTCTTGGTGGGTCAGCCGTCACCTAGCTACTAGTGAAAAGGTCCTTCATGCTATCCTTTAAATGGTAAGTTCTTTTTTTTTTTATCTCTGAACTGACAGTTTGCCTTTACTTTTGTGTGTTTTCTTAAACATGATTTTGCTTTGAGTAGCAACTTGCTCTCTCCAAAGTTAAGGCATAGCTTAGTCGTTAAGAGAAGTAGCTGGCTTGAGGAATGTTAACCCCGCACAGACGCCAGGTGACAGCACTAGCAGTGAAGGGTGTAGGCCTACAAAGCGTGCCGAATGGAATTGCCCTTAGGCTCTTTCTGATTCTTTTCTTCGCCGCGGGTCAGGTCAGGTCAGCTATAAACAGTGCAGTCGCTGTCGCGGAGCGATTTATCTGACGTCCAAAAGGGCATGATCATTGGCGATCGGGTCAAGGGTGGAAGCATTTCCGAAACGGAAAAAAGACAAATTCTACACACACCCAACTACACATGGTTGAAATTGCTGCGATGGCCAAGCCCTAAATAAAACTACAACAAAAAGTGTTGGTACTGTAGTTCCAAATTCTGGTGTTAATATTTCCAAGTTACCCGAACAGCTGGTCCCTGATCCACGAGCATGTGACAGGGAACTGTCCATGAGGGAAACAGTTTTAGATTTAGTCTATGACATCAACAGTCAGAAAACTCCTCTACGACAAGTTGATATCAGAGAACTTTTTTTTTTGTCAAGAATTGACGCCGTTTTGTCTGATGAGGTTATTGGAAACTCTTTGAATTATCTCAATTTCTGTGAAAATGGTGGTCCAAATGACGAGATTCAAAATACACAATAGCATCATTACGACATAAACATTCAGTTTAGTCAGTTAGCTGGCATTCTCGGAGGATGCAGGTTATTAAGGAATTTGACGGAATTATTTGCTGACTCGTCGCTGTTTAAAACACTTTCACTGAATAAGAAAAGGTATGTCCGAGTCAGAGCACCGATTATATGATAGCATTCAAGTGTTATGATTATTATCAATATCGATAACATTTTGCTTATAAATACAGCAGACAAAAACCTGATGCTCTTAACTTCTGTTTCTTCTTCAAATGGCGCAGATATGCTGTAGCTAACTGAAAAACTGAATTTCATTATCTCTACTTTGATAGATATTTGAAATATTATAACAAATGGTAATGCAGTATTCAAAAGTAATACAGGCAAACCTACCCCACAGCACAAACCCTCACAATTATTTGGTTATAGAAAATTTAAGTTATCGGGAAAGGTTCGTGGACGTCGTTGAATAGTGTGTCAGTAAACAGGGAGATTTCAACTTACTGCAACACGATAATAATATCACTGAGCCTGGTATCGCTTACTTTTTGCAAAGCATGACTTTTACTGTTCTTTCCATAGCATCCTCCTGTGTTCATGTATGCCAAATTTAAGCATTGCAACTATAGCCTAAACAAGCGGGAAAAATTTGTGATGACTTTCGCCTTTTGTACATAGTAGATAAGACGGGGGCGCATTTACGCATGAACCAACAAGGGCTTTGGGTTGGGTAGCATTCTGTTATTTTAGTGTCATACTCAAGCTGTAGAAATTCCATAAAATTAGCATAGGCTCGAATGTGAAACTAGTTTTATAGGTAATTAAACAACTGGTAACTTACAGAAAATACGTTTGTCTGCTTGTAGTACACAATACTTTTGTCTATTAAAATAATATTTTTTTAAATCCGTTAATCGTGGTTAAAACCGAATTGTTGGAAGACGATGAGTCTGCCATGTCCAGTAAGTATTGCTGCTAACTGCGCCTCTACATGCATGCCATACATCAGCTGGACTGCTCGATTGCATTCAACTGGCAATTGGAATGTTTCTGAAAGAACTATAGTACTACAGTAGTATAAATGTAACAAATGTCATTCGAAAAGCATGAGCTTTTCATCCGTATGAATTTACCGTGCTCCTTTAATATCAAATCAGAGAAGGATGTCCATGCCGAACAGAGTGGTGTGATAAGCTACAGTAAGTGATGGATTACATTTGCATTTTAATTATGGACCGTTTTCTTAGTGACGTAGCCAGGATTTCATTTCGAGGTGGAAGGGGGTCTAAAGAAAGTTAAATTCCTCCTTTCCCCATCAACCGGTCTGATCCTCTTCAGGCACAATGTACAGTATATAGTCACAACGACAAACGCATCCCCAAAATCCTGCCGTAGCAATCCCGTCCGTGTGATTAAAAAAGTTTTTTTAATTTATTAATGGTATTTGGCGTTTAGGCCATACAACCAACCACGTTATGAAACGATAGTACAGACATTTTATACTATTCAACACTGATATGTAGGCTATGCATATTGTCCATTATTTGAAGGATTTACCGTGTAGTAGTATCGAGTAGCTGCAAAAACAATCAAGCTTGAACATTCAGATGATAACACTGGTGAAAACAAAAGATAGAGACACAGAGAGACCTGTAATTGAAGTTCGGTGTCCTTCAGATAACTTATTGTATTATTGCAAGGTAGGTCTCTCGGTTCTGGGTGGCTAACAGGGTAGAGGTGCACGTTGGAAGGTGATGGTGCGCGCCCTGGATCCTCTTAAGAAACTTCGCCTGTTGCGTTCTGTATCTCACATGCAAAAAACATGTGATCGATGTCACCGACGTATGTGTTACCACAAAAAAAAATCGGAGTGGTGAGTACGTGTAAGCGAAATAAATGACTGCGGAAAGTGCCATGGTTAAATCGCATTTTGATGAGGGAAGTGATGTATCTTCGGATGGCATTCCATTTGCAGAACTAAGGTTTCCACAGAGGATAAGGATGTATAGTAAATTAATAATGGTGGCCTCGAGAGTTTTTGGATAGCAACCATTGCTGTGTCCACTGCACGCATGCTCAATCCTATTTTGCGAAGGTTCTGTGTCGGCTTCCTTTCTCTCGATACCGTTCCCTTGTGGTTTAAAGGTACTATGGTCACAGCCAAGAGTATAGTTGTCAATTCTTGTGCCGACTAGTTAAACATGTTAGCATTCATTTTCGTGAAGAAATATTAAAACAAATCATGTATCACAGCATAAACTAGCTCAGAGGGTGCCATTAGGTGGTCCGCGGACCTCGGAGGTCCGCGACGGTTGGCTAGGGAGTCGGCGAGAGTCGTCAAGAAATAACGAAAAATGAAAATGGAAAACGGATAAAGTACAAAGCGTTCCTTAAAAATAATAATTATGCGTTGCTACCCACAGCATAAGTGGTGCAATCATATGTGGCGCAGTGTAATTTGAGCTTTTCAAGTTTCCCGCTAGAGGCCGTTCTGTTCCTTTACCTCTGAGTTCTGCTCCGCAGCCATTTTGTGTGTTTATATTGTTACGTGCCACCCCCTAGTGGCACTTTTGTTAACTGGATTACGGTGGGGGTACAAAGCACAAAACCAATTACTGCTTAAAGAAATAATTAACTTTATTGTGGCCAGAAAATTACACTAATCAGCAAATACAAGCAAATAGGAGCCTTCTCCAGTTTCGTCAAGTCTCTTCCTTATGCGCTCTTGGCCCCTTTCACTTGCAACAGACCACAGAAGTTAATCCGTCCTAATGAGTCCGGTGGCCTTGGCAGAAGCTACCTGCCCCTCTTCCTCAGGTACAACAAATACAGTTACTTACGAGCACTTGATGTACGTTGTTCACAAGCTGGGAGAAACAATGCCACAGGATTTCGTAACTCGCACAGCACTTCGTCACCACACTTCTGTCGCACAAGATAATCGCTCGCACTAGCTCGTAAAACACAACAACAACCACTGCTTGACGGGTCACTCTTATATAGCCGGCCGGTGACTCAATAAATGCTTCTAGATCCATCCAGAGTCCACGGCTTCTCGAGGTTTCAGCGCTGGTCCAGTCACGAATGTTCTGGACTATCCCTTTGTCCTAGTAGCCCTGTTGCATAAGGCGCGCGCAATACAGGAGGCAGGGCACAGCCCAGCCCTGGGGCAGTTGTGACTCACGCGGCGACTGATGACACAAACTCACAGCCGTAACACCACCCCCTTCCTAAAAAGGCTGATCGTCCCGATCAATCATTGGTCCGTCTGTGTCCCTCCGTAGGCTGCCAGGCGATCTCGATGCACGATCTTCATCTTCGCCCTCGGGCTCCGCTGGATCCTGTAGACGACATCGTTGATCCGTTTCACGACTCGGTACGGGCCCTCCCAGGACTTCTGCAGTTTGGATGACAGGCCTTTCTTCCGTAATGGGTTGAAGAGCCAGACCAGTTCGTCCTCGTGGAATCCGCCGGCATCCGTCTGCTGGTCGTATCGGGTCTTCATTCGGTCGGTCTCGATCCGCAGTTTCCTCCTCGCGAACGCGTGTACGTCCTCCAGTTGGTCGACCAGTTCTTGACAATACTGGCTTACCGGGATCGGATCATTCCCAGGTCGGCCGAAGGCAAGATCGACAGGTAGACGGAGCTCCCTCCCAAACATGGCCCGGGCTGGTGTGCACCCGGTGGCTTCATGCACGGCGGCGCGGTAGGCCAGGAGAAATAGTGGAAGATGCTTGTCCCAATCCCTCTGGTGCTCGCTGACGACTATTCGGAGATGGTTCTCGACGGTGCGATTGAATCGCTCTACCATCCCGTCGGACTGAGGGTGTAGCGGCGTTGTCCTTGTCTTCCGGATCCCCAGCAGCTGGCATAGGTTCTGGAACACCTGCGACTCGAAGTTCCTCCCTTGGTCGGAGTGCAGCTCCAGGGGTACTCCGTACCGGCTGACGAATTCCTTCACCAGGGTCTCTGCGATCGTCGCGGCTTCTTGGTTAGGGAGCGCATACGCCTCCGGCCATTTGGTAAAGTAGTCGCT
The DNA here is from genome assembly GCA_946902985.2 of Meconema thalassinum. Lineage (NCBI taxonomy): Eukaryota > Metazoa > Arthropoda > Insecta > Orthoptera > Tettigoniidae > Meconema > Meconema thalassinum. The sequence goes on from OX336389.2 coordinate 902,703,720, forward strand.
GACGACTAATATGTAGCGGTTCCCTGCCTCGCTTAACGGGAATGGCCCAGCAACATCGATGGCCACTCTCTCCATGGGGCCGCCCACGTTGTAGGTCTTCAGTGGACCCCGTCGTCTTCGTCCTGGGCCCTTGCTGGCTGCGCAATCGTGGCACCTCGCGCAGTGGTTCTCCACGTCTGTTCGGCATCCGATCCAGTAGAACCGCTCTCTCAGCTTCTCCAGGGTCTTCTTTATCCCTAGGTGTCCACCAGATGATCCTCCATGAACTTCCTTCAGGACTTCCTCCGTCATAGCCTTTGGAAAGACGACTTGTTCCCGAGATGTCTTCCCGTCGGTGCTCTCCCAGGTACGGCAGATGAGGCCATCCCTTACAATCAGCGAGTCCCACTGTGCCCAGTAGGACTTAAACTTTGGGCTGCAGTCACTCACAATGTTCCACCCGGGTCTGGGGACACAGGCCCTCTTCCATTCGGCTATCAGTCCCAGGTCATCATCTTCCGCTTGCGCCCGCGTGAAAGATTCGCGGCTCCAGCTCCCTTGAAGTTCCACGGTAGTCCTTCGGCACTGTATCCCGGTGTTCTCCTCCCTTCGGGCACAGAAGGTGCAGTCTTCGGGGCACGGTCTTCGTGACAGGGCGTCGGCGTTAGAATGCAGTTGGCCTTTCCTGTGCTGAATCTCGAAGTTATACTGTTGAAGCCTCTCTAACCACCGCGCGAGTTGACCCTCGGGCTGCTTGAAGTTCAGGAGCCACCGCAGGGATGCATGGTCGGTCCTGATGAGAAATTCTTGCCCGTACAGGTACTTGTGGAAGTGTTCAATGGTCTTCACGATAGCGAGCAGCTCCTTCCTGGTGACGCAGTAGTTCCTTTCTGGCTTTGACAAGGCCTTGCTGAAGTAGGCCACTACTCTTTCCTCGCCGTCCACTACTTGCGACAGGATTCCCCCTATGCCAAAGTCGCTGGCATCGGTATCGACGATGAACCTTGTTCCAGGTCTGGGGTAGGCCAAAATAGGCGCGGTGCACAGAGCCTGCTTGAGTTGTTCGAAGGCACTGTGGCATTCTGCTGTCCACGTGAAGAGTTGTTCCTTCTCAGTCAGTCGATGTAAAGGTTTGGCGAAGTCGGCGAATCCTCTCACGAAGCGACGGTAATAAGTGCAGAGTCCTAGGAAGCTTCGTAGTTGGGACTTGTCCTTCGAAACTGGCCACTCCCTCACAGCTGCGGTCTTCTCTGGGTCGGTGCGCACCCCTTCCTCGGAGACGATGTGCCCAAGGTACTGGACCCGCTTCTGGAAGAGCTGACACTTCTTGGGACTCAACTTCAGCTGGGCAGCCCGTAGCTTCAACAAGATCTCCTTCAGATTGCTGTAGTGCTCCTCGAAGCTTCTCCCCAGAACGATGACGTCGTCTAGGTAGACCAGGCAGGTCTTCCAGTGTAGTCCCCTCAGAATGGACTCCATTAGCCTTTCGAAGGTCGCAGGGGCGTTGCACAGACCGAATGGCATGACGGTGAACTGCCAGAGCCCGCTGCCCACAGAGAACGCCGTTTTCTCGCGGCCCTTAGGGTGGACCTCCACCTGCCAGTAGCCACTCTTCAAATCCAAGGTGGAGAACCATCTCGACCCTGATATGGTGTCCAGGGTATCGTCGATCCGGGGTAGAGGGTAGCTGTCCTTCTTCGTGACGTCATTCACCCGCCTGTAATCCACGCAGAACCCGGTGGAACCGTCCTTCTTCTTCACTAGCACGACCGGAGAACTCCAAGGACTATGTGATGGCTCGATCACCCCTTGCTCCTTCATCTCTTCTACCATCCGGTCGACTTCGGCTTGCTTGGCGAGCGGGACATGTCGGAATGGGGCCCTAATCGGTGCGTTGTCCCCAACGTCGATTCTGTGCTGAACCAAGCTTGTCCTGCCGAAGTCTTTGCTCCCCACGGAGAAGACGTCCTGGAATTCGCGTAGCAGGTCCTGAAGTTGGCGTGATTGTTCCTCGTCTAAATGGTCCTGGGATCCTTGGTACAGCTTCTGTAGTTCTTCTGGCAGTGTGCGTCTTCTTCGGTTGTCCGTCTGCAGGTGTCCGTCTGTCGTATCTGTGATGCGGGCAATCCAGGTAACGGGCTCGCAGACTCCTAGGTTGGTGTCCCGGTGAACCGTAATGTCATAGTCGTTCAGGTTGGACAGGCGGACGTACGGCCGAGTCGTCGTGTTGATGAGAGTCTTGGCAACTAGCAATCCTTTTGTCTGGTTGTCCTCATATTTTGGCTCGATGACAGCCGCCACTCCCTCAGCTGTTCCGTCGACAGTTACGGCAGCGCTGACTTCCGTCCTGGCGGGAACGATGATGTCCTCTCTCAGCCTTACTCGTCGTGCGGCTACGGCCTCGTGTGCTGGTTGCAAAGCAAGTTCCTCACCTCCGAAGTGAAGGGTGTTGGTACTCAGATCCAAGATGATGTTGTTCCGGTCCAGGAAGTCCAGTCCGATGATCACTTCACTTGACACGTCAGCCACAAGCACTGGATGCTTTATCGCCCGTCGACCAATGACGAACTCCAGTGATGCTTCGCCATGTACCGGTGCGGTCTCTCCGGTCGCGGTTATTAGCTGGAGGTTCCTTTGTGTGGGTTGCACTCTCCACTTCGGGATCACGGTGGGACTGACGATGGTCCTCGATGCTCCCGTGTCGATTAGCATGGGCCAGCTCTCTCCGTTGACGACTCCGTCGACCATCAGGCTGCTATTATCCCTCCGTAACTGCGTCACACGAACTTGGACTGCCGGGGCTTGACGACTGTCACAAGCCAACCTTTGCCCCCCTAAGCTGGCTGATACTTGCTTTCCTGGGCCGCGCGGTTTCCCTACGACTGACTGTCCCGACGGAAACCCTTGGCGGCGGCGATCACCGCAGTCCTTGATCAGGTGGCCTCTCTTACGGCAGGTCCAGCAGGTCGGTAGTCCTCTTCCGGGCCGCCTCTCCGGATGTCCTTCGGCTACGTTTTTGTTGGTGGTACTGCGATTCTTGAAGAAACGGCTTAGCGCCTCCATCAACTCGTCGGCCAGGGGCTTGGTCTCGTTGGTTTTTACTGGTTCGTCGACGTCCACTTGACGCACCCGCGCGCGCATTCTAGATAACTGCTTTGCCGTCTCGAACTCAAGTGCGTGGCTCAGCGCATCTGCCAGGGTCTTATTGCGCGCGAGACGCAGCGCCTGTTGAGTGTCCGAGTCCCGTAGCCCGTCGGTGAAAGTCTGCGTCGCTATCTGCTCCAGAAAGTCGGCCGGCGCTGTTGGGTAGGCGAGCCTTACGAGGCGTGCGATGTCCATCTCGAACTCCTGCAGGGTTTCCGCGTTCTTCTGTACCCGGGTCCGGAGCTGCATCTGGTAGGCCTGCTGAAGATGGCTATCTCCATATCGGGACTCCATATGGGCGATCAGTGAAGCGTAGTCCTGGGATCCAGTCGGGATGGCCTGAAGGACGTTAAGGGCGTCGCCTCTCAGCGCTACAATGAGAGCTGTAGCCTTTTCTGTGTTGTTCCAGTTATTTATGGAACAGGCCGCCTCGAACTGACGTAAGTAGGTGCTCCATGGGACCTTTCCGTCGAAGGTTGGGGGCGTCACTCTGCTATGTCCCGTTCGTGATATTCCCGGTGTAACGGTGGGCGGGCGTTGGCGCAGCTCGGCAACTTCCTCTTGTAGGGCTTTGACTCTCTCATCCACCCCGGTCGGCGGGCGTCGGCGCAGCTCGGCGACTTCCTCTTGTAGGGCTTTGAATCTATCTTCCATCCCTGTCGGCGGGAGTCGGCGCAGCTCAGCAAATTCCTTTTGTAGAGCGTTGAATCTCTCTTCCACCCCCATCAGCGGTCGTTGGCACAGCTCGGCAACTTCCACTTGCAAGGCGTTGAATTTCTCCTCCACCCCCATCAGCGGGCGTTGGCGCAGCTCGGCAACTTCCACTTGCAAGGTGTTGAACTTCTCCTCCACTGCCGCGACTTCCTCACGTAGGCCCTGTTCTAATTTCCTTTGGCTCTCCTCTAATTTCGTCAGCAGACACTCTTCCAGATTTTTCTGGCCATCCAGAAATTTGGCGGTTAGGTCCTCTGCTAACTTATTCTGGCTGTCTTCCATCTGCTTCAGGTCCTCCGCTAACTTATTTTGGCCTTCTTCTAATTTGGAAGTTAGGTCCTCGGCCAACTTCTTCTGGCCGTCCTCCATCTTCTTCTGGCCGTCTTCTAATTTGGTAGTTAGGTCCTTGGTTAAATTCTTCTGGCCGTCTTCCATCTTGGTTTCCATGCCACTTAACTTTTCTAGCAATGCTGCGAATTTCTCCTCCATTTTAGTTGTTTGTCTTGTAAAGGACATGCACTCACAGGAAAATTAGAGAAAATGACCTGCTCGGGTTTTGAAACCAGGACCGTCAGGTGTTGTGCTTGAGTTCGTAATCCGGCTTCTGACACCAGTTGTTACGTGCCACCCCCTAGTGGCACTTTTGTTAACTGGATTACGGTGGGGGTACAAAGCACAACACCAATTACTGCTTAAAGAAATAATTAACTTTATTGTGGCCAGAAAATTACACTAATCAGCAAATACAAGCAATTAGGAGCCTTCTCCAGTTTCCTCAAGTCTCTTCCTTATGCGCTCTTGGCCCCTTTCACATGCAACAGACCACATAAGTTAATCCGTCCTAATGAGTCCGGTGGCCTTGGCAGAAGCTACCTGCCCTTCTTCCTCAGGTACTGTCCCCGATCTCAGGATAGTAGGCTGTCAGATATCCGCCCCCTCAATCGGATTGCCAATAATCAAACGCACCGGCACAGCTACATCAATGAAAATGGCACTGACAGATACTATCGAGATTAGAGCACAGCACAGTAGTTAACAAGAAATTATTGTGGAACACACCAAAATATACGGGGGTTCATACTTACCTTTACTTACCTTTTAAATTTATCTCGGGGACTGGGTTGTCAACTGGATCACTTAAAGTATGCCCTCACAATAACCTCCACCATGATATTTAAAATGAACCGTAACGAAAACGAGAAACTTTAAACTGCACAATAATTTATTTCACAAAAAGAATGAATTTAACAAAAATAAAACAACAAAATCCACGTGGCAATCAGAAGCCATCGACCACATAACCATGTCCTCCTGTAGGACTGGTATACTCTACATACAATGTTTCAGCTTTCTCAAGCTCAAAATAACGTAATTAATAATGCACTTGGAATGGAAACGGGATTTGGGATGAGACACATATAGCAATTGTTTTGCGTGTTTATACACATCACATTTTATTTATAGCCACAAGGCTATTATGGAGACGTCCTTGGCCTCTATCATTCAGTTGTCCGGGCCAGCTGCAATGCACCTGCATCGTCAAAGTGGACTCACCCGTCTGTTCAACCCTAGCATAAGCGAGTTACATCAGAGCTTAGCTCTCCTTCAAAACACGTTAAATGTCCACATCTCAACTGAAATATTATCTCGCAAATCTTTTAAATGCTCCATTCAAACACCAGTGGAATACTCCAACAATCCCAAATCATGTTTAATTGTTCAAACCACTTGTTTAATTAGCGTTGTTTAGAGTATAATAACAAAACTCTTAATGTTAATAACAAAAGTTCATTAATTATTTATAACAATAATAAATTGTTTATAACAATGTCAAACGACAATTGAAAATCTTATACACGCCTCTATTAATCCCTTTCATTTCATATTATTTAACAAAGATATTTACAACATTATTTACAATATTATATTGTTTATATTATTTATACAAGAAATACATTAAACCACACGTTTATCCGGTTGATAATTACTCAAATCGTGGTGATATAATCGACCAATGAAGGTTAGTTATATTTAACTGTCAGATTCAGGTTTAATAAGGTTTAATAATAATTATAATTATTTGTGACGGTAACCTCCATTCAAAATCTTTATCTCAAATTATTTAACACTCTTGTTAACTTTAACAGTATTTTCACATGAATAACTTTCAAAGAACCAGGACAATACATTCAGCGGAAAAATACTTCGCTCAAAATGCACAAAATTGCACAACAATTGGCCCAAAATTCATCATATATCTCATTATATATGGCATCAAAATCTCCCAAATTACATACAAAAACCTCCACTCATAAATTCAACAACTTCATTAATTACTGTGGGAACCTCCTTCATTATTCAAGGGCATTATTCATCAGCGACTTTTACACATCCACTGAACTAACGATTATACATCCATTGTTCCTCTTCAAAAATTCTTATATTCATCAATTGTATTAATGACTGTTATTATTCAACCTTCGTGGGTTTCATTCATGAATCGATATGAAGTAAAAATTTGCCAATCACAAATAAATTTAATAGCAAATACGATTAGACACTCCTCCCTGGTCTATCAAAATTGAGATTAATATCATCAAAGTAACGCAGTATAAAAATACTATCTTCAATCAAAGTTCATCTAAACTGCATAAATAGTCGAATAGAATACAATTAGACTGTGGAATGCAAACATTATTGTTCCAATCTAGAATTGAGAAAAACTCCTATCAAATGTTCATTACTATAGTGTATTCAATAAATCGTAATCAAAGTTCATATTTCATAAAATTGTCTATAATGCAATGATAAATGTCTGTGTTGCAATCATGTTCAAAAGACGACTAGTATTTCAAAGATCGTCGATAACGTATTAGATTTTAACGCTCTAAAATCATTTAATCATTCTTCTTTCTTGAGGATGACAGAAAATTGGTCAAAGTAATTTACTGAATAGAATTACTTTAATAAAGTGACACGCTGTCTGAATTCAAATCTGCCATAGAAAATCGTTAACTTTACAGTCAAATCGTGACTACAAAAATATGCAAATTACTGAAAGAATCTAAATTATCAGTCTCAACTGATCCAAAATTATTTAACTATGCCAATGACATAACAATGTCTCAACAAATCGTAGAAAAAGGCATAAATCATCGAAGTGTACTGAGTACAGAAATGTTAATCAAGAAAATGGGGCAAAAATAAATGGGACAGAAAATATGGGAAGAATGGTTGCTCAGATATCACTACATGACTTAAATAATACAAGAAACGTTCACGACTACCTTATCTGTTGATTGAAGTTCTAGAGGAAAGTTTTCAAAGAAAACTGCTCTTGGTTCCATTTCACCAGCGTGAAGATGTGCTCCGACCTCGAACCTGGAATCAGCGCCCTCGGAGAATCGAACTGCTTCCTCCTCCGGAAATTGCACTGCTCCATGTATACGAAAGACATCCTTCTGGCAAAATTCTTCTTTGTGAGCCGGGTCCTCCCTGGCCTCTCTTGAAAGTTCCCTGAAGTTCTGGTCGCAATTCGCCATGAAGTTTATTGTAGTTATTTCCGCAGAAATATTCATAATCGTGGAGTATGAAAATATTTCCACTGTCATCTGATATAATTCAGCGATGGATTCACGATGCATGAGTGTAGTTGGATGTTCACTACATGCTCGCTTTTGTAGAATGACCATTAACGAAGTTCCATGCTGTTACTTCACTCCATCGATATATGTCCCAATTGCATTAAAGCCTTAGCCTTCCATCTTCACTTCTGTTATAATCATTGAAAGCACTGCCAGACTATAATGTTCCATAGTAGAATGTATCGTTGTATTACCGAACGTATTTTCCAAGATCACGGTTGCGATATACTTGTCAGCCGTAGTGTATAATGTGGAATTTTAAAAGTGCTTCTCAGGTGGCGAGAAAATCACTTTTGTCTGCAGTCTTAAAATGCCAATATCTTTCAAAGTATAACTGTGAAATTGTTCAAATCTTCTACACACCTCAATGTTGTACTGCCCAATTGAATTATAATAAAGGCAGAAGTTAACTCTTTATATCTTATCTGGTAGAAACGTTAATGTGAGCGTTACAACTTCACCTAGTTTCGAACACTGTAAAATGGAACTGCTCCGTGTTCGTTCGATGCGCCGGGCTTTAACCACACGCTAAAGATGACTTGCTTCACTTATTCACTCGAAAATGACTATATAACATCTGAAATATATATGCGGTATCTGCGGTATGAGAGATATGAGAGCTCTTCTCTCCTGTGCACGACCTTTTATCAACTTCTTAAGGGGCGTATCCATCCCTTCCATAGCCTGTTGCTCCGTCATTGCTAGAAGTTTTAACTTTGGCTATACTTGACGGATTCTCAAATTTCAAAAACTCAAAATTAATTTCTTCAAAATTCCAAATCAATGCCATAACTGAAAATAGATTTCCACAAATCTGCATGCCAAAAGTAATCAAATATCGTAGTTTCAGCAATCTCCGTCTTCCTTCCAAACTATCGTTCATTGGTTCAAGCCTTTCCTCCAATGGCGTAACTTCTTCCTTAGCACAATACCATGTTTCCTGCGACTGCGTCGTAAATCTCAGATCTTTCTCGAACAAAATCATGACGTCACCAAGAATCTCAGCTCAACCAGCCTACTTGCATGAATTCTACGTCATCCGTGCCTACGTCATGAATATACAAGTCACAACTATGACATCCATAACTTTATTCATTTATGCCAATACAGCCATCGTGGTCTCAATATAATTCAATTTACGGGGGCATTCTCCCTTCACCACTTTTTAAAAACAGTTGCAAATTGTTTTTAAACTCTGTGTTATAAATATCTCAATTCACTTGAACACGAAATTGAATTATAATTGGCTTTCTCTTGGATAATATTTCTTCAAGTTCCCAGCATTGAACTTGCCGTAAACGACATTATTCTCATCATCGTAGAGTTCATAACAGTTGTTTCCATAGGCATTCGTAATTCTGAACGGACCCATGAACACTATTCCAAACTTGGGATAGATTTTCTTACCCACGTCAGCCTTGACAGGTTTGCGTAATAATACCAGATTTCCAATTTCTAAGGGAGCACCAAAACGTTTTCCAGCTACTCTTTTCAGTCGTTTTTGTGCTGCTTTCTGGAGTTGTTCTTTCGCTCTGTCTATTCTCTGCTGCCTTCCTAAGTCGGGATCTCTAGGAACGTGGTTAAAAAGATTGTCCCACGGCCTTTCTGGGTTTCTTCCTAGATGAAGTCTCATTGGCTCCTCTCCTGTGCTCTCCTGCACTGTAGAATTTAGACATTCCTCAATAAGGGGTACAAATCTCACCCAACCAGAATGATCATTCGGACAGAAAATTCGACAGAATTTCGAAAATTCAGCCATATATCTTTCTGAAGAATTCGATTCCGGATATCGCACGCTTGAAAATATGTGCTTAATACCAAGCCTTTCCATATCTGCAGCAAATTCTAAGGATGTAAACTGAGGTCCATGATCCGAAAGAAGATACTCTGGTTTACCAGCTTTTGGAAATACAGCATGTTCCAGTCTGCTTACAACGTTCCTCGTGTTAGCTTTTTGCATGGGACTCATTGTAACAAATTTTGAGAAGACATCCACGGTAACCAACAGATACTGATTACCCTGGTATCCCTTCGGACAAGGACCAAATATGTCTGTCGCCATGAGTTCATTAGGTTTAGAGGGAATCATAGCCTTAGGTTTTCCTTTTAATAGAGCGGAAGCATACTTTGCTCTTTGACATTTATCACATGAACGAATGACATTAGCAATGCTGGAACGCATGTTAGTCCAAATAAACCTCTCTTTAAGAGTATCAAGAGTTTTATCTAAACCCGCATGTCCAGTTGCGTGATGAGCTACCCACACTAAATTGACAACAAGTTTAGGTGGCACGACTATTCGAAGCTTTGTATGCGCAGAGTCAGCATACTTACATACGATGTCTCCACTCAAGACAAAGTGTCGTGAATCTCTCTGTGTAGCTACATAGTCAACATCAGTATTGTCCATGTAACCCTTAAGAAACCTGTACATTTTCCTGATTGGAGCGTGTCTCTTCTGTGACACACCGATTCGGGCTAACCTCCTAACGGTCTCTTGATCTTGCTGCTCCAATTGTACATGGTGTATCTGCACATTTTTGATAGGGTTACGTGATAAAGCATCAGCCAGTAAGTTGTCTTTCCCAGGCTGATGGACGATAGTGGCATTAAACTGTTGGGTGAACAAAGCCCAACGTGTCAATCTATCGCTAGACATGTCAGTTTGCAGCATAAACTGAAGTGCTTTGTGATCTGTAATAATGATAACCTTATGTCCCAGCAACATTTTTTTCCAAGCTTGCAAAGCTGTTACAAAAGCTAACGCTCCTAGTTCTGTCGTAAAGTAGTTTTCCTCGTGTTTCTTTAACTTCCGACTAGTGAACGCAATGTAGTGCTTGTTGCCTGCCTCGTCTTTTTGGTATAAGACTGCACTAATGCCTATTCTTGATGCATCAGACTCTATATAGAACACCTTCTCAAAGTCTGGGTACTCCAGTTTGACGTTGTTTCTGAGCATCTCCTTTGCTTTCTCAAAAGCCTCGTCTGTTGCGGTACTCCATTTCCATCTATTATTCCTCTTGAGTAAGTCATACAGAGAAGCCATAATTTCAGAGTATCTCGGACAGTGGCTGCTAATGAATTGGCATGCGCCTACAAATTCTCTGACTTGTTTCACCTTAGTTGGCTTTGGGAATCTTGTGATCGCATCTACTTTCTGCATGTTTGGATGATATCCATCTTTATCAATAGTATGCCCCAAGTAATTGATCTCCTTCTTCAAGAATTGACATTTTCCAAAATTGACCTTGATATTGGCCTCCCTTAAATTTTCAAACAACTTTCTCAAATGCACTAAATGTTCTGCGGCGTTAGGTGAAGATACAATTAAATCGTCAATGTAGCAGATTACATTCACCTTTACTTCGTCAGTGAGCTTGCTATCAAGTGCTCGAATGAGTGCTGGTCCACTGTTGACCATTCCAAAAGGCATTCTCACAAAGACCCATGACGTCTGGTCAAATAGGAATCCAGTGTACTGCATACTTTCTTCCTCCAATTGAACTTGGTAAAACGAAGATGTCAAGTCAAGAACACTGAAACATGCTCTCCCTTTGAACTTTCTAAGCAGATCTCTGATCTTAGGTGGTCGGTCATTTTCTGGAAGAATCTTCAAGTTGATGGTCCGAGCATCGAGACAAAGACGTATCTGACCATTACTTTTCTTGACTACAGTGATGGGGTTTATGTAAGACGACGCCTGTTTTTTAATAATCCCGTCTACCTCCATTTTTCTGATCAACCCTCGTACTTCTTGATAGTATTTCTCAGGTATGGGGTATATTCTCTTTTGGTAAGGGGTTTCATCGGTCAGCCTTATCTTATACTTATAGTCTTTAATCAATCCAGGCTTTTCATCAAAAATATCTTGGATTTCCTTTATCAAATCCTCAAATTCCCCCTGAATTTCTTCAAATCCTTCAGTTTTTCTACTGGGTATTTCTGATATATTCTCCACTTCATTAATAATGGTATTTAAAATTTCTTCCCTAAGGTCTATCTCTAGACTGTTTTTCACGTCCTGTTCTTCGATATCTTCTGTGATCACGTACCCATCATTAAAGCTAATACTCCTATTCTTCATATCAATAATGGCTCCAACTTTCGATATAAAATCGATTCCTAGCACAATATCGAAATGGATCTTGTTCACCACAATAAAGATCTGTTCATAATTCCTTCCATCAATTTCAAAGTTCAACAGCACTTGGATCTTGCATTTGACTGCCTTGTCTTGGAAAATTCCTCTCACTTTGACGGTAGAAACTGGTAAAACTGTCATGTTTTCTCCTTTTAACAGACTTTGATAGCATTCATCAGAAATGATTGAAATAATTGCGCCGGTATCCATAAGAGCTTTATACTGTTGGCCATCTATCAGTACAGAAATAATAGGTAAGGCACATGGTCTTTCCTCTTTGACGATTCCCCTCTCTTCTAATAAATCCTCATCAGTTACTTCGTAAATTTCATTAATGATAATTAGGTGTGGTGTGGCAATGTATTCATAGTTTCTCACTGTCGTTGAGAAATCGGCGTTTTTTTTTGTGTTACCAATCTCAAAGTTCCCCTGCTGACTTGTAGAAGGACCAGGATCGATCACTACATCCTGTCTTTTCTTTTGGTTTTCAGCTTCCTTTTCTCGTAATTCCTTCAGATACTGCTGACTTTCTTTCTCTCTTTCTTGATACTTGTCGGGTGTCATAACCTGACCTTGAGAATTCTGATTCTGATTCTGATACTGGTTATTTCTATTGTAGTTTCTATTATAACCATTGTTGTAGTATCTACCTCTTCCGTTGTTATAATTCCCTCTATTATTATTCCAGCCTCGTCTTTGCTGATATGGACGGTAACCTTGGGATCTGTTGTTGCGGAAATAATTATTCCTGTGAGGACCTACATTTTCAGTTTTTTCTTCATCAGGCTTATCAATTTGTTGCACTTGATCCATGTAGACCGTATTAACGTCTTTATTCGTGCCTCTGACCTTTTTGTACCAAATTTGGCATTGGACTCGTGTAGTCAAGCCTTCTCAATAATTCGTCCATACTGGTCAAATCTCTGATATTTGACGATATGATCAGTCTTCTTACCTCCACAGGCAGCATACGTGAAATCGCATCTATCAACTGCTCTGTTGACAATGGGGGTTGCAAAAATCTCAAGCGTGATAGCTGGCTCGTGAAGAAATCAGCGTACCGTGTTGGAAGAGTACCTGAATACTTCCTCGAGTATACCTCAGCTCTTAATGAATTCTGAGCTTCTATTGACCAGAATCGTTTTATCAATGCCTCTGCAAATTCGTCAAAATTGCTGAAAGTGTACCGAAATGCTCTAAACCATTCGAGGGGTCCTCCAGCTAGAAATCTTTCTACGATTCTCATCTCTCTCTCTCTAGGAATGTGGGCTTCTATGAAGTAGTCTTTAAGATTCCTGATATATTCAATCGGTGTGAGACTATCAGTGTTGCTAAATTTTTGAGGTTTGTCTTCAAAATTTCGGATGACTGTCACATTTCTCGGATATGAATCCATATAATGTTTCCCACTATCACGATACTTCCATTCAGGTTCAATATTCCGATCCTCTTCTTCTTCCCTGAATCTGGATATACGTTCCTCAGGACTAATATCTCTCTCTTCTGTAGCGAGGTTACATCTTCTTACGTAATTTCTATCCTCTTCACCAGTCAATCCTTCCATATCCTTGTCTGTGATTTCCGTGATGACTTTCCTAATCAACTCTTCCTTATAGGTTTCCATCATGCTAGCTTCTCCTAGTTTCAAATTCTGAAGTTTGCTCGTAGTTTCATTAACATCAGAGACAACCTTATGAATCAGTTCCTCTAACGCGGTTTTTAATGCTTGCACGTCCTGACCTATTTGAGTTCTATCCTCTACCTGCTTTTCGGATAGCGAATCCATCCTTACATTCAAGTCTTTCCTAATCTGAACTACTTCATTATTAATGTCTACTTGTGTACTGGCAAGTTTTCTTTCAATTCGCTCCTGAATCTGATCGACATGTTCCCCACTTGACCTGTTCCATTCATCTTTCCAAACCGTTACATTTGCAGTTAACATTTCCGCGATATCTACTTCAATGTCTTCCTTAAGTAAACGATTGTGATCTAATACTTGGGTTCTCATGACCTCTACATCGTATTTTAAACCAGCTAAAGAAGCTGTTGTCCTAACAGACTCGTCAACTAATCGAGTTGTTAATGCACTAATGTTACGAGTACAAAGCGTTTTTGAAGTTTCAATTTCCTCTCTAACTTTGTTAACATCACTCTGAACTTTAGCAATGTCTACAAAAACAGTATTGACTTCTACTTGTATCTTATTGATATCGCTTTGCATATCATTAACATCTGAATGAATATTATTGATGTCTACTTGAACATTTGACACATCAGTTCGAGCATTTCTAACCTCTGGGTAGTTTATTGACTGAGGAATAACCCACCCACCAAGGGAAGATGATTAAGAGAAGGAAGTAGATTTGGGATTGGAGAAAAAGGATAGAAAAATAGGAGGAGAGTCCCACAAAAGTTATGAATTTAACTTTAAATACACTTAGAGGCAGTTGCCACTGAAATTTAACTTTTTGATACCTAAAATAGGAACGAGCTTGGTCGAGGCTAACGGGAACCGCAGCTAGGACTTGTGCGGTTTGCAAGAGAGAGGCTTTAGTATATTTCCTCCCAAGCATGCATAAAAGTACTATGGGGAAGGGTGATGGTCTGGCAAGGCTGAGAACAAACGATTTATGGTATGTCTTCTCAAGGAAATTAGTTTTTGTGAAATGATTCGAAGAATGCCAATAATTCAAATCAAGTTCGGAATTTCCAATTTTCGAAATTATAGAGTTTCTAGAAAAAGAGACCCAGTGCTTCCAGGAAGGATAGTGACGAAAAATTATAACTTGGAAAGTAATCTTTGTAGGTGAACCAATGGTTGCCTTTGGAAATGGCTAAGCTTTTACTCGGCGAGAAGCCAGCTAAAAGTTTAGACAAAAAGAAACACTTATCTTTTTGAAAACTGACCATACGTTTTCGGAGAGGATCTCCACAAGCAGGTAGCTGGCGTAGCGAGCTTTACTTGCCTTACTGGCCAATTAGAATTAGCTATTAAAGCTAAAAGAATCTTTAGTGAGGTTACTGCTAAGAGTTCTTGCTCAAATGCAACAAGTGGTGAAAGCCCTATTAATGGTTTTAATGGCATCAAGTAGGGAGAGCCAAGGAGGACAGGACTTTGTTTAACCTTTGTATTAGAGAAAATGAAAAAGAGAAAAAGAACGCTTAATTTATTTAACAATTCAGGAGAAATTAATATTTTTAACAAATAAATATTTTCCAATCTTATTAACAATTTGAGGTCGCAGACCTCCGACAACATTCAGAAATTGCTCCAGGCAAATAACAATTTTTAAGATTTTAAACCTGGTATTAAAATCTTTTTAAGATTTGAAAAAGGACTAATAGAAATGATTAAAGTTTAAACATTTATAAGCGTACAAGGAGTGTACTATAAGAAATTTCTGAAAGAATGTTCTAGAGAGAACAACAACTTTCAAGCTAACTATAAGGAAAACATAAAGCATAAAAATAGAAGTTCCTACAACTTCTTATATTTAAACAGGATTACTTTATGAGAATTATACAAAGGAGGGCAGGTCACTTACTGTGAAACCTAAGTAAGTAATCAAAAGGAAGGTTCTAGACTTCCTATGTTTAATTAGGAATCACGAGCCAAATGGGGTAGTTTCCATTTCGTGAGACCTAAAAATAACTCACACAAGAGTTGAAAGAATTGTTTTTCTGATAATAGAGAAAAAACAATGTAAACTTAAACCGTGTATAAAACACGTAATTATACAGAAATTACTTAATGATAAACAAGAAAAATGGAAGGGCACTTCGCAGAGTGACACCTTATTGAAACAGATCTATATTGAAAAATTTATTACGGATTGTTAGTAGGAAGTTTAGGAAAGAGAAATAGGGAATTGAGGAAAAATGTTCATGGCCTTATTTAAATATAAACGGACGAACGCGACGCGGTAGAAAGTTTAACAAGCACTGATTTTCACTATAGTTCGTTGAAACTTATGAAAAGTTCACTATGGAAACACGAAAGTTTTTGGCAGAGAAAGTTATTTCAATTTGAACAAAATGACTGGTTGCACTAAATGAACGAAAGTCTATTGCTTGAGAACATGGTGGATTACAGTTAAATGCGCCATAGAACATTCCAGCGGTTCCAGCGGTGGAAGAAAGTTAGCTATTAAGCTTTTAATTCAGAAACGAAATTCTTCAATTTTAAATAGCATTCTTACAAGTGAGTGAAAATTTCAAAACGGCAGGACTTGTAGATGAAATACAGAATCTAGAAGGTTCCAGAACGACCTTGGTAGAAAAAATGGAGTTGAGAAAATCCAACGGAGGAACTAACTTGTTGAGTTATAGACAGCGGGTATTAGATAATATCCCACGTAGTGAGAAGATTTCTCATTTAGTTAGCGTAGGAAAAGCTACTTTCTATTGAGTTTGGCTTGGACAGACAAAAGCTCAACATAGCAAATCCCTCGAAGAATGATTTTGCCCCAAATAATTAATCTCACGCTGTCTATAAAATATCGTTAAAAGCATGTAATCTTTAAAATCATGAAGATGAGGTTAAAACCTTTAAAATGGTACTTATCTTGATTTCATGTTGAAGTTGAAGTTTCCTTTGATGACTACCTAGCCAACATGGCGTAGAAAAGTGTGTGCCTCTTGGTTTGAGGAAGCTAGCTCTAGGGGAGCTTTAACTGACCGAGTCAACTGCCGATTGCGAAGTGAGACCTGCTCAACGGAGCACAGAAGGTCCAAGGAAGGGAGAAAGAGTGGGGGGTAGGAAACAAAAGGAGAACATATAAACATTGCCAACTTGTCAAAAATAAATGTTCTTCTTGATGAATGGTCTTCAAGGAGTTGATAGTAGGCGATATTAGCGCAGCATGGTGAGTAAAGAGGTAGACGTAGTCCTCTTGCTCAAGGAGAAAATAGCTGGCGATGGTAACAGGATCTGGTGGCCAAATGGATAAGTGAGTCCTCTAACACCAGGAAGAATTGAGGAGCTTCAGAGATTCGCTGCGAGATGACGCTAGGTGGGTCACAGAAGTTATATATCTGAAACAAACTTATGAAGACATAAGAGATTTGCCCATCAAGGAGAAAACAGAAGATCACTGTTGGTGTTTTGACAAAGAGGAAAGAAGAAATGGACATGCAAAGAGCAATAGACTTTATTCTCACGTACCGTGTATTCAAAGAATACACCATACTGGGGGGACAAACACCAACAGAGAGCAAATAAGCAGTTACACATTTAATGGAAGAGGAGCGATCAAAGACAGGGGTCTAGTAATCGAACCGTTAATGGTCAAGACTCTGACCACTCTGACTCTCCCATCTCTTCCAGGGTAACACTTGGTCACTCTACCGGAAGTCCAGACCAGAGGGGGAGAAACATCCCTCACCAAGACCAAGTCCCCCACTTTAATGTCGGGACTGGAAAGAAACCACTTCTGCCTCCGTTGCAAGGAAGTTAAATATTCCAAGTTCCATCTCTTCCAAAAAGAATTACGGAGGGCTTCAAGTTTACGCCAAACAATAGGTAGATTAAAATCCCTGTAAGAATTGGGAAGAGGAGGAGGGGCAGAAAGAGAAGTGCCGATAAGGAAGTGACCAGGGGTGAGTGGAAGTAGGTCATCAGGGTCATTGGAAAGCGGAGTTAAAGGGCGAGAGTTAACAACACCTTCAATCAGAACAGACAGTGAATTGAATTCTTCGTAAGTCAGAATTCGATTACCTAAGACTTTTCTTAAATGACGTTTAGTGAGCTTTACGCAAGATTCCCACCTACCACCATGATGCGGAGCGTAAGGAGGTATAAAGCGCCATTTGAAACCTTTTGAATAAGAAAAATTAGAAATTTGTTCCATGGCTGGAGAGGAAGTGAGAGCTTTCTTCCACAGGGAAGCTGCGCCCTGAAAGGTGGAAGCGTTATCAGAGAACATCTCAGAAGGAACACCACGCCTAGCAGTGAAACGAGAGACAGCTGATAAAAAATAAGAAGTAGAAGCATTCGTTACTAGTTCCAAGTGGATTGCGCCGGTAACCATGCAAACAAAGAGAGAAACATAAAGCTTACCAAACAATTTGCGTTTAGCTTCAGGAGAGTTTCGTTGATATTGGAACGGACCCATATAGTCCACGCCAGTTAAAGCAAATGGGCGTATAGGAGAAGAACGAAAAGAGGGCAGATCGCTCATTAATTGAGTATTGATTTTAGGTT
Organism: Meconema thalassinum; assembly: GCA_946902985.2. NCBI lineage: Eukaryota > Metazoa > Arthropoda > Insecta > Orthoptera > Tettigoniidae > Meconema > Meconema thalassinum. The sequence goes on from OX336389.2 coordinate 902,721,547, forward strand.
TCGCTTTGAAACAAGGAATGCACTTGTGAATTACAGAAGAAACTTCATGAATTCCATTTATAATCCAGTACTTTTCCCTTAAGAGGCAAAGCAGAGTACGTGTACCAACATGAAGATTACGGTAGTGAAAGTCACGTATAATTAAGGAAGTTACGTGATGTTTGGAAGGCAAAATAACGGGATGCTTTTTGTCCTCAGAGAGTAAAGATTGCGAGAGCCTTCCACCTACCCTGAGTAACCCATGGTCATCAAGAAACGGGGCTAAAGCACGGAGACGGCTGGATTTGGGAAGATCTCTTTTAGAAGAAAGCAATGACAATTCAGAAGAAAAGGCTTCTTGCTGTGTCAGTTGTAAAACCTTAACGGTAGCGAGATTCAATTCATGATTGGTAAGGTGTGGTTTAGGGAGAAGAGGTTGGTCAACCACAAGATATTTCCATCTAAGGAGATAGGCGACAATTCGTAGTAATTTGTGAAAAGAAGAATAGCGGGACAACAAAGGATGAGAAGCGTTGGAAACAAGACAAGAAGCAATGGGTAGAGGTACTTTAGCGTCAGGCAAGTTGGAGTTTGTAGCTGGGGGTTTAGAAGGCCATGAGGAAGATTCTTCGATTAGCCACGAGGGCCCATGCCAGTACAATTGGGAAGCTGCCAATTGAGAGGGTAAACAACCACGAGAGATAATATCGGCTGGATTATCAGCACTGGGAACATGCCTCCATTGACATCCAGAAGAAAGAGTTTGAATTTTGGAAACCCTGTTTGCAACGAAAGTTTGCCAGTGAGAAGGGTTCTTGGCGATCCAAGAAAGGGCGATCATGGAATCGCTCCAGAGATAAATTTGCGAGAATTCGACTTTTAATACTTCCCGTAATTTCTTGACAAGTTCTGCAGCCATGAGTGCAGCGCACAGTTCGAGCCTAGGCAGAGTGATAGTTTTAAGAGGAGCGACCTTCGATTTGGCACAAACAAGGTTGGAAACTGGAGATCCATAGTGTGAATCGTGATGAACTAAATATGCACAGCAACCATAAGCTTTTTCGGAACTGTCCGCGAACACATGAAGGAAAAAGGGTGTATTAGAATGAGAGCTAATTAAATTCCTGGGAATTTCAATGAGGGAAAGGTCTAACAAATTACTGCGAAACGAGAGCCAGCGATTAAGAAAAGAAAGAGGGACAGTGTCATCCCATTCACATTTAAGCGACCACAGCTCTTGCATGAAGAGTTTGGCTATAACGATAACTGGGGCAAGGAATTGAAGTGGATCAAAAATTTTTGCAATTTCAGAGAGAACTTGTCTCTTTGTATTAGGAATCTCTTCTGCGAGCGAAACTTTATAGATAAGAGTGTCAGTGCTAGTGCACCAGTGAACTCCTAGAGTTTTTATAGATTCGGAGTTTCCACAAATTTCGACGGAAGAAGGATCTACGTCTTCGATGGGAAACTGAGCAAGAAACTCAGGGGAGTTGGAGTTCCACTTATGAAGTGGAAAACCTCCATTCCTTAACAATGCCTGAAGTTCTAAAGACACAAAAGAAGCTTCCTCTAAAGAGGGGAAGGACTGCAAGTAATCGTCAACATAAAATGATGTTGTTAGTGCTTCAGAGGCTTTGGGGTTAAATAAATGACCATCTTGTGAGGCTAGCAAGTGTAGGGATCGGATAGCAAGGAAAGCAGAGGGTTTTAAGCCATAAGTAACCGTTTTCAAGCGAAATACCTTAATGGGCTTATTGATTTCATCACGCCACAAGATTCTTTGAAGATCACGTTGTTCTGGTTGAATTAACACTTGACGGTACATCTGTTTTATGTCGGCTATGACAGCTATGGGAAATAATCGAAAGTTTAAAAGTATAGCAGATAAATCTGATTGAATAGCAGGACCAGAATAAAGAGTGTCATTAAGGCTGTTGCCATTAACGTCGGGTGATGAACCATTGAAAACAACTCGGATTTTATCTTTTACAAGAGGGTTTTTCCACACAGGATGATGATTTAAATAAACCGTTTCGATTGGGGGGTGCAATTCATCATCGGATTTGTTAACAACCTCCATATGATCTAAGCTTTCATACTCATCCATGAACTCAGTGTACTGCTTTTTGACAAGGGGTTCCTTTTTGAATTTGCTCTCGATAGCAAAGAGAGCTTTTCGAGCTTTAGGCTGAGAGTTAATAAGTTTGGGGGGATTGTGTAATCTTGGCATTTGAACAATGAACCGGCCATCAGAAGAACGAGTGGTGGTGTTCAAAAAAAGTTGCTCACAGAATTCATTTTCTGAAGAGGTTACGTTAGGAGAATCAACATTTTCAAGCCTCCAAAACTGTTCCAGATCAGTATGGGAGAAGTAACATTGCGATGCAGGTTGGGGAGAATAATGGGGAAGTTGCCCTGTGACGATCCATCCAAATAGTGTCTCTGGCGACCACGTTAGAGGACAACTTGCGAACCTGTTTCCGAAGGCAATTCCAAAAGACATTGGCACTAAAGAGTATGTCAATGGGGTTTTGTATGTTAAACAAAGGATCGGCTAACCTTAAATGCGAGGGAATGTTTAATCCTGAAATGTCCACCGAGTGACTTGGAGTGTCTTCTCCAATGCTATTGAGAATTAAACAATTAAGTTTAAAAAAGTTGTTTCTATGACAAGTATCTCTTATAGTTAGCTTTGAGAATTGTAAAGCTTGCGATTTTGAGCTGTTGATACCCGACACATTGATAGAAGTAGGGTTTACGGGTAGGCCTAGTTTTTTAATCAAGGAATTAGACACAAAATCATGAGTTGCCGCTGAATCTAGAAGACCGCGTGCACGGACCCAGTTGCCAAAGTTATCCTGAACTTCAATTTGGACAGTAGACAACAATACTTGAGCACTGCGAATGGACTTGGCATTTTGAATATACGATGAGGCATTAGAACTATTAGCACTATCATTTTTAGGAGAAGTGGATGCTGTCGATGACCTTGCCTGATCATGACGATGTAGCAAAGTATGATGAGCCTTTTCACAATGGTAGCAAAGCCTTGTAGACTTGCAATTAGAAGCAGAATGCGTGGGCGCTAGGCAGTTAAAACAATGCTTGTTTTGAGCAACTAATTTTCGTCTGTCGTCGACTGACATTTCTTTAAAGGATTTGCAGAGGTATAGGGCATGGGGATCTTTACAAAGTATGCACTTTACAGGTTCGTTTAAACTCTTGCGAGGTTCGCTTTGAGTGTTTAAAACAATAGAGCTAGCAACACGACGTTCACTAGACCTAGTTGGGTAACCAGTAGTGTTTGATTTAAATTTGGATGAGCTGGACCCGGGTTTTTGGGTATTGGACGCTGAGCGTTCACTTTTGGGTTTGATGGACATTAATTCGAATTTGGAACTAGGAGATGAAGGTTCACTTTGATTAGCTAGAGCGGTTAAAAGTTGGCATCTAGCATTTATGAAAGTAACTAAATGCTCGTAAGTGTAGTCATCTTCTTTAGAAAGTTCAATTTCCCAAGCTTTGAGGGAAGCAGTATCAACTTTAGCAATCACTAAATATATTAGGAAAGTATCCCAATAATTAGTAGGTTGATCTAATTGGGACAGAGCCTTAACGTGAAGTTGTGTAGTGTCAACTAGAGTACGTAGACTAGTGACGTCATTGTGCTGTGACGCAGGTAGATTGAATAGAGCCTTTATATGGCGTTGAATACGTAACCGTAAATTTCCATATCTTTCCTTTAATAGGTTAAAGGCAATGGAATAATTTTCGGCACGCAGAGGAAGTGCTTCGACCAACTGCAAAGCTTGACCTCGGAGGATTGATCTCAAGTACTGAAACTTGTAAATGACTTGAATGTCTTCATTGTCGTGAACAAGGGAGCAAAATAATTCATAGAAAGAATCCCAAGCAGATTCATCTCCAGAAAAATGGGGTAAATCAATTTTCGGTAAAATTGGTTTGGGCTTGTGAGTACCCTCACGGAAAGAAGTTTGTGGTTCGTGAAGGGAACCGAGAACAGAAGCGTCCTTTTTCTGCTCCTCTTCGAGTTGGCGTATTATTTTGAAAGCAGAACCTATGCCTTCGTAATATTGGTTTTCTACTTCAACTCGATCTTCGGTTTGATTGAGCATGCAAGTTTCTATTTCAGTTTGGATGTTACAATAATTTTCATAAGAACGTTCATAATCTCGTACACGATGTTTCAACAAGTCTAATTGAGCATCTGAGGGATCTAACTCTTTTATGTACTTTCTAAAACGGGTAATTTGTCCTTTATAGGATGCTCGTTTAGAAGTAAGTTTTTCATCTTTATCCTTCTCAGTAGGAGCCATGTTATAAAGAATAGATTGAAATGTAACTCACGATACTGTGGAACCTTGGAAATGCTGTCAAGCTGGCAGCAGCAAATAAGTAGAAAGAACGGGACACGCCAAAGGAGACAGGAGTGGCCTCTTTCCCGTTCACAGGCTTTGCATGATGTAGTTATAGCTGAAAAATTCAAAGCAGAGATTAATAATTTGCAGAGTATTGTCAAATAGAAAAAATGACAAATGGACTCTCCCGGGTTTCTGGGACCAATTTTTGGGTAGTTTATTGACTGAGGAATAACCCACCCACCAAGGGAAGATGATTAAGAGAAGGAAGTAGATTTGGGATTGGAGAAAAAGGATAGAAAAATAGGAGGAGAGTCCCACAAAAGTTATGAATTTAACTTTAAATACACTTAGAGGCAGTTGCCACTGAAATTTAACTTTTTGATACCTAAAATAGGAACGAGCTTGGTCGAGGCTAACGGGAACCGCAGCTAGGACTTGTGCGGTTTGCAAGAGAGAGGCTTTAGTATATTTCCTCCCAAGCATGCATAAAAGTACTATGGGGAAGGGTGATGGTCTGGCAAGGCTGAGAACAAACGATTTATGGTATGTCTTCTCAAGGAAATTAGTTTTTGTGAAATGATTCGAAGAATGCCAATAATTCAAATCAAGTTCGGAAAATCCAATTTTCGAAATTATAGAGTTTCTAGAAAAAGAGACCCAGTGCTTCCAGGAAGGATAGTGACGAAAAATTATAACTTGGAAAGTAATCTTTGTAGGTGAACTAATGGTTGCCTTTGGAAATGGCTAAGCTTTTACTCGGCGAGAAGCCAGCTAAAAGTTTAGACAAAAAGAAACACTTATCTTTTTGAAAACTGACCATAAGTTTTCGGAGAGGATCTCCACAAGCAGGTAGCTGGCGTAGCGAGCTTTACTTGCCTTACTGGCCAATTAGAATTAGCTATTAAAGCTAAAAGAATCTTTAGTGAGGTTACTGCTAAGAGTTCTTGCTCAAATGCAACTAGTGGTGAAAGCCCTATTAATGGTTTTAATGGCATCAAGTAGGGAGAGCCAAGGAGGACAGGACTTTGTTTAACCTTTGTATTAGAGAAAATGAAAAAGAGAAAAAGAACGCTTAATTTATTTAACAATTCAGGAGAAATTAATATTTTTAACAAATAAATATTTTCCAATCTTATTAACAATTTGAGGTCGCAGACCTCCGACAACATTCAGAAATTGCTCCAGGCAAATAACAATTTTTAAGATTTTAAACCTGGTATTAAAATCTTTTTAAGATTTGAAAAAGGACTAATAGAAATGATTAAAGTTTAAACATTTATAAGCGTACAAGGAGTGTACTATAAGAAATTTCTGAAAGAATGTTCTAGAGAGAACAACAACTTTCAAGCTAACTATAAGGAAAACATAAAGCATAAAAATAGAAGTTCCTACAACTTCTTATATTTAAACAGGATTACTTTATGAGAATTATACAAAGGAGGGCAGGTCACTTACTGTGAAACCTAAGTAAGTAATCAAAAGGAAGGTTCTAGACTTCCTATGTTTAATTAGGAATCACGAGCCAAATGGGGTAGTTTCCATTTCGTGAGACCTAAAAATAACTCACACAAGAGTTGAAAGAATTGTTTTTCTGATAATAGAGAAAAAACAATGTAAACTTAAACCGTGTATAAAACACGTAATTATACAGAAATTACTTAATGATAAACAAGAAAAATGGAAGGGCACTTCGCAGAGTGACACCTTATTGAAACAGATCTATATTGAAAAATTTATTACGGATTGTTAGTAGGAAGTTTAGGAAAGAGAAATAGGGAATTGAGGAAAAATGTTCATGGCCTTATTTAAATATAAACGGACGAACGCGACGCGGTAGAAAGTTTAAGCACTGATTTTCACTATAGTTCGTTGAAACTTATGAAAAGTTCACTATGGAAACACGAAAGTTTTTGGCAGAGAAAGTTATTTCAATTTGAACAAAATGACTGGTTGCACTAAATGAACGAAAGTCTATTGCTTGAGAACATGGTGGATTACAGTTAAATGCGCCATAGAACATTCCAGTGGTTCCAGCGGTGGAAGAAAGTTAGCTATTAAGCTTTTAATTCAGAAACGAAATTCTTCAATTTTAAATAGCATTCTTACAAGTGAGTGAAAATTTCAAAACGGCAGGACTTGTAGATGAAATACAGAATCTAGAAGGTTCCAGAACGACCTTGGTAGAAAAAATGGAGTTGAGAAAATCCAACGGAGGAACTAACTTGTTGAGTTATAGACAGCGGGTATTAGATAATATCCCACGTAGTGAGAAGATTTCTCATTTAGTTAGCGTAGGAAAAGCTACTTTCTATTGAGTTTGGCTTGGACAGACAAAAGCTCAACATAGCAAATCCCTCGAAGAATGATTTTGCCCCAAATAATCAATCTCACGCTGTCTATAAAATATCGTTAAAAGCATGTAATCTTTAAAATCATGAAGATGAGGTTAAAACCTTTAAAATGGTACTTATCTTGATTTCATGTTGAAGTTGAAGTTTCCTTTGATGACTACCTAGCCAACATGGCGTAGAAAAGTGTGTGCCTCTTGGTTTGAGGAAGCTAGCTCGAGGGGAGCTTTAACTGACCGAGTCAACTGCCGATTGCGAAGTGAGACCTGCTCAACGGAGCACAGAAGGTCCAAGGAAGGGAGAAAGAGTGGGGGGTAGGAAACAAAAGGAGAACATATAAACATTGCCAACTTGTCAAAAATAAATGTTCTTCTTGATGAATGGTCTTCAAGGAGTTGATAGTAGGCGATATTAGCGCAGCATGGTGAGTAAAGAGGTAGACGTAGTCCTCTTGCTCAAGGAGAAAATAGCTGGCGATGGTAACAGGATCTGGTGGCCAAATGGATAAGTGAGTCCTCTAACACCAGGAAGAATTGAGGAGCTTCAGAGATTCGCTGCGAGATGACGCTAGGTGGGTCACAGAAGTTATATATCTGAAACAAACTTATGAAGACATAAGAGATTTGCCCATCAAGGAGAAAACAGAAGATCACTGTTGGTGTTTTGACAAAGAGGAAAGAAGAAATGGACATGCAAAGAGCAATAGACTTTATTCTCACGTACCGTGTATTCAAAGAATACACCAACCTCTCTTTGAACTTCCTCTACTTTGTCTTGTACAGTAGCAACATCATTCCTAACAACAATTACTTCAGCTCTAGCACATGAAATATCACCCCGGACATTAGCAACATCAAGATTCAACATAGTAAGATCTTTCTGTACTTTAGAAACATCTATTTTAACATCAGACACATCTTTGTGAATGTCACTTACAGCATTCTCGATTCCCTGGGTACTGATCTGTAAACGCGACACATTATTTTCTAGGTTTGCAGAACTGGTCTGAAGAACTTTCAAACTTTCATTCATGCTATCTTTCAAATTAGCAGACAAATTACTAGCATTCTCCTCCATTCGACTAGTATTCCTAGCTTCCATCTCCTTCATACTTTCATTCATGCTAGCTTTCATTTCTCTCGCACTTTCATCCAGCCTAATAGATAAATTAGCCGACAAACTGTTGGACATCTCCTCCAACATCTTCCTCAGACTCTCATCTGCCATTTCAATAATATTTCAATAATAAACTGCTTTAGGGACATACATCAAACAGAGCAAAATAACAACATCTGAGCAACATTTTTCACCATATATAAGTTTGAGCAATTTTCTGTCTTAAATCTAACTTATAATTACCTTATAATTAACCTTCGTAGACACTTCATGTTGAAATAAACTCAAGCACATGTTCAAGTTTCTTTGGTTCATTTTAAAATATCCTAACACAAATAATTTACATTTACAATCCAAATAGTTTAATTTTATCTTTAATATGACTACACATGTCATAAGCCGGTCAAATAAAATAAGACTCCAGATCATAGGCGATTTTTCTAAGTTTCCAGCCTATTTAACCTCTCTCAAGAAGTATAAGATCTGATCTTTTCTGAGTGTAATTTTCCTAATACAACACAACATTTTATCCCTATATAAACACACTCTCAAATTCTACAATTGGCCTAGACATCTAACAAAGATTCAACCTCTTTATTTGAGTCTTCACAATCCCTTTGACATCGATAACTTGGTAATCCAATGTTATTCGAACACTCCACACAAATTTCGGTGCCAATTCTACTGCAATAACTTGGTAATCCTATGTTATTCAAGCACTCCGAACTTCGATTGTGCCAATTCTACTGGCGTTCAACCTGGTAATCCAGTGTTGTCAATCGAGGCCCCACCGAATTGCGGCGCCAATCCTACTGTCCCCGATCTCAGGATAGTAGGCTGTCAGATATCCGCCCCCTCAATCGGATTGCCAATAATCAAACGCACCGGCACAGCTACATCAATGAAAATGGCACTGACAGATACTATCAAGATTAGAGCACAGTAGTTAACAAGAAATTATTGTGGAACACACCAAAATATACGGGGGTTCATACTTACCTTTACTTACCTTTTAAATTTATCTCGGGGACTGGGTTGTCAACTGGATCACTTAAAGTATGCCCTCACAATAACCTCCACCATGATATTTAAAATGAACCGTAACGAAAACGAGAAACTTTAAACTGCACAATAATTTATTTCACAAAAAGAATGAATTTAACAAAAATAAAACAACAAAATCCACGTGGCAATCAGAAGCCATCGACCACATAACCATGTCCTCCTGTAGGACTGGTATACTCTACATACAATGTTTCAGCTTTCTCAAGCTCAAAATAACGTAATTAATAATGCACTTGGAATGGAAACGGGATTTGGGATGAGACACATATAGCAATTGTTTTGCGTGTTTATACACATCACATTTTATTTATAGCCACAAGGCTATTATGGAGACGTCCTTGGCCTCTATCATTCAGTTGTCCGGGCCAGCTGCAATGCACCTGCATCGTCAAAGTGGACTCACCCGTCTGTTCAACCCTAGCATAAGCGAGTTACATCAGAGCTTAGCTCTCCTTCAAAACACGTTAAATGTCCACATCTCAACTGAAATATTATCTCGCAAATCTTTTAAATGCTCCATTCAAACACCAGTGGAATACTCCAACAATCCCAAATCATGTTTAATTGTTCAAACCACTTGTTTAATTAGCGTTGTTTAGAGTATAATAACAAAACTCTTAATGTTAATAACAAAAGTTCATTAATTATTTATAACAATAATAAATTGTTTATAACAATGTCAAACGACAATTGAAAATCTTATACACGCCTCTATTAATCCCTTTCATTTCATATTATTTAACAAAGATATTTACAATATTATAATATTGTTTATATTATTTATACAAGAAATACATTAAACCACACGTTTATCCGGTTGATAATTACTCAAATCGTGGTGATATAATCGACCAATGAAGGTTAGTTATATTTAACTGTCAAATTCAGGTTTAATAAGGTTTAATAATAATTATAATTATTTGTGACGGTAACCTCCATTCAAAATCTTTATCTCAAATTATTTAACACTCTTGTTAACTTTAACAGTATTTTCACATGAATAACTTTCAAAGAACCAGGACAATACATTCAGCGGAAAAATACTTCGCTCAAAATGCACAAAATTGCACAACAATTGGCCCAAAATTCATCATATATCTCATTATATATGGCATCAAAATCTCCCAAATTACATACAAAAACCTCCACTCATAAATTCAACAACTTCATTAATTACTGTGGGAACCTCCTTCATTATTCAAGGGCATTATTCATCAGCGACTTTTACACATCCACTGAACTAACGATTATACATCCATTGTTCCTCTTCAAAAATTCTTATATTCATCAATTGTATTAATGACTGTTATTATTCAACCTTCGTGGGTTTCATTCATGAATCGATATGAGGTAAAAATTTGCCAATCACAAATAAATTTAATAGCAAATACGATTAGACACTCCTCCTTGGTCTATCAAAATTGAGATTAATATCATCAAAGTAACGCAGTATAAAAATACTATCTTCAATCAAAGTTCATCTAAACTGCATAAATAGTCGAATAGAATACAATTAGACTGTGGAATGCAAACATTATTGTTCCAATCTAGAATTGAGAAAAACTCCTATCAAATGTTCATTACTATAGTGTATTCAATAAATCGTAATCAAAGTTCATATTTCATAAAATTGTCTATAATGCAATGATAAATGTCTGTGTTGCAATCATGTTCAAAAGACGACTAGTATTTCAAAGATCGTCGATAACGTATTAGATTTTAACGCTCTAAAATCATTTAATCATTCTTCTTTCTTGAGGATGACATAAAATTGGTCAAAGTAATTTACTGAATAGAATTACTTTAATAAAGTGACACGCTGTCTGAATTCAAATCTGCCATAGAAAATCGTTAACTTTACAGTCAAATCGTGACTACAAAAATATGCAAATTACTGAAAGAATCTAAATTATCAGTCTCAACTGATCCAAAATTATTTAACTATGCCAATGACATAACAATGTCTCAACAAATCGTAGAAAAAGGCATAAATCATCGAAGTGTACTGAGTACAGAAATGTTAATCAAGAAAATGGGGCAAAAATAAATGGGACAGAAAATATGGGAAGAATGGTTGCTCAGATATCACTACATGACTCAAATAATACAAGAAACGCTCACGACTACCTTATCTGTTGATTGAAGTTCTAGAGGAAAGTTTTCAAAGAAAACTGCTGTTGGTTCCATTTCACCAGCGTGAAGATGTGCTCCGACCTCGAACCTGGAATCAGCGCCCTCGGAGAATCGAACTGCTTCCTCCTCCGGAAATTGCACTGCTCCATGTATACGAAAGACATCCTTCTGGCAAAATTCTTCTTTGTGAGCCGGGTCCTCCCTGGCCTCTCTTGAAAGTTCCCTGAAGTTCTGATCGCAATTCGCCATGAAGTTTATTGTAGTTATTTCCGCAGAAATATTCATAATCGTGGAGTATGAAAATATTTCCACTGTCATCTGATATAATTCAGCGATGGATTCACGATGCATGAGTGTAGTTGGATGTTCACTACATGCTTGCTTTTGTAGAATGACCATTAACGAAGTTCCATGCTGTTACTTCACTCCGTCGATATATGTCCCAATTGCATTAAAGCCTTAGCCTTCCATCTTCACTTCTGTTATAATCATTGAAAGCACTGCCAGACTATAATGTTCCATAGTAGAATGTATCGTTGTATTACCGAACGTATTTTCCAAGATCACGGTTGCGATATACGTGTCAGCCGTAGTGTATAATGTGGAATTTTAAAAGTGCTTCTCAGGTGGCGAGAAAATCACTTTTGTCTGCAGTCTTAAAATGCCAATATCTTTCAAAGTATAACTGTGAAATTGTTCAAATCTTCTACACACCTCAATGTTGTACTGCCCAATTGAATTATAATAAAGGCAGAAGTTAACTCTTTATATCTTATCTGGTAGAAACGTTAATGTGAGCGTTACAACTTCACCTAGTTTCGAACACTGTAAAATGGAACTGCTCCGTGTTCGTTCGATGCGCCGGGCTTTAACCACACGCTAAAGATGACTTGCTTCACTTATTCACTCGAAAATGACTATATAACATCTGAAATATATATGCGGTATCTGCGGTATGAGAGATATGAGAGCTCTTCTCTCCTGTGCACGACCTTTTATCAACTTCTTAAGGGGCGTATCCATCCTTTCCATAGCCTGTTGCTCCGTCATTGCTAGAAGTTTTAACTTTGGCTATACTTGACGGATTCTCAAATTTCAAAAACTCAAAATTAATTTCTTCAAAATTCCAAATCAATGCCATAACTGAAAATAGATTTCCACAAATCTGCATGCCAAAAGTAATCAAATATCGTAGTTTCAGCAATCTCCGTCTTCCTTCCAAACTATCGTTCATTGGTTCAAGCCTTTCCTCCAATGGCGTAACTTCTTCCTTAGCACAATACCATGTTTCCTGCGACTGCGTCGTAAATCTCAGATCTTTCTCGAACAAAATCATGACGTCACCAAGAATCTCAGCTCAACCAGCCTACTTGCATGAATTCTACGTCATCCGTGCCTACGTCATGAATATACACGTCACAACTATGACATCCATAACTTTATTCATTTATGCCAATACAGCCATCGTGGTCTCAATATAATTCAATTTACGGGGGCAGTACAACAAATACAGTTACGAGCACTTGATGTACGTTGTTCACAAGCTGGGAGAAACAATGCCACAGGATTTCGTAACTCGCACAGCACTTCGTCACCACACTTCTGTCGCACAAGATAATCGCTCGCACTAGCTCGTAAAACACAACAACAAACACTGCTTGACGGGTCACTCTTATATAGCCGGCCGGTGACTCAATAAATGCTTCTAGATCCATCCAGAGTCCACGGCTTCTCGAGGTTTCCAGCGCTGGTCCAGTCACGAATGTTCTGGACTATCCCTTTGTCCTAGTAGCCCTGTTGCATAAGGCGCGCGCAATACAGGAGGCAGGGCACAACCCAGCCCTGGGGCAGTTGTGACTCACGCGGCGACTGATGACACAAACTCACAGCCGTAACAATATATTTACAAGAGTTTTGAAAGTTGAAACGTTTGATTGTAGTCCACTGAATATGGATCGTTGGTTGAAGAGTGGATCTTAAGAACGAAGTAGGCCCTCTGCTACAGATAGTGACGAAGAGGAATCTGTGGTAATACATATTTAAGTGAATGGGCCACCTGTGCCTCTCTTGAGCCTAGCCATTCAAAGAGTAGCCTAAGCCTACTGCGAAAAGTAGGAAATACGACATAAAATATTTGGAAATTGGCTTTACATATTGTGGACCTGAAGAATGTCCTAAACCTCAACGACTGATATGTTTTGAAACCTTTGCCAACATGAGTATGAAACCTGCAAACCTCCGGAGGCATCTAGATCCCAAACACTCGGAGCACAAAGGTAAATCCATTGAATTCTTCGAACTGAAATCATGCCAGAAAGTAATTACCAAAAGTTCTGGTGCAATTGTGATTGAAAATGCAACGCTTGCATCCTACGAAGTATCTCAGCTTGTCGCATTGCTGAAGAGCTCATTCTACCTTCAACAATTATTTTGAGCAAGAGAATGCTGGGCGATACTGCAACAAAGCTTGTAAGTACCGTCCCGCTGTCTAACAATACTGTGCAAAGGTGAATTACAGATATGTCAAGCAAAATTGAAGAGACGTTGTTGACAAGGCTCCACGTGTGTGACATGTTTGCTCTGCAGTTGGATGAGACTACCGACATATCAAAAAGGCGATAATGTTGGTTTTTGTACTTTTTTTGTCATGATGAAATATATGAAGATTTTCTTTTTTCCTGTCAGCTAGTACACACAACAGCAGACGTCATTTTCGCAGTTCTGAACGACTACCGGTATTGTAATAAACATGATATCGCCTTGAAGAAACATGTGGGTCTGTCTACAGATGGCGCGAAAACTATGTCTGGATGCAGTAAGGGCCTTCAAGCTGAAGCTCCAATTATAAAGTGGACACATTGCTGTATTCACCGGGAAACATTTGTAGCCAAAAGACTGCCTGAACTGCTGCAGAGCACCCTTAATGAAGTGGTGAAAATAATAAAAAAATACGAGCCTTACAGTAGTCGCATATGATGTGTAACATCTGACATAGAAGAAACCTCGCGTGAAATTGTTGATACACCGTTATTTTATACTAGTCTATTATTGGCACAAATGTCGCCTCCGTAGCGTAGCGGTCAGCATGGTTAGCTGCCGCCCCGGAGGTCCTGGGTTCGATTCCCGGCTCTGCCACGAAATTTGAAAAGTGGTACGAGGACTGGAAAGGGGTCTACTCAGCCTCGGGTGGGCCAAATGAGTAGAGGGGGTTCGATTCCGCCTCGGCCATCCTCGAAGTGGTTTTCCGTGGTTTCCCACTTCGTCTTCGGGCAAATGCCGGGATGGTACCTTCTTCAAGGCCACGGCCGCCTCCTTCCCTCTTCCTTGCCTATCCATCCTCACCATCCCTTACCTTCCCTCATGAGGCCCCTGTTCGCTTTGCAGGTGAGGCCGCCTGGGCGAGGTGCCAATCCCACCTCACCAGTTGTATCCCTTCCGATTCGATGTTCCCAGCTCTAGAACACTGCCCGTAGAGGCGGTAGTGGTGAGTTCCCTCGCTGAGTCCGTGGGTTCAACCATCCTGGAGGGTAAACGACTAAAAAAAAAAAAAAAAAAAAAAAAATTGGAACAAATATTAATCTATTGTAAAAGGCAGTGTTTTACAGATATTGTAGTTTATAATACGGAACTCATTTTATTAGATGATTTGTAGCTCCACCAACACTAGCCTAAATAAAGAATACGATATGGATCTACTAGATTAATAGACGCGACACCGCTCATAACCTTAAATTCCTTATAAACAGGTCCTCTTCATTCACAGACCAACACGTAATTTCATATGGATTCTGTTAAAATGAGTCATATTGATATGATAAATAACGTTTAAAATGATAATCTGGTAGCAAAAATATCTACCACGTCCAGGATCCGAACCCAAGATCTCTAGATTTACAGTGATAAGCACTAACCCCACGGCTATTTCGACTACGTAAATATTGTGCACAAGATGGTGACTTATTTCCATGTTCCAATAATACTGCATTACGGAATTAAGTTTCATTTATATTTTGCTTGTTTCGATAATGTTCCTGCGTGAAATTGAGTTTAAAATGCCTTATGAATAGGCCCTCTTGTGAGTAAAGAGATTGTGTTCAGTAATAGTTCATGAAGGCTTGCTGAATTCTCGTATAACCACAACGATTATATTATATCGATGACTGCATTATCGTTATGTGGGTTAATATTTGAATAGCCATTGTGCAGAAACATAATACCAGCAATGCCGACTACTTGCAATGTTTGATATTAAGGCATTTTACCATTTAAATACTGATACGAAGACTTCGAACATGTACCATGTCATTTGTTTCAATCACTTGACACCGGAGTTCGCATGAGCGTTTTCCGTTCAGTATGTCATATACATTCCACATGGCCGAGAATACGTCATGGTATCAATTTCCGACACCGCGCGCTCATTGTTTCTCGTTCCACTGCCAGCTGGGTCTTACCACTGCCCGCTGGATCGATCGATCGAGTTGGCAGTGCATCTTATACTTCCGTTCGTTCCACCACTGCCAGCTAGTACACTTCCGTTCGATCAATCGAGCGGGCAGTGCATACTTCCGTTTTCCACCACTGCCAACTAGTACACTTCCGTTCGATTGATCGAGCGGGCAGTGCATACTTCCGTTTTCCACCCCTGCCAGCTAGTACACTTCCGTTCGATCGATCGAGCGGGCAGTGCATACTTCCGTTCGATCCACCACTGCCAGCTCGATCGTTCCGATCCACTTCTGTCCCCAATTTTCAAAATCGCTCCCACAAAACTGTCCAGCAACCGAGCGGAAAGATGTTACACATCAGCAATGTCAAAACCAGCCCCTTAAAATGCAGATTATTTGCATTGCTCTGCAAAGACATGGGTAGCGAGCATGAGCAGCTTCTCATTCATACTGAAGTGCAATGGCTTTCAAGGGGCAGGATCTGAACGAGTTTTTTCGAGCTCAAAGATGAGGTACGGACCTTTCTTCTTGGGTCGATACATGAGGATTTGCTCAATGACTTTTCTTAGCTTTGCAGCACTCTTTATTTAGCTGGGGTGTTTGATCACTCGAATGTTTTGAATTCGAGTTTGCAAGGTGACTACGTTGATATCTTCAGCGCTGAAGACAAGATCAGTGCGATTGGGAAGAAGTGTAATATTTCGGCAGCAAGAGTTCAAAATGGCTCAACATTTCCCCACACTAAAAACGTTTCTGCAGTCATCTAACGAAGGTTTGCCTTGAGAGGTAAAAGAAAATATAACCGAATATCTTCGTAGTTTTGCAAGTACTTTTCGGGATTATTTTCCCGAGCCCGATGGCGATAACTGCTGGATTCGAGACCCATTCAGCTCCAATCTCAAAAATGAAAATATTCAGCTACTATCAGGGGAGGAACAAGTCCAACTCGTTGAATTGACCTCAAATGGTGAAATGAAAATTAAAAGAAAGCTAGCAGACTTCTGGGTGACAGCTCCATGGGGAGCATCGATAAGGCAATAAAAATTATTATTCCGTTCGCAAAAACTTACTTGTGCAAACAAGCTTTTTCCACAATGTGCGAGATAAAAAGCAAATATAGAAATAGACTATATATGGGGCCTGATTTCAGGGTGAACATTTCGAAATTGCAACCAGACCTTCGAGAAAGAATTGCGGGAAAGAATAGGTAACGTTCTTCTCATTGAACGCCGGCCCCTTTCACACATTAATGCTCAACAAAATGATAATAAATATGACTTGTTCCTTCTTTTTTTTTTCTCAAGCACTGCACTGTTATCTTTATGTCTGTAGCACTACGTACCTTTACGACTTAGAAATTGTATATGATGTAATAGGATTAAATAATAGTACATTATGCAACGAGCCTATAATGGCTATAATTAAGACACGAGTATTTTTATAAAACGAGCGTATGCGAGTTTTATAATTTCCATACGAGTGTCTTAATTACCATCATAGGCGAGTTGCATACGACTGTTTATGTTCGACGATAATTATAACTTTATTACATGTTTTAACATAAATATTCATAAATATCTGTTCAGTCACTAGAATGTTGTGATCGGGTGCTGCGGTGGGTAGTATATCTCTCTTATCCAAGCTCTCTGGACAACAGACGCATGCGCTCTGTGTGCTTCAATACCATATGTTCAGATTGCGCACCAGTATTCAGTAAAACTGTCACTGAAGTCGTGTCAAAACCACGCGCTGTGTAGAAATTGGTTTTGGGGATATTAAGGTACCGGTACAGTGCTATTTCTTGTCTCATATTCGCCAGTTTATTTACGCGAACATATGGACGATGCGTATTCCATGTCGGTAATTTATTATAGTTCGATGTTGTGTTTATGTCCGACATGTTGGATTTTGAGTGCATGCGCGAAGGTATCGTTACCTAATTGGTCAATGAACGAGCTCTGATTGGCTGAAGAAACTGTATCGTAATGAAAAACGGTGTTATAATGACCATCATTATGATACAGTTTTCTGGCACACAATAGTGAGGGTCGAACATAAATACATATTAACATACAAATAATACAGCACAGTACTCCAAGGCAGAGGTTCCCATTAGGAATTTAAATATTTTAAGTCTTGACTTAAAATATTTTGAAGCAGAGAGATCCGTGCTTACATTACGATCGCTTTAGGGGGTCGGAGGAAAAATCCTAATGGGAACCCCTGAACTAGCTTATTAATAGTGCGTTTTCTTCTTTTCATGCATTACTAGTGAGGCGGCCTGTGGCCTCAGATGCTTCATATGAAATTCAATTCAGCTGGACATTCAAACGTCCCCTAATATTTTAACACGTACTTATTACACAAAATTGTCCCCTCCCAGTATTTGTGTTAGTATCGTAACCACGTTACCTAAATAATCTATTACAATGTATTGTGTGACACATAAATACACATTAAGTCCCTAGCTACTGAAGGAAGCAATGACAAATTCTTATCTTCCCTTTCCTCCAGTCATTAGGGATTCCTGTACAACACACTATCCCCTTCCTTCGCGAACCACTACTAGTCGGTAGAGCAACACTGTTGGCAATGAACCATTAGCGCTCGGCTGGAGATCGTTTGCAATTTGCATGCACCGGTGGATTTATTACAGGATTTGACGACGCGTTAGTTTTCAGGTTTGTTTCCGAAGGCCTCCACAGACAATTTTATTTATATATACCCAACTACACGGGGCTTAATGACCACGATGTCCAAGCCCTCCAAATGAAACAACAACAACAAACAAAAAGAATTGAGAGAGAAAATTTGTAAATATATTACCGGTCGCACATTATCAAATGACGTGAAATACTCATTCCAAACATACATTGTGGCTTGGAACAGGGCAAGATACGTAGGCTCTCAAATGTTGCCTAAGATCACAAGTATTACCGTTACACGAATTGATTGCCGGCGATCGAGATGGGAACTATGCCTTGTTTACTTGTGTTACACGTCAGCCTGCTTCGTTGACAGGCACAGTTGTGCGAGTAGGATACGACTCAGTTCCAGTAGCCTCAGTCATCGCTTAACTGTCCGTGGTGACATGAGCTCCTGTGACGCACAATGCTGCTTGTCTTATGTGCAGAATGAACTCTGTCATCGCTGTGTTCTCCGCTTCGTCCAGCGGGGCAGCTGCTACAATCAACAACAAACACTGGCGCGGCCACGCTCAGCGGCAATCAAATCTTAAGAGGGTAATACTCTGCACTGAAATAGTCCTTTGATTACGCAGTATTAACATCATGGTAAAGGATTACAAATAACAACTTTATGTTGACATCGGCAAGTAAGGTAGCAAAATATCTGATTCAACAATGCAATCATCAATGTCTGGCAAAATGTCATGTACATAAAAAACTGTTCCTCCAGATTGGTGATTAAATTAATTTCAACAGAGAATACACGATTGAAATTGTGCAATTAAATGAAGTCAGTCCTAATATATTCTTGTTTTTCTCATTATGTTAATAAAGATATCTCTCATTTCTTTCAGCAGGAGTTCGATGAATACACAGAGATGGCAGCATCACTTCCAGCGACGCTCTCTGCATTGGGCTGGCTAAAGTTCGACCTGACTCCGACGGTACGCGAGTGGTACTCGTCAGGAGCGGCTTCCCGCGAACGTCTGCGTCTCCTGGTGGACTGCTCTGGGTGTGGTGATCTGGTGGAAGCCATCCTGTTCCGTCACCCTACATTGCCATATGTACAACTTGAGGAAGGCAGTGATCCAAGTTCTTTCAAACTTGTGGGTGATTCTTTTCAGTCAGAAGAAACTTCAGACATTGGAAACTCAAAAGACAATAAGGATACACAACGCCCTTTCCTCGTAATACACACAGATCCTACGGCTACGAGAAGGGTCCGTCGTCGAGCGCTTAACTGTTCGGGAGCAGAAAAAGTCCAATGCTGTAAAGAACAATTCTATGTGAGCTTCAAACAGCTCGGCTGGGAGGATTGGATCATTGCTCCTAGGGGTTACTATGCTAACTACTGTCGTGGGGATTGTGGTGGAGTTCATAGGACTCCAGATACCTTTTTATATTATTATACTCATGTTATAGAAGAATATCGTAAAATGGGAAGATTGTCTGGAATCCAACCCTGTTGTGCACCTACTAAGTTTTCATCAATGTCACTGATCTACTTTGGCCCTGACAGCAACATCATAAAGCGAGACTTGCCTAAAATGATAGTTGATGAGTGTGGTTGCCCTTAGAGTGAAATGTTTTTCTGTCAAAATTCCCAATCTATCATTAAGAGAAAATGCTGTAATTTGATAACTCTAAAGTTATTTCTCACTAACCTAAAATGTTCACTACATGTAATTCATTTCTGAAACTTCACGCTAGTGGACGTATGCTGACTGACTTAAGACGTTCCCAGTGCAACTAAAAAGTTGCACTTTCTTGATGCATATTACTAGGAATGGTGAGAGAGCATTATGTATAAATTCAGAACAACAGTCTAGTTCCTTGTTCCTACAGCACATAACTGCCACAGGAACGGTTTAAATTATCATTGCAGAGAGAACCTTACGAGACTTCTCCTAATATTGAATGAGTATGTGATATGCCAGTTGTCAGTATTCTCTCATTTAATAAAGTTACATCTGCTGAATGAATGTGCCTTCATATATATTTTCATGACAAACACATCTGTTGAGAAGGCGGTTCTGTAACTGGTCCATGATTTCCGTTACATTAATATATTGCTAGAAAAAAAGAGATATGGTATATAGGATTGTTATTTTTTACTAAGAACCAATTCATTCCTTTCAAATCCTTTTCCTACATCTTCAAGTTTCTGATTTCCTTCAACAGAAGCTGCAATAATTTCAGAGCATAATATATGAACGAGATGGTTCACCACCTATGGAAGTCTACCAGAGACCGGCAGAGCGACCTTCACCCCCGCCCATAGTTGTCAGCGGGAAAATTGGGCCTTGATACATCCATAACTACAAAATCGGTAAACTAGCTTGCCAAAACCAGTTAAGAGACCAAAAATATCAATTTGTGGCTTTACCTTCCTGAATCACAATATATAGTTTATGTAAGTTAGCATTCTCATAAGTCCATTTAAATAGGATTTTTAAAATGGCGCGCTCTTGACAACGCCCACCTGTGTTAACCTGTAGATTGTATTTTTCCCAGTGAGTTATGTTGTCAGGGAATACCATTCCCAATTCTATTTACTCCTTCAACCACACTGGCCGTCTGGACACTGTAATTCAGGCTTAATTGTTGATACTTATTTGTTTCACGCGTTCTACATTGTTTATAAACAGCTTATGCTACCAAAAATAACTGTTGTTCATAGCCTTGTGAAAATTGTGTTGTCATTGTCTTAAAATTGTGTTTAAATAGGTTAAATAAACCTTTTTATGTATACATAGAATGAGAGTGAAGATGATTGTAAGTTTTAAAAAAATACGAGCCTTACAGTAGTCGCATATGATGTGTAACATCTGACATAGAAGAAACTTCACGTGAAATTGTTGATACACCGGTATTTTATACTATTATTGGCACAAATATTAATATATTGTAAAATGGAGTGTTTTACAGATATTGTAGTTTATAATACGGGACTCATTTTATTAGATGATTTGTAGCTTCCACCAGCACTAGCCTAAATAAAGAATACGATATGGATCAACTAGATAAATAGACGCGACACCGCTCATAACCTTTAATTCCTTATAAACAGGTCCTCTTCATTTACAGACCAGCACGTAATTTCATATGGATTCTGTTAAAATGAGTCATGTTGATATGATAAATATCGTTTAAAATGATAATCTGGTAGCAAAAATATCTACCCCGTCCGGGATTCGAACCCAATATCTCTAGATTCACAGTCATAAGCACTAACCCTACGGCTATTTTGACTACGCAAATTTTGTGCGCAAGATGGTGACTTATTTCCATGTTCCAATAATACTGCATTACGGAATTAAGTTTCATTTATATTTAGCTTGTTTCGATAATGTTCCTGCGTGAAATTGAGATTAAAATGCCTTATGAATAGGCCCTCTTGTGAGTAAAGAGATTGTATTCAGTAATAGTTCATGAAGGCTTGCTCAATTCTCGTATAGCCACAACGATTATATTATATTGATGACTGCATTACCGTTATGTGGGTTAATATTTGAATAGCCATTGTGCAGAAACATAATACCGGCAATGCCGACTGCTTACAATGTTTGATATTAAGGCATTTTACCATTTAAATTCTGATACGAAGACTTCGAACATGTACCATGTCATTTGTTTCAATCACTTGACACCAGAGTTCACATGACCGTTTTCCGTTCAGTATGTCATATACATTCCGCATGGCCGAGAGTACGTCATGGTATAAATTTCCGACACCGCGTGCTCATTGTTTCTCGTACCACTGCCAGCTGGGTCTTACCGCTGCCCGCTGGATCGATCGACCAAGCGGGCAACGCATACTTCCGTTTTCCACCACTGCCAGCTAGTACACTTCCGTTCGATCGATCGAGCGGGTAGTGCACACTTCCGTTTTCCACCACTGCCAGCTAGTACACTTCCGTTCGATTGATCGGGCGGGCAGTGCATACTTCCGTTTTCCACCACTGCCAGCTAGTACACTTCCGTTCGATCGATCGAGCGGGCAGTGCATACTTCCGTTCGATCCACCTCTGCCAGCTCGATCGTTCCGATCGACTTCCGTCCCCAATTTTCAAAATCACTCCTATTAAACTATCCAGCAACCGAGCGGAAAGATGTTACACATCAATAACGCACGGCTCACGATCAGTTGTCACGCATGTTCGCTGTTGGCCCCACTTCGTTACCTGCAAGCGCAAGTCTTGCCCCCGTTTCAAGCGCGTCGTCTTAGTGGACACCAACGAGAACAGAGAAGAATAGAGTGTGCAAGGTGGAGCGAGTGCCTGTACGACGCGTGAAGCAGCGAGAAGGCGGCCTCATTCTGCATAGTCCGCTATCAAGTTTGTGTTGTAACTGCTAAGATTGCTGTTATATATTAACTTTTTTGCCACCACTAATTGCTTCATATGTAAGGCTCAAGCCATTGGGTTTGAAGAGAGAGAGGGAGAACGGTACATAAGAAATCCAAGCATGAACCTCTATGTGATGTAGGCCTATTTCCATTTAGTAATGTCTGACTTAGCATCTAATGGATATTAGGGAGTAGAGTAATACTATACATATATTCGTAAAATGAAATATAGTCAACATAAATTATGCAACTGTCTACATAATTTCGCCTTTCAAGAATAGTTATGATGCTTTAAACAACGACTTTGTTGTTGTTTCTCAGGCACTTGTCTTTAACAAGTTCTACAATTATATCGAAATACATTTGAGGTTTTGTTTATTTCTTACAAAACCTCAGCATATATTTGATGTACCGGTATCTTTCGTATTTGTTCTCGTATTCATGAATTATTTTCAACTTGACAAATAGCCCTAATATCCCAAAATTCTTAACAAAATCGACATAAAGGAAATTAATTTTTGTGACACACAGAAATTGCATTTTAAACATATTTTGAATTGTATTATTTTCATATATAAGTCATCTTAAAAACATCCACATTATAAATACATCACACGTGACCATGAACTGTCCCATAAAGAGTACGAGCTTGTTATTCAGCTGACGAACATAGTTTTGACGCATTGCACTGTAAGTGCATCTCGCATTAATATACAGTATAATGTCGAGATATTTTTTAGCCACAGCTCTGATTAACCAATTAAAATGTTGTCGTCAAGTTCAAGAAAATGATCCTGGTTGAAGAGATTTCTCCGGTGTACACATGAGTTGATCACTTGGTTCACCAGCATTGGCTTTCCGTTCGATTTAGTTATTAACAATAGTGCTTCCCCAGCTTGAATAGCTTATCGTCCATGCAGAACTGGCACGCTAACATATGCCACTCAACGCATGACACACAGGAATTTGTCAATCACTACTGCGAATTGCAAAACTCACAGTGAGTTAACACGGCGCGAAATGGCCAGACTTGGCTTGGCGGTAACGATGGAGTGGGGGTAGCCTACTTCAGCCGCGTGTCCACTTTGCCCTCTATATTCTCATCTGTTCTCGTTGGTGGACACTCAGGCTCCTTCGGCGAAAGCGTTCGGTTAATCTATTTTGCGTCTGTTTTACAACATCATAACCATGTAGTGGGGTTAGGTTTGGTGTCGAGTTAATTAATTGAAAAGTTTCGTGTTTGTAATAACAATAACCATGGACACTTATAAACATTAATCAGGGGACTGTAAAACGAGAACGAGAGAAGCGACTGGAGAACAATATTTAAAGTTAAATAAGATGGTAGTGGTAATGATGTGTTATTAGAATGAGTGGCGGTTTTAGAACAAGGGCACACAGTCACTTGCCCCTCCATTAATCATTCTCCTTGGGTCGTAGTCGTCTTGATAGTCCTTCCGTAGTAATGGCACTTATGTCGCGACCAAGCAGTTCTATCGCCTTGCTGTTCACTTTCCCAACAGTAGGAAGGAGCCTGTCACAACGAGGTGCTGGGCACATGTCTTATGTGACCAACACAGTGTTGCCACGTGCTTCCTTTTCCTGGCTCTGTAACTTCATCCCTTGACTTGCTATTCAGAGGGGCTATGGGAATTTCCTCGACTTGGGGCACAAGAATGCTGTGACGAGACGGTCAAATGGCCGTGAAAGTAGCAAGGTGGGGAGGGGTGTTAAAGTGTACCAGTAGAGGGCAGACAAGTTCATGGATAGCATATTTACCCTTAGCAATTTTCCACCAAAATAATGTACGGTAGCCTACATCCCTCTGAACCAGTAGCGTAGCGTCAGGATAGACAAGGTAGACACTGTCTATCCAAATTTACGTAACAAATTACAGGTTATATTATTATTTATTGTAATGTTGTTTTTCTTCCAAGTTCTTAAGCCATAATAGTAATTTTCATGATTTAAAAGATTCAGCGCTTGCATTCTGCGTACGAACAACGAGGCAGATAGACACTTTGTGGATGTCTTTTTTCTTTTTTCGGGGGGGGGGGTTTGCCGCACCCCCCGCGTGGCAGTCGACCTGATCTACTACTGCCTCCAACATGCTGTTAACTACATAGTAGAAGAAACAGATGGGGGTTTTGAAGGAGTGGCCTGTGAGGCTTAGAGCCTGTCCCATTGCAGTTGCAGTTGCAATTTACCGGGTATAATGATGGATGTTAACATAGGTATATGGTATAGGTTGAGTAAGGGCCAGGGAAAAACCGCATAGGCAGAAAAGAAAGATTGCCTATACGTAAAACCTGGCAGTTTGGTGATAGCACATGCAAGGATGTGGATGGACACAGGTAGGTTATGCCTGTTAAAACATGTTAGGTTGGCAAAGGTTATAACCAAATGATTTTCTGTTATGTTGGTACTTATTATGTATGTTATTTTGTTTTCAAGAAAAATAAAAGAGTAGTACACTGCTCTGCCTTGCAAGTGAAAATGGTGTGTGAATCATTGAGTGTAGTGAAACCTAAAATACTATAAATTAGAGAAAGCATACTGAATCAGTTTACTATAATATCAAATCCATAACAGGTTATGGGCCCAGATGCGCCAAATGCAATGGGTAAACTGTGAAACAAGATAAATAATCATGATCTGTGCAGCGTGTTGAAGAAAAACCAAGAACTAAGACAATGGCATCAGAAGATAGTGAACTACACAGCATATAAAAACTCAGCAGCCCTGACACATTTCAACTGTGGGATTTTGACATTCAAATCCTATTTAAAGCCAAGCAAGTATGGGATGTTGTTAATGGACAAGAACCTCTCACTGAAATACCAAAATATGCAGCTCAAAGAAGGAAGGCATGGTTGGCCAAAGATGCTAAAGCTCAGTATTATATTATGAGAACAATTGACAAGGTGGTGAAAAATCATATTCTGACATGTACTACTTCCAAAGAAATGTATGAAGCACTCATAGGTGTATTCAGAAGAGATACCAGTCAACAAAAACAACAGCTGCTCATGGACTTCCATGGTTTTAAGTTTGATAAAACTAAAGGAATGATGATGAACATCAGCCATCTAAGAAATATTGTCTTCAAACTACAACAATTCAAACATGAAATATCTGAAGAAATGGTTATGGCAAAAATCCTTTTTTCACTGCCTGAGCAATGTCACTATTTCTCAAGTGCATGGGAATCTACACCTACTTCAGATAGATCCATTGAAAATCTTGTGGCTAGACTTTGTGTTGAAGAAGACTACAAGTTGGCAAGTATGCCTAAGTCACAAGACACAAGTGTTGTTTTGGGTGCACAAAATAAATACAAGGGATCAAAAGGGTCTCAAGTGAAGTGTTATAAATGTGAGGGAGAAGGGCATATTAAAACAAGATGTCCAAAGAAGAAATATTGCAAGATCTGTAAACGTGACACTCACGATGAAGAAGAATGCTTCAAGAAAAGAAACAATGTGCTTGACAGTAAGAAATGCATTTACTGTAAGAAATCTAATCATGTGTCTGACAACTGCTGGTTCAAAGAAGAACATGAAAAGAAGAAAGACAAAGTACCCTTTTTTGCAGAATCTGAACAGTATGATGAAGTGCTATTCTGTGAAAAACTAAATGAAAATATGTTTGTGGTAGACAGTGGTTCTACATCACATCTGACAAATAAGCGTGACATTTTATCAAATACTGAGTCATCAGAAGCTAAAATATACAGTGCAAAGACAGGCGAAACCATGGACGCTGTGTTATCAGAAGACATTGAAACTGACAACGTGTTGTTTAAAGATGTGTCTTATGTGCCACAACTTACCAGAAACTTACTCTCTGTCAATGCCATCACTGAAAACAATGGAGAGGTAAGATTCAAAAATAAAGAAGTTTTGTTTTTGAAAGATGATAAAGTTGTGCTTACAGGAAAGAAAACTCCAGGTGGATTGTTTGTTGTGGACTTAATCAATCAACATCAAGAAGAAACACTCCTAACGCAAACTGAAGAAGAACACATGGTATGGCACAAGAAATTAGGCCATATTAGCTTTGGAAATCTACAGAAACTTCCTAACCTATGTCAGGGAGTGGCATTTTCTCTAAGTAAATCCAAAGTTAACCCTGATATCAAGGAGGGACCAGGGGCAATAATCCAGCAAAAATTTCAGGTGGTTCATGTCTGCCTTCTTCCAGTTAAAAATTTCCCTGCGAGTGTTTCCGGATTACTGGAAATCAGTCCATATCACCCCAGTGTTAAAGAAAGGCTCCAGGCAGAAAGTAGTTAATTACAGACCAGTATCACTAATGTCTATTTTCGCACGAGTCTTTGAATCAATTGTTCGGGACGAAGTGTACGCCCACGTGTCACCATTCATCACTGAATTTCAGCACGGCTTCCTTCCTAGGCGATCCACTGCTACCAACCTAGCAGTCTTCACTCATGATGTATCCACCTTTATAAATAACCGTGGTAGTGCTGATGTTATCTATACTGATTTCTCTAGGGCTTTCGACAGCGTACATCACAACCTACTGCTTCATAAGATTTCAAATTTTGGTATAACTGGTAATCTTTTACGTTTCTTCAAAAGTTACCTCTCAAATAGAACCCAATCTGTTATAATTAATAATAATAAGTCTAAATTTGTAAACGTTACTTCCGGTGTCCCTCAGGGTTCTGTATTGGGCCCTCTGCTCTTTATACTTTTTGTGAATGATATCCCTCGTATAATACATAATTCTAGGTGCCTGATGTACGCTGACGACCTTAAACTGTATATGCCCATCAGTACTATAAATGACTGTGAGTTGTTGCAAGAAGACCTACACCAACTCAGTGAATGGTGTGAAACATGGAAACTGAAACTGAATACTGAAAAGTGTAAAGTTTTGTCAGTTTCATTGAAACGTAACCTCCTACCCAGGTTTAATTATTGTATTAATAATGAAACGCTAGGTAGAGTGTCAACCATTAAGGATTTAGGGGTGACAATCACAAATAATTTCTCGTTCGATGAACATATTTCAAAAATATGTCGTGAAAGTTTCCGGATCCTGGGATTTTTAAAAAGAAATTGTTTAAATTATTTTTCGGACATAACTCTATCCAAATTATTTAAGTCACTCATTCGGCCTAAATTGGAGTACTGTAGTGTGATCTGGAATCCTTTTCACAGTAATAAAATTGACGCCATCGAACGTGTGCAAAAGAGATTTGTCAAATGGCTCTGTTACAGGGGTGGACGATCGTACCATAGAGCTGAGTATGAGAGTTATTGCAACGTGTACGGTCTTCCTCCACTGAGCAGTCGGCGCACAGTGGGAGACGTGAGATTCCTGTGGAAACTGGTAAATGGTGGAATTGACTCGAATCAGTTGCTAGCTGACTTGGGTTTTCACGTCCCTCAGAGAACCACCAGACGGAAGCACACGTTCGATGGGGGCAGATCGAGAATTAATGTACATAAAAATTCATGTCTGATCCGGTTGCAGACAACATACAGCTTGATGGAGAGTAAAAGTGCTACTGATATTCACTTCGACTCTCTATCAACTGTTATGAGAAACATCTCGAGTGGGCTGTAAAATGAATGGTTGATTGAATGTACGAGCGACTGAAGTAATGTTTTTTTTTTTTTTTAGAATGTCACTCTTATATAACTTTTTTCCCAGTTTTCGATTTTTTCTTCTATCTTTCATTTTATGTTTTTGCCTTTTTCCGTTTACTGTAGATAGTTTTGTTTTTCCTGTAATTATTTCAATGTTTCTTGTACATAGGGATTGTATGAATGAATGCTTGAGATCGGATGTTTGAGTGCATGTCTGTATGGTTGTGGTTGTTGATTTATAATAGACTAGTGTATTTCTATTTTTTGTTCTTGTTTGCTGTTATTGTTTTGTTTATACTTGTACATTTTATTGTTAATTATTATATTGTCACTAGTGGATTCTATCTGTCTGACAATAAAGAATACATACATATATACATAGATGTGAAATATATGCTATAGTAAAACTCAACAGAAATCCTTTTAACACAGTGCGACAAAGAGCAGAGAGACATTTGGAAATTATACATACATACTTGTGTGGTAAAATTGATCCACCAACTTTTGAGAACAAGAACTATTTTATGTTATGTATAGATGATTTCACCCATTTTGTACAAGTGTATTTGCTAGAAACCAAGGACGAATCTGAAGATATTTTAAAGGACTATATTGCTGAAGCTGAAAACCATCATAACCTAAAAGTGTCTAAAATAAGAGTTGATAATGGTGGAGAATATCGGTCTAATGACTTCAAGAACGGGTGTAAGGGTAAAGGTATCAAATTAGACTATACCATACCTCATACACCTCACTTGAACGGCACTGCTGAAAGGATGAATCTGACTCTAGGAAACAAAATGAGAGCGCTACTGTATGATGCAAATTTCCCCAATGAAATGTGGGGAACTGCAGTGGAAACTGCCGCCTATCTTCAAAACAGGAGTCCAACGGTAACAGTTGACACCACTCCTGCTGAAAAATGGTACCACAGAAAACCAGATCTCTCTCGCCTTCAACAGTATGGTTCTGTTGTCTACACCAAGAGTCTCGGGCATCTGAAGAAACTAGATCCTAGAGGTAAGAAAGCTTATTTTGTCGGCTACTCCAATAATGGATACAGAATCTGGGACAAGGAAGATCGGGTGATCTACGTATCCAGAGATGTGAAGTTCTTTGACACAGAAAATGACAAGAAGCCTGCATTACAAAACCAAAGTATCACCATTGAAAATTTACTTGAAGATGAAGACAACCATGAAAATGAAATAAACCATGAAAGTCAAGATGAAACAGATAGTGAGGAAGCAAAAGATGAAGATACTGGATCGGATTATGAACCCTCAAGTGATGAAGAAGATGCACCAATAAATCCACATAAAATGCGTAAACATTGACCATTATGGCAATGGTAATAATTAATAACCGTGTTGACTGATAGTATTCTCTTCCTCTCCTGAGGAAGGTATCAATGAAATACCGAAACATGTACGTTTAGTAACGTAATTAAACGTTTCTTTAGTGTTTGACTAGGCGGTTTTAATAAGAGAATAATAAATCCACAACCTAACCAAAGACCAAAAAGAGACATAAAAATGCCAAAGAAATATGAAGATTATGCATTGCTTACAGATGACTCACCTCTTACATATGAAGACTGCATGCAGAGTCAAGATAGAGAAAAATGGAAGAAGGCCATACAAGAGGAAAAGGACTACCTCAAGAAAAATGAAACTTGGGATTTAGTCAACGAAGAATGTGCCAAAGGTAAAGAAATCGTTACTAGTCGCTGGTTGTTCAAGGTTAAAGACGACGGTCGCTATAGGGCAAGATTAGTTGCCAGAGGCTTCCAACAGAAAAAGGGCTTGCACTATGAGGACATTTTCAGCTCAGTAGTACAATCAAACACTCTGAGAATATTATTGGCTATTGCAGCTTCAGAGGGTTTTAAGATATCAACCTTTGACATCAAATCTGCTTTCTTGTACGGTGACTTACAAACTGAGATATACATGCGCCTTCCAGAAGATTTTAATGTCTCAGGAAAAATATGTAAACTAAGAAAAGCACTATATGGTCTCAAATAGGCCCCCCAACAATGGTTCAAACGTCTGACAGATTATCTCAAAAGCGAAGGTTTGAAACAAACTCAAACAGACCAATGTGTGTTCAAGTCCATTTCAGGAAAGATATTATTTGTTGCTATACATGTGGATGATGGGATGGTGATAGGAGAAGATGAGCAACAAATTATAGAACTAATGACGAAAATGAAGAAGCAATTCGAGACTTCCATAAATCTCGAACCCAAGACCTACCTGGGAATGCAAATTTCTCAAAACAAAGATGGAGTATTCATCAGTCAAGAAAGATATGCTCAACATGTCATTGAAAAATACAACATGGAAACATCAAAACCAACAAGTACTCCAATCTCACATCAAGATAATTCTCATGATGATGCCAAAACTTCCCTAACCAGCTTTCCATAACAAGAAGCAGTGGGAAGCCTGCTATACCTATCCTGCAAGACGAGACCAGATATCAGCTATGCTGTCAGCTATGCCAGCAGATACACAAAAATACTACGAAGCAAGACGCTGTCAACATCAAAAGGACACTAAGATACCTAAAAGGATCCATTGAACAAGGTATTCACTACTCAAACAATGTCAAGAATGTACATACTCTACAAGTATTCTGCGACTCTGATCATGCAGGGGACAGAAAGGGATGCAAGAGTACATCAAGTTACATAATGCACTACGCTAATGGTCCAATTGCTTGGTGCTCTCGTAAACAGTCTATTGTAGCTCAATCATCAACTGAAGCTGAGTACATTTCAGCCGCCCAATGCTGCAAGGAAATGAAATATGTGAAATCTGTACTTGAGGAGCTACTGGAAGAAACTATCAACGTAAACTTGCATGTGGACAATACCAGTTGCATAAAAATGATTCAAGCAAACCAGTTGACCAGAAAGTGTGTCTATATTGATGTTAAATACCATCTGGTCTAAAGATGATTACAAGAAAGGATGGTTCATGATCTTGTATTGTCCTAGTGATCAAAATGTTGCAGACATTTTAACTAAACCTCTTCTTCCTGGTAAATTTGCAAATCTCCAAAATCTCAAAATGTGTTCCATTAACACATAAGTTTTAAGTGTGATTTTTTTAGAGTTTATCATATCAGTGTCATTTCCATTATGTAAGTGGAAAACAAAAAACAAAAAAGGAAAAAAACCTATTTGATTACACCCTTGAGGGAGTGTGTTAAAACATGTTAGGTTGGCAAGGGTTATAACCAAATGTTTTTCTGTTATGTTGGTACTTATTATGTATGTTATTTTGTTTTCAAGGAACATAAAAGAGTAGTACACTGCTCTGCCTTGCATGTGAAAATGGTATGTGAATCATTGAGTGTAGTGAAACCTAAAATACTATAAATTAGAGAAAGCATACTGAATCAGTTTACTAAAATATCAAATCCAGAACAATGTCTCCCTTGCCTTCTTATTAAATCGTGCAAGATCGTGCGCGCGCCGCCATCCCCTCCATGCCTCTCCACACTGCCTGCCGTGAACATAGTAGACATGTCTTCTACCAATCACAGCCTAGCAAAGTTACCCGCCGAGGCAACACGTTCAAATACAGCCATTCACAGCACTTTCCATTAACACATTTCATACAATTACTTAAACTTAATATACACATCTGAGGCTATTATTATTATAAATTTCAAAACCCACAACCTACTCAAGGTCTATAAATTTTCATACTTCCAAAACCAGCCTACTTGAGGCCTTTCTCGCTTCATATTACTAATTAACTACAATTTCAAACCATTTTCAACTACCACTTTTATTATTATTATTACTACCAACTAGCCTCCGTGGCTTAGGCGGCAGCACGCCGGCCACTCACCGCTGGGTCCGTGGTTCAAATCCCGGTCACTCCATGTGAGATCTGTGCTGGACAAAACGGAGGCAGAGAGGTTTTTCTCCGGGTACTCCGGTTTTCCCTGTCAAAATGTCATTCCAGCAACACTCTCCACTATCCTTTCATTTCATCTGTCATTCATTTAATCATTGCCCCAGAGGAGTGCGTCAGGCCTCGGCAGCCGGCACAGTTCATATCCTCGCCGCTAGATGGGGGCTTCATTCATTCCATTCCTGACCCGGTCGGAGACTGGAAGCAGGCTGTGGATTTTCATTCATTACTACCAACTGAAGCTGCTGCACCAAGCCTGACGAGCGAACGAACACATATCATATATTGCCGCTCCGAATCTGATGGTCATCAGCCCTAGCAGCAGACCCAAAGTCAGCATTCGCAGCTCAACAGGCAAATTAGGAGTCATTTCAAGCTCTAAAATACTGAAATATACATTTATCTAAATCAACCAACTTATAAATTTCAACCCACTTAAAATCACAAGCTCTATCTCCTTCATATCTAACGAGGCGATAGAGCTTATTTTCAACCAATTCATTTATTATTCACAAAAGGGTAAAAGGATCACCTCTAGGAGCACTAGTCCCTGACACCATCCCATGGGAGCTTGGTCGCAATACTGCCATAGAACTTGACTTGACATGTCTTTTCTTTGGCGATGTGGTGAACGTTTCGTGATTCTGTATTTACCGTGCCTTAGTTTCTAGTTATTTTAACCATGGAAAGTTATGAGCTATTAGTTGACATGAACAGTGTAACTTTTGATTCTGTAAGATTTCTTCATAGTATCACTATCATCATTAACATTTGAACAAAAGTTGAAACTAAAATCTAAAACAAGTAGTTCCGTGAAGAACTATATAGCCTATTTTCATATATCCTACAAATGCTAATTGCTTCTATCAACGTACTAAATTTCAGTTTGATTGCTGTAATAACTTAGATTCGTAGATATTGACAACCGACTAAATATTTCGGATGGTCGCCATGTTGGACTTTTATATATGTAGGGCTTAGAGTTATGTACTGTTACATGAAGATTATTGTGAACGTCTAGTACTCAAACTTCAATCACATGATTAGGACACAAGAAGTAAAATAGAGATTTTAAAATTTCGCACAGCTCCCATCTTGTGGTTATGGAAACAATTGAAATAAATTAGATGCCAGTGGATTAACATTTGTATAAGGATTTACTGTACCAAGTTTCACTGCACTTGGATGGTTAAATTGCGACAAACGACCATGTGAATATTTATACTTCGCGTCGCCGCCATGTTGGATTTGTGATCACCAGGTCATTGAAAGTCCTATATGTGAACTTATGTTTATAACCCCTATGAACATAAAAAAATCAGTTTGATTGCTTCAATAGATTCGTAGATATTGAGAACCGTCCAAATATTCCGGATGGTCGCCATGTTGGATTGTTATATGTATAGGCCATAGAGTCATGTACCTTTAAAGGAAAATTATTGCCTAGGTTAATTATTCAAACTTCCACTTCGATCACATGATTACGACACAAGAAACAAAAACTTAATTTAAAACTTCACACAGCCGCCATCTTGAGGTTATGTAAACAATTGAACTAAATTACATACCAGTGCATTACAATGTGTATAAACATTTGCTGTACCAAGTTTAATTGCGTTTGGATCATTAAATCGCGAGAAAAGTCTATTTAAAACTTTCAAATTCGCTTCGCCGCTGTGTTCGTTTTGTAGTTAACCGTCCTTTTTAGTCTCATAGATGAACTTCCAGTAGTGCCCTTTATCTCCGTGCAAATTTCAGGGTGATACCGGTAATAGTTTCAGAGATATAGAATGCCGGTGAAATATTTCGCACAGCCGCCATAATTATGTTATGTAAACAATTGCACGAAGTTATATGTCGGTGCATTACAATGTGTATAAACATATACTGTACCATACTGTACCAAGTTTCATCGCGTTTGGTTAGTTAAATCGCGAGAAACGTGTATTTAAAAGTCGCAACTTCGCATGGCCGCCATGTTGGTTTTGTAGTTACCAGGTGTTCAAAGGTCACATAAGTGAACTTCTAGTAGTTCCCTTTATAACCGTAAAATCTTCCAGGGTGATATCGGTAATAGTTTCGGAGATATTGAATGCTGTTGAAATATTTCGCACAGCCGCCATGTTGGATTGGTGAGACGTAACAAAATTGAAATCGCTCCAGCCGTTTAGATCTTATTAGGGGGA
Source organism: Meconema thalassinum (assembly GCA_946902985.2). Taxonomy (NCBI): domain Eukaryota; kingdom Metazoa; phylum Arthropoda; class Insecta; order Orthoptera; family Tettigoniidae; genus Meconema; species Meconema thalassinum. The sequence goes on from OX336389.2 coordinate 902,755,789, forward strand.
GAGGGGACACACACACACACACACACACGCACACACACACAGACACACGGACAAAAGGTGATCTCATAAGCCTTTTTGTTTTTCCCATAAATGAAAATAGGCTAATAAATCGCCCTCAGTTGGATTTGTCCCAAAAAGATGGCAAAGTTGCAAGAACATTTAAAAGTAGTTGCCATTCGAAATATAGATGGTTACGTGATTCTCAGCACACAAAGTACCGACAGCGGTACCGACAGAATTGAGCATTGTTTAGAGGAAAAAACGCGATTAGCAACTGTGAAATATAGTGAAAATGTAACTGGAAATAGGCGAATAGTGGGTCGCCTAATAGATGGTGTGCCATCTCGGGAGGCAAGAACTTGCCTTTAGAGGCCACAGAGATGACCACGAATCTGATGATCAGTAGATGCGTGGGTTCGAGCCCCACCGTCGGCCGTCCTTGAAATGGTTTTTCGTGGTTTCCCCTATTTTCAACACTAGGCAAATGCTGGGACGGTACCTTCTGACAGGCCACGGCCGCTTCTTTCTACATCCTTGCCCAGTTTCGTCCATCTTCAACCATTCCATCTCTCATCCCGGCATGCAGGTCGCCCACGGGCGTCGACTAGAAGTACCTGCACTCGGCCTCTCAGGAGGCTACACGAGAAGAAAAAAAAGCACACAAAGTCACTTCATTGTTATTCCTGTTTGGGGGCGAAGAACCGTGGATCCGTACGGGTATCACAACAATAAAAAAAATTGAGGCAAAACTTTAAAACATTCAGGGACCAGGAAATATATTAATAATGCAGAGATGTTTCACATGCTAGCAAGAAATAGAATTGAGCATTGTTTAGTGGAAACAACGCGATTAGCAGCAGTGAAATATAGTGAAAATGTAACTCAAATTAGGCAAATAGTGGGTCGCCTAATAGATGGTGTGCCATCTCGGGCGGCAAGAACTTGCCTTTAGAGGCCACAGAGATGACCACGAATCTCTTAATAAGGGCAATTATTTAGAAACCCTCGATTTACTGGCAATAGAAGAATCATTTATGAATGAAGGCAGCTTGAAGGCAGCTCTATTTTTGAAGGTACCGTACGTCTCCAGACATCCAAAATAATTTATTGCAATCTGTCACTAATGCAGTAAGGGAAAGGATTGCAGAAGAGCTTTCGTCATGTGAATTTGTGGCCATTCAGGCAGATGAGACTACTGACGTGTCCTTCAAAGCTCTTAATTAAATGTAATAATTGTGCGATATGTCTGTAACTCGAGCGTTGAGAAATATTTGTAGGTTTCTTCGATGTATCATTAGATATAAGTGCACAGGGTTCGGCAATACACACATAATTTTCGATCTGGAAGAATATAAAATAGATAAGAAAATAGTCCGCCCCTTAAAACATCAATACCTAACTAACTAGACTTATACTGGAGCTACTGTCATGTCGGGTAGCAACAATGGTCTTCAAGCAATTATCAGACAGCATTGTCCCATGGCAATATTTGTACATTGTTACGATCATCCATTAAACTTAGCTCTTTTACATGGGGCCAAGAGAATAGGTAGTATGTATGATTTAAGTTAAAAATTTTAACATTTTCTTTGAAATGTGTTACTGCAGTTTTTCTTTTTATTTGTGTCTACCCAATTATTTTCCTCACGCTACGCTACTGCTCTGAACATTGCGCTCTTTATTAATATGTAAGAAGAAAAATCAACATATAGGCTATTATGCATTGAGACAGAAACGTAACATTTTGAACGTAGGCTATATTCCGTAAGTGAATTTGTATTATGTTATAACGTCAAGTTTGAGAATTCTCTTTATCTAGGGGAATACACAACTGCGTGAGGACAGTCATGCCTCAACACCTAGCTTCGAACGTTTTGGCGCCTGCGTTATTGTGTTATAATTGTGTATGAGTGCGGTGGTCTTTTGCAGTGTTCAGTAATATTAATCTCACATAATAGTTGTTATTGGAAGCATGATTTGTGAGGTGCGAAAAACGCGTACCAGTGTTATACATAATAAAAATATACACTGAGCGCATATTTCGTCGTACGAGGTAAGCGGTTAATTCCTACTTGCCGTTTATCTATTACTAGCAACCCGACCCGGCTTCGCCCGGGAAGAGTTATGAATGTATTACGTGATAACCGTTTTTTTTTTTTTTTTTTTTTTTCAATGTTAATGAACAACGACCAATATCCGTTTTACGTCTTGGCATGATGGGTTAAAATCACTGATTGGACTATTAATTATATTATCATGGAGATACATGTGCAACAAAGTCTTGCCAGACGTAATTTAGGAATGGCGAGGTGCATGAAACACAAATCTCCCTTCCGTCCAATCTTAACTTGACTCTGAATTTTGCGGAACGAAAGGTTCACAGGCGGAATGAAGAAAAGCCGAGTTGTACTTCCAGGGAAACTCCAAACACAACCACTCTTCTCTCAAGTTTTTAACTCAACACGACTCGACAGTTTGCTGCTGGCTGTATCTGGGGCAATAAGCTCGTCCGTTAGCTAAGCTCTAACTGGGGTGATACACTCGCCCCAGCTAGCTCGTAAACTATCGCCTCAGTAACTGAATGAAGATTGTTGGAAGAAATGAAAACTTAAAAACACTTATAGTAGGCGAAGTATTGAAGATAGAGATATGCTCTCCCGGGCTCTTTTGTAGAACTTTTCATGCTGAACAAATCGTACACTCATAGTATATAGATACTTTTAACGGTTTGCCCAGCGTAAGATTAAAAAGCGCACGGACGCCATTTTTTCGACCTTTTCACTGACATCGTCAGTGCTTGACTTTCTTTGGTCATAAATAAATTATTTTCTACAGAAACCTTACTCGAGATATCCTTTACAGAATGGTGAAAACCGCATCAAAATCCATTCAGTGGTTCTCAAGATTACGCGTGACATCCAAGAATCGGGGACTTTGATTTATACAAAGTAGAGATTATACGCCAATCAGTATAATTTAATATAATATAATCCCCCTTCCGTCCAATCTTAAATTTTGCGGAACGAAAAGTTCACAGGCGAAATGAGAGTTGCACTTCCAGGAAATGACGAGGTGAATGAAACTCAAATCCCCCTTCGTCCAATCTTAACTTGACTGTGTTTCACAAGTGAAATGAAGAAAACTCGAGTTGCACTTCCAGGGAAACTCTAAACACAACCACCCTTCTCAGAAGACTTAACTCAACACGACTCAACGTTTTGCTGCTGGCTGTAACTGGGGCAATAGGTTCGCCCACTAGCTAGGCTGTAACAGGGATGATAGACTCGCCCTTAGCTAGCTCGTAAACTGTCGCCTCAGTAGTTGAATGGACAGGGTTGGAAGAAATTAAAACGTACAAACACTCATAGTGGGCGATGTATTGAAGATAGACATATGCTCTCGCGGACTTTTTTGTAGAACTTTTTATGCTGAACGATTCTCACACTCATAGTATTTAGATATTTTTAACGGTTTGCCCAGCGTAAGCTTACAAAGCGCTCGGACGCCAGGTTTTTTTTTTTCGACTTTTCCTCTGAAATGGTTACTGCTCGGCTTCCTTTGATCATAAATAAATTATTTTCTACAGAAATCAGCCTCGAGATATCCTTCACAGAATGATGAAATCCACATCAAAATCCATCAAGTGGTTCTCGAGTTTACCCGTAACATCCAAGAATCGGGGACTCTGTTTTATACTAAGTAGAGATGAGTCATTCTGTTTTTAGACCGTAACTGAATACAGCGACAAATTACTTAATCGTTTTCAATGCATTTTCACGCATTGGAGGTGTTCATGTCGTTAACGAAACCATGAAATAAACGAGATAAAAACTTACGAAATAAGACCTTAACTTATGGGGCTGACTATTAACAAATGAATTAGGCCCTCCAAAACCAGATCTGTGCATTAATCAAGTCTCTAAAGATAAAAAAAAACATATAACAGGACTTTCAATAAATCTGTGTATGAAAAATGGGATAGGATATGTGGATGTCGGGTAGTAAATTCATTTTTGTTTGTTTTCCGTGCCTGTTATTTGGTGGCGATGACACATGGACCATGACTAACAATATTGATTTAAAACATTTGCCTGAAAAAGGTAGGAAACATTGTTTGTCAAAATGTCATACGAACAATGAAATGGGCTTAGCAGTGTTGGTGAATATAGTATAGGGCAGCAACTGAATTATGGCTGTTCGGCGAATTTATGGACAAGAATAGGTATATTATGTCGCCCATTCGATTAAGGCCTTAATAATATTCACTGGATTTTTAGGATTTTGAAATGGTGATGTTTTTAATGAATCCGTGAAATGATTGAGTTTAAGTAATCTACTATAGGAATATCGGAAGGAATAGTAGGAGTACTTGTACTAATACGTGACCATTAACTTCTCGATCATAAACCACGGGACCTCCTTTTTACGTGGAATCCGAGCCACCAGACGTGTCATTTCACCTCGGAATTCCCATAAGCATTAACCGGGAATCGAACCAGACCATCCTTGGTGCGAGGCAAGCAGCTTGACCGCTGCGCCATCACAGCCCGGTAAAACCACAGAGAAACGATTACTAAATGGCCGCCACAATTAAACCAATTGAGTGACATCGGTTTTCTTGTCTACTCATGGTACGGACAGCATGTAACATTATGGACGTAGCCTATGTTCGCTCAAAAATGTGCTGTGCGCCACCCACCCTTGTTTAGAGTACGAACCGCCACTGATTAGAATATATACCTAGTACTGGAAATGATGTTGATAATAAGAACAAAGAGGTTGAAACTGAAAGTACTGCTCGTGTCTAAGGTCCGTGAACTTGCGCAGTGAGGTAAAGTGGCAGGCAGGAAGAGAAGGGCCTGTCAAGAAAAAGGAAGTTGGTAGTTTATCGTGACCGTTAATCGCGCGATTATGAGCCACAGGAACTCATTTTTACGTGGAATCCGAACCACAGGACATGGCATTTCACTTCGAAAATCTCACACGCATGACCGGGAATTGAACCCGGTCCGCCTTGGTGAGAGGCAGACAGCTTGACCGCTGAACCACCACGCCCTCGGCCTGTCAAGAGCCCGCCATGTCATCTGGAATTCCTGTCTAGTCTAATACTGCTAACATGGGGCCGTTCCTTAAACCATTGTGGTCTTGCGAATGAGTGAGTAATCAAACAGTTGTTTCTCTAACATTCTCGTGTGTAACGGGCGCAGTTCTCAGAAGACAAATAGAATTCATTTCAAAATTCACCTGAAGCAGGAAGGTAAATTAAATGCTGGAGATATAATTATTACATCATTAGCTGATTCAGCAATAAGTGGTATGGCTGAAGGAAATTTGGGATTAATTTCTCGGCCCGCTAAAAGAAAAAGTTTTGTTGTGCAATTAATTCGTACATCTGTTGAGAAATGTGATGATAAAGCTAGAACAAACTCGTTGCATTTTACGTTAAAACAGGCCACTGAAAGAGTAGCAGATTACTGCAATAAATCAGAACATTTTATAAAGAACATTCGCAAAGAATCCCTAGATGCCAAGGAACGCGATCCCGAAGGTAATCTTTCTACTCCGGGAAAGGAAAGGAAAACTAGATTCGGTGACAGAAAGGCGTTTGTAGATGATTTTGATAAATGTGTGATACGGAACATTGTACAAGAATTCTATAAGGGAGCAAAGGTTATCCCAAAAATTCGAAAGTTGTTGGCAATTGTGAAAGAGAGGATACATTTTCCACAAGGGCAGAAGTCTTTGCCAAGGACTTTGAAAAGCATAGGGTTTAGATGGAAAAATGAAGATGCAGGAGACAAATTTTAATGGAGAAACCTGAAATCATTCAGTGGCGCTACAGGTACTTAGGTAAAGTGAGGGCTTTTCGAGAATCGGGTAAAAAAATATTTTACTTGGATGAGACGTGGGTGGACAGCAATATTACCGTAAATAAATTTTGGCAGTCAGAAGATGTTTCCGGTGTTCCGCAGAACTGTAGTGCAGGAAGCCGTTTAATACTTTTACACGCTGGAAGTGAGAGTGATTTCATAAATGGCGCAAAACTTCTGCACAAGCGGGGGGCACTACAAGTGAGGATTGTCCACTTCCTGGTGTAGCGGCTAGCATACTTGGTTGTCACCCCGGAGTTCTGGGTTCGATTCCCGGCTCTACCAAGAATTTTAATCCTAGCCTTAGAGCTTGAACGGAGTACACTTACAAGGGAACGGATCGCGGTGTAAAATTCTGATCTGATTGAAATTTAGTACACAATAATCCTACAAAGTTGTACAATGACGTAGTGAAAACCGCATGGGCCGATTTCAATTTTGGACGCCAATATTGAACGCCGAAAATCTGCCAAACGACGGCATGAGCGAGGAGGTGAGAAGAGGTAAAGCTGACCTTCAATCCTAGCAGCACGCGATGGCTCCCGGGCACTAGGCAGCAACCTGCCGTGCTGCGATGCATTCCCCACCTTAAACGTTCCCCTCACTATTCTACCCTCTCGATTAGAGTATACAATGCAACATAATGTGATGTTTTGCACTTGGCAATACTGTAAATAAATAAAACAACCTTTTCTTTCTTTCTGTTTTACGGTACTATTTGTAATCCTTGCAATAGTGAATGCTTACAGAAAAGTGGTCAATGCATAGATATTGCTTGCACCACGCGCACCTTGCAACAAAATTGAACGGGGTTCGGAATGCCAGCGGCTACTTTGTACTACAATGTTGTACAAGTTGTACAATGACGTAGTGAAAGCCGCACGGGCCACTTTCAGTTTTGAACCCCAAAAGCCTGCCGGGCGGTGGCATGAGCGAGAAGGTGGGGAGAGGTAAAGCTGACCTTCAATCCAAGTAGCACGCGATGGCTCCCGACCACCAGGCAGTGACCTGCCTTGCTGCGTTGCATTCCCCACCTTCCACCTTACCCTCATCCCGTCACTTCCTTATCAGTTAAGTGGGGCAATGCAAAACAAGAGTTATGTTTCGGATGAACAGATCCCAAATCGTTTCGTCATCAAGCCATGTAAGTATGACAATTTTATTGTGTCTGTGTTTAATTTTACTGGCACAGACAGCAATTAATGTTAAATCCTTTACTTTACAGTCAGAATATTTACAAATGTCAGAAAGTGACGACGACGATGTTCAATTGGAACACCTTCCAAATTTTAATCCTTGGAATGTGGTAGTTTGTCTACAAAGCTGCATTGCTGAAAGTGATCGCTGTGAAAGCCAAATAACACCTGGTGAAAGAGAATTGGGTTTTGAACAGTACCGTAAGTAAAAACGTTGTTTACATTTTCTCATGGCAAAGGCAGACATGCACCAAGACTGAATCATCATCCTTGTTTTCAGGCCTTATTGCAGAAAGGGTTGGTGATGTGCAGGTCGCCATTGAACATGAGGAAACGTTAGTTTTGCCTGACAATAACAATGTTATTCAAGACGATGAACTTGCAATATCCGACACTGGCAGTGAAAGAGATGCTACCACAACACCTGCAATAAGTGTCACATACAAAAAATAAGGTGGTTGATAATTGGCTGGACAAAGGAAGGATAAAAAGGTCATTTACAGTCATTCAGCACAAATTTAAAAAGTTACGGCACCAGTCAGACCTTGGGGTAAAACCGCATAAGGCATAGGCCTGTCCCATGACTCATCGCTCTAGTGATATGGCAACGCTGTCGTCAACTAGCTACCGCCCAGCGAACGTGTCTCTCTGTGATTGGAAGACATTTTCTGAGTCTCGAGTGAAGATCTAAATGATTGATGGACGAAGGAGTGGGGGACAGCGCCTGCAGCCCGAGTCACGATTGGTTGGCTTCAGCGTAGCAACTATGTTTAGTACTGTAGCGGAATGAAAGAGTTCTTCGGCTATAAAAGACCGTGTCAGACATAATCCATGGATTGAGTATACCCAAATTTCGACCTCTTCCAGCCACCACTGACTGAACCACCAAGAGATCAGGAGTTTAATTAATAACATCCCCTATCCCTAACTCTCCCACAAAGTCCACCTTAAACAGAAAATTACAAACGAACTTTGACCAACCAAGCACCTCTGACTGAGTCCTCATGAGCTCCCCAGCTTAATAAAAAAAAACTCCCACCCAAAACCAGGAATTAACCTAAATTTTGACCTCCTCACTACCATCCTCAAATTTTGATCCTCCAACCACCACTTAGGCACCCATAACTCTCAAGCGTTATCAAAAAGTCCCCCTCTTCCCTAACTCCCCAACCAAGACAGAAAATAGCAAAAGGATCCCCAAACTGAAACTTACCAATTGTCACAGACTGTTACACGGTCCTGCGTAGCTAGTGCCTGTAGTAAGTTCTATCCTGCTGCACCCTTACAGTCTTAAGAACTAACCCACAAGCACGTGACGTAATGTCCTTGACTCTCCCCACCTGTGGCCAGCTAAGTGTGCGAGCGGCGTATAGTGCGGTGCGGTACCACGCCTGCCGGCAAGTGCTTTTAGTGCCTGACAATCAAGCCTCAGCCATTTAGCCCTGCCTATGTTGGAACTCATCAATTCAGGCGCGCGCACTGTAGAGCTGGTTAGCCTGTCCGGCCAGGGTTTCTCAAAGACGTCAGGAATTCCTCTTCTTCTCTTTATATTATTATTATTATTGTTGTTGTATTTTAAACGATAAAATTTTACATGGTACCAGTAGACTACGTCTTATACTGTTCCCGAGTAAATAGTAGATAGATTCACAAAAGTTGAATGGATCCATTGATAGGAAAAACTTGAATGGGCAAGCAATTTTGATGTTGTTCCTCTTTCTTATTCGAAACGTACCACAAGTTTTCACTTCTCTTTGAAGCCTTTCGTTTGCTCTAAACGACCTGTCTTGTCATGCTGAAGGTTACTGCACATCTGATGGTGGGGTCTAACATAAACCTAGTATCTTTTTTATGGCCAATAACAATTATGCCCATTGTATGTTTGCTTCTAACATGGATAGGGCTACATGGATGGTATACAATTTCTGAAATACAGTATTACAACTGGTATCTTAGATCAATTTCGGTGAAACCTGACGTTCCTAAGGAATCCCCTTCATAATTATGGTTTTTGAACGTGAGCTAGGGTTTAAGGCAGTCTGCAGTGTCCGTAGCATACTGGGTCCTGGCTACGTCCATGGAAGGCTCGCACAAGAGCAACATTTCCTTCCACCTAGTGCTAGACTACTCCCTTTCATGTCTTCTTCTGGGTTAGTCGTTCTTATAAATTATGGTGATTAGATTGTTTCTGGAGTGTTGCAACCAATTTGCAAGTCCATTTTATGTTTTCCAGTAACAAATGAAGAGGCATTAAAACGAGTGCAAGGGGAGAGATATTTCTGGTGACTGATAATGAAGTGTCGGCTATTTATATTCTCGCGATTCGTAACTAATAAATCACCGTCCCCTCGTTATCATCATCTTAATTATCAGCATCGTCCTGAAAACCTCCTTCGTTGTATGAACTCAAATTACGCATTTTATAGTTACCATGCCTTCCAGCAATATCTTGAACTCTCTGTATACATGTGGCAGTCTCCAGAAGTTCATTCACTGAAAAATTAGAAATTAACTTCGAGGTTTTCTTATGCACCGAACATAGCATGTAGGCTTAATGTAAATCAATGGAAGTGAAACTTGTCCTGTTGGCGCATCAGAAAAGAGGAGAATAGAAGCGTTTGAAATGTGGTGTTACAGGAGAATGATGAAGATCAGATGGGTGGATAGGGTTACAAATGAAGAGGTATTAAGACGAGTGCGAGAGGAGAGATGCTTCTGGTGACTGATAATGAAGAGAAGGGATAGGTTGGTATGACACACACTAAGACACCCAGGAATAGCAAACTTAGTTATGGAAGGAAGGGTCGAGGACAAGAGCTATAGGGGTAGACCAAGGTTCGAATATGTTAAACAGATTGCTTCGGATGTAAGGTGTGGTAGCTATGTAGAGATGAAACAATTAACTCAGGACAGAAAGGCTTGGAGGGCTGCATCAAACCAGTCAAAAGACTGAAGACTCAAACAACAACATCAATGTAAATCACAATGTTTTAAATATGGTATATGCATAAATATAAATACCCACTTGGAATAACTTACGAGGGCTACTTATAGCATTGTCCTTTGAGAATATTTTACGAAGCTATCCTAACAACTCTCCGTACGGTAGTGATTTGCTCTCAGAGATATTCTATCAATGTTCAAATTGCAAGAACAAAATCTAGAAAAGTTCCACTGGCCTGGTGCATGTCTTCGAAATGAACATCGCTTGGATGACATGGATTACATTGATACCGTTTTAGTACCTAAAATTGGAATTAAATTTCCTGGCAGAACTGGGACCTCTGGGGCGGCAGCCAAGAATGTTAGCCGCTACACCATGAGGTGGTCTCTATCAGTACCGGTATCAGCGCAATCTATTGCACAACATCATATAATTTCTACACTGCACGAGCTATTAGCAGTACACCTTTCTCCGTATTTTGGCATTACATAGCCCTAGTAATTTAGGGAGACGAATCGCATACCATAACCTGAAACACGAATAGTTCCAAAATCTAACGAACACAACAGTTTTAGGTACTCCACGGAAAGAAATACAGACAAGCTGGTAGAAAGACAGACAACATATTTTGTAATTTTCAGAGCAAAATTGTTTTACAATGAATAGCCTTCTTGGTCTCCAGACTGTTAAAATAATGAAAATTGACATTAAACGTTAACGTGCGTTGCAACCTTGGCTGGTATATAGCATTACGTCAACAAATTTTAAGAAGTATTTTAACTCTCCTGACTCCATACCGGCCCCGGTTACTGTCACATGCATGGTTATCAATATGCTCGGTCCATTTCGCTGCACCTGCTGCATCGCAAAAAACCTATGCAAATTCCTGTGTCCTTGTTGCAGATCAGATCCATGTACAGTACGTCCAAATATCATGAGTATTGGGATGAGGCCGGGTCTACTTAGTGTCATGGCCGCCACGCGCAACCGCACTCTTAAATGGCAGGCATTTCGAATGATGATTTATTGGTGATTGACTCTTTACCTAACAAGATAGCGGCTGTAGTTTAACCTGACCTATCCTTACCCACGAGGAGTGATCAAAAAGTACCTACACGACGCTTGTCGATAGGCAAACCAATAATCGAAGAGGGACACGGCGGGTGTTGTGGGCCTTAGAGCGACGGCCCTCTTTTGACTGGTCCCATTAGACTGGTCCCTTTGGACTGGTCCCTTTTGACTGGTCCCTTTTGACTGCTCCTTTGGACTGGTCCCTTTGGACTGACCCGTTTGGACTGGCCCATTAATTTACCCAAATTGTGCTAAATTTTGAAAATTTTGCTTTTATCCCTTTTAAAATTTTATTTAATATTAAATGTATTATTTATATAATTTTGTATTTACCTTTTTTGGTCAAAAGGGCCTAACTACACTTTTGTTCATATTTCCTGAACCCATGATTGGATTTGGGTGCGTGTGGTATCAAATGACTCAGGGTGATGCCCGCTGTTTTCCTACAGCCCCCTAATTTAACCAAAGAACCCAAAACTAAAAGGTCATCGGTTTTTTAATATCTTGCTAACCAATGATCGGACTTGCACACACGAGGTGTCAAACTACTTGCCATGATCCCCTCTCTTTTTCTATAGCCCCCTAATTTAACTTAATAACCCAAAATTAAAAGGTCATCGGCTTTATAATATCTAGCTAACCAATGATCGGATGTGGACATATGAGGTGTCAAATTACACGGGATGACACCCTCTCTTTTCCAATAACCCCCTAATTTAACCAAAGAACCCAAAACTAAAAGGTCATCGGATTTTTAATATCTAGCTAACCAATGATCGGATGTGAATATATGAGGTGTCAAATTACACGGGATGGCCCCCTCTCTGGGGAGCTCATGAGGACTCAGTCAGAGGCGCTTGGTTGGTCAAAGTTCGTTTGTAATTTTCTGTTTAAGGTGGACTTGGTTGGAGAGTTAGGGGTAGGGGACGTTTTTTATTAAACTCGAGATCTCTTGGTGGTTCAGTCAGTGGTGGCTGGAAGAGGTCGAAATTTGGGTATACTCAATCCATGGATTATGTCTGGCACAGTCTTTTATAGCCGAAGAACTCTTTCATTCCGCTACAGTACTAAACATAGTTGCTACGCTGAAGCCAACCAATCGTGACTCGGGCTGCAGGCGCTGGCCCCCACTCCTTCGTCCATCAATCATATAGATCTTCACTCGAGACTCAGAAAATGTCTTCCAATCACAGAGAGACACGTTCGCTGGGCAGTAGCTAGTTGACGACAGCGTTGCCATATCACTAGAGCGATGAGTCATGGGACAGGCCTATGCCTCATGCGGTTTTACCTCAAGCTCTAAATTTCCCATGCAGGCATAACAGTCTTACTCAAGTTAAAACCCACCAGGGTCAATACACACTTCAAAATATGAAATCTGTACAAATTAATATAATATATTCTATATAACAATAGCTTCAGAATATCGTCAAACACAATTGCATATTACCCCGGATTAAAATATGGCCTTAAATAAGTATAATAATAGTGATGATGATGATAATAATTATACTAATAATAATTATATAAATAATAATAGTTTGATGAAATTGTGACACTGCATCTACAGCGAACGGACCAATGCAATTGGACACGCTGCCAACACGATAGATGAAATATTTATATAAATAAATTTAATATCAACAGCCTAAATTAAACTGGCATGGGGGACTCATAAACATATTGGTTACACTACAGTGCCAAACACTTATTTTCCCTACAAATTTTGTCTAGTTTTTGGTTCTTTCTTTGTTTTTCTATTTCCGACACCCATCTAGTTTTTTTTTTCGAGTACACCTCATTTGTCTGTGTGAGGCGCAGTGACATTTAAGCATTCTATTTCCCGTTATATCTTATTTTGCTACCCTTCCTAAGACGCACGAGCGCATTCTCTCGCATTACTAGAGACACCATAACTATTTGCTGTAAGCTACTTTTGGATCAGGCAAGGATAACTACAGTTCTGCATCAATGAACTCTGCGACAAATGGAAGAGAGGAAATTTATCGGATCAACTATGGCCTGCTCAATGAAAATACACTGGTTGCGAGTCAAGAAGTAGCGAATTTCTACCTTTTTTCTTGAGCTTAATCCTTTACCAGTTCCGCGTGATAAACATCTCAGTTACGATAATTGCGCCAATTCCCTCGATGTATTTTGCTTCTTCGTGTACCCACGGCGTAGCTGTGCGTGCTAAATCACTCACCAAAACTGCGACGGGGAGCTGCAGTAAATGTGGAGATCGGAGGTTCGAACCTCGGCGCTACCCTGAGTGTGGTTTTTCCTCACTCACTACAGGCGAATGCCGAGAAAGTACCCTATTTCAAATCCCAGGGTACCCACCGCATCCCAGACCCTAATAAAATGAGTTACATACACTACATTCACCACAGAAACACAGGTTATGAGATAAATTTAACACACAACCTAGTACAAGGGGGCTGATGATGAAAGATATCCCAAGCCCCTAAGACGAATTAACAACAACAACAACAACAACAACAAAAGCTTATTAGTGCAGTCTCTTGCTTATTAAACAGATACCATTACATCAGAAGTGCTTCTAACAAATGGTAGATGGTAGATTCAAAGTGCGCTACTTTCTATGAACCTGTAGCCCACCGATAAATTTCACTTCAGTTTGCAGTCACATTCTGGAAAGTGTTTACTGCACACGGAAGAACGGTCACTAGGCCCCGTTACATATATGGCTATAGGGGGACACAACAGAAGAACCTCTTCGGTGGGCTATATTGGTTGATCTCTTCAGCACCTAGGTGCTCGTAACTATTGACGACCACGGGGCCCCGCTTAGCCCGAAATAATTATCACTTTCTTATGTCGGCCTCTTTCATCTTCCATGAGGTGGTGATGATTGTTGCATTAAGCGGTAGGACATTGAGGGACAGCTGTTTCCCTTTACTACGGGTACAATAGCTCTATAGAGGAAACGGAAAAAGAAGAGTTCTGACCCTTCGAAAAATGAGGTTATCGGGAAAAGAAAAGTCAATAGGCATCAAAGAATGTAAATTGAAAGACACCCTAGGCTTCCATACATAAAACCGCCACGTGTCTGTCCCTCAAGCTGTAAGCCCCCGGTCCTTTTCTCTGAGGCCGAGAGTGTCTTATTTTCACCCTTAATTTTCCCTTTTCTTTGCTGATACGAGATACCCTCATTCCTTGAGCGTTCAAATGATTCATTTCTTTCTGTCTCTTCGCTCAGGGTAGGGGATCGCCTGTCGTAGAAGGCGATTGCATGGTTACATCTTGGGTAACTCAAGGGCACATGGCTAATGAGCTGGAGAATGAGTGATCCCAAGATATTCCCGAGCTGGATCCGTTTCTCCCGTTTTCTATTGACTTTGGGAGTGGACCTTCCCTCTTTCCTTTCTTTTCAACCTTCCATAGCCCTACTTAACTCCATGCTCCTCATCACTCAATCTTCCAGGCTTGATGGTACAGTATATCACTTCTGTCTCATTTCTAATAGGCTATAATAGGAAGAGTGCTTGTAGTTTTCATGACCTTTGATCTCGAAATAATCAGCTACGGCGAGCTCCTTTCCGCGAGGTATCCGAACTACCGACGTGACATTTTACCCCGAAAATCCCACATACATCCTTCCAAATCCCTCAATCCTCATCCTTCGAGGCTTGAGGGCTTTTTTTTCATCATTCGTATTTCCTTCTAGTATGGTATATAAGCCAGTAGTTTGTTTTAGTACTCATTTCAATCATCATCATAATCATCATGTCCATCATTAACCCTGCAGTGGTCGCGTACCTAATAGTGACGCGAGAGGTCGCATGGTCTACATAGGTATGCCATTTTAAATTTTTATAAAAGAATATATTTAATGGTACAATTGCGTTTATTTGTTTATGAGTCTTATTAACTATGTAATTCTTGTTAATTATAATCAACAGAACCTAAAAATATTATTATTTTCTTATCAAAAGAATCTAAAACAAATAGTCACCCATTTCTTACGAAAATATCACAAGGTTTACAGAAATAGAGATTTAAAAAATAGTGCACACAATTATTAAAATCTAATCAGTGTTTTCTGAGTAGGACAAACATACAAATTTAGAATGCTCAGGACAAATGAATTTATTGCACGAATTACACACTTTTCGAGTGCTTCTATTACGCGCTCTATCGCAATAGCGGCATCGAGCGACACAATTCCTTCGCATGGGTCCTGGTGCCGATGACTGAGTTTCAACTTGCGGAAGGCCTAGAAAATCTTTCATTGTGAACGTTCGACTTCTTGGCAACGTTCTTTTCTGCAACCTGCTATGAGGCAATGGTTTCATCATAGTAAGAGACAGGCTAACAAGAAAGTCACGACGACAAACGGATTCATAGTTTTTGTTTGCTCTATGTATGCAAAGTGCGTTGATATCACTGAGGTTGATTAGATCATAGAAGACAGTTACAGGCCATCTTCTTGGGTACCTGGACACGTCGTAGAGAGAAGACATCTTATCCACTAGATCAACACCATTATTTTAGTACGATTATGGTACGTAATGATTTCAGATTTTCTTTGTTGTTCTGTTTCATTATCAATCACTGCGTTGTTGTCCATCGTGGAAATCAATATAACCACTCTGTTAGGTTTTGACACGTAAGACACCAATGTGCTTGGTGGATGGAAACCAAACTTTGAAGAATATGTGGGACTTCCTCTTGCTACTCTGAATTCCCGTGGTACTTCTCTTCTGTCCTTCCGTACCGTAGCAACCATTGTTGTTCCATTTTCAAACAGTTGTTTGGCAACTCGCAAGGAAGAAAACCAATTGTCCATTGTTTTATTGATATTTCGGCCAAGTATTGGATGGACTACTCTCATAACAACATCACCCCATTCATTACTCAAGCGAAATGGTCCTTCGGGTTGTTGACCAGCATATATTTCCAAGTTGTACGTATATGGGAAGTGAACATCTGCGAGAGCAAAAGCCTTCACACCATATTTTGCTGGTTTACTTGGGATATACTGTCTAAAGGAACAGCGTCCTCTGAATGCCAATAGTTGGTCATCCAGAGTCATTTCAGCACTTGGAACAAAATACTTTTGGAAGTTTGTGATAAACGAATGAAACACTTCACGGACTGGAGCGACCTTAACAAGTTTTGCACGATCCACGCGATCTCCAATATAATCGAGTCTCAGGACTCTGAGAATAAACTTAAATCTTTGTTCAGATATAGTCAAATATATTGCTTCGACCCCTGTGTGATTCACATGTTCAAATATTTGACCTGTATTCGAGCGACCAACTTTCATCAAAATTCCAATAAATCCAATATCTCCATTTTATTAGTAGCATCTGCATCCCTCTCTCAAGCATATTTAGTTTTAATGTAGTCAATTTTTATATTAGTGTATTTAGTAATAAGATCAATTTAATTATATTGTCATCTAAAAACAGACCCATACAGTCTTGGGGACTAGCTTTCTGACAGACAATCCCTTTAGGACCACGTGGACAAAAACTATATTATGTCTCCAAGTTCTTCCTTTATTCAGAGGAGCAGTCTTTGTCCAGACAGTGCCATGCTCACCACGATAAAAATCACCACGCCTGCTTTGATGAGATGGTTCACTAGCAGATTCAGTTGCCTCACCTGGGATTTCTTGCTATTGCTCGGATTCAGAATCGGCGAGCTGTTCCTCAAGATATTCTTCATCCTCATCTGAACTTGAATGTTCATCATAATTATCGGTATATCGGTTTCTTCCAATCACGTTGTGATTAGAGCCACTTGCCTACCCTCCATGATTTCCTGAAGAAGGAAAAGAATAATTTTCCCCTCCAAAATATTGTAAAAAATACTTATTAACGAAAATATTAAGCAATTGTCAATAATGAAAGCAATAATAAGTGCACAATGTAGATTTAGTCTAACGAAGTCTCTAGCAAAACACTTACGTAATTGGTCGTACGGCTAATCAGTGTAGACCACGGACTTGACGGGATTCTTGTAACGCAACCACGCGCAACTGATCCTTGCGCAGCACTGAGCACATGCGTTATCTATCCATCTTTAAGTACGCGGAGTGTCAGCTACGCGGCGCTATAAGTTTTAGAGCAGTGTTTATTTTCACACGAGTGGATTACATATGTAGACTACGCGACCACGAGGCCATCACGCCTCCACTTTTAATAATTATGTTACTTCACACACGTAACTGATTACCATAACGTTCCTACCCAGTAGCCCCGTTACAATATCGAAAATCTGCAATACTAGACCCCTAGAAATTCGTCCACCTGAGTGAATGCTCCACCCACCAGGGCCGTGCAATGGGCAAGGTGAAGCAGTGCTAGCGAGAAATTTACTCGTGCCGGTGGAGAGTAGCCCTATCCTGCCCACTTCTGAGCAGTGCAGCACGACAGCACACTAGCACTGCAGCGCTTAGTCGCACAAGCACTGTCCATTTGACCGGGTACTGCAGTACGTTTAGTACTGAGCGCAGAGACTGCACACTAGGCGCACTACAGCCCACATTTTGTCATATGCGTGTGGGTCTGCCGTGCTCTTGACGTATTTTGTGCATGGGGAGGACAAAAATAACAGAGTGGGAAAGTCACATAATTAAATAAACACACCGAAGTCATATAAAACATAATATTTGGACGTACATGAACGAGATCTGCAACAAGGATGCAGACATTTGCATATTTTTGGGTTAGTTATTGTTGTTTTAAGGGGGCGGAACTACGAGGTCATCTGCCCCTACTTTTTGGGTGATGCAGCAGGTGCAGCGAGATATAATAATCCTAAAAATGGAATGAAGCATATTGATAATCATGCATGTGACAGTAACAGGGGTCGGTATGGAATCACGAGAGTTAAAATACATTTTTTAATTTGTTGACATAATGTCACAAACCAGCCGAGGTAGCACGTTAACGTGCATGGTCAGACTACTACGAACTAGAAATACCACACACAGCCACTTCATACCTTACCTCATTAATTTCATTTGTCATTAACTCATCTCATGAGATTAGCGTCCTGAAGGGCATCTATCCGTAAAATCATTCCCACGAGGAAACTGTCTCACCACATCTCCTACCGAATAGGAACCGGAATAATTACGGGTAGAACAATAAAAACTACATTTTGACTTTAAAGCTGTAGTCTATTTCAATAACAAGATTTTGAATTCACCAACTTATTAGATTGATGCTGTTCAGGGATATGTGATTTCAAGAAACATGCGTTAGTAAAATTATCAGGTTTTTAAAATGAACAATATTCCGTCGCAATATGAGGTAATTTATGTATTTTTTCTTATTTTCAACATCGCCTGAAACAATACCTCATCGAATTTACCTACACATAAATATACGGAAAAATAAGCATGTTGACATGAAATCCTTCTAACGTTTGAAATTTTAGGCCAATTTTCATTACTTCAATAGTTTGGAGACCAAGAGTGCTATTCATTGTAAAATAATTTTGCTCTGAAAATTACGAAATATGTTGTCTGTCTTTCTACCAGCTTGTCGGTATTTCTTTCGGTTATTTGTTGTTTTATGGAACTATTCGGCTCTAGGGTTATGGTGTGCGAACCATCTCTCTAACTTACCAGGGGCTATGTAGTGCCAAAAATACGAAGAAATATGCACTATTATAGTTCGTGCAGAAATTACATGGTATCGTGCAATCGATAGTGCTGACAATGAAAGAAATCACCTTGTGGTGCAGCGGCTAACAATTCTTGGCGGGGCGGTGGTCCAGGTTTGATTCCCTGCCCTGCCAAGAAATTTAATTTCGGTTTGAGGTACTGAAATGGTACCGATGATACGTAAGTCATCCAAGCGGTGTTCATTTCGATGACTTACACCAGGTCAGTGGGCACGTGTTTCCTTTATTTTCTACATTCTTATTCTGCAATTCGAACATTCATATGGGAACCCTGAGAGCAAATCACTTCGTAGAGTTGATAGAATAGCTTCCGTAAAATATTCTCAAAGGACAATGCTACAAATAGCCCAATTGCATATTTATATGTAATCCACACATCGTATTTAAGACCATTTGATTTCCATTGAATTCTATGTTCTGGGCATAGGAAGACCTCGAAGCTTATTTCGCAATTTTCAGAGAATGGACATCCAAAGTGTAGTAATCATCATGTAGGGATACTGTGCCACATATATACAACGAGTGCAAGAATTGCGTGAAGGTATGGTGACATGGTGCGTAATTTATGTTTGTACAACGAAGGAGGTTGTCATGACGGTGATGATGATGAAGATGGTGGTAGCGATGAAGACCGTGATTTACTAGTTAGGACCCAAAGGAATACTTAAGGCTGAAGCGGATGCATGGAAAAAACAAAATGAACTTGCAGGTTGATTGCGAAAGTGTCGAATCACCATATTTTATGGAGAACGACTTATCCAGAAGTACACATGAAAGGGAGTAGCCAAGTACAAATAGGTGGAGGCAAAGGTTGCTCTTGTGTGAGACTGTATGCTGCAAACACTGCGGAGTGTCTGACAACCTAGCTCACGTTCAAAAACCATAATTAAGAAGGAGATTCACTACATACGTTAGGAATCACCGACATAGATCTAAGATGCATCTGTAACATTTCAGAAATGTTACACGATCCATGTTTTCGTGTCTTCTTCGTGTTAGAAGCAAAAGTACATTAGACATAATAATTGTTATTGGCCGTAAGAAGGATACAAGATTTATGCTGGACCCCACCATCAGATGTGAAGTAACCATCGGCATAACAAAACAGGTCGTTTAGAGCAAACGATAGGCTTCAGAGAGAATTGAAAGCTTGTGGTACGTTTCGAATAAGGGAAAGAAACAACATCAATTTTTTAATCACTTATCAAGTTTGGGTATGCCTAACTTAAATATAAATGGCATAATTTTGCTATCAATGAATCCATTCGGTGGCGTAGTCGGTAGCATGCTGAACTGCTATGCCCAAGTTAGCGGGTTCAAACCCGGCCGAAGTCGTCGGATTTTTAAGAGCGTTAAAAATCCTTCAGTATGCCTTCCTTCGGAGGGGAAGTAAAGCCGGCGGTCCCATGTCATAGATTTATGGCGTGTAAAAGATCCTTTCACTGACTAAACTTGTGTAAAGCAAAATTTGTTAGGTTAGATTTCGTCAGAACGCTCTATCAAAGTTCCAACGTTCACCACTAGGTATCATTGATATCTGGTGGCGAAAGTTGGAACTACTTGAAATTGAACGGAACTTGTAGCTCGCCCTTTAGGGTGTCCGCTGGAAGCAGCTACAGACTCAGGCGAGCCGAACATGTCCTCGGACACTCCCGGCACTAAAAGCCATACGATAAATAAATAATAAATAATAATAGAGAATTGATCTGCAATGTACTCGGGAACAGTATGAGACGTAGTCTATTGGTATCCAATAACATTTTATTCCTAATAATAATAGTCTAATAATAATAATAATAATAATAATAATAATATGTAGAGAAGAGAAGAACGGCTTTGAGAAATCCAGCCGGGGCAGGCTGGCCGCGTGCTTGCGCCTGAACTGACGAGTTCCAGCGCACAGTGGGTCAAAATCGAAATCTAGGAGGACAAAATTATTTATTTTCATAATTAAAAAATCAAAATTTATTACTTTTACAGCATTCTCATATGATTGCCGCTCACTATTCCGGGATATAAACGCATCTTAATGTAAATCTGACACCACTGTTCGAGCTGGAATCGAATCTTATCTCCTGCACTGAGCTTGCGTTATCTCGCAGTCTGAATTGGAGGGTGAATGTAAGTGGCTGTAGTTTGGTTGTCTATGTAGTTAGAGTGATTCTTTAAGATGGAACATGCAGCTGAATGTATGATCTTTACATTTATAACGTGTTTCAGTTATTAATGGGCGTAATTGTTACGTAATTTTAGCTATATTTGCATTATATAATATTTAACTATTATTTTTAAAATTATATTTTCACTTAGATGTTTAGTATGTCGCGTCACTCGGCGTCACGTTCCGCTTAATGTTAAAATGTAGATAAAGTCTTGTAGTTTACGCCTGTTATAAGTTTTTTTGCATCCTCTTGCAACTTACTGAGTTATTTTACGTTTTAGGAGATGCTGCGCAACCAGTTCTCACACGTTTACAACTGTTTGAAGCACTGGGTTCGAAGATTGTGTCAAAAGTGGAACTTTGTGAGTTTGTTAAAAGTAAATTAGGGGTAGACAATTGTTCTGAAGAAATAACTGAATGCCTACAAGGAGATTTAAAGGATTTTGTTGATAATTTTACCAGGCGGTGGAAGCAGGTTCACAGAAATAAATCAAAATTCATTTCAAAATATTCTTATTGGTTAAAAGAGGAGATAACATTTTCGAAAATTGTGTATGATTCTAAATTAACAGAAAATTTAAATCATCCTACTCCATCCACATCGAAAGTCGGAAGGCCTAGGAAGCTTTTTCACGAAAGTAGTGAAAAATCAAAGAGACGAAAAATTCAACCGCTACTCTCTGCACATTCAGAACAAGAACTTATTCATGCCACACAAGTATCATTGCACATGTCTGGAAAACGAGATGCTGCAAAAATTGTTAAAGAAACTCTTAAGTCCCCACATAGAGCTACTAAAATTAAAAAATCTTATATATCACCAGCTGTAAAACCTGTACCACTTACCGGTGAAGAGGCTCTATCATTCCTTGTAGATAACAATTACAGCAAAAGCCAATATATGAATATGCGACTTGAATGCAAAAATAGGAACTGTAATATTTTCCCACCTTACCACATCATTAGAGAAACAAAACAGAAAAGCTATCCACCAAGTGAATCAATAACAATAACGGAAACATCAGCCACAATAACATTACAATCACTGGTCGACCATACAATTGAGCGCCTTGAAGTAGTTCAAGAAGATGTTTTGAAGCAGTCTATCTCTAGCAATGATACAGTTCATATTATATTAAAATGGGGGTGTGATGGTTCAATCGGACATAGTCAGTATAAGCAGAAATTTACAGATGATGACGGCAGTGACTCTGATATTTTTGTAATTTCAGTTGTTCCATTACAAATGTATTCTTTAAATCTAGAAAGCAACAATCAAAAGAAAATTCTATGGCAGAACCCACGACCTTCTTCGACACGATTTTGCAGACCTCTTAAATTATTGTTTGAAAAGGAGACTGTCGAATTGACTAGGCGAGAGGTTCAATTAGTTGAAACTGAAATAATGTCCCTCCAACCAAGTAAAATAGAACTTGGTGATCAATGCATACATATTATCCAAATTCTATTGCTGACCTTGGTGGATGGAAAAGTCTGCAATTCTATTACAGGTTCATCAGCACAGAGGTGTTATGTGTGTGGTGCTGGTCCCAGAGATATGAATAACACACTCCCAAAAACAGTTTGTCCTGAGGACAGCTATAAATTTGGATTATCTACCCTCCATTGTTGGATCCGATTTTTTGAATGCCTGCTACATATATCTTACAAAATAGAAATTAAGAAATGGCAAGCAAGAGGGAATGAAGATAAGGGAAACATAGAAAACAGAAAGAAAGTAATACAAAATACATTTCGATCAGAAATGGGTCTGCATGTTGACAAACCAAGATCTAGAGGCGTCGGAAATTCGAATGATGGCAACACTGCTCGCCGTTTTTTTTTTTTTTTTGAGGATCCAGTCTTGTCATCCAAAATTACGGCTGTAAATGAAGAGCTAATCAGACGTTTTTTCTTGTCAGTTCCCTATATACACACCCGCTTTCAAAACCTACACCCAGGATACAGCAAAATTGTATCTAAATCGATATCCATGGTATTATATGCCAGTCACTGTGCATAAAGTATTAATGCATGGTGCAGATATAATTGATTTTTTGTATTATACCTATCGGGCAATTGTCAGAAGAAGCCCAAGAATCACGTAACAAAGATTTCAGAAAATACAGATTTGGACATTCAAGGAAATTCTCACGAAAACATACAAATGAGGACATATTACATATGCTGCTGCTATCTTCGGACCCCGTAATATCTCATAAAACCAAAATTCAAAATAAAAAGAGAAGATCATTTTCCAGTGAAGTATTACTACTCCTGAAAGAACCAGATATACCGGCCCATCATGAACAGCATGAGGCAGTGAGTGACGATGATGCTTCAGATGACACATGTGATGAGTCATCAAGGTCAGGGTCATCGAGTGATTAGTGATAGTGACTGAAGTGCTGTCTGCAATTATCCACAACTGCGGTCTTCCAAAATTAAAGGTAAACTGAGTACAATCTATTGTAGTTTACGCTCTATCCAACTCCTAGTCATAGACAATTTCTTGCACGTGTACACGTATATGTAGCTTAAAAAAGGTCTTAACTGATGTTTATTATGAAGTAAACGAATTATATACGTTGCTTTCACTCTAAATTCATGATTAAAACGTAAAAATAATTTTGTCCCCCTAGATTTTGATTTTGACCCACTGTGCAGCGTAGACAGTGCTAACAGTGTGCGCCTGGGTCATATGGCCCTAAAAGCACTTGCCAGGCTTGCAGGGTACCAAGGTTTCTCAATATACTAAAGGTTGGGCCCGACGCGTTACGAGCTACCATTGGTTGACGAAGTGACGTCACCGTAGGAGCAAGCTCGCTTCGCGCTCGCTTCGCGCCGTCATACAAGCAATACTGAAATACGTAACAGAAATAAAACAATAGTTTTAACTAGCTTAGCATTGCTCATGGTAAATCGCACACGGGCAATAAGCATGGGTCAAGACGTAGTAACGGCTTCTATTAAAAAAACGGTGGTAACATAACATTTGTGCTCGTTAAATCATGCACCACGGCCTCAAGGAATCCTGAATCTACTGTAGTCCGGAGATTGTAGATTCGAATCACGGCGCTGGCAGCAGCTATCCTGTGTGTTGTTTTTCCCCGCGTTTTCCCACACTCCCTCCAGCCAAATGCCGGGCTAGTACCTTACTTCAAGTCCCGGGGAACCTACCTCATCCCTGTTCCTAATACAGTTACACACACTACTGATCGTCACAGAAATACAGGTTATCAGACAAGTTCAACACACACCCAACTACACTGGGCTGATGACCAAGATGTCCCTAGCCCCTCGAATGAATTAACGCCACAACAAACATAACATTGAAATGATCGATGTATGATTATTTATCATCGTGTTTGAAATTATTTTTCAGTGTTGCCTAAGCAATCGAAATGTAATGTTTTTCAGTCTGTCAACACGATTGTACCCAATTGTAGTGGGTGGTTTTCTAATCATGAAAAAAATAATTGAAATTTACATTAATTTACATTAAATATACATTAATTTCATGTAACTTTTTCAGGATTAGGGAACCACCCACTACAATAATTGGGTACAATCGTGTTGACAGACTGAAAACATTACATTTCGATTATGAGTATTGATGAGTGATGCTCAAACACCCACCAGTGATCATAACAGTGCATGGATACAAACTATTCAGCACTCGGACTCTGAACTACACTACGCATATTTTATTAACACAGAAATTATCAAAACACTTGTGGATAAGCAATTCAAACTGCAACTCTCATTTTAGAATCATCGTTCATTCTACAGCAGATGTACAACAAATTACTCACAAAATAACAGTCATTTAACTCATATGCTTACCTTTATTGTAGAGACTGGGGTTTCGGATCTTGGGCGGTGTTAACCTTTGACGATGCAAGCCATTTGCGTGCTTTTCGTTGCTCCGCAACCGCGACCTTTGCTTCTTTCGCCCTAGCATTCAAATGCCGCATAGGCTACGCATAAATATTCTAGTTCTAGCGTATATTTTTACAACCTCTGTTGGCACATCAGGAAAATTCTTGCTTATTATTTTACATAGTTTTCCCATAATATTAAGATCCCGCGAGAGAGCACGATTTCTATGAATGTCCGTAAAAGTTAACTCAGACTGTTTAATTTTATTTAGCCATTCACTTGATGGAACGAGTAGACCACCACGTGTCAAAACTTCGATCCATCCTTCAGGTGCTGTATCGGAAGAGACAGGGTATTTGCCCTGTTGGGCATCCCATTGATCGATCATTCTCACGTCCTCGGTAGGCGATATAGCCAGCGATGTAGCGGAATCCTTAAACAGAACAATCATGTCCCGTCGTTACCGGATGTGGATCATTTGTTGTGCTGTTTTCCAGAGTAATGTCTCGGATCTCTCTTTCACCGTCAATCATACGGAGTGCTTCAGACATATCTGGCAGAAACTCTTAAGAGTTTAGATGTTAGTACCTCGCCATCAACCTCTGGTGACACCGTAGCTTTGTTGGACAAGGGAATAGGCCTATCAACCGAATTCGCGCTTAGTAGAATCAAGCGCAATCGGGATTTTACGTCTGTTGGCAATGGATGGTAGTAGAAATGTCCAAGTTCTCTTATCTGAGAGAATATATTTTCCAGACAATCTTGGTTGAGTCGTGCTGCCAAAATGTACTTCACATTCATTGATTGAAGATCACTAAAAAGTCCAAATAATGATCGAATTGTGGTCGTGAATCCTTTCTGGAACGGTAGGAAATGTTTTGTTTTCCCTACTTTCATACTTTCTTAACATGCATATATCCTCCTCAAAAGCTTTTCTTGGGTTTTAAGGTCCTTCCCATAACCACACGCAAGGTTTTTTTTTATCATTTTGGCATTAAGAATACCATAGCAGTCATTTAACAGCTGTATGAATGCGGCAATATGCTCCTTGTCTGGCATAAGGTAGCGGATAGCTGCGGCAGTGCGGTTTGAAAACAACTGCGTTGCCAAATATACTCGCTGGCACTCCCTTCCTTTAACATTTAGATGATGAAGTGAGAAAAAAACAAACCCCTGGCACTACAGCCCATGAAGGGCCTAGGCCTACCAAGTGACCGCAGCGCAGCCTGCAGATATTGGGGTGACGCGTGATCAGCGCATCGGGTCCCCTCGGCCGTTAATCTTGGTTTCGTGATCGGGGCGCCGCCTCACTGCCAGACAGCTACTCAATTGTCCTCACGAGGCTGAGTGCACCCTATTCCAGCCCTCACGTCAGTTTCTAAAATTCCTGACGGAGCCGGGAATCGAACCTGGCAGCCGCGCTACTGCAACACCACGGGGCCAGCTGATGAAGTGAGAGCTTAGGGTAAATCTTAATTTCACCACTATCTAAAGTCAGCAACTTTTCAATGGTTCCCTTCGTTACCTTAATGTTACCCGGAAGAGTCAGTCCATCATCAATGAAATGGTTTCTCATTAATTTATAAAGGTGTGGGACATCTGCAAGTACCGTACCCACATTCTTTTCTCTGGGACTCGTGGGTTGGGGAAACATGTGTTGGTGTGTGTAACATTAAGTTCATTCCACACAGTACAACACTGTACTCAACATCTTCTAGAGAGGCAATTACTTCTTTCAGCAAACCTGCCGTCATTGCACATCAAAATCATAAAATATTGGCTGTTTCCACTTAGCAAATAGTCCTCGAACCATGACTACTTGTACATTACTGTGAGGTCCACTAATGTGATCTTCATCTTGAGCGTAACATATCCTACTGTCAACGTTCATTTCATCAAATGATAAAATACACACACGCTCCAAGCTGGTGAACCGCTCTGCTTGCGCTTTCATCAGTTGAAGCACATCGTTCAGAATTACTGCTCGACAACGGAAGGAACGATTCACCCATCTCTTCAAAGTTGATATTCCGGGCAATGGAAATCCTTTATTTCTTAAATAAATGTAACACTTTCTGGAAACTGCACGTAGTGCTACTGCTTTGCAGACGTCTTCCCGGTTCCATTTAGCCTGCTTATTATTTTTTATCAAACACTTAATCTGGTTGTTTGAAAATAGTTTCCCAATAATACAGTATTATGCACTTCAGTTTCCTCACGTTTAACTCGCAGGTTGGAACTTCGTGTCAGTTTTTGTCTCTTGGTCTTCAGTTCTTCGTTAAGGTGCTGTACTTCGCCAGAGGTAGTATCCTCACTGGAGGTAGACTGATAAAACTTACTTTTCTTCGGCGACACATTAGCAAGATACTCCATTGCTCTCTTCCGAACTTCCCTGAAATACGGCCTCTCAGTTCTATTTATTTCTGCATGTCCTCCCGAAGACTGTGCGTCTGATGCATGGTCTGTAAATAGTAGTAGGCCTACACTTTCATAACTTGTCCCCGGTATTCTATTACCATTGTCATTGCTCCCAGGCAGGTTCACTGTTGGTACTGCTTTCTTTTAGCGTCTTTTTATGGAGGCAAATTCAATAATTCAGCCTTCAAGTCCTGAATGTAATTTCCCCCCAGTAAAATGCCGCAAACACATGGTAGAAGTCTTATAACATTAAAAGGATATTTCCTTCTGTACCTCAGTACCCATACCTTTCGTAGCTGTGGATCTTTGGGAAATGAATGGTATACTATATCTGTACCTTTAGTCTTTTTTACTGTATGACAAACACCCTATCACCCACCGCACACCCTGGCATTTCTAACACTTATCAAACATTTATTAAAACTTGAATACACATGCGCTGATCACCTGAATACAAGCATAAACAAACTGTGTGTCGCGCTGCGTGCTCCTACAGTGACGTCATGCGCAAGACGAGGAATAACGAACGCCTATGGCGCATGCGATTCGGGCTCCCCGTGGCAGGGTACCACGACATACTATACACAGCTCACTCGTACACGTAGGTAGCGGCAGGTGGGGAGAGGCAAGGTCATGACGTCATGCGCTTGTGGCTTACTTCTCCGACTGTCCGTAAGGGTGCAGCAGGGTAGAACATACTACAGGCACTAGCTATGCAGGGCCCTGCCACCCACCCTCTTAATACCCAACTTTTGAAGTCTGAAGCCGATCCTGGGATAATAACCTAGATGTTAGGCCCTTTAAAACAGCAATTATCATGATTTTCATCCAACGACCTTAAAACGAAACTATCATCAGAGCTGGAGCAATCATACACGGTCATTTTGAAAGTCACAGCTTATAGTCTGTAAGTTGGGAGAAAGAGATTGACATTTGACCGGAAATTCCATGTCAGGCATCACTCGACTGCCTCTCGACCAATCCAAGTTCGCATCGTTGATGTCATCAAACCCTGCGTTGCAACCTCATAGTCCACGTGCTTTCAGTGCCTGGTCAGCGATGTCTGTGTCTTGTACCGTGTGATCGCTTGTTGATTCTAACATTGCCATAACTGCGCATTGGTGCTTAAGTAATAGTCTATATAGTAGTAGAACAGCAATAATTATAGGAGAAAAGTACATAATATATTTGATACTTTATTGAGTTTTCGTTCATATTAGTAGTCAGTTTACATATTATATTTTGGGATATCAGAACTGGGTACGGTGGCTAAGGGAAGTGATGAACTGTAAACCACAGGGCGAGGAATCGTACTTCGAGGTCAGTCCCGTGAATTGGCATGTACTTTACGGGGAGATTTCGAGAAGGAGAGAGATAACGGCAGTTATATCAGTGGTGTGGAACCTCTCTTACCGTAATACTTATCTTCCTTTAAAATTACAAGTTGGAAAGAAATCTACGGATACGCCTGCAACCAGATTCCAGGAATATCGCCCTTGGTGGGTCACCCGTCATCTAGCTACTAGTGACAAGGTCCTTCATGCTATCCTTTAAATGGTAAGTTCTTTTTTATCTCTGAACTGACAGTTTGCTTTTACTTTTGTGTGTTTTCTTAAACATGATTTTGCTTTGAGTAACAACTTGCTCTCTCCAAAGTTAAGACATAGCTTAGTCGTTAAGAGAAGTAGCTGGCTTGAGGAATGTTAATGATGTCACCTCGATGAACTAACAAGTTTTTCGACAGCGTTATGACTCGTATGTATAGTAATAATGGTAGTGAGAGCTGATGACATGTTGGGACCTTCTACTACAATCATACGGTACCGTACTTAATAAACTGTAGTTGAAATCATGTGAGTAAATCTTCCTCGGGTTTAAGTGCAAAACGTGCCTGAATATTTCTTACTGTACGCAATGTAATATTCCTCTTTTTTGCCTGAAGCAGAAGATTGCCATAGAAAATAGGCTATATAATATTATCCTAAGTTATGGAACTCCAACGTTTTCTTGAAGTCTTGAATCTCTTAAAATTATTACAAAAGGAGATATTGTATATTCTACATCTGTAGCAACTATTCTAGCTTCTAAATAATTCTGTAGCTTGTCACTGAAATGATTATTGTAAGTACCGGTAGTCTAACGAGTTGAATGAACTAACGCATTTGCCTGCGTGGTAGGAGCGAGAAGAGTGGCAACCTCGTTCTCAGACCACATGGTGAGACGAGATACGTCAATCACAATCTCCCAACTTACAGAGTACTCATTGTGGTGTTTGAAGCCATATTTTCAGTGTTGCCTTAGTAAACAAGAGTTTAGTGCTTTTCAGTCGGTCAACACGAATGTACCCAAAAGAGATGGGTTATGCCCTAATCCTGAAATAAATTACATGAGATTAATAAAACACTAGGATGACCAGTTTCGATCGTCAAGCGATCATCATCAGATCCATTACACTTAGGCTACAAAATCTATGTTTGAAATACAGGTGAAAATATTTACAATATGTACAATTATTTAGTTGCAGTATTGGTACTGCAACTGTCAGTGTATGCTAAATGCAGTATATATGTTAGGTGAAATGCTAAATGGTGATAGCTATCCGTAGATTGTACTTTAGAGGGATTATATGGTTGTAAACTATGGTTAAACTATAAAATTTTAGGCTAACTACTTATCTGATTGTCTTCCGTACAACAGCTACTCGCAGTTTTCATGCTCACTGGAACTCACTTTGTGGTTGACTGCGGTGGTCATCTTAACGACTGGTTTTTCCCTGCTTTCTCCCCCCTGCTCCTACGTGCTGTGGGGAGTGATAGCGATGTGTTTATGTGAGGTGTTGCCAACCTAGATAAGATGTATGTTATTGAATGAGGTGGGTCTACAATTATTAAAGACCGTGGATTAGCCCTCGCCACGCGTGGAGCATAACCCATTCGAACTAAGCCTTGACGGTCTTATGAGGACGTCCCGGCACCTTTAATACTGCCGCGAATATGGGCCTTGGTTTATTGCAGAAGAAAAGTACATCGTACACCTGATCCAGATAACATTTACCTATTAATAACCCCCTAATTTCCCCCTTTTTTATCTAGCTTGGCTGTGTCGCTAAATTGTGTTTTGTTTCCGACAGGGTGTGTTTTTTAGTAGCGTGAAGAGGGGTGAGCTCTCCATGAACGTGTGTTCATTTAGATTGTTGGGATTGTTTCGTTTGGCTAGGTGTATCTCGATTGCTTCCTTTATGTCAAGAGCTCTGCCTTTCGATTCGTGATGGATTATTTTAAGGTCCGACTCTATGTTGGTAAAGCTGTGCCCTGCGTCACACATATGTTCGCACACGGCTGAATGTGTTCCGTATCTTATCGCATTCTTATGTTCATTATAACGTGTGTCTACTCGCCTTCCACTCTGCCCGATGTAATTAGCTTGACAATCGGTGTCTTGGCACGTTATAGAATATACCCCTGACCTTGAATACGGGTCACGTTTATTTAGATTACTATTTAGGAGGTGCCTAGCGGTTGTGTTTTTCGTCGTGAAAGCTATCTTTATGCCTTGCTTTTTGAATAGGTTAGTGATTTTATATGTATTCGCATTCACATAGTTGAAACGCGCAAATTTTTTCTCATTACTGTCCGGTTTGGGAATCGTTTTATCTTTATTTTTATGTTTGGCTATAATTTGATTTATTTTGCTTGGCGAGAAGTTGTTTTACTTTGCTATTTGCATAATAGTTCTTATTTCCTTATTATAGTTGTCTTTTGACATGGGTATGTTTAAAGCTCTGTGCACCATTGAATTGAAACCCGCTAGTTTGTGCGTACTGGGGTGATTAGACTAATTGTCGATTGCATGCGAGGTTTGTGTTGCTTTCCGGAATATGGAATATGAAAGGTCGTTGTCTTTACGTTCAATAGTTATATCGAGATAATTTATTTTCCGGTCTATTTCGGATTCCTTAGTGAATTTGATAGAGTGGTGAAGGCTATTAATGGATTGGAGAATTGTTTCTTCGCTTGTTAGTTCAGTATCGTAGATGCAAATTACATCATCTACGTATCTTTTCCATATTACTATTCCCTTTGTTGAAGTCTTTTCTAAGAACGCATTTTCTAGTGCGTTGATGAAGATATCAGCGATTAACCCACTTAGTGGCGATCCCATTGCTAGGCCTTCTCTCTGTGTGTATATTTTATTGTCGAATTGAAACACGTTTTGGGTGAGAACGACCCTCAGTAATCTCACAATCTCTTCAATTTCTTTTACCGAATTGTTGGATTTTAAGTTGTTTTCGATAGTGTTGATTGCTTCAATAATCGGAATATTGGTATACATGTTAGTTACGTCGAAGGATACTAGCCTGAAGCTAGGTTTCATTTGTAGGGTGTTCAATGCTGTTACTAGTTCTGTTGTGTTCTTTACAGAGTTGTTTTTGTCGTTGGAAAGACGGCATTTTAAGATATTTAGTAACTCTTTGCTGATTTTGTAATTAGGGGCATTCCTACAATTGACTATTGGTCTCATTGGGCATTCCTTTTTGTGTATTTTTGGTTGTTCCCTCAATGACGGTATTTTCGGGTTCATGTTTATTAGTTTTGATTTTTCGGGTTTGGTCAGTATGTATTCTGTTTCTTTTAGCGCACTTTTTATTTGTTTTTGGAATTTGTTGGTGGGGTCTTTTGTTAATTCCTTGATTTCGTTGTTGTTTAGGAATTCGACTGTTTTTTCAATGTATTCTGTTTTATTCAAAATTACTGTAGTGTTTCCCTTATCAGCTTTTGTGATGATTAAGTCATGTTCTTTTATTTTTTGTTTCAACGACTTTATTTCTTTGAGTTGTTTGTTGTTTTGAATGTTATTGCTATCGCCCTCTCGTTTGAGGATTTTTTTGGCTTCGTTGGTGGCGAGATTTTTGGTTAATTCCCTGTCTTCTGCTGGGAGCTTATGACTGGCTATCTCAATATCTGTGATTAACTGTTTTATATTGTGGTTCGTGTGTGCGTCTGTGCAGTTGTATTTCAAACTTTTGTCTAACATATTCATTTCACCTTGAGAAAAGGTTACGTTCGTTCTGTTGTTTACTCTGCTGTGGAAATTGAATTCATTGTTATTCGTGTGTTGTTCGTTAGATTGATGGTTCTGTGTTTCTCCTAGTTTTCTTAATTTATTTTCTAGCGTTTCATGCTTCCTCGTTGCTCTGATTTTGATGGTGTCATGTAGGTGTTCGGTGAAGCTGTCCCATTGGGCTGCGTGCCAGAAATTACTTAGTTGCAATTGAATGTCGTACAATTGTTGGTTAATTTTTTGCTTTCTTATGTATGCAAATCTTAATTCGTTTTTTATCCAAAGCGCTTTGGCTTGTTTGGTTGAAATGATCGAGACAGGTGTGTTCGGTACGGTTTTAATTGGTACGTATTTAGGGGTGAGGTTTAGTTCTATACATTTTTTGTTGAACCAAATTGACTTGTCTAAATTCATGAGTTTAAGCCTGAGTGATTTGAATTTCTTGGCTTCACGATTTGCCTGACTAGCCGTGAACATTGTGGTGTTTGAAGCCATATTTTCAGTGTTGCCTTAGTAAACAAGAGTTTAGTGCTTTTCAGTCGGTCAACACGAATGTACCCAAAAGAGATGGGTTATGCCCTAATCCTGAAATAAATTACATGAGATTAATAAAACACTAGGATGACCAGTTTCTATCGTCAAGCGATCATCATCAGATCCATTACACTTAGGCTACAAAATCTATGTTTGAAATACAGGTGAAAATATTTACAATATGTACAATTATTTAGTTGCAGTATTGGTACTGCAACTGTCAGTGTATGCTAAATGCAGTATATATGTTAGGTGAAATGCTAAATGGTGATAGCTATCCGTAGATTGTACTTTAGAGAGATTATATGGTTGTAAACTATGGTTAAACTAAAAAATTTTAGGCTAGCTACTTATCTGATTGTCTTCCGTACAACAGCTACTCGCAGTTTTCATGCTCACTGGAACTCACTTTGCGGTCGACTGCGGTGGTTATCTTAACGACTGATTTTTCCCTGCTTTCTCCCCCCTGCTCCTACGTGCTGTGGGGAGTGATAGCGATGTGTTTATGTGAGGTGTTGCCAACCTAGATAAGATGTATGTTATTGAATGAGGCGGGTCTACAATTATTAAAGACCGTGGATTAGCCCTCGCCACGCGGGGAGCATAACCCATTCGAACTAAGCGTTGACGGTCTTATGAGGACGTCCCGGCACCTTTAATACTGCCGCGAATATGGGCGGGCATTCATAAAATTGACTATTGGTCTCATTGGGCATTCCTTTTTGTGTATTTTTGGTTGTCCCCTCAATGACGGTATATGTGCCGCGAATATGGGCGGCAGTATTAAAGGTGCCGGGACGTCCTCATAAGACCGTCAA